>CM056058.1:70764620-72199196 GCA_029574335.1 Rana kukunoris | reverse complement strand
CCGCTGCACAAATACGGTGTGAAAGAAAGTATTGCAACGACCGCCATTTTATTCTCTAGGGTGTTAGAATAAAAAATATATATAATGTTTGGGGTTTCTAATTGGGAGGGAAGGAGATGGCAGTGAAAACAAACAGGGGAAGCTCTTATTAGCATTGCTAGTTGTCTTGTCATACCAACGGCCACCACAAGATGGCGCTCTATCACATAAGGAACCAAAGGCCGCAAAGCCGGCCGGCGTGGCCTGATGCGATCGCTTAGCAGGGGAGGTGGGGGCACACGGAGATGCAGGATACCCCAGCTGTGCCGGGCCAGGTCACTAAAAGGAGATGGCAGTGAAAACACAGGGGAAGCTCCATTGGCATTGCTGGTTATCTTGTCATGCCAACGGCCACAACAAGATGGCGCCAGATCAGAGTCATAGGCCTGTAGAAGGCCGCAAAGCCGCGGCCTAATGCGATCGCGCGGCGGGGGGCGCATGGAGACACATGATGGAGTATCCTGTGTCTCCGTGTGCCCCCACCTCCCCCTGCTGCGCAATCGCCACCTGAAAAACTCAGTGTGAGAAATGGGCGCTGTAATCATCTTATCACCTGTAGGCAGTTTAGGCCAGTGAGATTATTTCACAGAAAATTCTCTGGTTCATTTGATCTCCTATTCTTGTCCTTTAGTCAAGAAGTTGCCCACCAACCAGCTTTTGCTTGATGAACAGTGGATAACACTTTTCAAAGCAGTCCCTTTTGTCCAGTCTCGGCACTAATATTGCTCTTATTGGAAAAGATGGCCAATTTTGATGAATAAACCAGTTTGTCTGCTTCGGGAGACCAAGTATTCCTTGGTTTGGTGGACCAGTCTCCCAGCTCTGTTGTTATTGACATCCATCCTTCCTCTTCTTCAGCCCATGTTGGGCTGAAGAAGAGACCTAGGCATACTGTCTGCGCTGGGACCCTGATCCTTAGAGAAGTCTCACCTCCCAGTCTACATCCTGGAATTTTAGTAAAGATGGTTGTTTCTATATCACTGGATCATCCCCTTGACAGTCAACCTAATTCGGATTTAGTTGTAAATGCCATGAAGGTGATGTGCTTCATCTAATGAGAAACAGAAGGGGAGATCTTGCTGCGACGAGAGGTATTTTAATTCCCACCTGGGCAGAACCTTACATTAACCACTTAAGACCCGGACCAAAATGCAGGTAAATGACAGGCCCCTTTTTGCGATTTGGCACTGCGTCGATTTAACTGACAATTGCGCGGTCGTGCGACGTGGCTCCCAAACAAAATTCGCATCCTTTTCTTCCCACAAATAGAGCTTTCTTTTGGTGGTATTTGATCGCCTCTGCAATTTTTTAATTTTTGCGCTATATACAAAAATAGAGCGACATTTTTGAAAAAAAATCAATATTTTTTACTTTTTTGTTATAAGAAAAATCAAATAAACTACATTTTAGTCAAACATTTAGGCCAAAATGTATTTAGCCACATGTCTTAGCGGGAACAGCGACACTAATACAGCGATCAGAAAAATGATCGCTTAGTGACGCTGGCAATAGGGAGTGAAAGGGTTAACTAGGGCAGTGATCAAGGGGTTTAAACTTTTATTAGGGGGGGGGGGGTACGGGGGCTACCCTGGACCTAACACTGACTGTCACACTGACACTAAATACAGTAATCATACATGTATGATTACTGCATTCAGTGACACTGTGACAGGGGGGAGGGGGGGTGATCGCAAGGGGTTAATGTGCCTATGTGTAGTGTGTGTCAGTGTAGTGTTGTGCAGACTTGCAGTGCGATGTGATCTCTCCTCAGCGGTGGTTGAAAAAAACGCTGAGAGGAGAGATCACATCACTTCCCCTTCCTGTGTTTATGTTGATGTGCCTGTCGGTGCCATTCTGCCAACGTAAATGTACATGCAGTGGTCCATAAGAGGTTATAGTCCTTCTTTTTTTTATTTTTTTAATTAGTTCACAGGCTTCACATATCCTAATTTAACTGCTAAGCAGGTTCTCCCGATGCAGATAGCCTCTAGTGCAGGCATGTGCAAGGTCCGGCCCGCGGGCCAATTGCGGCCACCCTGGTGATTTAATACGGCCCCCTGGGGATTTGGATATATATATATTGTTTGTGGCCCCTAGGGCCACAAAAAATATATACCGTATTTATCGGTGCTGCTTCGGAGGGGGCGGGACTATCGCCATCAGATTTCATGAAGAAAATCTCCTGTTTACTCAGCGGTGTCTGTAATATGAAGTCCAGTCTCCTGGGAGGCCATTGGATAACTGTTCTGTCTATCATAGGAGGCGGGACTTTGTATTAAAGGGGTAACCGAGTAAACAAGAGATTCTCCTTTTTGTAATCTGTCGCACTCGTCCCCTCCGAGGCTGCAGATCAATCGGGCTGCATTCATGGCACATGTGAGGCTGCATTCATGGGAATGGTAAGCCAGTGTGTGTTATACGCCGATAAATACGGTATATCCAAATAACACACCCAAAAGCTCCTCCTTAGTCCTGAGCAGCTCTCGGGGGTTCGTTGGGGCCACAAACGAGATATAAACAGTGTATCCAAACATGCCCAAGGTCATCTCTTCACCACACACAGCCGCAAAGGCAAGAGAATTCTTGTTGGGCAGTGTATTAGTGCTCGGACGAACACACTCGGTGCAAATTTTAATGGTTCAAAGAATGCCAGGCAAAATGGTAAAATCTGGCCCTTTTTGAAAAAAGTTTGGACACCCCTGCTCTAGTGGTAGTAGTGGATCCTCTGCTGACTCCATAAGTGATCTAGGCCTTTTCTCCTTTTCCACTTCATCAAATTGGAGGTCTTTTGATGATCTACCTTGACCCAGATTGACCAGGCACTTGTATTTTGCCGACCTAGTGAAGCCCTTCACTATTTCTCTATAAGGTGCAATCTCTACTAAAACTAGCATTGCTTTACTGCCGACACCCTCAAGCTGGCAGTGTGAAAGGGCTCTAACACTGTCAGTGTTTACTCTTTATCACCCATTGCCAGCTATTTTTCTTAGCATGTAAAAGGATTTAAACTATGTCCAGTTTTTATTGCTCTTTGTGATGCCACTTGGGAGATTTTAATTGGGGGGGGGGGGGGGGGGGGGGGGTTGTTTTATTTTGCTATTGGGCTTTATATGGTTTTGTAGTGAATGCTCCTTGGAATACAAAGTCTTAAACAGTTGAGGTAATTTATAAAAATAACGTTTTTTTTTTTTTTTTAACAGCTGAAAAATCTGAAGTCAAGTCTGAACCTGAAGAAGAGACTGAGCAATGTACTATGGACACATCACCTGAAAAGATTGAAGAAAAAAGTAGGGATCAGCATCTTTATCCAAGCACTTATTCCTCTGTCTTCGTTAAGATATTTATGCTTCATTTTATAATTATAATGAAAATACCGTATTTATCATCGTATAATACGTACCCCAACTTCAAGAGGGAAGTTTCAGGAAAAAACCTTTCCACAGCCCCCTGCGTATAACACGCAGGCACAGTTTACCCTCTATTTTCAGGGTAAAAAAGTAAGTGTTATACGCCAATAAATACAGTAACTTACACATGGATTATGCAGGGCAGAACCTTTTTGGTAGTGTAAAAGTGGCCAGGTGGCTCTATAGTCACCCATATCACTTTTATAAAATAGCTGGTTGTTGGCTACAAGCCTTGTACCATGAGTTTGTTTTAACCACTTGAGTTTCAGGCTGTTTGTGGATGGCAAGTGGTCAAGCCCCCATTCTCACACCGGTGAGATTTGTAATGTATACAAACTGCACCCTATTGTCGGCATTGGAACTGTTTAAATCTGTGCGACTGTAACTTTGCAGTGCTGCACTGATTTTAACCACTTGCTTACTGGGCACATAAACCCCCTTCGTGCCCAGGCGAAATTTCAGCTTCCGGCACTGCAACGCTTTAACTGACAATTGCGCGGTCGTGCGATGTGGCACCCAAACAAAATTGGCGTCCTTTTTTTCCCCCAAATTGCAGTAAATTAGATAGAGCTTTCTTTTGTGGTATTTGATCGCCCGTGCGGTTTTTATTTTTTGCGTTATAATGAAAAAAAGAGCGACAATTTAAAAATATATATATATTTTTTACTTGTTGCTATAATAAATATCCCAATTTTTTTTTTTTATATATATATTTTTTTTCTCAGTTAAGGTCGATACGTATTCTTCTACGTATTTTTGTAAAAAAAAAAAAATCACAATAAGTGACTGCTTTGCGGAAAAGTTATAGCACCTAAAAAATAGGGGACATAATTATGATTTTTCTTTTATATATTTTTTTTTTTTACTAGTTATGGCGGCGATCTGCGATTTTTATTGGGACTGCGATATTGCGACGGACACATCGGATACTTTTGACACATTTTTGGCGCCATTCACATTTATACAGCGACCAGTGCTATAAATATGCACTAATTACTGTATAAATGTGACTGGCATTGAAGGGGTTAACACTAGGGGGTGAGGAAGGGGTTAAATATATTGCCTGGGTGTGTTCTAACTGTGTGGGGGGAGGGGGGTGACTGGGGGAGGTGACCAATACTGTCTCCCTATGTACAAGAGAAACAGCATCTGTCTCCTTTCCCTGACAGGACGTGGAGCTCTGTGTTTACACACACAGCACAGCTCCACGTCCCTGCTCTCTCACCGACGTGTACCTGACGGACATCGCGGCCGCCGGGTACATGCATCGGATCCTCGGTGATGCGTCGGGACTGTTTTTCCCCGCCGCGCGCCACCCTGTGGCGCGCGCAGGGAATTACAAGTAAATCACGTCCAAAGACGTGACCCCGGTGCCTCAGGTCCGCGCTGCTGACGTATTCTGTCAATAGCGCGGACCTGAAGAGGTTAAAGAAAAGGTTCCTGCACTATTTTTGACCATTTTCATGTGCTACTTGCCTAGACATCTGTGTGCATGAAGTTTCACCTTAAATCAGACCTGAGGCTTTAAAATCATGGTACTTCAAGTAAAGTAGCACGATTTCAAACTCATTCAGTGTGACCCAGGGCTCAGGATACAATCAGAAGTGGTGTAATTAGGTGGGTGTTTGTGTGGCAGAATGTTATCTCTCTAACCATTATACTGGCATCCCACCGGGAGTTAATTAAATTAGCATCCTGCCCCTCAGAAAATAAATACTGCAGCTCTCTCTCTATACCAGGGATCCTCAAACTACGGCCCTCCCAGATGTTGTCGAACTACACATCCCATGAGGCATTGTAACACACTGACATTCACAGACATGACTAGGCATTATGGGAATTGTAGTTCCTGAACAACTGGAGGGCCGTAGTTTGAAGACCCATGCTCTATACCCTCGTGATCCGTCAAAGCAGTCAACCAGTATAGATTAAGTCTCCACACACGCTTGGAAGCCTAAGCATTATCCTGAATATAATTATTTTCTGTGGTGACCACAGCCTTAGCAATTCGACTGCATGTACCTGCTACTACTCTCTTAAGCCATAAATTATGTGCAGTGTTGGTGGCAGTAAATTACCTAATAAAATCGGGAACATAGTTTCTTTCAAGATGCAGTGCATTAAAGTGTTACTAACCCCACAACAGTAAAACCACTCTGTATATGCAGTAATGCATGCTTGTTATACTCGCTGTGGAACTTAAGGGGTTAACCCTCTGGATAGTGTAAAGACTGGTTGAATCCTATCTAATCCGATCCTCCCCCTTTTGCAGTCCCCAAACCAACTCCAACTCCACCTTCTTTGTGTAGATGGAGGGATATTTTTTTTGTTCAGAAATTGACCCATCTATGGCCAGTTTAAGAATACTGTGTTGTAAAGATCATTCAAATCTGTCGGTACTTTTGAAGGTAATATGAGTCGGTTTCTTAATCTTGTTTTAATCATACACGTTTTTCTTCAGCTGCAAGCCCACCTTCTAGCAAATCAAAAAAAGGCAACAAAGTGTCAGAAAAATTCTTCGAAAAGAAGGGTAAAGCTTCAGCAAAAAAGGGTAAAAAAGAATTAAAAAAAGAAAGTTCTGAAAAAAACGTAGAGGAAGAAAGTAAAGTCTCTGAAAAACCTTCTGTAAAAGAAGATCCTGAAAAGGCTTCGGAGCAGTCCTCTGCTAATACTCCTGCAAAGCCCACAAAAAATATTTCAAGGTAAAGGACTTTAGATTATTCGTAAATGTCTAGAGAAATCTGCATACTTGGTTTTAAAACATGACTTTACTGTTGCAGATGGGTATCTGACTATATATAATATGTATATATATGTGTGTGTGTGTGTGTGTGTGTGTGTGTGTGTGTGTGTATATATATATATATATATATATATATATATATATATATTATATATATATATATATATATATATATATATATATATATATATATATATATATATAAAAAAAAATCTCAAAAAAATTAAATAAAATTAAATAAAATGAAATAAATAAAAAAAAAAATGTACACACTAACGCTTTGTGGGAACCCAGTGACCTTGTACTAATGGCTGGGAAGATGTTAAACATCTAGGGTGATCATGTTGTACAGCGCAGTGCTTGTGCTGTGTAATTTTACCCCCTGTATCACCTGAAATACATGGCTGATCCTGCCAGTTTCTACTTTCCCCCTGTGCAATTTGAGGGCTGCTGAGCCCTGACACCGTGGTCAGCGTACGTTCCTCCATAAGCTGCAGCTATTCTCTGTGTGTCCTCTTCCCCATCACTGCCTGTCAGCTCCCTAATCCTTCCCTCCTGCTCTAAAAATATATATATTTTTTTACTTCTATAGTATCCTCGCTGTATAACACTAAGCTCCCCAGTGGATGTCATTTATAAAAATCTGTGGTATAATTGCTCACGTTCATCGCTCACGTGACTGCCCGTTTGTCTCTTCCCCATCTCTCCTAATCTCGGTTAACGTCAGCGGGGTTTAACAGCACCTCCCCCTGCAGCTATTAGATCTTGTGAGAAGACTAGCAGACAGTCAGCTGAGCGCTGAACGGTGCAGTGACGAAACCTATTATACAGCATATTTGTATAAATGACATGCACTGGGGAGCTTACTGTTTGATATATCAGAGGGAACTAGAGAATAAAAAAAAATACCTTGACAAACACTGTGTGCTTAGCCAGTGTTTGTGTTTACTATGTGTGCTGCTTTTACTAGGGGAGGGGATGGATTTTAGTCCTGCTTTACAAGAACACAGAATCCATCCCCCCGTCAGAATGGAATTCTGCCTTGTTTACATTCTTCATTCTGAGTCTCTGCCGGATGGTTGCATCAGCAAATTGGCTTCTGCTGTGGATAATCATAATAATGTTACGCTTCCTAAATATAAAATAACTCCTCAACAATCCTTAAAGCGGATCTCCACCCTAAAGTGAAGATCCGCTGATCGGAACCCTCCCCCCCTCCGGTGTCACATTTGACACCTTTCAGGGGGGAGGGGGGTGCAGATACCTGTCTAAAGACAGGTATCCGCACCCACTTCCGGCCCGCAGTCTCGGGCAAAAGACGGGCTTTTCCCGTTGCGTGCTGGGAACTCTCAGCTCCCAGCACACAGCGGGAGCCAATCGCGGGCGCAGCGCGACTCGCGCATGCGCCGTAGGGAACCGGGCAGTGAAGCCGGAGCGCTTCACTTCCTGGTTCCCTCGCCGTGGATGGAGGGGGGAGCAGCAGGGTGACGAGCGATCGCTCATCCTCTGCTGCGGACGCCGCTGGACTCCAGGACAGGTAAGTGTCCTAATATTAAAAGTCAGCAGCTGCAGTATTTGTTGCTGCTGGCTTTTAATATTTATTTATGGTGAACCATCCGCTTTAAATGAGATTGGTGATTAACTTGCAATGTAGCAAGATACTGGGTGCATAAACAAATATTTGTGTTCCCTGACTGGGAATAGTGAACAATAAACAATACAATAAAGTCCACACACTCAAAAGAAATTTAAAGGGGAGTTCCAGTCCCCCAGACATTTTTTTTTTTTAAACACTGCTCTGTAACTGTCAAAACCTGAAAGTTAATATTTCCAACATGTCATACTTTTAGCGTTTTTACTTTCTTTAAAAATAGTTATTTACTTACTAATCTCGAGAAGCAGGCAGTTTCCATTCTAGTTGTGGGCATCTATCATTTCCTGGATTTCTTTGCAGCTATCTACCCATCATGCACCAGCAAATCTCGCACATGCTCAGTAAAGCCTCAGGGAGGCCGTCCTTTTTTCTGACAGGTTGCTATGGCAATCTCGAGTCTGCGGAAGTTCCCGCCCCCATGCTATAGCAACCTGTCAATCGCAACACAGGGAGGAAAGGAAAGAGAAGTCACATTCGGCAGGAAATGCACTGGCATTAATAGTGGGTGTGGACCGAAACAAAGTGACACAATCCTTATATTGGTTTTAATCTAGAGAGAGAGAGAGAGAGAGGGGAGCTTTTAGAATATTCATTGGCAATGTCGGGGTGGGCGGGATAAAGCGGCTATATAACACAAGGCAATTATTTATGTATGCAGCTCCGCCCTGACCCCATCCTATTGGCTGGCGTTCCTCTGTGTCCCGCCCCCCCCCCCAACTCTGCCAATGAATATTCTAATAGCTCCTCTCTCTCTCTCTCACTCTCTCTCCCCTTCCACCACGGTTCAATGTTACTCTGCACAGTGACAGTGTGTGACACTGTCTAGTAATCTAAGGAGAGAGAGAGAAAGGAGCTTTCAGAATATTTATTGGCAATGTCGGGGTGGGCGGGACAAAGCGGCTATATAACACAAGGCAATTATTAATGTATGCAGCTCCGCCCTGACCCCATCCTATTGGCTGGCGTTCCTCTGTGTCCTGCCCACCCCAACATTGCCAATGAATATTCTAATAGCTCCTCTCTCTCTCTCTCTCTCTCTCTCACTCTCTCACTCTCTCTCCCCTTCCAGCACGGCTCAATGTTACTCTGCACAGTGACAGTGTGTGACACTGTCTTGTAATCTAAGGAGAGAGAGAGAGAGAGAGGAGCTTTCAGAATATTCATTGGCAATGTCGGGGTGGGCGGGACAAAGCGGCTATATAACACAAGGCAATTATTTATGTATGCAGCTCCGCCCTGACCCCATCCTATTGGCTGGCGTTCCTCTGTGTCCCGCCCCCCCCCCAACATCGCCAATGAATATTCTAATAGCTCCTCTCTCTCTCGCTCTCTCTTTCACTCTCTCTCCCCTTCCAGCACGGCTCAATGTTGCTTTACACAGTCACAGTGTCTTGTAATCTAGGGAGAGAGAGAGAAGCTTTCAGAATAATCATTGGCGATGTCGGGGTGGGCGGCACAGAGCAGCTATCGATGGCCAGCCAATAGGATTGGGTCAGGGCGGGCCGCTACGTGTATGCGGCTCTGCCCCCTTTCTTAAGAAGCCAAATAATTGGCTGGCGATCGATAGCTGCTCTGTCCCGCCCACCCCGACTTCACCGATGACATCAGAAAGCTCCTCTCTCTCTCTCTCCCCCTCCCTGCACACAGTTGAAAAAAACGCGAGATTTCGGTAAAAGGTGAATTATCCCAGGAACCCTTGCGAATTGCCTTGTGACTTAATCGCCTAGGCGATTAAGACCAGGAAGTGGATAAAACGGGAAAAAAAAGGTATTTACCATCCAAAATTTTTAAAAATATTGCCCATTGTGAAAACTATGCATTAAGGGCATGCAATACAGCCAAACTTAAAAAAATGGGTGGAACTCCTCTTTAAGTCCTCAAGTGTTCTGCATAAAAACACACAACACACCACTAGTGCCTGAATGTTGAAAATGCAAGTTCTCTCCTCAACCTTTACATCCTAGCTGCTTACCTCACGTTCTGACCCCTGTTTCACCAGAAGGTCAGAAAAAGCAGGTTCCCATTTGGGGATATAAACGACTCGGCTGGTCATGGAGCTCCTATTCTGTCCGTGCTGCCTCCGTCTGATTTAGATGGATACTTGCCAGTACAGATCGCCTCAACGGGGTCCGGTGCACATAGGCATAGAAAGTGCAAAATCTAGTGCTCTCTGAATTAAATTGCTCATTAAAACTTTAAAAAATCACTCACAAACGTAGCACTTAAGCAGTGTAGGCTCAGGATACATAGAAACAAGATGCTCACGGGATGACTCCCCCCCCCCCCCCCCCCCCTATACGCGTTGGGTTGAATTGACATCACTTCTTCAGTGAGGGGTCTCGGATATAGAGAGAGACTATTTGTGCTTTAGGACTCTTAATTTCTTTTGAGTGTGGATTGTTTAAGGATTGTTGGGGAGTTATTTTATATATAGGAAGCGCAACACTGTTTTGTTTTGTATATTCTTCATGTGAAATTAATGCATTTTCTGTGAGTGCAGCAGCCAGGTGGTGGGATATTTTTTCATTTTTCATTTTTTCATTTTTTTGGGTGGGGTTGTAATCACCCACTACACATATTACTATTTAGTGATTAAGGATATCATTTGTGCTGATAGAAATTTGTTTTATTAGCCGTAAATATGCTATATGTCCCAGAATACTGTTAACTGCGCAGCCACAGAATTGTGCTGGTAGTACCGAGTCTGCACTTTATTGGCGAAGTAAAGGAGAGCCCCATTTTAGGTAGGGAAGGTTAAGTAGATAAGTATTTAGTGGATATGCACTGAATGTCTGATAAATCTCAGTAGAGAGATTCTTTAATTCATTTGTAACCGAATCCTTTGGTAGATGTCCATAGGTGGTATTCGCTTAAACTAGCTTTTGTAATAGACCTGAGGCATTTTCACTTAAAGTGGATGTAAACCCACTCTCATACTTTCTGAACTACTGCCATAGTGCTGATCTATAAGGATATAGATGCCACCTGCATGTATCCTTACCTGTCAAATGTCTCCCCTATGTCTGTTATAAGAATTAAAAAACTGCAGATTCTGTGGGCGGATCTGTTGTCTGGAGCTCTGTGGGTGGAGTTGTGATGTCAGTAGACTGCCCCGCCCTCCTCTACACTCCCCTTGTCAACATGCATTTTTTCCTGTGTATTTCTTACACTAAATTCTGCTATGATCACTGACATCCAGTCAAAATCCAGAAAAGTAACCACATGACTTCAGAAAAGGAGTGGGGATGAGAATTAAAAAATAATGCCTGTCTCCAGGCTAGTGCATGAGATATGTAAATAACCTGTCACTCACAGCAAGGGGGCGGAACGGACTAAGGTTTTTCTCTATAAGTCCATTTTATTTCACTGAACAATAAGAGGATTGCTCAGAGCTGGATTAACTCTGTGTAGCAAGACCGGGCACAGATAATAGGAAATCTTTTATACTCTACATTGTGACATCAAAAAATAAATAAAATATTTTCAGGTTTACATCCACTTTAGCATTTAGACATTTGACTACAGCGTGTTTATTATTGAAAGATTTATGTATCGTTTTTTGTGCATTTTATCAAATTTTAGTTTCTTTGGCGGCAGCAAGCAAGATGATTCAGACAAACAGGCAGATTACAATCCAGCAAAAAGTCGTTATCATCCAGTAAATGATGCCTGCTGGACTAATGGCCAGATGTAAGTATTGCCAGTATTATGGCCAAGCAATTACTGTTCATGACAACTTTTGTTGTCTCACACTTGGACCTCTCAACCTTTAACAGCAAAAGTCAATATGTTTTCTGCTACATGTTTTTGGTTAAAAAAAAAAAAAAACTCCCAATAAACACAAATGTTCTATCCTCTACAAACATGGGATATATTTATGGAATATTTTTTTTAAAACGTTTTAATGCTAGTAATGGTGGCAGTCATCGACTTATAGTGGGACTGCAGTATTGCCACTTTTTGTGGGAACCAGGGACACTAATACAAGGATTGGCGCTTAAAAATAAATAAAAAAATGACATTGGCTGGGAAGGGGTTAAACATTTGGGAGGTGATCAAAGGGACTGTGTGCCTAGCCCGTGTTTTTGTGTACTGTGTTAGGTGCTTTTACTAGTAAAAGAAATGGATGTTGTTCCCTTCTCACCTTTTAGAATGGAGATCTGCCTTGTTTCCCCATTCTGTGTATTTTACCAATGTTCAGCAGGTGTCGGCTGACATCCAGTGCCTGGCACACAGATTGGCTTCTGCTGTGAATAACCACTGCAAAAGCATTCCACTGGTGGGGCGTGCACCCTGCAGGCTGAAGTACAGGATCGCGTATGTGTGTATGTATATAATATGATTCTGCACAGGAGAGCCACCCGTAGCAGTAAAACGATTATGCAGTGGTTAAAGAAAGAAGCCAAAGTAAAGTACAGGAACTGCTCTACCTGTAATATTAGCTTGTGTGTGTGGTGACGTACACTCATCGGCATATTTATTAGGTACACCTCTTCAATTGCTTGGTAACACAATTTTCTAATCGGCCAATCACATGGCAGCAACTCAATGCATTTAGGCATCTAGACATGGTGAAGACCACTTCCTGAAGTTAAAATCGAGCATCACAATGAGCAAAAGAGAATTTAAGTGACTTTGAACGTGACTGGTCTAAGTGTTAAAAATAACTGCCAATCTTCTGAAATTTTTATGCACAACCATCCTCTAGGGTTTACAGAGAATGGTTCAAAAAAGAGAACATTGAGCAGCAGTTGTGTAGAAGAAAATGCCTTGTTGATGTAAGGAAAACGGGCAGACTGGTTTGACATGATAGATGGGCAACAGTAACTCAACCACTTGTTACAATAAAAGTATGCGGCTTACCATCTCTCAATACACAACAGAACGAACCTTGAAGCAGATGGGCTACAGCAGCAGAACACCACACTGGGTGCCACTCCTGTAAGCTAAGAACAGGAAACTGAGACTACAATTCGCACAGGCTCAGCAGAATCGGACAATGGGCGATTGTGACATTCAGATGGTAGGGTCAGAATTTGTCGAATACATGAATCCATTCTGTATCAATGGCTCAGGCTGGTGGTGTAATGGTGTAGGGGATATTACCTGAGTATTGTTGCTGACCATGTCCATCCCTTTATGGCTACTTGCAGCAAGATAATGTCACAAAGCTCAAATCTCACCACTGGTTTCTTGGACATGACAACGAGATCACGGTACCCCAATGGCCTCCACAGTCACCGGATCTCGATCCAATAGACCACCTTTGGAATGTAGTAGAACGGGAAATTTGCATCATGAATGTGCAACCAACAAATCTGCAGCAACCGTGTGATGTTATGGCCTAATGGACCACAATCTCTGAGCAATGTTTCCAACGCCTTGTTGAATCTATGCCACGAAGAATTAAGGAAGTTCTGAAGGCAAAGGGGGTTCAATCCGGTACTTGCAAGGTGTACCTAATAAAGTGACCGGTAAGTGTACATAATAGGTTTAGGTATGTTAAAGTGGTTCTTCAATTTCTTGCATTGAGGTAAAAAATAAATAAAAATATTGGTGTGTGTATTGCCCCCTCACCCCCCTTATTCTTACCTGAGCACAATCTCAATCCAGCGCTTTGCCTTCAGGTGTGCCACTATAGGAAATGACTTGCTATGGTGGCACCCTGAGAGGAGGAAGCGCTGGGAGCACCGGTGGGGGAATCGGAAAGAGGCTCGGGGCTGCTCTGTGCAATACCATTACACACAGTAGGTAAGTATAACCTCTTATTTTAAAAGGGGGGGGGGGAATGGTTTTATGAAGCACTTGACATTTCAAATATTCTGGAATTTCTGTAATGTGTAACTTTTTGTGTTTATCTTATTTAGGGTTCCTTACTTGGCAGTTGCACGCGCATTTGAAATGATAGAAGATGAATCTGCACGGTAATGGATTTATGGAAGACTTCTAATGTTTTAAAATTTTAAACATGTACTGTTTACATGCATTTTAACAGCTCAAGGGCCGCAAGCTTTCCAGGTCTGCATGCACAACAACTTTTCAGTGTACAATAAACCTGACAAATGTATACTATGCATACAGTCAAAACATGCATAAGCATAGGTTATCTTCTGTAACGGTCACCACTGTTTTACAACCTTCCATCCACCCAAGACAGGACAGCTTCCGACACTCCACAATCCAGCAGACACGATCCATATCAATTCCCCAGAAAATGAGACTGACAGCTCTATCTTCTGGTTTCAAAATGAATGAATGCTTTAATGGTTTCTTCCCAGGTTTTTATGCAGTTACAAGCAACATGTGACGGTAATCAAAGGGACAGTGAAATCTCAACCCCCTCTTCACACACTGGGGCTAATTAGTATCCAGACATTTCGTCACCGGGCTATAATTAACATGAGCTAATTACTAATTGTAACAGAATGACATTATCCAGATAGCCTGGCTTGACAAGTTCCCCTTAACATAATTGACATGCTAATTCAATACACCTGACAGGAGACTGCAACTTAATCCACATCTTTAGACAGACGGTCTGTCTCCGACAGAAGGGTGTTTACACCTGATAATCAAAAGGCTTTAAACAGTGTTATCACACAATAGAAAGGTCTAAGAGCAGACCTGAATTAAAACCTCTACAGCCTTACACAGTGGACAATTAGTATATCTTCTGAGTCTATTGACCTTGTTGGGGTTCAGAGTAATATCTCCAGACATCCTGGAATATGAACTACCAGTACTGTCCCATCTTCTGCAATACATGAATTATGATTTATTAGCCGCCCTATGCCCAAAAGGGGCACAGGGTGAACTTAGACCCAAGAGTTATTAGTGCCGCTGGCACAGGAGTATCCCCCATCCCTCAAAAGTCTCTGGGCGTCACGGGTCATCCCATTGCACCTTCATTGTAAGCAGAATCTCTAAACGGTCTATAGAGATAGTCTGTAGAGGTAGCTGAAGTTGGATGGAAACTGACTGTCATGTTAAGAGTTGTTTGGCCCTCCCGTTAAGCTTACTATTGCAATAAAGCAATAAATCCTTGGCCCGCTTGCAGCCTAGCTGCAGAGAGGCTGCGACCCGGTGGTTGGGGACCCCCGCTTTAAAGGACCCTATGCCGTTGGATAATGGCAGTGACGTCAAACATTTCTTCCTTCCAATGGCCTTAACAAAAGAAAAGTGTAAATGTGAGATCTGAGGTCTTTTTGATTTTTATTTATTTTTTCCTGGGACTGTGACATTGTGGCGCACAGATCGGATACTAAGTGACACTTTTTGGGGACCATTGACACCAATACAATGATCAGTGCCTAAAAAAAAAAAAAATGCAGTCACTGTATAAATGACACTGGCAGGGGAGGGGTTAACATCCGGATCGCTCAAAGGGTTACATGTGCTCCTAGGGAATGCTTTCTGACTGTGTGAGGGATGGACTGATTGGAAGACGAGAGACATCTGTTTCTGATTAACAGGAACACAAGATCTCTCTCTGTGGCAGAACGGCGGTCTGCCTTGTTTACGTAGGCAGACCACCGTTCTGCCTCCCCAGCGAACGATTGCAGGTGGCCGGCGGCGATCGCAATTGACCTGCTGATTGGCTCCCGCTGTGTCCAATCAGACCCAAAAGACAAAACGACAAACAGGTACTTTGTTTCACGCAGCTGGGCCACCCTGCCACTTTATGTCTGTGGTGGGCAGTCTGGAAGCGGTTAAACAAAAATCGTTCGTTCTGTTCCCGTACGAGATTTTTTTTGGGGAGTTTGTCCCTTTTGGAAATTTGTGTACACACTACCAGAAGATCGTACGATCATTCCTCAGATGAAAATGTTTGTCCGATTTTTCGTATAGTGTGTACAAATTTTTAGAGACGGTTCACACTGGGGCGACACGACTTCCAGCATGACTTTCAGAGGCAACTCCAACACGACTTCAGCATGAACCACAGGGCGATCTGGGGCGATTTACAACATGACTTGAAGTTGTCTCCAGGACAGGAAACTTTCCAATGGCCAATTAAATGACAATCCGCTCTAGGGGAAGGGAGGGGTTTGCCTGAGAAATGTATGTAATCTTCCTGGAAAGTTGCTTCAGTTAAGACAGTGATCGGATTGAAGTAGTACAGGAACCTTTTCTGAAGTCGGAGCGACTTCAGTAGTGTGTATTAAGACGGCTCCATTCACTTCAATTGATTTTCCTAATGTTTAGTCCGTTTTGGGGTAGACTATCTCACACCGCAATGTCTTTAACCACTTGCCCACCGGGCCTGTTTTTCAGATTCGGTGTTTACGAGAATAAAACACTTTTTTTTTTATAGAAAATTACTTAAACCCCCCAAACATTATATGTTTTTTTTTTTTCTAACACCCTAGAGAATAAAATGGCAGTCATTGCAATACTTTTTGTCACACCGTATTTGCGCAGCGGTCTAACAAGCGCACTTTTTTTGAAAAAAAATCACTTTTTTGAATAAAAAAAGAAGACAACAATAAATTTGGCCCAATTTTTTTATATATTGTGAAAGATAATGTTACGCCGAGTAAAATGATACCCAACATGTCACGCTTAAAAATTGCACCCGCTCGTGGCATGGCGTCAAACTTTTACCCTTAAAAATCTCGATAGGCGACGTTTAAAAAATTCTACAGGTTGCATTTTTTGAGATACAGAGGAGGTCTAGGGCTAGGATTATTGCTCTCGCTCTAACAATTGCGGGGATACCTCACATGTGTGGTTTGAACACCGTTTTCATATGCGGGCGCTACTCGCGTATGCGTGCGCTTCTGTGCGCGAGCTCGTCGGGACGGGGCGTTTTTAAATTTTTTTTGTTTGTTTTCTTATTTATTTTAACCACTTAAGACCCGGACACATACGCTGCTAAATGACCCAAGGTGTTTTTACAATTCGGCGCTGCGTCGCTTTAACAGACAATTGCGCGGTCGTGCAACGTGTCTCCCAAACAAAATTTGCGTCCTTTTCTTCCCACAAATAGAGCTTTCTTTCGGTGGTATTTGATCGCCTCTGCGATTTTTATTTTTTGCGCTATAAACTAAAATAGAGCGACAAATTTGAAAAAAATCACTATTTTTTTACTTTTTGTTATAAAAAAAATCAAATAAACTAAATTTTAGTAAAACATTTAGGCCAAAATAATTCAGCCACATGTCTTTAGTAAAAAAAAAAAATTGCAATTAAAAAAATAGCTACCTAGCGGGAACAGCGACACTAATACAGCGATCAGAAAAATGATCACTTAGTGATGCTGGCAATAGGGAGTGAAAGGGTTAACTAGGGCAGTGATCAGGGGGTTAAAACTTTATTAGGGGGGGTGGGGGGGCTATCCTGGACCTAACACTAACTGATTTTACACTGCCTGTCACACTGACACTAAATGCAGTGATTAGATCACTGCATTCAGTGACACTGTGACAGGGGGGTGGCGATCATAAGGGGTTAATGTGCCTATGTGAGTGTGTGTCAGTGTTGTGTTGGTGCACACTTACTGTGGATGTCTTCTCTCATCAGCAGCGGTGGGAAACACCGCTGCGATGAGAGGTGACATAATTTCCTCCTTCCTGTGTAAACACAGGAGGAGGAACTGAAACGAAGGGGGAGCGCTCCCATTGGCTGGGAGCGATCGCGGGGGGGGGGGGGGGGGGGCGGAAAACACGGACATCCGCCTGCTCGTCGGCAATCGCTCCCAGAGCCAGGGGGACCCCCGCACGCCGCGGAGGGGGTCCAGATGGGACCCCCGAACCGCACAAAGGCGGGGACGTAAATTTACGCCCTTGTGCCTGTACGAGCCATGTTGTGGCCGTAAATGTGCGTGCGGGGGTCCTTAAGTGGTTAAATTAGTTTATAATTTTATACACCGAAATAAATAAAAATAAATAAATTATCACTTTTATTCCTATTACAAGGAATGTAAACATCCCTTGTAATAGAAAAAAGCATGACAGGGTCCTCTTAAATATGAGATCTGGGGTCAAAAAGACCTCAGATCTCATATTTCATTTTAAATGCAAAAAAACAAAAAAAAATGTAATTTTTCAAATTTTAGAAAAAAAAATGTTTCTTTAAGACACTGTTTTGACGTCACTTCCGCCCAGCAGAGCTATGGGGAACGGGTGGGGGCGATTTTTCCCTCACTCGTATCCCAACACAGCTGCAGACAGGACCCGATCCCCTCCGCCGCTACCGATGGCTCCGGTAAGTGGCGGAGGGCGCGGGAGAGCGGCGGGAGGGGGCCCTCTCCCGCCACCGATAACGGCGATCTTGCGGCGAATCCGCTGTGGAGACCGCCATTATCGTGTACAGGACTGCCCACGGTAAAGATGGATATCTCGGTTGTGGCAGCAGCTGCTGCCGTTACCGAGATATCCATCTTTAAAGTCATGACGTCTTTTAGACATGACGTGGTGGGCAATTGGTTAAAAACCTTTTTCAGCCAAACATATTAGACAAGGGCTCAAAAAAATCCAAGCTTGCTATAAATTGCAGTAGTTTCCCTTTTTCACAGTTGGTAATGCTAATATTATGCATGTTTTTAAACTTTTTTTTTCTCAGGTGTTTGTTTTAATATACTTCTTCTATTCTATTTTAGCTTAAAGAACATAGAGACACTTAGTAATTTGCTGCGTTCTGTTATCTGTCTGTCTCCGGGGGACTTTCTACCTTGCATCTACCTGTGTTTGAACCGCCTGGGTCCTGCTTATGAAGGGCTTGAACTTGGTATTGGAGAAACTATATTGATGAAAGCTGTTGCACAAGCGACTGGTATGAATATATTTCAATAAACTTTTCTTTTAATAAATGAAGAACGTACATTATGTACTGTAACATAAGAACACACCATGCCAGCTACACAAATAGGAGTATAATTTTAGTGATAAATGGAGATATAGAGGAGGACGTGCTGCTATTTAGATGGGTGGCTGTATTCATTTTCAATGTTTAGGCTTTTTTTATTTATTTTTTCACATGGTGATCCTGCCAGTAACATATTTTCTGTTCTTGGATGACCATGCTCACTCACTGTATTGTGTCTATGGAGGAATGACATTGTCACACCAGGACTAAAAGTGCTAGAATTACAGAATCCCTCTCCTCATCTACATAACTTGGAAGGTTTGGGGTTGTTCTGTAGAGAGCTGGAAACAATTCTAACTGATGAGTACAGTAAGACTGCACTAGATTTTTTTTTCAATATTTTTATTTTTGTAAAACAAACCCAACAATAGTACAAAACGTCATTAATCGTCCATATAAAATATACAAAAAGAATGGGAAAGAGGGTAAACAGTCTACAAAGTATTAGTATAAAGGTATTCTGGGGTAATGCGCCAGTTTCTACCTTTTTGAAATCCAATAAACCCACTTCCCAAAGAAAGTATCGGACAAATGCACAATCGTGAGGGACCACATGTTCTGGTAAGAGACACATTCAAAGATCCAGAATGCCAGAGCTTTTAACCTAAATCCAGTATCCATGGCAAGTCCCTGTACATTCTCCCTCCCCCTCTCCCCTGCATTCTACTATACTGTACTAAAATATAGTACCTATTATATATAATAATAGAAATACAATTCTACAGCCAGGCCAAGTCTATACCCCTTTCTTTTTAAATTGTTTCTTTGGTCAAGTCTAGTTTAACCACACCATTGACTTTTCTAATTGCTGCAGCCATCGTCGGCACTTTATAAGCTGTAAGTTGCATCAGCCACATAAAGTATACAGCTCTATATTGCGGCATCAGTATGGGAGTTCCTGTCTGCTGCCAGAACAACATTGAGTGGGGTGGATGCTTCTCTACTATTCACAAAAAGTGAATGTGAAGTCATTTTCTCAGGCCCCCACTTAATCAGAGAAAGAAGCCTTGAAAATCATTTATAAGGCTTCTTGTGAATGGCTAGGCAAAGCTCATCCCGACTCTAATCTTTTCCAGCAGCAGATAGGACGTTCCCTTACCGCTGCAGGTACACAGCACTGTATACTGTATCTAGCTAATGCTACATACACTTTATACAGCCCTGACCGTGACCTTCTTAATTAGTATAGGAAATTGTTTGAGACAGCTTGGCCCAAACAAACCATTTACAGTGAAAGGAAAGATTAATTTCAACTTTAAGGCTGCATTCACACTACAGCGTTTAAACTCTGCTGCAGATCTGCCCGTGACTTGACGGCGCTGAGGTGTGAATGACAAAATGCAGGACGCGTGTCGCCTAAACGTAGTTCAGAAGCTACTTTGGGGCGACATGCGTCCTGCCATGTGGGTTGCTGCAATTAGTGGACGTTTTATAGCCCGACATTTGCAGCAGACTTGCGCCGCTATTTGAGGGGTCATTCAAAAGTCCCATGTTTTGTCATTCACATCTTGGCAATGTCAAACCGCAGGCAGATCGCGAATGCAGCTGAAGTAATTTAATATCTTTACGTATTTTGCCAAGCTCAGCATTACCTACAAGCACCTTACTAAACCTATGACAATTACCTGGCATAGAGCAAGAAGTGGGGCTCTTTCAAATTTTCTGTTTGTGGGTAGCTGATTTGTACTGTATGGGTTTTCTAAACTCAATAAAACAATATATATATATATGTGTCTATCTTTCACGTTTTACGGGCTTGTTTTTCTGAAACTTAATTTAAGGCTTTTAAAGGAGTCTTAAAGGGGTTGTTAAACCCTCATGTTTTTTCCCCTTAATGCATTAAGGGGAAAAACATTCTGTAGTGTAGTGTAGTGAAAAACATTCTGCAGCTTCCCCTGAGCCCCTTTTTATTCTTGCTTGAAACCTGTAATCCACAAGTGAGCTCCGTCCTGTGTCTCGTGTCCTGGTTGGATAGATTGATAGCAGCACAGCCATTGGCTCCCACTGCTGTCAATCAAATCCAATAATGCGGGGACGGTGTCCAGTCTATTATTTTGTGTCTTGGGACTCAAATGCTGGACTTGGGCATGTGCCCGAGCAGGTACCCCCAAGGAGCGAGCTTGAAGCAAAATATCTATGTAGATTGTGAGCTAGTTGGGAACCCAGATTTGAACGTACCTGTTTTTGGTTCATGGCTGTATACATAACAATGACCATCCTCCAGTGTTTTCACCCTTTAACAACAAGTCATTAATAGCAGCTCCCATATTTATATCCTGCCAAGTTATCTGTGCTTACTTTTTTTTTTTTTATGGTGACTTCTATACATGTCTTATCTGTTTTATTGGCAGGACGTCAGTTAGACAAAATTAAAGCAGAGGCACAAGAGAAGGGTGATCTCGGACTTGTTGCGGAAAGCAGCCGCAGTAACCAGCGCACCATGTTCACACCCCCAAAACTTACCGTTTTGAGTGTCTTTAATAAGCTGAAAGAGATTGCCAAGATGACTGGTAATGCTGTAGGTATTGAGTACAAAGTGGAATCAAATGTGTTACTATTTTATTTATTCTGGTTATGGAGTTTTGAAGGTTCAAGCATTAAAATTGGAGAAAGTAGTGCTTACTTTTCCTCCATAAAGTATTGTATTCAGATGATCATATTATGAAAATCGCATAGAAATATTCCATATACCCATACATGTCACTGTTTTGTAGAGGACATCCCTGGTGAATTTTTCAAACAAGATAATGACATACTACATTGCTCTAATGAAATTGGAATAGCCTTTTTTCTAGCTGTGTGTGTGTGTGTGTGTGTGTGTGTATATGCTACTAACTGAGATTTGCTATTAGTGGGAGGTGTACTGTATTTGAAATGGCCTACACTTTTTGGTAAGTCGGTGTACAACCCTTTTGTAGATGGCAGTATAACATGAAGATTAAAGACTTTCTGTGCTCTTCAATTTTTTTTTTTTTTTTGAGTACCTGTTCATCCTGCCTGTAGATCTGCTATTTTTGCACTTATTGTAAGAGGATAGGCTGTCCAGTAAAACTGTTAAAGGGTTGGGAAAAACCACATTACGCCGACAGTAGGTGCTTAAGAGTAAGGTTTTATTTATACAGCTTAAACTTTTTCTTCAAAAGAAAAAAACAAAATATTTGCTGTAACTAGGGTTGTCCCAAAGCCACTTTTTTAGGACAGGGTACAAGCACCGATACTTTTTTCATGTACTCGCCGATACCGAATACCGATACTTTTTTTAAATGTGTCCCCAAATGCAGCCATGTCCCCCCACATATGCAGCCATGTCCCCCCACATATGCAGCCATGTCCCCCCACATATGCAGCCATGTCCCCCCCACATATGCAGCCATGTCCCCCCACATATGCAGCCATGTCCCCCCACATATGCAGCCATGTCCCCCCACATATGCAGCCATGTCCCCCCACATATGCAGCCATGTCCCCCCACATATGCAGCCATGTCCCCCCACATATGCAGCCATGTCCCCCCACATATGCAGCCATGTCCCCCCACATATGCAGCCATGTCCCCCCACATATGCAGCCATGTCCCCCCACATATGCAGCCATGTCCCCCCACATATGCAGCCATGTCCCCCCACATATGCAGCCCTGTCCCCCCACATATGCAGCCCTGTCCCCCCACATATTGCAGCCCTGTCCCCCCACATATTGCAGCCCTGTCCCCCCACATATTGCAGCCCTGTCCCCCCACATATTGCAGCCCTGTCCCCCCACATATTGCAGCCCTGTCCCCCCACATATTGCAGCCCTGTCCCCCCACATATTGCAGCCCTGTCCCCCCACATATTGCAGCCCTGTCCCCCCACATATTGCAGCCTGTCCCCCCCCCATAGATGCAGCCATGTCCCCCCCCCCCATAGATGCAGCCATGTCCCCCCCCCCCCCATAGATGCAGCCATGTCCCCCCCCCACCCATAGATGCCCCCCCCCACCCATAGATGCAGCCATGTCCCCCCCCCACCCATAGATGCAGCCATGTCCCCCCCCCCCCACCCATAGATGCAGCCATGTCCCCCCCCCCCCACCCATAGATGCAGCCATGTCCCCCCCCCCCCCACCCATAGATGCAGCCATGTCCCCCCCCCCCCCCCCCCATAGATGCAGCCATGTCCCCCCCCCCCCACCCATAGATGCAGCCATGTCCCCCCCCCCCCCACCCATAGATGCAGCCATGTCCCCCCCCCCCCACCCATAGATGCAGCCATGCCCCCTTTTTTTAAATGAGGACCATTAACTTTTACTTGTTTTTAGGGATCTGCAGTTGATTCTTTTCATTATATTGCGACTGTGAATAATAGAATTTACATTGTAAATTAGTTTGCTATATCAAATAACTTTCCGTACTGTGTTTTTTGAGCTGCAGTTGATAGTTTTACTGTATTCTTGTTTTATGTGATGCTGGCAGAAAGCTGCACCTGGTGGGCAAGGTCAAGAGCCAAAATAACACACAAGATTGATGACAGCTTAGTGTGAAGATAATGTTTTGCCTGGTTGCTTAAGACTTGTAGGGAGAACATAGAACTGTATATATCATCCAAAACTTGGTGTGCTTACAACAGTTCTTTACACACATAATGAGCGCCCTGAGACCATCTGTCAGCAGTAGCTCGTTAAAATACAGTTGGCCGAAACATTTCCTTTCTGTCTTTTGGAAAGTAAATCTAAGGGGTTAGAACCACAATTTTAAATGGTGTCTGTTTTTAGCGAAAATTCCCCTAACTTCCTGTGACAATGGTCACAATGGACAACAAATAAAGGGTAGGGGGCATGGGGGGATGGGAACATGATGATTTATTGACCAAACAGAAGTTTTAACCTTTCTGCAATCTAAAAAAAAAAATTGCTGCATGTGTTTATACATTTAAGACTTGGTTTCCAAAATTCTCAACAAGCCATGGCACTACCTGCCCGGGTTTGCATGTTTTGCCTGTGCCTGCATGGGTTTTCTCCCACACTCCAAAGACATGCTGGTAGGTTAATTGGCACCTGTGTAAATTGGCCCTAGTATGTGTATGTATGAATGTGAGTTGGGAACCTTAGATTGTAAGCTTGTTGAGGGCAGGGACTGAGGTGAAAGGTAAAATATACGTGTAAAGGACTCTGTAAATTGATGGCTCTATATACAGTTGTGCTCATAAGTTTACATACCCTGGCAGAATTTATGATCTCTTGGCTGTTTTTCAGAGAATTTGAATGATAAAACAAAAACTTTTCTTTCACTCATGGTTAGTGTTTGGCTGAAGCCATTTATTATCAATGTTTTTTAAATCAGAATGACAACTACCCAAATGACCCTGATCAAAAGTTCTTAAAGCGGATGTCCCATTAAAAAAGTATATTAAAAGCCAGCAGCTACAGATACTGCAGCTGCTGACTTTTAATATTAGGACACTTACCTGTCCTGGAGTCCAGCGGCGTCCGCAGCAGAGGACGAGCGTTCGCTCGTCTCTCTGCTGTTCCCCCCTCCATCCACGGTGAGGGAACCAGGAAGTGAAGCGCTCCGGCTTCACTGCCTGGTTCCTTAAGGCGCATGCGCGAGTCGCGCTGCGCCCGCCGATTGGCTCCCGCTGTGTGCTGGGAGCCGAGAGTTCCCAGCACACAACGGGGGGACGACGGGATGTCGCAAAAAACCCCGACTTTTGCCCGAGACTGCGGGCCGGAAGTGGGTGCAAATACCTGTCTTTAGACAGGTATCTGCACCCCCCTCCCCCCTGAAAGGTGTCAATTGTGACACCGGAGGGGGGAAGGTTTCCGATCAGCGAATCTTCACTTTAGGGTGGAGATCCGCTTTAATATCGTGTATTGCCCCCTTTAACTTCAATGACAGCTTGAAGTATTTTGTGGTATTTGTGGATGAGGCTCTTTATCTTCCCAGATGGTAAAGCTGCCCATTCTTCTTGGCAAAAAGCCTCCAGTTCCTGTAAATTCTTGGGCTGTCTTGCATGAACTGCACATTTTTGATATCCCTCCAGAGTGGCTCATTGATATTACATACAGTTTGACCATAGACACAATCAAAGTAGTCACCCTCTAAGGCCCCTTTCACACATACACATCTGTCAACGGATGAATGAAAAAACAAACGTTTCATATGTGTGAAAGCAGATTTAGGCCTCTTTCTCACAGGCCACGTCCGTTTTGACGAACTCCGCTTGCTCAGCAGGGATCCATCTGTTGATCTCCGCTGAGCAGACAGATGACAGGTCCGTCTCCATTCACTGTGCAGATAAAAACTGATCGGCCTGACCGTTTTTTTATCTGATTCCATCCGATCTGACATGTCACAGCTGTCACTCAATAGAGGTGAATGGAGTGTCCGATCAGGTCCGCCTGAAAAACAGACCGGACAGCATGTGTGAAAGGGGCCCAATTTCTTGCTCAGACGTGTGTAATGATGGCTTAGAAACCATCAGGCCTGTATTAGGCATACATTCAACTGTGGTTATATGTCTAGAGTAGAAAGTATAGGTGGCCATACCAAAGATTCTCTTGCTTTGGTATTTTGACAGACACTTTGCTGTCAATTTAGAGACAGACCTTGGAGAATGTGAGATAGTAGGAGGAGTAATAATGAACCCTGCAGATATGTCCTGATTGTTGGCATTTAACACAGGACTGAGCCAGCCTGTCGGCACCATCGAGCTTGGGCTAATGATGGGAGCTGTCTGAGACGGTGAGCAGGTGACTGGACGAGCGCATCATACTTTTCACGGATCACTAGAAGAGCGAGAGAATACAGAACTAACATTTCTGTAGCAAGATCCCATGTGTGTACGTTGCTATATTGATTTCAATCATGTGCAAGTAAAAATCCTGTTTATTTTTTAAGTATACTTTTCCTTGACACACAATTGGGTATTTATTAATGCAGGGCATAGACAAAGTATGCATAAACCTTGAGTTCTAGGCTTTTACCTTCAGGTGTTTGGACGCCAGTTTAAAGGACACACCCCATGGGAGCTTCCCCTATATCCTTACACCCCCATGAGATTCTTCAGTTTTTTGCCAGTGTCCTAAAATGATGGACCATTTCTCCTCTGCAGAGAAATTACTCTTAGCCTAACTAGTTTATTTTATCTTCAGATTCTTCCGTTAAATTTTCATCTCCTTCACTGCCTTCTAATAACACGTAGTAGCAGTGCATCCAAATCTGCGCATCCTCAGTAAAACCTTTGGAGCTGTACCTTGACCCCACGCTGTGTTGATGGACTATGTTTCTTCAGCCACTGGATCCAACGCACATGTATTTTTATTTTTTTACTCCTCCCAAAAGTTGTCGGAAATTCCAATCGTGTGTAGCCAATTCTGACGCACAAAATTACACGCATGCTCTAAATTAAGTATGAGATGGAAGTGCTCGGTCTGGTAAAACGTAATAGTTCATAATGGAGATGGCACATTCGTCATACTGTAACGGACTGAAAAGCACGAGGCTGAAAAGCGCAAATCTCTCACCAAACTTCTACTTACACTACTGGTATTTAACTTCGCTCATACGCCATCATACGTGTTGTACGTCACTGCGTTCTTGGCGATCAGAATTTCTGACAACCTTTGTGCATGCAAGACAAGTTTGAGCCAACATTCGTCAGAAAAAAATCCACGATTTTGTTGGAATTTCCAATCGTCTGTACGCGGCATAATGTTAAGAGGGCAATTTCAGGGAAAAAACATCCCACAGCACACGGACCCCTTTTCCCTTTACAGTACATAGCCCCCTTTCATTATAAAGTTCCCCACCCCCCTGTACTCCCAGTAGACCCCCAGCATACTCTAAAGTTGATAAAACCCCCATTGTGTTTAGCTGGTTAGTGGATATGGAGGAGGGAGGGAGGGAGTGGGCTGCCATTTACCGCTGCATATATACGTTCACATGTGTGACTCTCTAGTCTATGTGATGGGAAGGAAATGCTCAGAAAACTGAGCGTCTGCAAAGCTAACAGCATTGCCGTGAAAAATCCCTATCTGCATTGGGGACTTGGACAGAAGGAGGAGAGAGAGAACGTCAGCATCAACCAGGTGTTTTTTTTATTTTTTATTTTTTTAAACAGAAAACAAATCTCATAGTGACTGAGTAAGAACAGCATGTAATACACCATTTTATTGCGGTTTTTTTTTCTGACATTCGTTTAGTAAATCTTATGGGTCATAAAATAGATTTTTGTGGGCTCTATCTAGACAATCAATCGGTGTTAGAAAGGTGCCCAGACAAACTTGGTACACGCAACTGACATTCAATGAACTGTACAGCATTTCTACCTTGTAATGCAGCTATGTAATCAGCTTGGGTGCTCATGTATTTATCGTAACTGATGCAGTAAAGTTGTTTTGTTGTACAAACTCCTCCAGTAAGGTCCAGTTGCACTTTTACTGGCAGTGTATATAATATACACTGCCAGTAATACATTGGCACGTACCAAATATAAATTGCTATGCTGTAGGTTAAAGCTCGTCTGCAGGAGGTTTCAAATGGCACAAATGTAAATGTAGGGTTAACCACAGTTACTAGAATTTCATGTCTGTGTAACAAGCAGATCTACAACATGTCATTTGCATGGTATCTGTACTTGGCAGTCAGGCTTTCCAGGAGAAATATCCTGTGACATTTAAGACATGAAATACGTTGTGTAGGAGTTTTGTAAATCCAGAGGAACTATCCACTCTACTTTTTTTTTCTTGCTAGATGCTTACTACTCTAATGCCGCGTACACACGATCACTTTTTGTGATGAACAAAACAACGTTTTTCAAACTTCTTTTTCCAAAAAGACGTTGCATACACACCATCGTTTTTCCAAAAAGCTCTAGCAAAGCGTGGTGACGTACACCACGTTCGACGGCACTCTGTTCCATTGAAGCTCCGTCTCATTACTTGCCTCTGAGCATGCGCGGCTTTAAAAACGTTGTTTTCAACATCGTTTTGCCCACACATCACTTTTTATGACACAAAAAAACGACACAAAAAATTCAAGCATGTTGGAATTTTTTTGTGGTTGTTTTTTTGAAGACATAAAACTACGTTTTGCCCACGCACGGTGATTTTAAATGACGTTTTAGAAAACTTCGTTTTTTTTCATCGCAAAAAGTGATCGTGTGTACGCGGCATAATAGTTGGGTGCTATGTGTAGTGCTCTGACTGTTTAAAGTACAGCAGTGTGTGCCCCTAAAGATAAAGCAGAAAGGTCTAGTCAGGAGCAGCACTGGACCTGAAGGTAGTGTGAATTTTCTGGAAATGTAGGGAACCTCAGTTTTTTTTCATTCCTAGACCATGGTTACGCTCTACCCATTGAAGATCGTTTAGTGAAACTTTAGGTCTAGAAAGAGGCGAACCAAAATGGTGAGTTGGTGAGTCACTCAAGTTCAAGCAAAACTGGCACATAGATCATGACTTTCAGAAATGTTTTCTATGTGCCAGTTTTTAGGTGAATGGTCTTCATGAAAATAATTGGAGGTATAGCAGTCCAGTGCTGTCTGTATACACAGTGTTATATCGCAAGCCTCAAAGGAGGATTCTGTTAACTCAAGCTTGGCTGCTTACCTTTTTAACCACTTGACTACCGAGGACGTCATATGACGTCCTCGACTTTGTGCGGTGATATCTGAATGATGCCTGCAGCTACAGGCATCATTCAGATATCACCGTCTTCTGCCGGCGATTCTCTGCACGATAAGAACGATCATAGCGTCAGTTCCACTGCTTGATCATTCTTATAGGCAGCTGGCCGCCATCTGGTGCTTCTCCGGGCTCTCTATGACCGTCGGAGGCCCAGGCGCGATGTTGTGACGTCACGCCCGGGTACCCGGAAGTCGGCTGTCTGCATGAGATCAGTGATTTATTTTTATTTTTTTCACAATCTCATGCTTTCAAGCCTGGAGGAGATATATGGGGGTCTTATTGACCCCACATCTCTCCATAAAGAGGACCTGTCACAATGATTCCTATTACAAGGGATGTTTACATTCCTTGTAATGGGAATAAAAGTGATAAAAAAAAAATGTAAAAGTGAAAAAAAAAAAAACTATTTTTAGAAACGCCCCTGTCCCCAGTAGCTCACACTCAGAAGCGTACACGCATGTATGTCCCGCCCACATATGTAAACGCCGTTTAAACCCCACGTGTGAGGTATCGCTGCATGCGTTACAATTCTAGCACTAGACCTCTCTAACTCGAATATAGTAACCTATAGGCTTCTACATCTTCGGCTATTTTCGGCGGCTCTGCGCTGCACCTGCGCAGTACAGGGGGGGTCCTTATCCACTGGGGAACTTTTTTCGGCAGGACACCGGCCGGAACGCCAGGATTTTTTCACCCTCCTGTTGCCACGGTGCCGCCCCTGCACCCACTGATGCCCTGTGGCCTGGCCTTGGTGGCCTTGTCAGGAATCCAGCCCTGGCTACAACAGCAGTAAAGCGCAGCTAAAACTAGTGGCACTTTACTGTCAACTCCTCTCTGCCCCAGTGTGAAAGTAGCCTTACAGTTTGCTTGGATTCTGTGGAATATGGAAATTTTACTGCACACTTAAAATGTTCATAGAAATCCTATTTTGCCATCATGGTTAATGTGGGCATAATAATTTGTTGGTTTTTACTTCCATATTATCTTTTACATTTTTTCATGTATAAAGGCAAAACATAGAAATTGCTGTTATTTTTGCATTACTAGCACCAATTTGTATATGGGGGGGGAATAAAAAAATAATATATATAATGTATATAAATATATAAAAAAGGTACTACAGCGCTTATGTGGTAAAATACAAAAAGGAAATGCAACAAAGATGGCCAAATGATGATAGCTGCATAGCTGCATACATATAAAGTGTACTAAACCAATAAATGTTGACGTATATAACTTGTAAACCTAGACTGATTGATGCATATCTCCTTGTTTTCAGTCGATGAATAAGAAGATTGATGTCATTAAAGGCTTGTTTGTTGCATGCAGATATTCTGAAGCACGTTACATTGCTAGGTAAGTCATTTTCCCAAAAAGGCATGTGTGCATTTCTGTGGGCGTGAAGGGGGGCACAAATACTGTTTTGCCCATTGATTTGGTTTGAGTTTGCAGTGACCTGTAGGCATTGACCCAAGCCTTTAAGATAAGATTGTGTGTGAGGTTTGCATAACCATCTTCAAGCTTGTTAATGGTAGCTGTGATTGGATTAAATTTCTCTCATCCAGAGGAGTTGCATACCCCAGGTGAAGTCGGCACTCTGTTGTGAATACTTGCTCTTGGTTAGTGACGCACAAAATCAATAAGGCGTTATCTCATTGGGGGGGGGGGGATGTTTGCTGTCCAAGTTGCAGTAGCTGGAGGTTGTGACCGACTCTATGGAGCCGCTTCACATATCTTCGATGCGGCTCTGGTGCGAATTTGCACAGAAGCCCTGTGTGTGTTTCTGGTCTAAATTCAGACCTGAAATGGACCAAATTTGGGCTGAAATCGGACCTCAAACAGTTAACCAGGACGCACAGGACCCCTGCTGTGAGCTGTATTGGCATGCGGTATGAACCGAGTCTTAAGTGTTTTACATCGTTGGACAATTATTGTATATCTATAACATTAACCGTCATGTTTTTGTGATCTTATTAGGTTTTTCTGATTTTTCTACTTCTTTTTTTTTTTTGACTTTCAGATCTTTAGGAGGAAAACTTCGAATAGGATTAGCAGAGCTATCTGTTCTGGCAGCCATCGCACAAGCTGTGTGTCTTACGCCACCAGGCCAAGGTAGGATCTATATAATGGGTGCAAGTAACATGCTTGATTTTAGAGTCAGCATTTCCATTGCTTGATTAATGATTAGATTTCTCTATGGACATTCTGGTGTTCTGATTTTATTCAGAACATATTTATGATGTGAAATAATGTTGTGATCTGAAGTAGGCAATTTAAATTTAATTATCAACTGAAATACTTTGGTACAATGGAAAGGACCACCTAGCTTGTGTGCAAATGTGAGCTGCAGCTACAGATAGCATGTGGTAGGTAGATGTTAGTTCCAGGAGAACAGGTTTTATTAGTTGGTAAATAATAAGGGTTGACATATCTTTTCCACCAATTATCTTGTTTGAAAATGACTTGGATCAGTCTTTCTCAGCAAGGGTTTCATGGAATGCTACAGTTCTTCCAGAGGTTGTTAGGGGTTCCTTGATGAACTACTAATGGAACTACCAATGTAAAAGGCCTCCTTCTTGAACTTTTCACCAGAATGAGGGACCTTGTCCCACTGACCCTAAATGTAAGGGGCTCTTTGCTCACTTTACCACTGACCATTGATTTAGAGGTGCAGTTTTCCACAAACCACCATTTTTTCTTTCAACGGACTACCAATGAGAGGCTCTTCTCCACTGACCATCAGTGTTGGAGGCTCTTCTCCACTGACCATCAGTGTTGGAGGCTCTTCTCCACTGACCATCAGTGTTGGAGGCTCTTCTCCACTGACCATCAGTGTTGGAGGCTCTTCTCCACTGACCAGGGTGTCTGGAGGCTCTTCTCCACTGACCATCAGTGTTGGAGGCTCTTCTCCACTGACCATCAGTGTTGGAGGCTCTTCTCCACTGACCATCAGTGTTGGAGGCTCTTCTCCACTGACCATCAGTGTTGGAGGCTCTTCTCCACTGACCATCAGTGTTGGAGGCTCTTCTCCACTGACCATCAGTGTTGGAGGCTCTTCTCCACTGACCATCAGTGTTGGAGGCTCTTCTCCACTGACCATCAGTGTTGGAGGCTCTTCTCCACTGACCATCAATGAGAGGCTCTTCTCCACTGACCATCAGTGTTGGAGGCTCTTCTCCACTGACCATCAGTGTTGGAGGCTCTTCTCCACTGACCATCAGTGTTGGAGGCTCTTCTCCACTGACCATCAGTGTTGGAGGCTCTTCTCCACTGACCATCAGTGTTGGAGGCTCTTCTCCACTGACCATCAGTGTTGGAGGCTCTTCTCCACTGACCATCAGTGTTGGAGGCTCTTCTCTCACTGACCATCAGTGTTGGAGGCTCTTCTCCACTGACCATCAGTGTTGGAGGCTCTTCTCCACTGACCATCAGTGTTGGAGGCTCTTCTCCACTGACCATCAGTGTTGGAGGCTCTTCCACTGACCATCAGTGTTGGAGGCTCTTCTCCACTGACCATCAGTGTTGGAGGCTCTTCTCCACTGACCATCAGTGTTGGAGGCTCTTCTCCACTGACCATCAGTGTTGGAGGCTCTTCCACTCCACAGTGTTGGAGGCTCTTCTCCACTGACCATCAGTGTTGGAGGCTCTTCTCCACTGACCGTCAGTGTTGGAGGCTCTTCTCCACTGACCGTCAGTGTTGGAGGCTCTTCTCCACTGACCGTCAGTGTTGGAGGCTCTTCTCCACTGACCGTCAGTGTTGGAGGCTCTTCTCCACTGACCGTCAGTGTTGGAGGCTCTTCTCCACTGACCGTCAGTGTTGGAGGCTCTTCTCCCACTGACCGTCAGTGTTGGAGGCTCTTCTCCACTGACCGTCAGTGTTGGAGGCTCTTCTCCACTGACCGTCAGTGTTGGAGGCTCTTCTCCACTGACCGTCAGTGTTGGAGGCTCTTCTCCACTGACCGTCAGTGTTGGAGGCTCTTCTCCACTGACCGTCAGTGTTGGAGGCTCTTCTCCACTGACCGAGTGTTGGAGCTCTTCTCCACTGACCGTCAGTGTTGGAGGCTCTTCTCCACTGACCGTCAGTGTTGGAGGCTCTTCTCCACTGACCGTCAGTGTTGGAGGCTCTTCTCCACTGACCGTCAGTGTTGGAGGCTCTTCTCCACTGACCGTCAGTGTTGGAGGCTCTTCTCCACTGACCGTCAGTGTTGGAGGCTCTTCTCCACTGACCGTCAGTGTTGGAGGCTCTTCTCCACTGACCGTCAGTGTTGGAGGCTCTTCTCCACTGACCGTCAGTGTTGGAGGCTCTTCTCCACTGACCGTCAGTGTTGGAGGCTCTTCTCCACTGACCGTCAGTGTTGGAGGCTCTTCTCCACTGACCGTCAGTGTTGGAGGCTCTTCTCCACTGACCGTCAGTGTTGGAGGCTCTTCTCCACTGACCGTCAGTGTTGGAGGCTCTTCTCCACTGACCGTCAGTGTTGGAGGCTCTTCTCCACTGACCGTCAGTGTTGGAGGCTCTTCTCCACTCAGTGGAGTGTGGTGTTGGAGGCTCTTCTCCACTGACCGTCAGTGTTGGAGGCTCTTCTCCACTGACCGAGTGTTGGCTCTTCTCCACTGACCGTCAGTGTTGGAGGCTCTTCTCCACTGACCGTCAGTGTTGGAGGCTCTTCTCCACTGACCGTCAGTGTTGGAGGCTCTTCTCCACTGACCGTCAGTGTTGGAGGCTCTTCTCCACTGACCGTCAGTGTTGGAGGCTCTTCTCCACTGACCGTCAGTGTTGGAGGCTCTTCTCCACTGACCGTCAGTGTTGGAGGCTCTTCTCCACTGACCGTCAGTGTTGGAGGCTCTTCTCCACTGACCGTCAGTGTTGGAGGCTCTTCTCCACTGACCGTCAGTGTTGGAGGCTCTTCTCCACTGACCGTCAGTGTTGGAGGCTCTTCTCCACTGACCGTCAGTGTTGGAGGCTCTTCTCCACTGACCGTCAGTGTTGGAGGCTCTCCACTGACCTCAGTGTTGGAGGCTCTTCTCCACTGACCGTCAGTGTTGGAGGCTCTTCTCCACTGACCGTCAGTGTTGGAGGCTCTTCTCCACTGACCGTCAGTGTTGGAGGCTCTTCTCCACTGACCGTCAGTGTTGGAGGCTCTTCTCCACTGACCGTCAGTGTTGGAGCTCTTCTCCACTGCTCAGTGTTGGAGGCTCTCCACTGACCGTCAGTGTTGGAGGCTCTTCTCCACTGACCGTCAGTGTTGGAGGCTCTTCTCCACTGACCGTCAGTGTTGGAGGCTCTTCTCCACTGACCGTCAGTGTTGGAGGCTCTTCTCCACTGACCGTCAGTGTTGGAGCTCTTCTCCACTGCTCAGTGTTGGAGGCTCTCCACTGACCGTCAGTGTTGGAGGCTCTTCTCCACTGACCGTCAGTGTTGGAGGCTCTTCTCCACTGACCGTCAGTGTTGGAGGCTCTTCTCCACTGACCGTCAGTGTTGGAGGCTCTTCTCCACTGACCGTCAGTGTTGGAGGCTCTTCTCCACTGACCGTCAGTGTTGGAGGCTCTTCTCCACTGACCGTCAGTGTTGGAGGCTCTTCTCCACTGACCGTCAGTGTTGGAGGCTCTTCTCCACTGACCGTCAGTGTTGGAGGCTCTTCTCCACTGACCGTCAGTGTTGGAGGCTCTTCTCCACTGACCGTCAGTGTTGGAGGCTCTTCTCCACTGACCGTCAGTGTTGGAGGCTCTTCTCCACTGACCGTCAGTGTTGGAGGCTCTTCTCCACTGACCACAAATCTAAGAGGATATTACAACTGGTCAATATTGTTTTCATTTTACTTTCCTGGTTATATAAAGCAGGGCTCTCATGAGAACACCTGCAGTTTCCTGGTCATGCTAATATACTGTATTGATAAAAACACATTTAACAGGCGTTTTGGGAGACCTAAAAGAGATTTTAAGGATTCCACTGGAGTGAAATGGTTGAGAGAGACTGCCATAGATGATTGCATTTGTCATGTGATACCTATTATTATTATTATAACTTTTTTTTTCTTTATGTGGTTATTGAATGCCTGTATGCTTGGAGGTCTGGAAAATGTTAGGCTGAGCTCCTTGTATTTGTTCAGATCATTGGTGTCTGTATTCGCATCCTAGACTAAATCCAAATGATTTTAAAGTGTTACTAAACGCACAACAGTAAAATCAGTCTGTATGCTTTATGCTTACTATGGAGCCGAAGGGGTTAATCCTGCACCATGTGTAAAGGCTGTTTTATCCTGTCTTCTCTGATCCTTCCCTTCTTCCACTGTCCCAAATTATCTGCCAATAGTACAGTCTTGGGGGCACTATGCACATGACCAGTTTGGTGTATATGCGATCATCACTGTCCAGACAAGAGGGTCAGGAGTTGTGCAAAGTCTCATAGGACAGTCAGAGGAGAGTGAATACTCCTCTTTTAAGTTTTAACCAGGCTTGGGCTGTGCACTGATAGAAGTCACAAGACTGCTATATACTTAAGAAAAAATTAAATCGCGCTACCACAAATAGAATAAATATATAAATGACCACAGATCAATAAGTGAGTAAACACATATTAAAAAAGGGTGACCTATGATGGCCGCTGGACAATAAACGATCACCTAATAGATATTATTAATGACGAAAACATATGGTGATGAAAATAAATGTCCCTCTGCTGAATTTCCAATTAATATATAAAAGAGAAAAAGTCCATGAAAAGATAAACACCGGTGCTCCTGAGTCACAACAAGTTGATAGAAGTGGTCAAAAAACAAAACAAGTGTATCCTCCACCAAGCTTATAGAGTAGTCTCTTACCAGAAAGACAAAGGATCAGATACAGCATATACGGAGTTTCACTCGCGTGATGTCAGACCGTCACTCCCGGTAAGGGCTGGTAGCCAGGAACATGCAGCAGTATGGATGCCCAGGTAAGGGCTGGTAGCCAGGAACATGCAGCAGTATGGATATGCAGCAGTATTCGACTGCTATATACTGCTGATGAGAAAAGGTATTAAACAGTTTATACTTGATTGCATTTCCATGTTTTGTGTACTGTGGGAAAGCAATCATAGTGAATGCAGGGTCCTGGGTTTAGTAACGCTTGGACTATTTTAACATTTTATGTGTGTCTTTTTTAAGTCCTTAGGCCACCTAAGAAAAAATACTTTTCATTTTACATAATGATTGTGATATCTTTCCACAGAGTTTCCGCCAGCTGTGATAGATGCCTCAAAGGGAATGAGCACAGAAGCTAAGAAAGCATGGGTTGAGGAGCATGCTTTGATCCTGAAACAAACATTCTGGTTAGTGTCTTATGTAGAACACATTTAGGCCAGTGGTCAAATATATTCCATACTGACGTTTGTTTGCAACATTGAGAATGTTTGCTCAGTAGGTATACATGAATTCCTTTTCTTTATGGTTGCTAATGCTGAATCTTTCAAATTTGATTTGTAATTCTGGCATGTGTAATTTCCGGTGTAAGCTAGTAAAAATAACTGCATACGGTCTGATTCTTTATCTATTTTGCACTGCAGTCGCCTCCAAGCACAATATAGGTTAAAAACCGCCAACATCTGTTTCCTCCACCTGTATAATTCCACCGCATTTAACCACTTAATACCCGGACCTTTAGGCAGCTAAAGGACCCGGCCAGGTTTTGCGATTCGGCACTGCATTGTTTTAACAGACAATTGCGCGGTCGTGCAACGTGGCTCCCAAACAAAATTGGCGTCCTTTTTTTTTTTTTCCCCACAACAAATAAAGCTTTCTTTTGGTGGTATTTGATCACGTCTGCGGTTTTTATTTTTTGCGCTATAAACAAAAATGGAGCGACACTTTTAAAAAAAATGCAATGTTTTTTACTTTTTACTATAATAAATATCCCCCAGAAATATATATATAATTTTTTTTTCCTCCGTTTAAGCCGATGCGTTTTTTTTTTCTCCAAAAATAGGTAGAAGAATACGTCATTAGCGTTTATCGGTTGGTTTGCGCAAAATGTATAGCGTTTACAAAATAGGGGATAGTTTTATTGCATTTAAAAAAAAAATAATAATAATAATTTGACTACTAATGTCGGCGATCAGCGTTTTTTTTTTTTTTTTTTTGTGACTGCGACATCATGGCGGACACTTCGGAAAATTTTTGGGACCATTCTCATAGCAAAAAATGCATTTAAAATGCATTGTTTATTGTGAAAATGACAGTGCAGTTTGGGAGTTAACCACAAGGGTGTTTACAACTGTAGGGGTGTGTGGCTGTAGTTGTGATGTCATCGATTGTGTATCCCTATAAATCCCTTTATATCCCTGATCGATGACGCCGCTACAGTGAAGAACGGGCAAGCAGTGTTTACACACGGCTCTCCCCGTTCTTCAGCTCCGAGGACCGATCACAGGACTCCAAGGGCGATCGGGTTCGCGGTCAAGGAGCTTCAGACCGGGTCACGGGAGCACGCCCGCGACCCACGGCTGGGTACTAGCACAGAACGTACCTGTACGTGAATGTGCCCAGCCGTGCCATTCTGCCGACGTATATGTGCAGGAGGCGGTCCTTAAGTGGTTAAAGAACATTGTTGATATTTTTCAGAATCCTACTGTATTTGTATTATATGAATAACCATAAATGTGCTATTGGGGTCATGTTGTGAACTTGCTTCCTAAAGTGAACTTGTCGCCTATGGAACACATTTAAAACTAGAATTGACGTTTATCAAATGTAATGCAGATTTATTTTTATATGCAGACAAACTGCTTGATATTTCCTTTATTTTTTTGTAATTTAATATATTATTTTTTTTCACAAGAAAGTAATTTAATCTTTTTTACTTTTTGTTTCAGTGAGTTGCCAAACTATGATGTGGTCATCCCAGCTCTTCTGAAGCATGGAATTAAAGAGCTTCCCCAACATTGCCACCTTACTCCAGGTCTCAGTACTTCACATAAAAATTAAAGTAGTCTGTTTATAATAGATTCTCATTTCAACCAGAATCCAATTATTTTTTAGGAGTCCCATTAAAGCCGATGTTGGCACACCCAACCAAGGGAGTTACAGAAGTGCTGAAGAGGTTTGAAGAGGCTGCTTTTACCTGTGAATATAAGTATGATGGAGAGCGTGCACAGGTATTTTAAATACAGGGAAAAACAACTTGTGCATATTTCTGAAAAAAACACCAGAATGTATTTTCAGCACGCGGTTGTTTTTTTTATTGTATATCACTGGACACAAAATAGTTCATATTCATGACTACTTTTTTTTTAAATCAAGGTCTTTTTATTGAACAAAAGAAATGGTACATATAAAAGTATAAGCACATTATGGTACACACATAGTACATTTTCTCCAAGTAGTAACATCCAACATAACACCACTTGGCTGCATTAGTGTTATCATAGTCATTGAAAAGCATGGTACACAGTCTCATACCCATTGTACTAACATTGTATGCAACACTTCAGAAACTTTAATAAATCACACACAGGTGTCAGGAGCTTTAAGCCACTTATTCTAAACGTTCTCATATTTGGAAGGGCACCCCCTGTGAGTGTAGATACGTTTTATGGCAACACTGCATTGACCTCCTCAATCCACTGCGTCAGACGCGGAGTATCCGGTCTCATCCATACCCTGGCAATAACTTTACGGGCTGAAAAGAGCGTCTCATGGAGGAATAGCCTAACAAAGTTATTACTGTCTGGATTTGTGAAAATTCCCAGAAGCCATAACTTCGGTTGAAGCGTTACAGGGGAGCCTATCTCGTCATGGAGGAATCCCACCACCTGCGCCCAGAACGCCTGCAGTTTGGGACAATTCCATAAGAGTTGAAAAAAATTGGCTGCCGCCCGGGCGCACTTGGGGCATGCAGTGGAATAATTACGTTTATATTTCGAGAGTCTTAGAGGTGTAAGGTATGATCTATGTGTCCGAAAGATCTGGGTTAACCGGTCCGACTGTTTGGGGGAAACTAGCTTGCATGTGTCCAAGGCATCACTCCACTCATCTGCAATGGGGCCGAAGTCTTCCTCCCATCTAGCTTTCACTGCATAATCCCCCACAGTATATTCATGACTACTTTAGTTATATTGCCACCTTCAGGTGAATGCATGTTTGGATCATTCTTGGATGACTGCACCCAGTAGATGACTGTAAGGAACAATGACTCTTGGAATCCAAGAAGACTTCCTATTGTAAGAAATCAGCCTTGGGTTCTAGACCGAATGCCAAGCCCCAGTTCTGTAAGAAGAACTGAATCAACAAGTCCTCCCCTTTTTTGGAGACAAATTCTCACAATGAAAAGGTCCTCCCAATCATGAAGGTGGGTGGGGTAAACTATTGGCCTTTGCAGTCTCTCAGACAACTGGACTTTTGCTGTATTTTGCTTTATGCTTTGTGCAGTCATTGCATCTCTGGATCTATTAAAAAAAATAAAAAAAAAGTTTTCTTTGCGATCGGTAAAGACTGCTGTCCTAAGGAATCATTGCACCTGTGCCAACTGGAGAGAGATCTCGTGGCATCTATCCCAGCCTGATCATGATTCCTAAGCCAAACAGATGCACAGCCCACTCAAAGTCCTGAAAATGTAGAAATTCAGAGAGGATACAAATCCTGATTTCCTAGTCACATCAACTGTGTCTGCTTTTGCTGTGGTTGGTTGCCACCATTAATTTCTGGCGTTACCCTTTGGCCTATCCACGGCCTCCAGAGTGTTTTGCTAAGGTTTTGGCTTTGGTTCCAGTTGCTGAGAACATTTGTGGAGTATCCATTTCTCTGCAATCAATCCGCTCAGAAACTGACATCCAATTTCCAGCAGATGGTACAAGTTTTGGAGGCCTTTGGATGGGTACTATTCCTCAAGTAAGCCTTGGCTCTGACTCAACACCTGGATTGGTTAGGCCTAATCCTCCATACAACTCAGTAAAAAAAAGTATCGGTATTCGGTATCGGCGAGTACATGAAAAAAAGTATCGGTACTTGTACTCGGTCCTAAAAAAAGGGGTATCGGGACAACCCTAGTGCAAACCAAGCAATCAATTTCTTTATCGTACATCACGGGACACAGAGCGCATAGCCATTACACTTGGGTTATATGGGTACCTTCAGGTGTGGAAACTGGTGTAATCAATTTCACAGGAAGTTTCCTCCCTATATAACCCCCTCCCACTGGGAGTGCTTCAGTTTTTTCGCCAGTGTCTTGGGTGTTGGTCACGTCTAGCTGTCCCTCGGAGGTCTCGGGACCCAGAATAGCTAGCCGGATCCGTCCGAAGTGCTTCAAAGCCAAGGTGTACGGTACCCGGGCCCTGCTGGAGTGGGGTTTTGCCTATAATGCCTCTCCTTGGAGGGCTGGATTCTGGGCTCCAGTGCCTTAGTCTCTTCCAAGAACTAAACGCTACTGATGCCAGGATGCTATATAGGTCCAGGTGTGTGGGTTCCTTAACACAGGACCCCGGTCCCTGAATGTCCAAGACAATACCCACGGAGATGGGGGAAGGTTGGGCCTCTTGTATTTTGCAATACCCTGCGGCGTGGAGCAGGTAAGAGGGAACCTGCGGGATTTGGTTCGACAGTAGGTATCCCCCTGGGGGTTCTGGGTCGGCTAATGGTATGCTTGTGCATCAGCCACTATCTCCACTATGTCTTTTGAGGCAGGATGGGATGTACTAATGTTTACCCAGATAACATGTAGGTATATGTATGCTTTTAAAGATATGTATTTGCTACTCCCCCCAGATCTGCCTGTTAGCATGATACTGCAGCCCCAAGTGCTATAGGAAGGAAAATGCTGACAAAACTCCTGTTTCTTAGGAAGCCTATGGGGACAGCTTCCTCTATGTGTGCACTACAATAAAGATTAGTGTCTTGCCTGGTGTCTGTTAGGTTGCTAGCGCTGGTCCAGGCTTCTCCTCTGCTTTCTGCTTCCTCCATGTTGGTTTCAGCGTGGGGGGGGGGAGTGCGCGCCGCCTTTTGCAGCGTCAGCGTGCGTGGGGGGGGCGGGCCAGCAGCGTCAGGTCTCAATTAAAGCAGCAAAGCATTTCCTGGCTGGTCATTCCCTCCTGAAAGCAGAGGAGGCTGAGGACACAGAGCGCGCAGCTGAGCTATTTCTGGCTAACAGTGACACCCAGTGGGGGTTTGTGGATCTTCAGGTCTGGACTTAGCTCCATACTGACCAGAAAAAAAAAAAGTTTTTTTTCTGAAAGGGACTCAGCCTTAGATCTGGCAGTATCTGAGTCGGTGCAACCTTGGGCTCCAGCTAACGGGCATTGGTGTGGCAATACTCACAGGACTTTCCTCGGTATTGCCGCCTTCTCGGGCGTATGAAAATTTGGATACATTTTACCATAGCCTGTTCTTATTAATGGTTCACTTCTAGCTACAACAGTTGGGTGTTGGCTTTAGGGGTGTCTCAAGGTTGTGCTATGGCTCCCAAGGGATCAGGACCAGCTAAGGCTGCAAAAGGTACCAAAAAACTAAAGGGGTCTCCATCGGGGTCAGAGGATTTGGGCCAGGCTCTAGCGGTCCCACCCTCACCAGATAGACCACCGAACAGCATGTTGCAGGAGCCATTGGGGGTGCTAGGGGCAGAGGCGGCCCCCAATCAACCCATTCCCGTTTACGTTACGGAAGAAATGCTAGCGACCACCCTGGGTGGGCTAGAGGAAAGGTTAACTGCTTTAATTGCCCGCTCTTTGCCAGGTGGCAAACGGGCTAGATCCCCGTCACCTAGATTGGTGTTTTCAGATGCAGAGGTCCTCTCTTCGGAGGAATTGGACCCACAGGGGGATCAAGCGGACCCGAGTCCCGACGGTTCAGACATTGAAGGTTCCACTATAGATGAAATTTTTTCGGCTTCTCAAGCAGAGAGCCTGTGGATCCAGTCTCTGACAGATATGGTTCGCACTGCTTTTAAACTTCCAGTGTCAGAACAATTAGCCCCCGCGGTATCCTCTTTAGGTTCCTTGAAGGCACCGTTGAGTGGTGCGTCTTTTCCGGTTCACCCCCATTCTGGAGAGCGTGATTTTTCAGGATTGGGCTCGACCTGATAGGATTTTTATCCCTCCTAAAAGGTTCACTATTCTCTATCCTATGGAAGAAGAATTTGCAAAGAAATGGGCACTCCCTACCGTGGACGCAGCCATTTCCTGCGTAAATAAATCCCTGACCTGTCCGGTTGAAAATGTCCAGATGTTTAAAGATCCAGTCGACAAAAAGTTGGAGATCCTACTGAAGGCTTCTTTTACCACAGTAGGTGCCGTGGTTCAGCCAGCGGTGGCAGCCATTGGCGTTTGTCAGGCTTTAAAGGATCAGACTAAACCGATATTAAGGGACATACCGGCTCAGCAAGCTCGTGAATTGGCTGACCTCCCAAGGGCTCTCTGCTTTGCAGTAGATGCTATTAAGGACTCCATTCAACAGGCGTCCCGTTTATCTCTGCTGTTGGTTCATATGCGTCGCCTTTTGTGGCTGAAAAACTGGTCAGCAGAGGCACCCTGCAAAAGGCTTTTAGCAGGATTTCCCTTTCATGGTGGGAGACTATTCGGTGAAGACCTAGATAAATATATCCAGACCATATCAAGTGGTAAAAGTTCTTTCTTGCCTGTCAAGAAAAGATCGCGTGGGCCCGCGTTTAAACGACAGGCCTTCGCAGGCTCGGCCCCTTCAACTTCCCGTCAGTATCGACGGCCTCCCGGGCGTTCAGCATTTAAAAGCCGCCCACAAGGACAAGCCACGGCAGGCAAGAGGCCATGGTCTCGCAAGCCGGTTAAACCAGTCATCAAGTCAGATTCATGAAGGGGCGCCCCCACTCTCTTGGGTGGGGGGAAGGCTTCGGTTTTTCTCCGAAGTGTGGGAGGCCAGAATTCCCGACTCTTGGGTACTGTCCGTGGTAGCCACGGGCTACAAGCTAGAGTTTCGGGAAGTCCCCCCTCCTCATTTTCAGGGGTCAAGTCTTCCAAGCGACCCATTAAAGAGGGCCTCTCTTGTAAAAGCATTGGATCGTCTCTTGCTCCAAGGAGTAATTGTAGAAGTACCAACCCAGGAATGGGGTCTGGGATTCTACTCCAACCTTTTCATAATACCAAAGCCCAATGGCGACGTCAGGCCTATCTTAGACCTCAAACGCCTAAATCGCTTTCTAAAGATTCAGACCTTTCGTATGGAGTCCATACGTTCGGTGGCAGCCAGCCTACATCAAGACGACTTTCTAGCATCTATAGACATAAAGGATGCGTATCTGCACGTGCCGATCTACCCGGCACATCACAAGTTTCTTCGTTTTATGATAGATCACCGTCATTACCAGTTCGTAGCCCTCCCTTTCGGGTTGGCAACAGCTCCGCGGGTATTCACAAAGGTGTTAGCCCCGGTGCTAGCCGTCCTAAGGACAGAAGGCATTTTGGTCCTGGCATACCTGGACGATCTTCTGGTTATCGACAGCTCAGCTTCCAGCCTCAATCATGCAGTAGTTCGCACAGTTCAGCATCTAGAGGAATTCGGGTGGATTGTGAACCAAGAAAAATCGATATTGAAACCCACAAAGCAGTTGGAATATCTAGGCCTTCGGCTAGATACAGACTGCCAGAGGATATTTTTACCTCAAGCAAAGGTCAGATCAATAACTCAAGCAGTTCAAGTGATCTTAGGCAAGAAGAGGCCGACTATTCGCCTATGTATGCGACTGCTGGGGAAGATGGTGGCCGCCTTCGAGGCAGTGCCCTACGCCCAGATCCATACCAGATATCTTCAGGCAGCCATTCTCTCTGCTTGGAGCAAGTCCATTCAGAAGTTAGATCGTCCGTTAGTGCTCTCCCCAGGAGTCCGGCGCAGCCTGTTTTGGTGGCTGGTCCCTCAAAATTTGTCAAAGGGGAAATCCTTTTGCCCCATCACGTGGAAGATAGTAACCACGGATGCCAGCCTATCAGGTTGGGGGGCAGTTCTAGAAGGACAGACCCAGCAAGGGCAGTGGTCGGAGGCAGAAAAACTGCTTCCCATCAATATCCTAGAGATCAGAGCTGCTCGGCTGGCCCTGATCGCCTGGACTCTCCCCCTTCAGGGTCTGCCAGTAAGGATACAGTCCGACAATGCCACTGCGGTGGCATACATAAACCACCAGGGGGGCACGAGGAGCCTAGCAGCCCAAAGGGAAGTAAACCTGATTTTCTCATGGGCCGAAGCCCATGTACCCTGCATCTCGGCAGTGTTCATCCCAGGGATAGACAATTCTCAAGCAGATTTTTTGAGTCGTCAACAGTTGCTCCCGGGGGAGTGGTCTCTTCACCCCCAGGTATTCCAAGAGATTTGCCAAAGATTCGGAGTCCCAGATGTGGACATTATGGCAACGAGATCCAACAAAAAGTTGGACAAATTCATATCCCGAACCAGGCCTACGGGACCGATGCGTTGGTTTGCCCTTGGCACCAGTTTTCTCTCCTGTATGCGTTCCCTCCACTGCAGATGACCTGTGATCCTGGTGGCCCCAGCCTGGCCCAGGAGGGCTTGGTACGCACTCATCGTGAAGATGTCAGTCGGGGCGCCGTGGCCGCTCCCCATGCGCCCAGATCTGCTGTCTCAGGGCCCAATCTGCCACCCTGCTTCACAGCAGCTAAATTTGACGGCTTGGCGGCTGAATCCCTAATTCCTAAGGGCAGAGGCCTCTCAGCTCAGGTCATATCTACGTTGATTCAGGCTAGGAAACCGGTCTCCAGAAATATTTATTACAGAGTCTGGAGGACCTATGTGGAGTGGTGCGAGTCTCAAAAATGGCATCCTCAAAAGTTTTTTATTGACAGGATCTTGCGATTCCTCCAGGTTGGCGTTGACAAAGGGTTGGCTCTTAGTACTCTAAAGGGGCAGGTGTCGGCTTTATCGATATGGTTTCAAAGACCCTTGGCCACCCATTCGCTTATGAAAACCTTCTTGCAGGGGGTCTTGCATGTGAATCCCCCTATTAGAGCCCCCCTTTGCCCCTGGAATTTAAATCTAGCCTTGTCAGCTTTACAAAGGCAGCCGTTTGAACCTCTGACAGAAATCCCTCTTGTGCTACTAACCCGAAAGTTGGTTTTCTTGGTGGCTATGGCTTCGGCCAGAAGGGTTTCCGAGCTGGCAGCCTTGTCATGCAGGGAGCCATACCTTATTCTGCATAAGGACAGAGTGGTTCTGCGGCCTCAACCTTCTTTCCTTCCTAAGGTCATATCCAGTTTTCACTTGAATCAGGACCTAGTCCTACCATCCTTCTTTCCTACTCCCCATCCAGAGAGGAAAGAAAGCTGCTTCATACTTTGGACGTGGTTCGAGCCATGAGGGTCTATCTCAAGGCTACAGAGAAGATTCGGAAAACAGATGTGCTTTTTGTTCTTCCGGATGGCCCCAAGAAGGGTCAGCCGGCTGCCAAGTCTTCCTTGGCTAGGTGGATTAAGCAGCTGATTTTTCAGGCCTATGGTCTGAAGCGCGTTCCACCTCCCTTATCAGTTAAAGCCCATTCTACGAGGGCCATGAGTGCCTCCTGGGCGGCACACCATCAGATCTCTATGGCACAGGTTTGCAAGGCGGCAACCTGGTCTTCCGTACATACGTTTACTAAATTTTATAAGTTGGACGTTGCAAAGGGTACGGACGCAGCATTTGGGCAGGCGGTCCTACGGGCAGCAGTATAGAATCCTCTGGTCCGGGTCGCGCCCCCTTTTCTCTGTTTGTGGAGCTACTTTACTTCCTGATAATTTTTTGTTTGGCTATTCTTGGCCTTACGGTCTCCCTCCCTTCATAGAGCATTGCTTTAGGACATTCCAAGTGTAATGGCTATGCGCTCTGTGTCCCGTGATGTACGATAAAGAAAAAAGGATTTTTAATAAACAGCTTACCTGTAAAATCCTTTTCTTGAAGTACATCACGGGACACAGAGCTCCCACCCCTCTTTTGGGGAACATTGTGTAACCTCTGAGGATTGCTTGCTACAAAAACTGAAGCACTCCCAGTGGGAGGGGGTTATATAGGGAGGAAACTTCCTGTGAAATTGATTACACCAGTGTCCACACCTGAAGGTACCCATATAACCCAAGTGTAATGGCTATGCGCTCTGTGTCCCGTGATGTACTTCAAGAAAAGGATTTTACAGGTAAGCTGTTTATTAAAAATCCTTTTTTTAGACTCTTCATTTTGGTCTGGTGCTCCTTTTATTGATATTTTTACTGGTATCCTTCTGGGTACTCACCGAAGGGTATCCTTGTTTATTGCAAGCAGCCTAACCTGAGTGAGCTCTTTTCCTTCTATGGACTAAAATATTTCTTATTATTCTCTAAGCAAGGTAGACATTTATACCTCTAGAGATGCCAGCTTTGAACAAAAGGTCTTGCAGACAGCTTTGTAGTAGGTCCCCCCCCCCCCAATTCTGTGATTGGCTTTTGGGTGTGTTGGCCTTGTTGCTGTGTTGCCCCACCTCCTTATTGGTCAGTTTGTTGAGGTATCCCTAGTGGTCATGAATGTGACCTCCTCTGTGGCTAAAGCAATACCTTTTTGGGTGCATGCGACATCTGTGATCCACCCCCTGTCTTCCACAATTTGACAGTTGCTGTCACTTGTTGGGGGGGGGGGGGGTAATTTTTCCCTGTTAAAGAGGCTTTCAAAATATCAAAACTTGCACATCGGTGCGTGGATGAGGTAACAATGTATTTTGTTTTGTTGCTACAACATTCATTATATCATTTGCTATTTGTTACCAAGGGAAAGAGTGTGAAATATAACATATCACCAAAAAACAGTAGTGACCACTTCTTTCGTATTTTTTTTTTTCCGCCATAGATTCATATCCTGGAGAATGGAGAAGTACATGTATATAGCAGAAATCAGGAAAACAATACATCAAAATATCCTGACATAATCGGCAGAATCCCTAAGGTAATAATCAGTTGGTTGCTTTTTACATAACAAATATGAGCGGTACAAGGACAGGAAACACTGACTGGGCTGATATTAGGACGATTTTGCAGTCCTGCCACTAGTGATTTGTCCAGAGATTCAGCAGCATTCGGACCAGCGACAAAGCAACATCTTGCTGCATCTGGCTTAGAGGGAGAAAATCTACAGGGACAGACAGGCAGTCTCTCTAGTGATTTGTCTCTACCGGCAGAATGCCCTATCTAATCTTATTGTAAAAGAATGATGTACAATCCATTTTATTGTGACATGGCAACCATGACAAAGTTGGATTTTCCTGCTAAGGAGAACCAGTGGCAGTAAGCAGAATAAGACATTTGTTTTCTAGACCTGTGTGTGTTTTTTACTCACCGCCCTGAAACTGCAACAGCAATTAATCAAAACACTGCTGTTGCCAAAATAAAGGCGAGGTTCACCTTTTCTAGAAAAGAACCCATGCAGTCAAAGGGACGCCAGTAGATATTAATCCTGTGCAGCTTTGTAAACGATCATTTGTCATACTAGTAGGACATTTGGATCCCCTCAGAAGCCTGACTGAAAACTCCTTGTTAGCAACCACATCCTGCCTTGTTGCTCCAAGCATTGCAGGAGTAAAAAAACAATTGTTTTAAGTCCTAGTAACAAGGCAGGATGTGGGGGTTGCTAACTTGGAGTTTTTAGCCAGGCTTCTGAGGGGACCTACATGGCCTACAGGGTAAAGCAAAAAAACAAGCCTGTATGACTGCTGCTTTGCTGTGATGCTGTCCCCTACCGGCTCTAAGCCTGAGAACTAGGCAAACGTATGACTGTTAATTGCTCAGTTCTTGGTCTTTGCTGAGCATTGGCAGTCAGTGAGCAGTATGCTGAATGTTGGTGTAACTTGTGACGAGGGAAACTGTAAAAATAAAGTGGTTTCACTTTACTGGCTATACGTTTGTGGTAGAGTTTTGTCAGTTATACGATTGACTGAAAATAATTGTTACTTTTGCAAATAAGCGCGCACATGGGCGGCACAACTTTGAAGGCGACTCGGCAAGGTGATCTCAAGACGACTTGAGAGGCGACTTGCAAAATTACTTCTGTATTGAAGTCAATGCGAGTCGCCCCCCAAAGTCATACAAGAACCTTTTTCTAAGTCGGAGCAACTTGCGTCGCTCCTATTAGAACGGTTCTATTAAATAGGGCGGAGCGTGACTTGTCTAAGTTGCCCCTGTGTGAACCGGCTCTTAGGCATACATGTATTATTACCCCTGTGCTGGAGTTCTGAATAATGGCCTTTTTTCTTTTTTTTCTTTCTTTTTTTTATATATAGCCATGTAAATCTATAGAACAAAACAGTTTTTTTGTGTAAATGTTAAATTTGTCTTTTGATGTAGGTTAAAAATGACAATGTAAAGTCTTGCATCATTGATTCAGAAGCTGTTGCATGGGATCCACAGAAAAAGCAGATCCAACCTTTCCAAGTACTCACTACTAGAAAACGAAAGGTTTGTCTTTTCCCATAAATCGTATCAGTCACTTAGGGATAATATGCATCTTATCACTTATCCTCAAATAATGCATGTATGATGTGATATGACAGTCTGCCTAACCTCATTCTCTTTTAGGCCTCATGCACACTGGAAGTTAAAATAACGTTATATAAATGGCAGTAGCTTTGCAGTCAGTTTTTCAGCTTTTTTTCAACGTTTTTGCAATAGTGTTTTTCCGTGTTGGCATTTTTTTTTCCTTTTTTTCAATGGATCAAAAACGCTATAAAGCGTGCTGGGGAGTGAAGTTTTTGAACGTTTATCAACGTTTTTCAGCGTTTTTACAGCTGAAAAACATCTCTCAGAACCCACTAGTTTTGTGTTTTTGTTTTTTTACTGGTCAAAAATGCCACTGCCCAAAACTGCTGCTAACAGCCCATGTGTGCATGGACACATAGAATAACATGATGGAGAGTTTAATGACTGTAGAAAAACGAGTGTACTGCCAAAAACGGCTGCTATAAAAACGTCCAGAGTGCATGAGGCCTTGTATGTGATTATATGATGTTTAAATAAACTTTTTGTTAAATTTTTTATTTTTTTTCGTTTCTGGTACTATTTTTATGACTAAAGCACCACCAAAAATACCACTAAATAATCATTCCTGTGTGTGTATATAGATGGCTATAGAGATCTCTCTAGCTCTCTATCTCAGGGATGTTGTTACCTGTATTGACTTTCTCTAGCCCATATTTTCCATGTTCCATATTAATCGCTCATTTGTATTGCAAATCTGGATAAATAGTTTCTAATAAAAAGTGGATAAGTCCTCCAGAATTGCACAAACCTGGATAACATGGCGAGAAGATTCAGTCAGCACTTGCCAAACAAGTAAACAATACACAGAAAATGTAACTCGCGCACAGGTATGCAGATCAGCCTCTTCTGTAACAGACCCAAACAGGACAGGAAATACTGTTTGGCAGAAGCGATCAAGTGGATTGCCAAGTGTTCAATAACAGTATCTAATGGTTTAACCACTTGCCGTATATTTTTACTTTTTTTGTCTTAAGTTTTGGGTCTCTCTCTCTCTCTCTCTCTCTCTCTCTCTCTCTCTCTCTCTCTCTCTCTCTCTCTCTCTCTCTCTCTCTCTCTCTCTCTGGGGTTCTGGGTTGGCTAATGGTATGCTTGTGCATCAGCCACTATCTCCACTATGTCTTTTGAGGCAGGATGGGATGTACTAATGTTTACCCAGATAACATGTAGATATATATATGCTTTTAAAGATATGTATTTTGCTACTCCCCCCAGACTTGCCTGTTAGCATGATACTGCAGCCCCACGTGTTATAGGGAGGAAATGCTGACAAAACTCCTGTTTCCTAGGAAGCCTATGGGGACAGCTTCCTCTATGTGTGCACTACAAAGATTAGTGGCTTACCTGGTGTCTGTTGGGTTGCTAGCGCTGGTCCAGGCTTCTCCTCTGCTCTCTGCTTCCTCCATGTTGGTTTCAGCGTGGGGGGGGGCGCGCGTGCGCGCCGCCTTTTACAGCGTCAGCGTGCGTGGGGGGGGCGGGCCAGCAGCGTCAAGTCTCAGATAAAGCAAAAAAGCATTTCCTGGCTGGTCATTCCCTCCTGAGAGCAGTGGAGGCTGAGGACATAGAGCGCGCAGCTGAGCCAGTTCTGGCTAACAGTGACACCCAGTGGTGGTTTGTGGATCTTCAGGTCTGGACTTAGTCCACACTGACCAAAAAAAAAAAAAAAGTTTTTTTCTTAAAGGGACTCAGCCTTAGATCTGGCAGTATCTGAGTCGGTGCAACCTTGGACTCCAGCTAACGGGCATTGGTGTGGCAATACTCACAGGACTTTCCTCGGTATTGCCGCCTTCTCAGGCATATGAAAATTTAGATTTTTTTTTACCATAGCCTGTCCTTATTAATGTTTCACTTCTAGCTACAACAGTTGGGTGTTGGCTGTAGGGGTGTCTCAAGGTTGTGCAATGGCTCCCAAGGGATCAGGACCAGCTAAGGCTGCAAAAGGTGCCAATAAAGTAAAGGGGTCTCCATCGGGGTCAGAGGATTTGGGCCAGGCTCCAGTGGTCCCACCCTCACCAGATAGACCACCGAACAGCATCGTGCAGGAGCCATTGAGGGTGCTAGGGGCAGAGGCGGCCCCCAATCAACCCATTCCCGTTCATGTTACGGAAGAAATGCTAGAATCCACCCTGGGTGGGCTAGAGAAAAGGTTAACTGCTTTAATTGCCCACTCTTTGCCGGGTGGCAAACGGGCTAGATCCCCATCACCTAGAATGGTGTGTTCGGATGCAGAGGTCCTCTCTTCGGAGGAATTGGACCCACAGGGGGATCAAGCGGACCTGAGTCCCGACGGGTCAGACATTGAAGATTCCACTATAGATGAAATTTCTTTCTCGTACATCACGGGACACAGAGCGGCATATTCATTACTATATGGGTTATATGGAGTACCTTCAGGTGTGGACACTGGCAATCTCAAACAGGAATTCCATTCCCTATATAACCCCCTCCCATAGAGGAAGTCCCTCAGTTTTTTCGCCAGTGTCTTAGGTGTTGGTCACGGAATAGCTTTGCTCCACATCCTTGGGATTAAGGGTGGGCTAACCGGATCTGTCCAAGGAGCCTCAGTGCCAAAGTTGACAGTACCCGGGCCCCAAACCGTGGGGTTTTGCCTATAATGCTCCTCTTTGGAGGGCTGGACCCTGGGCCCAGGACTTGGAGTTTGTAAAAACCATAAGTTCCTGTTTGCCAGGGTGCTATATAGGTCCAGGACAGTGGGTACCTTCATAGGACCCCAGGGCCTGAAGGTCTACTACGCTACCCACGGAGATGGGAGAAGATTGGATCAGTTTGCTGGACAAACATCCTGCAGCATTGAGCAGGTAAGGGGGAGCCTGCGGGACTTGGTTCGACAGCAGGCTCTCCGGGGTAACCTAAAAGGGGGGTAGCCTAAGTATGCTCTGCATGGGCAACCTTGCTCACTATGTCTGAGAGAGACAGGATGACACCTTTTTTCCCCCATCACTAGGTTCCCCTGTCTAAGAATGTGTTGCTAGCTAACCTGCTGCTTTCTTCCTAGGACTAGTAAGGATCCCTAGGGGCCTTTTGGAGAGTCCTACCTGGCCGGGGGTTTGAATCTGCCGCCTGTTTCTGCAGTCCTGGGTCTCCAGCAGTGCGGCTCCTCCATGTTCCTCCTGTTCCGGCATACGCGCGCGCGTGCGCGCGCACGTCTTATAGACGTTTTTCGCGCCGTTCAGACAGGAGGGCGGGGGGGGGCGTGCCTGCGGCGTCATACAGGGGCGCGCCTTGTGCTGTTATAGATCAGCAGGCATTGTCAGTGCTCAGTCTGAGGCTGATTTCAGAAGGAGAGGACGCAGAGCGGCAGAACAGTGACTCCCGGTGGCGGAAGAGGGGTAGTACATGCTGGACTTTGTTCCAATGCCTTTTTTGTTAAGCCAAGAAATTCCCCTTTTTGCAACAGGTCGGAGGCTGGCAAACTAAGTTTGGGGTCACTGTATGTTTTAAAAAAAAAAATATATATATATAATATATATTTAAAAAAAAAAAAAAAAAAAAAGAGAAAAACATACGGGATCCCATCAGTTTTTGGGCATTAGTGATCTATTGTCCCCTAAGCTCTGGTTTTGTACTCCTGGCCACTACAGTCTGTTGTGTGGGCGGAGTCCCTCGATTTTGTATTATGGCTTCCAAAGGTTCGGGGTCAAAGGGTACAAAAAAAAAAAAAGACCAAAAAACAAAGGGGTTCCCCTTCTGATTCTGATGATATGCCGATACTTTCCCCGCAACTTATTAACATAAAGGGCGCCTTGGATGAGCCATTAGGGGGATCTGGTGCGGAGGCTGGCCCAGATCAGCCCAGCCCTGTGTTTATCACAGAGGAGATGCTAGCCGTATCCCTAGGGGGGCTAGAAGAGAGAATAGCAGCATTGATCGCTAGAGCTATTCCTGGTAAGAAACGGGTTAGATCCCCATCACCAAGAGGTGTATCCTCAGATGCTGAGATTCTCTCTCCGGAGGAATTGGAATCACAGGAGGATCAACTAGACCTGAACCAAGAGGGTTCAGGGATTGAGGGATCTGCCTCTGAGGAACCATTTTCAGACTCCCAGACAGAAAGACTGTGGGTACAGTCTTTGACGGACATGGTCCGCTCGGCATTTAGTTTACCATTGCCAGAGCCTCAGGTTCCTCCGGTATCCTCTCTGGGCTCTTTGAAAGCTCCGTTAAGCAACGCAGTGTTTCCGGTCCATCCTCTCTTGGAGTAATTGATCTTTCGGGATTGGGTACGACCGGACAGGATTTTCTGCCACCGAAAAGATTTGCGGTCATTTACCCCATGGAGGAAAAATTCTCCAAGAGGTGGAGGCTCCCAGTAGTGGATGCAGCCATCTCATGTGTGAATAAATCACTAACTTGCCCGGTGGAAAACATACATATGTTTAAAGATCCGGTTGATAAACGGGTAGAGACACTTTTAAAAGCATCCTTTGCTACGGCAGGAGCAGTGGTACAGCCAGCTGTGGCTGCGATTGGTGTTTGTCAGGCGTTAAAAGACCAGACAAAAGAAATGTTAAAGGACATGCCTACCCAACAAGCAGAAGAGTTTTCTGACATTCCCAGAGCTCTGTGTTTTGCTGTAGATGCTATAAAAGATTCCATCCAGCAGGCCTCTCGTTTATCACTATTTTTGGTACACATGAGAAGGCTCTTATGGTTGAAGAACTGGGCGGCGGAGCCCCCATGCAAAAAAGCTTCTGGCAGGGTTTCCCTTCCATGGAGGACGACTCTTCGGAGAGGATCTGGATAAATATATTCAGACTATTTCAAGTGGCAAGAGTACCCTTTTACCGGTCAAAAAGACATTCCGGGGTCCTACATTTGAAAGGCAGCTCTTTCCTGTCTCGGGGCCCTCAAATTCCAGGCAGTATCGACGGCCGCCTGCACGATCCAACGGTAACAGTAGATCGCAGGGACAGGCCCCTGGGGGTAAGAGGCCATGGTATCGCAAGCCGACAAAGACAGCCCCTAAGTCTGCCTTATGAAGGGGCGCCCCCACTCTCGCGGGTGGGGGGAAGGCTTAGTTTCTTCCCAGAAGTTTGGGAAGCCAAGATCCCCGACAAATGGGTCCGGGCGTCTGTAACCACAGGCTACAGACTGGAGTTTCTAAGGTGTCCTCCGCCTTATTTTCAAGAATCAAGGCTACCAAAGGATCCAGCAAGGAAGGCCTCATTGCTGGCAGCTTTGGATCACCTGCTTTGCCAGGACGTAATAATAGAGGTGCCAGCCCAAGAGCAAGGGCTAGGTTTCTATTCCAATCTCTTTGTCATACCAAAGCCCAACGGCGATGTCAGGCCAATCTTGGACCTAAAGAGGTTAAACGGTTACCTAAGGGTTCGTTCCTTCCGGATGGAATCCATCCGGTCAGCAGCCGCCGCGCTTCAGAGGGACGATTTTCTGGCCTCCATAGACATAAAGGATGCTTACCTTCATGTACCAATCTTTCAGTCGCATCAAAGATTTTTACGCTTCGCGGTGGGGCAGCGACACTTCCAATTCAGGGCGCTCCCCTTCGGGCTGGCCACGGCCCCCCGGGTATTCACGAAGATCCTAGCCCCCAGTTCTGGCCAATTTAAGGATCCAAGGGGTCACAGTCCTAGCATACTTGGACGACCTTTTAATCATAGATCACTCACGGCCGGGTCTGCAACAGGCAGTAAACCTCACGGTTCGGTACCTCAAAGGATTCGGCTGGGTCCTAAACCGGGGAAAGTCAGCGTTCCAGCCTACAAAGCAGTTGGAATACCTCGGCATGAGGTTAGACACAGAACAGCAAAGGCTGTTCCTGCCCCTTGTAAAGATCGAGGCTATCAAGGGGTTGGTTCAGTTGGTTCTAAAACAAGAAAAAACCAACTATTCGCCTGTGTATGCAAGTACTAGGCAAGCTAGTGGCCACGTTCGAGGCAGTACCATACGCTCAGATCCACACTCGCGTCCTACAGGCAGCCATTCTAGCAGCCTGGGGCAAGAGGGCACATGCCTTAGAGTCCCCTTTGACGCTATCATCAAGGGTCCGACAAAGCCTGGCCTGGTGGTTGAACCCCCAGAATCTTCTAAAGGGAAAATCCTTCAGCCCTGTTGTCTGGAAGGTAGTTACCGCAGACGCCAGCCTGGCAGGCTGGGGGGCGGTCTTCGAGGGGTTCTCTCGCCAGGGAACTTGGGTGAAAGCAGAGAGGCAGCTCCCCATCAATATCTGGGAGATCAGAGCTGCTCGCCTAGCCCTTCTGGCATGGACCTCCAGATTAAAGGGGTTCCCGGTGAGAATCCAGTCAGACAATGCCACGGCGGTGGCATACATAAACCACCAAGGGGGAACCAGGAGTCAGGCCGCTCAGGAGCTTGATTTTTCAGTGGGCAGAGGTTCATGTACCCTGCATTTCGGCGATATTCATTCCCGGAGTGGACAACCTGCAGGCATACTTCTTAAAGTCGCCAGAGTCGGTTGCCAGGGGAGTGGTCTCGGCATCCCCAGGTCTTTCAGACAATCTGCCAGAGGTGGGGAATGCCGGACGTAGATATAATGGCATCCAGGTTCAACAAGAAACTAGACAGGTTCGTGTCTCGAGCGAGGGATCCTATGGCCTGCGGAACCGATGCGTTGGTTTGCCCTTGGCATCAATTCAAACTTCTATATGCATTCCCTCCGCTACAGTTACTCCCTCGCCTGTTGCGCAGGATCAGAGTGGAGCACAAGCCAGTCATTCTAGTAGCTCCGGCTGGGCCCCGGAGGACTTGGTACTCACTAGTCCTGAAAATGGCAGTGGGAGACCCTTGGACTCTTCCTCTACAACCAGACCTACTCTCACAAGGCCCGATCCTCCACCCTACATTACAGCGTCTAAATTTGACGGCCTGGAGGCTGAATCCCTGATTCTCAGGGGTAGAGGTCTGTCTAGGCAGGTAATTCCTACCCTGATTAGGGCTAGAAAGCCGGCCTCCAGGGTGATTTATTACAGGGTGTGGAGGAACTACGTAGGCTGGTGTGAATCCAAAAGATGGAATTCCCGTAAATATACTATTGACAGGGTGTTAAGTTTTCTCCAGCTAGGAGTGGATAAAGGCCTGGCACTAAGCACAATCAAGGGACAGATCTCAGCTCTGTCAGTGTGGTTTCAGAGGCCGCTGGCCACCCACTCGCTGGTAAAGACCTTCTTACAGGGGGTCTTGCGTATTAATCCTCCTGTCAAGTCACCACTTTGTCCATGGGACTTTAAATCTTGTTCTGTCATCCCTACAGAAACAACCCCTTGAGCCGTTGGCTGAGGTACCTTGATTTTACTGACTAGAAAGTCGGTATTTCTGATCACCATAGTTTCGGCCAGGAGAGTATCGGAATTGGCAGCCTTATCTTGTAAGGAACCATATCTCATTTTGCATAAGGATAGGGCGGGGTTCCGTCCTCATCCTTCCTTTCTACCAAAGGTTATATCCAGTTTCCACCTGAACCAGGATGTGGTACTTCCATCCTTCTTCCAAAACCCACCTCTAGAAAGGAGGGGTTGCTGCATACGTTGGATATTGTCAGGGCCGTAAGGGCCTATCTTAAAGCTACAGAGAAGGTTCGGAAAACAGATGTGGTGTTCGTTTTACCGGAAGGGCCCAAGATGGGTCAGGCAGCCGCTTGATCCACCATCGCAAGATGGATTAAACAATTAATTGTTCGGGCCTGCGGTTGGAAGAGGTGCCTCCTCCTTTGTCGGTAAAGGCCCATTCTACCAGGGCCATGGGCACCTCCTGGGCAGCACATCATCAGATCTCTAGGGCTCGAATATGCAAGGCAGCAACGTAGTCATTACAAAATGTTATCAATTGGACGTAAGAAGGAATGCGGATACAGCCTTTGGGCAGTCAGTACTACAGGCCGCGATTCAAGCTCCTCAGGATCTGAGGGGGCCCCCTTGATTTGATTTGAGATTTACATTTCTCGTTTAAGTTGGATTTACTAGTATCTGAGTATACCTCTAAAATTAAATCCTTCTTTGGAAGATGTCTCCCTCCCCTCATTAAAGCATTGCTTTCGGACATCCCATATAGTAATGAATATGCCGCTCTGTGTCCCGTGATGTACGAGAAAGAAAAAGGGATTTTTAAATACAGCTTACCTGTAAAATCCTTTTCTTGGAGTACATCACGGGACACAGAGCTCCCACCCCTCTTTTGGGTGACCATTTTGGGAGGCATACTGCTTGCTACAAAACTGAGGGACTTCCTCTAGGGGAGGGGGTTATATAGGGAGGGGACTTCCTGTTTGAGATTGCCAGTGTCCACACCTGAAGGTACTCCATATAACCCATATAGTAATGAATATGCCGCTCTGTGTCCCGTGATGTACTCCAAGAAAAGGATTTTACAGGTAAGCTGTATTTAAAAATCCCTTTTTTTTCGGCTTCTCAAGCAGAGAGTCTGTTGATCCAGTCTCTGACGGATATGGTTCGCACTGCTTTTAAACTTCCAGTGTCGGAACAATTAGCCCCCGCGGTATCCTCTTTAGGTTCCTTGAAGGCACCGTTGAGTGGTGCGTCTTTCCCGGTTCACCCCCTTCTGGAGAGCGTGATTTTTCAGGATTGGGCTCGACCTGATAGGATTTTTATCCCTCCTAAAAGGTTCACCATTCTCTATCCTATGGAAGAAGAATTTGCAAAGAAATGGGCACTCCCTACCGTGGACGCAGCCATTTCCTGCGTAAATAAATCCCTGACCTGTCCGGTGGAAAATGTCCAGATGTTTAAAGATCCAGTCGACAAAAAATTGGAGACCCTACTGAAGGCTTCTTTTACCACAGTAGGTGCCGTGGTTCAGCCAGCAGTGGCAGCCATTGGCGTTTGTCAGGCTTTAAAGGATCAGACTAAACAGATATTAAGGGACATACCGGCTCAGCAAGCTCGTGAATTGGCTGACCTCCCAAGAGCTCTCTGCTTTGCAGTAGATGCTATTAAGGACTCCGTTCAACAGGCGTCCCGTTTATCTCTGCTGTTGGTTCATATGCGTCGCCTTTTGTGGCTGAAAAACTGGTCAGCAGAGGCACCCTGCAAAAAGCTTTTAGCAGGATTTCCCTTTCATGGTGGGAGACTATTCGGTGAAGACCTAGATAAATATATCCAGACCATATCAAGTGGTAAAAGTTCTTTCTTGCCTGTCAAGAAAAGATCGCGTGGGCCCGCGTTTAAGCGACAGGCCTTCGCAGGCTCGGCCCCTTCAACTTCCCGTCAGTATCGACGGCCTCCCGGACGTTCAGCATTTAATAGCCGCCCACAAGGACAAGCCACGACAGGCAAGAGGCCATGGTCTCGCAAGCCGGTTAAACCATTCCTCAAGTCAGATTCATGAAGGGGCGCCCCCACTCTCTTGGGTGGGGGGGAAGGCTTCGGTTTTTCTCCGAAGTGTGGAAGGCCAGAATTCCCGACTCTTGGGTAAGGTCCGTGGTAGCCACGGGCTACAAGCTAGAGTTTCGGGAAGTCCCCCCTCCTCATTTTCAAGGGTCAAGTCTTCCAAGCGACCCATTAAAGAGGGCCTCTCTTGTAAAAGCATTGGATCGTCTCTTGCTCCAAGGAGTAATTGTAGAAGTACCAACCCAGGAATGGGGTCTGGGATTCTACTCCAACCTTTTCATAATACCAAAGCCCAATGGCGACGTCAGGCCTATCTTAGACCTCAAACGCCTAAATCGCTTTCTAAACATTCAGACCTTTCGTATGGAGTCCATACGTTCGGTGGCAGCCAGCCTACATCAAGACGACTTTCTAGCATCTATAGACATTAAAGATGCGTATCTGCACGTGCCGATCTACCCGGCACATCACAGGTTTCTTCGTTTTATGATAGATCACCGCCATTACCAGTTCGTAGCCCTCCCTTTCGGGTTGGCAACAGCTCCGCGGGTATTCACAAAGGTGTTAGCCCCGGTGCTAGCCGTCCTAAGGACAGAAGGCATTTTGGTCTTGGCATACTTGGACGATCTTCTGGTTATCGACAGCTCAGCTTCCAGCCTCAATCAGGCAGTAGGTCGCACAGTTCAGCATCTAGAGGAATTCGGCTAGATACAGACTGCCAGAGGATAATTTTACCTCAAGCAAAGATCAGATCAATAGCTCAAGCAGTTCAAGTGATCTTAGGCAAGAAGAGGCCGACTATTCGCCTATGTATGCGACTGCTGGGGAAGATGGTGGCCGCCTTCGAGGCAGTACCCTACGCCCAGATCCATACCAGATATCTTCAGGCAGCCATTCTCTCTGCTTGGAACAAGTCCATTCAGGCCGACAACGCCACAGCGGTGGCATACATAAACCACCAGGGGGGCACGAAGAGCCCAGCAGCCCAAAGCGAAGTAAACCTGATTTTCTCGTGGGCCGAAGCCCATGTACCCTGCATCTCGGCGGTGTTCATCCCAGGGATAGACAATTCTCAAGCAGATTTTTTGAGTCGTCAACAGTTGCTCCCGGGGGAGTGGTCTCTTCACCCCCAGGTATTCCAAGATATTTGCCAAAGATTCGGAGTCCCAGATGTGGACATAATGGCAACGAGATCCAACAAAATGTTGGACAAATTCATATCCCAAGCCAGGGATCCCTCGGCCTACGGGACCGATGCGTTGGTTTGCCCTTGGCACCAGTTTTCTCTTCTGTATGCGTTCCCTCCACTGCAGATGATTCCCCGCCTTCTACGGAGGATCCGGGTGGAGCGCAGGCCTGTGATCCTGGTGGCCCCAGCCTGGCCCAGGAGGGCTTGGTACGCACTCATCGTGAAGATGTCAGTCGGGGCGCCGTAGCCGCTCCCCCTGCGCCCAGATCTGCTGTCTCAGGGCCCAATCTGCCACCCTGCTTCACAGCAGCTAAATTTGACGGCTTGGCGGCTGAATCCCTAATTCTTAAGGGCAGAGGCCTCTCAGATCAGGTCATATCTACGTTGATTCAGGCTAGGAAACCGGTCTCCAGAAATATTTATTACAGAGTCTGGAGAACCTATGTGGAGTGGTGCGAGTCTCAAAAATGGCATCCGCGAAAGTTTTTTATTGACAGGAGGATCTTGCGATTCCTCCAGGTTGGCGTTGACAAAGGGTTGGCTCTTAGTACTCTAAAGGGGCAGGTGTCGGCTTTATCAATATGGTTTCAAAGACCCTTGGCCACCCATTCGCTTATGAAAACCTTCTTGCAGGGGGTCTTGCATGTGAATCCCCCTATTAGAGCTCCCCTCTGCCCCTGGAATTTAAATCTGGTCTTGTCAGCTTTACAAAGGCAGTCGTTTGAACCTCTGACAGAAATCCCTCTTGTGCTACTAACCCGAAAGTTGGTTTTCTTGGTGGCTATGGCTTCGGCCAGAAGGGTTTCCGAGCTGGCAGCCTTGTCATGCAGGGAGCCATACCTTATTCTGCATAAAGACAGAGTGGTTCTGCGGCCTCAACCTTCTTTCCTTCCTAAGGTCATATCCAGTTTTCACTTGAATCAGGACCTAGTCCTACCATCCTTCTTTCCTACTCCCCAGTCCAGAGAGGAAAGACTGCTTCATACTTTGGACGTGGTTCGAGCCATGAGGGTCTATCTCAAGGCTACAGAGAAGATTCGGAAAACAGATGTGCTTTTTGTTCTTCCGGATGGCCCCAAGAAGGGTCAGCCGGCTGCCAAGTCTTCCTTGGCTAGGTGGATTAAGCAGCTGATTTTTCAGGCCTATGGTCTGAAGCGCGTTCCACCTCCCTAATCAGTTAAAGCCCATTCTACGAGGGCCATGAGTGCCTCCTGGGCGGCACACCATCAGATCTCTATGGCACAGGTTTGCAAGGCGGCAACCTGGTCTTCCGTACATACGTTTACTAAATTTTATAAGTTGGACATTGCAAAGGGTACGGACGCAGCTTTTGGGCAGGCGGTCCTACGGGCAGCAGTATAGAATCCTCTGGTCCGGGTCACGCCCCTTTTTTTCTGTTGGTGGAGTTACTTTACTTCCTGATAAGTTTTTATTTGGCTATTTTTGGCCTTACGGTCTCCCTCCCTTCATAGAGCATTGCTTTAGGACATCCCAAGTGTAATGGCTATGTGCTCTGTGTCCCGTGATGTACGATAAAGAAAAAAGGATTTTTAATAAACAGCTTACCTGTAAAATCCTTTTCTTGAAGTACATCACGGGACACAGAGCTCCCACCCCTCTTTTGGGGAACATTGTGTAACCTCGGAGGATTGCTTGCTACAAAAACTGAAGCACTCCCAGTGGGAGGGGGTTATATAGGGAGGAAACTTCCTGTGAAATTGATTACACCAGTGTCCACACCTGAAGGTACCCATATAACCCAAGTGTAATGGCTATGCGCTCTGTGTCCCGTGATGTACTTCAACAGGTAAGCTGTTTATTAAAAATCCTTTTTTTTTTCTCCAGTGAATTTTTAAAACCTTTTTAATTCAGACATAAATGAGTTTAATAGTTCATAAGATTGCAGACTGCCTTAAAAGAGTTAGTGGGGGAAGTAGATGTAGTGTGTTATAGGAGGGAACACTTTGTATTCCCAAGTCAATCCTTTAGAGAGGTTGCTGCTGTGGTCGAAACACGTTGGAGGGGGCACTGGGAACCTATAGTTGTTTCTCAGAATGATTTCCTGACCTTTTAACATCCAACTGCACATCTGTCAGGATGCCATTGACACTAGGGTTCCAACAGACTTTAACACTTCTTTCTTCCAGCTAACATCACTGCTGTTTACTGAACTTTCAATTTTGAGGACTGTCACAGTGCACTTCCCTGGAAGCAAGATCGTTTAAACCCTGTGCAACACTTAATGTTAATTTGATCTCGTCATCTCCCAGTGGCTGTATATCTCTGGTCATTTCTCACGGTCTGTGCAGCTCTTCCAGATTTCAGACACTCCTTTACCCAGCATTCGGTACCTTTCTTACTGTATAGAGACTGGACTGGATACTTTGGGGGTTATTTACGAAAGGCAAATCCACTTTGCACTAAAAGTGCAAACTACAAGTGCAAAGTGCAGTTGAAATTGCACTGAATGTGAAATAGAAGTGCAGTCGCTGTACATCTGAGGGGTATATCTGAAATTAGGGGAAGCTCTGCTGATTTTCGCTAAAATGCTGTTTTATATTTTCCCTAGTTCGTCTTTCAGGACAGCACCTTAGAGAGATCCCGGCTCCTCCCCTTCTAGGAAACACCGCCTTCTTTAGATCTTTAAAGCCTCATCCTCCCACTGGCCCTTCAGTTATGGTGTTTCCTCCGGTGGGGAGACACTGCTGTGGAACCAGGGCTGTTAGCTGGGGAGGCTAAGGCTATGTTTCAGAGAAGGGCAGGACCCGGGAGTTGCCTGGTGTTCCTTGTGCTCTTTTTTATGTTCGTATTTGGCGCCAGGTAAAAAAAACGAGCGCGTTTTAATTTACCTATGGAGGCGCCGTGCATCTCAAGCGCTCCTTGGCGAAAGGATGGCAGCTGGGAGGTCCGCTCTTTCGTGCGCCTAGGGTGGCGCTGTGTATCGAATCGATTTCCCCTCCACTTCAGCCTGGAGACTCAGTGGCTGCGTCGGACGGCGGGTGACGTCAGTTCCGGCGGAAGGGGCGGATTCGATACACGAGGCCGCGTCTTCCGGTTCCGGACGCGGCCTAGAAAGGCGGAACCAGCACTCGGCTGGTGCGGTCACCTATTCAGCTGTAGAGACAGCACTTTTTGGGACCAGAGGCCACCGCTACCGTGCGGGAGGATGTCGGAGGCAGAGGCTTCTAAAACCGCTCCCGGAGAGAAGGACACCAGCCAAGCAAAGGTCAGTGGAACCCTGGGGTGGTGTTCCCTGACTCACAAAACCCCTGTTAGCTCCACGGGTGTGTTTTCCCTACCAGGTGGTCGGTAGGAGAGGAGTGGGTCCCTGGTGGTGGTCATTCCTGGGGATTAGGCACTCCTGGTGATCCCTGTTTATTCAGCTGGGGGGTTCTGACTAATACTGCTGCTCTTTATGTTTTCTGTTTGTTTCAGAAATACACAAGCAAATCGCTCCATGGCTCTAAGAGAAAGTGCCCTGTCTGCAGGTCCACATTAGGGGAGACTTGGGACAAGACTCTCTGTAGGGGTTGTATGGATGCGGTAGTGAGAGAGCAGACAGCAGAACAGGGGGTAGATCTGGCAGCATCTGTTAAGGAGCTTTCAAGCACTTTCCAATCATTTAAAACGCTGTTTGCTAACTTTCAGTTGCCCCAGGCCCAGAGCACCCCTCCCCCAGTACAACAGGCGGTTTCACCTGATCCACCGGTACCCCTCGCTATTGGTGCAGAGAAACCGGTAGGATCAGCAGAGGAAATTGAGGTAGAAGCAGGAAGCACTCCCTCTGATTCTCAAGGAGAATCTGATGAAGAGGGGTTGGACGGGGATTCCACTAAACCCTCACGTTACAAACTCTCTCTAGAGGAGGTTGAGGAGCTTTTAGGGGCTATCCACACCACCCTAGGGATTCAAGAGGAGAGGAAGCCGCTGTCCCTGCACGACCAAATGTACAGAGGCTTAGGGGAACAGAAAAGGAAAGTTTTCCCAGTCCATGACGTTCTGGTCGATGCCATCAAAAGAGAATGGCAGGATCCGGAAAGGAAACCTTTTCTCTCAAAGGCATTGAAAAGAAGATTTCCTTTTGAGGAGGGAGAAAATTTAGTTTGGAATAAGACGCCTAAACTTGACGCGGCTTTTTCCCAAGTTTCCAGACACACAGACCTAGCCTTTGAGGACATGGGGGTACTTTCTGATCCCATGGATAAAAGGATGGATTCCCTGTTAAAGAAAACCTGGGATTCCTCCCAGGGTAATCTTAGGCCAGCAATGGCGGCTACAGTGGTAGCCCGCAACTTGGAGTACTGGCTGACTCAGATCAAATCCCATATAGAGGCGGGTACAGCAAAGGAGACAATCCTCTCCTCTTTCCCCATGCTACTGAAGGGGGTAGCTTTCTTGGCAGACGCCTCAGCGGAGTCTATTCATATGTCCGCAAGGTCTGCAGCATTGTGCAACTCAGCCAGAAGGGCCTTGTGGCTCAAAACGTGGCAGGGAGACAGTGCGTCCAAGGCAAAACTTTGTAGTATCCCGCTTACGGGGGATTTGTTGTTTGGTCCTGGTTTAGAAGCAGTCCTAGACCGGACCGCCGACAAAAAGAAGGCGTTCCCCGTTAAGAAGAAGTTTGGGGAGCAGCCAAAAAAGAGGTTTCGATTTCGTGGGAAATCAGAGACACCCAGGTCAGGTTCCCAGAAGAAAAGTTGGGGACAGAAGGGGAAGGGTCGAGGGGGAGCAATTTTTCGCCCTCCTGAACCCCCCAGAAAGACCAATTGACTCCAAAACAGTGGGAGGAAGATTGGGGGTCTTCCTACCACAGTGGGAGATGATTACCTCCAACCATTACATCTTGGAGATCATCAGAAGGGGTTACAAGCTAGAATTCTCAAACCCTCCCCCCCTCAGGCTGTTAATTACCAACCTTCCGAAGTGTGTGGAAAGGTCTTGTGCCCTCCTATCCTCACTTCAGGAATTGGAGGAGCAGCGGGTCATTGTTCAGGTCCCAACCAGGGAGATAGGTGGGGGTTTTTACTCCCACATCTTTGTGGTCCGCAAGCCGTCGGGAAAGTTCAGGCTTATCCTCAACCTAAAACCTTTAAATGCCTCGGTCAGGTACAAGAGGTTCAGAATGGATTCGATCCATTCCGTAAAAGCCCTTCTCCCTCCAAATTGCTTTATGGCTTCGATCGACCTAAAAGACGCTTACCTACATATCCCTATAGCGGAGGAACATCAGAAGTTCCTGAGGCTAGCAATAAACACCGGGGATCAGGTACTGCACCTACAATTCAGAGCCCTTCCTTTCGGCTTGTCATCTTCCCCCCGCATATTCACAAAGGTAATGGCAGAGGTCTTGGCTTTCCTGCGACTCAGGGGAATTCTGATAGTCGCATACCTGGACGACCTTCTATTGTTCGCCCCCTCCCCGGAACAATTGAGTCAGGACTTACAGTCAGCCAGAAACATTCTGGAAAGTTTGGGTTGGCTCATAAATCCAGAAAAGTCCAACCTAATCCCGTCACAGAGGGTGTCCTTCCTGGGGTTTATTCTGGACTCGACAGTCCAAAGGGTCTTCCTTCCCCCAGAAAAGGTGCAAAAGGTGGACAAGGCCATGCTGTTTCTGCAGGGCAGTGGCCAGGTCTCTATAAGAAAGGCCATGTCCGCTCTGGGGTTGCTGACCTCCACCCTTCCAGCAGTACAGTGGGCGGGCCTTCATTTCCGTCCCCTTCAACTCTTCATCTTGAAGGTGTGGGACCACAGCCAGGGGTCATTGGATTCCCTAGTCTCTGTCCCAGGTCAAGTAAAACGGTCCCTCTGGTGGTGGAGAAGGGGGGCAAACTTGTCTCAAGGCCTAGAGTGGGTCCTACCCATATCCAAGACGGTCACAACCGACGCCAGCAACACAGGTTGGGGAGCACATTTGGGTTCTCGCTGGGTGCAGGGCACCTGGGCCTTAGTGGATGCAGCAAAGTCCTCCAATTGGAGGGAATTGAGGGCAGTGTCACTGGCCCTTGTCTCATTCCAAGAAGATCTGCGGGGTCACCATGTTCGAGTCCGAACAGACAACTCGTCGGCAGTGGCTTATATCAACAAGCAGGGGGGCACAAGGTGCGGCCCCCTCTGGCTGTTGACAGAGGCCATTTTCAGATGGGCCGAGATCAATGTCCTGTCCCTGTCAGCCTTACATCTGAAGGGGGATCAGAACTGCTTAGCAGACTTCCTCAGCAGAACAACGCTGAGGGAGGGCGATTGGTCTCTGAGTCAGGAGGTCTTCAGGATGATAGCCCAGAGATGGGGGCCGCCATGCGTGGACCTCTTTGCCTCCAGGCAGAACGCCAAGGCGGACAGGTTCTTTTCTCTAAGCAGATACGATGGAGCTTTAGGGATAGATGCACTAGCTCAGAAATGGGAATTTTCCAGGTGTTATGCCTTCCCCCCTCCGGTTCTGATCCCTGCGGTGTTGAGGAAATTTCAACAAGAGAGCACAACCTTAATTCTAATTGCCCCGTATTGGCCCAGGAGACCGTGGTTTTCAATCCTAAAGAACCTGGCTCGGCTCGGAGCAACCTTCTCACTCAAGGTCCAGTCTGCTGCCCTCACGTGGACAGGTGGAAACTTGCAGCCTGGTTTCTGAGGAGGAGTTACTAAGGGGAAAAGGGTTTTCAGATCGCTTGGTTGCGACCCTCCTAAATTGTAGGAAAAAGGAAACGCAAACCATCTACCACAAAGTGTGGAGACGTTTCAATTCATGGTGCTCTGAAAGCTCCTTCAGTGTACGCAGTTCCATAGCAGTACTAGAGTTCCTACAGGCGGGGGCAGATAAGGGATTGGCTCTCAGCACTTTGAAGGGGCAGGTGTCAGCCCTAAGTGTATTCTTAGAGAAAAATCTAGCAGGGGATCCCTGGATATTAAGATTTTTTAAATCTTTGAGTAGGCAGAGGCCAGTTGGTGTGACCCCTTTTCCCGTGTGGGATCTTTCCTTAGTTTTGCAGGCCCTTACGGGAGATCCTTTTGAACCATTGGGGTCATGCTCTTTGAGGTTAATCACTCTCAAAACAGTTTTTTTGGTAGCGATTACGACGGCACGTCGAGTAAGTGAACTCGAGGCCCTCTCAATTAAAACTCCTTTTTTTCAAGTTTTTCCGGATCGTATTGTTTTTAAGACCGATCCGGCCTTTTTGCCAAAGGTGGCTTCAAAGTTTCACAGAGGCCAGGAAATTATTCTGCCAACATTTTGTTCAAACCCGGTGAGGGAAAAAGAATTTATTTTTCACAACCTAGATGTAAGGAGGTGCGTCCTTCAGTATTTGGAATGCACCAAACAGTTTAGAAAATCAGATTCCCTTTTTGTTTTATTTTCAGGGGCTAGGAAAGGTTCTAGAGCCTCCAGGCGTACTATAGCGAGCTGGATTAGGGCAGCTATTAGCCAAGCTTATGTGTTAAAAGGGATGGAGCCTCCAGTGGGAATCAGGGCACATTCTACTAGAGCAGTGGCGACGTCACAAGCAGAATGGGCTGGTGCTTCTCCGGAGCAGATCTGTAGAGCAGCGACTTGGTCGAGTTTTGCTACCTTCGTAAAGCACTACAGACTAGACCTGCTGTCAGCACAGGACCAAGCCTTTGGTCGTAAGGTGCTACAGGCAGTAGTCCCACCCTAAGGTAAGGTACTCGCTTATCCTCTCTAAGGTGCTGTCCTGAAAGACGAACTAGGGAAAAATGGAGTTACTTACCGGTAACATCCTTTTCCAGGAGTCTTTCAGGACAGCACCGCTACCCACCCAGGGTCTGAAGATTGGAAGACTCATCACATGAGGACGTCAGGTAAGATAAAGTATTCTTGTATAACGTTGTTTTGTGTCTCCCCAGTTGGCCGGAGGTACTCTGTAAGAACTGAAGGGCCAGTGGGAGGATGAGGCTTTAAAGATCTAAAGAAGGCGGTGTTTCCTAGAAGGGGAGGAGCCGGGATCTCTCTAAGGTGCTGTCCTGAAAGACTCCTGGAAAAGGATGTTACCGGTAAGTAACTCCATTTTTCCTTGCATGTCCCCCTTGGATCTACAGTGACTGCAATTCCAAGTGCACTTTCAGTGTGATTTCAAGATGTCTTTGACCCTGCTCTCTTGGAACAATTGCAGCCTATCCCCTCAGACCTATTGCTTTGTGTAGACAATCTGGAACAGTGGTGGTCAACTTTGTTGATGTGGGGGTTTTGCAAGTGGGGACCCCCTGATCACAAAAGGACCTCACGTAAAATTCAGTCAATCATCAAAGACAGCAGACACAGAACAAGATAAAGTCAGACCATGGGCAATAATGCAAGAGATGGTCAGACACTGTTAACATAATAGGAGTGACATTATACAAGAGATGGTTAGAGAATACGGACATGCTGCAGGAGACTGTCCAAAACTTCAGAAGTTTTACATGAGGTTCCTAGAAATCGCTTCTATAATAGGTCAATAGGTAAAGAGATTAGTGTCTGCAGGGTCCTTGAGGGCAGCACAAAATGTGGCATAGAGCCACATGCATGTACCCTCCCCATCAACATTCTGCAACACTGCTCCTCCTCCTGCAAGGGCACCCAGTCAGGGTGCAGCCAGATAGTGCCACAGCAGTGGCCTACATAAACTATCGGGAGGCACCAGAAGTCAAGCTGCCCTAAAGGGGCAAAAAAAGTCTGAACTTGCATTACATCCCTGGAATGGACCATTGGCAGGCAGACTTCTAGACTGCTAGTGCCTAAACCCCAAAATCTTTCATAATCTCTGTCAAAGGTAGAGCAGACCATATGTGGAAATTTTTGCTTAACAAGTTGAAAATGTTTGACATAAAACTAAGAATCTTGTAGCCTTCACAATAGACTGTTGCCACTCCTGTTTTGCCATTTTCTTGCCCACCCCTCAGTATATTGGATACATTCAAAGGTCCACAAATACAGGTTTTACATTGTATGGTTTAAGGTGGACATAGATGGATCGAAATTTGTCCAGTTCAGCAGGGACAGGCTGAATTTTAATCCATATATGGCTGTTCCTCCTAGAGAGAAGTTGATTTGACAAATCCTTATATAAAAAAAAATCATGAGGAGGCACTGTTATGGCGGCGCTGTTATGCAGCACTGATAATCAGTGTAGATCTCCCCTTGTGAGGAAAGCCGCTTATCGGCTCTCCTCATACTGTCAGCGCGAGTAAATGAATGATAACTGGCATTTCCTATTTACACTGTGATCAGCTGTGTTTTGACACAGCTTATGAAATGGTAAGTAGCCCAATTTATAAAAGTCAAAAGATGCGGTGTGTCCGAGGGTCATACCACACCCCCGGGGTGCAAACAAGCGGATTGTTTTGAAGGACGTCCTATGATGTCCACTCAGAGCAATGAAACCCCCTTCCGGCCATCATTCTGCTATAGGCCAGGCGGAAAATGGTTAAAGAGAAGTTCCGCCCCCCACCTAAAAAAAAAAAGCTGCTACAAATACTATATTAGGACACTTGCTGTCCAGGGAGCCTGCAATGTTGGCACCCAAGCCGATTTTCTGATCCGTTCTTGGGTGCTGCCGCCGCCATTCGTGGCAACAATAAACCGGCAGTGAAAATTTTGGTTGGAAGTTCAGTCTTGTGTCTCTATTACATATTACCATTTTTAAAAGAACACGCAGACACGCTTCAGCACAAGCCTTTTATGTGGCACATATGAAGTGCCGAATCTTCAGTTTTCATATGTGTTTCGATTTTGGATGTGGGAGGGGACATCCTGAGCCAGGGCACCTGGACTAGGTGTGCTGTTATCTATCCCAGTACCCAACTTTCTCTGTTCAGATCGGTGTACCTTTTGTGTTGGGAAAAACCAGCAGTGAAACCTTTTTGGTTTCACAGCCAGTTCCCTAATGCGCATGCGCAAGGCACTTTCTAACTGACCCGGCAGCAGAGGGGGGCTGAGGGTGCTGAGGTCTCCGACTTGGGGGGAATGGATACTTGACAAAAGCAGGTAACCGCTCCCCCCTTCTCTGCAAAAGGTGCCAAATGTGGCATCGGAGGGGGGAGTGGCGCTTCCCCTATTGGGGTGAGCTCTGTTTTAAGATAATACGTTTTTTTACTTGTCTATAAATGTCTTATCTTTGAGTACAATACAGAATGTGCCCCCCCTCCCCCTTTACTTGGGGTTGAATTTTTCTTCACATTTTGAGGTGAATTATGAAAACTGGAGGGTGCAAAATCTGGTGCAGGTGTGCACGGTAGCCAATCTGCTTCTAACGTCGGCTTGTTCAATTAAGCTTTGATAAAACAAAAAGTGGAATCTGATTGCTTTCTATGCAGAGCTTCGCTAGATTTTGCACTCTCCAGTTTTAGTAAATCGGCCCCTCTGTGTCTACATATGTTGTAGTTGAGATGAGTTTTCTCTCCGACTGCTTGATATATGCAATAACATCTAAAATATCTGAGCTGCTGTTATAAACGATCTTAAATCCACACTACAAAGATTTCTTTCATAAATTAATAATATATTTTCTTTTAGGATGTGGACGCTTCAGAAATAAAAGTCCAAGTGTGCGTGTATGCTTTTGACATGTTGTATTTAAATGGAGAGGTAAGTACTTTCTATTAAAATTAATTGTAGTGACCTATGGGAGGCAAAAGGCTGTGATTATTTCCTTTCGTCCCTTTCTCTACTATTTATTTTCCCTTTTAGCGTCATCAGTGGTTTTCTCTGAATTACTCCCTTTAGCCATGCCTCATGCCATGCCTCATGCCATGCCTCATGCCATGCCTCATGCCTTGCCTCATGCCTTGCCTCATGCCTTGCCTCATGCCTACTTATTTTTCTGGGTAATTGACTTGTGGTGACTGTGCGAAAATAGACTTGGCCCTCATTCACATTGAACACGGCTTTGAAATGATGCAACTTCATCTGAAATCGCATGAGTTCAAAGACGCATTTCAGTGTGACTTCAGGTCCAACTTGACAGAAATTGGCCAAAGTAGTGCAGGAACTACTTTTGCGGATGTGCACAGACTGTAACCGTGCCATTGTCAGCAATGGGCTGGAAATTGTCATGCCTTGTCATGACAAATTGTTTCAATGTAAACGAGGGCTCAAGGCTGAATACCATTTTAATGTTTGCCATCTGCTTCCAGTCTCTAGTTAGAGAACCATTTTCAAGAAGACGCCAGCTACTAAGAGAGTCTTTTCAGGAGGTGGAAGGAGAATTCACCTTTGCTACATATATGGACACATCGAATACAGATGAAATTTCAGAGTTTCTTGATCAGTCAATTAAAGGTATTGCAGCAAGGCAAACATTTTTATTATTTTGCCTCCAAAAACACCTACAAATATTGTCCGTTTTAAATATTTTATTTTTTAGATTCTTGTGAAGGTCTGATGGTAAAAACTCTAGACCAGAATGCCACATATGAAATTGCAAAGCGTTCTCACAATTGGTTAAAGGTAAATTATTTCATTTATAATCACCTTGGGGTCTGTTTATCAATACTTAAACTGGAACTGTGTATTAAATCAAAAATGACAGTTGGGTCCATATATTTTTGGACACCAGCATAATTTTGGCTCTGTATGCCATCAGAATAAAATCTAAACAAAGCAATCAAGATTAATTTGAAGGTGAAGACTTTCAGCGTTAATTCAAGGGGTTGAACATAAATATCAAGTACAAATTTTTGCAACCATTTTTATACACAGTCTTTCCATTTTTCAGGTGCTCAAATGTAATTGGACAAATGAATATGATCATAAATAAAATGTTAATTTTTAATATTTTGTTGAGAATCCTTTACTGGCAATGACTGACTGTCTGAAGTCTGGAACCCATGGTCTTTACCGATGACTGGGTTTCCTTCTTTCTGATGCTTTGCCAGGCTCTAACTGCAGCTGTCTTTAGTTGTTTTTTGTGGGTCTTTCTGCCTTTTTAGTTTTGCCTTCAGAAAGTGAAATGCATGCTCAATTGGGTTGAGATCAAGTGATTGACTTGGTCATTACCGAATATTTCACTTATTTTCTTTCAAATGCTCCTGGGTTTCTCTTACAGTATGTTTTGGATCCGATTCAAAAGATGGACTGGATCCAAATGGTTTCAGATCAAAAATAAAAAACGCACCTCATCCCAATGGAATAATGTATAGGAAGATAACTTGGTGGGTCTATAGATGGGTCTAAATCAGTTGGAATATGAACATAACAATAATTTTTGAAATATCATGAAATATAGAAATCACATGACAAAGTATTTGAAAACCTATGTATTACAAACGTATTGATTTGTTTTGGGTCGCCGGAGGTCCCAATTTTAGATATGCCAACCGTCAAGTGAGATGTTATTTTCCAATATATTTCACCAACAATGGCTTCATCAGGGGTAACACAATGACCAGAAAAATGGACAGCCAGCTCTGTCGCCGCAGATGGGGACCACCTCGATCCTGCCAACAAAGAGGAGTCAAAGTAGGACTCCACACACAAGGATTGGTGTAGAGGCCTGTTTCGAAATTTCATTGCTGTTGAAAAGAGGGGGCGAGGCTCAATCGTAGGGAGAAAAAAGTATGTTTGATTGCAATAACCTGCAGAGACAGCCAAAAATGTCTGCGGTTTAAAATCATTAAACCAGCTGAAATATATAAGTAGGAAAACGGGGTCAGCCTCGTTTGTGCGACGCTGAAACTAGGTTTCCTGTACCGATTTGCTATATATTTCAGCTATCTGTAGAGATCTATAGTGGGTTACGTGTGGATACACCAAGATGAGGTATCGCTCCTTATCTGTCTTGTTTAAATGGTAAAAATGAGTTTCGCCAAATAATGAGTTGAGTAGGGCGGTTCTACCCAGGGTTGTAGGGTTCTTGAGGGTATGTTAAGGTAACTTGTGCCGACTATAATCCCAATATATGAGACGATCTCTTGTTACCTCTATATTTTATTATTATAGGATACTGGAGAATTCGTTTTTATACCTATTTTTTCTTTCTTTTGTGTTGACTATTGCCTCACAAAGGTGTATGTATGTGTGTGTGTGTGTGTGTATGTGTGTGTGTATGTGTGTGTGTGTGTGTGTGTGTATATATATATATATATATAAATATGTGTGTGTGTGTATAAATATATGTGTGTGTGTGTGCCAGAGGATTTATAGTATTATGGGCAGTAAGATTATCCTAATGAGATTAATTCTGCCCATAACCCTAAGGGGAGGAGGGGCCCAGGTTTGAGGTTTCGTTTTCAGTATTGCATATATAGTGGTTCCGCACTGAGGGACACATAATCCACCTGCATGCAGGTAATATGCATTTCTTAGTATTGAATTGAGTTGACCCTGGCTAAAGGAAGAGATGCCTGTTTATCCCAGGGAACATAATGGTCTATCGGGAGGATCTGGGATTTTATCCCAATTGGCTCTAAAGTCTGTGTTGTTCACCAAACTGTTCTATATGATGGTGCACCAAGGGGTTCTGGAGGCCTAATATAAAGCTGTTTTTTTCCTTGGTGGGGGCAGCCCACTAAGTAGATATTTGGAAGATTTCCCACCTGCCCTTTACTTTTCAGTGGATGCCTTAAAGGACTTAATTTAAAAACGTTCTCATCTGAGGCTCTTGTCGCATGCATGGGATCTTATGGCTGAAGTGTTGGTTAGCGGAGTTGCACTTTAAGAAGCATGTTGAATGCTTGCCTTTTCAAGGGAAAGGTTTGGGCTTGCTCTGAATGATTTCATCCATAAGGTGACACTGGGTATGCCAACCTCAAGCCTCTGGCTTAAAGCTAAAGTTCCATTTTCACTTGGTAAGTAGACCCGGATGTGAGTGGTGTTCGCTAAAGACAAATGCCTTGCTCTGAGAACTTGGGTGGAGTTACTCCAAGCCATGACAAATCCCTCAATTGGACTTTGCATGATGGTTCTAAAAAAGATGGTAGCCTTTTTGGATGTGGTTCCTTTCCACCAGTTTCATTACAGATGCCTACAACAGAATGTCTTGTCGACATGGGACAGGAGGGTGCTGTTGTTGGAGTTGCAGTTACATCCCATAACAAGGTTGTCCCTGGACTGGTGGATCTCTTCAGGGATGCTGGAGATTGCCTAATCATTTCTCTCTCTGTCCTGGAAGGTCCTGATGACAGACACCAGCCTGGTGGTCTGGGGTGGAGTTTTGGACAATCTCTCGGTTCAGAGACTTGGTCTCCGCAGGAGAGGCCATTGCCCAATAATTTCATGGAATTCAGGGTAATTTGCTTTGGCATGCTGCATTGTTCGATACATCTGAAGAGCCTCTCTGTAAGAGTTCAGTCAGACAATGCCATAGTGGCAGTGTACATAAATCATCAGGAAGGCACCAGAGTCGGGGTGCTCAGAAGGAAGTGGATTGTACCCTGTCTTCGGCAGAGCTGCATGTTCCTGCACTGTTCAACCATGGAATCATGAACATGTCGCCGGTTGAACCATGGAACCTTCCGGAATGACCAGACCTTCCATCCTCCAAAGTAGTTGCTGGTTTTAACGTCATGGCTGTTGAAGATGGAAGTCTCTGATTCAGTCTTTCCTACACTTTTAAAGGCTAGGAAGGCAACTTCTTAGATGATTTACCACAGGCCTTTTGCCTTGTATGAGTCTCGGGGGCTTTCTCCTTATCTGTATGTTGTGGGTCACATCTTGGCTTTTCTCCAATCTGGAGTTGATCAGGGTTTGGCCTCAAGCATGATCTAAGGTCAGATTTTGGCCCTGGTGGTCCTGTTTCAAAGAACAGTTGCTTCACTTTCTTTGATGTTTTACTTTGTGTGAGGGGTCTCATATTATCCCCTGCTCAAGACTCATTTGTCTCGTTTAAACCTCAACTGGGTGCTTTTTAGCAAAGGAAAGTAGCAAAACAGAAACAAACAGAAAATGTAGCGCTAAATGTGAGAAAAAAACAGTGTGTGTGTGTGTGTATGTAGATACAAAAATTGTCTATGGACAGAACACCAAGTGACAAGTGTTATATGAATATGCAACAAAATAAAGTCCAAATGTTCATATGCTTAAAGCATCCAGAGAGGTAGCATCTCCTTCTGAGATATTGAATCTTTGTTGGACATCTTCAAGGTTGCAGCGTTCGGCCAGATCCAGCTTTTCAGTTTTGGTTTCTGAGAGTCTTCTCCAAGCACCATACACCAACGCTTGATTCATGGCTTTGCTTTATAACCACACCTTGCTGATTGAATATCTGGTCTCATGTTGGTTTTAACCTCCATAAACGTCTTCAGCTTTATTAACTCTTTGGGCGTATGCTCACTAGGGTTCAAGTGATCCGGTAAGCCTATATTCACACCGGTGGTGGGCATCTCACTATTGCACATCACGTACAGGATGAACTACTGCAGAAATCTTATTTTGAATCCATTTGGGATACTTGCTTATTACTTCTGAAAAAAAAGGCTATCTGTCTGATGGCTGTTGCTTCAGTTTGTTGAGTCTCAAAATTGGCTGCTCTTTCCTCTAAGGATCCATTTCTAATAGTGACAAGGTGGTGCTGCACCCCCAAGGTGATTTCTGTTAGATCTCAACCAGGTCATTGTGTTGCCTTCTTTCTTTCCAAGTCTTGGATGCCTAAGAACAAAGCCTGTCACACTATAGATCTGGTTTGTGCTATCAGGTGTTGCTTCAAATCCATTGCTGTTATTTGTCAGTCTGACTCCCTCTTTGTGCTTCTTGAAGGCCCAAGGAAGGTTCATGCAGCGTCCAAATCTACCATTTCTTGAAGGATGTCGCAGCTTATTTCTTGCGTTCATTGGCCTGAAGGGCAAAGCTCCACTGTTTTTCAGTGATGGCTCTTTTTACCAGGTGTATTGATGCTTCCTAAACTTTTTGTTATGCTTTGGTAGCTTTGGTTTGTAAAGCTGTTACCTGACGTTCGGTTCATAGTTTTATGAAACTTTACCTGTTTGCACAAACCTCTGAAGGTACTACCTTTTTGTTTTTTCAGGCTGCTGCATGAGAGTCTAACCTGCTTTGGCTTATTATATGGGGCCTGTTGGCTATGTTGCTGTGTTGCCCTCCCCTCAAATTTAGTGCTTTGGGGGCTTCCTTATAGTGGGTATGAAGTTACTCTGTCCTGGGATGTACAATAAAGAAAATGTCATTTGTGGTTTACCTTTCACATGAACCCTCTTACTTTGTGGTTCAGCTTACTACTCGGCTTACTACAAAAGCTTTGCCTAGATTGGAGGGGTTATGCCTAAGAGGGGATTTCTGGTCCTTTTTTTTTTTTGGCAGTGTCTAATCACTTGAGGGTGGCAACAATTGTAATGGATATGAAGCTACTCTGTGTCCTGGGATGTACTTCAAGAAGGGATTTTACAGGTAAACCATAAATACAAATTTTCAAGAGTGCCTGTCTGTCTCTTTACTGAAGATATAGAACAGATCAACAGTAACAATGTAAGTATTAGGCCCTGTGTACACTGCACATGGAGAATGAGGCTCTGGCCCTGTGTACACTGCACATGGAGAATGAGGCTCTGGCATTTAGGGGTGGGCACAGGGCATATGTGTGCTGTCCAGCTCTATGATAAGGTGGCAGCTGCTGTGGCTGGACGGTGCTAAAAGGTGCAGCTAGCGGTACATGTGTTTAGGGTAGTATGCGCCCTAGGACAAATGCTCAGGATGCAGACAGCTTGCATTTAATGCATTCATCCCTGGCTACAGACTGCCCTAAATTTAAGCACCGTTGGGTGCGCCATTCAGCCGCAGCAACTGTCGGTCTCTCTCAGGCTTCCGACAGAGGGGCTGGTCGGTGCACTTGTCTCTAAATGCCGGAGCCTTAAGCACTGTGGCTAAATTCCCAGTGGGCATAGGGCCTTATGAAACGGCAGATTATTATTCTATTTTATACCTTCATGCTACTGTATTTAAAGTTTTTTTTCTTTTATCTATCAACTTATATCCTTTCTAGCTAAAGAAAGATTACTTGGATGGTATAGGAGACACTTTGGATCTGGTTGTTATTGGCGCTTATATGGGGAAAGGAAAGCGAACTGGAAAATATGGAGGCTTTTTGCTGGCATCATATGATGAAGAGAGTGAAGAATATCAAACGATTTGCAAGGTTTGTCTAATATTGCTTATGTACCTTTTCTATTTTAAAAACACATTTTGAACCTGGTTAACTTTAGATAATGCAAGTTTAATCATATAACTAAAGTTGCAATCTCAGCTGTTTGTGCAGCTCTGTTCTAAACTTACACTGAAAATCCACTCGCTCTTCTGATTCTGCTTCTTTAATCAAATGTTATTGCTATGTAATTTTATAATATATATTAAATACCCAATGAATGAAATCTCATATAAGCTTTATCATGTTCATATCATTTAGAAAAGTTGTGCTCAATATTCTGCAGCTTTCTCTAAAATAACGGCACTCTTTCCTCCTCAATTGTTTTCCCCAAGTTGTCACCGTGCCCCATGTTTTCCTTTTAAAGGGACTGCAAGAAGATGTACTATCATAAATTATGCTTTTACCCCTATTTGGAAACCTGCCAGTAAAATGTATCTTTGTAATACAGTATAGGGCAGAGGAATTGATTTATAGACAACCCATTATTTGCCCCCTACCTTTAGGTGAATGGACACTTGCAAAAGCTTTGCCCCCTAGTGTCCTCATAGTGTCTACTGCATGAGACACCAGTTTTTGTTTTTTTTTCGTATTCTTTTTGGAATAGAGAATGTTTGTTACTAAAAGCTAAGCTTCTGTTTAGATGCCCTTAAACAATTGGGACTGGTAATTTCTAATGTTAAATGACTTCTGTGTGAAGAACTTGAGACTAATCACTAAACATGATCTATGACACATTTTAAAAATAAATCTGCCGACCAGTATAACTGTATATATCTAATAACCTAAGAGTTTCAAATGTTCAAAGTTGTGCTTATTTTATCAAATGTCTTCAAGGGATCCATGGCTACGATCCAGTACTAGAAGCTGCTATTACCCAACTCCAAGAAGCAGTGATATTTCCTGAGTTGCATTATTCATAGTGACCTTTCTACCCTGGAAATATTACTGTTTCCAGAAGTCAGCTAAGGGCAGCTTACTGTATTCAAAGGTATCTTACTCTGTATTGTGGAAAAATCCCATGTGTTACTAAAGATAAGCCAACTTATGTATTCCAAGGATAGATGACCTTTCCATAGGAATTAACTGGATTTTTTTATGCATGTGCAAAAGAAGTAATGGACTGGCAGGGAAAGTTTGCAGCATTGGCTGTGTTGGCAACTCATGGGCTATGCAGCCTAGGTTTGGCAGAAAACCTTAAAGTGCTGCTGGTAGATTGGGGCGGTAATTTTAAAATATGCATTTACATGAAGTATCCTTTTAAAATGAATTTGTGAGGCCTAAAAAATTAAGTGCCATAGCAGGGCTACCATGCTCATTATAGTTTCACTACCTCATGGTTCTTTGATCAGGAATTAATGTGCAGGATGTATATTCCAGCTTTATTTGCTGCATGCTCATTGTAGATGTGTGACTCATTGGGTAGTTCAGCTAGGACCAGAAACACAGCTTGAAAGCCCGAATGCTTAAAGATATGAAAGACACACATTAAATCTTGTGTGTCCAATAAAATATTTTCAATGCAGCCAGTGTAAGTACCTAAATTGTACTTTCTCCCCTTGTAGTCCTTGTGCAACTGAGCTCAGATTGTGAGCGGGAAAAAGCAGCACAAGTAGCCCACTTGGGTGCAATTGATATTTCTCACTGCTAGACAGGGCTGTACTATGTCGGCGTATAGAGCTTTGTAAATGGTAGCTTATGAAAATTTAGTACAGGGGGGAAAGAACCCTCTGAAAAACAGTCACGGGCAGACCAAGCTGCTTAATAAAGGGTATAAATTGATTGCACAATATAAATGGTTCAAAAAATGCAAATACTAAGTACCCATTACAAACACCTTTTTTAGTTCAGACCTCCCAACCTGCAAAAACGAATTTCAGGGAGGTTTCAAACTCATTTCAGGGAGGTAACTCTTTGCGCTGATAACAACCCCTCCCCCTCCTCAGTTTGGACCTACCCCTCAGTATAGACCTCCCTGTGCAGCACCCTTCCATCAGCATAGACCCCCTCAGCATTTACACCCCTTCATCAGTATAGACCCCCCCCCCTTCACTTGTGCTAGTAGTCCCCCCTCCCATAGCACCCCCAACATATGACCCTGTACATTGTTTAGACCTCAGAACAGCGCGGGATATGCACAGCTGTGTCTCCCTCCACGGACTACCTCATCCATCCTGTGTACAGTAGTGTGGGCGGAACAGCAGTGCATAGGGCTGGAGAGGAGGGGTACCAACATCTGAGCCGAGAGCCAGGGGAAATCTTTTAGAGAGGGAGACACAGATTAGTGGGGTGTGCCGATCGTGCAATGCCGCTGCCCTCGGGTGTCACCCCTCGCACACCCCCCGCCCCTTCATAACAACGCCACTGCCTCCGCCCATGGCTAAATTGACCAGACTGGGAAAAGTACCCTTGCCCATACAGCAGACAGAGTAGAATGGGGACAGCAGTATGGGCTGTCCCCGTCCACTGCCTCAGCTCGCATCACCTTACATCCGCCTGTCACTCAGCCACAGACAGAGCGGCCATCCTCAATTCGGCCGTTCGGGCTGCTGTCTGTCGTTGGTTGAGTGACATGCACAGCCTGGAGGTCGCCCTGCACTCGTGAGAGTCTGGGAGCCCTGAGATGTATGCAACATTGTCTGATTAAGAGCAGCTGCATCACACTTGCACCAAACATACACACACCAATTACCCAGACATATTGCAAAATAGAGTGCAAATAGTGGCACTAGGCTGGACTACAGATCCCGGTAAAGTTTCACCCTAAGGGCACGGAGACCGCACAATTTAATTAGGCGAGTCTGCGGACTAAGGGTTACTACACTGGTATGTTTAATTACCAAGTGTAGTGGTATAACAATAGTAAGTTGATGTCCCTATCGTTTTATATTTGTGAATTTTAGAACTGAATAGGCAAAAATACAAATCCTTTGGTAAATAAAATGGCCTCATCCCATGTTTTAATTGTTTTCTATATTTAGCCATTTGCCTGGACTTCAACTTCAAAATCCAAGTTAAAAATAGTGTTGTCTTATTTGATTTGGCATTAGTATTTGAGCTTTGTTGTGAAATTATCTTTTTTTTTTTTTTATAGATTGGAACAGGGTTTACAGATGAGGATCTGGAAAACCACTACAATTTCTTAAAGGTAATCCAACATATAAAATAATGGGATGCTTTTCTAGTTGTCACTAAGGGAAGCAACCAAGTACAGTTTAGATGTCTTTAGTAACAGTTTTTAGAGATCATTTACTGCACATATCCTAACACTATTCCTCCATAAATCTCCGTTGTAGGATAGGGTCATAGACGGACCACGCAGTTACTACCGATGGGACAGTGCAACACAGCCAGATCATTGGTTTGAGCCTGTGCAAGTTTGGGAAGTGAAATGTGCAGATCTTTCAATCTCTCCAGTTCATAAAGCTGCAGTGGGACTGGTATGTATTTTGTTTAGTTTGCATAAAGAAAGATAAATATATATGTCAGTCCTTACTAAATAACGATTCAGGTCTCAGTGACTGTTTTATCTCAACTGTTGCAGCCTCACCACTTAGGCCTCATGCACATTTACAGTCACTTTTAAGAGCATCAGGCGTTTATTTTCAATTTTTTTTGGCAGCTTTAACCACTTAAGACCCGGACCAATACGCTGGCAAATGACCCAAGGGGTTTTTGCGATTCGGCACTGCGTCGCTTTAACAGACAATTGCGCGGTCGTGCGACGTGGCTCCCAAACAAAATTTGCGTCCTTTTTTTTCCCACAAATAGAGCTTTCTTTTGGTGGTATTTGATCACCTCTGCGGTTTTTATTTTTTGCGCTATAAACAAAAATAGAGCGACAATTTAAAAAAAAATGCAATATTTTTTACTTTTTGCTATAATAAATATCCCCCAAAAATATATAAAAAAACATTTTTTTTCCAGTTTAGGCCGATACGTATTCTTCTACATATTTTTGGTAAAAAAAATCGCAATAAGCGTTTATCGGTTGGTTTTCGCAAAATTTATAGCGTTTACAAAATAAGGGATAGTTTTATTGCATTTTTATTAATTATTTTTTTTTTTACTACTAATAGCGGCGATCAGCGATTTTTTTCGTGACTGCGACATTATGGCGGACACTTCGGACAATTTTTACACATTTTTGGGACAATTGTCATTTTCACAGCAAAAAATGCATTTAAATTGCATTGTTTACTGTGGAAATGACAGTTGCAGTTTGGGAGTTAACCACAGGTGGCGCTGTAGGGAATGTGTGCCCTAATGTGTGTGTTTACTACTGTAGGGGGGTGTGGCTGTAGGTGTGACGTCATCGATCGCGTCCCCCTATTACAGGGATGACGCGATCGATGCTCCGGCCACAGAGAAGCACGGGGAAGCCGTGTGTACACACGGCTCTCCCCGTTCTTCCGCTCCAGGGACGGATCGCCGAACTGCAGCGGCGATCGGGTCCGCGAATCCCGCGGTCCCGGTCCTGGAGCTTCGGACCGGGTCGCGGGCGCGCGCTCGCGACCCACGGCTGGGTACTAAAACCAACGTATATATACGTTGATGTGCCCAGCCGTGCCATTCTGCCGACGTAAATCTGCAGGAGGCGGTCCTTAAGTGGTTAAAACACCTTTCCATGTTCTATGGCCTCATGTACGCACCATCCGCAGATCCCCGACAACCACCGGCCAGGGTTGTCGGTAAGAGGCCATTGTCACCATCCACATGTGAACAAGGTGCTTTGGGGTGGGGGGGGGGAGCCTGCCCCAAAGCACCCCCCCATATGTTGAGGGCATGTGGCCTCATATGGTCAGGGGGGGGGGGGGGTTCACTTGTCTCCCCCCTCCCTTCCTGACCTGCCCGGCTGCATGCTCAGGTAAGGGTCTGGTATGGCTCTTGAACGGGGACCCCACGCCATTTTATTTTGGCATGGGGCTTCCCCTTAAAATCTTCAGCACACAAGCCACTCCGCAAGTCGGATCATTGTGATCTGACTTCTGGTGCGACTTCTATTCAAATCAATGAGCTCCCAAAGGGGAGCCATTGATTTTGAATAGAGACAGAGAAACCCTGCTAAAAGCTAGCGTGGCTAAACCCGCATTAACGCTAATGCAAAAAAAAACTAAAAGCATGTTTTTACAGCCGCCTATTCCTGGCGTTGATCGTGGCTTTGCAGCTCGTTTTTCCTAATGCCCCGTGTGCACGAGGCCTTGGCAACCTGGGTGTCCTCTCTCAGGTCTCCCTGCTTCTGCTATCATCTTCACAGCAGAGCAAAGAGTGGTAGGTTCAGCAGTTCTTGACAAAGGGTGGGATCTGCCCAACCTTTTTAAGCTAAACAAGTGGACGATTGGTTAATAGAAAGTGGGGTGGGGCTAAGGACGCATGTGTGTGTGTGTAAACAGGGGTTAGGATGTGAAGGAAGGACTGAGGACACTAATGTGAAGGGGTGATGTGAAATTTTTGAATCCTTGCACAAACCTGAGATTTGGACCTCCGCTGGAATAATATTTTTCTGACCAGACCTCCTGAATGTTTTAATTCCATTTCCATACCCCTGATATATGTGAAAGGTAGGTCTAAATTTGTTGAGTTGAAGCTGTTCAGCTCTTTTGTAAATCAACATGCACATGCAGTGCCGGTCAACTGTAACCTTTTCTCTTTCGTTCATGGACGGACACAGCCTTAATCTTGACAAAGTGTGTATTAGCCTTCATTCAGGAGTGACTAGGCAGAAACTTATAGAAAGTGTTACACATCACTAACCATACAGTACCGCCCAGGGGGCGGTCCCCCTGGGTATAACCCCTCACAGCTCGTCTCTCTTGCAGCTAGGAGGGTGGGTTGTTGTACCTTGCCTTGGAGTCCCTGTGGGTGTTGGTTGCGTGGGTCAGCATGGCATCAGAAGCAGACGCCTTTTCCCCTGAAACATCTGAGCTAGCAATTGATGCCCTTGCACCCGATGTATCGCATGCTATATCGGCCGATGCTTTTGTTGCCAAGGTGGAAGTGGTGCGTGGGAACATGGGGGTAAAAAGCGCCCCCTCCTCCGCCATCTTCTGGGGACAACTCTGATGTGGAGCCGGCTCCAGCTACGGCTCATGACCCTGGCTCTGATGTATCTGAGAATGCGGACCAAGATCGACCGGACAGTGAGGATGACTCTGAATCCTGGTCAGCACGCGATAAGGCTCTGGTAGGTGATCTTATCGCCACAGTGCGAGATATCCTAAAAATAGGAGTCTGCGGAAGCAACAGAGGCTGCGGTCCCTTTTGGGTTCTGTGAGCCAACCTGCACTGCTAAGGTGTTTTCTTGTGTGTCTTATCTAGACTAACTTTTTTATACAAGGAATGGGACAAACTACAGAAGGTAGTCCCTAAAAATTTGGCGGTGAGTTACCCTCTCGAGGAGAGTTTCCTAAAAAATGTTTTACCTCTCCTCCGATAGTGGACCCTCCTGTGTCCAGACTAAACAAGGTAACCACGATTCCGGTGGAAGGGGCTCCTGCTTTCAAGGACCCTGCAGAAAAGAAGCCTGAGGCAGTCTCCCGCAACTTATACACATTGGTGGGCTCGCTGTGCGCCCAATGATAGTTGGGGCCCTGGTGTCTCAGACACTCACTGAATGGGCAAAGATGCTGCACAATGGGTTAAAAGCACGTCGGGCTCGCTCGGACGAGGTATCGCTAGCCGACCGGTTGGTACAGGGCCTAAAACTTGTCTGCGAATCAGCCTTGGACACTATTCTTCTGCTGGCCAGAGCCTCAAACTATGCAGTGGTGGTACGCTGTCTGCTCTGGCTAATATGTTGGTCTGCCGACCAATCTTCCTTTAAGGGCGACAGACTTTTTGGAGCATCCGCTCTATACAGCCGGAGGAATCCCACTTGCCGATCAATGTTCTGGAACTCCGGGTGATCAGGCTGTGCCTCTCCAGGTGGTCTCAGAGGCTACAGGGACATCCAGTCAGGATCCAGTCGGACAACACCATGGCGGGGACATATGTGAACCACCAAGGAGGAACAAGTCGCTCACATCCTAAGGTGGGCAGAAAGGAGCGTACCGGCCCTGTCGGCTGTGTACTGAACCAAGAAGAATGGTCTCTGCACCCGGATGTGTTTCAGCTCCTTTGCCTAAGATGGGGCACGCCAGACATGGATCTCCTGGCATCTCGACTCAATCTGAAAGGTATTAAGATTTGTGGCCAGGTCAAAAGACCCAGGGGCAGATGCATTGGTGGCACCGTGGAGTCGGTTCCCGCTAATCTATGCCTTCCCTCCCCTGAAGCTCCTTCCTCATCTGCTTCGCAGAGTTGAGGCAGAGGGGATCCCAACGATCCTAATTGCTCCGGACTGGCCTCGGCGTCGTTAATACGCTTACCTAGTGCGTCTAGTATCAGACGTCCCTTGGTGTCTACATTTGTGCAGGGGGTTCCGCATGTGGCCCCTCCGGTCCTTCCTCCACGACCTCCGTGAGACCTGAAACTGGTCCTCTCGGTGCTTCAGAAGCCACGGTTTGAGAACATTATGGAAGTTCCCTTGTTGACACTTTATCAGAAAGTGGTCTTTTTGGTGGCTGTTACGTCAGACAGGTTTCTGAGCTGGCAGCCTTGTCATGCAAGGCTCCTTATCTGATCTTCCACAAGGATAAGGTGGTGCTGCGTCCGCAGCCTTCTTTTCTGCCGAAGGTCTTTTTGGCCTTCCATCTCAATGAGGACATTGTACTTCCATCCTTGTGTCCTCGTGCGTCGCATCCTAAAGAGGCGGTGTTGCATTCCTTGGACGTTGCCCGAGCTCTGAGAGTGTACTTGGCTGCTACTGCTCCGTTACAGAGGTTAGACTCACTGTTTGTTTGTTTCATCAGGTGGTCCCAAGAAGGGCCTGTCAGTCTCGTCTGCCACCGTGTCGAGGTGGATCTGACAGATCGTGATTCAGGCTTACACCATAAAGGGTCAGGCCGCCCCCCTTTCCTGTCACAACGCATTCGACCAGGGCATTAAGTGCCTCTTGTGCTTTCCGACATCAAGCGTCAATTTTCACAGGTGTGTAATGCGACGACTTGGTCATCCGTTCACACTTTCACTACATTTTACAAGGTTGATGTGAGTGCATCTTCGGATGCTTCTTTCGGCCGGAAAGCTTTGCAGGCGGTTGTTTAGAGTTCCAACTCCTCAGTAAAGGGGCTTTGTTTTGGGGTGAAGTAAATTTTTATGCGGTTCCCACCTCTCGTTTTTTTTAAACTGCTTTGGGACATCCCACTTTGTCAAGATTAGGACTGTGTCCGTCCATGAACGAAAGAGAAAAAAGGATTTTTGTACTCGCCGTAAAATTATTTTCTCTGAGTTAATGGAAGGACGCGGAAGCCACCCCTCCTTTATGTTTGTACTGCTTTTTGACAAACTGATCTGCGAGATGCAGAGAGAGAGGTTATACCCAGAGGGACCGCCTCCTGGGCAGTATTGTATGGTGTGTGATGTGTTTAATACTTTCTATACGTTTCTGACTAGTCACTCCTGAATGAAGGGTAATACCCACTTGGTCAAGGTTAAGGCTGTGTCCGTCCATGAACGAAAGTGAAAAAGATTTTACGGCGAGTACAAAAATCCTATTTTTTTGGCAGTGTCAAAAACTTACTTTTATATCATTTTAATAAGCCATATTGCTTTGCAGCTCTGAACTTCCTGCATGAGCTGACTAGCAGCCACCTATGTTGAGGATTAAGGTTCTATTCACACGGCCAGGTGCTGCTGCCGGTGTCTTGTCGAGCTGGTGTTCCTCCATCGGATAGGTTCCTGCCTTGACTGCGGGGCGAGGCACATGCGCAGTAGGAGGCCACGGAAATTTCCAAGCCTGAACAGCTGATTTTCAGCTGTAGACAAGCTCGCTCCCAATGCCTGATTATACGCGGCGCTTTATAGTACACACCGCTCTATAAAGCAAGGGGCGGATGTGATATTGAGCAGTGTTTTTTTGATTAGTTATACACACCGCTCTTTACAGCGTGGGCCGGATGTGTTTTTGAGCAGATTTTTTTTGTGGGATGGTTTTCTCAATAAAATACACTTGTCGCATCCGCCCCTTGCTGCTGTATAGAGCGGTGTGTATAACTAATAAAAAGAAACACTACTCGGTATCACATCCGCCCCTATTTGGATATGGGGAGACCTGTGAGACAGCGTATTTGAATGCCACAGGTTCCTTTTAGTAAATCGGATTCTTGGTTTGTTTTTCTGAAGGGGCTCTCATAGAGTCTCATGGTGCCCTAGTTTCCAGTTCCTCCATCACACTGTGAAATGTTCTTGCCTCTTTTCAATAGGGCAGAAAATTCTCTTTGTGCTTGTTTATATTCTGCCCACACAGTCTTCATGTTCAGAATCTGCAAAAAATCCACTTGATTTCTCACTGGGTGCCAGTAACCGTGCTGCTTACACAAGGAGGGGAAATCCTGGATTGACCCCCCCCACATGTATCCCTGAAAGGGCCGCTGATTTGTATCTTGGGTATTTCTCCACTAGTGCAGTGGCAGCCAGGCAAACGGCAATATTCACTCCTCTGGCTCCGTAAACAGCCAAGGGGTTGCCTTTTAAAGTTTATTGCAGGATGGGTTCTTAGGGAAGCTGTGGCATACTCCAGAACACTGAAGAGGAATCTAAGGGCACTCTTCCCTTTGCAGATACTTCTTAGAACAGTCCACTTCAGCAGTAGAACATAAAGTGGACAGCACTGGGGCATCACCAGCAATGTTCCAGGCCAGGCAAGCCTTAATGGTCGTGTACCAGGGGCTACCAGCAGCAACAGTCACTGGAGTCCTTCTCAGGTCTGTACTCAGTGACCTTAGGACTTGGATGTCTCAATCCAGGCTCAGGTGGACAGTCTCCTCTGTGAATCTTCCAGACTGGAACCCAAGTTAAACCACTTTCTTAGCTTCAAAGCAATTTGCTGCAAGATGGGCCCCACAGCTAGGTACAGCTGAGACCTCGATAATACAAGCAAAATCTTCAGCTGAAATGCCAGGAAAGGAAGCAGCTTTTCTGGTAGGGAATCTCTCCTCCTGGCGAAGAACCCATCTCTCCCAGGCTCCAGACTATTTATGTCCCTTCCCTTATGAATTAACCTACCCGTCTGTCTCCATAACATGTCGGGTTTTATCCACCCTTGTTTGTTTTGCTTTATTTGTCAGCATTCGGGTGTGGATTTCTATATATTGGTGAACTCACTTTGTATGACAATTCCTGTGTTTTAAATGAATTTTTTCTAAATTTTTGTATACTGTGATTATCATGATTTATACTAAATAAACGTTTCTATTTTTATATACTTTTTGACAATTCCATCCCATTATTACAATCCGTACCATCCCAGGGGCTTTTTTCTCCTATAAATTTCCAAATTTATTTTCCTTCCCAGCTACCATCTGGGCACCTTCCCCCAGCATTGGTTGACGCTGTATAAATATTCAGGCTGCTCAATTGACTCTCCCACCCATTATATTCTAGAAGCTTGCAGAGCAAAGCAATCACATGCTGCTCTGTTGATCACAGCATAATTCCCAGAACTAAATTTTCCTAACATAACTCAACCTATCAGGGAGGGTGCGAGATGTATTACCACCAATGAAAGAATACAGGATTACCAACATCAATGCTACTATTCCTCCCCCTCAAAGAAATGTATCTGTACTCGCAGGGGCTTGCCCAAAATATTTACTAAAATATCAGCTGGAAATGTATTAACTTGATCTTGTTCACGCTATTTTGTACAGATTTTTCTGATTTCATACTGCGGTATTAAAAACCTAGCAGAGTCATTGTTAATAGTGTTACATCTGAGTATATGTGATACAGGGTTACATCTGAGTATGACATGTGACAAAGGGTTACATCCGAGTATGACATGTGGAACAGCAAACCTGTTTTGTTTTGCATGTGATGGAAATAGGATATGTGGAGGGTGGCTTACCGGCCGCTTGGTTTATCTATGTGTTCTTTGGCTAGAACATTATTACTGTACAGTACCCGTTACTTAACTAGCTATACTACATTTTCATATTTGTAAAACATGAAAAAAGACTTTTGTAAGTTAAAAAAAATATTTAAATTTTGCCCTGGTCAGAATTAATTTCATGTCTTCTGCTTCCATTGACATGGAGGCCTGGAATGACATTGCTGCTGAGATGTGTTGACAGCAGCTTATAGTGCAGCTGCAGGGCCCTTCCAGTCAGATGACGACAGAGATTTAACACTTTCCTGCTCACTGCTAATGTATTCAGTATTTCTCCCTCGTCTTCCAGGACGGCACCCCGGAGAGTAGACTGCTCCACCTGACAGGAAACACAATCAATTAAGAGGTTAAAAGCCCCACCCCTCCCTGTGCTCCTCAGTTCTGATTGTGTTTCCCTTTCAGCGAAACGTTTATTTTTTTTCTTGTGACCTAAAGCCTGGGGCTGGTGGTCCCCCCCCCCGGAGCCCGGACCGCAGGTACTGGGTGCCGTTGGGTCCGGTGTAGCTTGCTACCCCCCGGGGGGTTTCCCCTTCGTCTTAGTCCAGGGGGGAACAGGAGAAGACACAGACTCCCCTGGACGCCGGAGCCTCCTAGGAGGGCAGGGCTCTCCAGTGCTCCGAAGAGGCCACATCCTCTCTCCCCCCGCCTGGTCCCTACCTTGGAGGTTGGGCTAAGGCCTCCCCCTTCCTGCTGGCTCCGTCCGGGGGTTCGCTGGACCGCATGGCGGGTAGTTAGGCGCCGCTCCGAGCGGCGCCATGAGCATCCGGGCGCCTGTTGATGACGCGCACGGCGCCGTGACGTCATTCCGCTCCCGCGCGGCAAGATGGCGGCCCCCACCGGAACGAATGCTGCAGACGATCGGGGCGCACTATTAAGCAGCCAGGGAGATAGAGGGGCCTGGCGGCCTCAGAGCGTGTTTATGGAAGCCTTTTCCTTGGCACAAGACGCTACTATGGAGGAGGACCGTCTGTTTCCCATTGCTGCAGAGGAAACCACCAAGGGTGAGTCCTTCCTTTTTCTTAGGGGGGGTTACCGGATCAGCTCCCCCCCCCCCCCCCCCACACTCTCCTGGAGATCGAGGGCAAATGGGCATGTGTTTTTGGTTTCCTGCCTGGTAGGTGCATACTTAGGGGAACCCTACTGCCCAGGGGGAGACCAACAGAGCCCCTTAAACGTGTTAGGAAGTGTGGCAACTGTGGTGACAAACTGCCAGCTGAGCTTAACAAGCCGTTCTGTTCTAGATGTATTTCTAGGTTAGCTGGGAAGGAGACTTCGCAAATTATGAAGGAATTTTTCTCAGTTCAAACAGAGATGCTCTCTACTCTCAAGGGTCCTCCTTTAGGAATAGAGATATTGGCTGTAGCTGGCAACAACAGTAAGTACGGGAGCGCGAGTGCCTAGACCACCTCAGATGGGATTGAGGAAGGCAGGGCATTGACATCCCCCCGTGTATATACTACACACAACCTAACCCTACTGTTCCCTAGGGGGACTGCGGGGGGGGGGCCTTAAAGCGGAAGTAAACCTATCGATTTAACAGTTTCAAAAAGCAGTTAAATTTCTGGCATGCCGGGATTGCCAACTGTCACATTGGTTGTGCTCTCAACCAAACTGTCAAACCATCCAATGGCTCGTGTCATAACTGATCACATGTGCAGCACCATGGCAGTTGAAGATTAAACAGAGGCCAAGATGGCAGCTTCCTTGGCTGAAAATGATAGAAGGGTTTACAACCACTTTAACAGCAGTCCTGCTTGCTTATGGGAGGAAGGCTACAATATAGTACTCCCTTTGGCCGCGAGAATTGGGGCTGCACAACCCCAATTCCAACCAGTTGGTTTTTTAGCATTGGACCTAAATTCCTCTGGGGTGCAGAGGAATGAGGGTGCCTAAACCACCTCAGATGGGAAAGAGGTAGGTTAGGCATTGTTTCCCTTCATCTTCCCCGTGTGGGGATATATTTGTATGAATATATACTTAGTGGCACAAATGGCCCAGAAGCTACTGCTAAAACCACCAGCCACTTTTTTACCTCCAGGTCATTGTGGTTATCACAACTGTAGGCTACCAGCCTCTCCCTACATGTCGGGTTTTGTTTAAAAGGGGATCCTGTCGATTATAGATTTCCCTTCAGGCCATGTATAATGCTAACTAGTTAATTTTCTACAAGTGTGGGACCAAGCTTCTGTGTGGAACAGGAAGTGTTCCTTTGTGGGTAGCATAACCCCCCACTCACCTTTACACTGGGTTTATTATAGTGCATGAGGAAGAGAAAACCTTTGTTTTTTTTAGGCTACAGTCCACTCTGTGGCAGATCTAAAAGCGATCTACTTTAAAATCGCTTCCTACAAACTTTATTCAAGGAGTTTCTGTGCAAACAGATGCAAAGAGCTACATGATTGCTGGATTAGGGCCTGCAGGTAGCTAGTTGCCTCCAGGCTTAATTGGTGACCACCTCTAGAGGCTGTCTTAATTGGTCTCTAGGGCTGGGCTCCTGGAGACTTTAGTTTTCTGATTACCCCCACCTGGGTGTAAGCTGGATAGCATTGCTCAGTCTCAGAGATTGGAGGCAAGGTAGGACAACAGCTATCTAAGGTGTCCAACCATTTTAGGTTTTGTTCCCACACTGGTGGGGAAGGGTTCAGCCCACCGTGACTCCTCCTTGGCTGCACACCAGCAGGCCTCAGCAGTGAAGGTTTGTCTATGCCGGGGTGGTTTTGTGACTCAGCAAAGAGATACATTGAGTCTTATATCTGCATGAGGTATATTGCTGTACATTAGTAATGCGCCGTACTGAGACTTGTTTGATGTCCTTTATATCCTAAAAGTACTGTTTATCTGGCCTCAGATTGGTATGACAACAGGAAGGTGGTCCTGTACTTTCTGCCTTTGTACCACATGGTGGTAATGCGCATCATTGAGTCTGGTGACATCTCTACTAATATTTTTCTACACATCAGACAGACACAGGATTGAAGTCGGTCTGGGTTTGTGTCCTGTATTACTTCCTTATTGATTGTTTCTCAGGAGGTCAGTAGCGGAGATTGAGTTGCTAGGCTACATAGCAGAAATACAGATTGAACTTGGACCAGGGGTAATGCTTATACTGCCCTTGGTAACTGGTACAGCACCACAAGGTGAAGTTTTGCCGATTCAGACAGTGTTAGTTCCGGCAGTAAACTGACGATTTTAGGCGTGCGATCTGGCAGATTGAGTCGCATTCCAAATCGCCTCAATATGGGTGTGCTACCTCTATTCTGAGTTGTTGTATTGTTACACAGCAGACAGATAGAAAATTGAACATTGTCCTTTATGTTTTGCATTCAGGGCGGCTGAATATTGGAAGGGACACAGCAGTGAGTGTTACGTGTCCCCTGTCCGCCTTGTTTTTTTATGCCCAGCAGGGAGACGCATTGAGATAGTGGCATCTCCGCTTGGTATTGGTATATGGCTACATACACTGCCTTAGGGGCTGCTTTTCAGAAATGTTGTTAGCTGCAATCCTCCAGGAGGACCTCTTGCCTGGACATCCTGAAAATTTCAGGTGTTTTTCCCTGCGACTTGTCTAATCTTGAGGTCTGTGGTTCCAGAAGCAGGGACTGATTGACAGCGACACACGACTGGTACCTATTGGTAGCCGTAGTATATAACATTTCGGTCGCAGGTTGAGTCGCACGAGATTGGGGAGTCCTAAGCTCATCTATCCCTTCTGTCGTGCAGCAATTCCTCACCCTGGATAGGACTTCCTGGGGTTGTTGCCTTACCTGGCAGTACACCAGATAGATCTCAGCTGGTAAGGCTGTCTGTGTGTTCTGGTTTTATGTCTCTGCACAGCTGTAACTTGTTGTTGCTTCTGTTTCAGATTGCCTTACCGCACTGTACTTCATAAAGGTACAAGGCTGCAAGTTGCTTGTGTTCTTTCTCAGTGTTGGTTCTATTTGACTGCACTACACATTGTCTTGTGTTCCATATTTTACTGTGTGGCACAGCAGAAGAGACACAACAAGGGAGTTTGTGTTTTTTTCCGTGTTTATCTTGATCAGATAGACGTATTTGGTGGTTCGTCAGAAATACGCAACAGAGTAGGTTGGGGTTTTCTGTGTTAGATTAGGGCCTTGTTCTGCTGTACATCAGTAAAGCACCACAGAAAAGAGGTTCCCGTCCTTTCTGCATTTGGATCAGTTACATCCTAATTTGGTGTTCTTCAGAATCACACAGCAGTTAGGATCTGCAGGAGCCTTAATAATTTTCTTAAAGATTGGCCACACACCTGTAAGCCAGACTGAGTACTGTCTGCCTACATCGTAATTCAGATTGGGTCTTACCATATTTGATATGTTGGTTTAGTTAGCCACACTCGGGCTATTGTCTATGCGTGTGTCCTTTCTGTTATATCTATATGCGGTACCCATAATATATGACCTTATTTTTGGTGATTTTATTAAATGTTTTATCACCGTGGTTTTGTATTTGCAGCCCTTCTCTTCCCAGCAGAGTGCCAGGTGTTCTGGCCACAGACGGCGCGTGTCAGAAATGCTCACCTCCCTTACATTCAAGAATACCGGAACCCCTTTCTTTAGGTTGAAGCCCAGTAGGGTTAGAGGACACTGGAGAAAGGCGACAAAGAATCACCTTGTTTAGTGGTAACTTGGGAAGTCCTATTCAGAGGAGTATTTTGGCCTGGAGATGAAGTATTCCAGTTTGAATAGGTTATGGCTCAGTGCAGGGGCGGCCTTTCGCCTTTTCAGCAGTACTAGATGTACCTGTAGGAGCATTCTACTCCTGTTATGAACTTTAGCCCCCTGAGTAGGAACTCAGGTGTAAATTAAAGCCGCGGATTGGGCATATCTTAAAACCCAGGGTTCAAGCTTCTGTTGATCTGGTTCCTTACGGGGGTTTTTTCCTTGTAGTCATACTCTTGCAGCACTAAAAGTGAGCAAAGTAGGTTGTCCGTCAAGGGCCCTCCTTTTTTTGCAGCTTTAATTCCCTGAACAGTTTAGTGGGACAAGCCCTACTACTGTTCGATCTAGTCCCTTACATGACAACACAGGTCTCCGATTAATCTTTTAGCGGCCCTTAGTAACTCCTACAGGCTTATCAGGCTACGGTTGTTATTTGTGGGAGCCAGGCAACATTGCTAGCTTACATGTTTTTCAGGTTTTATCATTTCATGTTGAATGGGCCACTAGTCCTGCGTCTGTAGCGAGGAAAGCAGGGACATTGGGTAGAAGACCTGCAGATCAGCTGTTTGATACAGCTGAAATATCTTCATATACAGTAGAGGTAAAAGCTAACTACAGAACCAAGGTTCGCCAAGAAGTTCTGGTAGTGGTCCCGCCCTAGGGTGGTAGGCCTGTGGATTACTTGCTTTTCTCTCGGGGTGCCGTCCTGGAAGACGAGGGAGAAATTACCAGTTACTTACCGGTAGCTGGATTTCTACGAAGTCTTACAGGACGGCAGGCCTACTTCCCACCCTCTTGTTCAAATGTATGAATTTGTAGAGGATTATTGTAGTATGTTGTTACTCCCGTGCACTGATGTGGGTTATTACTTTATCACAACTGAGGAGCACAGGGAGGGGTGGGGCTTTTAACCTCTTAATTGATTGTGTTTCCTGTCAGGTGGAGCAGTCTACTCTCCGGGGTGCCGTCCTGTAAGACTTCGTAGAAATCCAGCTACCGGTAAGTAACTGGTAATATTCCCCTGAAATTGATTGCCTCCATGTGTATTTGCACTGTGTTAATCTGTAAAGCAGATTCTAAATTTTAGTTTGGTTGTCATTTTTGAGGAATTTTTAGTGGGAGGAGATTACATTTTTTTTGTTTTTAGGTGGAAGATGAAAAGGGAATTTCACTACGTTTCCCACGTTTCCTCCGAATTCGAGAAGATAAAAAACCAGAAGAGGCAACAAATAGTAATCAGGTACTGTAAACTACCCATGTATGCGACTTCCTCTGGTGTTTTTATTTGTCTCTGTATTGTTCTGTATTTTCCCTCGCTCCTGTGTCTCAGACCGGTATCTTTATTTCAAGCATCATAGATCATATCTGTCTAAAAACAGATTTCTAGTCATTCAGTTGCATGCATTGTCAAAGTTAATATGTTTGACAATGAAAGCCAAAGAAATCCATAATAAGTCCTGTTTGCAGTTTGCGAGAAGCTATGTAAGGGACACTACAAAAACACGGGGAGGAAGGTGCTCTGGTCAAATGAGACTAAAATTTGACTTTTTGGCCTAAAAGCAAAATGCTATGTGTGGTGGAAAGCTAACGCTGCACATCACCCTGAATACCCCACCCCCACTGTTATACATGGTGGTGGAAGCATGATGTTGGGATGATATTGTTCAACAGGGACAAGGAAGCTGGTCAGAATTGATGCGAAAATGGATGGAGCCAAACAGGGCAATCTTAGAAGAAAACCTGTTGGTCTGCAAAAGACTTGGTTCACTTTCCAGCAGGACAATGACCCTAAACATACAGCCAGAGCTACAATGAAATGGTTTAGATCAAAGCATATTCATGTGTTGGAATAGCCCAGTCAAAGTCCAGACCTAAATCCAATTGAGAATCTGTGGCAAGACATGAAAATTGCTCTTCACAGACACGCTCCATCCAATCTGACAGAACTTGAGCTATTTTGCAAAGAATGTCACTTTTTAGAAGCTGGTAGAGACATCCCCAAAAATACTTGCAGCTGTAATTGCAGCGAAATATGGTTCTACAAAGTATTGACTCAGGGGGGCTGAATACAAATGCACACCACACTTTTCAGATATTTATTTATCATTTTCCTTCCACTTCATGATTATATGCCTCTTTGTGGTGTTCTATCACATAAAATACATTTTAAGTTTTTGGTTATAACATAACAAAATTTGGAAAATTTTAAGGGGTATGAATACTTTTTCAAGGCACTGTAATTAGCACAAGAATGTGCTGTGATTCCTGTGCGCATTACATGCGGTGTCCCTCACAGCGTCGGTGGGAACCCTGGGCTTAATGAGCAGCACCATGCAAGTTACTGTCTGTGACTCTCTCCCTCCCACTCTCCCTCCCCAATGTCCTTCCCCAGCTCCCTGTGGCCTAAATACCATATTCAGGTCCAAGTATTGTAATGCAGGTTAGATTATAGTTCTGTGCAATTGAAGGGTTGTCTCTATTTAAAACTTCTCACCTCCACTCTGGTGTTCAATTTAATAGTAGATTAGAAAAGCTAAATTTCAGACAGTTATGAGATTTACACTTGCTTTGCTACACGGCACAGCCCTGTCTGCAAGGGTAGGGGACCTGTTTTTTCTCTTTTTAAAATGAAGTAACACTTGCAGGTCTGTGACTGTACAGTTTTCTGTTTGGGGTTTGGTTTTAAAGTAGAGGACTATATTTGCTATGCTGACAAAAAGGAGTTAATGGGCTGTAAGAGTAGCGGTCTCTGCTGCAATCCCTGATTGCGTTGCGTTGGCTCTGACTCAGCAGGGGGGCGTGTTGAACCACTGCTTTAATTCAGAGAGTAGCACTGTAGTCTTTTTCAGTAGTAACTAATAAGCATTGTAGTTTACATTTAGTTATTTTGAACACTCCTGAATTGAATTACATTTTATCTACCTGCTTTATTTTTTAATTTTAATTTTTTATGGTTTTTTAAGTGAACCAGCACTTCGGACAATGCAACAGGTTCACGTCAAAGCCAACTGCCCACAGCAGATTATACTCCCCTTCAATTTGCAGCAGCGCTGTCATGCAGGAGAAAGGGGGGAGTAAGCCACATACCTAAACAGTACAGAATGTTTTTTACCTACTTTAAGGCCTCTTACACACAGATCAGTTTTTCTTCAGGTTTTTCTTTTCAGTTTACCAAATCCATCTAATATAAGGTCAAACCTCAAGAGTCTCAATTTGTATGCAATCAGGCAGGCCCTTGTACTACATAGTTTTGGTAAACTGAAAAGAAAAACTTGAAGAAAAACTGATCTGTGTGTAAGAGGCCTTATGTGAACTGGCTTGTGTTTGAAAAGTAACATTTGAATATTTTGTTTTCATTTCAGGTTGCTGACCTTTATAAGAAACAACAACAAATACAGAACACATCTGCAGAGAAAGGAGATGATGATTTCTATTAGATTTGTGGAAATAGAAGAACTACAGGAATGTATAAACTCTTAAAATGTGCTGGTTTGTAAGGGGTCAAGTCTAAGGAGGTATACGCCACCTCATGGACTTTTCCAGGAGTATAGCTATCGCTATACTCGCAGCGCCATGACAGTAGACACGTCTCTACTTGCCTCCCTTCCACTCTGCTGCATAATCGCAGAATACATTATTTTTGAGAATGGGTTCACATAGAATAAAGTGATCTCTGATTGGACAGGGAGAGAAGGGAAGATGGAGCATCTCCAAAAAATTCACAGCTTCTGTGGAAGAGAACTGAAGGTTGGCGATAGCTATACTCCCAGCACTCAGTAAAAGTGTAAATGAAAGATAAGTCCACTAGGTAGCCTACACCTTGTTGGACGTGACCCCTTATAAGCCTGCACATTTATACATTACTGGAGTTATCCCTAAACCATATGTTTATGGGGTAAATTAATGAATTTGACTGAAACATTGTTCATGTACCACCATTCTCTAATGTATCAACCACCATTCCAATCAGTATTGCTGAATTTCTTGCAAAGAAATTTAACTTTAGCAAACATAGATTTTATACTGGCCTATGAATTCTAAATGTTGGTAATTTAATTTTTATTAGATGTTTTGCATTTCTGCATAGCATGAGAAACAGTCGAAATATCTTTTAAGGATAATGAATAATTTTCATCTTCACACCAGCATACAATGTTATGACTGTTTATTTATGCTTTTTTCAAGTCATTTGCTTTGACATCATTCCTGTGCATATGTTTTGTGTAACGCTGTCCATACACTGTACAATCAGATTGTATAATCTCCTTTTAAATTGGCCAAAACGATGTAATAGGACACACCTAAACAACCCGTTCACTTGCCATCAAATCAGACAGGCCTTTACATGCACATAGTTGATGTTGGATCTAAAGAAGATTGCACAATCAGAGTGTGGTCGCCTTAAGCATTGTTTTTGTTTTATAACCTACTACTGAAATATTTTTTGAAAATAAACAAAATTGTCAGAACTATAGGGTCTGTCTCTAATATACCACTTCTTCAGCATCTTTACAACTCCATGTATATATAATAAATGTGCATTCCCTTTGTGAGACTACATGAGTGCCTTTCTCATCTTGATGGGAGAAATACACAATAAAAGCTTTTTACAGTTTAGACCAATTTTTTTTTTTAAAACCATGGATATGGGATTGACAGTATGGTGTTGGGTATCATTCCAACCCTTTTTCTTTGCTGTGGCGTCTTTCAACATGGATGAAATGTATACCAGGATTTTCTTGTTTGGGCCCCTCCCCCTGGAAATCTTTTTATCCAAAATGTTCCTGTAAACTGCAGAGATTGTGTCCTGTGTGTCTTCTCGTTGGACTCTGTAGCACATATTTTTTTCTGCATTATTTGCTGCCTTCCTGTGTTATTTTTGTAGTTTATCTGCAGTGTTTTTTTTGTGGTTCTCTGCAGTACTTTCCTGTCGGCCTGTTGTGTCCCTGAAATGGCATAGGAAGCAATATTATCACAGACGTTAATTTGAAGAGTGAGGATAATGTTTATCTGACCACAGAAATGCAGGGCAGGCAGGTGGTGCAATAATGCTGATCCTGATAATAATTGGTCTATTTAAGAAGATTAACAATGTCTACTACCATTTCTCTAGCAACTCTGCTGGGTCACAGGATGTTGTCATGTATCGAGCAGAGGTTTGTGACAGTAGGGGGCATTGCTCTTGATACAAACGGGAATTCAGTAAAGCTCTTGGAACACTCTTTTGGCATTAGTTTCTCCCCATTCAGCCGTAGCCATGAGATTCCCTAGCCGAATGCTACATTTAAACAGAGCTATTGGAGATTGTGATGTCACTGGAACTATGTTTACCTGAGCGTCCCTTTTATTCACCTTTGCATGAGGTTGATGATGGTCTTCTTAATGCTCAGTTTTTAGTCAAGGTTGTTGCAACTCGACGGAAGTGGCCAGTGACGTCACCTCCGACCCTCGGTTAAAGTCTGAGGCTGATTCCCCGAATAGAGGAGTCGCAAAAAAAAAGAAGCAAATTAAAAATAAAAATTTCTGTACGTGCAGAAGACTGGCGGTTCCAGAGTACTTCTGCAGATATACCATATATGTGTCATCGATGATGGCCGATCGATAAGCCGCTCTGCTTGTCATCAACCTGTCCGATTGGTACATTTTTGATCCATCTAGGTTGGTGGTGACTCTGAGCATGGACATAGGAGTTCCCTGCTGATGGCTTAAAATCGGTATGAGATATAGTCCGATGGTTATCATCCACAATCATTGAGGTCCAGGAATACACATTTAAAATTGCTTGAAAAATCCAGTATTTGTAAAAGGAATAACACATATTTGTTGTTTGAAACAGACAAGACTAAATGTCACAACAATATAACGTGTTTTGTTTTGTAGATATTCTATTTCTTAGGACTAAGATGTGCCTTACAAGTCCTCAAAGGTGTAACAACTCCATCCACAGTCATAAAGAAATAACATCTTTCTGGCTGTAAAATATGCAATCACAATAATGCTCACTTTTAGGTATGTGTACAGTATCTCAACGCCCCTCACGTTTTTGTAAATATTTTATCTTTTCATTTAATAACACTAAAGAAATCAGTTTGCTAAAATGTAAAGTAGTGAGTGTACAGCTTGTATAACAGTGTACATTTTCTGTCCCCTCAAAATAACTCAACACACAGCCTTTAATGTCTAAACTGCTGGCAACAAAAGTGAGTACACCCCTAAGTGAAAATATCAAAATTGGTCCCAATTGGCCATTTTCTCTCCCTAGTGTAATGCGACTCATCAGTGTTACAAGGTCTCAGGTGTGAATGGGGAGCAGGAGTGTTAAATTTGGTGTTATCACTCTCACACTGGTTCAACATGGCACCTCATGTCAAAGAAATCTCTGAGGATCTGAAAAAAAGAATTGTTGCTATACATGAAGATGGCCTGGGCTATAAGAGGATTGCCAAGACCCTGAAACTGAGCTGCAGCACGGTGGCCAAGACCATAAAGTGGTTTAACAGGACGGGTTCCACTCAGAACAGGCCTCGCAATCGTCGACCAAAGAAGTTGAGTGCACATGCTCAGCGTCATATCCAGAGGTTTTCTAGAAAATTAGACGTATGAGTTTTGCCAGCATTGTTGCAGAGATTTAAACAATATGCTGCATCAAATTGGTTTGCATAGCTGTCGTCCCAGAGGGAAGTCTCTTCTAAAGATGATGCACAAGAAAGCCCGCAATTTGCTGAAGACAAGCAGACTAAGGACATGGATTGCTGCAACCATGTCCGGTGGTCTGAGACCAAGATAAACTTATTTGGTTTAGATGGTGTAAAGCGTGTGTGTGGTGGCAACCAGGTGAGGAGTACAAAGAAAAGTGTGTCTCGTCTACAGTCAAGCATGCTGGTGGGAGTGTGATGGTCTGGGTCTGCATGAGTGCTTCTGGCACTGGGGAGCTACAGTTCATTGAGGGAACCATGAATGCCAACATGTAGTGTGATATACTGCAGCAGAGCATGATCCCCGCCCTTTGGAGACTGGGCCAAAGGGCAGTTTTCTTACATGACAACGACCCCAAACACACCTCCAAGACGACCACTGCCTTGTTAAAGAAGCTGGGGGTAAAGGTGATGGACTGGCCAAGCATGTTTTTGGACCTAAACCCTATTGAGCATCTGTGGGGAATCCTCAAACAGAAGGTGGAGGAGCGCAAGGTCTCCAACATCCACCAACTCCATGATGTCATCATGGAGGAGTGGAAGAGGACTCCATTGGCAACCTGTGAAGCTCTGGTGAACTTTATGCCCAAGAGTGTTAAGGCAATGCTGGAAAATAATGATGGCCACACAATATTTTGTCCCAATTTGGAAATTTTTCCTTAGGGATGTACTCACTTTTGTTGCCAGCAGTATAGACATTAATGGCTGTGTGTTGCGTAATTTTGTGCAGACAGCAGCATTGTTATACAAGCTGTTCCTAATTGGAACTAAACATGTCAGTGTAGCTCTTGTCCTAGGGCAGGGCTGTACCTGCATAGACACGTGGACAGGTAAAGTTATGTGACCAGCATGTTGCCATTTTATAAGGATTTTTACTGCCTCTTGCCCAGTTTTTGGATTGAACATCGTGTCTATGACTATTGAACTACCTTGCAATACTCCCAATATGTGCTTACTGGTGGGAGCATGATCATATATGAGGGGGTGCTAATGAGTACTGAGTCTTACCCAGAAAAAAATGAGCAAGGAGGCTGTAAATTGCAGGGTGTACTAGCCAATTTGTCTATATACAATAGTCCCTTATCTTTCTTTTTCAGGTCCAAAATGATCATGGAAATTTAATGTGGAAGAGGATATATAATAAAGTTCCTGTTTCCCCAAGGGAACTTCATATGCAACAGTTAAATTTTGGATTGCCAATTTTAAAACTGCCCATTTTGGTGTTGAAAGTGAGAAACTTAGTGGAAGGCCTGTTTCTGTCTCTGTGCCTGCAAATGTGAAAACCATCCATGACATAATGGAGGATTGCTACATATCTGGGAATATCGCGTGAGAAAGTTGGTGCCATTATTTACAATGACTTGGAAATGAGCGCTCTTGCAGCAAAGTGGATCCCAAAACTTTTGAGTTTTGCAGACACAGAAATATTCCTTTTAACTGGGTCTCTCACTTTCAACACTAAATGGCCTAGTTTTAAAATGTATGACCCAATGTTTCATATGAGGGCCACGGTCACCCAAACTTGACATTTCATCATTATTCTGCTTTGCACCATTCCCTTGGAGAAATAGGAACTTTATTATGGTCCTATGCTCTATGCAATTTGAGCTGTTCCATTGCCAGCAATGGGGTACAAATTGTCTTGCCATTTGGAACTGTAAAATTGCATGACAAATTGCACCGGTGTGAACCAGGGCTAAATTCTTTACATTGATTATTATATACACTATATTACGAAAAGTATTGGAATGCCTGCCTTCACACACACGTGAACTTTTTTTTTTTTTATCAAAAATTTTTTTTATTGAACAATCCAAAAATCAAACATGAACTTTAATGGCATCCCAGTCTTAGTCTGTAGGGTTCAATATTGAGTTGGTAATTGAATAAAAATGACTAAAGCGCTGATTTAATAAATAAATGGATAATTAAATATACTATTAAATGAATAAATAGTGGATAAACAAACGATAAAAGCTGCAGCTACGATAAATGTGTATCTGACACTTAGATAAATGATAAACAATTTAAATGATATAGTTGCGCTAAAATCTACCAACTAGATATGATAAAAGTAACACCCGTGTAAATAATAAAGGGTAAATTGCTGCTGAATAGGTGCACAGTGTGTAAATAAAAAAAAAAGTCAATCAACAAGTGCAATGTGTTTGTCTGATCATGGTCACTGCAGAATACTTCCTAACATGCAGCCATCCCTGCTGATCACCAGCTGGCTAACAAACGATCCAGGTATTCGGTAAAGTTCTCCTAGTCCAAGATGGCTACACACGATCGTTTTTAATGGCCAATTTAATTTTTCACGTCATGAAAAACGGTCGTGTGTACGTGGCATTAGGGTGTCAGTATACCAAGACATTTTGAACAATTTCCTGCTCCCAACTATTTGGGAACAGTTTGGAGATGTTCCCTTCCTGTTCCAACATGACTGCCCACCAGTGCACAAAGCAAGGTTCACAAAGACATGGATGTGCGAGTTTGAGGTGTAGAAACATGGCTAGTCCTGACCTCAACCCGATAGAACACATGTGGGATGAATTAGAGTGCAGACAGACTGCAAGCCATGCCTTCTCGTCCACATCAGTGCCTGACCTCACAAATGTGCTTCTGAAAGAATGGTCAAACATTCCCATTGACACACTCCTAAACCTTGTGAACAGCCTTCCCAGAAGCTGTTCTAGCTGCAAAGGGTGAGACAGCTCAATATTGAACCCTGCTAAGACTGAGATGCCATTAAAGTTCATGTGCTTGTAAGGCAGGCATCCCAATACTTTTGGTAATATAGTGTATCTGCATATATCCAGCAGTAGACTTAACCCCAAGCTGAATTGAAGTCTGGAGGACTGGCGGTCATCTGCTAGAAACTGGATAGAGAATGATTGATTGTACAATCCTAGTTTGTGCACGTACGCGGAAAGATCCTGAGTGCATAGCCTCTGGGTGGTATGTTGCTGCTGGTAAATCCTCATTTAAGTGGAACAGGTGCTTGTCCTCTTCAATGACTTTGATGAATGATTGCAGTACTGTACAAGCCTACAGTAAATGCACATTGAGATGTATAAATACAATGTTGCAATTATTCTCAATGGATAACATACAAGATGCATCCAATAACATAATCTTCTTTGCCATGATAAAGTGATAGTGTGCCAGACTTTCTGCTATGGGATGTTACATGGATCCATGCATTTGAGTTCTAACCCTCAAAGCAGGGAAATTCTAATCTGCCTTGGTGTGCAGCTAAGTCCATACAGTATATCTGCCAACATTTCTTGTACAATATTGGTGTCCAGTTTAGCTTGAAATATGTTTTGCCTCCTGGATACATACTCCATGGTATCACTAACTGCTTTAATTATATAAGGCCTCATGCACACATTAAAAAAAAAACACCAGTACCTTTGCAGTGAGTTTTTCAAAGTTTTTTCAATAGTGTAGTGTTTAGTGTTTTTCCGTGTTATTCTCCATGCACACTGGGTTTAAAAAACATCTGTTCTCTTTGGAGTGAAAAAACTTTCAAATAGAGCATTTTTTGTAGAAAGTTTAGGAGAGTTTTACATTTTTGTTGCCAGTGAGCTCCAATCAAAAATGCGAACGCGAAGGTTTTTTTTTTTTTTTCTGCCACTTAAGGTTGATCTAAAAATATAGGCCTGTGAACGTCCTCATGTGCATGAACACATAGAATAACATTGAGTTGCTTATACAGGCAGAACACAAAACTCCTGTAGATGTTTTTTAAGCCATTGTGCATGGAGCCTTAGCGGTTTTTTTTTTATGTATTTTTTTTTTTTTTTTAAGATTTTTTTTTTTTTCAATGGATCAAAAACTTTAAAAACGGCTGGTAAGCTAAGTTTTTTAGCATTTATCTGCGTTTATTAGCGTTTTTCCTTTTAGCGTGTTTTAGCATTTTTTTCCCCAATGGATCAAAGGCATTAAACGCTGGTGATTGACGTTTTTAAATGTTTATCTGCGTTTATCAGCGTTTTTTTGATGTTAGAGCGTATTTATAGCTGAAAACAGCTGAAAAACTCCACTTGTTTTGGGGTTTAATCACTTTCCACCTGCCCGATTACTTTTTACGGCTCTTAATTGCCGGGAGGCAGTCCATATACGATCTCCAGCCACTGGGGGGTGCGCGTCACTCAGGTGCCGATGCACGTGCCTTTCAGGGAGAGGAGACTGATGGTGTGTCCCTTGTATATAGGGATAAGCATCGGTCACCTCCCCCAGTTAGTCCCCTCCCCCCACAGTAAGAATCGCCTAGCAGGGCACACATTAACCCCTTCCTCGCCCCCTAGTGTTAACCCCCTTCCCTGCAAGTCACATTTATAGTAGTCAGTGCATATTTATAGCACTGTTCGCTGTATAAATGTGAATGGTCCCAAAAATGTGTCAAGTGTCCGATATGTCCGCCGTAATATCGCAGTCCTGACAAAAATCACAGATCACCGCCATTACTAGTAAAAAAATAAATACAAATTTAATTGGATATTTATTATAGCAAAAAGTAAAAATTGTTGTTTTTTTTTTTTCAAAGTTGTCGCTCTATTTTTGTATATATTGCAAAAAATAAAAACCGCAGAGATGATCGAATACCACCAAATAAAAGCTCTATTTGTGGGGAAAAAAAGGATGTCAATTTCTTTATCGTACATCACGGGACACAGAGCGCATAGCCATTACACTTGGGTTATATGGGTACCTTCAGGTGTGGACACTGGTGTAATCAATTTCACAGGAAGTTTCCTCCCTATATAACCCCCTCCCACTGGGAGTGCTTCAGTTTTTTCGCCAGTGTCTTAGGTGTTGGTCACGTCTAGCTGTCCCTCGGAGGTCTCGGGACCCAGGATAGCTAGCCGGATCCGTCCGAAGTGCTTCAAAGCCAAGGTGTACGGTACCCGGGCCCTGCTGGAGTGGGGTTTTGCCTATAATGCCTCTCCTTGGAGGGCTGGATTCTGGGCTCCAGTGCCTTAGTCTCTTCCAAGAACTAAACGCTACTGATGCCAGGATGCTATATAGGTCCAGGGGTGTGGGTTCCTTAACACAGGACCCCGGTCCCTGAAGGTCCAAGACAATACCCACGGAGATGGGGGAAGGCTGGGCCTCTTGCATTTTGCAATACCCTGCGGCGTGGAGCAGGTAAGAGGGAACCTGCGGGACTTGGTTCGACAGTAGGTTTCCCCCTGGGGGTTCTGGGTTGGCTAATGGTATGCTTGTGCATCAGCCACTATCTCCACTATGTCTGTTGAGGCAGGATGGGATGTACTAATGTTTACCCAGATAACATGTAGATATATATATGCTTTTAGGAGATATGTATTTTGCTACTCCCCCCAGATTTGCCTGTTAGCATGATACTGCAGCCCCACGTGTATAGAGAGGAAGTGCTGACAAAACTCCTGTTTCCTAGGAAGCCTAGGGAGACAGCTTCCTCTATGTGTGCACTACAAAGATTAGTGGCTTACCAGGTGTCTGTGTTTCTAGCGCTGGTCCAGGCTTCTCCTCTGCTCTCTGCTTCCTCCATGTTGGTTTCAGCGTGGGGGGGGGGGGGGCGCGCGCGCGCCGCCTTTTACAGCGTCAGCGGACGTGGGGGGGGGGGGGGCGTTTCAGCAGCGTCAGTCTCAGATAAAGCAAAAAAACATTTTCTGGCTGGTCATTCCCTCCTGAGAGCAGTGGAGAGTGAGGACATAGAGCGCGCAGCTGAGCCAGTTCTGGCTAACAGTGACACCCAGTGGTGGTTTTTGGATCTTCAGGTCTGGACTTAAAAGTCCACACTGACCAGAAAAAAAAAAAAATATATATATTTTTTTGCTTAAAGGGACTCAGCCTTAGATCTGGCAGTGTCTGAGTCGGGCAACCTTGGACTCCAGCTAACGGGCATTGGTGTGGCAATACTCACAGGACTTTCCTCTGTATTGCCGCCTTCTCAGGCGTATGAAAATTTTGAAAAGATTTTACATAGCCTGTCCTTATTAATGTTTCACTTCTAGCTACAACAGTTGGGTGTTGGCTGTAGGGGTGTCTCAAGGTTGTGCAATGGCTCCCAAGGGATCAGGACCAGCTAAGGCTGCAAAAGGTGCCAAAAAAGTAAAGGGGTCTCCAACGGGGTCAGAGGATTTGGGCCAGGCTCCAGTGGTCCCACCCTCACCAGATAGACCACCGAACAGCATCGTGCAGGAGCCATTGAGGGTGCTAGGGGCAGAGGCGGCCCCCAATCAACCCATTCCCGTTTATGTTACGGAAGAAATGCTAGAATCCACCTTGGGTGGGCTAGAGAAAAGGTTAACTGCTTTAATTGCCCGCTCTTTGCCGGGTGGCAAACGGGCTAGATCCCCGTCACCTAAAACGGTGTGTTCAGATGCAGAGGTCCTCTCTTCGGAGGAATTGGACCCACAGGGGGATCAAGCGGACCTGAGTCCTGACGGCTTCTCAAGCAGAGAGTCTGTGGATCCAGTCTCTGACGGATATGGTTCGCACTGCTTTTAAACTTCCAGTGTCAGAACAATTAGCCCCCGCGGTATCCTCTTTAGGTTCCTTGAAGGCACCATTGAGTGGTGCATCTTTTCCGGTTCACCCCCTTCTGGAGAGTGTGATTTTTCAGGATTGGGCTCGACCTGATAGGATTTTTATCCCTCCTAAAAGGTTTACCATTCTCTATCCTATGGAAGAAGAATTTGCAAAGAGATGGGCACTCCCTACCGTGGACGCAGCCATTTCCTGCATAAATAAATCCCTGACCTGTCCGGTGGAAAATGTCCAGGTGTTTAAAGATCCAGTCGACAAAAAATTGGAGACCCTACTGAAGGCTTCTTTTACCACAGTAGGTGCCGTGGTTCAGCCAGCAGTGGCAGCCATTGGCGTTTGTCAGGCTTTAAAGGATCAGACTAAACAGATATTAAAGGACATACCGGCTCAGCAAGCTCGTGAATTGGCTGACCTCCCAAGAGCTCTCTGCTTTGCAGTAGATGCTATTAAGGACTCCGTTCAACAGGCGTCCCGTTTATCTCTGCTGTTGGTTCATATGCGTCGCCTTTTGTGGCTAAAAAACTGGTCAGCAGAGGCACCCTGCAAAAAGCTTTTAGCAGGATTTCCCTTTCATGGTGGGAGACTATTCGGTGAAGACCTAGATAAATATATCCAGACCATATCAGGTGGTAAAAGTTCTTTCTTGCCCATCAAGAAAAGATCACGTGGGCCCGCATTTAAGCGACAGGCCTTCGCAGGCTCGGCCCCTTCAACTTCCCGTCAGTATCGACGGCCTCCCGGGCGTTCGGCATTTAATAGCCGCCCACAAGGACAAGCCACGACAGGCAAGAGGCAATGGTCTCGCAAGCCGGTTAAACCAGTCCTTAAGTCAGATTCATGAAGGGGCGCCCCCACTCTCTTGGGTGGGGGGAAGGCTTCGGTTTTTCTCCGAAGTGTGGAAGGCCAGAATTCCCGACTCTTGGGTAAGATCCGTGGTAACCACGGGCTACAAGCTAGAGTTTCGGGAAGTCCCCCCTCCTCATTTTCAGGGGTCAAGTCTTCCAAGCGACCCATTAAAGAGGGCCTCTCTTGCAAAAGCATTGGATCGTCTCTTACTCCAAGGAGTAATCGTAGAAGTACCAACCCAGGAATGGGGTCTGGGATTCTACTCCAACCTTTTCATAATACCAAAGCCCAATGGCGACGTCAGGCCTATTTTGGACCTCAAACGCCTAAATCGCTTTCTAAACATTCAGACCTTTCGTATGGAGTCCATGCGTTCGGTGGCAGCCAGCCTACATCAAGACGACTTCCTAGCATCTATAGACATAAAGGATGCGTATCTGCACGTGCCGATCTACCCGGCACATCACAGGTTTCTTCGGTTTATGATACATCACCGCCATTACCAGTTCGTAGCCCTCCCTTTCGGGTTGGCAACAGCTCCGCGGGTATTCACAAAGGTGTTAGCCCCGGTGCTAGCCGTCCTAAGGACAGAAGGCATTTTAGTCTTGGCATACTTGGACGATCTTCTGGTTATCGACAGCTCAGCCTCCAACCTCAATCAGGCAGTAGGTCGCACAGTTCAGCATCTAGAGGAATTCGGATGGATTGTAAATCTAGAAAAATCGGTATTGAAACCCACAAGGCAGTTGGAATATCTAGGCCTTCGGCTAGATACAGACTGCCAGAGGATAATTTTGCCTCAAGCAAAGATCAGATCAATAGCTCAAGCAGTTCAAATGATCTTAGGCAAGAAGAGGCCGACTATTCGCCTATGTATGCGACTGCTGGGGAAGATGGTGGCCGCCTTCGAGGCTGTGCCCTACGCCCAGATCCATACCAGATATCTTCAGGCAGCCATTCTCTCTGCTTGGAACAAGTCCATTCAGGCGTTAGATCGTCCGTTAGTGCTCTCCCCGAAGGTCCGGCACAGCCTGTCTTGGTGGCTGGTCTCTCAAAATTTGTCAAAAGGGAAATCCTTTTGCCCCATCACGTGGAAGATAGTATCCACGGATGCCAGCCTGTTAGGTTGGGGGGCAGTTCTAGAAGAACAGACCCAGCAAGGGCTGTGGTCGGGGGCAGAGAAACTGCTTCCCATCAATATCTTGGAGATCAGAGCTGCTCGACTGGCCCTGATCGCCTGGACTCTCCCCCTTCAGGGTCTGCCAGTAAGGATACAGTCCGACAATGCCACTGCGGTGGCATACATAAACCACCAGGGGGGCACGAAGAGCCCAGCAGCCCAAAGAGAAGTAAACCTGATTTTCTCATGGGCCGAAGCCCATGTACCCTGCATCTCGGCGGTGTTCATCCCAGGGATAGACAATTCTCAAGCAGATTTTTTGAGTCGTCAACAGTTGCTCCCGGGGGAATGGTCGCTTCACCCCCAGGTATTCCAAGAGATTTGCCAAAGATTCGGAGTCCCAGACGTGGACATTATGGCAACGAGATCCAACAAAAAGTTGGACAAATTCATATCCCGAGCCAGGGATCCCTCGGCCTACGGGACCGATGCCTTGGTTTGCCCTTGGCACCAGTTTTCTCTTCTGTATGCGTTCCCTCCACTGCAGATGATTCCCCGCCTTCTACGGAGGATCCGGGTGGAGCGCAGGCCTGTGATCCTGGTGGCCCCAGCCTGGCCCAGGAGGGCTTGGTACGCACTCATCGTGAAGATGTCAGTCGGGGCTCCGTGGCCGCTCCCCCTGCGCCCAGATCTACTGTCTCAAGGCCCAATCTGCCATCCTGCTTCACAGCAGCTAAATTTGACGGCTTGGCGGCTGAATCCCTAATTCTTAAGGGCAGAGGCCTCTCAGATCAGGTCATATCTACGTTGATTCAGGCTAGGAAACCGGTCTCCAGAAATATTTATTACAGAGTCTGGAGAACCTATGTGGAGTGGTGCGAGTCTCAAAAATGGCATCCTCGAAAGTTTTTTATTGACAGGATCTTGCGATTCCTCCAGGTTGGCGTTGACAAAGGGTTGGCTCTTAGTACTCTAAAGGGGCAGGTGTCGGCTTTATCAATATGGTTTCAAAGACCCTTGGCCACCCATTCGCTTATGAAAACCTTCTTGCAGGGGGTCTTGCATGTGAATCCCCCTATTAGAGCTCCCCTCTGCCCCTGGAATTTAAATCTGGTCTTGTCAGCTTTACAAAGGCAGCCGTTTGAACCTCTGACAGAAATCCCTCTTGTGCTACTAACCCGAAAGTTGGTTTTCTTGGTGGCTATGGCTTCAGCCAGAAGGGTTTCCGAGCTGGCAGCCTTATCATGCAGGGAGCCATACCTTATTCTGCATAAGGACAGAGTTGTTCTACGGCCTCAACCTTCTTTTCTTCCTAAGGTCATATCCAGTTTTCACTTGAATCAGGACCTAGTCCTACCTTCCTTCTTTCCTACTCCCCAGTCCAGAGAGGAAAGACGGCTTCATACTTTGGACGTGGTTCGAGCCATGAGGGTCTATCTCAAGGCTACAGAGAGGATTCGGAAAACAGATGTGCTTTTTGTTCTTCCGGATGGCCCCAAGAAGGGTCAGCCGGCTGCCAAGTCTCCCTTGGCTAGGTGGATTAAGCAGCTGATTTTTCAGGCCTATGGTTTGAAGCGCGTTCCACCTCCCTTATCAGTTAAAGCCCATTCTACGAGGGCCATGAGTGCCTCCTGGGCGGCACACCATCAGATCTCTATGGCACAGGTTTGCAAGGCGGCAACCTGGTCTTCCGTACATACGTTTACTAAATTTTATAAGTTGGACGTTGCAAAGGGTACGGACGCAGCTTTTGGGCAGGCGGTCCTACGGGCAGCAGTATAGAATCCTCTGGCCCGGTTCACGCCCCCTTGTGTTTCTGTTGATGGAGCCATGTTTTCTCCTGACAATGTTTTTATTTGGCTATTCTTGGCCTTACGGTCTCCCTCCCTTCATAGAGCATTGCTTTAGGACATCCCAAGTGTAATGGCTATGCGCTCTGTGTCCCGTGATGTACGATAAAGAAAAAAGGATTTTTAATAAACAGCTTACCTGTAAAATCCTTTTCTTGAAGTACATCACGGGACACAGAGCTCCCACCCCTCTTTTGGGGAACATTGTGTAACCTCGGGAGAATTGCTTGCTACAAAACTGAAGCACTCCCAGTGGGAGGGGGTTATATAGGGAGGAAACTTCCTGTGAAATTGATTACACCAGTGTCCACACCTGAAGGTACCCATATAACCCAAGTGTAATGGCTATGCGCTGTGTCCCGTGATGTACTTCAAGAAAAGGATTTTACAGGTAAGCTGTTTATTAAAAATCCTTTTTTTGTTTGGGAGTCACGTCGCACGACCGCCCAATTGTCATTGGCGTGACAGTGCTGAAAGCTGAAATTTCGCCTGGGCAGGAAGGGGGTATATGAGCCCAGTAAGTAAGTGGTTAAAGCCAAAAAAATGCCCCAGACAAAAACTGCTGATAGCCAATGTGTGCCTGGACACATAGGATAACATGATGGGGAGTTTAAAGCGGAATTTCACCCTAAATATAAGATCTCCCATGTGATTCAGCATACTGGCGTCAGTGCCAGTATGCTGTTTTTTTTTTTTTTTTAATCCCACACTTACTGTATTATCCTGTAATTTAATTTTTTTCCCCCGCGGTGGACGGCGCCAGTACAGCGCGTCACATCTTCCGAAAATACCCAATATGGACTCGGGTAATCTCGGCGAAAATGCGGCGCCTGCGCACAGACCTAGGAGCTGACTGCGCAGGCGCCGTATTTCTCCGAGTCCTAGAAATACGGCGCCTGCGCAGTCAGCTCCTAGGTCTGTGCGCAGGCGCCGCATTTTCGCCGAGATTACCCGAGTCCATATTGGGTATTTTCGGAAGATGTGACGCGCTATACTGGCGCCGTCCACCGCGGGGGAAAAAAATGAAATTACAGGATAATACAGTAAGTGTGGGATAAAAAAAAAAAAAAACAGCATACTGGCGCTGACGCCAGTATGCTGGATCACATGGGAGATCTTATATTTAGGGTGAAATTCCGCTTTAATAACTGTAGAAAAAAAGTCTGAAGCCAAAACCAGCTGCTGTAAAAACATCCAGTGTGCATGAGACAATGTGGGGGGAGAGGGCTGAATTGTTATATTGGTAAGGAGTATCCATGTTTTTTATAATAAACTTTTCTGATATTTGAGTACACAAATGTGATTTTTTAAGGTTAAGTAGACACCTAAAAATTCATCCTTGCCTTTTGATGATGCAGGTATGCAGAAGATCAATCGGGACAAAGAACTAAGTTCTCTTTAAAAAGTAAATTGGCTTCAATATTTGAATCAATATTTTAAAAGTTTACTTTTTTATATTGTTCATTAACCACTTAAGGGCCGCCGCACGACGATATATGTCGACAGAATGGCATGGCTGGGCACATAGATGTACAGGTACGTCCCCTTTAAGAGCCCAGCCGGAGCTGAAGAACGGGGAGAGGTGAGTGTAAATAAACCTTCCCCGTTCTTCTCTGTGGCTCGTCACTGGATCGTCTGGTCCCTGTCAGAGAACGATGATCAGTGACGTTGCACGGCCTCCTACAGTTCGAAAAAACACATTAGGTCACACTTAAGCCGTTAGCGCCACCTAGTGGTTAACCCCTTCACTGCAATTGTCATTTTCACAGTAAACCGTGCATTTTTATAGCACTTTTCGCTGTGAAAATGACAATGGTCCCAAAAATTTGTCAAAAGTGTCCGATGTGTCTGCCATAATGTCAGTCATGATCACCGCCATTAGTAGTAAAAAAAAAAATATTAATAAAAATGCAATAAAACTATCCCCTATTTTGTAAACGCTATACATTTTTGCGCAAACCAATCAATAAACGCTTATTGCGTTTTTTTTTTTTTTACCAAAAATATGTAGAAGAATACGTATCGGCCTAAACTGAGGGAAAAAAAATGTGTTTTTTTTTTTATATATTTCTTGGTGATATTTATTATAGCAAAAAGTAAACAATATTGTATTTTTTTCAAAATTGTCACTCTATTTTTGTTTATAGAGCAAAAAATTTTAACTGCAGATGTGATCAAATACCACCAAAAAAAAGCATGACTGCGCAATTGTCAGTTAAAGCGATACAGTGCCGAATCGCAAAAAGGGGCCAGGTCCTTAACCTGCATATTGGTCCGGGTCTTAACTGGTTAAAAGATATACTCAGATTCATTTGACATCTAATGAATCTTTCTGACTTTATTAATAGTGCGTGCAAAAATGTTATTGTTACTATGCAAACTATTTTTTTTTTTTTATAAAACCCAATAATTACCTTCATTATTGTGAAAACCCTTTACATGCCAAAAGAGATATTAAGTAACCATAATAAGTAACCAAAATCTGAAGAAAAATAGATTAACAATTACAGAAGCCATCTTCTTTAGCCAGCATTCATTACTGTGACATAGCATTTTTTTTTTTGGATGAAAGATCATCTATGGACCTTTACTTTGGAAGGTAAGTCCTATTCATCTCAGATGGAAACTGGGGACTTTTAGGGGTTTCAAGTTGTGCTTGGATCTGATGCTCCTCAGACTTACATTTACAATCAAAGGTTCATTAATGCCGGTATAGAAACGGCAGATTTGTCCTAACCCATAGATAACATGTTGAGTACATTTGTGTGTTTAGAATCAAGAGTTGCGTAAAAAGTCCTTTTACACTATAGTGATTGTTTCTGAGCAAATGGTTGACCCTTAATATGAAAATTGAGAACAAGTAGTTTACGACTTTAGTTTGTCTGAATGGTATGACATTTTCAGCAAAACTGAATGTTAAACCATAAAATTTATTATCGTATACATGTATAAAATAATTGATTCCAAAAGTTATTAAAAATTCCACATATAGCAGCCTAACATATGCATTCACGCAAACTCCAAAAGGACCCCATCCAATCCTCATTCAAAGAATTTGTGGAGCACACTTCCATTTCACTGGGGTTTGCTATTCAAATTGCTTCTCCCAGTGACTCGTACAAGCTTCAAAACACAAACCAACAGAGGTGCATGTAACACAGCAGCATCTTTTGTAGCACTTAAAGTGACAACATAATGGGGCTGTATTAGAATTATAACATACAAATGCTTTATATACAACAAAAGGAATGAGAGCTTGCCTACGACATGAGTTGAATATTTAAAAAAAAAAAAAAATTGTTATGGAAAGGACTGTCCTTTTGACATCTTATCAGAGTCATGATATATTAAATATAACATTTTATGTGTGTATGGAGCACCAAAGTCTTTGTCCATCCAAAAAAGTGAAAGTCTTGTGAAACCCGAGTCAGAAAACATATGTATTAGTTACTGGCTTGTACTATCTCCAAACAAAGTTTTTGTTTTTAAAAATGTTAGAATTGGTAGCCTTGTGATTATCAAGGATAACCTTCCAGGGTACTTTGAGATATTTTAGGACTTCTGTGGAAGAACATCTCTTTTCTGGATCAGGGACAATGAATTTTGTCAACATTTCTATAGCTTGTTCACTAAAGATCTTCCAGTGGGTTGGAACCTGGAAAATCCTTTTGCTTCTTTGCCATTTGGTGTATTCTATGTAATGGGTATCAGTGGTAACTGCAGAAGTCCATGGAAAATATCCAGTTAATGTGCAAAAAAGCAGAACCCCAAATGACCATGTGTCTAAACTTGTATGTGCAATTAGCTTGTCTGCTGCTCCAAGACTGCACATCTCTGGGGCTGTGTAAGGCAAATTTTCAGCCATCGATTCCACAGGTGCTCCATTTCGGCAAGAGAGTCCAAAATCTGTCAGTTTAATTTGGCGGCACTCTTTATCAAAGATAAGAATATTTTCAGGCTTGATATCACGATGAACCAGACCTTTTTTGTGCATGTAATCCAATGCACTGGAAAGTTGGATAGCACAACGCTTGACTGAACTTTCTGGTACACCAGCCTAATAAAAAAAAAAAAAAAATGAGTATAAATGTATACAACTGACTACTAGTTTACTTTTCAACAGTACTTTAATGTGATTCTAGATTTTCAAGTGGCTACCAGTCTTATCTTGGGCCTCTGGTGTTATTTTCACTAACACACATTTGTCATATGGATAAATGGCAACACATGTAAACGGCAATGCATTCCAACTGCACCACAAGAAAAGTGCTTAGGTATGAAGGCAGCGTTATGGGGAAAAAAAATGAGCAATCCAATACGGAAGTTCAGATCCCTTCATAAAAGCTGCAGGAGATGGGTGAAACTGAAAATAACAGACTTGGAAAATTTCGAACCTAAGGTCCTCTAAGATATGAGAGAATTTTGTATTTTAACTTGCCCCCCCCAAGCCTGGGCAAATGGCTTTTTTAGCACATTGTACCTATACAGTTGATAACTACATGTTTCAAACACTGCAGAATACAGTGGTCCATATTAATTACTGGCAACAAAGCAGACGGCTCATTAGTTCCTGCCAGTAGTGTGTAGGCCAAAGTGTGAAAGCTGCACCTATCTGGACAAGTACAAATACCTCTTTGGAATTTTTTATTTTTTCCCCCCTTTTTTTATTTACACGGCGCATCGCTACCTATTCTTCACATTTACTTTGGGTTTGATACATCTTTAGTGCTGCAGCAGTACTCCTCTTCCACTTCCCCCTCCCTCCTTTTCCACCACCCTTCCCCCCTTCCCATTTCTTTGGTAGCGCGGTAATACTCTATCCCCTCTTACCTCTTTGGAATACTACTTCTTTGGACAGGCCACATATACCTGCCTACTACCTCTCTGGATGTGCTGCAGAGACACGTAGAAATAAGTGGTTTGGAATGTATGAAAAATATAATTCAAAGACAGCTAAGCCAACCTGGAGTATTCTAAAGATTTGCAAAACATAGAGCTGAAACATGATTTATCTCTTGTCAGATCTCCAATTACCTGAGGCTTCATAAGGGAGAAGAGGTTATCATTTGCAAGTTCCTGGGCAAAGACATAATGTCTTTCTGTCTGGAAAGCGATTCCAAAAGTATTGATAATGCATGGGTGAGTTGACAAACTGAGGGATAGACAGTATTCAATAAGGAAAACACGAAGCTCGGTTATGTTTTTCTGCATGAACTTGAGTGCCATTAGATTCCCTGTAATACAAAATAAACAAAGATATGTATCATTTTTTTTGCACATGTAAAGGTTTTCTGAAAGCATGAGATTAATCTCTGAAATGTTTTGGCAAAAGATACAGCTAGATGGTGTAGACACATGTCTGTAAGAGCCCTTTAATGTATGCATGACTAAAGAAGAAATGATGGCATTAAACACAAAGGAGAAAGAGAGCAAGTTTAGCAATGAGGCCATGGAAATCACCCCCCTCCTCCAAGCCCCTGATGAAGTCTGATGATGTAACCTGTAGGGTTCAGATACGAGGTGACATCATGATACAACAGGAAGAGGTATGGGAAATCTAACCAGGAATCATAGGTATGTGAGGAGTGTGGCAGAGATCGAGAGCCAAGAGTCGGTGTAGTGTGAGATTCCGCTCCCCATCAAAGATTGCTCCGGAAGTGACGTTTCCTCACCGCCATCTTGCTACACCCCACACCCATTGCACAGTAATAATAGAGTGTGAAGGGGCAAGCGGACATCTTGTTACACCCATCAGAGTTTTAGATTTCACAGTTATTTTTAACACAAAACGGAGCTTATATGCTTAAATGTTTGTAAATCCGACGGACTGTTTACATGTTAAATGTGAAAATCAGAGGTGTTCTGTCACAATAGCAACTAGGGTTGTCCCAATACCACTTTTTTAAGACCGAGTACAAGTACCGATACTTTTTTTTCCAAGTACTCACAGATACCGAATACCGATACTTTTTTTTAATCTCATGTGACAGCGGCACATGTGTCAGTATGTTTTTTTTTTTTTATCTTTAACAATTTGTTTTTAATTTTTTTACAATTTCTTTTATTTACAATGCTTTCTTTTTTTTAAAGGGGGGGGGGTGGACTGAGTCAGTGTGTTTTTTTTCTTTAATTTTTTTATTTTCTACAATCATTTTTTTTTATTTTGTTTTTTTATTCTTTATTTTTTCAGCCCTGTTGGGGGGGGCTTTGGTGAGATATCAGGGGTCTTAACAGACATCTTCCCTTTGAGACAGAGAAAGGGACTAGGGACACATGTTCCCATGTCCCTTTCTCAGCAGCATTGAAGAGTGTCTTCTCTTCATTTATAAACTGAAACATTTGTAATCACAGATTACAATGTTTCAGTTATGTCAATTGACAGTCAGTGATCACTGATGCCCCGTACACATGATCCGAAAATCGTACGGAAAATGGCGATTTCGAAACGATCGTACGATAATCGGATCGTTGGTACATCGCTTCCGAGAGCCGATCAGGACAGTTCATCCGATTTTATTCTATCGGACATGCACGGAATTTTTTTTCGTACGATGCCAGATCGTACGATTTTCGGTTAATCAGTACAGCTGTCGTTCGAAAATGCAATACAAATGCATTACAACACATGACATCACTTCCGATTTTTTATTCTGCCGTACGAGAATTTTCGTGACTTTAGTATATTTATCAGATTCGACGTGAGATTAGCATACAAAAAAAAACGGACGATCATTCGTCCGATAATCGGGTCGTGTGTACTGGGCATTACTGTCCATTCGGAGTAGTAAGGATCCGCATTTACCAGCTCCTACCCCGCTCTCCATCCTGACAATGACAGGGGATGAAGGAGAGGCACGGAAGGGGAGAGAAACACGGCGGCATGCACAGGATACACAGCGACTTTCAGCTGCTTTAAAATCAGCGGTGATCGGTGCTTGGAACTTCCCCATGCACTGATCACCTCCGACAGTACAAGTATCGGGTGAAGCATCGGGAGCATTTGCCCGAGTACAAGTATTCGGGCAAATGCTTGGTATTGGTCCCGATAGCGATACTAGTATCGGTATCGGGACCACCCTAATAGCAACCATGTAAGGTCAGCAGGTTTGCTGCTGTTTTAAAAACTTAACATGTAAACAGTCCGTCAGATTTTCATACACTGTATTTAAGCATATAAGCTCCGTTCTGTGTTGAAAATAACTGTGAAATCTAAAACTCCGCTGGGTGTAACAAGATGTCCGCTTGCCCACTTCTCACTCTATCATTACTGTGCAATGGTGTGGGGTGTAGCAAGATGGCGGCGACGGAACGTCACTTCTGGAGCAATCTGTGATAGGAAGCTAAATGTGACAAGACACCGGCTGCAATTTGTCACATAGCCCTGTATGCACGAGGCAGAGTGCATTGGTGAATGTGAGTGTTTTTAATCTTGCTGTAAATAAATGAAGAGCACTATGAGTCTGCTTCTGTTTTGAGAAAAAAATCCTGAATGTGAATGAGGTTACTGCCGAGGGAGCTGGAATACTTGCCTAATCCCTAAAGGGGGATAATGTGAGTTTGTACTTGGTTTCTATTGGTTCTGACATTAAGGGGTGAGTACACCATTGGGTAAAAGTTAAGTACACTGGAGGTACACCGGAGGAGTTTTGTGGCACACAATTAACAAGAGTTCTGACTTGCTGCATTCTTTTTAAGGGTCAATGGTATCAATATATTGGATCCACAGACAGCCAGAACACTCCATAGAAATGTCTATGTTGGAGTTAATTATTTTATTCCTCACAACTGAATTTTCACTTCTTTTGGCCTAAGGTGGTCATTTACATGCATATTTACATGCATATAGTATTTCTAGTGTATTTGGTAGATGTTTTGCACAGAAGTTTCATATCTAGATTGGTCCTCAAAGTTCATCAAGTTTGTTGAAGCAGATACTTTCACTACTTTTCCACTTTGGTCGCTTGCGTTCATGCTGTCTGTCTTATAGCAGAATGCATCACTAGTGCAGTACATTAGTATTTGTTCTTTGCTGCCCTTTTCTTATGCCATACTTCAGCTGCTTACGCACTTTCCTCCTTGTCAATCACTATCACCACTTCTGACCTCCCCCGGACCTATTGTACGAACCATCACTGTCAGGTCATAATAGTATCAAAGTGAAAAGCCAGCCCCATGTTTCATGTAACAGTCTAGTAAAAAAATAAAAATTGCCCAGTGGTTTACTCTCAGATCTTCTAAGTGGGTCATACTAAACCAGATAAACTCTCAATATTGATGCAGTGTTATGGTAACAGAGCATGTGCCTTGTACAAGATCTAAATTTGTGAAGCTATTGTGATGCAGTGCCAAGATTTGTAGTGCCTACTGGGAATGGTATGTAAAGGATGTGCCACTTGTACAGAGCTCATTTTGTGTCTACAGAAAATTAACGACTTGTTGCCACAGTATCTTTAAATGAAGGTGCCCATCTTGGTGGAATTTCTCTTTAAGAAGGGGTATGTACGAACAGAATCAATAAATGACGAGCAATTACCTTTTTTTGTTTTGTTTTGATAAAATATTCAACATGTGGCTTTTAAATTTCCCAAAGTGCATCTGCCTGCTGTGTTCCTGTAGATAAGAATACTACCCCCCCCCCCTTTACAGTTATACAAGCCTAATAAGTTTTAAAGCAAGACTTTCGCTTTTTTTGTAGATATAAGGCCCATAACACTAGAGCATTTTTCAGTGCTGGGGCCTGATACATGCTTGTTTAAAAGAGAAGTGTGGGGTATTAAGACACATACGCACCTAGGTGGATGCAGCATCAATCCAATGCTGCATTTGTTCCTTGTGGCCTCTACATGGAAAACGGAGTGATCAAAGACCACTGATTGCTCAGTTCTCGGGCTTCAATGGGCAGAGAGCTGATGACTGTCAGTCACTGGCTCTCTGCTCTACCCCCGCAGCACTTACTGGTGTGCCGTGCTGTGGAGGGGATGGGAGCAACTGGCTCAGGCTCTCAGTGGTGTACTAAGAGGCTAAGCAAGCTGCCGGTCCAGGAATATGGGAGGATTCTGTATATGCACTAAAGCATGCTTGTTATACTCACAAAGGCACCTAAGGGGTTAATCCTCTGAATTGTGTAAAAATGCTGTTTTATTCTGTCTTCTCTGTTCCTCCCCTTCTTCCACTGTCCCCAATCCATCTGCTGATAGAACAGAGGCTAGGGGACAAGCTGCACATGCTCAGTTTTGTATGTATTGCTAGACAGTTTGGCTATGTTATCAGCACAGGGCCCATCAGCACTGTCCAGACAGAGGGTCAGGAGTACTACAGCCTGATAGGACAGGCAGAGCAGAATGCAAACTCCTCCTACAAGGTTTAACCAGATACTGATAGAATTAACAAGACTGCTCAAGCTGCTGATGAAAAAAGGTATTTAGCATTTTATATTTACTAAAACTGTTGCATTTCAATGTACTGTGGGAGACTAGATATAGTGCTGGGTTTAGTAACACTTTAAAGCCGGGATCTCTCCAGAGGCTGGATGGGCTTAGTGACGTCAGATCACTGTCTGATGGACACAGGTCACGGGCATGTAGAACAAAGTTCACTCCTGGAACCTGGAGAAGTAAGACTAGAAAAGCTTTGGCCCTAATTTTCCTTTAAAGCAGTGTTTCTCAACTCCAGTCCTCAAGGCCCCCCAACAGGTCAGGTTTTTAGGATTTCCATTATTTTGCACAGGTGATTTGATCAGTTTCAATGCCTTAGTAATTCCCACAGCCTTTTCATCTGAGGGAAATCCTGAAAACATGACCTGTTGGGGGGGGCTTGAGGACTGGAGTTGAGAAACACTGCTTTAAAGCTACAGCCAAGTCTTTCATTATGATCTTTTGTTTTTATTTTTGCATAAAATTGCTGTCATGGGTCACACTACCCAACTCTAAACCAACAAACAATCCTGCTATCCCATGTATGGTATTACAAATAATTTACACAAGTCCATTGAGCAAGACATTGCACAATTATTGCTCAGTATCTGGCCCCATTTGCACAGAGAATGACATCTTATATTACCTATACACAGGGCTGGGACAAGGGGTGGGCAGGAGGGTCAGTTGCCCTGGGAGCAGTGAAGCAAAAAATGCAGCATGGTACAATATTCTGTGGCATGTATGGGTTAAGGGGGTGCAATTCTGGATCCTTGCCCAGGGCGCTGGACAATCCTGTCCCGGTACTGCCTATAAATGAAATGTGAGCGTCAAAAGTTTCACTCCTACCTCTGGATTGGTTCATTGCAAGTAGTACGTGTCCATAAGAACCACTTCCCAGCTCTTTGACAATAGTGTAATTATCTTCAACTTTAATCATTGGTAAGTTTTGAGAAGTAAAAAATAGCATTTCTTCCAGGTAGTTCTCATTCCACCTTTTTTCATTTAGGTTCATATTTTATAAGGATCTTAGATTTCCTTTCCTGTTTAGGGAATAAAAAAAATAGGTATAACTATTTACCAAATAAAAATGTAATATTGTTTTTGATCAACAATCTGTTAAAGAATGATTGCAAAACTGTTCTATTATATCAATGTTTAATTATTTGTATCCCCATTAAAAGATGTATGCATTACTAGAAGTCACCTCAGGTTTTGCTTACCGTGGGACAAAATTAAGCTGGCCTTACGCCTGCAAAATTTAATAAATTTACTTTTTCACTGTGAACTTCCCTCCAAACACTTTGCATATTATGCTGCAGAAATCACCCTCCACTAAGTCTGGCTGCAGCCATTTTTACTGTGGGCAGCTGATGCTGCTGTCTGTTCACTTACTGGATTTACACAGACACACCTCCAGCTCTGCAGCGCTCATTGGCCCTCTTTTGACTCATCCCCAATCCCTTCATGGCAAACTCTCCCAAGAGAGAGAGAGAGAGGAGAGAGAGAGAGAGAGCTGTGCATGATGTCATAAGCCTAGTCTAATGCCCAAACAGGAAGTGGGCTGTATAAGGTATTTACTGTCAGAAAAAAAGGTTTTACTATCCAAAGTTAAAACAACAAGGACAGAAGATTTAATAGATGGAAAGTTGAAAAAAAATACTGAAGGTCCACTTTAAGTTAAAAGGGATAATCTGACAATCAGTTTTGACCAAAGCAAGTGAAAAAAAAATCAAAGGACAGGGATGGAAAACTGAATTTAATTCAGAAAAATCGTAGCTAGCCTAATGCCCATGCACTTATCAAAGTTATTATAGAAGTAGAACTATTGTTCTATGAAAATCGAGAAATTAATATGATACTCGCATGAAAAGTCATTTGAAATCAGTTGAGTCCATAAAAAAACATAAAGGATCAGCTATTAAGAAAGGCTTAGTTTTCACAGGGACAGTCTCAGAATTTTGAGTGGTTCTCAATTTAATGCACAACTTGGTGAGCATGCATGACTATGGCAGAGGAGATGGAGGATATGGAAGATTACATTGTAGGTCAGTGTTAATTATTGCACCTGCACTGTATTGCACATAAACTTCCCATTGGGCCAAGAAAATTCATGATAAGCAACAAACTAAAATACTGTCCCTGCATAGAGGTTGGTACATTACATTTTCATAGCCTTTTAGGGAAATGCAGGCAGAGGAAAACTAATTGTCAGAGTTGGTTGTTAGAACACTGATTTGGAACATCTTTATTTAGTTTTTTTTATAAATGTTATACTTGTGATTAAAATTTATAAAAAACAAAATTAAAAAACATATTTCATAAACAAACAAATACAGAGTCTTAGGCCCCGTACATACGAGCAAATACATCTGATCAAATCGTTCGGACAGCGGCGCGGATGCGCTGTTAACCACGTAACCGGCTGTGATGAAGTCACGGCTGATCACGCATGGCAACACCCCCAAAGTGTACAGCGCGTGTGAGCGATCGTGCCGCGCGTGCCGTTCGGTGGCAGCGTGTTCCCGGGAACACTGCTCGTCACCGACAATGGTACACAGCCATTGGTCAGGGCTGTGTACCACGTGATCAGCTCTGATCACTTAGTGTAAACAAAGAGCTGTAACTAACTGTTACCAGCTCTTCTCCCCTCACACATCGTTTCCAGTGTGAGGAGAGAAGAGCTAGAAGCAGTGAGTTACAGTTCTGTGTTACTGTAGTGTCTGCACAAACACCACATCTGTCCCTTTGCCCCCCCCCCCCCCCCCCAATTGTCACCAGTCACCCATAAAGTGCACCTGTCACATAAATAGACTGCCATCAGCGGTGCAGCCGTCACCCACCAGTGACCGTACCCTGTCACTGTCACCCATCTGTGACCTGCCCTGTCACCCGTCATCCACCAGTGACCTGCCCTGTCACCCGTTTATGAAGAAAAAATACAAATTTGCTAAATTTTATGACAGAAACAAAGAAAAATGCATTTTTTTTCACAAAATCTATCGTCTTTTTGTATTTATAGCACACAAAAAAAAAAAAAACCCACGAGTGATTAAATACCACCAAAAGAAAGCTCTATTTGTGTGAAAAAAAGGACGCAATTTTTATTTGGGTACAGTGTTGCATGACTGAGTAATTGTCATTCAAAGTGTGAGAGCACCGAAAGCTGAAAATTGGTCTGGGTAAGAAGGGGGTTTAAGTGCACTGTATTGAAGTGGTTAAATAAAGTTTAATTACATACCTTATTTTCAACCCAGTGATGTGATTACACTCTAGTCTCTGTGTTGCAGGTGGGAGGGCCCATCAGTGTCCTGTATATAGCTTCCTCAGAACACAAGTACTCCCCGGAAGAGTCCTCAGCCCTGATGCAAGCAATGGTCTAAGTCTTGGGAAGAGTTGTGTAAATATGGAAATGTCAGGCTGAAGGAGTGGGCATTCCTAGAAAGGCTGCCTTTGCATGCAGGCCACCAAAATGTGCCGAGCCTCCATGATCAAAAGCCATTTCTCTGAAACATTGCCTGCAAAAAAACATATTTTCTGGAAATGCCCCTCCCGAGACTAGACTCTGGATCCGCCCCTGTGTCTGACTTGCTGCAGCTTTCAACAAACACTGTGAGAAGCTCACAGTGTGCAGTGAAATCAGAGTAAGTAGTTAAAATTGTGCAAGACTGAAAATAAGGCTGGAGTTCAGCTGTCTGGTTTTTATTGTCGTCGTGACCCCATCATTAGGAAAGAAACTGAAGGAAAATCTTCTCTAGAGGTGACAAAGGCTAGGAACACACTTGTGTGGGCTGTGCGGCCTGCGTATGCTTGGGCACAATAGCTAATTAATTTGAATAGGCTGCCATGCCCCATTGATATAGTATGGGGATTGCGCTACCCTGGAAGGTGACCTCGATCAACCTAACCTTGTGCAATAAACAAAATTAATTAGCAACTGTGAATATCACCTTGTGCTATTCCACCACAAATTTGCTAATAAATGACAATTCACCAACAGTATATGTGTACATAGATATCAGCCCTTCATATACCAAGTGCCTATATACAGATATTCTTCTAAAAAGACTATGGCCCAGATTCACAGAGCACTTACGCTGACGTATAACAAGTTATGCTGACGTAAGTGCAAATGTGCGCCGTCGTATCTGTGCGCCAGACCCACAAACAGAGATGCGCCTAAAACCAGACTACACCCCGCCAACGTAACTTGCGTAGGGTGGGCGTACATTTAGGCTGGGTGCATGGTGCCGCTCCTATTGATTAGCCATTCAAACATGCAAATGAGGTAAATACGGTGATTCAAGAACGTACGTGCGCCCAACGAAGGGTAAGCACGGTGCGTGTAAGTTGTACGTCCGGTGTAAAGTTATTCCCCATAAAGGAGGTGCAACTCAGCAACAGACATGCTCAGGTCTATACCAGAGAACACAAGCCGGCGTATTTTACGGTGGACGTGTGTCTGGCTGGGCGTAAGTAACGTTAACACAGTGATCCGGCGTATCTTAGGCAGTTGTTCCGACGTGGTTGTGAGCATGCGCAGGGAGATGTGTTCACGTCATGGCGCATGCGCAGTTCATTATACATACTTGTCTGGCGCTCGGCCCATCATTTGCATGGGGTCACGCTTCATTTGCATGGATCACGCCTACTTCCACCTACGCCGGCCTGCGCCTTTGAAACCCACGCCATGCTGGTGCAACGGTGGGAGCACTGGCTTTATGAATTCCATGCTTGCCTCTCTGCGCTGCGTTTGTACAGGGGATACGCTACAGCGGCGTAATGTGCGCCTGCTGTCTGTGAATCGGGGCCCATGTGTATATATATATATAAAAACATAAATATACCATGCACGTGTTGATATATCAAATAGTGCTCCTTAAATCATCGAAAGTGTGCGCTACTCTATTACGGGTTCACAAAAAATATGGTGTCACAAAACCACAATTAATATAGTAGAAATAAAAAATAATAATAAAAAAATATATATATGTAAGGGAGAATTCCTGTGTGAATCCTCCTCCCTTTATTTAGAAAGTCCCAATGTGATAACCAAGTGCTCCTAAACAATAAATATTCCTCCTGTGTTCAAATGCGACGTGATTTCACCACCTCCGTGATCGTCCCATCACCATTATGACCGTTCCCCATTAAACACAGAAAAGAAGTCCCTTCACTACTCTGGAAATCGCAGCCTGTGTGGGAACTGAAAGTACAGCGTGGTTTCCAGTGCGGGCAGCGTGTCATTAGGATTAATGGGGTCCCACGTTTCACTGTGCGGGTGGTTCAGCTGCGGGAATTTGTGCGGGTCCCGCATTGGCACACCAACCACACAGGTATGAACCTAGTCTAAGAGAGTATTAAGCACAGAAAAAGGTTCAAACCTATTACCACTCGATCAAAAATAAAACACAGTTTTTGCAATAATAAAAAACCCAAACCCAGTTAAACCTTTGTTTTATTTTTTAATAGAGTGTGGAAAAATTGTCAGCTTTTTATTGTTGTTTGTGGCCCTTTTCAGGAGAACTCTCCTCTTTTGCTGTACCTGTGACATCAGGGTACTAAAAAGGTCGAAAGGGAATCTTTGAGACTGGGTTCCTCGCATTCAATTTACAATAGCAGAAGATTTTGACTGGCTTTCTATGGAGCCGGTTCCCATATCTCCGGGGCAAATACGATGCGAATTAGCACAGGAGACCTGTGTGTCTTTTAGTCCGTTTCAGGTCCAAATTCAGCCCAAAATTCGGGCTAAAATCTGACCTGTAACGGTGAACCAGGATGCATCGGACCCCTGCTGGGAGCTACATGCGGCGATGGTGTGAACCCAGCCTAAAACAGAGACAGCTTTAAAATCTGACAAAAGTTCCAATGCTTCCCAACTTTGTTGCTGCTCATCCCCCACTGAAGAGATTTTCTATCACTTCTTAATTAAGGCAAGATGCACACTGAATATTTTGCCATCTCTCGTAGACACCTGTTCCCCTAACAGCAGCGCTTTGGCGCAAAAAAATGCTTGACGTTTGCAAATTTGCAAAAAGTTTAGACGCATGTGAGCGTTAATTGATTTAATTGGGCAGAATATTAATTGATTCTGCCCATTGAAATTAATTAACGTTTTCTACCTCTAAATGCCCTGATTCTAAACTCCTCTAAACGCCTACTGTATGTGTGCATAGACACATAGGCTAACATGCAGGGACATTTAGAGGTAGAAAATAAAAACATCAGTTGACCCTAACAACCTTATTTAAAATCAGTGTATATTGTTTAGTCTGTGTGAATTTTTTAGGGCCAGATTCAGGTAGAATTACGCGGCTTATCTGTAGATAAGCCGCGTAACTTCTAACCAACGCCGTCATATCTGTTTTCTGTATTCAGAAAACAAGATACGCCGGGATTGAGTTCAGATACGAGCGGCGTAATTGTATTTCGCCGTCGTATCGGAACTGCAATTTTAAAATGGCCGCTAGGGGCGTTCCCGCTGATTTACGCAGAGAATATGTAAATCAGCAAGATACGCCAATTCACGATCGTACGTGGGCCCGACGCAGTGACTTAACGACGTTTCCGTAAGAGATACGCGGCGTAAAGAAAAACATGCCCCCTAGGTGGCGCATCCTATGTTAAGTATGGCCGTCGTTCCCGCGTCGAATTGAAAAAGTTTCACGTCGTTTGCGTAACTCGTCCGTGAATGGGGATTGACGTCATTGACGTTCACGTAGAAAATACCGTCCTAATGTGGAGCATGCGGGATCGCTGCGGGATCGCGCCTAGTTTAAATACTACACGCCCCCTACCCACCCAATTTGAATTCCGCCGGCCCATTTTCGCTACGCCGCCGCAACTTTAGGAGCAAGTGCTTTGTGAATACAGTACTTTATCCTAAAGTTTCGGCGGAGTAACGCAAATGAGCAACGTTATGCCAGAATAAAGATTCGCCCATCTACCTCAATTTGGCCCATAGAGTCTACAAACTATGGTGTGTATATATATATATATATATATATATATATATATATATATATATATATATATATATATACACACAGTACAGACCAAAAGTTTGGACACACCTTCTCATTCAAAGATTTTTCTTTATTTTCATGACTATGAAAATTGTAGATTCACACTGAAGGCATCAAAACTATGAATTAACACATGTGGAATTATATACATAACAATAAAGTGTGAAACAACTGAAAATATGTCATATTCTAGGTTCTTCAAAGTAGCCACCTTTTGCTTTGATTACTGCTTTGCACACTCTTGGCATTCTCTTGATGAGCTTCAAGAGGTAGTCACCTGAAATGGTCTTCCAACAGTCTTGAAGGAGTTCCCAGAGATGCTTAGCACTTGTTGGCCCTTTTGCCTTCACTCTGCGGTCCAGCTCACCCCAAACCATCTCGATTGGGTTCAGGTCCGGTGACCGATCGCGGGACACCGGCGGCGATCAGGTACCCCGGCCCGCGTTCACGGAGCTTAGGACCAAGTTGGGAGAGAACGACCCCATGGCTGGGCTTAAAGAGACACGTACAGGTATGTGATTGTGCCCAGTCTGCTGACATGGTGGGTGAGACCAGGGCTCAGAATCGTGTATTGCACAGGGCACAAGTTTCAGGAATGTATATGGTGCAGGGCTCGGGAACGTGTATTGGGGGCTGCTGTGGAAGAGGCTGGTGTGGTAGACCTCCTCTTCTGCTGTTATAGGGATGGTGCAGTGCAGGGAGGTTTCTGTGTTGACAACAAGTGACAACAGTGAGCTGTGATCACAAGGCCAGGTGGCGGTACTGACGTAAAAGAAACCCTGATCACTCTGACTGCAACATTGTAATTTTGTAACAGTCTTTATTTTATAGCAAGTCATCTTTGTCAGAGCCAATACATTTCTATTAGTGTAATGCCGCGTACACACGGTCGTTTTTTGCGATGAAAAAAAACGACGTTTTTTAAAACGTCATTTAAATTGATCGTGTGTGGGCAAAACGTCGTTTTTTGTCTTCAAAAAAACGACCAAAAAAAAATTCCAACATGTTTGAATTTTTTGTGTCGTTTTTCAAAACGTCGTTTTTTGTTTCACAAAAAGTCACCGTGTGTAGCAAAAACGTCGTTCAAAACGACGTTTTTCAACCCGCGCATGCCCAGAAGCTAGTTATGAAGCGAGCTTCAATGGAAAAGAGTGGTGAACGTAACCTCGCTTTTTGTGAAAAAACGATGGTGTGTATGCAAAATTGTCTTTGAAAAGTGACGTTTCAAAAACGTCGTTTTTTGCTTCACAGAAAACGTCGTTTTTTTTCATCGCAAAAAACGACCGTGTGTACGCGGCATAACACTTAGCATGCATGCCCTAACTAACCATAAAAAATATATCTGGTCCACTTTCATTTTTATCTAGTAATTTATCTAATGCTCTCAACTACTCCCTTTTGCTTAGATTAGAGATTAAATTAAAATCGAGTAGAACTATTTTTATGTTAAGACTAATTAAACAAAATGTATTTAATAATAACAAATAAAGCTTATATCATTTGTTGCACTGTTTTATTTATTTGTAAATTACAGTACGTACCTTGGTTTGCAAGCATAATTTGTTCCAGAAACATGCTTGTAATCCAAAGCACTTGTATATCAAAGCATTTGTTTTTTACATATAAAAGAGAAAAGAGGCACCTCTAATGCCTCGTACACACAAGCGTTTTTAATGCCATAGAAAAAAACAACGTTTTTCTCGATGTGATTTTCGTCAAGCATACACGCGATCGTGAAAAAAAAATAATGCTCTAGCAAAGCGCAGTGACATAAAACACGTACAACGGCACCATAAAGGGGAAGTTCCATTCGGATGGCGCCACCCTTTGGGCTGCTTTTGCTGATTTCGTGTTAGTGAAAGTTTGGTGAGAGACGATTCGTGCTTTTACAGCGTGACAAATGTGCTTACTCCATTACAAACGCTTGTTTTACCAGAACGAATGCTCCCGTCTCGTAACTTGCTTCTGAGCATGCACGTTTTTTTCCAGTCATTAAAGCCTACAAACAATTGTTTTTCACGACATAAAAAACGACGAGAAAAAATAGAGCACGTTCTAAATTTTTTATGGACATTTTTTCACGTCGAGAAAAATGCTCTGGAGCCCACACGCGATCGTTTTTAATGACCAATTTAAAAAAAAATGAATTTTTCTGGTCATGAAAAACGGTCGTGTATAAGTGTAGCAATAAGTTGCTAAATGTTGTACCTTCATTAAATGTAACCATATTGCTACACTTGGAGGCTCCTCTCTTCTTTTTTATACTCAGTTGTGACATGACGCTACTTGTATATCAAGACATTGCTTGTATATCGAGGCAAAATGTATTAAGACATTTTGCTTGTCTTGCAAAACGCTCTCAAACCAAGGTTTTACTGTACAGCGCTTTGTACATTGCTCTTTGCCTTATTAAATTATCCTAATGATATGCCACATGAGGAAACATATGACTAATTTATGAACTTGTTGGTAAAATGAGACCATGGAGTATGTTAGCTCCATTCATGATTATACGCCAGTAGCACCTGCCAGTATCTGGATTCATCTAGTGTCAAAGCTGAACGGCACAGCCACGTGAAAACTCACACTTCCAGATGTGCTCTTACATTACAGGCTAATATAACATTACTGTGCAATGTGCAAGTATAGGTCACAAACTTATAGCAAACAATTAGATTTAAAGTTTATGCTGTAAATTGGCTCAGAACAATTAAAAAACAATACTAACTAATGCATGACTATGTATTGAACAATACTTTTTAGCTTATCAAACAAGCAATCCACAAAAAAACAATTATAGATAGGTACTAGTGATCCCATTTCTAGTTAGAATGTCCTTACTGGCCCATATCAAAATATATTGCCCCATAGCAAAACGGCACACATTATTTTACAATGATGACTATATTAAATATATAGCTTACAACTATTGCAGATTGGTAATGCATGTGGTTGTATTGGAGGCCAGAGTTCTCTATTATTTTAATTAACTTTTTCTAAGTTTTTCTAAATTGCATTTCCATTTCTTAGGTATGTTGCAGAAGCTTGACAAAGGAAATTCATTTTCAAGTTATTCTATGTAACAAGCAGCCTAATAAATGATCAATTTACCGAATTCCATTCCATTCACACTTACATGTTAGATGCAATGCAAAATAAACGCATGACGTAAAAATGCAGTATAATAATCCCATACCTGAAATGAATGGTGATGATGTCCTTCCACGTTGAATGCTCCTGCTTGACTGCCAGCTACTGAAAGATGTTTGTCAGTTTGTGTTTCCGCTTACTGCGGCAGCAGCTGGAATGACACTTTTAGTCTTGTATAGCTGGAGAAACTGCTGCTGTTCTTTTTCCTGGCAGGTTCAATAAAAACAGAGCTAGAGGTGCATCTGTAGGCCTGCCATACACGTTTAGTGCCCTTTCCAAAAAGTGTTTCTAAAGTTAGACTCTCTGAGTGCTACCAATGCCTAACACCTCAACTTGTTGTTAACATTATTCAACCAGTCTGAACTAGTGTTCCTTCTTAGCATGCAGGTTATCCATCTCCTCGTCACATTTTTTTTTCTTCTTCATTAGAAGCTCTATTTATAATTCCCACATTTCATGTTCAGAACTCTCTGCACAGAACACGTACAGGAAACCTATCTTACAAGTTCGAAGTGCTAACAACTAATTTGATTAATAATCCATTTGATTGTACGCATGTTAAATATAAATACTATACTTATTAGCTTGCATAATGTTGCTGAATTTTTTTACAACATATTATTTTAACTATAACATTCATATTTAAAATTGACATGCAAATCTCCTCTTCTAAATATGAATTGTTGCACTGATTGTACATTTTTAACTAATGTAGAACATACACATAGGTGTGTGCAGCTTATTAATTTAGGGTGTGCACCCCTCACCCCTGACAGCACGGAGATCTGTCTGTTTACATTGACACATCTCCATTCTGTCTCTGTGTGGAGCAATCACGGGTGTTTGGCGGACATGCGACCCCTAGTGGTCAAAAGGCAAACCAACGTACAGCGACGTTGATGCGCCCAGGGGAGTCAACCTGCCACAGTACAACTGCGGCTGGTCGATAAGGGGGTTAAAGTGATACTAAACCCACAACAGTGAAATAAGTCTGTACATGTAGCATACAGCATACTCGGTAAAAACAGGGACAATATGTAAAAATCTGTGTTTTAAAAAAAATCCCAAGATTATAGCTGCCCGGCCACTCCAGTACCTTTTCAGTGTGTATGTGTATTCTCTGTGTGTGTGTGTGTGTGTATACTGTGTGTATATTGTGTGTCTATACTGTATGTGTGTGTGTGTGTATACTGTGTATGTATACTGTATGTGTGTGTGTGTATACTGTGTATGTATATCGTGTGTCTGTGTGTGTATACTATGTATGTATACTGTATACTGTGTATGCATACTGTATGTGTGTATACTGTGTATGTATACTGTATGTGTGTGTGTATACTGTGTGGCCCCATAATCTATTGCCTGGGGGCCCCATAATCCCCTATTGCCCGGGGCCCCATGATCCCCTATTGCCGGGGGACCCATAATCTCCTATTGCCGGGGGCCCCATGAGTTGTCAGTCCACCCTTGGTAGCATAGCATGTTTGTTATACTCACTGTGGAACTTAAGGGGTTAATCCTCTGCATTGTATAAAAAGGCTATTTTATCCTGTATGCACAGATACTTCCCTCCTTGCACGCACTGTCTATCTGGGGAAGGCCAGTTAACACAGGCAGAGTAGCCGACTTGCACATGCTCAGTTGTGTCTTTTATGCTGGAGAACACATTTACTTGTTGATCAGAGCGAGCCAGGTCACATGATATTGACATCATACATGTGGGAGTGTATACAGGCTGAAGTGGAAATCTCCTCCTTCCTGAACATTTAACACTGGATAAACTCTGTAGTTTATCATGTAACTGTGATATACAGATCATCCAAAAAGGTATATAGTGGCAGTATTTAATGTAAAAAGATGATTTTTAAGCTGTGGTCACTACTTTCATATTACTTGGTTTAGGTAACACTTTAAGGTCTTTCCAAGGGATGATGGTGGGAGCAAAGTCAAAAAGGGCTTTGTCTGGAGTCGGTAGATCAAGGTGGGTGGCTCAAGGCCCATTGAGCTGTTGAAGTCAAGTGCACTAAGTACCAAGCTTTGACTGCTGTTATTCTGAATTAACTTCCATATGAGTGTTACCATATTAAGCTTGAGTACTTTTCCCTCAAAAGGGGGATTTTGCTTCACTGATTAACATTATTAAGTTATTTTGCAATTATTATCATAAATATACAGTATATAATGTACATTTTTGCTTTTCATGTTACATCATAAATTTTAGTCAGTCAATTGTAAGCTTCTGAAAATTACTTTGAGCTTTGCATGGATCCTACAAAGTCTTTGCTCCTGCAAATGGATTTTAGAGAAGTGTCACAACATAAAATAAAATTATAACTATGTTCTGGGAACATCCAAATATATCATAAATACAACATAAGAGATGCGATTTAAGAAACTGAATTATTTCGGCAGTACGTAGGAATATGTAGTGGGTAGTGAATTATCTTGTAAATACTAAGCAAAATAGTTTCATACTCTTACTTGAGAAAAAAAAGTTCAAGAATGTTTGTCTGCCCTTCTTATACCCTTCAATAAATAAGGGTTGGGTCTCTGTTATGAGCAGTTGACTACTGCTATGATTCACCTTTGGCAGATATTGTGTCCTGACAAATTTAGAGTGGTTCCAAAGCCTAAGCATTTTTTAGCCTAATGCATGAAGCTAAATTTTTTTTAGGTAGAAGTATGCCCCCTCGCTCCTTCCTCATACTTACTGGAATCCTCACTCGATCCAGTGCTGTGCTCATCTGTAGTAGCTCTCTCCTCCCACTTCCTGGGTCCACAGACTTTGCTGAGTTAGGGGGAGCCAGTGACTCTCACTGTTGTTAGTCAATTTCTGTGACGAGGGAGCAGGGTTTGGACCTGAGCCACACTGTCTTGTCATGTTTATGGACGCAGGCAACGCAGCTCAGGAAGCTTCTCAGGAGGCTGCTACAGGTACACACCGAGAAAGGAGAAGCCAGGAGCGTCTGAGGGTAACCGAGAAGAGGAGGTTCAGGGTCGCTCTGTGCAAATCCATTGCACAATGCACAGTGCTGGTAAGTATAAGCCTGTTTATAAGTGCCACCTTGAGTCTAATAAAGAATATGTTTCCCAGCAAAGGTGATATAGGGAATGTGACATAGTCAAGTTGAGGTGTGTGGAGTAGCAGCATAGTCAGGAACAAAGTAAAGTTCAGAACAGGCAAAGTACTATCCAGATCAGCATAAGCATGTGGTCGAGTCCAACAGATCAGAAGTTAAAGGGGTTGTAAAGGCAGATTTTTTTTCATCTTAATGCATTCTATTCATTAAGAAAAAACAACTTCTGTGTGCTGCAGCCCCCCCCCCCAATACTTACCTGAGCCCATCTCTGTCCAGTGATGTGCGAGAGCGGCTCGAATGTCCAAGACTCTCCCTCCTGGCTGAGACACAGCAGCGGCACCATTTACACTCGCTGCTGTCAATCAAAGTCAGCTAGCCAATCAGGAGAGAGAGGGGGCAGGCCGGGCCATGACTCCATTTCTAAATTGACACAGGCGGCTGTGGGAGGGGCCAGGAGCACAGAAGAGGGATTTGCCAAGAGGAGAATCTGGGCTGCTCTGTGCAAATCCACTGCATAGATCCAATGATGTTGTAGGAGTGTCTCGGCTGCCCGGGACCCCCTCCACATTGGCTGAGACAGAATATAATGAGAAGAGCTAGCTGGGGGGAAAAAAAGGGGGCTGGAAACTCACTGCTACATTCTAAATAGGGAGAGATGAAATTGGAGGGGTGCCCCGGGACTTTGAAAGTAGTGTTCAAACCAGACAAGAGAGTAGAAAAGTATAATAAAAGTACACTTGTGCAACCATATTATTTTATTTTTTTATTTTTACTTCACTCCACCTAAAAGATTTCAGTTTGTTGTTCAACTGAGTTGTACAGTTTATAGGTCACATTAAAGGTGGAAAAAGTTCTGAAATCATTTATCTTTGTCTAATTATTTGACATCACAGAAACATGACATTTTAACAGGGGTGTGTAGATTTTTTTATATCCACTGTAGGTGCAAACCAATGGGGAGACAAATAACTGTCAGGTAAGCAAAGGGTCTGTTGATTAACGACACCGCTCATGCACCTGGTCATGCACCATTGGCTCCCTCTGCTGTCAATCAAAGTTAGTCAGCCAATGAGGAGCGAAAGGGGGTGGGGCAGGGCCACGGTTCTGTGTCTAAATAGACACAGGGAGCTGTGGCTTGGCTCAGGTGCCCCCATAGCAAGCTACTTGCTGTGGGGGCACCCAACTGGAGGGAAGGACCGGGAACACTGAAGACGGACCGAAGAAGAGGAGGATTGGGCAGTGGCGGCCTGTCCATATGGGGTGCAGGGGCACCGCCTGAATAATCCATGTGCCCAGCCTCTAATCCACATGCAGGGCACCGGATGCATGGATTTCAATGTTTTTCTTTTTAAGCACATAGCTTCAAAAAAAGGGTGGGCTTGGGGCGCAGACCACTGTGCCCTGAGCCCACCCAGTTGTAGTGAGCTATTTTTTTCCTGATTCTCCTCCTGACCAATCAGGAAGTGGGTCATGAGACCCGATTGGCCGGGATTCTTAGGACTGAGGACAGAGCAGCAGCCCTACCATCTAAGGTAAGGATTCCTCTGATCGCCGCCTTCCCATTCGTCTCCCGGGGGGGGGGGGGGTGATCAACATCTTTTTCATCCATCTCCTGTGGGGGGGGGGGATATCGCCACCAGCCATCACTGGGATCGGGGCTGGTCTGTGCAAAACCACAGCAAAGAGCAGGTAAGTATAACATGTTTGTGATTTTTAACAACAACAAAAAAAAACTTTAAGGACAGCAGAGAAATCAAAACCAATAAAATAAATGTTTTTAGTCAGGGGCATAGCTATGAATGTTGAAGACACAAAGCACCATTAGGTACACCAAGAAGTAACAAGTAATTGTATGGCACGTGAAGCGGAACACAGAAAATAGTGGGTGTGGCTTAATCATGTTAAAAGTTTAAAGGGGATATGATTGAAAGAAACCCTGAGCCTATTCACTGTATACATGAGACACATATACTACACTTTTTCAGAACCCACAAAATCTGCTTTAACTACTGTGCCACAAGCAAAAGTCTCAAAGACATAAACCTATCCTTAGTACCTGGAACCTAAAAACAACAAAGCAGGCAAGTGAAATGCATTGCAGAGAAAAATTGATGTGGCTAAATTGTGCTGGATATTGTGTGTTACATAAAAGAACATGGTTAAATATAGTCTAAGCTGCCCCCAGCCAACTCTTCCACTCGAGTACTGGTGGCACTGGATATAGAGAAGGCTTTTGATACAGTAGCCTGTCCATATATGTTCACTTCTCCTGGAGGTCATGGGATTTGGGGTGGAATTTCGTAGCTGGATCAAGATTTTGTACAGGGGCACGTATGACGATTGCCCACTGTCCCCAGCACTTTTTGCTCTGATGATGGAGCCCTTGGCCACAGCTCTAAGATGCTCACAAGCAGGACTGGGTATTCAAGTCGGCACCATAGAAGAGTAGCTAGCCATGTATGCAGATAATGTAATATATTTTTTTAAAGATCCAGGATCTTCACTTAAGGAGGCTCTCTTAATTTTTTCACATTTCTCGGAAAACTCTGATTTTAAAATTTACTGGGAAAAATCGAAAATTTTGCCCATTGGCACAGAGGCTAGACCAAGGATTCTCAAACTATGGCCCTCCAGCTGTTGTAGAACTACACGTCCCACGAGGCTTTGTAATACTCCAACATTCACAGACATGACTAGGGATGATGGAAATTGTAGTTCCCGAACAACTGGAGAGCCGTAGTTTGAAGAACCCTGGGCTAGACGGTTGGCTGACCCGGACCTCCCATTGATATGGACGACCAAGATTAAATATCTTGGCATTGTGATCACTCCTTCAACTTCTGATTATTTCAATTTGAACATATCCCCATTGATACAACACATGGAAGCTAAATCGAAGCCCTGGTCGCATCTTCTTCTTTCCCTGATTGGGTGCATAAATCTATTTAAATTGAAGCTGTTATCTGCATTTTTATATGCCTTCAGGCATTCACCTGAATGGATACTCAAACAATTATTTTGAATTATTAATTTTTTGCCTGGTCTCTTTCCTTTGGGTCACGGGTCAGCCATGGTTCAAATTATCAGTCATTCAAAGACTCACTCTGGCATCAGGGGGGTTTAGCTTTACCTGATCTACATAAATATGGCCTCCTTAATAACACATGCCCGTAACTGGCTACTCGCAGACAATTCTAACACTGCAGTGGTGTTGGAGGCTAATGCCGCGTACACACGGTCGTTTTTTGCGATGAAAAAAAACGACGTTTTCTGTGAAGTAAAAAACAACGTTTTTGAAACGTCACTTTTCAAAGACAATTTTGCATACACACCATCGTTTTTTCACAAAAAGCGAGGTTACGTTCACCACTCTTTTCCATTGAAGCTCGCTTCATAACTATCTTCTGGGCATGCGCGGGTTGAAAAACGTCGTTTTGAACGACGTTTTTGCTACACACGGTGACTTTTTGTGAAACAAAAAACGACGTTTTGAAAAACGACACAAAAAATTCAAGCATGTTGGAATTTTTTTTTTGTCGTTTTTTTGAAGATAAAAAACGACGTTTTGCCCACACACGATCAATTTAAATGACGTTTTAAAAAACGTCGTTTTTTTTCATCGCAAAAAACGACCGTGTGTACGCGGCATTACAGTTTAGGCTCTTATGAAGCCTTGCAAAATCTATTGTATCGAGGTCCTGTTTGCTTTCTTCCAGTGACTAACTCTATGAAAACTGTGTTAAAAGCTTGGTCGGTGGTCTATACTGCCCATCCTAACGCTCCTGGGCATGTCTGTGGTTTAACCCCATGTTGTCAGAGTTTTGGTCCATTCCTGATCAACACATATGGCACTGAAGGGCATAAAATACCTGGACTAGAGGGACAGCTCTGGACCTTCGATAGCTTAAAGCAAGTCTATGAGCTACCTAAATCATATTTATTTAGGTATCTCCAGCTCAGACATGCCTTCCAAACAATTTAATAAACAGTTGGTTGCTCAATGTACTTTGGCCCTTGAAAATTGACTTAGGGACAAGCAGGGGCGGACTGACAACTCATGGGGCCCCCGGGCAATAGAAGATTATGGGGCCCCCAGGCTTACAGATGGCCACCAAGCCAGGTGGCAGTACAGAGGCGGGGCAGCTAAAATCTCGGGATTTTCACATCAAAAGCATGTAGGTTTTGGACATATCAGGGACAGATGTAAAAAAAAAAAAAAAACACAGATTTTTACATACTATTCCTGGTTTTAATGAGCCTGGCAACCCTGATGGGGCCCCCTAGTGGCATGGGGCCCTCGGGTAGTGCCCGAGTTTCTCAATGGTCAGTCCGCCCCTGGGGACAAGTCTCTGACTAAGCCCCTATCCACCATTTACAATGAGTTACTTCCCTCCATTCATGTTCTGCTTGAATCACTTAAAGCAAATTGGCTCACTGACCTCTCTGAGCTGGATAAAGAAGACTGGGAGGGAATGTGGGAATGCTCTTTTCCCCAGTTGGTGTCTAGTAGAGATAGACTGATCCAATTTAAAATTCAGCCCCGAGTCTACCTTACTCCTGTGTGACTACATAGCTTTGTTTTTGTATGTTTAAACCCCTTAACTCTGAATAAACATAATCTTCAAAAGAAAAAGATAGGGCCAGATTCTCATATGAGATACGACGGCGTATCTCCAGATACGCCGTCGTATCTCTGTTTTTCCAGCTGTGTATCTATGGGACTGATTCTTCATATCAGTTACGCATAGATTTTGCTTAGATCCGACTTGCGTAAGTCACTTACACCGTCGGATCTAAGTTGCAATGTTACGCTGGCCGCTAGGTGGCGTTCCCATCGATTTCTGTGTTGAATATGTAAATGAGCCCGATACGCTGATTCCCGAACGTATTTGCGCCCTGTCGTCGTAGTTTACGTCGTTTGCGTAAGCGTAAGGGTACCCCTGCTATATGAGGGGTAACCTTGCGTAGGTCCGGCGTACGCCATGTTAAGTATGGACGTCGGGACAGCGTCGTGTTTTTCCGTCGTTTACGTAACTCGTCGTGAATAGGGCTGTGCGTTCACGTCGAAACCAATGTAATTGCGGCGTACTATGGAGCATGCGCACTGGGCTAAGTTTACGGCCGGCTCATGCGCAGTTCGTTCGGCGCGGGGGTGCACTTAATTTAAATACAAGCTGCCCCCTTTGAATTACGCGGGGATACGCTGGGCCATTTACACTACGCCACCGCAAATTACGGAGCAAGTGCTTGGAGAATACGGCACTTGCTCCTGTAAGTTGCGGCGGCGTAATGTAAATAGGATACGCTACGCCGCCAGGTACATGAATCTGGCCCCCTGTCTACGCATGCTCACAGTACACATTGTGCACATATGCAGCTCTCCTTGTACCCACAAAGTACTCCTTAACCTCTTCAGCCCCAGAAGTATTTATCCCCTTCCCGACCAGGCTATTGTTTGCGATTCAGCACTGCATCGCTTTAGCTGACAATTGCACAATGTTGTATCCAAACAACATTTAAACAGTAAACAGAAAAACCCAGTGGTGATTAAATACCACTCAAAGAAAGCTCTAAAAAAAGTTCTATCTGTCTAAAAAAAATGATAAAGATTTAATTTGGGTACAGAGTTGCATGACTGAGTAATTGTCATTCAAAGTTGTTCTCTGGTGGATCAATTGTATCAGAGGGAGAGTTTAACATTGGAGCTGACAGAGTGGAATATCGCAGGTGAGTACTGTGTTAATCAAGTGTATCTGATCCCTATAATCTGGGGTCCATCTGGTCTGGTAAGAGGCCAATTGTTATAAGATTTCTCTATTGGGATGTAAAAGAGCTTACTGCTGAATATATTGGATGTCCATGCGTTGTACTGAAATTATATGTGGACACTCACCATATTTAAATTATGTTAACTGGTTTCTTTGGACTTTAAAATCAAGTTTTTTTCTTAAGTTTTGTATTTTTTTTAAAATAAATTTTCACTGGTTTGATTGATTGTTTATCACCTCTTCTGGCTTTTCACAGAGATTTGGAAATGTATATGGTTTGGGATTGCGCTATTCCTTTATATATTCATATTGCTGAATTGAGTATTTGATTCTTTGGAGTAGAAGCACGAACACATATATATACTTATTCATTTTTATAAAAAAAAAATATATAATTAATTATTTATCACGTCACTATTTTGGGTAAGCGCAGAATATTTAATTTATACATATATACCATCATCTTGATGATATCTTTTGGTTCAAGACGGAAATAGCTTGCACAGTTGGCTAGTAGAATGGTAAAAAACATTTGCTGGGTAAGCAATATATAAAAAAGTAATCTCCTGCCCACTCAAAATCTCGTTTACCTGGGGGTGAGGATTGATACTCAAAGTACAGTTTCTCTTACAACTATACAAATTCTCAGTCAATGGCAGTTGAAAGACCCAGATCAAAAGTATTTTGGACCTTTCATAAAACAGGGTCCCTGTTTTGTGTATTGACAAGGGGAACATGCTTTGTTGCCACTCTCTCCTGCAAAATCTTGGATAACCTTTTACAATAGATGCCAGTGGAACAGGTTTTGGAAGCCACCTACCAAGGAAATTGGGTACAGTGTCATTGGTTTTTCCTGGGAGCAACTAATCTCCAATATATTTCAATCCCTACTTTTACTGGTATTCAGTGGGCCATCAATGAACTGATAGTTCAAATGATCAAAGCAGTTATAAGACTGAGGCCTCCAAGAAGCCCACTTTTTCCAAAATAGGAATTACCACCGATCCCAGATTTTCTAGCTTTGGATACCTTTGAGGAAGAGTCTCTACATTTGCAGCGCTTGTGTTTAAAAAGCCCTTCACGACCTTCCTAGCAGACAGAGTGGTACTAACCACAATGCTGGGTTTCACCCTTAAAGTGCTTTCCAAGTTTAATATGGTGTAGGAAATAGTTCTGCCTATGTTGGTGCAGAAGGAAAGTGTAAAGGAGACTGTATAACGCTGTATGTAGGAAGCTGTCCCTGAAGTTTGCTTAAGTCAAGTGGGCATCCCATAACTTTCCATCCCTATCCAAGTTGTTAACCCCCTAAAAAACAACAAAAACAAAGCTACTGACCATGGGCGTCCGCTGATTTTTTTTCAGAGGGGGGCGCTTTGGCAGTGGCGATACACAGTCGCATTTTACCCTTTCTTTGACCGCTAGCAGGGTTAAAAGCGCCCCCCCCCCCCACGTTAACATGTAAAAACACCCCACTCTGCCCCCTGCATCTTTCAATATCTCTTTGTCACTTCTTTGTACCCCCTCTCCACAACAGCATCTCTGGACCCCTTTACATTACACAACACCCCATAGCTCTGGACCCCTTTTCATTACACAGCACCCTGCATTACTGGCCCCCTTTACATTACACAGCACCCTGCATTACTGGCCCCCTTTACATTACACAGCACCCTGCATTACTGGCCCTCTTTACATTACACAACACTTATCACTGGACCCCTTTACATTACACAGCACCCTGCATCACTGCCTCCCTTTACATTACACGGCACCCTGCATCACTGGCCCCCTTTACATTACACAGCACCCTGCATCACTGGACCCCTTTACATTACACAGCACCCTGCACCACTGGACCCTTTTACATTACACAGCACACTGCATCACTGGACCCCTTTACATTACACAGCAACCTGCATCACTGGACCCCTTTACATTACACAGCACCCCTTTTCCCTTGACTGAAACACTACACTATATTGACAGTATATTTATTTCAGGTCTAAAAGAGGAACCTTTTGGAATTAGGGACACACGGATTTGATTCCAGAAGAGGGACAGGCACTGTAAATAAGGGACAATTAGAAGGGAGGGGAGCGCTGCAGTCATCGCTTAAATCGCCCCTAGGGCCAGTTTGGCCCTGCTCCTGGCTCTCCCTGGCGATTCCAGGGGGGGCAAACGACCCCCTTTGCCCTATGGAGCGGACGCCCATGCTACTGACTGTTTTCTGACTTTGTGTGCCTGTGAAGATTTGGTGTGCCTGGCAGGAGAGGGGGTTTCCTGTTCATCTACAACTCCTACGTGGGGTGTGCTACAATAGCAATAAATATTATTACATTTTAGGAATGGTCTAGTGTTGAGTGCTGTGTCACAGGGCTCTTTTATGGGATCAATTAGGTTTAACCTCATAGACCCAACAACAGCATGCAATACCAAGCTGCAGCAAGCAAGGCTAGCAGACTACTTTCCTTAAAAAGGTATTTTTTTTTACCACTTTACAAAACTGGGATACAGAATTGTATTTTGTGCAACAACTACATTAGCCAATAGATGGCAGTGTTTATATATTTGTTATATATATATATATTATATATTTGTAGCTGTTCTCTAGGGTAAAACACTATGGGCCAGATTCAGGTAGGACTTACGCCGACGTATTTCGAGATGCTCCGTGTAAGTCAAAATGTGCGCCGTCTTATCTGTGCGCCGTACCCACAGAAATAGATACGCCTGAAAATAGACTTCTTCCGATCGACGTAACTTTTCTACGTTGGCGTAAAGTGGGCGCATATTTACGCTGGACCCATCTGGTGCTCCCATTGATTTCCTATTCAAATATGCAAATGAGGGAGATACGCCGATTTACGAACGTACGTGCACCCAGCGCAGACTACGCGCGGTGCGCATAAGTTGTAAGTCCGGCCTAAAGTTACCCCTCACAAAGCAGGGGTAAGTCAGCAGCAGACATGCACAGGTCAGCTGGAGAGCAGCTACAGCAGCACCGTTATGGACGAGCTGAGCAACCACACTTGCAGGACACACATCTGTATGCCAACATGCCAGGGGCAGCCGTGGTCCAAGCACTACTACTGTGGCCACAGGCATGGAGGAGGAGGGCACGGGAGAGGATATACCGAACGCGCATGAACATCTTTGGCATGGGGAAATTGGAGGTCTATCGCATCTTCAGATTCAGCCCTGATGCCATCCTGGAATTAGCCACAGCCCTGCATGATGACATCACCAGCAAGACACAACGCTCACATGCAGTGCAGCCACTGGTCAAGGTACTGGCAACACTCCATTTCCTTGCCAGTGGATCTTTTCAGCGTACAACAGGAGTTGTGGATGTCACAATCCACCATGAGTGTCCCCGCAATCCTCACATGCATGTCCCCCACATCATCAGACCCACTTATGAGCATCTGCGGCAGAAGGCAATGCAGGATTTCTACAGAATTGCAGAATTCCCACACACCACCGGGGCCATTGATTGCACACATGTGGCACTACGCCCCCCCCCCCCGTGCCACAGAGCACATGTACCGCAATCGTAAGCAGTGGCATTCCATCAACGTACAGGTGATAGCGGATGCCAAATACCTCATATGGCACGTCCGTGCCAAACACCCAGGGGCCAGCCACGACAGCTACATATACCGTCAAAGCAACATCCCAACAGAATTCGAACAGAACGTGTACAAGGACAGCTGGTTGGTTGGTGAGTGACATGGGAGTCAGGCATGACTGTTCGACCCCATGATGCAGACATCATGAGGGGCACATGCTCCTCCACCACTTCCTCTAGAGGAGAGGTGTGGGCACACTCCTCTGGGGAGGCCGTGAGTCGCCCGGCAGCCGACGATGGCCCAGCTCCCTCCAGCACATCTGTGGATGACACAAAACATTCACATGTTGGTGGACCCACACACTTGACACATGTTCCCTTCCACCCCCTCAAATGCTACACACCGGATAGGAGATAAAACACACTTACCTGTACTCAAGGCCTCGTCACCGGAGTCAAAACCCTCAATACCCTCCACCTGCTCCCGCTGCAGGCATTGGGCGATGACCTCCTCCTCATCCGTCAGAGGTGAGGCTGGTCCTCCTTCCGTGCCCCTGGCGTGCCTCCTCATAAGCGTCAGCTTATCATGGACCCGACGTCTCAGGTCATTTTTTTTTTTAGAAATATCGTCGGACTTCCTGGTCTTATGCCCAACGGTTTTGACCTGAAGGGTGATCTCCTCCAGAATCTCTTTCTTCCGTGCCTTGCTGGTCTGGGAACTTTGGGCACCATGGAGGAACTTGTCATATTTGGCCATTCCAGCAACAATAATGGCCCTCTCCTCTGTTGAAAAGTTCCTCTTCCTCCTCTCCTTGCCTCCATTTCCAGCTTCCACCATCGCCCAGCAAAAGTACCTTGCTTCAGGGGGGGGAAACAAGCAGGATGTACTTTTGCGCCAGACGGGCTCATGTCTGGGCGTATTTATGCGCTCAGCGTTAGCCGGTGGGCCGGCGTATCCCAGGAAGTTGTGCCGGCGTAGTTTTGAGCATGCGCATAGGGGCGCAAACCGTACGTCCATGTCACTGCGCATGCACTGTTTTATATATGCCGGACGTAAAGCATTGCACCACGCTCGGACCATCATTTGCATAAGGTCACACACACTTACACTTACGCTGCCTTACGCCGATGAAATTATGTTACGCAGGTGCAACGTTGGGAGCCTTTCCATTGTAAATAATGTGCTCGCCGCTTTGCGCCTCGTCGGCGTAGTGTATATTCGATACGATACGCCCGCCTAAAGATGCGCCAATCTACCTGAATCTGGCCCTATGTATTTTCTCTGTAATAAAAAGTTCCTGTTTCCTGTTTGCAGTTAAGCAGTAAAGCTCATGTGAACTGTGCACTGTCTGTTCTGCAGGGTTATGTAGCACTACCCCCGAAAGAGCTGCTGGTTTGATTTGGGTGGCATATTACCTCTTGTCTTTTTGCCGATTAGGGTACTGGATGAGAGCTGTAATAAAGTGAGTGTCCACTTTTCTGTGCTTTTATTACCCAGCCAGGTAAAAACTATAAAAGAAGAAGTAAGTGAAGAGATAGAAGAAATGGAAATGGCGGATTCAGGGTTAACTGGTACGGAAACAGTCCTGCTTACAATGATAAACCTCTTCGCCTATCTAGCCAGAGTGGGTACAGTGCACCTGGATTGGCCTCTCTCACCAGCCTAGCAGCCAGAGTGTCACTCGGATCTTTAGGTTAAAGTCTCTGCCACAGACCTTCCTAAAGGTGGAGACAATCTTGGTCCAAAATCCCTCTCGACTGGATTCAGGTACGAAATGTCTTTCGATGAGCAGATAGGCCTCTCCTGCAACACCAGCCTCATGCTCGGTGTCCCTCAGACAGGTTCTTCATCGACCGGCTTCCTCCACTTTGGACGGACAGCACAGGACCACTTGTAGATTTGTAGACTCAGTCTGCTTATTGAGCCTACAAGGTAGATTAATGCTCCAGACCAACGTAGTCCCAGAGCCAGGAACTCAGCAACATGCACACACCCCCCGGCCAGAAGGGCCACACACGGGGCTGGTGGGACGACTGCCCAGGTGTGAGGAGTGGGGCAGCGATGACGACGACCCAAACCAATGGCATGTGCCTCTTACATACCCCTCCCCAGCATGATTTTTTTGGGCCGATATGTTAGGCCGACCCCCCCTTTATCTCATAAAATCTAACAGTTAGACCCCTTTCACACTGGGGCATTTTCAGGCGCTTTGGGGGTAAAAATAGCGCCTGTAAAGTGCCTGCAAAATTGCTCCCCTGCAGTCTCAGTGTGCTCTCACGCTGAGGTGGTGCGCTGGCAGGACGTTAAAAAAAAAAGAGTCCTGCAAGCAGCATATTTAGAGCGGTGTATACTGCTCCTCCACCACTCCTGCCCTTTGATGTGAACGGGCACTGCTGCTGAAGCGTCTGCAAATCACTTCTGCAGTGGCGCTACATGGGAGCATTTAACCCCTTCATCGGCCGCTAGCTGGGATATCAGCGCCCCGCTAGCAGCCAAATAGCGCTGCAAGTGTAAGAGCAGCGTAGTTCTGTGGGATTTTTTTATTAAAGTCAGCAGCTACAAATACTGCAGCTGTTGACTTTTAATATATGGACACTTACTTGTCTTGGGTGCCCGCAATGCTGGCAACTGAAGCCGGTCTCTCCCTCGAGTACTGCCGCCACCATCTTCGGTAAGGGAATCAGGAAGTGAAGCAAAATGAGTGGATCGTCCCCACCCCCTTTCCTGACCTTCTGGGATGCATGCTTGGATAAGGGTCTGGTATGGACTTTAGGGGGACCCTCCCACTGTTTTTTTGTAGTAGGGGGTTCCCCTTAAAATCCATACCAGACTGAAGTATGCTATTGAAGGGGGAACCCAATGCTGTTTTTTTTAAATGTAGCGTGGAGATCCCCCTAAAGATATACACCAGACACAGTGCCTGGTATTATCAGGGATCAAAGACGGTTCCCTGTTCATTGAATTCGGATGCATGTGCGACTTCAAGTCGCAGGGGAAAGTTGGATCCAAGTAGTATGACTGTTGTGTCATACCAGTGTGAACCCGGCCGTAAAAGCAGATTGCAGACTCTGGAAAGCTAGAATGCAAAAAACAAACTAAACTGCAAAAGACCAAAAATTAAGGAAGAAACTGATTTTGCTTTAGATAATGAATATATTTTTCAATCCAAAAATAGCACTTTATCTTTGCAGGAATGGTGTGTTGATTCAGAAGCTACGAGTCACATGACAAATGACACATTTCTCAGGAAGATTATGGACACTAGGTGCCAGTAAATTTCTAAAAAGAAGTGCCCTTCTATATATACATTTTGGATCTTAGTAAATCTATATATACATTTTGGATCTAGAGTAAAAAAAGACCATGGCGGTGATTTACTAAAAGGGGAGAGTGCAAAATCAGGTGAAGCTCTGCATGGAAACCAATCACCTTCCAGGTTTTTTTTGTCAAAGCTTAACCACTTAACCCCCAGACCATATTGCCGGTCAAAGACCAGAACACTTTTTGCGATTCGGCACTGCGTTGCTTTAACTGACAATTGCGCGGTCATGTTTACCAAACAAAATGGGCGTCCTTTTTTTCCTACAAATAGAGCTTTCTTTTGGTGGTATTTGATCAACTTTTAGTTTTTGCGCTATAAACAAAAATAGAGCGACAATTTTGAAAAAAATAAATATTTTTTACTTTTTGCTATAATTTAGGCCGATACGTACTCGTCTACATATTTTTCGTAAAAAATCGCAATAAGCGTTTTTGATTGGTTTGCGCAAAAGTTATAGCGTTTACAAAATAGGGGGTAGTTTTATGGCATTTTTATTAATATTTTTTTTACTAGTGGCGGCGATCAGCAATTTTTTTTCAGTACCGCGACATTATGGCGGAACCCTTTGGACACTTTTGTCACATATTTGGGACCATTGGCATTTTTATAGCGATCAGTGCTATAAAAATGCTTTGGATTACTATAAAAATGCCACTGGCAGTGAATGGGGTTAACACTAGGGGGCGGGAAAGGGGTTAAGTTTGTTTCCTGGGTGTGTTCTAACTGTAGGGGGGGTGGACTCACTAGGGGAAATGACTGATCGTTGTTCATACATTGTATGAACAGACGGTCAGGCATTTCTCCCCTGACAAACCGGGAGCTGTGTGTTTACACACACAACTCCCGATTCTCGCTCCGCAACGAGCGATCGCGGGTGCCCGGCGGCGATCGCGCACCGGGCACGCGCATCGGGCTGCTGAGCGAGGTGATGTATAGCTAAGTGCTCTCGCCCAGCAGAGCCGACCAGCTCTGCTGGTCGACAAGCAGTTAATAAAACAGGCTGAAGTTAGAAGCCTTTTAGCAAATCAACCCCAGTGGGTTTTTTCTTCTTTAATATGGATTATGCTAAAGAAAAAAAAAAAGTTTTGAAACAAACTTTTCTAGATGCTGACATTAAATATTCAAATTTGTTAGAAATGCAAGTTCCCTATCATTAAATACATCTGGAACTTTTTCATTGTGCTCAATGTTCTTGTATTCGTTCTACTCTATACATTTTCGTTACCTCTTACAAAATCTCTTCCCTATATTCCTTACTAGTGATGAGCGGAATACGCCATATTCGATTATTCGTGATAGTTTATAAAAAAAAAAATCGCGAAATTTTGCTAATGCAAAATTTCGCTATTTTTTTTGTGTGACTTTTAATATCGAATATTCGTGATATTTTATAAAAAAAAAAAAAAAAAAATATTGCGAAATTTCGCCAATGCAAAATTTCGCTATTTTTTTTGTGTGACTTTTAATATCGAATATTCGTGATATTTTATATATAAAAAAAAAAAAATTGCGAAATTTCGCCAATGCGAAATTTCGCTAGTTTTTTTTTGGATAAAATATCACGAATATTCGATATTTAGGAATATTCGCTATATTTTATAAAAAAAAAAATTGCGAAATTTCGCTAGTGCGAATGTGAAAATGATTGCGGATTTGATTGCGAAATGTGAAAAAATCTGAATATTCGAAATAGCGAATATTCGCCGCGATATTCGAGTTATTCGCGAATACTCGAATATGCAATATTCGTAGCGAATATTCGCAATGCGAATATTCGTGAGCAACACTATTCCTTACTAGTAAGCCAATTGACCAGATCCTTAGATAATAAGCTTCCAATGATTCACACTTTCCCCTCAATCTATAATTTCAGGACGTTAAAAATAAAATAAAAAAACTGCGCTCAGTGAAAATGAACATAAACCTAAAAAATATCAGTAATCATAAATTTATTGGAATAGCAGCGCTCACTAACACATCAATATACTAATGGGATCCTATAAGATACGTCAAAACACTGTCTACGACGTGAACATAAACTACACATATTCACGTACTACGTAAACGACGTAAAAATCAATGGCGTTCGTTCCCTGGTCCATACCTTTGCATGGGTTGCACCTTCTATATGAGGAATAACTTTATGTAACCCTTGTGCAAATCGCTTAAAACATGCGCCGGGCGAAAGTACGTTCTTGAATTGGCGTATCTTACTCATTTGCATATTTAAAATGGGAACACCAGATGCGTCCAGCGTAACTATGCGCCCACGATACGCCGGCGTAGGCAAGTTATGTCAGGCGGCTGAAGCCTTATTTTTCAACGTATCTAGCTTTGTGAATCGGCGCAAAGATACGACGGCGCACATTTGTACTTACAACGGCGTATCTCGAGATACGTCGGCGTAAGTGCTACGTGAATCCGGGCCCAAGACCACAAGTTATAGGAGGTCTGTATGGTGTTCACTTAAACAAGAAGGGGTAGATTCACAAAGCACTTGTGCCGACGTATCTGCAGATACGCCGCGTAAGTGCAAATATGCGCCGTCGTATCTAAGCGCCAGACTCAGAAACCAAGATACGCCCGAAAATAGGCTTCATCCCACCGACTTAACTTTCCTACGCTGGCGTATCGTGGGCGCATATTTACGCTCGACGTATTTGGCGCTCCCATTGATTCTCTATTTAAATATGCAAATGTGGGAGATACGGCGATTCACGAACGTACGTGCGCCCGACGCTGGCTACGCGCCCCGCGCGTAAGTATACGCCCGGCGCAAAGTTATTCCCCATAAAGCAGGTGTAACTCAGCAACAGACGTGCAATGATCAGCTGGAGAGCAGCTGCAGTAGCACTGTTACGGACGAGCTGAGCAACCACACTTCCAGGACAACACATCTGTATGCCAACATATCAGGGGCAGCCATGGTCATAGCACTACTGTGTCCACAGGCATGGAGGAGGGCACGGGAGAAAGGATATACCGAACGCGCATGAACGTCTTTGGCATGGGGGAATCGGAGTTGTATCGCATCTTCCGATTCAGCCCTGATGCTATCCTGGAATTAGCCACAGCCCTGCATGATGAAATCACCAACCAGACGGGACGCTCACATGCAGTGCAGCCACTGGTCAAGATACTGGCAACACTCCATTTCCTCGCCAGTGGACCTTTCCAACGTACAAGTGGAGTTGTGTCTAAGATGTCACAATCCACCATGAGCAGATGCGTGCACCAGGTTGTCCCCCCAAACCCCACACGCATGTCCCACCACATCATCAAACCCACCCATGAGCATCTGCGGTAGAAGGCAATGCAGGATTTCTACAGAATTGCCGGATTCCCAAGCACCGTTGGGGCCATTGATTGCACACATGTGGCACTACGATCCCCCCGTGCCACAGAGCACATATACTGCAATCGTAAGCAGTGGCATTCCATCAACGTACAGGTGATAGCCGATGCCCAATGCCTCATATGGCACGTCCGTGCCAAACACCCCGGGGCCAGCCACGACAGCTACATATACCGTCAAAGCAACATCCCAACAGAATTCAAACAGAACGTGTATGGGGACAGCTGGCTGGTTGGTGAGTGATATGGGAGTCAGGCATGACTGTCCGACCCCATGATGCAGACATCACAAGGGGCACATGCACGGCTAACATCCTCCTGTCTTTTCCCTTCCAGGTGACTCAGCATATGCACTTGGGCCCCATCTCCTGACTCCATACCGGGGTCCCCAAACCAGAGGCGAGAGAAGATACAATGCGGCACACATACGCACCCGTGCAGTGGTGGAGCGCACATTTGACATCCTGAAGTCCTGTTTCCAATGCCTGGATAATTCTGGGGGGGCCTGTTGTATTCCCCAAACTTTGTGTGTCAGATCATCGGTGCATGTTGTTTGCTGCACAACTACGCCATGAGAAAGGGTCTGGAGATTGACATATGTGATAACCTGACCCCCCAACCACAAAGTCCCCCCCCAACCAAGGCTACCCCATCTGCTGAGGGAATAGCAGTCAGGAGTTGCCTCGTGGAACGTATCTTTGCACGTTAAACACACACATTCATCATGGCACATGGACAATGCACGCATGCACACCACTGTGGTCCCTAGCTCACACACACCACATCCACCTTTGGTTTAGCCCAAGTCCACCACATGGGACTTAGGAGCAGCAAGGCCACGCCAACGCATCAATGATGTTGCTGTCCATTCATACCACATTCACTCGGTCGTGGGGATAACCTCTCCCCGATGAACCAAGGTGACACACCTTGCTGGCAGGAATGTCACCCACACATTTACACACCAGTCACACTGTAGCCTGCACTCCTAACCGTGTGCAGTTACTACGAAAAGAAAAGGGATCATGCCAATGGCTTACATGACATGCTCTTACAGGAGGACGGCACATACATCTATGCACGTCTCTCCAAAAAAAAAATCATAATCTGAGCAAACCAAAAAAAAAGAGCACTCATTTGCCCTGTCGTGGGCCAGGCATGGTGCCACGGCTCCGGCTCCTCATTTGTCTGGGGGGAGACTCGGGAGGGGGGTGGGGCATCATGATCGTCTATCACTCCTGGCAGATGCTGGCTGCCTACCCTCTAACGCAAGGGCAACGCGGGTGAGGACAGCGTTTGTCTGCGCCTGCATCCGCAGCTGGCGGGGGTGGTGGTGTGCCGCTGGTGGCGCTTGGTCTGCCTCCCCTCCGCCTTGATGGCAGCAGTGTTGGCCTGTATAGTCACTCCCAGGCTCTTCACCTCTGCCATGAGGCCTGCTTTTGTGGCCTGAAGCTCCCCAATGCAGGTCACCATAGCAGCCCAGTTACCACTTACTTCCTGCAGGCTGTCAGATATTGAGGTGCTCTGCTCAGCCTGCGGCGTGAGGCACTGCTGCACAGTGGCTGTGGTGCCCTGCACAGCCACTGTGCATTCAGCCTGGGTCTTGGCTGTCTGCCACACGGTGCAGGTCACCGGCAATAGCACTCATGTGGCGCGTCTGGCGGGCCTGTTCCCTCGCAAGCCCTTCCTGGAGGGATTCAGGTACACCCCTTGTCTTACGCAAAGCCTTCCTGGGGGCTGGGGAGGCTTGGGGCCGTACGGATGGGGTAGCCCTGGAGGGGGTTCCCCTGGATGGGGTAGACCCTGACGGGGTTCTCCTAATGGGGGTAGCCCTGAAGGGGGTTCCCCTGGATGGGGTAGCCTATAGAGGGGGTTCCCCTGGATGGGGATGACCATGCTCCTCCTCAACTACCTCTAGAGAGGTGTGGGCACTCTCCTCCGGGGATGGCATGGGTCGTCCAGCAGCAGACGATGGCCCCGCTCCCTCCAGCACATCTGTGGATGACACAAAGCATTCACATGTTGGTGGACCCACACACTTGTCACATGTTCCCTTGCAACCCCTCACATGCTACACACCGGATGGGGGATAAAACACACTTACCTGTCCTCAAAGCTCTCCAGACCCTCCACTTGCTCCCGCTCCAGACACCTGGTGATCACCTCCTCCTCCAGGGTCAACTTAACAGCACAAGGTGGGCCGCCCCCCGTGCCCCTGTGGTGCCTTCTGATGGCGGCCACTTTATCCCGGACAAGCCGACGCAAGTCATTAATTTTCTTGCCAATGTCCTTAGGGGTCCGGGATTCATGACCAAGGGCATTGACATCCAGGGTGATCTTCTCCAGGATCTGTTGTTTCCTGGCCCTGCTGGTCTGGCCACTCTGTGCGCCATGGAGGTACACATCAAATTTCTCTATGGCAGAGATGAGGATAGCCCTCTCATCTGGTGAGAAATTTATTTTCCTCCTGTCCCTCTCAGTCGCAACATCAGCCATGGCTCCGTGCAAAGGTACTCTGCTCCAGGGGGAAGAGAAGAAAGCTGGTGTACTTTTGCACCGGACAGGCGTATGGCTGGGCGTATTTATGCGCTTGGCGTAAGTTGGTGGGCCGGCGTATCTCAGGAAGTTGCGGCGGAGTAGTTCTGAGCATGCGCACAGGGGGCTGGCCATTCATCCGCGTCACTGCGCATGCGCCATTTAAGATACGCCAGGCGTAAAGCATTGCACCACGCTCGGACCATCATTTGCATAAGGTCACACCCACTTACACTTACGCTGGCTTACGCCTACGAAATTACGTTACGCCGGTGCAATGTTGGGAGCATTTGCTTTGTGAATTCCATGCTTGCCTCTCCGCGATGCGCCGGCGTAGCGTAAAAGAAATACGTTACGGCGGCATTAAATATGCGCCGATGTATGTGAATCTACCCCGAAGCTTATATAATGCAATCTCCTGTCCAGACCCGGTATTGGGAACCACAGTCCTCGTCAGCAGGAATTTTAACCGGTAAAAAATGTAAATCACAGAAGCCGCAGAAAATTGTAATTACCAGTATATAAATAGGTACTCACATCATACCATGTATACAGATCGTTATAGAAAAGGGATCGGCAGCATGATTATGTGAGCTTTAGTCCCATGCTGGTGCATTTCACTGTAGTAATTCTCAATAATTCCCGAGAATTATTCTGACGGATTATTACATTTATACACATCGCTAACCATGGGAGCTGCTTTTACACATGAAGCCCGAAATCTAATTCATCTTACTCACATTTCAATTCATGAACAAAAAGGTTTTAAAATAAATGTTTAAAAATAAAATGAAATAGAATTAAATAAAAACCAATGGATAGATGGTACAATTAATCTTATCGACATCTTATGGCCAATTAAAATACAATTCATGAAAAGAAATGGCTACCATTAACACAAAAAATATACATTCCAACAGTAACAAAAAAAATGACTTTATTAAAAACATAATATCCTTAAAATAGTTCAAATGTATTCAGCTATTATTCACAAAATAGTTTAATTCCCACTCTATATTCAAACCACATGGGCTATATGTATGCAAAGTACTAATAGCTGGCCCAACCTATTGTGGTACAACTCTGCGCTTAGGATGATACCCCAAATCTAAGTATATGAATATTCTCAACAGAGTATAAAATACAGTGTATAAAGCAGCTGCTGAAAACACAAAAGTAACAATTGATACGAGCAGAAAATGCAGATCTGACTCGCACAGAGTCTAGTCCCAATCCTGCAGCAGCGCTGCAAACCTTAAGTTTGTTGTATTCACAGTTAGTGTTAACCAGATCAGAAATGCTTGTAGTATATGTGCTCCAATCACCAAAAGTATTCACCACGTGGGGGGATATGGGGTGCCCTTTGGGGAAACACTCACCAGATGGTAAATTCAAAACAGCATATCAATACATCTACTTAATCACCGTCTATGGCTTATCACTCTCCATGAATAATAAATAACCAGGCAAAATATGTGTATAAAAATCTCACTGGTTGCTGGACCCTGAAGACCGCTTTGAAACACTTCCTCCAGCGGCTTCATGGTTCGTATCCTGTGGAACGCACATGTCACTTCTGGTATTGGTGCTGGGCTATATGACAATAGTTACAAATGCATTTCATCTCCAGTTTAGAGACTTTTCACGTCATATTGCTCTCCTACCGATGCGCTATGAACCTATCTATTCCTATGATTTCTAAACTAGAGGGTTGTTTTGTGTAAAAAGTGGCATAGTGCCAAGATAAACTATGCTCAGGAGATCCCTTCCTTATTTTATTGAGATGTTCAATGTAAACCAAAAGAACACTGCTGGAGGTAAACCACACACTTGGTCAAGCAAGGTATAAAATGTTTAATGGAATATGTCCTTTTAGTAGTTTCAGAAGCAAATGTCTTCGTTCTTACCACATTATGTTTAATGCATTTGCAATCTTGGCATCTATGACAGGGGAAAAACGCTTTAAACCCCAAAACATACCTGGGTTTTCTGGGTTGTTCAACCACGTTTTGATTTCTTAAGATTGGGAGCTTTCTTAAAAATCATAACAGGCTTGTTGGGTAAATTAACCCCCAAAACTCTGTCATTTTTCTAAATACTCCAATGTTTCTTGAGTAATTTCCTCACTACGTAATTGTGAGGTACTTGTGATTGGTAGTGTCCGAAGTGGAACTTGTGTGCTGAGGATTCAGGCGAAACATAGTCAGGCAGATTAGATTGGCAACAAATCAGGCAAAGTGGTACACGATTGAAATCCAGAGAGTGGTTAGGCAGGCAAAGGTCATACAGGAGCTTTCGTTGAAGTACAAAATCAGCAGGCTAGAGAGTAGTCAGGGATTCAGGCAGAAGTTCAAGATGAGACTCAAGATCACAAGCAGTCAGAATATCCAGGGAGCTGATCCACATAAAGGGGCGCTGAGTGATATCATCACTTCCTATTTATGGGCTGCATTGATTGAAAATTGTCCACAGTTGGCAGCAGGTGGGGCTAGTGAGTCCAAGGTAATGCTTAATATTATTATTATTATTATTATACAGGATTTATATAGCGCCAACCGTTTACGCAGCGCTTTACATTAGGGAAGACAGTACATTCACAATACAAATCAATACAGGAGGGATCAGAGGGCCCTGCTCGTAAGAGCTTACAATCTAGAAGGGAGGGTCAAGTGGAACAAGGGGTAGTTAGCTGTGGGGGATGGTCAGATGGACTCAGATGAAAAGTGAAGTTGCTAGGTGTGGGAAAGGTAGGCTTCTCTGAAGAGGAGGGTTTTCAGGGATCCTCTAAAAGCTAATAGAGAGGGAGATAGATGGATAGATTGGGGTAAGGAGTTCCATAGGCTTGGAGAGGCTCTGGAAAAGTCCTGGAGACGAGCACGGGAACAGGTGATGAGAGAGCTAGAGAGTAGGAGGTCTTGGGAAGAACGAAGAGAACGATTAGGTTGGTATTTAGAGACTAGGTCAGTGATGTAGCTGGGGGCAGAGTTGTGGATGGCTTTGTAGGTAATTGTTAGTAGTTTGAATTTAATTTGTTGGGTGAGCGGAAGCCAGTGGAGGGATTGGCAGAGAGGAGCAGCAGAGACAGAGCAGTTGGTAAGGTGGATGAGTCTGGCAGCAGCGTTCATGATGGACTGAAGGGGGGTTAGAGTATGTTAGAGGGGGGTTAATACTGCGAGGACATTTCCAAAAGTCCAGATCTCCTCCGTAGCACAACAGTTAAGGCTGCAGCTGTGGAACAAGGAAGATCCTGGTTCAAATACACCCCAGTACATGACAGGGCCCTCTCCCCAGTGGACCCCTCCGGGGGTCTAGCGGGGCTTAGTGGGAAAGGAGGCATGGAAGTCTTGAATAAGATAAGGGGCATGCAGATCTTTGGCTGGAACCCAGGAACGGTCTGTGACGGGATATCCCTTCCAATTAACCAGATACCGAAGGCCACGACCTTGTCTTCTAGAATCAAAAATCTTGGAAACTTCAAACTAATTTTGTCCATCAACAAGAATAGGAGGAGGTAACTGTTGCGTTTTGGAGTAGCGATTGAAAATTGCTTTTTGAGGAGGGAAACGTGGAACATGGGATGGATCCGGAGAGAGGAGGGTCATTTCAACCGATAGGAGACTGGCCCGACTCGAGCAATAATTCTGTATGGAGAGCCCAATGTGGTAGAAGGTTGTTTCAGTCTCATACATTTGGTTGATAGCCAAACTCTGTCCCACACAACATATGGAGGTATATGGCGTCTTCGTTTGTTGGAAAAAAACGCATACTTGCCTGCTGACTTCCGTAGTAATGAGCAAATCTTTTTCCAATGTAGCAGAATATTTTTCACCCGCTGATCTGCTGCTGGTACACCAGAAAAAGGCTGAAGTAGGGGAAAAGTCTGAGGGTGATAGCCTTGGGCTGCGTAGAATGGTGTGGTATGAAGAGCACTGTGCCAACCCAGGCACTATATTTATGGTTCAAACTTATTTTTATTATTTTTATAAACAATTTACACAAATTATACATTACAAGTACATTCATATGCAATATGCCAATACCTATTTTCCTATATGCCTGGCTAAGGTCCATAGTTTATAGTATTTTTTTTTTTCACAAGAAAATTGTTTATAGTATTTGGTCTAAGGGTCTGTTTACCTCTATTATTCCATTTATTCTTTCTCCAATCTTTTCCAAGCTTTCTTCATTAATTCCCATTCATTCTCTTAATCAATTATTAAAAAAAAAAAAAAAAATACACCCCTGTTAGCCTTCCCCCTCTCTCCCAGTCCCTTGGGGTCTTGTTCTTATTTATAAATAATTTATTATCTTAATTGAGGACTGTAATTCATCCCATCGTTGCCCATCGTTGCCATATATCTGGCATTTGATTCTTTATATATCCTTCCTCCCTTATCTGTTTTTCCATATATTGAATTTTGTTCATTTTACATATCCATTAATAACAGCTTCGCCAACTGCGGGCTGTTATTATTCTGGCTGCTGTTGTCATGTGGTGAAGAATGTCCGCCTTTATAGCTTTTGTTGACCCTGGATTTATCTAAATTCCAGATACCTTCTGATATACCTTAAATATCTTTTTTTTTTTATTCCATACATTTTTATTGAGTAAAAGTAGTGCAAAAGACAACGAAAATATACATTTTGTGTACAAAAAATATTAAACAATCCAGTACAGAAACTTTAAAAGGTCTGAACAGTACAATAGGAATGATGCAGACAATATGCATATGTAACAGACTGAAGTTTGCTTTAAGTGTTGGTATGAGATATAACTTCTCCTTTATTTTTGTAAGTATTTAGGATTTGGGGAGGGGAAGGAATGACATATCAGGGGGGGGGGGGGAGAAAAAAAAAGAAAAGAAGACTGAGCGATTAGAAAAGACATATGCTGTGTGTATGATATGGAAAACAGCAAAGCCAAGTATCTCGGTGCAGACAGACTTGGGTTTCAGGTAATTACAAGTTATAGGCTTTGTATTCTGCGGTGTTCTTAAACTCAAGCCATTTCTACCAAGTCGCATTGAATGTAATAATCTGTTCCTGAGCAATGCTGATAAGTTATTCGATTCTCTCGATGTTGATTTGTCTGCGAAACCACTCTATCTTTGTTGGTGTGACAGTTGATCGCCAATGGCACGGAATACAGTTTCTAGCAGCATTTATCCTGAACATTGTGAGGGATTTCATGTATCCCCTTCTGGTGATTGAACTGTGGTGTAGCAAGTATTGTGTCGGTTCAAGTCTGAGATCATCTGAGGTGATTGAAGTGATAGTCTCATGAACCATTCTCCAGAAGGATTGGATTAATGGGCATGACCACCATATGTGGAGCATCGAGCCTTCCTCTTCCCTGCATCTCCAACATTTGTTAGAATTTGGGATGAAAACTTATGGAGCAAAGTGGGAGTTCTGTACCATCTGGTAACAATTTTAAAGGCACACTTCTGGGTGGCAACATTTAGAGATCCCTTGTGGGCGTGCATAAAGATGGTTTCCCATTCTGTTTGTGACAGGTTCACGTTGAGGTCTTTTTCCAATGCCAGACATGACACACTGGAGAAGTCCGCAGCAGTCTCAAATAATGAGTTATACAATATAGAGATGGTGTTTTTGTAAGGCTAAGGATTCTAAAATTGTGGGGCGTCTTGACCAGATACGAATATGCTCCTTCGTAGTCAAGAAGTGTTTGAGTTGCAAGTATTGCCAATGTGAAAAAACATTTGATTTCAATTCTCTGTTTTGTTTACCTCTAGTTAGTAAGGTACCAGACTTAAAAAAAAGTGCAAAAACAATTTGTCTCTGTAAGGCCAAGTTTTGGGGAAGAAGTTCCGTTCTAGCCCAGGAGGAAAATCTGGATTGTTGTTTAGCGGGGTAGGTGGGCCTAGCCACGGTGATGGGCATGATGATTTAAATGTGGTACGAAATATTTCTAAGGTGGGGCCAATGAGAGGGTGATGCTTGGCAGCTGGAGGGTGATGTTTCAGGTGTATCCATGGAAGATTCAACTATCAACTATCCTCGCCAAAAGGGCTGCTTGGTGGTACTTACGCAGATCAGGGAGTGCAATCCCTCTCTTGTGTTTGGGTAAGTTCAGTTTCGTGAATATCAATCTTGGAGATTTGCCTCTCCAAATAAAAGAGGAGCAGGTTTGTCGAAATGAGACAAAAAAGGCAGGGGGACGTTTAATAGGAATCGTTTGCATGACGTAAAGGAAGCGGGGTAGAATTGTTATCTTAATCAACGAGGCCCTACCAAACCAAGAGACATTCAAGGAGTTCCATCTCTTGAGATCCTCTTTAGATTCTTTTAGAATTGGGGTAAAGTTCAGTTTGAATAAATCTGACAGGGTTTTAGGAATTTCAATGCCCAAATAGGTAAAGGAATTTTCTACCCAGGTAAAAGGAAAGTTTATCTTACAAAGATCAATCTCGCTCGGGGATAGCGTAATATTCAGCGCGGTTGATTTTGAATGGTTAATTTTTAAATTGGATATGGTTTGGAATTGTTCTAAGTCATGTAGTAGATTAGGTAGGGATATATGGGGAACTGAAAGAAAAAGAAGCATATCGTCCGCAAATGCAGCTATCTTGTACATTTTTTTATTTATTTGGATTCCCTTGATCCCTGGGTTTTCCCTTATTCTATTCAGCAAGGGTTCCAATGTTAGTACATACAATAGAGGGGAGAGGGGACCGCCTTATCTTGTTCCATTACGTAATTTGAAGGCGTTTCCGACAGGTGGCCATTGACACGTACTTTTGTGACCGGATTTACATAGAGGGCCCGAATATATGATCTCATTAAGGTTGGGATACCAATATGGTTCAATACCCCATCCATATAGTCCCAGGCCACCCTGTCGAACGCCTTCTCAGCGTCTAGTGACAGAAAAAAACCTTTTAACTTGTTAGAGGTAAGCCAATGGTGTATGTTTAAAGCTTTAATCGTGTTGTCGTGCCCCTCCCTGCCTGGGATAAACCCTACCTGATCAAGGGAAATATGGGAAGGTAGCAGTGGGATAAGTCTGTTTGCTAATATTTTGGCGTATATTTTAACATCCATGTTGATCAGAGATATCGGCCTATAGTTTGTAACCTGGGTAAGATCCTTTCCTTCCTTGGGGATTACAGATATATGGGCTTCTTAAAGCTGAGCTGGTGGGTTTTGTTAAGAGTGGAGGGCCTGGAAGGTTTTTAGAAATCTGGGCTTCAATATATCTGTGAAGGTCTTGTAGTACAATAGGGGTAGACCGTCTGGACCTGGGGCTTTACCTACTTTCATATCTTTAATGGCCTTGTCAAATTTGCACTCCGATATGTGCGCATCAAGATTTTGTGCTACATTCTCTGATATTTTTTGTGGGCTGTATTTTTGTAGAAAATCTTCGATAAGTTGTGTTCTTTTAACCGTATTATGGGGGCATTTCGGGTTAGAGGGTAGATTATATAAAGTTTGATAGTACAATTCAAATTGCTTGGCTATCTTCATTAGAGGAGTGTATTTTACCTTTATTGTCTCTAATTTGATGGATTGTGGCAGCAGCCTTTTTATCTTGGACCGCTTTTGCTAATAGTTTATCGCTCTTGTTGCCTTGTTCGTGAAATATTTTATGACACAGTATGTACTGTCTTTTAGTCTTTAAGCTTAATTCTTCAGATAGGGATAGTCTAGCATTCGTCAGTTCCTCCAGGGTATTTGCTGCAATAGTTTGTTTGTGTTCTGCCTCCAACGTCTGTATTTGAGCGATCAAGGATGTAATCCTCGACTGCTGATCTTTTTTCTGTCTGGCAAGTGTGGCGATGAATTCACCCCTCATGACACATGTATGTGCTTCCCACTGGGTCAAAAGTGAAGTGGCTTAATTTTCATTCCATGAGAAGTAATCGGTCAATATATCGCTAAAGAATTGTACCTGCATCTGGTCTTTCAAGATAGATGAATTGAGTCTCCATGTTACCTTAAATATCTTATTCCAGAAGTCCCTGGATGATTGTTGACTTAATTCAAGTCTAAGACTTTGTAAGGTCCCTATTGGGGGGATCCTGGACTACTGCTGCCAGATCTGCGGCCCATCAAGATTTTACCTGCCACATTCCCATTATCCTTTAATGTTATTGAACAGTTTTTAATTAAAACCCCTTTTCTCTCTCCATGTCCTCTCTTCTTTCTTCATTTATTTTCCTTTTTACTATAATTATTAGATCTAATATTCTATCTATTATAATAGTAGTCCTCTATTTTAACAGCAAAAACAATCACAACAAACATCAAACTAATACAGCGATGGCGATGGCGATATCATTTGTAGTGGGGATGGGGGGAGGGGGGAAGCAGAGAGGAGGGAAGGGAAAAAAATCAGGGATTGCTGTGCCCCATTTCCATCCGTCCCTATTTCCCCTTTCCTACCATTTCCCAGAAAATTAAGCACCTCAGAAAGGAACTATGACGTTGGTGATCAGGAGTTACTTGCTATTAAATCTGCCCTGGAAGAATGGCGATATCTTCTCGAAGGAGCGGCCCATTCTATTCTTGTGTTCACCGATCACAAGAACCTTGAATATTTAAGAGCAGCCAAGAGACTAAGACCCCGCCAGGCTAGATGGGCCCTCTTTTTTGCAAGATTCTCCTTCCATATTACATACTGGTCAGGGTCTAAGAACGGGAAGCCAGACGCCCTTTCCAGTATGTTCCAAGACACTGAGGCTCCCCTTGAACCTGATACCATTTTACCTGCTAAAAAATTTCTTTTGTAACAGAGTGATCTCAACTCTCAAATCAAGTCAGCGGTCCAGAACCATCCTCCACCTCAGGAACTCCACCTTCAATTAAAAGAGAGGCTCTATTTTCATGGTAAGCAGATCTTTGTTCGTGAGCACCTACTAACAGCAGTTCTTTACATGACCACCCCTTGGCAGGGCATTTTGTTAAATCTTGCACACATGTCTTCGAAATAAATCTGATAGAGCAAAGAATTGGGGTCTATTGAACCCCTTCCTGTTCCTGATAAATTATGGACTATGATCACTATGGACTTTACTGTTGCATTACCCCCATCCGTAGGGTTCACTACCTTTTTTTGTAATTGTGGATCGACTATCTAAGATGGCCCACTTTGTGCCCCTGAAAGGGCCTCTTCGTTTATCAAAGAAGTTGAATGCCTACACGGTATTCCTGCTAAAATCCCCTGGGCACTAAACACTGTTTGTCATCTGCCTACCATCCACAGACTAACGGTCAAACAGAGAGGACAAAACAGACCCTGGAGCAGTATCTGCAGTGTTTTTCTTCATTTGCACAAGATGACTGGGCCTCTCTTTTGCCATTAGCGGAATTTGCATACAATATCTCTATACATTCTGCAATTAAACAAACCCCCTTTTTGGCTAATTATGGGTTTCACCCATCCTTCTCGTCTGATGTTCCCCAGGAATCTTCAGTTCCAGAAGTACAGGATTGTCCAGACTTCTGGAGGTCCAACAACCAATTCTTGCAGGAAACCATCACTAAAGCCCAGGAAAATAATAGGAGGTTCTATGATAGGAGGAGAAGAGGTAACCTAAATCATCAACCATGGTATAAAGTGTGGCTTTCTACTGCAAACCTAAAGTTGGGTTGTCCCTCTAAAAAATTAGGACCAAGGTACATTGGCCCGTTTCCAGTTAAGAAGAGGATCAATGCTGTTGCCTTTGAGCTTAGCCTGCCGGTGAGTTTGAGGATTCACCCGGTGTTTCACGTCTCCCTCTTAAAACGATCCATGGCTAACCCCTACCCTGATTGTGAACCCAAAACTCCAGCTCCATTGCTTGTTAGAAACAAATGAGTTTTTAATCCAACCAATTATTTTTCCTTGTGGGACTTAACACTAAATTCTCAGCGATGCAAGCATTGATGATAACTGAACCTTTTTTACCCCAACAGAGTGGTGCTAAGGCCTTCAGACAGTTTTATTCTCAACAGGGCCGCCATCAGGGGGTACAGGCAGTACACCTGTAAGGGGCTCGGAGGTCCCCAGGGGCCGGATTGCAACTCCCTTTTTTTATATATTTTTTGTAAGGAGCCCACAGGTCGCCAGGGTCCCGGATGGCAACCCCCCCTTTTTTTAATAAAAAAAGTATTTTTTTTATTTCTTTTTTTCTTTTTATTAAATGGCCCAGAGGTCCCCAGGGCCCTGGATGGCAACCCCTCTTATTTCATTTTTTTAATAAAAAAATAATTGTTTTTTTTTATATATTTTTTCTTTTTATTAAAGGGCCCAGAGGTCCCAGGGCCCTCGGATGGCTATACCCCTTTTATATATATATATATATATATATATATATATAATTTCTTTTTTGTAAGGGGCCCAGAGGTCCCCAGGGAAACCCCCCAATTCGTGGACCCCCTGCTTCTTAATTTATGCCCCCCCCCCGCTTCTCAATTTTCTCAATTTATCAGGAGGGCTTACACCAATCAAAAACCTCCGGTACCCAAGGGCATTAAGGCTCACTAAAATAGGGCAGTGGAAACTTCATGGGTAGCGTATTGCAAGGCAATATGCAGAGCAACTCCCTGGTAATCCAGGCATACATTCATGTCCCACTATAGGGTGGATTTTGCTCAATTAACAACGGTGGAGTTCGGGAGAACCGTTATTCGAGCCAATTCTTCAACTACATGTTAAATAAATACTACTTTTTTTGCCACCCACCCGACTGGTGAGTTATTTCCCAGTGTGCGCAGCCATGATGCGTCAGGAAAACTGAAAATTGTTTACTCACCTTTCCGTAATTTTCCTTTCCTGATGCATCTTCATGGCAGCTCACAGCATCCCCGCCCTTTGTTATTAATTGATAGATACAAGGAATAAAGCAGGGTGTCTCTCTCTCAAACTCATAGCTAATCAATCCTGTCAGTTTGTAGGGGTAGATTCAAAACCCAGTATGTGCTGCCATGAAGATGCGTCAATAAAAAGGAAAATTATGGAAAGGTGAGTATACAATTTTTAGTTTTATGATTGGCTAAAACAAATAAAAGCATGAGGCATAAGAATTCAAGTAATGCAGTTAAAAAATGCATGAAAGGGGGCACTTTTGGATGTCTCTGATAGATGCAAGGCCAACAAAAGGACCATGCACCTAATTGTGTGGCAGCAGATCAGCATTATCAGCATTTTGTTACTAGTAGTTCCCCCTTTAGTAAATCAACCTCAGCTTATGTTGCACATTACCAATTCAGCTCGTGAAGATTTACCCCCCTTCATGACCTGGCCATTTTTTGTGATACAGCACTGTACTATGTTAACTGACAATTGTGTGGTTGTTCGAAGCTGTATCCCAATAAACTGTATGTTCTTTTTTTCTCCACAAATGGAGCTTTATTTTGGTGGTATTCGATCACTTCTGCGTTTTTTTTTGTACTATAAACAAACAAAAAGGACGACAATTTAGAAAAAATAAAAATACATTTTTTATTTTCTGCTATATATTGATTGGTTTGCGCAAAAGTTATATCGTCTACAAACTATGGGATATATTTTTGGAATTTTTGTTTATTTAATTATTTTTTAATAGTAATGGCGGTGACCAACGACTTATAGAGGGACTGCAATATGGTGGCAGACAAATCTGATACCTAACTGACATTTTTGACACTTTTTGGGGACCAATGACACTAATACAGTGATCAGTGCTAAAAAAAATATGCACTTTTACTTTACTAATGCCACTGGCAGGGAAGGGGTTAACATCAGGGGCTAAATGTGTTCCTAGGGGGGTGCATGCTTGCACTGTAGGAAGGCAGAGATCCGTGTTTCTGCTTATCAGAAACACAAAATCACTGTCTTCGGTTGTCACATAACGGTGATATGCCTTGTTTACATAGGCAGATTGCCATTCTGCCTTTCTCTTGAATGATTGGCGGACTCAGCGGACATCCCGTATTTCAGACGCTGCTCATTGTCTCTGACTGTGTCCAATCCCAGCAAAAGCGTGCCCCAGACCCGGAGGTGCAAAATCATGTACGTGTACGTGATTCTGCACAGTGCAGCTACCTTGACATAGTAAATGTGCCTGGGGCGGTCAGCATGAGGTTAAGGTGTGTTGCAATGAATCAGCCTATTATTTGTATGCACTGCCTAAGTATGGCCATACATTATACAATTTTCTGGCTGATTACACACTATATTATATACTATATTTACTACTACATACTATAATTTGAAAGTTTTTAGGTTTGACCTCATTATATGGTTTTGGTAAATCCAAAGAAAATCCCCCAAAAAAGTGCATGTACCTTTTTTGGCAATCATAGATGTCACATAAATTGCAACAGAATGATTAAACCCAATAAAATGCATTGGAGGCTCTGAATGACATTTGCCCTTATTGCAATAGTGGAAATGTCATTTAATTCTTTACATAGTTACATAGTTAGGTTAAAAAAAGTCCATCTAGTTTAACTGATAAAAAAATTCTAATAGAAAACCTCTGTATACACATTTCCTTACCCACAGTTGATCGAGAAGAAGGAAAAACATTTTTACCTGTAGATGTTAATATCATATGATGCCTTCTGTCGAAGTCAGGATATGACGGGATATGACCTACATGACACAACGGAAGTGTGGCGTGCGCTCCACCGTAGCCTAACCCGGAAGCAGGAAGTGTTTCGTTCCTTGCATCCATCTTGAGGTCAGATTGGTGATTCTCCCCGTGGAGGAGACGGTGAAGTGCATGTATACTTGCCTTATTATTTTATACTCAAGTACGTGCATTTTATGAGGGGATTGTTTATGTGGGGGGTTCCCTTTCTTCTAAATAAACAGAATTATGCTATGTTGGCTTGTTCTTGTTTGTTTATCTAAGTTGGAGCCTTCAGCATTTTACCATCTCCCTGGTTAATGTTGAGTGCATTATCTCATCTGGCATTGATTCCCTGCTTATGGTCTGGTTTTTTACTTGCTCTGGTGAGTTCAAACCCCTAAGTGTGTTTTCACGCGGTGGACCAGGAATTTTCAGTGCAAGGTGCACGCTGTCTATTTCTATAGGATCACCCATGGACACTGTTCGATATTTTGCACTTTATTATCTATCCAAAATTGTCATTGTGGAGTTGGCCATTTAACCCTTACCAACATTAGCGCTGTTTGGGTATAGGACTGATACAGTTGGACTGTTTTTATTTTATTTTTATACACGTTTCTGAATTTTCATTTATTATAAACAGCAGCTTAACCTTTTTTATCCTTTTTACAAGTGATAATTTTAAGGGATTTTATATTATATTTCTGTCTATTTTGTCTCCTTGTTAACCCTTTATTGGGTTGCTGTTTTTTTTTGGTGTATTGTAGGCCGTTTAGTATACACTGTTCTTTTTCAAATGTTAATATCATATGTTGTGTATTTAGAAATGCATCCACCCCTTTAAAAAAAATCTATTGAGCTGGCCTGAACTAATTATTGGGGAGTCTATTCTACATTTTCATGCCTCATACTGTGAAGAAAGAAGCCTTTCCATATGTAGAAGTTAAAGCTCTTTTCCTCTTGACATAAAGTGCCCCTTGTTCTTCGTAATGACCTGAAAGTTTATAACTCTACTGTTCACTATATGGACCAGTCATGTATTTATACGTGGTGATCAGATACCCCCTTAATCTCCTCTTGTCAAGCTAGAAAAAAATCAGTACAGCTAATCTTACCTCATAGCTGAGCTCCTCCATGAGTCTTATCAGTTTGTCTGTCCTTCTCTGCCCTGTCTCCGGTTCTCTGATATCCTTTTTTGTGAACTGGTGTTTTAAAATTGAACTGCATAATCCAGATGAGGGCTTATAAAAAGGAAAGGGGAAAATTATGTATTTTGCTTGCTTTAGAAACGGCAGCTTGGTATTGTGTTCTGGTAGTCTATGAGCTACCAGAACACAGAAGTCCTTTACCACTAACTCCCTTATCTGTTCTCCCCCTAGCATGTATGATGGATGCATTTCTTAGCCCCCAAGTGCATAACTTTGCATTTATAAATATTAAACCTAATTTTCCACATGGTTTCCCAATGAAACAGTGCATTGAGTTTGGATTGTAAGTTGGAGACATCCTGTTCTATTACATAGCTTGGTGTTATCTGCAAACATCGAAATAGTACTTATATTTCCAAACTCTGTATTATTTATAAATATGTTAAAAAGTAAGGGTCCTACCACTGAACCTTGGGGTACACCACAAATAATCTTAGATCATTTAGAGTAAGAATCATTAACCGCTACACTATGTATGCAGACTTTTAGAAAATTTTCTATTGATTTGCTAACTCTATTTTTTAAGCCTAGAGGATTTGCTTATGCCTAAAGGAGTAGGCTCTAGTATCACTCACAAGAAAACAAAAGGGAGTTATCTTTGAGAAAGTCATGAGGGACAGTGACAAAACACATCAAGTGGAGCCTAGTGACTTCATCACAAAACCTGGATGTAGCCACTGGGTTGGCTTGTAAGTGATGTTGGAGCCTACACATTAAGGGGGCAATTCACTTATAATTTTTGAAGTGGTCTATGGTGGTGCACTGACAATGTAGTGCACTATACATGTAAATGTGATTTTTTTTTAAATTAAATGCCATAATTTATATAAAAAAGGTAAAACACTATGAAACTGTTTTAACTTGTTTTGAGCTAAGGAGCTTCCTGGCCATGGTTGTTTTTTGGCTTCAAAGATAAGAACTAAAAGGAAGAAGGATATCCAGAGGAAAAGTCCAGAGGCACCTTAACCACCCTGGCGGTATTCCCGAGTGTGCCTCTGGGTAAGATTTCTGTACCAAAGGCGGTAACCCTGAGCCACACTCGGGGCCGCCTCACGGCAGCCACAGACAGGTTTTACTTACCTTGTCCACAGACAGGATTTACTTACTTAGATCCTGCGACGCTGCCGCGCTGTGTGAGCGAGCAGTGTCCTTCTCGCTCGATTCACAGTGTCCCTGTGCTGCTGATCTCTGTTCCCTGCGACGTTACGATGCACGGGGGCGGAGAACGGCGCCAAATTCAAAAAAGTAAACAAACACAATACATACAGTATACTGTAATCTTACAGATTCCAGTACTGTATGTAAAAAATACACCCCCCCCCTTTGTCCCTAGTGGTCTGCCCAGTGTCCTACATGCACTTTTATAAAATAAAAACTGTTCTTTCTGCCTGGAAACTGTAGATTGTGCATAGCAACCAAAAGTGTCCCTTTATGTCAAAAGTGGTTTTAGATCAGCTAGAAAACAGCAATAATAAATTATAATCACTTGCAGAATTGAGCGATAGCGATTTGAGGGGAAATTCGTCATAAAAAAAAAGTAATGACAGCGACAATTCTGCAACTGAGCAAATTTCAGTGACTTTGAGTTGATTACATTATTGAATAATTTTTATTATAATTATATTATTATTTGTTATAATTATTTATAATTATTTATTATATTAGAATTTATGATTTTGTTTTTCAAACTTTTTTTCCCCACAAATAGAGCTTTCTTTTGGTGGTATTTGATCACCTCTGTTTTTTTTGTTTTTTTTTGCACTATAAACAAAAAAGCACGACAATTTTGAAAAAAAACACACAATATTTTTTACTTTTTGCTATAATAAAAATCCAATTTTTTAAAAAATATATATTTTTTTTCCTCAGTTTAGGCCGATATGTATTCTACATATTTTTGGTAAAAAAAACAATCGCAATAAGCGTATAGTAATTGGTTTGCGCAAAGGTTATAGTGGCTAGGAAATAAGGGATAGAATTCTGACAATTTTTTTTTTACTAGTAATACGGCGATCTGCGAATTTTGTCAGGACTGCGATATTGCGTCGGACACATCGGACACTTTTGACACATTTTTGGGACCATTCACATTTATACAGCGATCAGTGCTATAAAAACACACTAATTACCGTATAAATGTGACTGGCAGTGAAGGGGTTAACACTAGGGGGTGAGGAAGGGGTTAAATGTGAGTCCTGGGTGTGTTCTAACTGTGTGGGGGGAGGGGGGTGACTGGGGGAGGTGACCGATGCTGTCTCCCTATGTACAAGAGAAACAGCATCTGTCACCTCTCCCTGACAGGACGTGGAGCTCTGTGTTTACACACAGAGCTTTACGTCCCTGCTCTAAAACTGCTGATCGGCGGGTACCTGGCGGACATCGCCAGGTACACATAGGTGTTTAGAGGAGTTTAGAGGCAGGGGCGTTTAGAAGTAGAAAAGGACTGCTTCAGCACTAAAAAAGATTTAACATGCCTAAATGCGTGCAAACGTCTATAAGTCTGCACCCAGTTACTTGTTTCTTTGGAAAGTTATCTTCTCCCTCCTACCATGACCCCCAGTCCCCACGTGATTTCCCTACTCCATGCCTATCTCCACCTACTCATTCCTATGTTGAACACTCTTTCCATCATCCCCCATCCCCATGGGGATCTGTAGGGGAAAATCCATCGTCCCTCCCTGTGTACCACCAACTTTTTATTTCCAGTCCTTATTTTTACTTTTTTTTTCTGTTTTATGCCTATTTTTTATTGGGCAATTTCTCTAAAATTTAAAAATGACATGTAAAAAAACATTGTTTTGCAAAATGCATACTGTTTTTGTGTTTTCTTTAAGCGGATTGTAAACATTTTACCTTCCACAGAAGAAAAAATAATCAATTTTACCTCTGTGTGGGGTAAACGTATACAAACACTAAAGTGGACTGTATATTTTTAACACCCACAGAAGAAAAGGACACAGTTTCTCCTCTGTGTGGGGTAAACACATACAGACACCATAGCAGACTACCTCCCACAGAATGCTTACATGGATAATGGCCACTTCCCTGCACACATTAAAAAAAATGCTAAGAGACGGAAGAAAACAAAAAAACTAAGAATACATTTGAAAAATGTTATTAAAAGAAGAAAACATTTTCTTTTGAGGACAGTAAGCTGAGAAAATGCAAATCCAACAAATGACATTACACATATTGGTCCTGCCAGGACACTTTACCCACTGGTGAAACAATGAAATCTGCAAACTGAATGCGAATGGTTATGAGCCTTGCAGTGGAATGGAAGTCAATAAACTGGACACGTTGAGCAGGATTTGGTGGCTCTGGTTTACCGATCCCTCTCTTCTTTTCACAAAGAAAATTATGGAGGGCACAAAAGAATGGTACGAACTTGACTGCATTTTTTATATCCAGCTTCATGTGTGACAGAAGTACTTACCACTTTGCTGTGCAGACGCCAAATGTGCACTCAACAACCCGACGGGCATGGCTGAGATCATAATTAAAAATGTTCTGCTTTCATGGTCACATTCGATTTACATCCATTCCAAAAGCCTTATCTGACAAGAGGACCATTGTTAGACTTGGTTCTGCAGTACATGGTGGAGGCCTGCTCGGTGTGCATCAACTTGGCTGCTGTAGACTTCGACATTGCTCTCTAAGCCTACAAGCCTCACATAACACATCAAACATATGGGTTAGCCTTGGGTGAAGTACCACAGGTACAAGGGCCTTCTTCCATGCCAATAACATTGGAAATTGACATATTTGTAATGAATCTATGCTACAGTGCCTTGAAATAGTATTCCTACCCCCTGAAATTTTCCAAATTTTTTCATGTAACAACCAAAAACGTAAATGTATTTTATTGGGATTTTATGTGATAGACCAACACAAAGGGGGTTATTTACTAAAGGCAAATCCGCTTTGCACTACAAGTGCAAACTACAAGTGCAAAGTGCACTTACAAGTGCATTTGGAAGTGCAGTCACTGTAGATCCGAGGGGGACATGCAAGGAAAATAAAAAACAGCATTTTAGCTGGCACATGATTGGATCATAAAATTTATCAGAGCTTCCCCTCATTTCAGATCTACCCCTCAGATTTACAGCGACTGCACTCAGTGCAAACTGAATTTTTCTTTTTTGTAAATAACCCCAAAGTGTCACATAATTGTGAAATGGAAAGAAAATAATAAATAGTTTCCAAAATGTTTTTCAAATAAATATGTGAAAAGTGTGACATGGATTTGTATTCAGCCCCCTTTACCTTGATACCCCTAATTAAAATCAAGTGGAACCAATTGCCTATAGAAGTCACCTAATTACTAAATAGAGTCCACCCGTGTGTAATTTAATCTCAGTATAAATAAAGCTGTTCTGTGAAGCTTTCAGAGGTTTGTTAGGCCTTGTACACACGAGGGAATAAATCCGCTGAAGATGGTCCGACGGACCATTTCAGCGGAAAAATCCCCTCGTGTGTAGGGGCAAACGGACGCTTTTTGCTGGATTCATCCGGCGGAAAAATTCCAAAGCATGCTTTGAAATATTTCCGCCGGATAGCTGGCTGGCAGATATGTCCGCTGGTTAGTACGGCAAACCAGCGGACATATCTTGCCGCACATGCGTCGTATCCTGTGAATGGATCCGACGCATGCGCGCGGAAGTGTTTACTTCCTGGTGCGGTGACGTGGCGGTCACGTGGCGGCGTCAACGTCACCGCCGCGTCACCGCGCTATCCGCCGGCGGGGAATTTGATCCGATGGTGTGTACAGCCATCGGATCAAAACATCCCGGCGCAAATATACGCTGTAAACGGTCCGGGGACCGTTTACAGCGGATATTTCCCGTCGTGTGTACAAGGCCTTAGAGAACCTTAGTGGACAAACAGCATCATGAAGATCAATGAACACACCAGACAGCCTAGGGATAAAGTTGTGGAGAAGTTTAAAGCAGGGTTAGGTTATAAAAAAAATCCCAAGCTTTGAACAGGGCACTCTATGAAGGGGAGGTTTTCTCTACACTATTTTACATTTAATTTATGTTGTATCCTCATGCCTAGAAGACTTTAATAAATATATTCAATACAGTGAAGCCCTGTACACACAATCAGATATCTGATGGAATCTAATCCGATGGATTTTTTCGTCAGATATCCGATGAAGCTGACTTTCATCAGTCTTGCCCACACACCATCAGTCAAAAATCCGACCGTGCCAAAACGTGGTGACGTACAACGCTACAACGAGCCAAAAAAAAAAAATGAAGTTCAATGTTTCCGAGCATGCGCCAACTTGATTCTGAGCATGTGTAGATTTTTGTCCGATGGAGTTCCACACAGACGATCGGATTTTTCTATTGTTTTTTTATCCATAGGAAAAATTTAAAACATGTTCTATTTTTTTCCACCAATGGAAAAAAGCCAGATGGGGCCCACACACAATCGGTTTGTCCGATGAAAACAGTCAATCGGTCTGTTTTCATCGGACAAACCGATCGTGTGTACACGGCTTTAGTATTTTGGGTTGCTTTAATTATGTAAAAGAAGTGTTCATTCATTACAATTTTCTTTTATAAATTGTTTTTCTTTCTTTGTAAATTAAACCTGTACATTAAATATATACTATATATACTGTATGTATCCAAATCAGCTGCAAAATGTAAGCCCTATTGGTCATGAAAAAAAAGTAAAATAAATTATAATGGACTATAAAAAAGTTATATGGTTCTAAGCTGACTCATTAGGCCACTTAACCCAATATTTTCTCAAATGTTCTTTAAGACATTTTTTTATAAATCTGATCAGTTTTAACTGATTAAGTTTGTGAAAACGGGAGAGTATAGTCTCAATTATTAAATTTAGAAAAATAAATTTAAAATGTACCAGCATCCCGGAATGATTGGAAGAGGGAAGACCACATAGTTGGAGACAACAAAGCTGCTTGACACTGTGGGCCAGATTCAGGTAGATGGGCACTTCTTTATTCTGGAGTAACGTTTCTCATTTACGTTACTCCGCCGTAACTTTAGGAGCAAGTACTGTTATTCACAAAGCACTTGCTCCTAAAGTTGCGGCGGCGTAACGAAAATGAGCCGGCGGAATTCAAATTGGGCGGGTAGGGGGCGTGTATTATGTTAACTATGCGCGATCCCGCGGCGAACGTACTGCGCATGCGTCGACTGTCAGTGCGCATGCTCCAAATTCTGTCAGTGAACGTCAATGACGTCAATCCCCATTCACGGACGTTTTACGCAAACGACTCGATTTTTTTTTTTGCGACGCAATGACGACGCCCATACTTAACATAGGATACTCCACTAGGGGGCTGCTTTATCTTTACGCCGCGTATCTCTTACGGAAACGTCGGAAAGTCACTGCCTCGCGCCCGAATACGATCGTGAATTTCCGATTCCCGCTGATTAACATATTCTCGGCGTTAATCAGCGGGAACGCCCCGCGCGCCATTTTTAAAATTGAAGTTCCGATACGACGGCGTAATACAATTACGCCGCTCGTATAGGAACTCCAACCCGGCGTTTATTGTTTTCTGGTTACAGAAAACAAAAACGCCGGCTCAAAGTGACAGATAGGCTGGAGTATCACTGATACTCCAGCCTAACTCTACCTGAATCTGGCCCTATGTGTCTAAACTATATCGATCAGTATGGGTTTGGTTGGGATTTTCAAGGTACTTATAGAGAGGCATATATCAGATAAAAAATAGATTTATTACAAATGGAACAATACAACAATAATAAAATGATGGGACAGGCCCCACAGTTCGGACACATTAAGGTATTTGTTGAGATAACACAAAACAAAACAAAACCGTATTGGTCAGATGCGTGGAGCCGATCTGCGACCTCGACCAGTTTTGCGGTTGATACCGCGTCTTTAGGAGGATCTACATAAATATATATTGTTTATAGAGAAGAACAAGCATAATTTAAATAATTGTAAACATTTTAGAAACAAAGCAGCAAGACCGATGTTAGACTGACTGCGAAGACACACTCACCTGGGATGGCAGATGGCCTGGAATGAGCAACCAACAGTCGCGCCCCCCCAAAACAAAGAACACAAATGGCTCGCGCCGGGGAAGCTGACAAAAGCTCTAAAGAGTAAAGATTGCAAAAAATAATTTTAGGTATGCAACTACTAGAAATAGTGGGGGACACCGTGGAAAAAAGGAGAGGGGGGGAGGGAAGAGGACAAGAATGAAGGAGACTGGATGAGAAAAAGTGAAGGGGGAGGGGGATAACGAGGGATAGAAAGAAAGGAAAAAGAGGGGGAGTTGTGGGATGGGAAGAGCAGAGCTAGAAGGGGAAACAGAAGGAGAAGGGAAAGAGGGGGGTAAAGAGGAAAAAAACAGGAGAGAAGGTAAGGGGGACAGGTAAGGAAGGGCAACAAGGAAGAGGGGGAAGGGAAGAGGGATGAAAAAGAGAGAATGGAGGAAAAGGCTAAGGACAGGGAGGTAGTAGGAAAAGGAGGGTAGAAGGGAGGAAGAAAAATGAAGGGGGAGGAAGAAACGGGGAAAGGGGGGAGGGGAAAGAAGGGGAAAGGGAAGCGGGATGGGGAGGGGGAGAGGGGAATGAAAAAGGAGAAGGACAAGCAGCGAAGAAACAAGGGGGAGGGAGGGCTGAGGAGGAAAGGGGGGGAAGGGAGAAAACAGAGAAAAGGGAATTATTGGTGGGGGGCTAGGAAGGATAGGAGCAGAGGAGGAAAGAAGGGGGGGGGGGAGAATGAGAAAAAGGAAAAAGAGGGAAGGAGAAAGAGAAAGAAAAGGAATGAAAAGGATAGTAATGGGGGGGAGGGGGGGTGTAGGTAACGGGAGGGGGAGAGAAGAGGTGTGATGTGTGTGTGCAGAAAAAAAGTTGGGTGGTGAAAGTATAGGGATCCCAGGATTTACCAAAAAATATAAGGGGATAATCTAGTGGTTCTTACCCAAAAGGATATTTAAATGTTAATTAAAATACAATGGGGGAGAAAGGGCGGCAATATCACAAAATGATAGGCGCAGGTAGCAGCCTATGAGGTATAAGGAGAGCCAGTAACGCTGGTAAGCAGACAGCTGCAAGATAGGATACAGAGCGAGTTACATTTAGGCTGAACCAGCTAACAACAGGCTGGCAAGGCTAAAAATAATCAGACAAGACAAATTGTTAAAAAGTGTCCTACCTCGTTGTGATGGCCAATATGCATCCCCAGGGAGAGCCTGTCATATCTCACCATAAGCAAGCAAGGCGCTGCTTATGTGAGGTTTCCCCGGATCACATGGGGCGTCAGGTGACGGCGGCACCCGTGTGACGTCGCAGACGCGGCGTGATGTGATCGTCCGTCCCAAACAGCATCCCACGTGTGTGAGATGTGAGTGTGCGATCTGAGGACCCAATGGCAGAGCCAGGTCGTCAGTCGCAAGGAGGGGACTAGAACTGAAGCCCCCGCCCACGGGACGGAGTAACGCGAGCCATAGGTTCAGTAGGAGGGGGGGAGGGAGAGAGAGCCGCCCAATGCAGGAAAGCCGCCTGGGAACCAGGGGAGTCTTCACCGTCAGGCTGCATCAGGACAGCTGCCGATTTACAAAAAACATAAGAAGTATAAAATGAATTAGGTTACAAGTATAGTCAATATTTAAAAAGACAATGTCATTAAAGGGGAAATTAATTTCATATGTCATTTAACATGGGCAGAAAAACCAGCCTTAGCCGTCTGAACGATCACAAGGAAGGGGGAGGGAGGAAGGGGGAAGAGAGGGAGGGGGGGGAAGGAGGGGGGGAGACATAAAAATATACAATCCATACAGATGGCTTAAGTGGATTCATTATATAATAATGTATGCATAAAGAAATTTAAGCATAAAAGAAACACACACATAATAACAACAATCGGTTACAATCAAATAGTATTTCATTAGTATAGCTGATGCCCCCAATAGGGACCAAGGAAGAGGGAGGAGAACAGACGGTATTTAGGAAGGGGGGGAGGGGGAAAGAGAGAAAGGGGGGGATAGGCAAGGGAAGGATGACTAAATATTTTTACAGAAAACATTTATAAGAATTGACTTCATTTAGGCCAGGAGGGACTGTGGCATTGAGGTGCTCTATCCAGAGACACTCATTTTGCAAGATAGATCTATTCCAGTCACCTCCTCGTGGGTTTGGTGGAATCACTTGTAATACCAGAAAACGTAAAACGGAGAGGTCATAGCGATGATATAGGCCAACATGACGTCCAATGGTTGTTAATTTGCCATTATCTGAGTCATATAGGTGGTCACCCATTCTTTGGCGAAATTCCCTGATGGTCTTGCCGATGTAGAAGGCGCCACATCGGCAGACCATCAGGTAAACCACCCCCTTGGTCCCACAATGGGCAGAAAAAGATGGGCGGAAATGTTCTCCATTGGGTAAATGGTAGGACTGTCCCTCCCAGACCCAAGGGCAACGTGAACAAGCGCCACATTGGTATGATCTGATACTGATCGATATAGTTTAGACACATAGGGCCAGATTCAGCAAGAATTAGATTCCCGCAGAGTATCAGAGATACTCTACGCCGCCGTACTTTACCTGGCTCTAGGAGGAATTCAGAGAGATTTTGGCCCGTAAGGTACGGCGGCGTAGTGTATTTCTCCCGGCGGAATCAAAATACGCGAATAGGGGGCGTGAGGCATTTAAATTAAGCGCGTCCCCGCCGCGATTGAACTGCGCATGCTCCGTTCAGAGATTTCCCGCCGTGCATTGCGCGAAATCACGTCGTTACGTCATTTTTTTTTTTAGTAGCGTCGTTTATGGACATTCCTATTCCCGGACGACTTACGCAAAAAAAATAAAAAATTGAAAGTCGACGCGGGAACGACGGCCATACTTAACATGGGGCGCGTAACGTTAGACCAGCTAAAAGCTGGTTTAACTTTACGTGGCGAAAAAATGACGTACGCGATTGCGAACGACGCTCGTAACTTCGTGGATCTCCGTAAAAATCTAATTTGCATACCCCGACGCTGAAAACGACGCGAACTCCACCCAGCGGCCGCAAAAAGATCGCAGCGTAGATCCGAAGGCGTACGAAGACGTAAGCCTCTCGGATCGAAGCCCGAAGCCGCCGTATCATGGTTTGAGGATTCAAACTAGTGATACGGCGCGCGAAATTTGAAATTACTCCTGTCTAACACCAGTTAGACAGGCGTAATCGCTCTGTGAATCTGGGCCATAGTGTCAAGCAGCTTTGTTGTCTCCAACTATGTGGTCTTCCCTCTTCCAGGTTTTAAGTTTAATGGTCTTTCAAATGATGGACAGTTATCCTGGTATTCTTTTGAACTCAAATAGTAAAAACTCAATTTGTAAAAAAAAATAGGCCATCAACATAGATAAATTCTCAAGGGGGAGCTGTACTGCGCTAAAGTGAAAAAAAGTGAATATATATATATATATATATATATATATATATATATATATATATATAATGAAATAAAGCTGCGACACCTATAAACATGCAATATTCATGTGGAAAAAGTATAAATGGAAAAAAGGTGGCGCTAATAACTGAAAATACATAAAATGTTGAATATACAGTGCAAACACCATCAATAAAATCGATGTATAGTGATCTGCAAGCTCAAGTCCGGTCTATTAGTGGGAGGAATACGTTCTAAGTGGACAGAGAGGATGGAGATAAGGAGTTCGTTAGACCCTGCATAGAGCTATATCTGCAAGCTTTTATGACCTTGCTCACATAGGAGGTCCTATGTGTCTGGTAAGGGTGTTTAACATCTCTCCTGGTGCATCTCTAAGGCCTTGTACACACGACCGTTTTCTCAACAAAATCCATCAAGAAACTTGGTGGCAGAGCTTTTTTGCAGAGGAAAACGGTCGTGTGTAAGTTTTTTGTCGAAAAAAACTGTCGTGGATCTCGACGAGAAAAAAGAGAGCAAGTTCTCTTTTTTCTTGTCGGGAGTCTCAATTTCCTTGTCGGGCTGCTTTACGACGAGAAACACATTCGTGTGTATGCTTAGAAACCAGCGCATGCTCAGAATAAAGTATGAGACGGGAGCACACCTTCGGTAAAAGTAGCATTCGTAATGGAGATACCACATTCGTCACGCTGTAACAGACTGAAAAGCGCGAATCGTCTTTTACCAAAGATTTACTTAACACGCAGTAACATGAGATTAGCAAAAGCAGCCCCAAGGGATGTGCCAGTGGAATCAAACTTCCCCTTTACAGTGCCGTCGTACATGTTGTACGTCATCGCGTTTGATAACGACAAGATTTCGTCTTGACAGTGTGTACGCAAAGAAAGCTTGTCAAGATTCTCGACAAGCCTGACAAGGAACTCGTCGAGGAAAACTATATTTCTTTTACGACGAGTTTCTTGGTCGTGTGTACGAGTCCTTAGGAGGGGCTTTTTTCCTTTTCATCCTGGTGACGGTGGATTTACACTTTAACGCTAATTTCACTTTCTTATCAGAATTTCTTTGGACTCACTATATTGCGACTTATATTTGATGTATTTATGTTTATATAATTAAGTTCACTTAGTGGTTTATTCATCAACATAGATACTTACTTTTTGTGTTCGAAGTTGCATTCCACCATAAATTTTTCTAAGGAAGGACAAAAAACTGTTTACAATGACAACTCCAGATACCAAATTTGCATGGTACGTGCTTCAAGTTGGAGACGTTTTCTAGTGGAGCAAAATACAAACATTGGCACAAACATTAAACTAAAAAAAACACGTTGCACATAAACACCTTTAATCACTTGCAGCATATGTTAATGTATTGGCATGTAAAAAAGATTCAGCACTAATTAGCAATGAAGAAATATTTATCCCGTTCTGTTCACAAGACAGCTGACCTTCTTTGAAAGAGCCTAGGATAATATTATATTTAGAAGTAGATGAAGAGAGAATAGAGTGTGTGGAAAAAAAACAGCTGTTGTTGACTGCGTGGGTGGAGCAGCAGGATCATTTTTCTAGAACCCAGGTGAAAAAAAAAGTAATCTTGGCAGAATGCGATATGAGAGAGCTGGATGGGGGATTTGATTAAGCGTGGTCGTGTCCTGTGACACATTGGCCGTTGTCCAGTGTTCTTACTGCTTCTGGAACAATGTCTAATGTTACAATTTATCTTATATTGACATAAATTAGGTGAGCATCAAAGGATTTAAAAAAAAAAAAATCTTGATCCAACATAAATGAACACAGTCTACATGTTCACATGCAGTTAAATATGACGTCTATCATCAAGTGAAACAGTGCCAGTTTTGGAGCTCAAATGTCATATGTCCAATTGTACTTATCTTAGAGGATGGGACAGTCTTCACAATGTTCTGACAGCTATCATTCCCTGCACATGTTAAGGACAGGACTTTTCACACTATTTATTTTTGTTGGACTTACCCTGTATGTTCAGGATTTATTTTAGGAATATTTTGGGTAGCTTAGTTAAGATGCTGATATGAGTCATTCCATCCAGCATCGTGCCAGCCATAGAGTCTTATCGGTTTCCTTCAGCATCAGTTTGCATGGATTTATCAGCTTTTAGCCTTTGAAATCTGCGATGAGTGCAAATGAAAGGATAAAATTGCTATTGCTCCATGCAATGGTTCCGATTTCTCACCTTGGGTTCTTTGCTTATTATACGGATTTCCTTCTCACTTGGATTGTTGCTCTATTCTTTTGTTACAGTGTTATCTTACTGCACAGTAGTAAACATTTTTGAATCTTGTTGCGCATTGTATGTTCCCGCCAAGTTCAATGCATATTTACTCTTTCAAATCCTATACTATCTGTAAAAGATCATGGATCTTAATAGTCATGCTAAATTTTATGATGTAAACAAGCTACATAAAAGATGGATACACATTTAAATGTTTGAGGCAGTTTTAGGAGGAATATTTTCACAAATGTGGCACACAATATTTTCCAGAACACAGCAGATACATGGCCATCATGCTACTGTTTTGGACATTTTATTATCAATATGTGTGTGACAACTGCTCACAGCTCCATCTCATAATGCTCACAATATGTGGTTATTTTGTGTTTTAGTGGTTCTTTAAACATCCATGCTTATTCCCAATCCCAAGCTTAAGAACCCCCCCCACCCAGAACCAATTTGCCATGTAATGCCAGAGAACCACTTTCTCCAGAATCCTTCCGTAAGAATGCTGGAACCTGGTTTTAAAGTAAGCATCCATAGAAAAGATCCTCACACTGGGCCTTCAGGGCCTTTAAGTTTTTTTCAAGGGTGCCGGGACAAATTGCCTAAAAATTACCCCAAAATTGTATACAAGTCAGTGGGTGGATGAAACCTGCCTTTAGGTTACACAAAGCCACAAGTTATTGTACACCATTACAACCTTCTAACTACCAACCTCCTAATGACCAATGATATCATCCGTTGATAAGTAGGATGTCAGTTGCCAGCATATGATCCTTGTTTGACCATCCCCTGCCTCTCTCCATCAGCTTTAAGGTCTCATTAGCTAAGTGATGGAGAAAAACTGAGGGAGAAGAGAAACATTGGAATACTAGTCAGTACCAGTTTGCAAAAATGTATTTGCTTTGGAAGAATAAATCACCTCTAACATTGGGTATCCTACATGAAATGATGTTGCTGCATTATGTAAAATTATCAGTATAGTTTTTACATTTTAGAGGGGGGCACCTCAAGACTGTCCATAATTTTGGAGGGTGCCTCGAGATTATCCATAATTTTATAGGGTGCCTTGACTGAAAACAGGTTGAAAAACACTGCTCTATACAATATAAATACATTGTTAGCCTCTTAGTAAAGAACAAGTAGTCTTATTACTAATAGTACCATCATCCAAAGAAATCAATGTTGAATAGAAATAGGGCTTGAGGGTCCCCGCAACCCAAAAGACCAAGAAGAGGGGGGACAATTGGACAATTACGGTACAAGGTGAGTAGGTAAACTCAACAAGAGTAAATACATAAAAAAATTATAAATGTATTATTATTACATTAAATAAAAAATACAAACAACAGTATACAATAAAAAGGAACGTCGTGACGGACCATACACCGATACTAATAAACCCCTAAGAGAGAATCACGGTGGAAGAAGGAGTCACACAGGGGGTCTCTGCTTTTTCTCGGCCACTGCCGCTTCGTCAGGAGAAGTTCTGAAATTATTGACATACAAGCAATGGGCTGTGCCCAAACGAAATTTGCATCTTTGCCCACAAATAGAGATTTCTTTTGGTGGTATTTGATCACCTCTGCGTTTTTTATTTTTTTGTGCTATAAACAAAAAAAGCGTCAATTTTGAAAAAACAAAACAATATTTTTTACTTTTTGCTATAATAAATATCCCCTTTTTTAAAAAAACAAAACAAAACAAATGTCTTCATCAGTTTAGGCTTATATGTATTCTTCTACATATATTTGGTTAAATAGATTGCAATAAGTGTATATTGATTGGTTGCGCAAAACTTACGGGGAAGATTAATGGCATTTATTATTATTTTTATTTTTTTACTAGTAATAGAGGTGATCTGCGATTTTTAGCGGTATTGCAACAGACAGATTGGACACCTTCGACACATTTTTGGGACCGTTGTCATTTATTCAGCAATCAGTGCTATAAATATGCACTGATTACTGTATAAATGTCACTGGTAGAGAAGGGGTTAACACTAGGGGCGATCAAGGGGTTAAATGTGTGTTCCCTGACAGCTTATATCTGTTTGTAAAGACATGTACATGGGATTGCTTTCACTTATACCAGATTCTTATGGTAATGCTACCATTGTCGATTAATCAGCAGCAGTGATATCAGTGCAGAGTATTAGATGCTGTTTACCACTATAGGCCAGCACACCACGGATCTTCCGGAAAAGTCAGAGAATTTTTCCATTAAAGGAGGATTACATCACAAACAAAAAATTCCCAGCACATTGGATGCCTTCAGCTGCCATCATGCTATTGCTGGGCATCCAATGTGTCCCGGTGCCTTTAAGGAGGGGTGGACTACCTCCAGACAGGCTTGCCCTTAAAGTGGAACTTCAGTCATTTTTTCAACTTTCCATCTATTAAATCTTCTGCCCCTGTTGTTTTAACCTATTTCAATCCTATTTTTCCATCCAACTGAAAAACAAAAGATTTGATCTTTGTGACACTGAAAGTGGGATCGCACAACTCACTCATGCGCAGTAGGGAACCAGAAATTGAAGCCGCAAGGCTTCACTTCCTAATTCCCTTACTGAACATGGCAGCACCTCCACCCGAGAGCCAAGGGACAGATCGGCTTCGGGTGCCGACATCGCGGGCGCCCAGAACAGGTAAGTGTCCATACAGTATATTAAAAGTCAGCAGCTGCAGTTTTTGTAGCTGCTGACTTTAATATTTTTTTTTGGTGGAACTCCTCTTTAATATAAAAAAGATGTTATACTTACCTGCTCTGTACAATGGTATTGCACAAAGTAGTCCCTTACCTTCTTTTCTGGAGTCCTCTTCTAGAGACCCCTGCTGCCGTTCTCCATCCCCCTTCTTCTTCTGGGTGCCCCCATAGTACTCCCAAGCTAGACAGGCTGCAGTAGTGTTTTGTTCACTGATTATACACCAGTGATTTACTTAAAAGATTGATAGGTCATATTTGGCAGTGGCGCTGTAACATTTGGAAAGGATAGGTTTTACTTTCGCATGGAAAGTTATTTGGAACCCACAAAGACATAAAAACAGGATTTACGCAATGCCATTGGAAGGTAGCACAGAGTCTAGTAAGACTTTTTAAACTTGTGCTAAGACTAGTTATGAATCAAAAGGGATGCTACAGCTACGGAAGAACAAAATTACATATCAAACACGTGGTGGTTGATTACTAAAGGAGTAAAAACTTAAGTGAATGTTCATTTTGCTCACTGTATTTTCACACAGTGAACATGTTTTAGCCCTTTATTAAATTAACCCTTATGTCTTATTGGGAAAATGTAGGTTCACCACAGCTCACATGTAAATTTTTATTTTTTTTTAAATCAAAAAGATGTTTATTATAAAGAAGCCAAAGGGCGCAGACAGTACAAGTAAGCGACTAAAAGAAAAGGCCAAGTACAGTACATTGACAGTTGTGCAAAAACCAGGAGCATAATACAACCATGATATTATTACTAGACTTTCACCCCGCCCTTCGCTATATAATCCAGAAGGATGAACAAAAATACAAAACAGTAAAAGAGAAAGGAAACATTTTTTTTTTTTTAAATAAAAACTAAACAAAAACAGAAACAAAAGCAAAACATAAATCCGCTCAACCTGACGATACCCGCCAATCATTACTCAAATCACCTGACCCGTTAACCCCTTGTCCATTAACCGTAGGAATGGACCGGAGTTTAAAAATGTGTCTACCTAAATCCTTAGCACTGTAGCAGTCTGTTAAGAACTAGTTGTGGAGGAGCTACGTCCGGGGAACCCAACCATCACTGCCAAATCTGTTCAAACTTTCTAGGAGATTTTCTGTGAGAGTATGTATTCTTTTCGCGTTTAAGAATCGTATTCACCGTCTGGATCCACTGCCGGCTCGTCGGAACCCGATTAGAGTTTGCATGCTAAGCACAAACAAATGTTTGTATTCTTCTACATATTTTTGGTAAACAAAAAAAAATCGCAATAATATAGCGCCTACAAAATAGGGGATATTTTATGATTTTTTTTTTATTATTATTATTATTTTTTTCCAGTAATGGCGGCGATCTGCGATTTTTAGGATATGGGGGTGGGTGCGCTAGTGAATAAACAAAGTAAAAATACACAGTAAAAATACATATAGTGCATATAAAATAAACACTTAGGGGCAGATTCACAGAGAAATGGATTATCGTAGCGTATCAGAAATACACTACGCCGCCGTTTTTTACCTTGCTCTACGTGGAATTCAGGTAGATTTTCTACGGTAAACGACGGCGGCGTAGTGTATTTCTCCCGTCGCAATCCATATAGACAAGTAGGGGGCGTGAAACATTTAAATTAGGCGCGTTCCCGCGGCGATCGATCTGCGCATGCTCCGTTCGCAAATTTCCCGCCGTGCATTGCGCGAAATCACGTCGTGACGTCATTCGTTGTTTATGTAGCGTACTTTACGGGCGATCCACGTCCCGACGAGTTACGTAAACAAAAAAATTTTTTAAATAAATTCGAAGCGGGAACGACGGCCATACTTAACATGGGCTACGTAAAGTTAGAGCAGCAAAAAGCTGCTCTAACATTACGTATAAAAAAATAGACGAAAACGATTGCGACGCCCGCTCGTATGTTCGTGAATCCCCGTAAAAACACATTTGCATATCCCGACGCATCAAAACGACGCGAACTCCTCCCAGCGGCCGCAAATAGATGGCAGCGTAGATCCGAAGGCTTACGAAGACGTAAGCCTCTCGGATCGAAGCCCGAAGCCGGCGTATCATGGTTTGAGGATTCAAACTAGTGATACGCCGCGCGAAATTTGAAATTACTCCTGTCTAACCCCAGTTAGACAGGCGTAATTGTTTTGTGAATCTGCCCCTTAATGTTACAATACTAGATGATCTAGTGCAAAAGTCCATATAAGCCGTCCGTGCTAGTAATGTGGTATTGTCAATGTGGCCGGACAATATGTGCAAAAGTACATAATAAGTGTACAAAAGTACAACAAGTGCAATGAAAGTTCTATGAATCCATGGAAAGATCTTGTATGATTCAGATCAAATTTAGTGCTCATATAGTGTGTAGTCCACCTTCACCAGTACGTATGTTCTGCACCCAAAGTGAATGAGTGAAATGGTTCCTTACCAGATGGTAATGACCCTTAGTTTGTTACCAAAAAAAGGAGTCATAAACAGCTTGTGCAGTAAGACCTGCGTTAACAAATGCGTCCGGGTGCTTGATATGCTTGCAATCAGATGAGTTCCAATGGTCACATGAAATAATAAAATGATGCCAACATAGTGTAACCAGTTTAATTAAAATGTACAAAGATACAAAAAGTCGCCGATTGGCTGCTTACTATTAGTTGTGCCCCAAACCCGGCACTGAGGCTAAGTCGCGTGGGTTGTAAAGTCTCTGGTCCCGGGCGCTGGACATGTGTCTCTGGCGTGCGTTCCACTCGATCAGAGATCGGAACCAGCGGGACAGGAAGTGACGAGTAGAGCGTGCGTGGATAGATACTGCCTCGACGTACGTTTCGTTGTGAACGTCTTCAGGAAGCGTATCTTACCACGCTAGGATTGGTTATTATATATGCCTGTCAATTAGTGTGGGCGGACTTGAGGTGAACTCAGCCTCAGTATCGGATCCAACGTGATGTCGGATGCAAGCCAATGGTTGAGATGAATATGCTAGATCGAAAACAGTTATTAGTGCCCCCCATAGGACATAAACATAAACAGCAATGCCTATTAATGTTATGGTGTAGCATACGACGTTAAAATCATATAAATTAAAAACTACAACTTAACAATGACATGCAATGTTAGTAGTCTAGTAGACATACTAAGATAGATTGGCTCTATACAGGGCTTCCTATGATATATGCCCTGTAGATTTATTGAACAAGAGTCATCTGGATAGTATGCTTAGAATAAAAATAAATGAATACATTAAATTATTAAAATTATAGTAGGGATCTCATCCAGTCCCTGTCTTCCCTAGAAATTTCAGAAGGCTTATGGTTGGTGACAGTGGACATTAAGTCCCTGTACACTAACATCAGGCAAGATGATGCTATAGAAGCAGTTACTCTGTGTAACACCATCGGCGTTACTTTGTACAGAACAAGCGCAGCTGTATCATCCTTAGACAGCTGCGCTCCATTCAGCACCCTGTCATCGACACTTTCGACGTGCCGTCGAATCCTGCGTCCTGTCCACCATCCTCATTCCGTCATTTTCGACGTGCCGTCGAATCCTGCGCTCCACGCTGGAACGCGGAAACGCGCCCAGCGTGTGTCCCGCGACAGGCTGGCTATTTAAACCTCCTCTGATGGCGGCTCAGCGTCTGGTTATTGAAGTTGACGCTCGCCGCCATCTGAGACCCAAGACCTCCTCCAGAGTCCCACAGTTCCTCACCTTGTAAAGGAGATCACCAGGCTCACAGCTCCAAGTTCTACCCACAGACCCTGCTACTATCTATGACTTGCTGCTTGACCACAGAGCTCGCAATCTACAGAACCATAGAGGCATCCTGCACCTGCTACTATTCACTCTCCAGGAAGGAACTACACACCTGGTCACATCTAAACCGCAAGTACCCACAGCTAACTGTATCAAGCCTGTATACTCAGAATATTGTTCATCCTGGATTGCATCCTATGATATGTTCTTGATTGCCTGATACCATATGTTGTAGAGACTGAGACGTATTACCAGGATTCTCATATAACCTATTGGTAGATGCACCACACCATTTATAGGAGAGATACCAGGAGGTTGTGATGAAATAACCCCATGAGCTCTGTTTAACATCATAGAGCAACCAGGTGGTTTAATCTGAGTATCCTCCAGAATAATTAATTACCACTTCCTCTCCTATTCATGGTGACGGCGTAGTTGTCACAGAATAACCAGACCAGATATATATTAGATGGATCCCGCTGATTTAGCGAATCATCTACTGGGACTCACTCAAAGGGTAGATACCCTAACTAATTCTTTAAATGAATTCCGCCTAGAAAATGAAGCTCTCCGCCAGCAGAACCTTGCTCAGGTTACAGAGAGACCAGAACCCAAGGTCTGTACTCCGGAACCTTTCTCTGGCGATAGGAAACTTTTCCGGCAATTCATCAGCTCTTGTCGCTTGATGTTCGAGCTACGTCCCCGTACTTACTATTCTGATAGGATTAGAATTCTCACCCTCATCTCATACCTCAGGGGTGAACCGAGAGTTTGGGCCGACGCCTATCTAGAAGAACACGGAGATCTCCTTGGAGCTCTGGACACTTTTCTCGCAGAAATGTCCCTCCTTTATGAGGATCCCAATAAACAGTTGACTGCTGAAAATTCCATCAGAAATCTCAAACAGGGGAAAAGACCAGTGGAGGACTACATTTCTGAATTCAAATGTTGGTGCCGAGAGACCCAGTGGTCAGATATCGCACTCAGGAACCAATTTCGGCTAGGTCTGACAGAAACTCTGAAAGACGAAATCGCACGTGTAGAACTTCCACCATCCCTAGAGGATCTCATGCAACTGTCCATTACCATAGATCGACGTATTCGAGAGAGAAGAGCTGAACGTGCCAATGCGTCTTTTCCTTCACCTTTCAGGAGAGCCAGATCTCCCCCCAAGGAGCTTCCGATGGAACTTGGTGCGATTAAAGGTCCTTTAAGCACAGCGGAGAAACAACGCCGCAGAGACCAAAACCTCTGTCTGTACTGTTCTGCTCCTGACCACGTTGTACCCACCTGTCCCCTTCTTAAGAGGAATTCGGAAGGTAAAGATCACCACAGAAACAAATTTAATTTCACTGGTACAATTTCTAATCGTTACATTATTATTCTTCTTACATTACAGTGGGAGCAAGAAAGGTTCTCCATTGAAGCAATGGTCGACACTGGAGCCTGTGGAAACTTTATTGACTCTAAGATTGTAGAATCTAATAAAATACCTTGTGTGATTAAGCAAACCCCTGTGTCACTCACTTTCATTGATGGTTCCAGTTCTCCCACAGGTCCAATTACATTCCAAACCTCACCCCTTTGGGTGACTTGCGCTCCAGGTCATACTGAGAACCTCATTTTTGACGTCATCCAATCACCTCTATTTCCAATAATACTCGGATTACCTTGGTTACGTCTTCATCAGCCTACTTTCCAATGGTCTACTAGTTCCTTAACCTTACAATCCTCTTTCTGTAAAGAGAACTGTTATCCTAATTGTTCCATCTCTTTCACAGAGATCTACCCTCCTGATCTTCCAGCTTATCTACATGATTTTGCCGACGTTTTTAGCAAAACCAAGGCAAACTTGCTCCCCCCACACAGGATCTATGATTGCCCCATAGATCTTATAGCTGACGCACCGATCCCAACTGCTCGGATTTATCCATTATCTCAACCTGAACTTGTACACCTCAAGGATTATATCGACGAAAACCTCAAGAAAGGTTTTATCAGACCTTCAACCTCTCCAGCGAGTGCAGCCATGTTCTTCGTAAAAAATAAAGACGGCTCACTCCGACCAATTATCGACTACCGTGCACTCAATAGCATTACTATAAAGAACAGATATCCACTACCATTAATTCCAGAACTCATCGAACGACTCCAGACTTCAAAGATCTTCACTAAACTAGATCTGAGGGGTGCCTATAATCTCATAAGAATTCGATCTGGTGACGAGTGGAAAACAGCTTTTAAAACACGCTATGGCCTCTACGAGTACACCGTAATGCCCTTTGGGTTATGCAACGCACCTGCAACCTTCCAATATTTCATCAACGACATTTTCCGAGATTTGCTCGACGTTTGTGTTGTGATTTATTTGGATGACATTTTAATCTATTCAGATTCTCCCGAAGAACACATCAAACATGTACGCTGGGTTTTGGCCAGATTGAGAACACACTCTTTATATGTCAAACTTGAAAAGTGTGTTTTCAGTCAGCGCAGCATTTCTTTCCTGGGATATCTAATTACCCCAAACGGAATACAGATGGAATCATCAAAGGTACAGTGCATATTATCCTGGCCTGTTCCCCACTCCAGGAAGGCTCTACAACGGTTTCTCGGATTCTCTAACTACTACAGAAAATTCATTAAGGATTTCTCTACGATCGTGAAACCATTAAACAATCTCACTAGTAGTAAGATGCCTTTTTCCTGGTCTGATCAGGCACAGAAATCTTTTGACCTTCTGAAGCTCAGTTTCACATCCGCACCGATCTTACAACTTCCTAACCCACTTTACCATTTCACCTTAGAGGTAGATGCCTCGCATTTTGCTTTGGGAGCCGTACTCTCCCAACAAGCTTCATCATCTGAACCTCTACATCCGGTAGCCTTTTACTCTAGGACATTATTACCTGCCGAAAAGAATTACCCCATTGGGGAAAAAGAACTCCTTGCTATAAAGGATGCCCTAAGTAATTGGAGACATCTCTTGGAAGGTTCCAAACACCCCATTACCATCCTCACCGATCATCGCAATTTGCAACATTTGAGGGCCTGTAAAACCCTTTCTGCCCGCCAAGTCAGGTGGAGTCTATTCTTTGATAGGTTCGACTTCAACATCTCCTATCGTCCTGGTACAGAAAATGTCAAGGCTGACTCGTTGTCACGTATGCATGACAACCAGACAATTGAAACACCTCCCCTTTCTATTATTCCACCTGATCGATTCATTGGAGCATCTGTTCCTTTCTTGGATTTACTGATCCAATCTCTCCCTAACGAGGTACCCCTAATGCCCCAGGGTCTCAAAAAGGAACCTAACGGGTTATTTACCTACAACAATAAGATCTACGTGCCCGCCTCTTTACAACCTCTACTTCTCAAACAACTTCATGATGCTCCTCTGGCAGGTCATCCAGGAATAAGTAAAACCATTCATTTAATTAAAAGAAATTACTGGTGGCCCAAGCTTTCACAGACAGTCACTGATTATGTCAATTCCTGCGTGATATGTGCCTCCAACAAACATTCCAGGAAGCCACCTTACGGACTCCTTACTTCAATCCCAATACCTGAAAGACCCTGGGACGTGGTCTCTATGGATTTTATTGTCGACCTCCCCAGGTCTCAAGGTGCCAACACAATTCTAGTTACAGTAGATTTATTAACAAAGATGGCTCACTTCATCCCATTAAAAAATCTACCAACTGCTCTAGAGACTGCACAAGCCTTCCTTCAGAATGTACTTAAGCTACATGGGTTGCCCTCCCAGATTATCTCGGACAGAGGCACTCAATTCATTTCTAAATTCTGGAGAGCCCTTTGCCAGGCCTTGCAAATTGATCATCGAATGTCCACTGCTTATCATCCGCAAACAAACGGACAAACAGAACGAGTAAACCAAACACTGGAACAGTATTTACGCTGTTATTGCACCCATCTACAGGACGACTGGCTTCAGTTTCTTCCTCATGCCGAATTTGCGTATAATAACGCCTCCAGTTCTTCCTCCGGATTCTCTCCTTTTTATGCAAACTATGGGTTCCACCCCAAATCTGCTCCAGTCTCCGTTCTCCCTAACAATGTTCCCGCTGTAGAACATTACCTCTCCACCTTGAAGAGGACCCTACGAATACTCCATTCTAATCTTACTACAGCGCAACAAAGACAAAAGAAGTATTATGACTCCCGCAGAACTTCACCTCCTAAATACAAAGTTGGAGATTTGGTTTGGCTCTCCACTCGAAATCTACGTCTTAATATCCCTTCAAGAAAACTCGGTCGCCAATTCACTGGTCCATTTTCCATTTCACATATCATCAACAACAATACCGTTAAACTACTTTTACCTCCGGATTGGAAGATACATCCTTCTTTCCATGTCTCACTTATTAAGCCTTTCACTCCTAATCCGTTCCCTAACAGAGACCCTCAACCCCCTTCTCCTGTTGAGGTTCTCGGTGAGACTGAATATGAGGTACAGAAAATTCTAGATTCCAGGAGACATGGATCTTCCCTGCAATATCTAATCCGTTGGAAGGGTTATAGCCATCTTGATGACTCCTGGGTAGATTCCTCCGACATTCATGCTCCCCGGCTCGTCAATCAATTCCACCGCAGATACCCTGATCGACCATCACTTTCTGGGTGTATATCTGGGACCCCCTTGAGGAGGGGAGTATGTAACACCATCGGCGTTACTTTGTACAGAACAAGCGCAGCTGTATCATCCTTAGACAGCTGCGCTCCATTCAGCACCCTGTCATCGACACTTTCGACGTGCCGTCGAATCCTGCGTCCTGTCCACCATCCTCATTCCGTCATTTTCGACGTGCCGTCGAATCCTGCGCTCCACGCTGGAACGCGGAAACGCGCCCAGCGTGTGTCCCGCGACAGGCTGGCTATTTAAACCTCCTCTGATGGCGGCTCAGCGTCTGGTTATTGAAGTTGACGCTCGCCGCCATCTGAGACCCAAGACCTCCTCCAGAGTCCCACAGTTCCTCACCTTGTAAAGGAGATCACCAGGCTCACAGCTCCAAGTTCTACCCACAGACCCTGCTACTATCTATGACTTGCTGCTTGACCACAGAGCTCGCAATCTACAGAACCATAGAGGCATCCTGCACCTGCTACTATTCACTCTCCAGGAAGGAACTACACACCTGGTCACATCTAAACCGCAAGTACCCACAGCTAACTGTATCAAGCCTGTATACTCAGAATATTGTTCATCCTGGATTGCATCCTATGATATGTTCTTGATTGCCTGATACCATATGTTGTAGAGACTGAGACGTATTACCAGGATTCTCATATAACCTATTGGTAGATGCACCACACCATTTATAGGAGAGATACCAGGAGGTTGTGATGAAATAACCCCATGAGCTCTGTTTAACATCATAGAGCAACCAGGTGGTTTAATCTGAGTATCCTCCAGAATAATTAATTACCACTTCCTCTCCTATTCATGGTGACGGCGTAGTTGTCACACTCTGGCACTTAGGGCTGACCTAAGATTACCAGAAGTACAGATCCAATTCTTAATTGATGGACTCCAACAAGCCATGGGTAATAACTACTTCTGGGCACTAGGATTTATGTTTCAACCAGGTCAAAGGAGTGGCAATGGGGGCTAGATATGCCCCCAGCGTGGCAAATCTGGTATTAAATAAATGGGAGGAGGAGTCCATCTACCAGAACCACCCAGTATCTCTTATTTTTTATAGGAGATACATACATTATCCTTATGTGGGAGGGTCCTTGGGACTCTTTGGACAGCTTTTTGGGCGGTATGAATAATAACCAGTATGGTCTCAATTTTCAGCAACATCCAGTCTTGTTTCCATTAATTACCTGGACTTAACTTTGGTTAAGAAAGACAAAAGGATTAGCACACAAACTTATTTCAAGGGTCTTCTAGTCCCGCATCTTGACCGGCGTGTTCTTCCATTTTCTTCTCCTTCCGCTGTCCTTCTCGTCCGCATCTTCTTCTGGTTCTTCTTCGCCGGAGGCGCCGCTTCCAATTGAAATCCCCGCTGTATGCCGGACCACGCCCCCTCTGACGCCATGGGCAAGCTCTTAGGAAAGTCCCCGTGTGCTGCATGTGCGTCAGAGGGGGCGTGGTCACATGTCAGACGGCGGGCAATTCAATTGGAAGCGGCGACTCCGGCAAAGAAGAAGCCGCGCACAAGCTTCCAATTGAATTGCACGCCATCTGACATGTGACCACGCCCCCTCTGACGCACAGGCACCACACGGGGACTTTCCTAAGAGCTTGCCCTTGGCGTCAGAGGGGGGCGTGGTCCGGCATACAGCGGGGATTTCAATTGGAATCGGCGCCTCCGGCGAAGAAGAACCAGAAGAAGATGCGGACGAGAAGGACAGCGGAAGGAGAAAAAGATGGAAGAACACGGCGGTCAAGATGCGGGACTAGAAGACCCAAGAAAGAAGCAGAGGAAGAAGAAGAAGGAAGAAGAAACCCGAAGAAAAGAAGAAGAAAGAAGATAATAAAGGACTTGTCAAAAACCGGCTCTTGTCTTTTTTAACACTTGACACTTTTTTTTTCGTGAAATGGGTCTGGTTATGGATATTTGGGGGGAACCCCACGTTATTTTTTTTTTGGTGTTTTTTATGAATGAATTCTCCTGCAATTGCCGGGAGCCGACAATTCATTATTGCTGCGAGTCTGTTTTAAATGTCTTTTTTCCTTCAGAATGTCACTTTTCACATGCTGACATTACACCCAGGGCGGCCATCAGGGGGGTACAGGCAGTACACCTGTAAGGGGCCCGGGGGTCTGGAGGTGCTCAGGTGCCTGGAGGCACCCAGGGCCCCAGATGGTAACCCCCCTCTTTTTTTTTTTTTTTTTAATGTATTTTTTAATATTTTATTTATTTATTTTTTTATTAAAGGGCCAATTTTTTGTATTTATTTTTTTAGCAGTCCGGAGGTCCCCAGGGGCCCAGAGGCCCCCCGGGCCCCGGGTGGCACCCCCCATTTTTTCATTTATTTTTTTGAAAGATAGTTTTTTTTATTAAAGGGCCAATGTTTATTTTTTTAGGGGTCTGGAGGTCCCCAGGGGCCCGGGGATCCCCAGGGATCCAGATGACAACCCCCCTTTTAAAAAAAAAAAAATATATATATATTTTTATATATTTATTTTAATTTTATATATATATATATATATATATATATATATATATATATATATATATTATTATTAACCACTTGCGGCCCCGCATATGCTCAATTGACGGCAGCTTAGGGGACCTGAATATCCAAGCTGCCGTCGATTGACGGCATCGTTTTTTCCGGGCACTGGGGGGCGCGCGCCAATGGCGTCGTGCGCACCCGGCGCGTCCCCGAGATGCCAATGCGCATGCCTGGCGGTCGCGATGTCCACCAGGTACCCGCTGATCGGCAGTTTTAGAGCAGGGACGTGAAGCTCTGTGTGTAAACACAGAGCTCCACGTCCTGTCAGGGAGAGGTGACAGATGCTGTTTCTCTTGTACATAGGGAGACAGCATCGGTCACCTCCCCCAGTCACCCCCCTCCCCCCACACAGTTAGAACACACCCAGGACTCACATTTAACCCCTTCCTCACCCCCTAGTGTTAACCCCTTTCACTGCCAGTCACATTTATACAGTAATTAGTGCGTTTTTATAGCACTGATCGCTGTATAAATGTGAATGGTCCCAAAAATGTGTCAAAAGTGTCCGATGTGTCCATCGCAATATCGCAGTCCTGACAAAATTCGCAGATCGCCGTATTACTAGTAAAAAAAAAAAAAAATTGTCAGAATTCTATCCCTTATTTCCTAGCCACTATAATCTTTGCGCAAACCAATTACTATACGCTTATTGCGATTGTTTTTTTTACCAAAAATATGTAGAATACATATCGGCCTAAACTGAGAAAAAAATATATATTTTTTTTTTAAAAATTTGATTTTTATTAGAGCAAAAAGTAAAAAATATTCTGGCCCAGATTCACAGAGCGATTACGCGTGCGCAACTGCTGTTGCGCGTGCGTAAGTCTAAATGTGCGCGTGCGTATAGTTGGACGCGATTCACAAAACAATATACACCAGAAATCTACGTTTTTTTGTCCGGCGTAATTGAGTTAGACATGCGCTTCCCTTCGCGCAAAACTGCGCTAGACACACCATTGATTTGCTAGTCAAATATGCTAATGAGGGAGTTACGGGGATCCACAAAAAAACGCAGTTGCTGCGCAGGCTACGCGATGTGCGCAACTGCAAAATGTCCTGTCTAAAGTTAGAGCACCTAAAAGCTGGTCTAACTTTTGAAAAAACGTCTACATCTCACAGAAAGCAACACCGTTACTGAGGAGCAGACCACACACACGTGTTGCACTACAATTTGACTGCCAACATGCCAGGGGCATCGTCGCTCATAGCTGCACTAGTGAATATAGATGACCAAAGAAGGAGGAGGGCACGGAGGATGGCACGGGAGAGGGTATACCGCACCCGCATACACCTGTTTGGCATGAATGATTCAGAGGTCTTTTGCATCTTCAGATTCCCCCCTCATGCCATCCTGGAATTAACCACAACCTTGCAGGAGGACATCACCAGCCCAACACAACGCTCACATGCAGTGCAGCCACTGGTCAAGGTACTGGCAACACTCCATTTCCTTGCCAGTGGCTCTTTTCAGCGTACAAGTGGAGTGGTGGCTGGGATGTCACAATCCTCCATGAGCAGATGTGTGCACCAGGTTGTCCCAGCAATCCTCACACGCTTGGCCAACCTAATCATAAAACCAACCACTGAGGAGCTGGGAATCAAGGCAATGGCAGATTTCTACCGAATTGCCAGATTCCCACGCACCATCGGGGCCATAGATTGCACACATGTGGCACTCCAGCCCCCCCATGAGACCGAGCACATGTACCGCAATCGGAAGAATTGGCATTCCATCAACGTACAGGTGATAGTTGATGCCCAAGGCCTCATATGGCACGTTCGTGCCAAACACCCCGGATCCACCCATGACAGCTACATCTACAATCAATGCCACATCCGAACGGAATTCGAACAGAACGTGTATGGGAACACCTGGCTGGTTGGTGAGTGACATGGGAGTCAGGCATGACTATCCCCTCCCGTGATGCACAACAGAAGTGGCACATGCATGACTAACATTCTCCTGTCTTTTCCTTTACAGGTGACTCTGCATATGCCCTGGGACCCCATCTCATGACTCCTATCCGGAACCCCCAAACCCCAGGAGAGGAACGATACAATGAAGCACACATCAAAACCCGTGCAGTGGTGGAGCGCACCTTTGGCCTCCTGAAGTCACGTTTCCGATGCCTGGATAAGTCTGGGGGTACACTGTTGTATTCCCCAAACTTCGTGTGCCATATCATCGTTGCATGTTGCATGCTGCACAATCTCGCAGTGAGGAAGGGCCTGCAGATAGAGGAACGTGATGACCTAACCCCCCAACCAGACAATCAACCCCTAACCGAGGATACCCCGTCTTCTGAGGGAAGAGCAGTCAGGAGACAGCTCATATTGGGCATCTTTGCACGTTAAACACACACATGAATCATGGCACAATGAGAATGCATGCATGCACACCACTATGGTCCCTAGCACACACACCCCACATCCTCATCAAATTGGATTGGCACCAGTCCACCATGCTAGACTGGTGAGCAGTAACGCCACGTCAAGGCTCCAATTATGTCACTGTACATTCATACACCATTCACACGGACCTGGAGATCACTTCTCCCTGGTCCTGGGGAACCCTTCTCCACCAAAATTGAGGATGACACCCCTTTTCCAGCAGAATTGTCACCCCCACATTCAAACATCATTCACAACCCAAAATATGCCAAAAATGTCAGGAAAAAAAAAATGCATAGAAACAAAAATTGCATCGAAAAAAATAAATAAGCAGAGAACAAAAATAAAAATGCTTTCAAAACAAACAAAAGGGGGAAAAAAAATTAATGCTCTCTGCCTGAGCCACGCCTGGGGCGCCCCCGGCCACGGCCCCGGACCCTCAGGGGAGACGCATGGGGGAGGGGAAAAGCCGGGGAAGGAGGAGCAGCCCCTGAGATTTGCCCACCTGGCGGCCTGCCCTCCAAGGCCACGGCTATTCTGTCCAGGGCAGCACCAAGTGTTGCCGTGTTGCCCTGGATAGCCTGGGTAAGGGCCCTCACATCCTGCCCAACGCCTGCTGCTGTAGTTTGCAGGTCATTTAGGCAGGTTGTGGAGGCCCGGGAGTCCAGGTTACCCAGGCTATCGTTAATGGAGGACAGGCTCTGATCCACCCGCCCCATAGTCTGGCAGAGCTGTCTCAGAAGGCGGGTCTGGGTGGCCAGGTTCCTTCTCAGACAGGCGGGCAGGAGATTGGGCGCCCCCCTGGTGCTCTGGGATGACCTCCTGGCACCAGCTGATGGTTGTGGCCGGGGAGAAGGGGAGGCCCTTGTGAGGGGAGCCATGTTGGGGGAGGAGGGGGGGGGGCTCACCCTTAGGGAGGGCAGGCTTCTTGCAGCCAGAGGGGAAGAGTCTGCAGAAACCAAACGTCCAGTGCCTGCCATGGACTCCTCCTCCTCATGATTCTCCTCCTCCTCATGATCGTCCTCCGCATGATCCTCCTCCTCCTCTTGTTCCTCCTCCGCGGACTCTGGCCTTGTTGGGGGGGCCTCATTAGGCTGCTGTCCTGGCGTTGGAGCGGTCAGGCCAGATGGCCCTGCACCCTCCTGCACATCTGTGGATGACACAAACCATTCACAGGTTGGAGGATCCACACACTTGCCACATATTCCCTTTCACCCCCTCCCCCACACATGCTACACACCTGAGAGAAATAAAAACCTTACCTGGCACCGCGGGGACCGGACTTGTGTCAAAGCCTGGCAGGCCCTCCACTTCATGCCGGTGAAAGGTCAGGGCCACCACACGCTCCGTCGCTGTAAATATAACCCGGCATGGTGGGCCCCCTCCTGTGCCCCTGGCATGGGCATTTATTGCGGCCAGTTTTTTTTTAACCTCACGCCGGAGGTCATTTATTTTCTTTTCAATCCCAGAGCGGGTCCGTGTCTCCCCCTCCCCCGATGAATTGACCTGCTCCGTGATCATATCCAATATCTCCCTCCTCCTGGCCGGGGTGGTGGTGGCACTCTGCGGGCCGTGGAGAAAACGCCCATAGTCGGTAATGGCCCGGGCAAGAATTCTTTTTTCCCCCACAGTAAAATTGAGCTTTCTTTTTTTCTCAGTCATACTTCCAAACAAACTCACTAGCAGTCACCAAAAATCTGTCACAAATACAAGCACAACCAATCAGACAAGAACACACACAAAGAGAAAAAGAACAGCCAAAAATCACACTAGCACTCAGCAAGAAACAGACACAAAAAAATCAGATGAAAAAATAAAGCAAGAAAACAAACGCTCAGAAATATATCAATCAAACAAACAGTCTCAAACACTTATCAAAATACACTTTCACAAAACTACCAACAAGCACTAGATCACACAGAACACTAATCTCACAACTACTGTACAAAACACACTCTAACGAACAACAGAGCAAAAGCACTTGATTCAATGGGAAGGGACACAAAGGGATGTACTTTTGCAATGGAAGGGCGTTTGTGTGTGTCTATTTATGCTGTCTGCGTAGTTCACAACATTGCCCTAGTCCATTTCCAATTTCACTGATTGCGCCGCTCCCGAGTTGTGAGCATGCGCACAACGGAGCTGACATGGTTTCCTTCACGCGCGCATGCGCGAGTCGGCCGGCCCTTCATTTGCATGGGGTCACGGCTCATTTCAATGTAACACGCCCACGTCCCTCCCAATTTGTATTACTCCTCCTTACGCCTCAGGAAAAAACCTTACGCTTGCGCAATCTCTTGCGTAAAAGCTACGTGAATCGCCGGATTACGCGGCTAGATTGCGCAAGTCTAACGGAAAAGTGGTGCGCTACGCCGGAATGATAATGCGCCGATCTACGTGAATCTGGGCCATTCTGTGTTTTTTTTCAAAATTGTCGCTCTTTTTTGTTTATAGCGCAAAAAAAAACAAAAAACGCAGAGGCGATCAAATACCACCAAAAGAAAGCTCTATTTGTGGGGAAAAAAAGGACATCAATTTTGTTTGTAAGGCACGTCGCACGACCGCGCAATTTTAATTTAAAGCGACACAGTGCTGAAAGCTGAAATTTCGCCTGGGCAGGAAGGGGGTATATGTGCCCAGTAAGCAAGTGGTTAAAGGGCCCTGAGGGCCCCAGGTGACAACCTTTTTGCTTATAAAAATGTTTTAAACGTTTTATATTTTCTTTAATTTTTTATATATATATATATATTTTTAGTAAAAGGCTCAGAGGTCCCCAGGGCCCCATGTTATTTTTGTTTAGATATTTTTTTAGTTATTTTTTATTAAAGGGCCCAGAGGTCCCCAGGCAACCCCCTTGTTTTTTTTTATAATTTTTTTTATATATATATATTTTTATTTATTTTTCATTAAAGGGCCCAGAGGTTTATTTTTATTAAAGGGCCCAGAGGTCCCCAGGGCCCCCGGATGGCTACCACCCTTTGTTTAATATATATTTTTCTTTATTTCTTTTTTTGGAAAGGAACCCCCCGCTTATCAAATCGCGGCAGCCCCCCCGCTTATCAAATCGCGGCAGCACCCCCCCGGTTCTCTGCCCATGCCTGAAGCTGTGTAAGGGGCCCCATAATTACTGATTACACCCCCCCCATGGTATGAAATTTAAAGGAATATTTCACTTTTATTGTTGCACTTTAACCACTTTAACCACTTCCATACCGCGCCTATTCTGGCACTTCTCTCCTTCATGTAACAATTATATTTTCTTCCTTGAAAATTACTCAGGACCCCCAAACATTATATATATATTTTATTAGCAGACACCCTAGGGAATAAAGTGGCGGGCATTTTTTATTAAAAATGTCAAACTGTATTTGCGCCAACATTTTTCTAACGCCTTTTTTTTTTGCTTAAAAAAAAACCTGTTTCATGAATTAAAAAATAACAAAGCAGTAAAGCTAGCCCAATTTTTAGGGATAATGTGAAAGATGATGTTACACCGAGTAAATAGATATCTAACTTGTCACGCTTTCATATTGCGCACACTCATGGAATGGCGCTAAACTTTGTAATTAAAAATCTCCATAGGCGACGATTGACTTTTTTTTCAGGTTACCAGTTTTGAGTTACAGAGGAGATCTAGTGCTAAAATTATTGCTCTCACTCTAACGCACGCTATGATACCTCACATGTGGGGTTTGAACGGTGTTTACATATGTGGGTGGGACTTGCATGCGTGTTCGCTTCTTAGTGCGAGCTACTAGGGACAGGGGCATTTCAATTTAGATTTTTATTTGTTTTATGTTTTTTTAACATCATATTTTAATTTTTGCACTTTTTTGACCCTTTTTTTTGTATTATTTTTCACTTTTCTTCCTATTACAAGGAATGTAAACATCCCTTGTAATAGGACTAGTGTGTGACAGGTCCTCTTTATGGAGAGAGGCGGGGTCAATAAGACCCCACATCTGTCCTCCAGGCTGGAAAGCATGGAATTTGAGAAAAATAAAACATCTCATGCTTTCAGCTGCGATCATGTTCGTTCAGCACAGTGGTGTAGTGTATAGCACGTTCACCTAGCAGCAAAAGGGTCGCTGGTTCGAATCCCGCCCATGACACCATCTGCCTGGAGTTTGCATGTTCTCCCTGTGCCTGCATGGGCTTCCTCCCACAATCTAAAAACATGCTGTAAATCGGATCCTGTCTAAATAAGCCCTAATATGCAGTAGGATATTTAGGTTTTGTGCTGCCCTAGGCCTGACCAAATTTCTGCACCCCCTATAGAAAAATGACCCACCCTTTCCTGTCAAGGCCACACCCTGTTTTTTTATCACGCGCCCAGGAATTTTCAAGGGACACACACAAGTTCTGTGGGGGGGCACAGGAGTCCCTTAATTTGCCTAGTTTTTCTATCACTTCCTGTTTGGCTATGGGGCAGGAAGTGAATGCCAATCTCCCCAAACGGACAGGGATAATACAAAATAAACTGACAGGGCTTATAACCCTTCCCCCCCAACTCTATCCAAAATGAAAGAAAACAAAAAAAAGAAGTGTTGATTATAGTTCCAGTTTAACCCCAAATTTCAGATAATTTTATTTAGAGGCCTAAGAAAATATAACATGCCAATAGGCCAGGATCCAGCGTTGCTAATATGTATGAATGTGTGTTAGGGACCCCCACAAACACCACCCAATGTTAAATAAACAATTTTCTTGTTTGTTTTGGGGATGCCTGTACCCCTGATAGGGTAAAGACACCTCACAAATGTTGTCACTTTCTACTTAATTCATTCACGTCCTGCCACATAGCCAAACAGGAAGTGAGGGAAAAACCTGATTAATGTCTTGTTGGGGACACACAGATCAATCTAAATAGTTTGCATTTTGCTGTGTACACCCCAAATTAGTAGGGATCTTGGACTTTGGGGTCCATTTACTAAATGCAAATCCACTTAGCACTACAAGTGAACAAGCAAGGAAGAAAAAAAAATTTTGGCGGGATTGGATGTTAAAAACATCAGTGCTTCCCTTCTGATTTTCATTGACTACGCTTCTACTGCAGAGCGGCTTTGCCTTTACTAAACCACAAAGTAACTAATCATTTGGGGTGTACACAGCAGTGCAATTTGCTTTATGGGGACACTTGTTAGATTGACCTGTGTCCCGAAGACAAGACCATTGGTAGGGTTTTAACTAGGGTTGTCCCGATACCGATACCAGTATCGGTATCGGGACCGATTCCGAGTATTTGCGGGAGTACTTGTACTCCCCCAAATACCCCCAATACCAAAATAGAATGCATATGTGGGGGGACATGACATGGCTGCATATGTGGGGGGACATGACATGGCTGCATATGTGGGGGGGACATGACATGGCTGCATATGTGGGGGGACATGACATGGCTGCATATGTGGGGGGACATGACATGGCTGCATATGTGGGGGGACATGACATGGCTGCATATGTGGGGGGACATGACATGGCTGCAATATGTGGGGGGACATGACATGGCTGCAATATGTGGGGGGACATGACATGGCTGCATATGTGGGGGGGACATGCCATGGCTGCATATGTGGGGGGACATGACATGGCTGCATATGTGGGGGGACATGACATGGCTGCAATATGTGGGGGGATATGACATGGCTGCAATATGTGGGGGATATGACATGGCTGCATATGTGGGGGGACATGACATGGCTGCATATGTGGGGGGGCATGACATGGCTGCAATATGTGGGGGGACATGACATGGCTGCAATATGTGGGGGGACATGACATGGCTGCAATATGTGGGGGGACATGACATGGCTGCAATATGTGGGGGGACATGACATGGCTGCAATATGTGGGGGGACATGACATGGCTGCAATATGTGGGGGGACATGACATGGCTGCATATGTGGGGGGACATGACATGGCTGCATATGTGGGGGGACATGACATGGCTGCATAATGTGGGGGGACATGACATGGCTGCATAATGTGGGGGGACATGACATGGCTGCATAATGTGGGGGGACATGACATGGCTGCATATGTGGGGGGACATGACATGGCTGCAATATGTGGGGGGATATGACATGGCTGCAATATGTGGGGGGATATGACATGGCTGCAATATGTAGGGGGACATGACATGGATGCATATGTCACTGTTCATACATTGTATGAACAGACGAGCAGGCATTCCCCCCCCCCCTGACAGGACCGGGATAAAGGGGAACTCCTCACCAAAAAAAAAAAAAACGGCGTGCGGGTCCCCCTTCAGGTGCCCAAAAGGCTCTTAGATTTGGTCTGGAACGTAAGGGGTTAAACCCACGCCAAAGAAACGGCGTGGGGTTCCCCCTCAGATCCAGACCAAACCCTTATCCCAGGCATGCAGTCTGGCCGGACAGGAATGGGGGTGGGGACGAGCGAGCACCCCCCCTCCTGAGCCGTACCAGACCGCATGCCCTCGACATGGGGGAGTGTGTGCTTTGGGGGAGGGGGGCACTGCCCCCCTCCAAAGCACTCTTGTCCCCATGTCGATAGGGACAAGAGCCTCTTCCCGACAACCCTGGCCGTTGGTTGTTGGGCTTATCAGAATCTGAGAGCCCCCTTTAATAAGGGGGCCCCCAGATTCTGGCCCCCCACCCTATGTGAATGAGTATGGGGTACATCGTACCCCTACCCATTCACCGGGTGGAAAAGTGTAAAAATAAGACACCACACAAAATAAAATAATTTATTAGTCAGCTCCGGGGGTCTTCTGCCGGGCCCCCCACCACCACCCCATTGGGCCCCAGGCTACGCCGTTATCTGCCGGGGGGGCGACACCCACTGATGCTCTCTGCCAACAACGGGGGGCGTCGCCCCTCCTCGGTCTTCTAGCCGTCTTCTGCGGGGGGGCTCCTGCCTCCCGCGGGCTGATGGCTGTCTTCCGCCGGGGGGGTGCACCTACCCCCCCCCCCCGGGCTTCTAGCAGTTTTCAGCCGGGGGGGTGCACCTACCACCCCCCCTGGGCTTCTAGCAGTTTTCCGCCGGGGGGGATGGGACACCCACTGATGCTCTCCGCCATGTTCGGCCGGGCCCCCACCCCAAATTAAGCTCTTTTACATCCGGGGGGCGGCCGAAAACGGCGGAGAACAACGGGGGGCGTCACCCCTCCTCGGTCTTCGGCGTTTTCTGCCGGGGAGGGGCGACAATCCAGCCCGGTCTTTGCTGCCGCCTTCGTCGGCTTCTGCCTGGCTCCTCCGCTGGGGCCAGGGCTTCTCTGCGCTGTCTTCCGCTGCGGGGTGACACTCGCGGGCTTCTCCGGTGCCCTCCACTTCTGTCTGGCTTGTCCGTTGGGGCCAGGGCTTCTCTCCGCTGTATTCTTCTATTCGATGTTGACACAATGAGGTCCGGCGCTGAAATGCCGACAGAGCGGTGGGCAACGACTTATATTGGCATAGGGCGTGGGGATGCACCATGTGACCTCAACCCATGTGACATCACTGGGCATGATGGGAATGTGATGTCACATGGGTTAAGGTCACATGGTGGCATCACCACGCCCACGCCCTATGCCAATATAAGACGGTGCCCACCGCTCTGTCGGCATTTCAGCGCCGGACCTCGTCGTGTGAACATCAAATGGAAGAAGAAGCCCTGGCCCCAGCGGCGGAGCCAGGCAGAAGCGGAGGGCACCGAAGAAGCCCGCGAGTGTCACCCCGCGGCGGAAGACAGCGGAGCGAAGCCCTGGCCCCAGCGGAGGCGCCAGGCAGAAGAGGCCATTGAGAGCCCCCCGGCAGAAAACTACGAAGCCCGCGGCCCTCCCCCATAAGCAGGAATATTATACAGATTAGGGGGTTGCAAATAAAAATGAAGGTGCCAGTAGGGATATCCATTATTTTCTAAAGAAATCCCCATAATCATTCTAAAATATGAGCCAGATGCGTGAACGTTATTTGGTTGGACTGGGGCAAAGACTGAGCAGAGTATAGGTGACTTAAGCCCTGTACACACGATCGGTCCATCCGATGAGAACGGTCCGACGGTTCACCAATGAAGCTGACTGATGGACTGATGTGCCTACACACCATCGGTTCATGAACCGATCGTGTCAGAATGCGGTGGCGTAAAACACAACGACGTGATGAAAAAAATTGAAGTTGAATGCTTCCAAGCATGCGTCGACTTGATTCTGAGCATGCGTGGATTTTTAACCGATGCTTGTGCGTACTAACGATCGTTTTTGACCTATCGGTTAGCCGTCCATCGGTTCAATTTTAAAGCAAGCCCTCTGTTTTTGGACCGAAGGATAACGGACCGATGGGGCCTACACACGATCGGTTTGGACCAATGAAAATGAACTTCAGCTTTATAGTCTTGTAGGATTTAGAAATGCGTTTTGTGTTGGTGGTTTACGGAATTTATTTACAAAAGGCAAAAAGGATGTTCACTTATCAAGGGCATTTTAACTTTATAAAGGAAAATTTTCCTCAGCGAAAGTGAATTTGGTGAAAATTTATTTTTCAAAGAAAAATCACATGCAAGAACATTTTTAAAAATGAATTTTGTTTGCACATGAACATCTTATTTGCATTTACTGTAGTAAACCTAGAGGGCATGTGCGTGTTCTGAATTACTTTACAAGTATTTCTGAAACCTACTTTCTACCAATATTTGTAAGATTTGTTAAAAATGTGTTTTATTCCACTGTTTGAACATTTCAACATTACAATTTTAAAGCTGTATTGCAGGCATACTGTACAGTTAAATGCAGAGTTTAACCACTTAAGGACCCCTTCACCCACAGATCCGATCTAAGCCGGTGTCCCGCGATCGGTCACTGGAGCTGAAGAATGGAGAGAGGTGTGTGTAAACACACCTTCCCTGTTCTTCGTTGTGGCAGTGTCATTGATCGTCTGTTCCCTGATATAGGGAAAGACGATCAATGATGTCACACGTCCAGCCCCGCCCCCCTACAGTTAGAAACACATATGAGGTCACACATAACCCCTACTGGGCCCCCTAGTGGTAAACTCCTGAACTGCAATTGTCATTTTCATAGTAAACAATGCATTTTTATAGCACTTTTTGCTGTGAAAATGACAATGGTCCCAAAAATTTGTCAAAATTGGCCACCATAATGTCGCAGTCACGAAAAAAAATCGCTAGTAGTAAAAAATTAATTATTAATAAAAATGCAATAAAACTATCCCCTATTTTGAAACGCTATAAATTTTGCGCAAATCAATCGATAAACGCTTATTGCGACTTTTTTTAACCAAAAATAGGTAGAAGAATACGTATCGCCCTAAAATATGGAAAAAAACGTTTTTTTTTATATATTTTTGGGGGATATTTATTATAACATAAAAACCGCAGAGGTGATCAAATACCACCAAAAGAATGCTCTATTTGTGGGGAAAAAAGAACGCAAATTTTGTTAGGGAACCACGTCGTACGACCGCGCAATTGTCAGTTAAAGCGACGCAGTGCAGAATCACAAAAAGGAGCAAGTTCCTTAACCTGCATAATGGTCCAGGTCTTAAGTGATTAAATACATATTTTATGTATGCTTTTTCTGCCTAAGAATTTATAAAACTGTCCAGATCCCTTTTTTAACTTTACTTATGTAGTGCTTGGTTACTTTCCAGTACCGGTTCTATGTTAAATTTAGAGGGGGTCAGAGAGTTAATCGATTATGTTCAAATTTGGGTCTCCGCCTCAGCTTTGGCTGTGCTGTGGGTCCATTCTGTTGTTTCTGGGGTGCTGATATCACCCCGGGTCGGCAGGTGGCAGCAGTGGTGTCAAGGATTGGGTGCTCTTGCCCAGCAGCCTATCAGGACGGTTTGGCCTCGCTGTGCATGCTGGGAGAGAGTATATATGAGGCAGACACCATCTTCCTGGGTCTCTGCTTGTGTGGCGCCCACCTTTAGGGTAGCCACTTTACGCCGCCCCGGCGAATGGCCTTCCGGGCCGGGGTTGCGCATGCAACGCAAGGATCCTGGTTTCGGGGACCACGTTGGCCCGGAGCAATTGATCTGCCGCTTGGGCACTCAGTAATCGACTGGGTCCCATTTAAGAAGGTCCTGGGTCGTCCATCCAGTTGGAGGAGGCCGTACGGTGGAGAGTCTGCCTAAGGAGTACCAAGAGAGACTGGTGTTCCGACAGAGGCCTGACTATCCATTGGGGACCAGGGGAACCGGATACTGAAAGGCTGGATGTTGGCCGCCTGTCAGTCGGTACCCTAATTCAAAAACTACCTGAAGGAGATCCAGGTGCCAACTCTACTAAGGAGGATTATCTCCGCTGTTCATCTACCAGGAGGGTCTGTGGCAGAGAGTTTTCCTAAGGTTTGAGTGACAATCTGGCTGCCAGGCTGGTGAGAGAGGCCTGTCCAGGTGCACTATACCCACTCAGGCTGGAGTGGTGAAAGAGACATTACACGTGGGAGCAGGACTGTTTCCCTATTTCTGACATCTGGATCTGCTATCTTCATTTCTTCTGAACCTCTGCTCTTTACCAAGTTTCATTGTTTTTACTCGGCTGGGTAATAAAGAGCACAGAAAAAGACACCTGTCATGGACATTCATTTACTACAACTTTCACCAAACACCCCTAGACATCAGAGGAACACGAAGTAACATGCCGCCCAAAACAAACCAGCAGCTCCTTCGGGGGTAGTGCTACACTTATGAAGCACTACCCCCGCAGGAGCCACTTGGTAGATTGGGTTTTCTGTTCTGCCTTAGCTCTGAGAGCAACCTCAGCCCCACTGACACACCACGTGAAGCAAATAGTTACTGCACTGCTACTGGGAGCACAAATATACAGTTGTGTGAAAATGTATTTGCCCCATTCCTGATTTTTTTTGCATATTTCTCACACTTAAATGATTCAGATCATCATAAAAAATAAAAAAAATTACACAAAGATAACCCGAGTAAATCCAAGATGCAGTTTTTAAATCATTTCATTTACTAAGGGAAAAAAGCTGTTCAAACCTGCCTGGCCCTATGTGAAAAAGTAACTGCTCCCTCCCATGCTGAATCATGAATGAACTGTGATTAACCACAATTTTTTGGAAAGATGGGTTCAATTTTCACTTGCCACACCCAGGCCTGATTACTGCCAGACCTGTTGAATCAAGAAATCACATTAATAGAAGCTGTCTGACAAAGTGAAGCATGCTAACAGATCACAAAAAGCCACACATCATACCACAACCTAAAAGAATTCAAGATTAGATTAGAAACAAAATAATGAACATGTATAGTCTAGAAAGGGTTTCAAAGCCATTTATAAGGCTTTGGAACTCCAGTGAACCACGGGAAGAGCCATTATCCACAAATGGAGATAACTTGGAACAGTGGTGAACCTTCCCAGGAGTGGCCGACCTACAAAAATTGCTCCAAGAGCATGACGATGACTCATCCAGGTAGGCATAAAAGAACCCAGAACAACATCTAAAGAACTGCAGGCCTCACTTGCCTCAGGTGAAATCAGTGTTCATGATTCAACAATAAGAAAGAGACTGGGCAAAAATGGCATCCATGGGAGCGTTTCAAGGCCAAAGTCACTGTTGACCAAAAATAACACAAAAGCTCACCTCACATTTACTAAAAAAAACATTTTGATTAACCACTTAAGACCCAGACCATTATGCAGTTTAAGGACCTTGCCCCGTTTTGCAAAACGGCACTGCGTCGCTTTAACTGACAATTGCGCAGACGTGCGACGTGGCTCACAAACAAAATTGGCGTCCTTTTTTCCCCACAAATAGAGCTTTCTTTTGGTAGCATTTGATCACCGCTGCGGTTTTTATTTTTTGCGCTATAAACAAAAATAGTGACAATTTTGAAAAAAAAACAATATTTTTTAATTTTTGCTATAATATATATCCCCAAAAAAGATATAAAAAAACTTTTTTTTCCTCAGTTTAGGCTGATACGTATTATTCTACCTATTTTTGTTAAAAAAAATCGCAATAAGCATTTATCGATTAGTTTGGGCAAAATTTATAGCGTTTACAAAATAGGGGATAGTTTTATTGCATTTTTATTAATATTTTTTTTTTTACTACTAATGGTGGCGATCAGCGATTTTTTTCATGACTGCGACATTATGGAGGACACATCAGACAATTTTGATACATTTTTGGGACCATTGTAATTTTCACAGCTAATAAAATGCACTGATTACTGTGAAAATGACAATTGCAGTTTAGGAGTTAACCACTAGGGGGAACTGCAGGGGTTAAGTGTGACCTCATATATGTTTCTAACTGTAGGGGGGGCGGGGCTGGACGTGTGATGTCAGTGATCGTCTTTCCCTATATCACTGACATTGCCACAATGAAGAACAGGGAAGGTGTGTTTACACACAACTCTCCCCGTTCTTCAGCTCCCGTGACCGATCGTGAGACACCAGTGGCGATCGGGTCCACGTGTCCCTCAGGCACGGTCACGGAGCTTCGGACCAGGTCGGCGGCGTGCTCGCGGCCCCACGGCTGGGCACTTAAAGAGGACGTACAGAAACGTGCTTGTGCCATTCTGCCGACGTATTTCGGCGTGAAGGGGTCCTTAAGTGGTTAAACCCAAGACTTTTAGGTAAATATTCTGTAGACTAATGAGCCAAAAATGTAACTTTTTAGAAGGTGTGCGTCCCGTTACATCTGGCATAAAAGTAATACAGCATTTCATAACAAGAACATCATACCAATAGTCAGACATGGTGGTGGTAGCGTGATGGTCTGGGGCTGTTTTTCCGGCTTCAGGACCTGGACGACTAACTATAATTGATGGAACCATGAATTCTGAGCTCTACCAGAAAATCCTAAAGGAGAATGCCGGGCCATCAGTTCGTGTCCTCAAGCTCAAGTACACTTGGGTTATGCAGCAGGAAAATGATCCGAAACACAACAGCAAGTCCACCTCCAAATGGTTCAAAGCAAAATTTAGGTTTTGGAGTGACCTAGTCAAAGCCTGAACTGAAGATTTTGGATGAAACCCTGTGAACTGCTATATAATACCTAGAAGCCACTATCACTTCCCACACTTCCAAATATGTGATAATACAGAATATTTAAAAAAAGGGAAGCGCTATTACATAGATCCAAAAGTGCATAAAGAATATACGTAATGTAAAGTGCAATCCTCTAAAGAATCCAGTAATCCCCCCAAAAAATTTACAATAAAGTGCAATGTGCTCCATATTCCACTTAGTTTCCTTATATATTCCAGTAGATGGTGCAAAAACAAACAAACAGTCCTTTTGTTGATTTGTGATATTATACATGGAGATAATATCTTCACATTTATCCACCTCTGTGCATCTACAAATATTCTTGTGTCACCGCCCCCGGTTGTGCCCTCACTTTATAGGCTTATTAATAGCGCCTTAGATCACAATCACTCAAAATTGGCCTCTTTAAATTCATGCTGCCTTAACCCCAGTATTCTACGTCAAAGTACCGATGTACAGCTACGGCAGTTTGCGGTAAGTGGTGGTGGCAGCATCATGTTGTGGGAATGCTTTTCCTCAGCAGGGACAGGGAAGCTGGTCAGACTTGATGGGAAGATGGATGGAGCCAAATACAAGGCAATCTTGGAAGAAAACCTGTTAGAGTCTGCAAAAGACCTGAGACTGGGGCAGAGGTTCATGTTCCAGCAGAAAAACTACCCTAAACATACGGCCAGAGCTACAATGGAGTGGTTTAGATCAAAGCATATTCATGTGTTAGAATGGCCCAGTCAATGGAACAGGAAAGGAGAATTGGCTCAATGTTGGATAGACTTACTCAGTTTAACGCAATCTGGGAACCATGGATAAAGTACTTAGGGATCTCACACCCCATAAAGGGGTGATAACATAACTTACTGTAGGCTGATGTACACACCTGGCAGGTAGGATCTCTGTCTCTCTACCCTTTTACCCCTACCCTCTTTTTCGTTCCCTCTCTTTCCATCTTTCTCACATTCCTCTTTTCCTTCTCTTCTACTTTTCTTCTCTATGTTCTGGTTTTATGCTGTGCTTGTGTTCAGGTTTTTTGTATAATCTGTGTTTGGGAAACGTTCTCCATATATATACATGTTACGCCTCTATCATAGGGGTGGAGGAGGTTGAAGAGGGATTCTCCTCTCTTTTTCTCCCTCCCTCTCCCTCTCCTCTCATCGAACTTGTTATTTATTCTTTTAGTATTAGGTTCATTTAATCGGTCCAGATATCATACACTTCGTACCAGAGGTACTTGAGAAGTTTTACGTTTATGAAATGGAGGTACATCACGAAGTGGACTTCACAAAACTGTAATATTTATAATAACTTGCTAAGGGGGCGGGATGGTTTGCGGGAATTACTCTACCTCCCCGGGCACAGAGTGATCCCATTGGGGGTGTCAGTGGGGGTGGAGGGTGCCCTTCCCATCTCATTCCTATATATGTTGGACCAATAAGGTTTTGATTTATCCCAACTGCTGTAGACTAGGGACCCTAGACGGATTAATAGGAACTGCAGGATTTGGGGGAGGGTAGGGAGCTACCCCGGTTAGACTATATGGCTTAGGCTCAGAATTTACTCCCTTGTTGAACCTGTTTTCCTTTCATCGCAGATAGAATGTTATTTAGGTATGGTTGAGAAATGACCAAGTGATGACTTCAGCAAACGATGTCTCAATATTTAAGGATATGTAACAAAATGTATTGATTTCCTGATATGTTCTTTAAATTGTACTGACTTTATTCAGAAAATAAACTTAAACTTGAATGAAAAAAAAAGAATGGCCCAGTCAAAGTCCAGACCTAAATTCAATTGAGAATCCGTGGCAAGACTTGAAAATTGCTGGGATATGAATACTTTTTCAAGGCACTCTTCGTGTAGGTTTGATGCAAGTTCTGACTCTGAGATTGCTCCCTTAGGCTATCCTGTTGAATGAGTGCCAAGTGCTGAGGCCTCAGGTGAGTTTCCTGGAGGCCCGCATTGCTGAAGGTACAGAGAACTGACTGAGGGACTGTTGTCAGAGGATCTAGTGTGGTATCACAGGAGAGAGTGTTGCAAGGATTTTGAAAGGAGGCAACCAATTTTCCAAACACATTTGTGAGTATTGCCTGGAGAGAGATCCTAGAGACATTGGGTTGAGGCCATCCCTATGGTGTTAAAGTCAGCTGTTTGTGTAAAGGGGACATAGTGTACAATGTCCTGAAGAGCTTAGTCTATTTAATTCCTAGAGAAAGGAGGACTTTGCTTGACCTGTTCACCAGAGGACATGTACTATCATCAAGTTTACTGCAGGCTCAGAGTTCTATTTAAGATATATGTCCTCCCATTTATACATGGAGTATCCTACCCTTTTCCTTAAACCTATACAAGCTACCCAAAAAATAAAAACACCAAAAAAGAATATCACTGGACTGTTCATTGAGCTGAAGACTGTGACAATGTGCCTGGCAGGGCAGCTGTTGAGAAAAAGAACACTGCCATCTTTCTAGCAGCTCCATGGGGGGGGGGGGGGGGGGGGGGTCTTACTACAACTGGTGGTTGCAGGTATATAGTTATAAAGAGCTGTTGGAGATGGGCTTCAGAGCCCAGTGGGAATAAGGAAATAAAAGTGCAGTTCCACTTTAACATGTATAACAATTGTTCAATAACGCAGGAAAAACAGTAAGCTATCTTCTTTCCCTTATACTGTATGGCTCGGATTTACAGAGCACTTACGCTGACGTATAACAAATTACGCCGACGTACGCCGACGTAAGTGCAAATGTGTGCCGTCGTATCTGTGCTCCAGACCCACAAACAGAGATACGCCTAAAACCAGGCTACACCCCGCCGACGTAACTTGCTTACGCCGGCGTAGGGTGGGCTTACATTTATGCTGGGTGCTGCTCCTATTGATTAGCCATTCAAACATGCAAATGAGCTAAATATGGTGCGCGTAAGTTTTACGCCCGGCGTAAAGTTATTCCACCATAAAGGAGGTGTAACTCAGCAACAGACATGCTCAGGTCTGCATCAGGGAACACAAGCCGACGTATTTTAGGTTGGACGTGCGTCAGGCTGGGAGTAGGTTACGTTAACGGCGTACACAGTGTACACAGTGATACGGCATATCTTAGGCAGTTGTTCCGATGTGGTTGGTAGCATGCGTTCATGTCACGGCGCATGCGCAGTTCGTTATAAGTACTTGTCTGGCGCTCGGCCCATCATTTGCATGGGGTCACGCCTCATTTGCATGGATCACGCCCACTTCCACCTACGCTGGCCTGCGTCTTTGAAACCCACGCCACGCTGGTGCACCGTTGGGAGCACTGGCTTTATGAATTCCATGCTTGCCTCTCTGCGCTGCGTTGGCGTAGCGTACAGTAATAAGCTACGGCGGCGTTATGTGCGCCTGCTGTCTGTGAATCCGGGCCTTGTCTTTACTAATATCTGAAAAATATATATTTCTTTCCATCCTCTTTTTGGTGAAAAGTGATGACACACTTCAAATGACCATAATAAATGTGCAGTGGTACCTCCTATGATGAACCATTGGTTTTTCAAAATGAATAAGATAATGGAAGAATGGAAGAGTTGATGGTGATATATATACATTTTGAGATATGAGATATCTGCCTTTCTCTTGCTCTGCTCAATACACTACTATTCTGCATCCTGCACCATCCTCCTGACAATCTTAAAGGCCAGCAATCATCAAATTATCTACTCTGGCTCTGGAGAAGGTGCTTTCATGGAGCGTGAGGGGGGGGGGGGGGTCTATGACTCTGTGGCCTGCAATTTCCAATAACGTTCACTCTTTCCTAGTCCCCCTTCCCCTACATCCCTCTTTCCTTATCCTCCACCTCTCTGGATTTTCCTAGTTCTTCCCCCTAAAAGTTATTTAGAGGTCAATCCCTGGACATGGTAATATCTGAAATTTGTTTATAAGGTTATTTGTTGTATGGCACACATCCTTGCTAACTTAATCACTTAAGATCATAGGTGTGCGCAGCCTATTGCATTAGGGTGTGCACCCCAAAGCTCAAACACACATGCCTTTCTCTGCAGCCTCAGCTGCCCTGGACAGTAAATGAATGGAATAGTGCTATGTACTGATCGGCTTCCTGTTCATTTACATACTGAAGCATAGTAAACACTGTTTACTATTCTACCATTATAAAGGAATGCAGTGACTGTGTTCATTTAGAAAAGGAAGGGGATAGTAAATTACATATTTACTAGCACTTTCTCCATTCTGAAACATCTCCCGCAGGAGCTGAGGGGTATAGAGTAGCACTGCAAGATAGAGCAACACAGGGCAAGCTCAGGCAATAGGTGGGATCAGCACCACACACATGTACCATCGGGGACAGGTACATGTCAGCTGTCAACCAGTGACCTCTTTCATTGCATTTACTGGGAGGATTCACTCAATCCGAATTGTTCTCTTGAGTACTGAAATACCAGGCCTGTGGCAGAGGCCCGAGCCAGGTCTGTAATAGAGGCCTGTTCCTCCCAGCAACTTACAAGTGACACTTTGGCTGACAGATTTATAACAAGGTTCTGTCCGGAGGAACTTCACCCACTCTGGCTAGAGTGGCGACGAACTGTATCTACTACTACTGAGAGCAGGACTGCTCTGTTTCTTATCCAGGCCTGATACTGCACTGTTCTCTATTGCTTCATCAACCTTTCCTATCTCCTGTTGATGTTGGCCGTTGTTGGGCCTTGGAATAAAGCATTTGAAAACCCATCTGATGACTGGACATTTGCTCACTGCTACTACTCACTGCTACTACCCCTAGACACTACAAGGTAACTCAATACGCCGATCCCAAACCACAACCAGCGGCTCCTTCGGGGGTGAACGCTACAGGTGGTACTGGAAATCATGAGTGTTTATTAACAGACCAAAAGGAGGAGGTGTAAATAGAGAAGAGAAGGGAGAGGAAAAAGGAAGTGGAGAGGAGGAAACAGAGTTATAGGTCCCTGCTAAGGTCAGGAGTACCTGACCCGTTCCCAGTTTGCTGTGGTGCTGCAATCACATGATTTTCGTATCTAGCAGAGTACCAGTACTAGTGTCACTCTACCTGCTGGTGAATTGGTGAGCACCAGCGGACTAGTACATCCTGGTTGTAGACAAAACAGCACTGCAGTAACACATGGTGACGTTGCGAGTCCCATAAGTGCAGTTCAAACTGGTGCGGTGGCTAGCACAAGTAGTGTCCCCCAACCACTAAGAATTCAAACACATGTCCGTAGAGCCCATAGTACCCTTCCTGATGTGCTTGCAAATCCTGATGGGTATCCCACAGATTCTGCAGCGCCCCTACTTCCCCGATTCACTGGCCAGTCCAGAATTCAGGTGGAAACAGCAGATTTAATTTCCCTTGTTTTTTTTTTGAGCTGTGGCACTGTGTGACCTAATTGCTGGGGCTTGCCCCAACGGCTCGTAAATTCTGAATTAGACGGAGGAGAGAGCCTGCTTGAGAAGCAATAAATTGCTTTCAATGAAGGGAATGTTTTCATTCTTTCTTCCATTCATGCAGATACGACAGTCCAAACTGCAACAGCGACTGGTGTTGTTGAGAAGCCCCTCTGTGTCCACGACTACAACTTTAACATGGAAGGGGTGGACTTCAAAAACCAGATGATGGGGCTGTACTTAGTTGCTCGTAAGGTCAGACTCTAATACAAGAAAGTGTCTGTATATTTATTCCAATTGGCTTTGTTCAACTCTTATGTACTATACAAAGCGTCAGGAAGAAGTGGATCCTTCCTAAAATTCCAGGAAGAAATCATGACTGACTTATTGCAGATTTAAGGCTATACTCTACGACCTGTATATGTACCCACCAACTTATCTATAATAACACACAAGACCCCCTTTTGGAATTTAAACGTCCGTAGCTGCAATTTTATTAACAAAACAATTACAATTCAAACAAAATATCTTTTTCATTTCCTTAAAATTACCATAATACTGACAGAGGTATTTGGAGGCAAGCATGGTCTACCAAACTGACTGTACCAAGCACCAAGTCCCTTGCCGTGGCCCTCAGCCGCAATTACAACGACTCGAGGACAATGTATAACCATACCGCCCGGTACAGCCCCAATTACTATTATCCCGATACTGTCCTTATATCTAGGTGAAGGTGCCCATACCAAAAATAGGCCCAACCCCTAATTCTCCACATACACTTATGACTATGCCGACCTTCAAAAACCCTGTAATCCCTGCCACAACTGACCAAGTGTCAAACCTTATACTTGGCCGGACCGCTACAGACGAACCGCCCTCTCCACACCATCCTGCAATCCCAGGAACTACATATCATTGCCGACTGCATTGAAGTGTACCCCATCACCCCTCAAATAGAGACATTTATCCCCTTCCAATTCAAGGTGGCGAACAGCCAAAACACCATTACGAACAAAAAATTTCGCAACCTCCTTATTTACCTTCACCCGGGCCCTATTGATACACTCAACCGAACGGGCAATGCGCCAAGTGGTCCTGGCCACAATGTCCGACCAAACAAAAATGGTCTCCGGAAAGCTGGCCCGAAGGCGCAAGAAGTCCAATTTTATATCCCGGGTTAGTTCCCGCGCTGCCCTAAGGCCAAGATCATTACCCCCGACGTGTAACAGCAACACATCAGGGGGGCGATCCAGGCTGGCATAGTGATGCACCTCAGGCAAAACCCGGGCCCACAGGATGCCCGGGACACCGATCCAGTGTGCACTTCCGGAAAACCAAAACAAATTGGAAACGCGATAAGGCTGACCCATTGGAATGCACGAACAAAGGCCCAGGGCCACTAGGCCGAAGCGCCAACCAATCGGTAACGGGGGCCACCGGACAGGCTGAGGAGTGAGGAACCCTGCCGAGCACGACCCTGGCCCCTCTACCTAGTTGATTGGTCTTAGACTTACGGACAAGCACCAAAACCCTATCACTAATTTACAGAAACATCCAAGATAACCAAACCACCCCAAACCCGGGTAGACGAGTTCAATAATTTACCCACCCGCAGGGCCCCAAAGAAGGCCAAGACAAAGGCCGTCCAAAACAAAGACATCTCAAAAGGAGAAGAGCACACCGCGGGCAGTTGCTCTAAGAGCACCCCCAGAAGTTCGAAAGAAACCGTGAATCTGGAAAACGCCTGCCCTTTCTGTAACCCACTAACGCCTTCCTGACCAAGAAGCATTTTGTGGTGTCGGGTAGGCCCGAAAGCTGAAACAAAAACGCCAGCCCCGACAACTTGCGATTCAGGGCAGAGACTGACAAACCCTCCTCGAAATTCTTACCTATGAAATACAACAAAACCGAAACCCGATCCCCCTCCTGAAAGTAACCTCCAACCGAACTTACCAGCTCATGCCACTCCCGCCACACCTTGTTGTATGCTGACCACGTGGAAGGGCAAACCGACTGCTCAATCAAACCAGAAGCTGTGGCCAGGCGACGTTCCACAGATGACTGGGGCACGGAATTCCGAGCTGTGCCAACTGCTGGAACCGATCCTACTGTAAGCAAGAAAGAGCGTCAGCCACCAAATTACTAACACCCGGCACATGAACAGCATACACAAAAGCATTCAACGTTAAACAGCGTAACACCAATGCCTCAACATCCGAACCACAGGCGGCGAGGAAGCGGTGAGAGTGTTAATGGCAGTCACCACCCCCAAATTGTCACAATGGAACTGCACGTGCTTGTTTCGAAACGCCTCGACCCAGAGTTCCACCGCCAACACTATCGGAAATAATTTCAATAGCTAACCCAGCAAAGACTGAAGGGCAACGATCACAGAGTCCCGCAGATCCACCAGCTTGTCCAAAGGAAGCCGGCATTCCATCCTTACGGTATCGATAACAATATCCAAGAACTTCAGCTCTTCCACTAAAACTTCAGTCTTCTCGGGCGCCAAGGGAACCCCAAAAAACGTGAAAACGTGCTGAATCGTGGCCAGCAGGATATGACAAGTCCGGGCCCCCGGAGGACCAATCACCAAGTAGTGAAGGACAGACTGCAGACCCGACACGTCCCGCATGACCCAGTCCAGGAAAGAGCTAAAGGTATCGAAAAATGAACAAGAAATGGCACAACCCATCGGCAGACAGCGGTCGACAAAATATCGACCCCGCCACACACATCCCAGCAGCCGGAAGCTCTGCGGGTGGACCGGCAGCAACCGAAAAGCCGACTCAATGTCAGTTTTGGCCATGAGAGCACCCTTGCCGAATTTACGCACCCACCCAACAGCTTCGGCAAAGGACGCATAGGAAACCGCGCACAGAGCGGGATCAATCGCATCATTAACCGATCCGCCAGGCAGGTGCGACAAGTGGTGAATGAGGCGAAATTGGTTAGGTTCTTTCTTGAGAACAACCCCGAGTGGGGACACCACCAAGTCAGCCAGAGGTGGCTCGTCAAATGGGCCCGCCATGCGACCCAAAGCCACTTCCTTACCCAATTTTGCCGACACCACCTCGGGATGCAAGCAGGCCGAACGCAGGTTATAAACCACTGGAGGGACGCCAGACAAAGAACATGGAATGATAAACCCGTCAGTGAACCCCTGCAATAAAAACTGTGCAGCGGCCCTGTCCGGGTACCTACGAAGGAAGGGCGCAAATTTTTCCGCCCGCACCGGGGTTTTCCACCTTTCCAGCGTCGGTCGACTTTGGTTTTCCAGACTTGAAACATCTGGACAAGGGGTGAGCACCCCCACATCCAGAGCAAGCATGACGGTATCGGCACAATCCCCCGAATCTGCATGTCCCATCATTAAACTGCCAGCAATACCCCTTCCTGAGGGCGGCTGACACAGCCGAGGTAGAAGCACCCCCGGCCCCCCCCAAAAGGGCTGGACAACAGACCTAGCCTTGGTAATGAGTCTCACCCACAAGCTAATGTCCTTGTTGTTCCAATTTAGTGAAGGCTGAACCACCATGCGTTGCTTGAACTGATCATCATAGCGCAGCCAGGCAACACCACCGTACACACGATAGGCCTCACTAATAGAGTCCAGGTATCCAAACAGAGCCGAGCAATGCTCTGGAGCCCTCTTACCCACCACGCTGGCCAGGATGCTGAACGCCTGAAGCCAGTTACTAAAAGTCCGGGGAATCAAAGGGTAGCGCCGTCTTTCCTCCTCCTCCTTCTTGCTCTCATCCGGCCTCATCCTATTAAGACTGAATTTCTCGAGGGGAAGAAGGGAAAAAATGTCAACATATTCCCCCCTCCAAATTCTCTCTCTCACCTCCTGTTTCAGATAAGCGCCCAACGGGTACTCAAAACAAACGTAAAGTTCACACTATCGGATAAGCGAACACCATCGGCGGAAGCACCCATCCTCCTGGGGTCCCCCGCCGTCACCTGAGATCCATCCGCCGACGAAACCGTAGTCACCATGGCAGCCGCCACCGGGCACACCACACCACCCAGCTGCAATGAGCCCTCAGAGGAACTACCCAACAAAGGGCCAGCAGCTCCCGTGGTGGGCGCAATCCGATCCCCGAAGTCATCCAAGCAGCCACCGGAGACCCCCCCGGACCGAAGGCCCCCCCACCGCACCACGCACCAGCAAGTCTCTGCACCCAGCCAGCCAGGACTGCAGCATTTGGGCCATAAAATCATCCTGACCAGCCATCCCCGACGCAGCCCCCAAAGAAGGAAACCCAGCATCCACCGAGGGACCACCAGCAGCTCCCCCCCCCAGGCCGACTGACAGGGAAAGACCAACGGTAACAGGCAAGACAGAAGGGGACACAAGCACATCGCTGGACTTACCATGCTGCCGAACAGCCATATCACTGGATCCCTGAAGCGCTCCCAACTCCGTCACCGCCTCCGTCACCGCCTCCTCCTCACCGATCGAAAGCTCCCCTGCGTCCGATGCAGACAGCTTGCCCTCCGACAGGTCTTCTCCGCCACAGGCCATTGCAGGCTCGGCTCGGGTTCCCGACAGGCACCTGCCGCTGACATCATCAGCCGATCATCCGGCGCGGCCGCCCTGCTCACCTCTCCCACGTTGGGCGCGGTGACGGGCCGCATCGCCTGCAGCCGCCATCGACCTTGCAGGATACCGGAGCGACGACAAAGCTCCTCCTCCTCTCCCGCGACCTCCGCTTCCTCCGGACCGAGCCCAGGCCATTCCCTGGAGCAGGCCGGCACCCGCAGGTAAGGTGTTCCCACGCTGAGCCCCACGCCCAGCAGGGGGAGCCCCCGCCGAGCCGGCCGCCTTAACCCGTCTTTCGGCATCCACTGGCAGGTGGTCCCGCACCTGTGATGGATTCCTCCCAGCGCCGTCCGCCAAAGAAGCACTTGTCCTCTTAGCTTTCGGGGCTGAAGGGTCCCGTCTGGGGCTCCTAGTGCAGTGACCAATCCTAGGGGTCACTTCAGGACTGAGGCGCGAAGGAGGCCTTGACCTCCTCGCCCGCGGCAAAACGGGGGCAGGAGCAGCAATCTCCTGCCCCGACCCCTGAAGCATCCCAGTGAACTGAGACTCCAGCCACTGGGGTCCATTAGCTAGGGCCACAGCCCTGGTCTGTGAGAGCATTATCTCAATCTCAACCATGTTGAAAACTTCCAGAAGGCTGAACCCAGGCTAACTGATGCCCCAGCTCATACACCCCTTTTTGCTCCACCCTGCTCCACCCTGCCACACCCTGCTGTCAACCAATCAGATTAAACTGACTTTTTGCCTAGCAACCTCCTAGACTGCAAAATACAGTCATGCAGACCCTTCTCTTAATGCTGGGCATGCAGATATGGGCCTTTTCTTTACATCCCTTTTGTATCCAGAAGGTGCTGTGGCCCAATTTCCCAATCCAGATGCTGTGAGCTGGCTGCATGAGAGCCATTTTCTGGATATCCTCCCTGGTACCCCTACCCAAAGAGCACCCCAAAAAAGATGTTGTGTCTGTAGCAAACATGGATATAGTCATGACACCCGCTATTTTTTATTTATTTGTATTTATTCTTTTTTTATCTGTGTGTGTAAACAGTGTATAGTCATTTGGCAGCCTTCTGCCGCCAAAACACTGTGTTGCTTTCTATTTGATTGCTGTCCACAAGTCCCGCCCCCATTACAACACATAGACTATAAGAATTCTAGCTCTGATGGAACCATTGTCACTGGCTGAAGAAGGAAACAATGAGCTGTTCCGAAACGTGCCCCGCCTCTATGACACACTTCCTGTCCTCTTCCTGTTTGTGTTCCATGCTGGTTTTTGTCTCGCTTCTTTTGACATCATCCCCAAGCTCCAGCACCATTGTGTTCCCTAAACACTCACAGCACAAGTTGGCTGTTATCTTGTGGACTTCCCCGAAAGCTTTATCATCAGACCAGGACTGCCCTGCCACTAGAACATCTTCTGGACACACTTACCTGCTGCATGCCTGCTTCATTCACCATCTTGTAAGTGTTTTTTACCCCTTTAGGGGATATTAAAAGTTTTATACTTCTGCACTTGGAGGCGCCTTGTTTGTTTTTCTGTTCCCATTAGAGATTGCTTGTCTCACTGAGTGCTGCCTAAAGTGTGTGAAGATCTGCTACCCTCTCCAACACAGACTTTATCTGTCAGGATTCAAATTCTTGGAGCGCCTTGGATATACTCATTTTTCATGACAAACATTTGGTTTATTAGTTTTTTTTATAACAAAAAATAGAAAATATATTTTTATTTTCAAACTTTTTGGTCGTTTTTCATTTATATCGCAAAAATCAGGGGATAGATTTATGGCATTTTTATTAGTAATGTGAGGCTTTCCGCCTGGTGTGGAGTGTCGTGCTCGCCCCCTCCCTTAGACTACAGGAGAGTCACGACGCTCTCTACGTTGCAGATAGAGAACGAAGCTGTGTGTTAGTGGGCATCCTGACTCTCCTGTCACAACACTCTACAACACTCAGTGTTGATAGTAAGATGGAAATACAGGGCAATCTTAGAAGAAAACCTATAATGCCCCGTACACACGATCAGGCTTTTGCCCGGCCAAACTCACACCGGAATTCCCACGGAATGCTTCTCTCCATTCATTTTAATTGAGACGGCAGAGAAAGGGTCTGGGAAATCTGTGTTTTTGGTCCCTTTCTCTGTCTCAAAGGGGAGATGTCAGACATATTGACACATGTGCCACTGTCACATGACATAAAAAAAAGGTATCGGTAATTGGTCTCAGCGAGTACTTGAAAAAAGTATCGGTACTTGTACTCGGTCTTAAAAAAGTGGTATCGGGACAACCCTAAAATATGAATATTGTCACAGAACGAGGCTCTGTCATTATGAAAAGGGATGGAATAAGGACACAGAGGGGGTTATTTACAAAAGGCAAATCCACTTTGCACTACAAGTGCACTGCAACTGCACTTGAAAGTGCAGTTGCAGTGCACTTGGAAGTGCAGTCGCTGTAAATCTGAGGGGTAGATCTGAAATGTTCTGCTGACTTTATCATCCAATCATGTGCAAGCTAAAATGCTGTTTTTTATTGCTCTTGCATGTCCCCCTCGGATCCAAGCACACTTGCTGTGCAAAGAGGATTTTCCTTTAGTAAATCACCCCCAGAGTTTGCATATCAGGTGACTGCAAGGCTACGGAGCAGTTATTTTGAGAGGAGAAATCTGCTCTGGCAGCTTTCTCTGGTTTTTGCTATCTTCAGATGGGGCTCTGTAGTTTGGAGATCTCTCAGAGACTTGGGTAGGACAGAATCTCCAACCCTGTGTCCGGGTCTTGTGGACAGCCAGCAGGGTGTGTGCCCAGGTGCACACAGCCCATATAACGAGGGGCTGGTGAGAGTAGTGGGGGAAGGAAACCTAGGAGCAAGGAGGCTTGGCATTTTCTGTTGAGTGAGTTTACTGGAGAAAAACCCCCATATGGAAAATCCTTTTATTTTGTACCTTTTTAATAAAAATGGGCTGCCATGTCCTCAAACCTGATAACTGACTGCTGTGACTGCTGTAGACTCTCTGGAAAAACGCATCTACCACTGAGCTAAACACCCCAATGTCACAATATGTGTATATATATATATATATATATATATATATATATATATATGTATATACATATATATATATTTTATTAGGAACCTGCAAAGCATTGCACTGAATGTTAGGAAACATCGATGAACTACCAAGATTGCTCATCAGCACCTTGGTAGTTCATTGAGAATTACAAGCCATCAGCCTGATTCACAGAACTCTGTGAATAAGGGAAGCTGTCAGTGGGCAGAGCCCCCCTCCATGGCCCGCTGTCACAATGGGGACTCGGGTGGGGAGATGCGTAGGCTGCTGCATCAGTAACATGTTACACCCTGAATATGGGTGTAACATGTAACATGTTTTATAAGATGAACTTATCCTTTAAGTGTTGAAGGGGTAGGTTAAGTGTTATAGTGCAACTAAAGGGTTACATTTTAGTTCATCTCACTGGAGCCTTGACCCAAAAACCTCTAACATCTAAATCCTGATGCTGAAAAAAGTTTGCTACATCTAAATATTTAAAATCATTTTTTTTCTTTTTTTTTTTATACTTTCAGGAAATGTGCAATGTTCTTATTAGGATTTTTTTTTCACAACATTTGTAAACAAATGGTTAGGTGTCCTTTTTATTTCCCTCCTAGGTTTTTAATGAGAAGGACAACAGAACACATCTAACTAGATCCAGATAGCAACGGGACTCTAAGAAGGGCAAACAAAGCTGAACACATGAGCAGCAACATAAATAGTGACACTGATACATTTATATTGACACGAAGGGTGACAGGAAGCATTCATGGAACATGCAAGTGGATGGATTTTATCCTCTTGTGTTGCATTCTAAACTTGGCAGGTTGACAGGGGAGGAATTGAAGTGCAAAGTGTGCATAGCAGAAATCCCTGACCCCTGTGAAAAAATGTACAATTCATAAACATAAGATATTCAGTCACAAATGCCAGAACTTGGTAACTGGAAATGTGGCTGCGCCCTTTTTACCTCTCCCTTCTATTTCTGTCATTTGTTTTTCTGGGAAGCCGTGAACTGGGTCATGGAATAATCCTATGAGTCCATATGTCAGCGCTGTTACCATGGACACTTTGCAGAACAACAGGTGCATATACATACACCAAATGTAATGATTTGTAATTTATATAGTACTCTACTTGACATGCAGAAGGAAAAGCTCAGCGGTTTATCACTAATGCCTGCTAGGTTATTTACTAAGTACATTTTAAAGTGTTTCATGGTATTAGATGTTGTTAAAGTCTGGGTGGGAATTGCATCCATCCTGCAGACAAGAGGAATGGTATTAATGAAACACCCACTCTAACCAAATAACTTTTGTTAGGGATGGCATTCAGCCTACACAACAGGATATATGCTATCTGGAAGAAGGCTGTACAGCTTTAAAAGAAAATGAGAATGATAAAATAAAATGATGAATACATTATTGACAGCGCTAGCTCCACCTTAAACTGTTATAAAGTGCCACTGCTGTGATAGTGTATACCGTGAATCTATTGTTATGTCGATCAATATCCAATATATAAACCATTGAATAATCATATGCTAAAAATTATAAAAAATGATCACTGGATGGTTTAAATTGCATAAAGTGATATCTGTGCAAGACAAAGTCTTTTTTTTTTCTGTGTAATCAAGTGCTGTTGTGCTCTGTTTCCAAATAGTATCTTTGCATTCCCCCCCGTGAAGAACTGTAAACACTCCACACTCACCAGATATGAGGAACTCCCTTACCATAAAGCAAAGGGAGTCTGCTAAACTTGTAGGTTTTTTTGGGGGACCTATCCCACTGCGATATCCTCTGATGGCTCCCACTGGTGAAGATTACCTCCAACAATGGCTCCAGAGCTCCAGATTCAGATTATGCAGGTGTGCAATATATGGAGATTTGGTGCAAAATCCTTGAATTATTTTATTGAGTATAGGCATTTTCCATAGTTGAAAAAAACTTTTAAGAATAGGTTACATATGTAGCACTACCCCCGGAGGAGCTGGTAATTTGTTTTGGGTGGCACATTTACCTTGTGGCTTTCCCGAATTCCTAGGGGTAAATGGTGCATTTAGTAGAAGTAAAGCAATGTCCGCAACAGGTGCACTTTGCTGTGCTCTTTATTACCCAGCTGGGTAAAAACAATAAAACTTGTGGTGAGGAAAGTTAAGTTAAAGGAAGAAAGGAAAATAGCAAATTCAGGTGTAGCAATAGAGAAACAGTCCTGCTCTTGCGTGTAACACTTCTCTGCCCCACTCCTGCTCGGGTGGGAATAGCGCCCCCGGACAGGCCTCTCTCCATAACCTCCAGCCAGAGTATAGCTCGAACCTTTGAGGAAATTCTCTGCCACAGACCCTCCTTGGATGAATTTCAGGGAGACACCTCTGCCACAGGCCCTCTCTGACTACAATTACGGAGGCAATCCTCCTCGGGAGAATTACGCCTGGATCTCCTTCTTAACGTCGCCCAGGTACCGACTGACAGGTGATCAATCCTTCAGTGTCCGGCTACCTTGATCCCAGGAGGTTTGCCTAAATCCTTTTGGATTGCCAGCCTCTCATTGGCGCTCCTCAGACGTACTCCTCACCGAACAACTCTACCGCTTGGGATCTTCAAAAGTGGGAACCCAGTCAATCACTGGGTCCCCGTCGCTGCTCAAATGTTCCGGACCAACATGGCCCCGGAACCAGGAACACCGCGTGGCACGCACACCCGGCCAGGCAGGCCATAACGCCGGGGCGCTGTGATGTGGTCACCCTAAAGGTGGGTGCCACACTGGACGAAGAAAACCCAGAACTAATGGCGTCTGTCCCATAAATACCCTCCCCCAGCATGATTGTCTGCTGGGGAAGAGCTCCCAAACCTTGACTCCACTGCTGCCATCTACTGCACTGTGGTGGGAAGAACACCCCAGTACAACAGAATGAGCCCACATAATTATTCATTGGTTTATGTTTTAGATATTGATCGGCATAGCAATAGATTCACGGCATATACTATCACAGAAGTGGCACTTTATACCAGTTTAAGGTGGACCTAGACCTGTCTATAATTTATTCATTCATATTGGCCCATCAGAGGGGACAACATTGATAGCAGCGACTCAATTACACTGCCATTAAATTCACCAAGGTGTGGGTGTTCAATATTTTTATAAAAGAAAATATCTGTCATTCCAAAAACAGGAAAGCACTTTCTGTGCTGAATACATATAAAAACAACTAACTTCTTTTTCCAACAATGGTTCAAAAACTTTCATGCTCACCCCCCCCCCACCCAAAAATAAATCTATAAAAAAAAATCACGTCGTAGGCAGTGTTTCGACGTATCTTAGGCAGTTGTTTCGACGTGATTGTGATGACACAAATGATGGGACACTATTCCTCGCAATAATGCGAATGATAGGGCACTATTCCTCCATCCTATCCCATCCCATCCCTCACTTATGCAGCAGAGTATTGTCGTTCTCTCGTATACATTCATCCATTCATCTTACTCTCGCCTCACAACTCACACCCAAGTTTGGTCTCTATCAATTTATCTCATCTCCCTCTCTCTCGAATCAGTGTGTAATCTGTCGATTATATCCATCCACCCTGTACCTCATTAACGTAGTTGTCTGTCCTATTTCCCTTATATCTATTCCAAGTTTTATACTAATACTCTCTCACAAATCAGTGTGTCCTATTTCTCCTATATACATTCATCCTATCACTCGCTCATGCATTAGTCTGTCCATCAACCCCCCCCCCCCACCCCCTTCCCCCCAATCTCTCGTATCATTCTGTCTTATGCCACCTATAACCATCCGTCCATCACATCTCTCTCTCAGGCATAAGTCTTTATTATGTCTTCTATGTCCATTCCATCCATTCATCCTTTCCCTCTCTCAAGTGTCAGTGTCTAGTACTTCCATTATATCCATCTAGCATTTTCGTAGGCGACGTGTGATTCTGCCCTATTTCACTTAGATACCTTCATCCTATCCTTCTCTCACGCATCTTTTCGTTAGATTTCTCAATTATCCATCTATCCATCACCTCCCTCTCTCACACATCAATCTTTCTTATGTGTCCTATTTTCATCCATCCATTCATTAAAAACACCTTTCTCGCGCAACTGTCTATCCTAATTCTCTCATATACATTGATCCATTTATCTTATCCATCACTTACGTATCATTATGCCTTATGTCTCCTATATCCATTCCATCCATCCATTCATAGATCTTATCACTATCTCTGTCATCATTGTTTTTTAATATCTGTAATACCCATTATTCCATTAATCGTGTCACTCTCCCAAAGAAAACTTTGTCCTATTTTTTTGTGGTATACATCCATCCTGTACCTTGCCGACGCGTATTTGCGCAGCGGTCCTACATCAAAAAAGTTAGGCCACCTTTTTTATATATTGTGAAAGATAATGTTACGCCGAGTAAAATGATACCCAACATGTCACGCTTCAAAATTGCGCCCGCTCGTGGAATGGCGTCAAAATTTTACCCTTAAAAATCTCCATAGGCGACGTTTAAAAAATTCTATAGGTTGCATCTTTTGAGGGCGAGAATTATTGCTCTCGCTTTAACGATCGCGGTGATACCTCACTTGTGTGGTTTGCACACCGTTTTCATATGCAGGCTCTACTCACGTATGCGTTCCCTTCTGCGCGCGAGCTCGTCGGGACGGGGCGCTTTAAAAAAAAATTATTTTGTTTTCTTATTTTTTTAAAAACATTTTTATACATTTTTACACTGAAAAAAAATGGATCACTTTTTTTCCTATTACAAGAAATGTAAACATCCCTTGTAATAGAAAAAAGCATGACAGGTCCTCTTAAATATGAGATCTGGGTTCAAAAAGACCTCAGATCTCATATTTAGACTTAAATGCAAAAAAAATATGTATTTATTTTTTGTCATTTTTGAAAAAATGACAACAATAAAATATTGCTTTAAGAAACACGTTTTGACGTCACTTCCGCCCTGCTATGCTATCTTGCCCTCACTCGTATCCCAGACGAGCAGGGGACAGGACCCGATCGCCTCCGCCGCTACCAACGGCTCCGATAAGCACGGTAGGGCACGGGAGAGTGAATCCGCCGTGGAGACCACCATTATCGTTTACAGGACCGATTAAGAAAAAGATAGATATATCGGTTGTGGCAGCAGCAGCAGCAACAATCGAATAAACAACAAAAAGGACCAATGCGTCGGACTTGAAAAATTATTTGAAAGTCACCTTAAACCTAATGGATCAAAAACAGGACTCCTTCTGCTCCACGCAAGCAAAAAGAGACATGGCGGCACGACTGGTAACGGGAAAAAAACCCTAGGAGTCAATTTCTCCCTCCCTAAGGTCCCTCCATTGGTTGACCGTAAAGGACAGAATCACATTTAAGGCCCTCTGCCTGACGCACAAATGTGTACAAGGAACCGCCCCCCAATATCTGTGCGAGAAAATAAAACACCACACCACCAATCGCGTTCTCCGTTCTACTAACCAAAATCTTCTACAAATCTCCAAGGCCCACTACAAGACCAAAGGAGAACGTAGACTTGCAGTCCAAGGACCTCGACTGTGGAATGCACTACCAACTAATATCCGAATGGAAGCAAATCACCTGGCCTTTAGGAAAAAAACTCGAGACCCATCTTTTCTGAAGGCTAAATGGAAGGAAATGGATAGCAAGCGCCTTGAGGCGATTCAGTTCGCATTTGTAGCACTATACAAGTTATTCACTCACTCACTCTGCAGCTGCTGCCGTTACCGAGATATTCATCTTTAAAAACAGGACGTATATAGTCGTGAGCGGGTCCTTAAGTGGTTAATAAAAATTCAATAAATCTATCCCCTATTTTGTAGACGCTATAACTTTTGTGCAAACCAATCAATATATGCTTATTGTAATTTTTTTTACCAAAAATATGTAGAATAATATATAAAAAATATTGCTTTTTTTTTTCAAAATTTTTGCTTTTTTTTGTTTATAGCGCAAAAAATAAAAACAGCAGAGGTGAAGCTCTATTTGTGAGAAAAAAGGGACGTCAGTTTTGTTTAGGAGCCACGTTGCATTACTGCGCAATTGTCAATTAAAGCAAAGCAGTGCCGAATCGCAAAAAAGTGGCACGGTCATTGGGCAGCCAAATCCTCAGGGGCTGAAGTGGTTAAGGACCACACCAGCAAACACAAAATCTGGCTGGTGTGTAGAACCCCAGAGGTAGCAGGCCAAAGTGAGGCTTGCTTACCCTGGGGGGTATATATATGCCGCCAATGTCAGGCTAGCGAATTAGGAGAGGAAGGTGTCAGCACCTGAGTGGAGTAACCACTCGGCAGCTGGCGCCAAAAAAACTCCCTCGCGTGAATCGCTGATGGTACTACCCTAGGCGTCAGCTCAGTGACATCAATACCGACGTCACATGCTCAGCGCTGGGGGCGTGGCATTGATGCACAGCGGGACATTAACCAGAACCACTCTGCCGAGGCATGAGGGAACACAGTACATACCAGGTAACCAGCCAAACAACATGATTACACAGCACTGTGCAGATAGCAAAATAAATATGCTATCGACATGCATGGATGTTGTAGTATAGAAAGCACTCAGAGAGTGCCAGAAATGCTGCTAGTGAGTAATCCTATGTCCAAACAAATCCTATGTGTGAACAACTCTGACATATAGTGACATATCAGAGTTTGATGTCCATGGTTGCATGCTTCCATCCCTAAATTTTGTATATAAAATAAAGGGTTTGGGACTGTAATAGAGGTGTAGGACGTGTAAGTCCAATGCCTTTACCCCCAATTTTTGAGTACTATATGTGCTATATATGCTGGAGAGCATGAAATAAATAAATTTATCGTTGGAGTTGGAATTGTTTGGATATTGTTCCTGAAAGCCTTGGTGGAGTGATTATCACTAAGGCGGCGTACAGACGATCGGACATATCCGATGAAAATGGTCCGCGGACCATTTCCATCGGATATGTCCGATCGGGAGTTTGATCCGATGGCGTGTACACACCATCGGATCAAATTCCCCGCCGCCGGACGGCGCGGTGACGCGGCGGTGACGTTGACGCCGCCGCGTCACCGCCACGTCACCGCACCAGGAAGTAAAACACTTCCGCGCATGCGCCGAATCCATTCGGCAGCGGCGCAGCGGCGGTGGGGGCCGACATGTCTGCTGGTAAGTGTACTAACCAGCAGACATGTCGGGCGGACAGATTCCACCGGATAGATTTCAAAGCTTGCTTTGAAATCTGTCGGGTGGACAAATCTGTCCGCTAGCCCATACACACGAGCGGAGATGTCTGCTGAAACGGTCCATCGGACCGTTTTCAGCGGACATATCCCCTCGTGTGTACGCCGCCTAAGGGTTCACAGCTGAGCCGATAGAGGAGGATTTTGCAGGTGGTTACTTTGATAACAGGCATGTTTGATCCCTATAACTTGGGATCCATCCTATCTGGTAAGATGTTATTTAATCTTTTCCCCTCTAAAGTAAGGAAATGCAGCGCTGAACATTACGAATATCAATGATTGGCACATGGACATTCGTTTATTAATTTATATATTTCAATATTGATGTGGACTCTTTTGAATTTATATTGATTAGGTTTAGGCACTTTATATACACACAATGTGCATGAGAGCCCCAGCTCTCCCAGGGACTCTCCCTTCTCACTGGCTAAGATGGCAGCAGGCACCATTGGCTCCCATTGTTGTCAACAAAAGTGAGTGAGCCAATTAGGAGAGAGAGGGGATGGGACTAAGCTGCGGCTCTGTGTCTGAATAGTCAGACAGAGAAGTGGCTCAGAAGCGAGCCTGCCCGAGTGCCCCCATAGCAAGCTGCTTTCTCTGGTGGCACTCATCAGAAGAAAGGGGCTAGGTGCGCCGGTAGGGGACCCAAGAAGAGGAGAATCAAGGCTGCTCTGTGCAAAACCACTGCACAGAGCAGGTACAGTAAGTATAACATGTTCGATATTTAAAAAAAAAATTGCCTTTGCTATCACTTTAACCTTACACAAGGTCTAAAATGCAGGTTCCATTTAAATTGCATGGAATCAGATACAATTGGTGACAAGCCTCATTCCACTGCTCGTATTATTATTTATGGTTGGAGCCCTACGGCCGATACGGACATGGACACAGACTGACTAGGACTCACAACATACAATGGGCCTGAAGTGTGCGCTGGCCTTAATGGACGGTACGCCAAAATAAGGGGGCATACCCTGTTAAATGATAGATGTTGTGGAGAGGAATAAACCTGGGAATTCCTGTGAAATGGGATGGGGGGGGGGGGTGGGCGAAGTACGCCGGAAGTCTCGTGCTGAGACAGGAAGCCGACGGAGCCCGGAGGCAGCCGAGGAGGTTATATAGGCTGCCCGGGCTCCTCCCATAAATACAGGCCGCTGCTCGGCCTTCTTACTTATGGTTGGAGCCCTACGGCCGATACGGACATGGACACAGACTGACTAGGACTCACAACATACAATGGGCCTGAAGTGTGCGCTGGCCTTAATGGACGGTATGCCAAAATAAGGGGGCAAAACATTCAGGTAGGTTTATGGTTTTATTTAGTCAGAACATTAGTGAGCAAGTTTGGCGAAGGCTTGTGCCATCTCCGCCTGAGGGTCAGGAATGTACCTAGCAAAGCAGGCAGACTTCCACCTGCCTAGTTTCTTAATGATGTGGTCGGGGACCCCGTGTCGCGAGGCAGCTGAGGCTGCTCCGATGCGAAAGGAGTTGCCCGAATACTGGGTAGGATTGAGGTGCGGACTCCGTAAGAGGATTCTTACGTGTTTAATGAACTGGCTGGTGTTGAGAGGTTTGTCCGGAAAAGGGAGTAGAGGAGCGGAGTCTGATTAGGCTGGCAAAAGTAATAGTAGGCCGTCCAACACGGTCACTGGGCACCAGGCGTTACCCGTTTTGTAAATGGTGATATCTAATCCTGGGCCTGATTGGTGTGTTTTGGAGGTAGTGAGGTGGAGCGTAAAGCGGTCTTGAAGGCGGACCAAGTGTCGTCTGCACAGGACTTGGCCGGCAGGGCTGTTGAAGGCGAACTCGCTCGGCCGGAGGAAGCCGTAGTACGCTAGGTAGATGGCTGCTTGTATGACCAAGCTAGGTAGGAGGCCGAAGGGGGATGTTGCTAGGATGGCGGATAGATTTCTGAATATGGTGCTGGTTATGGGCAGGCGTTTGGCGTTGACGGGTGGTTGTTGCTTCTGGACTGCGCGTAGGGCGGCTTTAACCGCGTGGGACGTAAACAGTGAAGGTTTCGCCGGGTCTTGTAGGGCCAGAAAGTGCTGGACGCCTGCCAGGTAGAGACGGATGGAGTTGTATGAAAGGGACTGGCAAGTATGGCAGTAGGAAATGAAGGCCAGTACGTGCTTGATATTCGGGGTGGTGTTCTCAGAGTGGTGCGTCAGGAATTTGTTAAAGGTGTCCCAAGCTGTGCGGTAGGACTTGAGGGTATTGCGGGAGAGGGACTGGTTAATCAGCTGGGTAGCTAGTTGTAGGTGCTGTGTCAGTCCAGGGTCAGTTGAGACCAAGGTGGGATAGGGGCTGAAGATGGATCGGCTCCGGGTTTCTGCTGAAAAAAAGAAGCATAATTAAAGCGGGACAAGGCGTCTGCGGCGAGATTACACTTGCCGGGCAGGAAGGTACAGTGTACGTTGAATTGGTGTAGTAAGGACAGTTGCACCAGCCGACGTAAGAAGGACATTATAACAAGGGACCTGGACCTGCCCTTGTTGATAATGTCGGCTGTGGCCTGGTTGTCGGTGGTGAAGGTAACCGTTTGTCCGGCCCAGCTGTGGCCCCAGAGTTGGGCGGCTGCCACGACTGGGTACAACTCAAACAAGGAGGACGTCTGGGTGAAGCCCGGGATGGCTAGTATTTCTGGCGGCCATGGTCCTGCGAACCAGTGGTGGCCAAAAATAGCCGCGAAACCTGTGGAGGCTGCGGCGTCGGTCACTATTTGTGGGGAAAGGGGCGACACTGACGGTATAAACATTGATATACCATTCCAGTTGGTAAGGAATTCATCCCACATTGAGAGGTCTGCTAAGGCTGCAGTATCCAATTTGAGGATCTGATCGGGGTCCTGTGCTTGGGAAAGGAAGACCAGGAGACGTGATACGAAGGATCGGCCCTGAGGGATGATCCTTACCGCGAAGTTGAGCATGCCGAGGAGGGACTGCAGCTGTTTCCTGGTGCAGCCTTGCGTTTCAGTGAAAGTATGGAGGACTGCCCTGATGCGGGTCAGTTTGTCGGGGGGAAGGCTGGCTTGCATGGAGGTGGTATCCAGGTTAACTCCAAGGAAGGTGATGGAGTGTGCTGGGCCGTCCACTTTGTGTTCCGCGACGGGGACATTGAGATTCTTGAAGTCGAGTCTCAACTTTTGGAGGTCCCCTGGAGACGTGTCGGGTGGTTCAATGAGCAAAAAGTCGTCCAAGTAGTGGATGACTTCTTGGCACTGGGCTTGGTTCACGAGTATCCAGGTGAGAGTCTGTGCGAAGGTGTTGAAGAGCCAGGGACTAGACTTGGAGCCAAATGTGAGCTTGGTGGCGAAGTAGTATGAGTCTCTCTACTTCATGCCATGCCAACACCAGAGGGATGGGTGGATAGGTAGAAGTTTAAAGGCGTCTGAGATGTCGGCCTTGGAGAGCCAGGTGCCCGTGCCGGTTTTGATTATGGCTTGGATTGCCATGTCTACGGACGCGTATTTAAGGGAGAACTCCTCCGACGGGATTAAGGAGTTCAGGCTGGGGGTGGGGGAAGAATGAGGCGCAGACAGGTCGTAAATTAAACGTGCTTTATTTGAGAATTTGCCCCTAATAATTCCAATAGGGCTGACTCTCCAGGTGCAAAAGGGGGGCCTGGTGAAGGGGCCTATGATGAAGCCTCGCTCTAGCTCTGTCTGTAAGAGCTGGTCTATGGCCTGCTCATCTGTGGCGGCTGAGCGCAGGTTTCTACACTCGTGCGTAGTGTGGGGCAGTGAAATGAGGCCTGTGTGGAACCCTTCTGTGAATCCTTGGACGAGGAAGGTGGTGAGGGAGGGGGTAGGGTGGGAGGTGAGGTAGAGCTGCAGCCAGGGGATGTTTATGCGGCCTAGTCAGGTCTTCTTTTGTTGCTTGACTAGGCATAGGGTCCTGGGGTGCGCTCTGTGGCACGTAAGGCAGACGTGGAGCAGACGGCATTGGCTGAAGTTGCAGGAGCCATGGTTAAAATGATTGCAAATGGCCGCGCCGCCTAGCGTCTGTACTGGGCGCCCGAACTTGACGGCCTGGGACGTCTGCTGGGTGGCCGGTAGGCCCGGAGCTGCCCTCGAGGTCGAGGGGAGTTTGAAGGGGCGAGTGTTGGTGGAGTTGGTGGTGTTAGCGCACCAGGAGGCGGTGTGGGTGGAGGACTGGCAAACAGCGCATAATGGTGAGCGCAGGCCGGCAAAGTGGCGGCAGAACAGCTCGGTTTCCATGAGACTCCAATCTGTAGCTGTCTGGAACTGTAGCAGCCTGGCCGCTGCTTTGGCTGAGAAGGAGCGGTGGTAATCATAGAATGAAAACCCTCCGTACTTGTAGCCCAGATCCACTAAGGTGTGGAGATAAAGGTCCAGCTCTTCCCTTCTGTCCTGAGACATGACTCAGGGTGAATCGTGCCCTGGGTACGTAGTCTTGTCTAGGAGGTCGGGGTGGGACGAGCAGGAACCTGCAGGGGTGAGATAAAACGGGTTGTTTCCATGTCCTGCCGGGGACGGGGGATCCCCCTCCTTTTTTTTTTCTTTACCTGTAGAAATGCCTGAATCTGGCATGCGGGAGGAGCTGGTGAGCTTGACTGACCTGTGGAGACATGACAATATATAAGGACGGGGGCTAGCCAAGCTCGAAAGTTGTAAGCGACCGACGAACGGGGTGAGGCGGCGATGGCTTGTGGCCGAAATGTCCCATGACACAGGCCTGAAACGGTGCGTTGCGGGTCTGGCCGACAACACGGGGGCTCTGGAGCATGTGCTGAAATGAGGGTGACACTGTTGGGGAACGTTCGAGGCAAGCCTGCCTGCGGGAACGTGCAAGGGTTTGGGAGCTGGACGCGTGTCAAGGAAATGAGTGACAGAAATCCCATGGCAGAGATGTGAATCTCTGGAGCATGTGCTGAAATGGGGCTGAAGGGAGGGGCATGTTTGGGTCCGGACTGTGTGTGGGGACGTGAGTGGACTTGCTGGGGCATGTTTGGTAGGGCAAGTGGCTGGGCTGACCCAAGACAGAGCCATGAACTGGTGCGCTGTGATTGTGACTGACAACCGGGCTCTGGAGCATGTACTGAAAGGGGGCCACGGCGGATTTGGCCATGTGTGGAACGGAGTGAAGCTGCGGCTGAGAAGGTGCTTGTGTACACCCAGACGTACTGCAGCTGGGTAAGTGAGGGAACGTCCGACAGGAAGGCATGAAGGTGCGTTGACCCGTGGTTGGCGACTACCGGGCTGAGGAGCATGAGCTGAGGTGAGGCCGCTACAGATCAGGGGCACCGTATCAGGTTTACCAGAACCATCTAATATGAGGTCAAACCTTAAGGCACACCACTAAACAAATCCGATCAAATCGGTCTGGCAGACCGTTTTGATCGGATTTGTCTCTGGGATATGTTGGTTTGATCGTGTACACACGATCAAACCAAAATCCCTGCCGGCAGACAGCGCGGTGACGTAGTGGTGAGGTTGACGCCGCCACGTCACCACTCCAGGAAGTAAAATACTTCCACGCATGCATCAATTCCATTTGGCGCATTCGGACGGGTTTCAGGAGACAGATTCTAAAACAAGCTTTAAAATTTGTCTGCTGGAAAAACCTGTCTATTGACCGTACACACGATCGAATTTGTCTGCTGAAACGGTCCGTCGGACCGGTTTCAGCAGATAAATTCGATTGTGTGTACGCGCCCATAAGAGTTTTAATTTGTATGCAATCAGGCAGGCCCTTGCACTACATGGTTTTGGTAAACCCGAAGAGAAAAACCTGCAGGAAAAACTGATAGTGTGTATGGGGCTTAAGAGACCTCCTCTTTTCTATACAGTATACTGTATGTGACACATTTTTTTTGTTTTGATACTGATCTTTTTATACTGATATTGGTTATATTTTTTGTATATTAAAGAATCAACCCTAAGTTGTCTAGAATGCACACAGGGCCGGCCTTTGGGGTGTGCGGACAGTGCGATCGCACAGGGCGCCATAGCAACATGGGCGCCTGGCGACCGCACAGATTTTTTAATTTGCTCACGTATTAAGTAGTGGGCGGGGGCGTGCCGCACACTGTGGGTGTCAGGCCGGGCCCCCCCCCCACTGAAGAGGACCTTGCCGGGTGCCTGGCTTTGCAGGGGTGGTGCCGTGCAAGCCGCATCCCAGCGAGCCGTCGGCACACCCGTGGTCTGAATCTCGGCTGCCTGTGACTGTCTCAGTCACGCAGCCGAGCAGTGAAGCCGCCTCCCCCTTGCCTGTACTGTGCTGTGTGTGCAGCATGCGGCAAGCAGGTTATCTGAGCCTGCTTGCTTTACAGGTCTGAAGGGGGGGTCGTCTGTATTTTAGGGGGGTCTGCACTGTAGGGGTTTATCTGTATTGTAGGGGGTGGTGTTTTCTGTATTGTGTGTGTGTGGAGGGGTTCTTTATTGTTGGGGGGTCTGCACTGTAGGGGTTTATCTGTATTGTAGGGGGGGGGGGTGTTTTCTGTATTGTGGGGGGGGTGGTTCTTTATTGTAGGGGTGGTCTATTGTAGGGGGGTTCTGTATTGTGGGGGGGGGGGGTTTGCACTATTGTAAGGAGAGATCTGTATTGTAGGGGGTGGGGTATGCACTGTACGGGGGTGCTGTGTAATGTCAAGGGGTCCAGAGGTGCAGGGTGCTGTGTAGCATAAAGTGGTCCAGAGCTGTGGGGTGCTGTGTAATGTAAGGGGCCCAGAGGTGCAGGGTGTGGTGTAATGTAAGGGGCCCAGAGGTGCAGGGTGCTGTGTAATGTAAAGGGGTCCAGAGGTGCAGGGTGCTGTGTAGCGTAAAGGGGTCCAAAGGTGCAGGGTGCTGTGTAATGTAAGGGTCCCAGAGGTGCAGGGTGCTGTGTAATGTAAGGGGCCCAGAGGTGCAGGGTTCTATGTAGTGTAAAGGGGTCCAGAGGTGCAGGGTGTTGTGTAATGTAAAGGGGCCCAGAGGTGCAGGGTGCTGTGTAATGTAAAGGAGTCCAGAGATGCAGGGTTCTGTGTAATGTAAAAGGGTCCAAAGCTGTGGGGTGCTGTGTAATGTAAGGGGCCCAGTGGTGCAAGGTGCTGTGTAGCGTAAAGGGGTCCAGAGGTGCAGGGTGCTGTGTAATGTAAGGGGCCCAGAGGTGCAGGGTGCTGTGTAGTGTAAAGGGGCCCAGAGGTGCAGGGCGCTGTGTAGTTTAAAGGGGCCTAGAGGTGCAGGGTGCTGTGTAATGTAAGGGGCCCAGAGGTGCAGGGTGCTGTGTAATGTAAGGGTCCCAGGGGTGCAGGGTGCTGTGTAATGTAAGGGGCCCAGAGGTGCAGGGTGCTGTGTAGTGTAAAGGGGTCCAGAGGTGCAGGGTGCTGTGTAGTGTAAAGGGGTCCAGAGGTGCAGGGTGCTGTGTAGTGTAACGGGGTCCAGAGGTGCAGGGTGCTGTGTAGTGTAAAGGGGCCCAGAGGTACAGGGTGCTGTGTAATGTAAGGGGCCCTGTGGTGCAGGGTGCTGTGTAATGTAAGGGGCCCAGAGGTGCAGGGTGCTGTGTAATGTAAAGGGGTCCAGAGATGCAGGGTGCTGTGTAATGTAAAGGGGTCCAGAGCTGTGGGGTGCTGTGTAATGTAAGGGGCCATGTGGTGCAAGGTGCTGTGTAATGTAAGGGGCCCAGTGGTGCTGTGTAATATAAGGGTCCCAGAGGTGCAGGGTGCTGTGTAATGTAAGGGTCCCAGAGGTGCAGGGTGCTGTGTAATGTAAGGGGCCCAGAGGTGCAGGGTTCTGTGTAGTGTAAAGGGGTCCAGAGGTGCAGGGTGTTGTGTAATGTAAAGGGGCCCAGAGGTGCAGGGTGCTGTGTAATGTAAAGGGGTCCAGAGATGCAGGGTTCTGTGTAATGTAAAGGGGTCCAGAGCTGTGGGGTGCTGTGTAATGTAAGGGACCCAGTGGTGCAAGGTGCTGTGTAGCGTAAAGGGGTCCAGAGGTGCAGGGTGCTGTGTAATGTAAGGGGCCCAGAGGTGCAGGGTGCTGTGTAGTGTAAAGGGACCCAGAGGTGCAGGGCGCTGTGTAGTGTAAAGGGGCCCAGAGGTGCAGGGTGCTGTCTAATGTAAGGGGCCCAGAGGTGCAGGGTGCTGTGTAATGTAAGGGTCCCAGAGGTGCAGAGTGCTGTGTAATGTAAGGGGCCCAGAGGTGCAGGGTGCTGTGTAGTGTAAAGGGGTCCAGAGGTGCAGGGCGCTGTGTAGTGTAAAGGGGCCCAGAGGTGCAGGGTGCTGTGTAATGTAAGGGTCCCAGAGGTGCAGAGTGCTGTGTAATGTAAGGGGCCCAGAGGTGCAGGGTGCTGTGTAGTGTAAAGGGGTCCAGAGGTGCAGGGTGCTGTGTAGTGTAAAGGGGTACAGAGGTGCAGGGTGCTGTGTAGTGTAACGGGGCCCAGAGGTGCAGGGTGCTGTGTAGTGTAAAGGGGCCCAGAGGTACAGGGTGCTGTGTAATGTAAGGGGCCCTGTGGTGCAGGGTGCTGTGTAATGTAAGGGGCCCAGAGGTGCAGGGTGCTGTGTAATGTAAAGGGGTCCAGAGATGCAGAGTGCTGTGTAATGTAAAGGGGTCCAGAGCTGTGGGGTGCTGTGTAATGTAAGGGGCCCTGTGGTGCAGGGTGCTGTGTAATGTAAGGGGCCCAGTGGTGCTGTGTAATATAAGGGGCCCAGAGGTGCAGGGTGCTGTGTAATGTAAGGGGCCCAGTGGTGCAGGGTGCTGTGTAATGTAAAGGGGTCCAGAGATGCAGGGTGCTGTGTAATGTAAAGGGGCCCAGAGGTGCAGGGTGCTGTGTAATGTAAGGAGCCCTGTGGTGCAGGGTGCTGTGTAATGTAAAGGGGTCCATCCAGAGATGCAGGGTGCTATGTAATGTAAAGGGGTCCAGAGCTGTGGGGTGCTGTGTAATGTAAGGGGCCCTGTGGTGCAGGGTGCTGTGTAATGTAAAGGGGTCCATCCAGAGGTGCAGGGTGCTATGTAATGTAAAGGGGTCCAGAAGTGCAGAGTGCTGTGTAATGTAAAGGGGTCCTGTGGTGCAGGGTGCTGTGTAATGTAAGGGGCCCAGTGGTGCAGGGTGCTGTGTAATGTAAGGGGCCCAGTGGTGCAGGGTGCTGTGTAATGTAAGGGGCCCAGAGGTGCAGGGTGCTGTGTAATGTAAAGGGGTCCAGAGATGCAGGGTGCTGTGTAATGTAAAGGGGTCCAGAGCTGTGGGGGTGCTGTGTAATGTAAGGGGCCCAGTGGTGCAAGGTGCTGTGTAATGTAAAGGGGTCCACCCAGAGGGGCAGGGTGCTATGTAATGTAAAGGGGTCCAGAAGTGCAGGGGGCTTTGTAATATAATGGGTGTTGTGTAATGTAAAGGGGTCCAGAAGGGCAAGGTGCTGTGTAGCGTAAAGGGGTCCAGAGGTGCAGGGTGCTGTGTAATGTAAGGGGCCCAGTGGTGCAAGGTGCTGTGTAGCGTAAAGGGGTCCAGAGGTGCAGGGTGCTGTGTAATGTAAGGGGCCCAGAGGTGCAGGGTGCTGTGTAGTGTAAAGGGACCCAGAGGTGCAGGGCGCTGTGTAGTGTAAAGGGGCCCAGAGGTGCAGGGTGCTGTCTAATGTAAGGGGCCCAGAGGTGCAGGGTGCTGTGTAATGTAAGGGTCCCAGAGGTGCAGAGTGCTGTGTAATGTAAGGGGCCCAGAGGTGCAGGGTGCTGTGTAGTGTAAAGGGGTCCAGAGGTGCAGGGCGCTGTGTAGTGTAAAGGGGCCCAGAGGTGCAGGGTGCTGTGTAATGTAAGGGTCCCAGAGGTGCAGAGTGCTGTGTAATGTAAGGGGCCCAGAGGTGCAGGGTGCTGTGTAGTGTAAAGGGGTCCAGAGGTGCAGGGTGCTGTGTAGTGTAAAGGGGTCCAGAGGTGCAGGGTGCTGTGTAGTGTAACGGGGTCCAGAGGTGCAGGGTGCTGTGTAGTGTAAAGGGGCCCATGGGTACAGGGTGCTGTGTAATGTAAGGGGCCCTGTGGTGCAGGGTGCTGTGTAATGTAAGGGGCCCAGAGGTGCAGGGTGCTGTGTAATGTAAAGGGGTCCAGAGATGCAGAGTGCTGTGTAATGTAAAGGGGTCCAGAGCTGTGGGGTGCTGTGTAATGTAAGGGGCCCTGTGGTGCAGGGTGCTGTGTAATGTAAGGGGCCCAGTGGTGCTGTGTAATATAAGGGGCCCAGAGGTGCAGGGTGCTGTGTAATGTAAGGGGCCCAGTGGTGCAGGGTGCTGTGTAATGTAAAGGGGTCCAGAGATGCAGGGTCCTGTGTAATGTAAAGGGGCCCAGAGGTGCAGGGTGCTGTGTAATGTAAGGGGCCCTGTGGTGCAGGGTGCTGTGTAATGTAAAGGGGTCCATCCAGAGATGCAGGGTGCTATGTAATGTAAAGGGGTCCAGAGCTGTGGGGTGCTGTGTAATGTAAGGGGCCCTGTGGTGCAGGGTGCTGTGTAATGTAAAGGGGTCCATCCAGAGGTGCAGGGTGCTATGTAATGTAAAGGGGTCCAGAAGTGCAGAGTGCTGTGTAATGTAAAGGGGTCCTGTGGTGCAGGGTGCTGTGTAATGTAAGGGGCCCAGTGGTGCAGGGTGCTGTGTAATGTAAGGGGCCCAGTGGTGCAGGGTGCTGTGTAATGTAAGGGGCCCAGAGGTGCAGGGTGCTGTGTAATGTAAAGGGGTCCAGAGATGCAGGGTGCTGTGTAATGTAAAGGGGTCCAGAGCTGTGGGGGTGCTGTGTAATGTAAGGGGCCCAGTGGTGCAAGGTGCTGTGTAATGTAAAGGGGTCCACCCAGAGGGGCAGGGTGCTATGTAATGTAAAGGGGTCCAGAAGTGCAGGGGGCTTTGTAATATAATGGGTGTTGTGTAATGTAAAGGGGTCCAGAAGGGCAGGGGGCTTTGTAATGTAATGGGGCCCAGAGGTGCAGGATGTGTAATGTAAAGGGGCCCAGAGGTGCAGATGTGGAGAGGGGTACACAGTAGTGACAGGTACACCTGGCAGGCCGCAGGCAGATTCTGCCGGAAAGACGGCATGGCGGCTGTCCTTGCCTTGCTATGAGGAGCTCATACGCCATGCGCACTGAGAAGACAAAGGAGGGCAAGAATCCACAGATGCAGGCAGCAGATGTAAAACCTTTTTTCTGTAAGTAAATTCTTTTTTTACAAGTGCACTGCTTAATGTCTGTTTTGTATTTTCTTTTTTAAATAGGGTGTTTCTTAAAGGAATAGTAAATACAAAAGTTAAAAAATACTTTATTGTAATTATGTTTGATATTTGATAGTAAATTTACAGGTAGTGTTATTATACCGTGTGATTTACTTTATAAGTGGCGTTATTATACTGTGTGAATAAAGGAATGGAAGGCTTTAAATGGAGCCGGTATTGGAGAAATGGGTGTGGTTACCGAGGGGTGTGGTTACCAAGGGGCGTAGTTACTGAGGGGCGTGGTCACTAGGGGGCGCTGTAAAGCTTTCTCGCACAGGGCGCCTAAAGGCCTAAGGCCGGCCCTGAATGCACAAAACATTTCTGATTGGCTGGGGCACAGGGTGACAAAGCATAGAGCTGCGAATGGGTTTTACCAATTGAAATGATGTCGGCTTTAACCCTAATATCCCAATGGCATGGATGTTTTATGTAAGAAATGCTACTCAGGCTGACAAAATACATATTGATCTTCACCTTTAATGAATGGGTCCAACCAGGCCAGGGTCGAGTCTCAAACTTGGCAGGTCTCTTTGCTCATATCAAGTTTCCACTAACAGAAAACAACAGCTATAACTCAGTGTCAGTAATTTTAATTTGCTTAAAGCCAATGGAAGCAGCTGTACAGTTAGGTTTTACAGTTCTCATTTAAGTCATTTTGAGACAGCAGTGGAGTCACTGCTAATGAAACCACCACATGGGGATGCTGTCTTATTAGCACTGAAAGGAAAGGTCCCTGTAAGAGCACAGTGTGCTTCCTAAAAAAATAAGTTATTTACATGTCATGATTTCCAACACAAATCCCAAAAAATAAGAAGCATATTCCGCATGATATGTAAACACCTTCTAGTTTAGGAAAGTATGGTATACTTTGCAGAACTTTGGTTACTTCTGGTCTGCTTCACTATATATTGACCTGCTTTATATCCCAGATATACAGTACATTTAGTGCCCTCAGTGCCCTAAATTGTTCTGTAAGGCTCACATACTTCCACTTTATGAACTACATGGGGTTCTCTGCTACCAGACTATGACCATTAGGTAACCCTAGTAAGAAAGGAATAGCCCCCAAAATTAATGGGGGGCAAAAATGAGGGACAAATGAAGAATAGACTAACTGTGCTACCATCACCTTTAAGGAGAGCAGTTAAGAGACACTGTGGAGGTACTGCTTCAAGCCTACAATGCAATAAATATTTCATTGTCCTTATGTTTTTGCTTTTCTGCACTTTATTTTTATTTTTTTTAAGTACAGAAGACATGGTGAGTATACTGTACTGTATACAGTATACAACTGAAGCCTCCTTATAAAGAGTTATAACAATCACAAGAAATTTCTGAAATACAGGAAACTTTAAGATCAATAAAAAGTAGTTGGCTGTTTCGATGTTTATAAGTAAGTTCAGGAAACGCTACTGGTGAGCAATTATTTATTGAGTTGTTTCCTGGTGTCTAAATATTTTAACCTCTTCCGGACCAGCCACCGCTGTTTTACTGCGGCAGGTTGGCTCCCCTGGACGAAACGACGTTACCTTACGACGCTTCACCTTTTGGCCACTAGGGGGTGCACGCACCGCTGGTAGCACGCATGTGCACACCCGCGGCTCGCCGCTGGAGCCGATGCGAGTGCCTGGCACAGATCCTGGTTCTCTCAGAGGAGAAGAGACTAATCGAGTGTTCATATGAAGTATAAACACGGATCTGTCATCTCTCCTAATCAGTCCCACCCCCCACAGTTAGAACACACTAGGGAACACAGTTAACCCCTTGATCCCCCCTAGTGTTAACCCCTTCACTGCCAGTGGCATTTATACAGTAATCAGTGCATTTTTATAGCACTGATCGCTGTATAATTGTCCCAAAAATGTACCAAAAGTGTCCAATCTGTGTGCCACAATATCGCAGTCCCGATAAAAATCCATTACTAGTAAAAAAACAATAATAATAATAAAATACCATAAATCTATCCTCTATCTTGTATGTAGACGATATAACTTTTGTGCAAACCAATCAACATACGCTTATTGAGATTTTTTTTACCAAAATTATGTAAAAGAATACATATCGGCCTAAAATGAGGAAAAAATTATTATGATTTTTTTTTTAAATTGGGATATTTATCCCCTCCCTCCTCATCACTGGAGCAAACCTGGCAGTATGCTGCAGCTGAGGGAACATGACTGTTAGATTGCTGTCCTTCTTGGGCACCCCCTCTCCCTGGGCTCACGTTACTGCCTTCCTCTAGCTGGGTACCACCATGATGGTACCCACCCTGGCTTTGGCCAATTATGACTCTCCGTTCTTACCACCATGTGATTGGCCAAAGCATGCGGGTCATAGTGCATGCATGGCCAATCATCAGCCAGCAATACACTGCGATGCCACAGAGAATTATGGGTCGTGACACGCCACTTGAATTTGGTGCGAACGGCCCATAATGTTCGCAATTTGGTGAACAATTGAAAATGCGATGTTCGAGTTGAACATGGGTTCGACTCGAACACAAAGCTAATCCCTACTTAAAGGGGTAGTTCCCCCAAAAACCTTTTTTTTAACATTTATTCAGGCTCGTTATGTCAAGGGGAATCAGGTTTTTTTTTTTTAGAAATGAAGCAGTACTTACCGTTTTAGAGATGCATCGTCTCCGACACTTCCGGGTATGGGCTCCGACTATAGGCGTGCCTATTTGATTGACAGGCTTCCGAGGTCGCATACATCGCGTCACGATTTTCCGAAAGTAGCCGAACGACGGTGCGCAGGCGCAGTATAGAGCCGCACCGTCGCTCGGCTTCTTTCGGCTACTCGTGACGCGATGTATGCGACCGTCGGAAGCCTGTCAATCAAATAGGCACGCCCAGACCAGACGATCATACCCGGAAGCGACGGAGACGATGCATCTGTAAAACGGTAAGTATTGCTTTGTTTCTAATAAAAAAACACCCGATTCCCCTTGACATAACGAGCCTCAGTCAATGTTAAAAAAAGGTTTTTGGGGGAATTACCCCTTTAAGACCAATAAAAAGTGGTTGGCTGTTTCTATGTTTATAAGTAGTGATGGGCCGAATGACCCCCTGTTCGGTTCGCACTAGAACTTTGGAACTGAATAGCGAACACCATTGAAGTCTATGGGATAAGAACTCGAAAAATATAAAGTGCCTGTTTTGAAGGCTTATATGCAAGTAATTGGGCATACAATGGTTATAGGGGTCCGGGTACTGCTCTGGGGGACATGTAGGAATGAAAAGTTTGTAAAAACATAATTTTGAAATGCTTAAAGAAAAGGCATAAAAATGAAAAATTCCTTTCAATATAGTGCCTGGGGAGTCCCTTTAGTCTGCCTGTATAATGGCACATCTGTACTGTGTATAGAAGCTGCTGCAGCAATAATTTCATTTATAAAGCCCAAAATATAAAATTTTCCCTGTAAGCTTTTTTTATTTTGTAAGAAATGGCTTGGGGAGCCAGTCTGTATGATGAGGCCACAATGTAGTACACTGGGAACAAGATTAGAGATGTTTTGGATACATTATAGTGTCTCTTCCACAGACTTTGAACAGAAGTAACGGGTGCAGAAAATTTAGTCTTTCAGTGTCTCTGGCACCTTCACACTGTAATGCCGCGTACACATGCTCGGAACTTCTGACAACAAATGTTCGATGGGTGCTTTTTGTTGAAAATTTCGACCGTGTGTAGGCGCCATTGGACATTTACTGTTGGAATTTCCGACAACAAAAATTTGAGGGCTGGTTCTCAAATTTTCTGACAACAAAATCCGTTCCTGGTAAATTCCGATCGTGTGTGAACATTTCCGACGCACAAAATTCCACGCATTCTCTGAATCAAATACGCAACTTTTACTAACACAACTGGTATTAAACTTCCCTTTAATAGTGCCGTCATCCGTCTTGTACGTCACCGCGTTCTTGGCATTCATAATTTCCGACAACATTTGTGCGACCATGTGTATGCAAGACAAGTTTGAGCCAACATCTGTCGGAAATAAATCCACGGATTTGTTGTCGGAATTTCCGATCGCCTGTACGCGGCATTAGAGGTACTTTTAATGAAAGCAAGAATTGCTTTAAAAACTTGCAATGATATTCCCCTGTCAAGTAGGTGTGGAAAATTAGTCTTTGGGTGTCGGTGGTGCCTTCACACCATAACCCTATAAGAGGTTCTCTTGATGAAAGCAAGAATTGGTTTTGCTGTAAAAAATTGCAATGATATGCACCAATCAAACAGGTGCGGAAAATGTGATCTTTGGGTGTTAATCGTGCCCATGAATATTGATTAAGTTGAAAGGAAGGTTGGGACTTTGAAAGAAACATCCACCTAAAAGGGTGATAACGGCCAATGGGTGTCTGACCAGTAGGATGCATATTAAAGCTGTACTAGCTGAATCTCTATTCTCAGCACACAGAACAGTAATACATAATAATATTTATTGCATATATATATATACATATAGTACGTTATAGCATAAAAGCATTACAGTACTTGATAAAAATATACAAAAAGTCAGGCAGATTAATCCATACATCACATGATAACCATATACAAATCATGATTGTTACAGCATAATACATTTAAAAATCGTAAAATGATCCCATGTAGTACATGATATTAGCATCGGAATAGCTTGACACGTTTCGTGCAACTTTGCACTTTTCAGGAGCTGATGCTAGTGTGTATCTGAAATTAATAAAATATATAGGCTGTTAGTACAGGGTCTAAAATGAACTGGAGGGTGTACAGATCAAAAAGCAATTGTTGAGGAGGGACAAACATTTACTTTATAGGCACCGATTATAAAAATATAGAAAATTGTTATTGATGCAATTCCCACAAGGGTTATTGAACCAACATCATAATAAATGCATGTAAAAACATTAAAACAAGAACAATTAACACAAAAACATCTGTGGTAAGCAGCAGAACAAAATTATCCAATAATGACCCAGAAGAGGCATCAGATCTCAAAGGAGATGTGATCACTTATCATAAGTGGTAGATCACAGACAAGCTTGACATGTTTTGCGGAAACTGCTTCTTCAGGAGCTAGTAAGAATTTATAAGAAAAGAACAGATTATTATTGATTTGTACGTGTACATTGGTATATACATATAAATCATATATCAAAAATGTACATAAACAGAGCATATATAGCGTGTGCATTGAAGCACCATATAATGGAGCATGCGAAAAAGATCATGACCACTACGGTGCCACCACACAAAGGACTGTGTGCTAGAGATCCAGTAGGAAGGGGATGTTGGGACGCATCAGGAAAGGGGACAAGTAAAAGCATGCAGGTGATGTATAATTGTGCAGGTGGTATCGGGATATGGATAGATTGAATATTTCAATCCATTATTACAGTCATCCCAGAGGATCATACAGATCAAGGTGTTAAAGGAAGAGAGAGGGTGTGCGCTTGTGCAGAAAATATTACAAAGGTGAGAGAATAGTAAAGGCAAATGATTGGGAAATTGCCTACCATCCAAGGTATTGGATCGAATTTCCAAGTGTGGATATTCTTTAACAGAAGTAAATTTATAATGGTTTAAAAATTCCTTTAGAAAGTCTCCTGGATGTTGGAGATAAAGGTGCGTCTATCAGGAACAATGATCCATGAGAAAAAATAGAAGGACCCATTAGTTTAACCTTATATGTAGAGGGCTAGAGCGAATCACTGAGTGTGTATAAACATACAACACACATCAGTACATACCTTGTTAACAGCTAGACATAGATAGGACCCTGGCCCAGGTAAGTAAGTTAAGTGGGGATGGTAGAAAAAAAACAAGACCATAAAAGAGAGTCAGTTGTCCCATAGGTTTTTAGACAGTACGTCTAAAATAAATGAGGGCCAAAGGTCGCCATGCTGGCTGGATCATTGTTGGTAATCTGGAGATATAAACCAAGACAAGATATAGAGATATAAAAAGCCTGATCTCATAAGACCCCAAAAGGGGGCCCTAAAGGTTCCAATAACTAAGGCAATAGTACGTACCAACAATCGCACATTCCAGGAGGTAATCTGTGGTCAGGTGAACGCCTGTAAGAGTTTGTGTCATCTGCCAAGCTGGGCTGTGCACACTCGCTCTAAATAAGCGTCTCCAGTCACGTGTGTGGCGAGGACTTCCGCATCACGTGACTCGGCCAGCATACAGGCGGGCGAATCGCAGCGCCCGTATCACGGCAGCGGCGTCGATGGCGCCGCGAATGACGGGGTATGACAAAGCCCGCCTGATAGGAAGGGAGGAAGACAGCAATCCGCCCCATGGGGACAGCAGGACATATGTGTATACGTCCGTGACCAGCTGGTATGAGGGGGCTGGCCCACAATAGGGAGGAGTAGGCTCATACCTCCAATCCAAACCGCAGAGTGGAAAGCAACTTCCCCTCTGCGGTTAGCTGGCCGTACATCCACATCCATGGAATCCAATAATGCACACTAGTCCCAAATGACAGCTGGTAGGGCCATGGTCCATTTGCATGCCGAGAGCAAAAAGTAAAAAAGAGAGTAAATATCACTTGCATATACAATGTGAATTATTACATAAATATGCCAACAGTATAAGTATTAGTGTTGTTATTTATCATCAATCAGCAATAGCATGCAATGCCAAGCTGCTGCTAACAAAGCAAACAGAATATTGGCATGCATTAAAAAGGGGATTAACCCCAGGGATAAAACGATAATTCTCCCGTTCTACAAGACTCTGGTCCGGCCGCACCTTGAGTATGCTGTCCAGTTTTGGGCACTAGTCCTCAGGAAGGATGTACAGAAAATGGAGTGAGTACAAAGAAGGGCAACAAAGCTAATAAAGGGTCTGGAGGATATTAGTTATGAGGTAATTTTGCAAACAATGAACTTATTCGCTCTGGAGAAGAGACGCTTGAGAGGGGAAATGATTTCAATTCACAAATACCAAAAACCACAATGATGGTTTCAATAAACTATTATATAAGCACCTGAATGACCACAACATACAGGGATATACAAAGTAATACTGACATATAATCACACACATAGGTTGGACTTGTGTCCTTTTTCAACCTCATCTACACCGCAGAGCTGCGAGCTGCAGGTTCCTGGGACTCCCGGACCGATGCTGCTCCCAGCCAGTTTGTACATCCTTTGAGCGGTATAATTGTTTTGGTATGTGTATTTTTTGACACGTAACATGTGGTCGTGCTGACCTTCTTGATTTTTGTTTGTCAGTTACCTATTCTTTCTTTAATAAAAATATATTGAACAAAAAGAAAGAGCAGGGGTGGAGAGAACGAGGCTGGAGAGCACTGGGGGGTACAAAGAGCAGGGGGGAGTGGAAAGCACTAGGGGGAGCTTAAGAGCACCAGTGGGGTGCACGGGAGAACAGGGGTGGAGAGTACTGGGGGTGGGGAGAACAGGGATGGAGAGCACTGGGGGGAACAGTGGTGGAGAGCACTGGGGGGGAGAACAAGGGTGGAGAGCACTGGGGGGAGAACAGAGGTGAAGAGCACTGGGAGGGGAGAACAGGGGTGGAGAGCACTGGGGGGGGGGGAACAGGCGTGGAGAGCACTGGGGGCGGGGGGTGGGAACACTGGAATGGTGGCTGGAGAAGATTGGGGAGATCAGGGGGGCAGAAAGAACAGGGGTAGAAAGAACTGTGGGGGGGCTGGAGAGTGTGGTGGAGGAGGAGAACACTGGGGGAAGCTTCACGGAGAACCTGATAGGAGGTTCCTCTATATGCAGCCACCAGCTCCGACCCAAATTAATGCTTGGGCCGAACTATTCACCCATCCTGATTTATGAGTAAGGTCATGTATGCTCATCCACATTCTGACCCAGTATCAATGGGTTCTCTAGAGACAGAGGACAATGTCCTGAGGAAAATCTACTGGTGAGCAGTTATTTATTGACTTGTTTCCTGGTGTCTAACCATTTTAACCACTTAAGGACCGCCTCCTGCACATATACGTCGGCAGAATGGCACGGCTGGGCACAGGCACGTACAGGTACGTCCCCTTTAAGAGCCCAGCCGTGGGTCGCGCACACGCGACCGGTCCGAAGATTCGTGACCGCGGGACCCGCGGACCCTATTGCCGCCGGTGTCCCGCGATAGGTCACAGGAGCTAAACACACCTTCCCCGTTCTTCACTGTGGCAATGTCATTGATCGTCAGTTTCCTGATATAGGGAATGACGATCACTGAAGTCACATGTCCAGCCCCGTTCCCCACGGTCAGAAACACACATGAGGTCACGCTACAGCGCCCCCTAGTGGTTAACTCTTAAACTGCAATTGTCATTTTTACAGTAATGAGTGCATTTTTATAGCACTTTTCACTGTGAAAATGTCCAATGTGTCCACCATAATGTCGCAGTCACGGAAGCCATTAGTAGTAAAAAACAAAAATTATTAATAAAAATGCCATAAAACTATCCCCTATTTTGTAAATACTATACATTTTGCGCAAACCAATCAATAAACGCTTATTGCGTTTTTTTGTTTTTTTTAACCAAAAATAGTAGAAGAATACGTATCGGCCTAAACTGAGATTTTTTATTTTATTTTATATCATTTTTGGGAATATTTATTATAGCAAAAAGTAAAAAATATTGAATTTTTTCGAAATTGTCGCTCTATTTTTGTTTATAGCACAAAAAATAAAAACAGCAGAGGTGATCAAATACCACCAAAGGAATCTCTATTTGTGGGGAAAAAAGGACGCCAATTTTGCTTGGGATCCACATCGCACGACCGCGCAATTGTCAGTTAAAGCGACGCAGTGCTTAATTGCAAAAACTGGCCAGGTCCTTTACCTGCATAATGGTCTGGGTGGCTAAGAAGCTGTGCTCTAGTTACGTAGGGTATCTGTGTCTGTCTGCTTAGTGCTTGGAGCACTTTTTGTGTTACCTGTTCCCTATTTAAAATGGCCACAATCAAACTTCTGGTCTTATTTATCCATGCCTCATCTAAGAAGACTGCATTTTTGCTTTGGGTTTAACTTTGACTTTTTCTAGATGGCAGCTGGCCTGCTTCTGGTAATATTTACCCATGCCTCACCTAAGATAACTGCTGTCTCACTCCTAGTCCAAGTTAACTATGACCTATACCAGATGCAGGGGCGGACTGACCATTGAGTCACTCGGGCACTGCCCGAGGGCCCCATGCCACTAGGGGGCCCCCTCAGGGTTGCCAGGCTCAGTAAAACCAGGGACTGTATGTAAAAATCTGTGTTTTTTTTACATCTGTCCCTGATATGTCTGAAACTGACATGCTTTTGATGTGAAAATCCAGAGATTTTTGCTGCCCCTGCCTCTGCACTGCCTCCTGGTGTGGTGGCCATCTGTAAGCCCGGGGGCCCCATAATCTTCTATTGCCCGGGGGCCCCATGAGTTGTCAGTCCGCCCCTGACCAGATGGCATTTACTTTTTCAGTTTTTTTGATTGGCACTGAGTGGCGTTGTAAATGGGGATTATTTCATGTTTTGCTGGAGTCTTCTTTAAGAATCGAGATTTGATAGAGCAGACATTGTACCACAGCATTAGTTTCCTGCAAATTACAAACCAAAAATACTACTTTTTCAGAGTGCTTCAGTCTCTGAATACATCCAGATTTAGGATACACTGTGCCAGGTGCCAACATCAATGCCAAAGTTGTATTATTGTTGAAAGATGTGTGATACAGCCTGTGCTAAGCAACTTGCTGGTGTGCAGCATTCCAAATTTCTGCCTTTACCTAACGACATCACGGATTGATGAAGAGAGATAGAAGGGATATATTGCCTGACACCCTTCTTGACCAGCAAAGACTCCATGTTGTTAGCACCTTGTGTCCTGATACTTCACAGACAGCTGACAAGACTCAGACATTATAGGTCATCAAGGGTAATACTCAACTCAGTGGCAACATAAAACTTTAATGGTAATTGGTTGTATTTATGCCATTAACTCCTACTCCATATATTATAGACAAATATATGGGCCTGTTCAGTAACACATTTGTACATTCATACAATTCTAGACCCATATAACCATCAGACTTTACAGGTCCACTCGGGGATAAATGCAAATAAAAACACTCTGGGCCAGATTTACATACACTTAATATTGCGCTGCGTAATCGAAATACACTACGCTGCCGTATTTCACCAGGCTCTACACGGAATCCTGGTAGATTTTTGCCCGTACGCTACGGCGGCGTAGTCTATTTCTCGCCGCGTAATCGAAATACGCGATTAGGGGGCGTGAAGCATTTAAATTAAGCGCGTCCCCGCGGCGATCGAACTGCGCATGCTCCGTTCAGAAACTTCCCGCCGTGCATTGCGCAAAATCAAGTCGTTACGTCATTCGTTGTTTGAGTAGTGTCGTTTACGAACATTCCTATTCCCGGACGACTTACGTAAAAAAAAATAAAAGACGTCGGAAAACGTAGAAATTCGACGCGGGAACGACGGCCATACTTAACATGGGCTGTCTAATATTAGAGCAGCAAAAAGCTGGTATAGTGTTACGCAAAAAAAAGATGACTAAAGGTGCCGTAAGAGATTGCGATTGAAGATCGTAATTTCGGGGATCGCCGGCAAAAGCTCATTTGCATACCCCGACGCTGAAAACGACGGGAAGTCCACCCAGTGGCCGCAATTTTATTGCAGCGTAGATCCGAAGGCGTATGAACACGTAATCCAGTCGAATTGAAGCCCGCAGCCGTCTATTCATGGTTTGAGGTTTTCGACTAGCTAGAAAACTCGCGTAATTTGAAATTACTCCAGTCTAACACCAGTTAGACAGGAGTAATGGCTCTCTGAATCTGGGCCTCTATTTTTACTTGTGTGTTAAATTCACAGAAAATGTAAAAGGTTGCAGACTGATAAAACATTGTTTTTTACACTCTACATTCCTTCCATGTGGCATGCCCAATAGCTTTGCCATATACATGTTCATTTACATCATACTATATACCAGTGGTCATCAACCCTGTCCTCAGGGCCCACTAACAGGCCAGATTGTATGTATTACCTTGGAGCTAAGCAGACTAGAATACTGAAATCACTGAGCAGAAAATGATATCACCTGTGATGTATTTCAGATATCTTGCAAACCTGGCCTGTTAGTGGGCCCTGAGGGCATGGTTGATGACCACTGTTATATACAACATATACATGGTAACTGGTAAATTAGCATCCCCTCAATGCGTTTCACAGATTTAGCCCAGGTTCACAGCTGAACTCACACGATTTCACTCCCGCTGCCAGTCTCGATTTGGGCCGCAATTATAGAGACATCTGTGCAGGTTTCTGCACAGATGTCAATGTAAATCGCAGGCCGAAATTGCAAAAAGTAGTACAGGAACTACTTTTTGAAATCGGTGCGGCGTTGCACCAATTAGGACGTGTCATTTCCGGCAACTGTCGGCAAGTGCCGCCTATTTGACATGTCAAATCGCATGTCAAAACGCATCGGTGTGACCGGGGCTTAATATTTTTCTTCAGGATGGAATTGTGAAGTCAGGGCTCTGTATAAAGGCCGGAGGATACCATTTTTGTTTTACAAAGTTAAAGTTTGCTAAAGTCAGTGGTGTGTTTTATAAGGCTGCATGGTTGAGTCTCATAATCATTTAAAATGGAGTTCAACCCAAAAATGGAACTTCCACTTTTTGGAATCCCCCCCCCCCCGGTGTCACATTTCAGGGGGTGGAGAGAGCAGATACCTGTGTAATACAGGTATTTGCGCCCACTTCTGGGCATAGATCACCTCAGTGATCAAGGCGACCTACGCCACTTCCGGCAACTACTCTGTCCTCCCCCGCTGTCTTTTGGGAGACACACAGGCCCCAGAAGACAGCAGGGACCAGTGAGAACGTGCAGCGTGACCCGCGCATGTGCAGATGATGAGTGCAGCCAAGAGTCGAATGACAGATCGGCTCTGACTGCCGACATCGCGGGCACCCTGGACAGGCGCTGGCTTTTAATATTTTTTTTTTCGCCGGACCTCCACTTTAAGCAATTGAAAGGTTACTAAAGTCAAAATTTTCTTTGAATTAAAACATAAAACATGTTATATGCCACTACTCTGCGCAATGGTATTGCACAGCGTTGCCTTGACCTGCCTCTTCTCCGATCCCCCATGGCAATCTTGGCTCATCCTCTTCTTTGTGTGCCCCCATAGCAAGCTAATTGTTATGGGGGCACACCACGGTGCCTGCTCGCTCCTGAGCTGTGTGTCTAGGGAGCCGAGCTCACAGTGAGACTTACCCCTGCCACCCCCTTCCTCCTTACTGCATTTGATTGATAGCAAACAGCTCCTGCTACTATTCGAGTGTTGTGTGAAGAGAAAGAGAGAAGAGAAGAGATGCAGCCGTGCACAGCTCTGGATCTATTCTCCCCTTTCGTCCCCTTCACACAGGAAAGGTAGGGTATAGAGAAATATATATATACATATATATATAGTACAGACCAAAAGTTTGGACGCACCTTCTCATTCCAAGAGTTTTCTTTATTTTCATGACTATGAAAAATGTAGAGTCACACTGAAGGCATCAAAACTCTGAATTAACACATGTGGAATTATATACATAACAAAAAAGTGTGAAACAACTGAAAATATGTCATGTTCTAGGTTCTTCTAAGTAGCCACCTTTTTGCTTTGATTACTGATTTGCACACTCTTGGCATTCTCTTGATGAGCTTCAAGAGGTAGTCACCTGAAGCTTAGCACTTTTTGGCCCTTTTGCCTTCACTCTGCGGTCCAGCTCACCCCAAACCATCTCGATTGGGTTCAGGTCCGGTGACTGTGGAGGCCAGGTCATTTGGCGCAGCACCCCATCACTCTCCTTCTTGGTCAAATAGCCCTTACACAGCCTGGAGGTGTGTTTGGGGTCAATGTCCTGTTGAAAAATAAATGATGGTCCAACTAAACACAAACCGGATTGAATAGCATGCCGCTGCAAGATGAAGTGGTAGCCATGCTGGTTCAGTATGTCTTCCATTTTGAATAAATCCCCAACCGTGTCACCAGCAAAGCACCCCCACACCATCACACCTCCTCCTTCATGCTTCACGGTGGGAACCAGGCATGTAGAGTCCATCTGTTCACCTTTTTATGCGTCGCACAAAGACACGGTGGTTGGAACCAAAGATGTCAAATTTTGACTCATCAGACCAAAGCACAGATTTCCATTGGTCTAATGTCCATTCCTTGTGTTCTTTAGTCCAAACAAGTCTCTTCTGCTTGTTGCCTTTCTTTAGCAGTGTATAAGGTTTGTTATAGGGCTGACATCGAAATGTAGAACAAATTGAATAAATCCGAGTACACCTGAATCCTTCAAAGGTATTGAAATAGAAAGATTACCCATAAAACAATGGGATAGGGGTTAAGGATTCTCAATGGTGTATCGGAAAAAGATAAATCTATGAGTCTGATCAAGTCTCAGTAAATATTGGTTCTTAGACACGTTCAGTGTTTTTGAAAAAATAACAAAGATTTATTAATACAAAAGATACAAAGGCATTGTACAAAATTATTAAAAAACATTAATATTAGGAAAGAAAGTATATTAAAACTGCAGAATAACTGCAGACCATCTTCTGAGGTCCAAGCGTGTTTCAGGTTCAACTAGTTTCGCCCATAAGAGAGCTTCGTCAGGAACCCACGATTGAATGTACTTTCTATGTGAATACAAAAAAGTACAATAAGCTAACATATCAGAATAATAGAGAGAATGTTACATAATATAGAATATACATAATTAATGGTCTCTTGGCAAAACATATAACAGGTGGTATACTTGATCTTTAAAGAATTTATTATACTAAAATGAGGTCTAGGCGCAATTATGTGGAGCGGGAGAGGGCACATACCTGAGACGGCTGAGAGGGTGATCTCAAGGAAGGAATGTCCACGAGGGCATAATCTCTGCGATTAGAGAAGAGGCCACCACGCGGGCGAGATGGATTATAGTCGCCCGGGTGGGGGTGACAAAGACAGCTGTGTTGCTAAGTGCTGATGATCTAATGGAGAGAGAGTATGATATGTCAAAAAACTAATTATCTGGGTATATGGTTCCCAAACACTTCTGATAAGTCAGATAAGAAATCTCACTTACTGGTGCCTGATGGTAAAGGGACTGACTTGGACTAGATCTATGCTAAGTCCAAGAAAAGAGAGGAGGTAGGCTAAAGCTGGCCAATTGTAGTGGCTGCTAAATTACTATCATCGAGTCCTATGTGTAAAAAACAGGATAGATGAGAACCAGTTAGTGGCAAAAAAGATGAAAAAAAAAAAAAAAAAGATAAAAATAAATATAAAAATGAAATATGAAAAGTAATAATAATATAATGAGATGAAAAGGTAATATGTAGATGGAAATGAAAATAAAAAATAAATATACATATAAATATAAATATAAATATAAATATAAATATAATTATAACAATATATAAATATGTGTAAATAATTAGAGCTGGGAACTGTTTGTTAGTAAATAGATATATATATAAGTAAATAAATAAATAAAGCAACACTGTCCATGCATGGCTATACTGAGCCTTCTAATGCAAGAGCAAGGGCAAAGAGCCTCATAGTTGCTGATTACCAACATTGTTAATAAGTAGCAGGAGACGCCTATAAGGGCAAGTCCATGTGCAGCTATTGCTACAACTGATTAAATCAGGTTGGCCTGATGTAAAGAAATAAATGGAAAAGGAAAAGAAAAATGACAATCAATATTGAAAAAAGGAAAAATAAAATTAAATATAAAAAAAATAAATAATAAGGTTCTTATTAAATTTCTATGTGCCATAGATTAGAATAACTACATGGCAGAGTGAAAAAATAAACAAAAAACCAAAAAACAAAAAGTGTATCTTAGAGTATACCTGTAGGGAATGATGTTGTCAGCAAAAGGAGTGAGCAGCTTGTCTCTACCTGAGCGTTGCACTAAATGATAGCAGCTAACAGGGCTGTTAATATACCTCTCTCCATTAGGTCAAATACGCCTCAGCTGATAGCATGAGGCGGAGATCTGATTCATGGTGGGCGGAGAGATGACGCGTCACTAGGATTCCCCCTGTGAGAGGCATGAAGCCGCTCATGCGTGATGACACGCAGAGCGGGTTGCTCAGCTCACAAAGACGGAGGAAGCCGTGGGCATCCCATGGGCGGAGCGGACTGCCGCTCGGCCAATGGGATTTGTCCGATTACGGACCTGGCCAGCACCCGAGCCTCCGCTTGGATTCGATGCTACAACTATGTGCATCGGGACAGGCCCCTACCCGCCCACATAAGCTCTATAGCAACTACAGCTGATCGAGCACTGTTGTTGTCCAGCGTGTCCTTGGATGGGATGATGTTAGTACATTCAAGCCGCAGGTTATGCAGTGCACTGTCATGCTCCACAAAGAGCGCATGGGGTTAACCTCACCTTGTGAACATATTAGTAATACATATAGATAATTAACTTATACTTTTGTTGAGGTATAGGTACTTATGTGGAATGCCTGAAGGAACAAACAAAACAACAGGTGATAGTAATAGCACCAAGTGCTACTAAACAGAAGTTATTACATGTTTATATCTATAAATAGGTGGACAATGCCTCTATTAGCAAAAAGCCCCGCAGGATGGCATAACAGTGATCTAGCACTAATGCATGTCTCTGGGGGGCACTGAAGAGCCAATAAGTCCAACGTATTGCCCTAAAATTGGTCTAAAATGCTTGTGTAATCATACAATCCAATTGACGAAAACATCGATAACTGAGAGAGTCCTCAAAAGTATGTATATAGAGGATCTGTAGAGGTCAGGGACATCTGAATTTAATGACTGATAAATTGATGGTATTGACAGCAAAGGATAGGTACATATTGTACAGATGGATGACATTCAAAGAGATCTGACGCGGGATGAAATCAACTTAGATAGAATAGAATATGCAATCAAAAGGAACCATTGACTATGTATGATAGATAGTCTAATAGTCTAATTGTAAACACAGAGGGATTAGATTAACCTATAGAGGGCTAGATTAAAGCACACCCAGGAGCTCATAGAAAGGGCTTATAGCTAATATTTTCATTCAGCCCTGGATGTTGAGTGGCACATAATAGGAAGATCCACTTCGCTTCAATTTGCAAGAGACGTTTGTCGGCGTCTCCACCTCTTTCATTGAGGGGTACATGTGCCAAGGCATAAAAACCCATCGATAAATTGTTATGGTTGTGATACAATCCTATATGTCGGCTGATGGGTGTCTCCATCTGCTTCTTCTTAACTGAGCGTACATGGTCTCTTATTCGACATAAGAAATTACGCTTTGTCTTGCCAACGTAGAATGCACCGCAATTGCATTTCATTATGTATATCACTCCCATAGTTTGACAGGTGACCCGAAATTTGGGAGTTAGTGTTTCACCGTTTGGGAGATTGATACTACTGCCTTTCAGGATGTATCGGCAAAAGTTACATTTACCGCAAGGGAATGTCCCCATGTGTGTAGGTTTGGGAGTTAGTGAAGTTGAGTAGTGACTGGATACAGTCTTATCCCTGATGGACGGGGATCTTTTAAATGTGATCTCAGGAGAAGCATTGATGAATTTACTAATTTTCTCATCCGAAGTGAGCAAATACCAGAATTTTGTATATATTCTCCGTATTGATTCATGTTGTCTATTGAACCGGGTAATAATTCTGGTAGTGCTGACCTCGGATTCATTTTTTGATTTGTAAATAAGCGAATTTCGTTCCTGTTGGTTCACCTTATTGAAAGCTCTGCGGAGGCATGTTTTAGTATAGCCTCTGTCCTTGAGTCGCATATACAATTGTGCCGCTTCTCGTTTGAAGTCAACATCCTGTGAGCAATTGCGTCGCAGTCTCAAGTACTGGCTGTACGGGATACTGTTTATAAGGGGTTTGGGGTGGGAGCTGGTGGCATGGAGTAGGCTGTTTCCAGCCGTGGGTTTCCTGAAAAGTGTCGAACACAGAGACCCCTGCTCATCCAAATAGAGTTCCACATCGAGAAAGGTGATGCGTTCTTGACTGTAATTGTAGGTGAATTTGAGATTGTACTGATTCACCTGCAGTCCTTCAAGAAACGCTAGCAAATCCTCCTTAGACCCCGCCCAGACCATGAATACATCATCGATGAAACGGTGCCAGGTAAGCACATTTGTGGACAGGTCAACATTGGTATCTTCCCCAAAAAGGTCACGCTCCCACCCCCCCAGGTACAGGTTGGCGTAGGAGGGGGCACAGCCCGCCCCCATTGCCACACCCTGCACCTGGAGGTAGTGGGAGCGTTTGAAAAGAAAGATATTGTGTGTCAAGATGAACTCCAGCATCTCTAGAATAAAGTTATTATATTTCGAGGTGTTCTTATCACGTTCGTTTAAGAAACTTCTAATTACTTGTACTCCTAGACAGTGTGGAATTGAATTAAAGAGGGCCTCAATATCTATGGCTACTAGCCATGCCCCCTTGGGGATGCTGAGTCCTTCAACAATCCTAAGTAGTTCCAACGTGTCTTTGACATAGGAAAATAGGCTCTGTACATGTGGGTATAAGTATTCATCGATGATTCGACTGGAGTTCTCTGTTAATGAACCGCAGCCTGAGACAATTGGTCTGCCTGGAGGAGGTATAACTCCCTTGTGGATTTTGGGTAGGGCATAGAACGTAGGAGTGGTAGGGTTCTCTATGTTCAAAAATTGTAAAGTGGTGTCATCTATAGTGCCAAGTTGGCGGGCACGGTTTAGAATCTGACGATATTCTTTGATGCTTTGTATCATCATAGAGGGTGGTACATGTCTATACCACTCTCTATTTCCGAGAATCTTAAGGCACATCTCTTCATATGTTGCCCTGCTCATGATAACTATGTTGCCCCCCTTATCGGAGGGTTTCACGACAAGATCGTCGTTGTTGCGAATAGAGTTGAGGGCTGTCCTAAGATTGGGACTGAGGTTTTGGCGCGAGCCTCCCCTCCAATTGGTGGCGGCAGTCCGCTCCGCCCATGGGATGCCCACGGCTTCCTCCGTCTTTGTGAGCTGAGCAACCCGCTCTGCGTGTCATCACGCATGAGCGGCTTCATGCCTCTCACAGGGGGAATCCTAGTGACGCGTCATCTCTCCGCCCACCATGAATCAGATCTCCGCCTCATGCTATCAGCTGAGGCGTATTTGACCTAATGGAGAGAGGTATATTAACAGCCCTGTTAGCTGCTATCATTTAGTGCAACGCTCAGGTAGAGACAAGCTGCTCACTCCTTTTGCTGACAACATCATTCCCTACAGGTATACTCTAAGATACACTTTTTGTTTTTTGGTTTTTTGTTTATTTTTTCACTCTGCCATGTAGTTATTCTAATCTATGGCACATAGAAATTTAATAAGAACCTTATTATTTATTTTTTATATTATTTTTCCTTTTTTCAATATTGATTGTCATTTTTCTTTTCCTTTTCCATTTATTTCTTTACATCAGGCCAACCTGATTTAATCAGTTGTAGCAATAGCTGCACATGGACTTGCCCTTATAGGCGTCTCCTGCTACTTATTAACAATGTTGGTAATCAGCAACTATGAGGCTCTTTGCCCTTGCTCTTGCATTAGAAGGCTCAGTATAGCCATGCATGGACAGTGTTGCTTTATTTATTTATTTACTTATATATATATCTATTTACTAACAAACAGTTCCCAGCTCTAATTATTTACACATATTTATATATTGTTATAATTATATTTATATTTATATTTATATTTATATTTATATGTATATTTATTTTTTATTTTCATTTCCATCTACATATTACCTTTTCATCTCATTATATTATTATTACTTTTCATATTTCATTTTTATATTTATTTTTATCTTTTTTTTTTTTTTTCATCTTTTTTGCCACTAACTGGTTCTCATCTATCCTGTTTTTTACACATAGGACTCGATGATAGTAATTTAGCAGCCACTACAATTGGCCAGCTTTAGCCTACCTCCTCTCTTTTCTTGGACTTAGCATAGATCTAGTCCAAGTCAGTCCCTTTACCATCAGGCACCAGTAAGTGAGATTTCTTATCTGACTTATCAGAAGTGTTTGGGAACCATATACCCAGATAATTAGTTTTTTGACATATCATACTCTCTCTCCATTAGATCATCAGCACTTAGCAACACAGCTGTCTTTGTCACCCCCACCCGGGCGACTATAATCCATCTCGCCCGCGTGGTGGCCTCTTCTCTAATCGCAGAGATTATGCCCTCGTGGACATTCCTTCCTTGAGATCACCCTCTCAGCCGTCTCAGGTATGTGCCCTCTCCCGCTCCACATAATTGCGCCTAGACCTCATTTTAGTATAATAAATTCTTTAAAGATCAAGTATACCACCTGTTATATGTTTTGCCAAGAGACCATTAATTATGTATATTCTATATTATGTAACATTCTCTCTATTATTCTGATATGTTAGCTTATTGTACTTTTTTGTATTCACATAGAAAGTACATTCAATCGTGGGTTCCTGACGAAGCTCTCTTATGGGCGAAACTAGTTGAACCTGAAACACGCTTGGACCTCAGAAGATGGTCTGCAGTTATTCTGCAGTTTTAATATACTTTCTTTCCTAATATTAATGTTTTTTAATAATTTTGTACAATGCCTTTGTATCTTTTGTATTAATAAATCTTTGTTATTTTTTCAAAAACACTGAACGTGTCTAAGAACCAATATTTACTGAGACTTGATCAGACTCATAGATTTATCTTTTTCCGATACACCATTGAGAATCCTTAACCCCTATCCCATTGTTTTATGGGTAATCTTTCTATTTCTTTAGCAGTGGTTTCCTAGCAGATATTCTACCATGAAGGCCTGATTCACAGAGTCTCCTCTTAACAGTTGTTCTAGAGATGTGCCTGCTGCAAAAGGTGGCTACTTAGAAGAACCTAGAATATGACATATTTTCAGTTGTTTCACACTTTTTTGTTATGTATATAATTCCACATGTGTTAATTCATAGTTTTGATGCCTCCAGTGTGACTCTACAATTTTCATAGTCATGAAAATAAAGAAAACTCTTGGAATGAGAAGGTCTGTCCAAACTTTTGGTCTGTACTGTATGTATATATATATATATATATATAACTAAAAAAGTTGCAATAAAAAAGTATGTGAACCCCTTTGGAATGATATGGATTTCTTCACAAATTGGTCATAAAATGTCATCTGATCTTCATCTAAGTCACAAAAGACAATCACAGTCTGCTTAAACTAATAACACACAAATAATTAAATATTACCATGTTTTTATTGAACACACCATGTAAACATTTACAGTGCAGGTGGAAAAAGTATGTGAACCCCTAGACTAATAACATCTCCAAGAGCTAATTGGAGTGAGGTGTCAGCCAGCTGGAGTCCAATCAATGAGATGAGATTGGAGGTGTTGGTTACAGCTGCTCTGCCCTATAAAACACACACACACACACCAGTTCTGGGTTTGCTTTTCACAAGAAGCATTGCCTGATGTGAATGATACCTTGCACAAAAGAGCTCTCAGAAGACCTACGATTAAGAATTGCTGAATTGCATAAAGCTGGAAAGGGTTATACAAGTATCTCCAAAAGCCGTGCTGTTCATCAGTCCACGGTAAGACAAATTGTCTATAATTAGAGAAAGTTCAGCACTGCTGCTACTCTCCCTTGCAGTGGCCGTCCTGTAAAGATGACTGCAAGAACACAACGCAGACTGCTCAATGAGGTGAAGAAGAAACCTAGAGTGTCAGCTAAAGACTTACAAAAGTCTCTGGCATATGCTAACATTCCTGTTAGCGAATCTACGATACGTAAAACACTAAACAAGAATGGATTTCATGGGAGGATACCACAGAGGAAGCCACTGCTGTCCAAAAAAACATTGCTGCACATTTACAGTTTGCACAAGAGCACCTGGATGTTCCACAGCAGTTCTGGTAAAATATACTGTGGACAGATGAAACCAAAGCATGACCTCAAGAAAGCAATTCACACCAGACATCCCAAGAATATTGCTGAACTGAAACAGTTCTGTAAAGAGGAATGGAGAAAAATTACTCCTGACCGTTGTGCACCTCTGATCTGCAACTACAGGAAACGTTTGGTTGCTGCCAGAGGAGGTTCAACCAGTTATTAAATCCATTTAATCCATACTTTTTCCACCTGCACTGTGAATGTTTACATGGTGTGTTCAATAAAAACATGGTGAATGGTGTTTACACACACCTCTACCCGTTCTTCAGCTCCGGGGACCAATTGCGGGACTCCGGCGGCGATCGGGTCCGCAAGTCGCGGTCATGAAGCTTCGGACCAGGTCGCGGGCGCTCGCCGCGGGTGCCTGTGACCCACGGCTGAGCATTTAACAATCACATACAGGTACGTTATTGTGCCCAGCCGTGCCATTCTGCCGATGTATATCGGCGTTAGGCGGTCCTTAGGTGGTTAAGCAGACTGTGATTGTCTATTGTTGTGACCAATTTGTGCAGCAATCCATATCATTCCAAAAGGGTTCACATACTTTTTATTGCAACTGTATATATATATATATATATATAATTTGTTTTTACCTTGATGCAAGTAATGCATTAAGATAAAAAATGTAAACGTTGATACGCAAACCCAAAAAATTTAAACGTTGATACGCAAACCTTTATTTGCTCGGTTTTGCATCCCATTTTTTATCCTAGGTATGGCGTTGTTTGCGCCTTCTATGCATAGCAGCTGTTGTTTTGTATGGGAGATATATGGGAGGGCTTGAGGCGTTGTTTGCTGCTATGGTTGTCATGGCAGCTGCAGGCTATTTATACATGGGTAGCGGGACCTCAATACGCTGCCTTTCTTCACCCCAACGCTGATGAAGTCCCACCCATAGGGACGTAACGACGTACGAGGGGGAAGGGCCACGTGTGACGTCACCCGCGATCGCCGACCAAACGTGAGATCCATGCTGGTCTTTTATTATTGTGATGCATTATCGTTGCGCTCACTCGAGAGTGCTTTTATAGTGAGTGTATGCAATATTTTTTTATAAATTTACTTGGTTTGGATTCAGAGAGCACTAGATCTCCTTTTCTTTTGTTTTCATGCCCTGATTGCCTTATCTTGATCCTGAGTCTGCTATAATTGAGTTTGAACTGCTGCATCTGGATGCTGTCTCTTTGAGAACAGGAGGTTCTCTGCTCATTCCATGCTATGTGACCCATTGTTGGTCGAAGTAATAAGGTGAGAGGCCATTCCTTCTGGAAACCACCCTTTGGATTGTGCACTCGTTTTTTTCCTTTTGGATAATTTTTTCACTTGAGCACTCTTTATGTACTCTATTTATTGTATGTGTTTGTCATTTCATTCAATGTAACTTTTTATCTTTGCGCTGCACTATTATTATTATATGCATTAAGATAAAACAGGTTTTTTGGTTTAGTATCACTTTAATTTATACAGGGGTATAGTTCAACTATTACAGAAGGTATATGCCACTTCCGTGGGAACTTCCGAGCCATTGTCTGTGAATGCCCCTATGTTCACTTTGGGAGAGTTTTAATAAGTAGTTCTGGTTCTAATATATAAATATACATGGCATTTTATAATGTTAATGACTGCACCATTCCATCCTGAAGAAGCAGATTAAATCTGTGAAAAGCTTCAAGCGGGTGACAATCTTGAAGTTGTCTTGATTATATTGTGTATATACAGGTCATTCTCAAAAAATGTGCATATTGTGATAAAGTTCATTATTTTCTGTAATGTACTGATAAACATTAGACTTTCATATATTTTAGATTCATTACACACAACTGACGTAGTTCAAGCCTTTTATTGTTTTATAATTGTTCACAACTGAATGGCATTTCTCATTCATTTCATCAAATTGCAAATGTCTCAGTACATGTCTCAATGTCTCAGTACATTTCTCAAATGATTTAGTACAAGTAACCTACATTTAGCACAATTTCCAATTGAATAGATCATGTTGATCCAAACTGATTGTCATTTCTCAGTCTAAATGGTCGTTCTCTCCAAAATGTGTCAGCGTCATTTCATTGTTTAAGTCATCACATGCACAATAGTCTGTTCAATTGTCAAAATTATTCAGGAACACAATACCATGAATACCATATATGAATCTCTTGGAACATTTGATAAAATCATTACAGCAATTGACAGTCAGGTAAAACTAGAACTTGAACGAAGGAGGAGTTGGTCTCAGATGACCAATCAAACAGTATGTTTAGTTACCTGACAGGTACTGTCCATTACTGTATTGTGAATGCTGCCAAACATGTATATATAGAGATTGACCATGCAGGACCAGTACAATGTCTGAACATGGAGGCACCTGGCCAAGTAGATGAACAGGGGCAACTGCCTGCCCGAGGAAGAGGAACAGGAGGAGGAGTAAGGGGTGCGTGATGGTGGAATAGGGGGAAGAAGCTGAGGAGCACGAAGACACCATGCTGTCCCTAATGAAATTTGGGCGACAATTATAGACCATGTCATCAACCATGCCCTCACAATCAATGTATAGGACAGGACACTGTGCATAGAGCAACAAATATGTTTATTTACTCATTTGCGTATTCATTTAGTGTGTGTGTGTGTGTGTGTGATAGGCCTACAGTATTACAGTATCTTACTTCAGTGGGATGTTACGTATGATACTAACCATGACAAGAAAAATATTGTAGAAAATAAACTATGGAATAGTATGGAATAGTTTATTTTCTACAATATTGATAATACAGTTTAAAGTAGTATTCCAGTATTACAGTAAAAACTGCAGCTTACTGTATGATGAAATTATCATTATCCACTTAAGACCCGGTACGCTGGTAAATGACCCAAGGTGTTTTTGCGATTCGGCACTGCGTCGCTTTAACAGACAATTGCGCGGTCGTGCGACGTGGCTCCCAAACAAAATTTGCGTCCTTTTCTTCCCACAAATAGAGCTTTCTTTTGGTGGTATTTGATCACCTCTGCGATTTTTATTTTTTGCGCTATTATACAAAAATAGAGCGACATTTTTGAAAAAAAAACACTATTTTTTACTTTTTGTTAAAAAAAAATCAAATAAACTAAATTTTAGTCAAACATTTAGGCCAAAATGTATTTAGCCACATGTCTTTAGTAAAAAAAAAAATCGCAATAAAAAAAAATAGCTACCTAGCGGGAACAGCGACACTAATACAGCGATCAGAAAAATGATCGCTTAGTGATGCTGGCAATAGGGAGTGAAAGGGTTAACTAGGGCGGTGATCAGGGGGTTAAAACTTTATTAGGGGGGGTGGGGGGGCTACCCTGGACCTAACACTAACTGTTTTTTACACTGCCTGTCACACTGACACTAAATGCAGTGATTAGATCACTGCATTCAGTGACACTGTGACAGGGGGGGTGGGGGGGGGGGCGATCACAGGGGGTTAATGTGCCTATGTGAGTGTGTGTCAGTGTTGTGTTGGTGCACACTTACTTGTGATGTCTTCTCTCATCAGCAGCGGTGGGAAACACCGCTGCGATGAGAGATTACATAATTTCCTCCTTCCTGTGTAAACACAGGAGGAGGAAGTGACAGGAGCTGGGAGCGCGCACATTGGCTGGGAGCGATCGCGGGGGGGCGGGTAAACGCCGACATCCGCCTGCTCATCCCGGATCGCTCCCGGAGCCAGGAGGACCCCCGCACGCCGCGGAGGGGGTTCCGATGGGACCCCCGAACCGCACTTAGGCGGGGACGTAAATTTATGCCCTTGTGCCTGTACGTGCCATTCTGTGGCCGTATATGTGCGTGCGGGGGTCCTTAAGTGGTTAAAATCCTTATTTTGAAGAATATAACCTACAATACAGTAAGTAAAAGGGTCAAAGAGCTGCAATTACAGTAGTGCCTCCCATGGAAATCTATCTAATAATGTTACTGTAACATTTCAGTAATTTCATAATTTTTCCCCTCCCCTTTCTGTCAAATACCCCCTGTAGTACCTCTGCATAGGGTACATGTACCCCAGGTTTGGATCCACTGAAATACTGGCCAGTAGTATATTGAACTTGTGCAGAACATAGAACATTCCTATGTAGCTGTCTGTAACTGTATTGTATGGGGATGAGGCTGGCTTCAACCTGGCCAAGGGCCAAAGACGTGGCCGTAATTTTATTGGCCACTGGGCCATGGTGGATGTCCCAGGCCAGCGAGGGGGCAATATAACTATGTGTGCTGCCATTTCTGAGAATGGTGTGGCCACTCACATGCCCAGTCTTGGCCCATACAAAACACAGAAGCTCCTCATCTTCTTGGACCACTTTCATTTGGATTTGATCCCAGAAAATGAGAGAGGTCTCATAGGGCCTCACCTACCACAATATATAATTGTATGGGACAATGTGAATTTCCACCGTGGCCCGCTTATCAGGGCCTGGTTCACTGCTCATCCAAGGATGGATATTGTGTTCCTACCACCTTACTCTCCTTTCCTCCATACCATTGAGGAGTTTTTCTGCGCTTGGAGGTGGAAAGTGTATGAGCATCAGGCTCAAGATCAGAGGTCCCCGTTCCATGCAATAGACGCTGCCTGTGAGAATATTACAGGAGATCAGTGTAGGCGATGGTTGCGACATCTCCCTCGTTTCTTCCCTCAATGCATCGCAAGGGAGGATATACGCTGCAATGTTGATGGGAATCTGTGGCCAGACAGTCAGCAGCGTGTGGATGGGCAGGAGGGTGAGGACAGTACCCAGGAGAGGGAGGGTGAGGACAGCGACCAGTGAAGAGATGTTAGGGCTCTTTCACACGGGTGGCCTGTTCAGGTCCAACTGCCAGTTTTTTAGGCGGACCTGAATGGGCACTTTGTGCTCCTCTAAGGAGCTGCAGATGTCAGGGGTGACATGCCCACTGACATCAGACCCGCTCCGGTCCGCCAATGTGTGACGGAGGAAAAACCTACTTTTCCATCCGTCTGGCGGATTGGATTGGGTGAACACGGACAGACGGTCCGTGTTCATCCGATCCCCCCATAGGAGAGAGCAGAGAGCTGACAGGGCAGTCCCTGTACAGTGTGCGAGGACCTCCCTGTCATCCGCCGGCTTAGCGGGGATCAATGGAGCGATCCCCGCTGAGCAAGTGGAGGTTCACAGGGCGGATCATTACTGATCCGCCCCGTGTGAAAGGGGCCTTACAGTAGTTGTGAAACTCGAGCTTTATTTACAGCATTGTAGGCTAAATTTACAGTAAGGCCTCTTTCACACGGTGCGGACCGTTTTTCGGTCCACTCCGTGTGTGTCCGTCGGCTCAGCGGGGGGTCCCGCTCAGCTGTCGGTGGACAGGGCGGTCCCCGCACACTGTGCAGGGACCGCCCTGTCTGTCCTCCGCTATCCCCTATGGGGAATCGGATGAAAACGGACCGTCTGTCCGTTTGCATCCGATCCGATCCACCGGACGGAAGAAAAATAGGGTTTTCTTCCGTCCGCAAAATGGATCCAGATGGACGCGGATCTTAGGCGGACGTTAGCGGATGCATCATCCGCTAACGGATCCGCTCCCATAGGGCCCCATTCTAAGTCCGTTTACGGACTTAGAAAAAGCGGACCGTTCGTCCGCACGTGTGAAAGGGCCCTAATTGTCCTTGTTTTTTGTTTGTGTGTTTATATTTCCATCTATTATGCTGTGTACGTTTTCTTTTTAGTCTCATGTATGGAAGTTACTTTGTGTGTGAATGATAATGGTTACAATACTATAAAGTAATTTTTCCTTGGCAGTATAAGTGCAATGTGTGATGTCAAACCTTGGAGGCTACTCTTACCCTAAAAACTTTTCTTATTTTTCAGTTTTATACACAATTGTATTCAGTTAGCTAGACAAAAACTGTACAGTAACCATTGGCAATGAAGGACTGGGCTAAGGCCGCGTACACACGAGGGGATATGTCCGCTGAAAACGGTCCGATGGACCGTTTCAGCAGACATCTCCGCTCGTGTGTATGGGCTAGCGGACAGATTTCTCCACCCGACAGATTTCAAAGCATGCTTTGAAATCTATCCGGTGGGGATCTGTCCGCCCGACATGTCTGCTGGTTAGTACACTTACCAGCAGACATGTCGGCCCCCACCGCCGCCGCGCCGCTGCCGAATGGATTCGGCGCATGCGCGGAAGTGTTTTACTTCCTGGTGCGGTGACGTTGCGGTGACGCGGCGGCGTCAACGTCACCGCCGCGTCACCGGCACGTCACCGCGCCTTCCGGCGGCGGGGAATTTGATCCGATGGTGTGTACACGCCATCGGATCAAACTCCCGATCGGACATATCCGATGGAAATGGTCCGCGGACCGTTTTCATCGGATATATCCGATCGTGTGTACGCCGCCTTAGACTGAAAGGTGGACATGAGGGATATTTCAATGGTCCTCTGCCATAGAGATAAAACATCTAAACATTTTGACTTGCAGCGCTTACACAATGCCAAAGGGGTGATGCATTTTGGGGGCACTGACTAGTTGAATGAAAAATAAATTTAGTTTTGACACATGAGTGAAGTGTTTTGGGAAAGATATGAACTTTTGAAGGTGAACCATGGTGTTGTGCCGAACCATCCAGGTTATTTTGGCAAAAGCACCAAGAGAGCTGAGAATGTCTGTCTGGTCTGTTTTTTTAAGAAATGAGCCAAAGCAATTGAGAAGAATCTTTGCCATTTTGGAGGCACTGACTCTTTATATGGGAAAGGAATATGGTTTTGAAGCAAGAGTGAACAGTTTTGGGAAAGATATGAGCTTTTGCAAGTGAGTTATAGTGTTGTGCTGAACTGCAAGACTGTTTTGCCAAATGATCTTAGGCCGCGTACACACGAGGGGATATGTCCGCTGAAACCGGTCGGATGGACCGTTTCAGCAGACATCTCCGCTCGTGTGTATGGGCTGCTTTGAATGTGTATGATGCTTTGAAATCTATCCGGTGGGAATCTGTCCGCCCGACATGTCTGCTGGTTAGTACACTTACCAGCAGACATGTCGTCCCCCACCGCCGCCGCGCCGCCGCTGAATGGATTCGGCGCATGCGCGGAAGTGTTTAACTTCCTGGTGCGGTGACGTGGCGGTGACGTGGCGGCGTCAACGTCACCGCCGTGTCACCGCCACGTCACCGCGCCGTCCGGCGGCGGGGAATTTGATCCGATGGTGTGTACACGCCATCGGATCAAACTCCCGATCGGACATATCCGATGGAAATGGTCCGCGGACCGTTTTCATCGGATATGTCCGATCGTGTGTACGAGGCCTTAGAGTTTAGAGAATGTCATTTCGGTTTCAAGAAATGAGCCAAACCAATAGAGAAAAACTGTAATATTGATGATTACAGCTCATGAAAACCCCAAATTCCTATCTCCAAAAATTAGCATATTTCATCCGACCAATAAAAGAAAAGTGTGTTTAATAAAAAAAAAGTCAACCTTCAAATAATTCTGTTCAGTTATTCACTCAATACTTGGTCGGGAATCCTTTTGCAGAAATGACTGCTTCAATGCGGCGTGGCATGGCGGCAATCAGCCTGTGGCACTGCTGAGGTGTTATGGAGGCCCAGGATGCTTCGGTAGTGGCCTTAAAGTGGAGCTCCACCCTCTTTTTTAACTTTATTGCATCCCCTTTCATACTGCCCCCTTAAATCGAATTGGCATGTCATTTTTAGTCATTTTAAAAACTCACTGTGCTGTGCAGATGAGTTTCTTTCCTCCGCCGCGGCCGCAGCTGTCAATCACAGCCGCTATGCCTCCTGGGACATGACCCCTCTATCCTCTCCTCTCCTCTCCTGTGTATTACGAGCTGCCTGGCTGGGTGTGTTTTTGGAGGGGATGCTGTAACACGGTCCCGCCCCCCTAGGCTGGCTCATGTGATAGTGGATAGACAGCCAATGTGATCTGTGTTCAGCCAATCACACGAGCCGTCTAAGGGGCCGGGACCGAACCGTCACCGCCGAAAACACAGACCCAGCCAGGCAGCTCAGTCAACAGTGATGCCGCCCTACGTGTGCAGCAGGGGGGCTGCAAATAGAAGAAATCACCTTGCTATATTCCTCTATACAGGCGCTGATCGCTTGCAAGGGGTAAAAGGTAAGAGAATCAAGCATTCAGCGCCTGTATGGAGGAATATAGAAAGCTCATTTCCTCTATATGCACCCTGCTTCTCCTCCCCCACCACACTCTCCAGCCCCCCCACAGTGTTCTCCTCCTCCACCACACTCTAATACCTCCCAACCGGTCCCGCGAATAGGGCAGGAATCCCACAAATCCGCGGCAAGGGGACCCCCCCACCACCCGGGATTACCGCGATTCGCGGACCCCCCCCACCCCCGCGACTCGCGGTAAATACAGTGGTCCCGCGAACCCCCCCGCTCAACAACTCCGATCCGAACCCCCCCCGCTCAACAACATTGATCCGAACCCCCCACCGCTCAACAACTCCAACCTGCGAACCCCCCCGCTCAACAAATCCGATCAGAACCCCCCCCCCCGCTCAACAACTCCGATCTGCGGAAACCCCCCGCAAGGTGTCCCTCATTCCCCACCGCACTCTCCAGCCCCCCCACAGTGTTCTCCCCCACCACACTCTCCAGCCCCCCCACAGTGTTCTCCCCACCGCACTCTCCAGCCCCCCCCACAGTGTTCTCCCCCACCGCACTCTCCAGCCCCCCCACAGTGTTCTCCCCCACCACACTCTCCAGCCCCCCCCACAGTGTTCTCCCCCCCCCCACTCTCCGCACTCTCCAGCCCCCCCCCCACAGTGTTCTCCCCCCCCACCGCACTCTCCAGCCCCCCCACAGTGTTCTCCCCCCCCCCACCACACTCTCCAGCCCCCCCCCACAGTGTTCTCCCCCACCGCACTCTCCAGCCCCCCCCCCACAGTGTTCTCCCCCACCGCACTCTCCAGCCCCCCCACAGTGTTCTCCCCCACCACACTCTCCACCCCCCCACAGTGTTCTCCCCACCGCACTCTCCAGCCCCCCCCACAGTGTCCCCCCCACCGCACTCTCCAGCCCCCCCCCCACCGCACTCTCCAGCCCCCCCCACAGTGTTCTCCCCCACCGCACTCTCCAGCCCCCCCCACAGTGTTCTCCCCCACCGCACTTTCCAGCCCCCCCCCCACAGTGTTCTCCCCCACCGCACTCTCCAGCCCCCCCACAGTGTTCTCCCCCACCAGCCCCCCCCACTCTCCAGCCCCCCCACAGTGTTCTCCCCACCGCACTCTCCAGCCCCCCCCACAGTGTTCTCCCCCCCCCCACCGCACTCTCCAGCCCCCCCCACAGTGTTCTCCCCCACCGCACTCTCCAGCCCCCCCCACAGTGTTCTCCCCCACCGCACTTTCCAGCCCCCCCCCCACAGTGTTCTCCTCCTCCACCACACTCTAATACCTCCCAACCGGTCCCGCGAATAGGGCAGGAATCCCACAAATCCGCGGCAAGGGGACCCCCCCCACCACCCGGGATTACCGCGATTCGCGGACCCCCCCACCCCCCCCGCGACTCGCGGTAAATACAGTGGTCCCGCGAACCCCCCCGCTCAACAACTCCGATCCGAACCCCCCCCGCTCAACAACAATGATCCGAACCCCCCACCGCTCAACAACTCCAACCTGCGAACCCCCCCCGCTCAACAAATCCGATCAGAACCCCCCCCCCCGCTCAACAACTCCGATCTGCGGAAACCCCCCGCAAGGTGTCCCTCATTCCCCACCGCACTCTCCAGCCCCCCCACAGTGTTCTCCCCCACCACACTCTCCAGCCCCCCCACAGTGTTCTCCCCACCGCACTCACTCTCCAGCCCCCCCCACAGTGTTCTCCCCCACCGCACTCTCCAGCCCCCCCACAGTGTTCTCCCCCACCACACTCTCCAGCCCCCCCCACAGTGTTCTCCCCCACCGCACTCTCCAGCCCCCCCCCCACAGTGTTCTCCCCCACCGCACTCTCCAGCCCCCCCACAGTGTTCTCCCCCACCACACTCTCCAGCCCCCCCCACAGTGTTCTCCCCCCACCGCACTCTCCAGCCCCCCCCCCACAGTGTTCTCCCCCACCGCACTCTCCAGCCCCCCCACAGTGTTCTCCCCCACCACACTCTCCAGCCCCCCCATAGTGTTCTCCCCACCGCACTCTCCAGCCCCCCCCACAGTGTTCTCCCCCACCGCACTCTCCAGCCCCCCCCACAGTGTTCTCCCCCACTGCACTCTCCAGCCCCCCCACAGTGTTCTCCCCCACCGCACTTTCCAGCCCCCCCCCCCCACAGTGTTCTCCCCCACCGCACTCTCCAGCCCCCCCACAGTGTTCTCCCCCACCACACTCTCCAGCCCCCCCACAGTGTTCTCCCCACCGCACTCTCCAGCCCCCCCCACAGTGTTCTCCCCCCACCGCACTCTCCAGCCCCCCCCACAGTGTTCTCCCCCACCGCACTCTCCAGCCCCCCCCACAGTGTTCTCCCCCACCGCACTTTCCAGCCCCCCCCCCACAGTGTTCTCCTCCTCCACCACACTCTAATACCTCCCAACCGGTCCCGCGAATAGGGCAGGAATCCCACAAATCCGCGGCAAGGGACCCCCCCCCCCACCACCCGGGATTACCGCGATTCGCGGACCCCCCCCACCCCCGCGACTCGCGGTAAATACAGTGGTCCCGCGAACCCCCCCGCTCAACAACTCCGATCCGAACCCCCCCCGCTCAACAACAATGATCCGAACCCCCCACCGCTCAACAACTCCAACCTGCGAACCCCCCCGCTCAACAAATCCGATCAGAACCCCCCCCCCGCTCAACAACTCCGATCTGCGGAAACCCCCCGCAAGGTGTCCCTCATTCCCCACCGCACTCTCCAGCCCCCCCACAGTGTTCTCCCCCCCACCACACTCTCCAGCCCCCCCACAGTGTTCTCCCCACCGCACTCTCCAGCCCCCCCCACAGTGTTCTCCCCCACCGCACTCTCCAGCCCCCCCACAGTGTTCTCCCCCACCACACTCTCCAGCCCCCCCCACAGTGTTCTCCCCCCACCGCACTCTCCAGCCCCCCCCCACAGTGTTCTCCCCCACCGCACTCTCCAGCCCCCCCACAGTGTTCTCCCCCCCCACCCACACTCTCCAGCCCCCCCCACAGTGTTCTCCCCCACCGCACTCTCCAGCCCCCCCCCCACAGTGTTCTCCCCCACCGCACTCTCCAGCCCCCCCCACAGTGTTCTCCCCCACCACACTCTCCAGCCCCCCCCCCACAGTGTTCTCCCCACCGCACTCTCCAGCCCCCCCCACAGTGTTCTCCCCCACCGCACTCTCCAGCCCCCCCCACAGTGTTCTCCCCCACCGCACTCTCCAGCCCCCCCCACAGTGTTCTCCCCCCACCGCACTTTCCAGCCCCCCCCCCCACAGTGTTCTCCCCCCCCACCGCACTCTCCAGCCCCCCCCCCACAGTGTTCTCCCCCACCACACTCTCCAGCCCCCCCCCACAGTGTTCTCCCCACCACACTCTCCAGCCCCCCCCCCCCCCACAGTGTTCTCCCCCACCGCCCCCACCGTTCTCTCCCCCACCACACTCTCCAGCCCCCCCACAGTGTTCCTCCCCCACTCTCCAGCCCCCCCCCACTCTCCAGCACTCTCCCCCCCCCACAGTGTTCTCCCCCCCACACCGCACTCTCCAGCACTCTCCACCCCCCCCCACAGTGTTCTCCCCCACCGCACTCTCCAGCCCCCCCACAGTGTTCTCCCCCACCACACTCTCCAGCCCCCCCACAGTGTTCTCCCCACCGCACTCTCCAGCCCCCCCCACAGTGTTCTCCCCCACCGCACTCTCCAGCCCCCCCACAGTGTTCTCCCCCACCACACTCTCCAGCCCCCCCACAGTGTTCTCCCCCACCGCACTCTCCAGCCCCCCCCCACAGTGTTCTCCCCCACCGCACTCTCCAGCCCCCCCACAGTGTTCTCCCCCACCACACTCTCCAGCCCCCCCACAGTGTTCTCCCCACCGCACTCTCCAGCCCCCCCCACAGTGTTCTCCCCCACCGCACTCTCCAGCCCCCCCCACAGTGTTCTCCCCCACCGCACTTTCCAGCCCCCCCCACAGTGTTCTCCCCCACCGCACTCTCCAGCCCCCCCACAGTGTTCTCCCCCACCACACTCTCCAGCCCCCCCACAGTGTTCTCCCCCACCGCACTCTCCAGCCCCCCCCACAGTGTTCTCCCCCACCGCATCGGCCCCACGGCATCGGCCCCTGTCACACCGCATCGGCCCCCATCACACCGCATCGGCCCCACGGCATCGGCCTCTGTCACACCGCATCGGGCCCTGTCACACGGCATCGGCCCCTGTCACACCGCATCGGCCCCTGTCACACAGCATCGGCCTTCAATAACACCACATCGGCCCCACAGCATCGGCCCCTGTCACGCGGCATCGGCACCTGTCACACGGCATCGGCCTCTGTCACACGGCATCGGCCCCACGGCATCAGCCCCTGTCACACGGCATCGGCCCCACGGCATCAGCCCCTGTCACACCGCATCAGGCCCTGTCACACCGCATTGGCCCCACGACATCGACCCCTGTCACACCGCATCTGTCACATGGCATCGGCCCCTGTCACACAGAATCGGCCCCTGTCACACGGCATCGGCCCCTGTCACACGGCATCGGCCCCCGTCACACCGCAACAGCCCCACGGCATCGGCCCCTGTCACACCGCATCGGCCCCTGTCACACCGCATCGGCCCCTGTCACACGGCATCAGGCCCTGTCACACGGCATCGCCCCCTGTCACACGGCATCAGCCTTCAATAACACCACATCGGCCCCACAGCATTGGCCCCTGTCACACGGCATCGGCCCCTGTCACACGGCATCGGCCCCACGGCATCGGCCCCTGTCACACGGCATCGGACCCTGTCACACGGCATCGGCCCCTGTCACACCGCATCGGCCCCCGTCACACCGCAACGGCCCCACGGCATCGGGCCCTGTCACACCGCATCGACCCCTGTCACACCGCATCGGCCCCTGTCACACCGCATCGGGCCCTGTCACACGGCATCGGCCCCTGTCACACGGCATCGGCCTTCAATAACACCACATCGGCCCCACAGCATTGGGCCCTGTCACGCGGCATCGGCACCTGTCACACGGCATCGGCCCCACGGCATCGGCCCCTGTCACACGGCATCGGCCCCACGGCATCGGCCCCTGTCACACGGCATTGGCCCCCGTCACACCGCAACAGCCCCACGGCATCGGCCCCTTCACACCGTATCGGCCCCACGGCATCAGCCCCTGTCACACCGCATCGGCCCCTGTCACACCGCATCGGCCCCTGTCACACCGCATCTGTCACACGGCATCGGCCCTTGTCACACGGCATCGGCCCCTGTCACACCGTATCGGCCCCTGTCACACGGCATCGGCCCCACGGCATCGAGCCCTGTCACACTGCATCTGTCACACGGCATCGGCCCCTGTCACACCGTATCGGCCCCACGGCATCGGCCCCTGTCACACGGCATCGGCCCCCGTCACACCACAACAGCCCCACGGCATCGGCCCCTGTCACACGGCATCGGCCCCTGTCACACCGCATCGGCCCCTGTCACACCGCATCGGCCCCTGTCACACCGCATCGGCCCCTGTCACACCGCATCGGCCTTCAATAACACCACATCGGCCCCTGTCACACCGCATCAGCCCCTGTCACACCGCATCGGCCCCTGTCACACCGCATCTGTCACACGGCATCGGCCCTTGTCACACGGCATCGGCCCCTGTCACACCGTATCGGCCCCTGTCACACCGTATCGGCCCCTGTCACACAGCATCGGCCCCACGGCATCGAGCCCTGTCACACTGCATCTGTCACACGGCATCGGCCCCTGTCACACCGTATCGGCCCCACGGCATCGGCCCCTGTCACACGGCATCGGCCCCCGTCACACCGCAACAGCCCCCGTCACACCACAACAGCCCCACGGCATCGGCCCCTGTCACACGGCATCGGCCCCTGTCACACCGCATCGGGCCCTGTCACACGGCATCGGCCCCTGTCACACGGCATCGGCCTTCAATAACACCACATCGGCCCCACAGCATTGTCCCCTGTCACGCGGCATTGGCCCCTGTCACATGGCATCGGCCCCACGGCATCGGCCCCTGTCACACGGCATCGCCCCCTGTCACACGGCATCGGCCCCCATCACACCGCAACAGCCCCACGGCATCGGCCCCGTCACACCGTATCGGCCCCACGGCATCAGCCCCTGTCACATGGCATCGGCCCCTGTCACACCGCATCGGCCCCTGTCACACCGCATCTGTCACACGGCATCGACCCCTGTCACACCGCATCGGCCCCTGTCACACCGTATCGGCCCCTGTCACACCGTATCGGCCCCTGTCACACGGCATTGGCCCCATCGGCCCCACGGCATCGGGTCCTGTCACACCGCATCGGCCCCACGGCATCGACCCCTGTCACACGGCATCGGCCCTAGTCACACCGTATCGGCCCCACGGCATCGGCCCCTGTCACACGGCATCGGCCCCTGTCACACGGCATCGGCCCCCGTCACACCTCAACAGCCCCACGGCATCGGCCCCGTCACACCGCATCGGCCCCTGTCACACCGTATCGGCCCTACGTCATCGGCCCCTGTCACACCGCATCGGGCGCTGTCACACCGTTGCGCTGTGATCGGTGCGCTGTAATCGGTGTGGTGTGATCGGTGCGCTTTGATCGGTGCTGTGTGCTGTGATCGGTGCGGTGTGATCGGTGCGCTGTGATCGGTGTGCTGTGATCGGTGCGGTGTGAACGGTGTGCTGTGATCTGTGCGGTGTGATTGGTTCGCTTTGATCGTTGCGCTGTAATCGGTGCGGTGTGATCGGTGCGCTGTAATCGGTGCGCTGTGATCGGTGCGCTGTGATCGGTGCGCTGTAATCGGTGCGCTGTGATCGGTGCACTGTAATCGGTGTGATCGGTGCGCTGTGATCGGTGCACTGTAATCGGTGTGATCGGTGCGCTGTAATCGGTGCGCTGTGATCGGTGCGCTGTGATCGGTGCGCTGTAATCGGTGCACTGTAATCGGTGTGATCGGTGCGCTGTAATCGGTGTGATCGGTGCGCTGTAATCGGTGCGCTGTGATCGGTGCACTGTAATCGCTGTGATCGGTGTGGTGTGCGGTGCAGATATATCTACATAACAAATTATTTAGTATATTTACTGGTTCCTGGAAGGAGGAGGGGAGGAGAGGTTTGCATAGATAAGGGGCGGCAACTTCCTCTGACACTCCCGTTGCTATGGAAACCTGACCTGAAAACTATTACACTGCTTGTGCAGCACTGAGCATGTGCGAGATCAGCAAGGCTGAAATCCAGGAAGTCATGGATTCCCACACTTAAGATGGCCCCGGTCAATTCCTGTTTTATAAATGCTGTAACAACCTAACAAAACGGACCTTAGTTTACAGACTAACTTTACTAGCATACATTAAGCTTGTGTATTACAGGGGTATTTATATTTAAAAAGTGAAATTGTGGCCGGAATTCCGCTTTAAGCTCACCCAGAGTGTTGGGTCTTGCGTCTCTCAACTTACTCTTCCCAATATCCCACAGATTCTCTATGGGGTTCAGGTCAGGAGAGTTGGCAGGCCAATTGAGCACAGTAATACCATGGTCAGTAAACCATTTACCAGTGGTTTTGGCACTGTGAGCAGGTGCCAGGTCGTGCTGAAAAATGAAATCTTTATCTCCATAAAGCTTTTCAGCAGATGGAAGCATGAAGTGCTCCAAAATCTCCTGATAGCTAGCTGCATTCACCCTGCCCTTGATAAAACACAGTGGACCAACACCAGCAGCTGACATGGCACCCCCGACCATCACTGACTGTGGGTACTTGACACTGGACTTCAGGCATTTTGGCATTTCCCTCTCCCCAGTCTTCCTCCAGACTCTGGCACCTTGATTACCGAATGACATGCAAAATTTGCTATCATCTGAAAAAAGTACTTTGGACCACTGGAGCAACAGTCCAGTGTTGCTTCCCTGTAGTCCAGGTCAGGCGCTTCTGCCGCTGTTTCTGGTACAAAAGTGGCTTGACCTGGGGAATGCGGCACCTGTAGCCCATTTCCTGCACACGCCTGTACACGGTGGCTCTGGATGTTTCTACTCCAAACTCAGTCCACTGCTACCGCAGGTCCCCCAAGGTCTGGAATCGGTCCTTCTCCACAATCTTCCTCAGGGTCCGCTCACCTCTTCTCGTTGTGCAGCGTTTTCTGCCACACTTTTTCCTTCCCACAGACTTCCCACTGAGGTGCCTTGATACAGCACTCTGGGAACAGCCTATTCGTTCAGAAATTTCTTTCTGTGTCTCACCCTCTTGCTTGGCCTTCTGGACAGCAGTCAGGTCGGCAGTCTTACCCATGATTGCGCTTTGGAGTAATGAACCAGGCTGGGAGTTTTTAAAAGCCTCAGGAATCTTTTGCAGGTGTTTAGAGTTAATTAGTTGATTCAGATGATTAGGTTAGGAGCTCGTTTAGAGAACCTTTTCATGATATGCTAATTTTTTGAGATAGGAATTTGGGGTTTTCATGAGCTGTATGCCAAAATCATCAATATTAAAACAATAAAAGGCTTGAACTACTTCAGTTGTGTGTAATGAATCTAAAATATATGAAAGTCTAATGTTTATCAGTACATTACAGAAAATAATGAACTTTATCACAATATGCTAATTTTTTGAGAATGACCTGTAGTATGATCACATTATGACATAATATAGATGTAAATGAACATGCATTTAAGCAGTGTGGTGTTAAGAATTTCATATAAAAGAGATTGTGAAATCCATAATGATGTATCAGCCTGTAACCTTTTAATATCAGTTGTGTTTTTTTTTATACATGATTAAAAATGAAGTGATTTTATATTTATTCATCCCTAAGTGGTACCTGTAAAGATCAAAGGTAGTGTGGATATGTAATACTGCTACGTTCATCATTTGTGTACAAACTACTGCTTAGTACAGTAGGACGTTGTATAAAAAAAGCTACCAAATAAATTAAACAGCCAGTTAAAGCTAAAAGAAAGAATTGTTGGTAGAAAAAAGTACTAGAGTCTTGTACCATGTTAGCTGTTCTACTCAAGCATTTTAAGAAATAATAGTTGCATTTTAATAATTATTTTATTTGTTTCTCTTTTTTACACTGTGAGATTTTTGGAACCATTTTTGGAAATGTATAAGCTTAAAGTGATAGTTCACCCAAAAATAAATTTCTAAAAATACCTTGAGCCGACCGGTTGGACTGCGAGGACTGCGCGTCACGACTTTTCGAAAGAAGCCGAACGTCATTGCGCAGGCGCCGTATAGAGTCGGCTCTATACGGCGCCTATTCCTTCAAATGCCACTGCACATCGGTTCTAATATCAGGGTCCTCGGACAGCCTCTCTAATCACAGCCCCAGGCCGCCATAGCTGAAGCCTTCTGTTGGGCTGTCATTCGCTGTCCATGAGCACACTTGAGCTACAAACCAGCGGAGGGCTCTGTAGTTCTCATTCAACCGCATCTCTGCCTGAACCAGCTTGCCTAACTCAGCTTTCCATTCCTTTGTGCGGTTGTTTCCTCAGAAACAGCATTCGCACTTTGTACTGCGACTAGTACCTTTAATGGATGGAGGCAAATTTATTTTCCTGGAGGCGCCGCTCATAGGCTAGCGTTTCCTTCCAGAGTTTCCAGTGGACAGAGCCATGCCATCCCAGCAGGACCTGCACTGACACTGGTCCCCTATGCTGTATCTGGATCTCTTGCAACCTCCTTCCGAATTCCACTACCATGGTGGCTGGTATCTGTACCTCTCCTCTTTTGCTATACGAACCTTGGATCCATGTGGATGTTTGGATGTTCCAGACTGCCCCTGCCGTAAGCTCTGTGACCGTGCCTGCGGGACCGGCGGACTAGATGTCCGCCGGTGTCCAGTGATCGTGTCATGGAGTGGCAGAATGGAGGGATGCCTGTGTAAACAAAGCATCTCCCTGTTCTGGCTAGTGACAGGACACTGATCGTCTGCTCCCTCTCATCGGGAGCAGTGATCAATGTTGTGTCACAGTAAGCCCCGCCCCCATACAGTTAGAATCACTCCTTAGGACACACCTAACCCCTTCCTAGCCCCCTAGTGGTTAACCCCTTCCCTTTCAGTCACATTAAGACAGTAATCAGTGCATTTTAATAGCACTGGTCGCTGTATAAATGTGAATGGCCCCAAAATAGCGCCAAGTGTCCGATGTGTCCGCCATAATGTCACAGTCATGGCAAAAATCTCTAATCACCGCCATTACTAGTAAAAAATAATTATTAATATAAATGCCATAAAACGATCTCCTATTTTGTAGACGCTATAACTTTTGTGCAAACCAATCAATACACGCTTATTGCGATTATTTTTATTTTTTTTTACCAAAAATATGTAGAAGAATACGTATTGGCCCAAACTAATTTTTTTTAGATGTTTTTTGGGGATATTTATTATAGCAAAAAGTCAAAAATATTGCTTTTTTTTCAAAAATGTTCACTCTATTATTGTTTATAGCACAACAAATAGAAACCGCAGAGGTGATCAAATGCCACCAAAAGAAAAAAATACTTACATTTTGGGACTTACGTTGCATGACCATGCAATTGTCAGTTGAAGCGACGCAGTGCCTTAATAAACAGACAATAGAAGGAAACCTATTTACACTAAACACAGTATGGCAGGGAACCCCAGTGGTTTGAGCGGATTACATTAACATCTACAGACATTGCTGATTTGAGGCATAGAGGCCCAAAATATGGATATGAAACCTCCAGAGTCTGTGTGTTTTGGGGAGACAAGAAATTGAATCAGAAACAAGACCACTCCATGGATCCCCCAGGCACACCCACCTTCCAAAGAGTAGTGTTCCCTTAAACGCCAGGGCCCATAGTCAGTAGGTAAGAGGCTAGCCTGCAGTCCTCTCCAAAAGCCACTGTCCCGGGTGAGCCTGTCACAATTCTCCCCTTCTAGCAGGAGACTAAAACAGAAGGAGACCCCAGACAGGTTGACTTCAAAGTCAGTCTGTAGTTCCAGTCCCCCAATGCCCATACCCACACAGTACCCCCCAAAAATTGTCCCAAACAGAGCATTACTCACCCAACTAACCTCTGCCTCTCTTATTAAACATGCTTGTTGCTGGGGAGAAGTGCGAACTGGCCCCGTCTCCCTGGAGTCCTTTCAGCCGCTGAAGAGAAGACGGTGGCTGGGCTCACTCTGTCATGCTGTTCGGCATATGGGCTAATTGCCCAGCATCCCTGGGGTATACAGGTGGAGACCGTAGTCCTATTCACTACCACAGGAAATCCATCTTTGGTTAGTTGAGGGCAGGGGCCAGCAGAACTCTACCCTCTTTAGCAGAAAACACATAATACCTTAATAAACAGACAATAGCAGGAGACCCTTACTTTCTCTTTAATGTATGCTAATGTATTGTATTTCTTTCATCATTCCCCCAATTACCATGATTGTAATAAGCTGTGAATGTCCCATGCATGCTGTAAGCTTTTAATGCTCCTTTTTTGGCCAACATGCATATTTGCTATCCTTGGCCCATACACACCTAGCCTTGTCACTTAACAATGTATTTTGTCAGCTCCATTGTAGTGCTTTACCCTAAACATCCCCTAAAATGTCTACAAATGTTTTTGTTCTCATTAAATTCAGGCAGAGTCTTTTTTTGAGGGCCCAAACTCATCTAGAACCCCCCCACCCTAAAATGTCTAAAAATGTTTTTGCTCTCATTAAATTCAGGAAGAGTGCCAGAGGCTTTTTTGGGGTCCCAAAATCATCTAGAACACCCCTTAAAATTTACAATGGGCCATCAGAGGGGGTGAGGAATCTGCCTTATATTTTTGTCTTTAAATACTCCTTAAAATAAATGTTATACTGATGTTGGCCAATAATGTTTTTGTATAATCTGCTTGCAATGTTATGGTTTGACTCCACAGTTTACTTCAACGCCACAGGAATGGCAGACTGTGGCATCCCAGAGGGACTTTCCCAACTGTGGAGGTGCAATAGATGGGAAGCACATCCATGTTGTGCCACCACCCCATTCGGGGTCATACTTATTTGACTAGGGGATATTTTTAAGGGATGATGTCGGCACAATATGAGTTTCTCTATGTGGATGTGGGGAAGAATGGCCGGATGTCTGATGGTGAAGTCTTCTCCCAGATGGAGTTTTCCCGACGTCTCCAGAGGGGTGGCCTGGCATTGCCACCAGATGAAGACAACATGGAAGGACTCCCATTTGTGTTCGTCACAGATAAAGCATTCGGTCTGGGAGAACATCTTATGAGGCCATTCCCCCAGAGGACCCTCACCTCAGAGAGGAGGGTTTTTAACTACTGGCTGGCCAGAGCCAGAAGAGTGGTGGAGAATACATTTGGCACAATGGCCAGCCGGTTCCGCCTGTTCCTGACAGCTATTAATATGGCGGAGTATAAACTCAACCACATCGTGCTTGCATTCTGCATACTGCACAATTATCTATGCAAAAATGCACTAAATTATGTGACCTAAGTTGGGTCTGAGGCAGGACTTCCTGAAAGTACCATGACGGCTCTGGAACCTGGTCGTCCTGGCTTGCCCCCCAAAGTGCCCATGAAGTGAGACAAAAATTTCTTGAATATTTTACAGGTAGGGGGCCATTGCTATGCCTAAAAATATTTAACATTTTTTTTAATAAAAAATGTTTATATCTGAAATCATCTTAAATGTTATTTATGGCTTGTGTTTCTTTTAACTGTCTCCTAGGTTCTCCTAGTGCACTTGTTGTGCCAAGTGTTTTTTCCATTATTAAATAACCCCGATTGTCACTATGAATACCAAATTATTAAAAACAATGGTGTTGAGCATTGAAATAAGAAGCCACACATAGGGCCAGATTCAGGTAGAGTTAGGCTGGAGTATCAGTGATACTCCAGCCTAACTGTCACTTTAAGCCGGCGTTTCTGTTTTCTGTAACCAGAAAACAAGAAACGCCGGGTTGGAGTTCCGATGCGATCGGCGCAATTGAATTTCGCCATTGCATCGCAACTTTAATTTAAAAATGGCGCCGGCGTTCCCGCTGATTTTTGCTGAAAAAATATGTTAATCAGCGGGAATCGGCAATTCACGATCGTATTCGGGCGCGATGCAGTGACTTTCCGACGTTTCCATAAGCGATACGCGGCGTAAAGATAAAGCAGCCCCTTAGTGGAGTATCCTATGTTAAGTATAGCCGTCGTCATCGCGTCGAAAAAAAAAAAAATCGCGTCGCTTGCGTAAAACGTCCATGAATGGGGATTTGACGTCATTGACGTTCACTGACAGAATTTGGAGCATGCGCACTGGGATGCATTGACAGTCGACGCATGCGCAGTACGTTCGCGCTTATTTTAATTAATACACGCCCCGTACCCGCCCAATTTGAATTCCGCCGGCTCATGTGCGATACGCTGCCGCAACTTTAGGAGCAAGTGCTTCATGAATAACAGCACTTGCTCCTAAAATTTCGCCAGCGTAACGTAAATGAGAAATGTTACTCCAGAGCAAAGATGCTCCTATCTACCTGAATTTGGCCCATAGTTGATTATAAAAGGTTTTACTCTGAGCACATTCACATGTGTGTTATAATTTATGTTGGGTTAAAATAAAATAAAATGAAATGCATTTTTACATAAAAATTTTGGTGTTTTTGCATAAACAGGAAATGTTTCAAAACATAACATAAACGACTCTGAAACTTACAAAGTTTAACATTAAAGTTGATGTAAACCCCAAAAAAATGTTTTGTGTTTTGATGTCACAATGTAGAGTATAAGATTTCCTATCATCTGTGCCCAGTCTTGCCACACAGAGTTAATCCAGCGCTGAGTAATCCTCTTTTAATGTTCAGTGCAAATGAACAGAATTCCAGATAAAAACTTGCCAAAGTCTGTTTCTCTGTTTTTGCTTTCAGTAACAGGTTATTTGCAAATATAGCGTGGACATATTTATCATAACATGAGGTGATCCAAAGTTCATTGTATATTACCAGGATGTGTTATGTGGGGGAGGGGTGGATTTCTCACTTTTTATACCTCATGTTATGATAAACATAACATAACATATGATAAACATGTCCAAGCTAGATATGTAAATAATCTGTCACTCAAAGCAAGGAGAGAAAAAAATGACTTTTTATTTAGGCAGGTTTTTATCTGGAAGGCTGCTAATTTTCACTGAACATTAAAAGAAGATTTCTCAGATCTGGATTAACTCTGCGTGGCAAGACTGGGCACAGATGATAGGAAATCTTATACTCTACATTGTTACATCCACTTTAAAAAACTGAAGGCAAAATCACACATTATAAATGAGGGAGGGGTAAAACTTCCACGCTAGGACTGGGTAGATGAGCTGCTGCCCCCTGGGTGGTCTCTCAAGGAGGGACCGGTTACGAATAAAGTGAAGTGAATGTGCAGGGTGGTGGCGCTGCTTGGGTGTAGTATTGATAGGTCCTTGTGTTTTCTCCAACGTTCTGTTGATAGGTATATGATAAAGTGTCGGGTACCTGTGTGCGGTAGGCTTATATAAAGGGCCTCCACTGGTGTTAGGTCCCCTTTTAATGAGTATTGGTGATACGTGAGCCGTCCAGTGGGCTTAAAGTGAAAAATGGTGGTGTACCAAAAAAGTGTGAACCTAGGGCAGATCAACCCTCTAAGGGCCAGATTCAGGTAGATGGGCGCATCTTTATTTTGGAGTAACTTTTCTCATTTGCGTTACTCCGCCGAAACTTTAGGAGCAAGTACTGTATTCACACAGCACTTGCTCCTAAAGTTGCGGCTGCGTAGCAAAAATGAGCCGGCGGAATTCAAATTGGGCGGGTAGGGGGCGTGTATTATTATAACTAGGCGCGATCCCGCGGCGAACGTACTGCGCATGCGTCGACTGTCAGTGCGCATGCTCCAAATTCTGTCAGGGAACGTCAATGACGTCAATCCCCATTCACGGACGTTTTACGCAAACGACGCGAAAAATTTTCAATTCGACGCGATGACGACGGCCATACTTAACATAGGTTACTCCACTAGGGGGTTGGTTTTTCTGTACGCCGCGTATCTCTTACGGAAAGTTCGGAAAGTCACTGCGTCGGGCCCGAATACGATCGTGAATTGCCGATTCTCGCTGATTAGCATATCCTCGGCGTTAATCAGCGGGAATGCCTGAGCGCCATTTTTAAAGTTGCATTTCCGATACGATGGCGAAATACAATTACGCCGCTCGTATAGGAACTCCAACCTGGCGTTTCTTGTTTTCTGACTACAGAAAACAGAAACGCCGGCTCAAAGTGAGAGTTAGGCTGGAGTATCACTGATACTCCAGAGTAACTTTACCTGAATCTGGCCCTATATATATATATGCAAAATATAATGTGAGTCCTCCTGAGTGTGCTCTGTGCTAGGGCAAATTCAATAAAGTGTAGTACCCTCAGAACCACCTGTAATTATGGGGATAAATTCAACAACAGATGTGTATAAATTGAACTACATATACCATATGCAGCTATTTCAACGTGCAGTTCATATGGGCAGCAATCCCTATAGTTGGGCACTTGGTGATATGATCCCTCAAAAATGCAGTTAATACATGAAACTTATATAAATAAATACAATAGTCCCCCGTTCACTATGCAATATGTGAAGGGTGTACAAATTCTTTAGATTCGCCCCAAAATATCAATCATGTTCTTACATTTTTGATCCAGAAGATTAATATTATTCCTCATGATGTCTAGTTCCCGACTACACACCATGATTTCCTTGATTAATATTTGTGCACTAGCACTTGTGAAATGAGGAGTTTCTTCTTCACCAAAATGCACATCACCTAAAAAAAATGTATTATAAATATGCAGGCCTACATCTCTTACCTGAATCTGTGGTTTCAGACACTGACCTGTTGTGGTGACAATTACCACCACTTCATCCACCTCTCCTTCCTCCACATCTTCATCTTGGGCAGAGGCGTAACTAGAATCTTCAGGGCTCCGGTGCAAGAAACCATGAAGGCCCCCCCCATGGGCATTGCTAGGTCTACAAAAGATCTCAGGCTAGAACCCATAGAAGTGTAGCAAGCAAGTAAAGAAAGTCATATGCTTGGGCGGGTATACACATGTATACAATATACGTGTGTGTATGTATATATTGTCACATAACTGAGTGCAGATCCTCCTTGCATCAGGGTCCCCAGAGAGACAATTCCTTACATAAGGGTGCCCAAAGAGCCTTCCCCACTTACATCAGGGTCCCCAGAGAGTCTCCTCCCATACATCAGGGTCCCCAGAGCATCTCCTCCCATACATCAGGGTCCCCAGAGATACATCAGAGTTCACAGAGAGCCCCCCATACAGAGTCCCCAGAGAGCACCCCATACATCAGGGTTCACAGAGAGCCCATCCCCCATACATCAGAGTCCCCAGAGAGCCAACCCCCCCATACAGAGTCCCCAGAGAGCCCCCCATACATCAGGGTTCACAGAGGGCCCTCCCATACATCAGATATCACAGAGAGCCCAGCCCCCATACATCAGAGTCCCCAGAGAGCCCCCCCATACATCAGGGTCCCCAGAGAGCCCCCCCCCATAATTTATGGTCCCCAGAGGCCCCCCATACATCAGGGTTCACAGAGAGCACCCCCATACATCAGAGTCCCCAGAGAGACCCCCATACACCAGGGTTCACAGAGAGTACCCCCATACAGAGTCCCCAGAGAGCCCCCATACATTAGGGTTCACAGAGAGCCCTGCCATACATCAGAGTCCCCAGAGAGCCCCTCATACACCAGGGTTCCCAGAGTCCCCCCTGTACTTCATGGTCCCCAAAGGCCCCCCCATACATCTGGGTTCACAGAGAGCACCCCCCCATACATCAGAGTCCCCAGAGAGCAGCCCCATACATCAGAGTCCCCAGAGAGCAACCCCCCATACATCAGAGAGCCCCCTATACATTAGAGAGCCCCCATACATCAGAGTCCCCAGAGAGACCCCCCATACGAGTTCACATAGAGCCCCCAATACATCAGGGTTCACAAAGAGCCCCCCCATACATCAGAGTCCCCAGAGAGCACCCCCCATACATCAGGGTTCACACAGAGGCCCCCTTACATCAGAGTCCCCAGAGAGCCCACCATACATCAGAGTCCCCAGAGAGCCCCCATACGAGTTCACAGAGAGCCCTCAATACATCAGGGTTCACAGAGAGCCCCCCATACAGAGTCCCCAGAGAGCACCCCCCATACATCAGGGTTCACAGAGAGCACCCCCTATACATCAGGGTTCACAGAGAGCACCCCCCATACATTAGGGTTCCCAGAGGCGCCCCATTCATTAGGGTTCACAGACAGCCCCCCATACATCAGGGTTCACAGAGAGCACCCCCCATACATCAGGGTTCACAGAGAGCCCCCATACATCAGAGTTCACAGAGAGCCCCCATACATCAGAGTCCCCAGAGAGCCAAGCCCCCCATACAGAATCCCCAGAGAGCCCTCCCATACATCAGGGTCCCCAGAGAGACCCCAATACTTCATGGTCCCCAGAGGCCCCCCATACATCAGGGTCCCCAGAGAGCCCCCCCCATACTTCATTTCCCCCAGAAGCCCCCCATACATCAGGGTTTACAGAGAGCACCCCCCATACATAAGGGTTCACAAAGAGCCCCCCATACAGAGTCCCCAGAGAGCCCCCCATACATCAGAGTACCCAGAGAGCACCCCCATACATCAGAGTCCCCAGAGAGACCCCCATACATCAGGGTTCACAGAAAGTGCCCCCCATACCTAAGGGTTCACAGAGAGCCCCCCATACAGAGTCCCCAGAGACCCCCTATACATCAGAGTCCCTAGAGAGCCCCCATACATCAGAGCCCCCCAGAGATCCCAGAGAGCCCCCAATACATCAGGGTTCACAGAGAGCCCCCCATGCATCAGAGTCCCATGAGAGCACCCCCCATACATCAGTGTTCACAGAGAGGCCCCCTTACACCAGAGTCCCCAGAGAGCCCCCCCATACGAGTTCACAGAGATCCCCCAATACATCAGGGTTCACAGAGAGCACCCCCATACATCAGGGTTCACAGAGAGCACCCCCATAGATCAGGGTTCACAGAGAGCCCCCATACATCAGAGTCCCCAGAGAGCCAAGCCCCCCATACAGAATCCCCAGAGAGCCCTCCCATACATCAGGGTCCCCAGAGAGCCCCCCATACTTCATGGTCCCCAGAGGCCCCCCATACATCAGGGTTTACAGAGAGCACCCCCTATACATCAGAGTCCCCAAAGAGACCCCCATACATCAGGGTTCACAGAGAGTACCCCCCATACATAAGGGTTCACAAAGAGCCCCCCATACAGAGTCCCCAGAGAGCCCCCCCATACATCAGAGTACCCAGAGAGCCCCCCATACATCAGAGTCCCCAGAGAGACCCCCATACATCAGGGTTCACAGAGAGCGCCCTCCATACATAAGGGTTCACAGAGAGCCCCCCATACAGAGTCCCCAGAGAGCCCCCCATACATCAGAGTCCCCAGAGAGCCCCCCAAACATCAGAGCCCCCAGAGAGACCCCCATACATCAGGGTTCACAGAGAGTGCCCTCCATACATAAGGGTTCACAGAGAGCCCCCCATACAGAGTCCCCAGAGAGCCCCCCATACATCAGAGTCCCCAGAGAGCACCCCCCATACATCAGGGTTCACAGAGAGGCCCCCTTACATCAGAGTCCCCAAAGAGCCCCCTATACGAGTCCCCAGAGAGCCCCCCATACATCAGAGCCCCCAGAGATCCCAGAGAGCCCCCAATACATCAGGGTTCACAGAGAGCCCCCCATACATCAGAGTCCCTAGAGAGCACCCCCCATACGAGTTCACAGAGATCCCCCAATACATCAGATCCCAGAGAGCCCCCCATACATCAAAGTCCCCAGAGAGCAGCCCCATACATCAGAGTCCCCAGAGAGCAACCCCCCATACATCAGAGAGCCCCCAATACATTAGAGAGCCCCCATACATCAGAGTCCCCAGAGAGACCCCCCATACGAGTTCACATAGAGCCCCCAATACATCAGGGTTCATAAAGAGCCCCCCCATACATCAGAGTCCCCAGAGAGCACCCCCCATACATCAGGGTTCACACAGAGGCCCCCTTACATCAGAGTCCCCAGAGAGCCCACCATACATCAGAGTCCCCAGAGAGCCCCCCATACGAGTTCACAGAGAGCCCTCAATACATCAGGGTTCACAGAGAGCCCCCCATACAGAGTCCCCAGAGAGCACCCCCCATACATCAGGGTTCACCGAGAGCACCCCCTATACATCAGGGTTCACAGAGAGCACCCCCCATACATCAGGGTTCCCAGAGGCGCCCCATACATCAGGGTTCACAGACAGACCCCCATACATCAGGGTTCACAGAGAGCACCCCCCATACATCAGGGTTCACGGAGAGCCCCCATACATCAGAGTTCACAGAGAGCCCCCATACATCAGAGTCCCCAGAGAGCCAAGCCCCCCATACAGAATCCCCAGAGAGCCCTCCTATACATCAGGGTCCCCAGAGAGACCCCCATACTTCATGATCCCCAGAGGCCCCCCATACATCAGGGTCCCCAGAGAGCCCCCCATACTTCATTTTCCCCAGAGGCCCCCCATACATCAGGGTTTACAGAGAGCACCCCCCATACATAAGGGTTCACAAAGAGCCCCCCATACAGAGTCCCCAGAGAGCCCCCCATACATCAGAGTACCCAGAGAGCACCCCCATACATCAGAGTCCCCAGAGAGACCCCCATACATCAGGGTTCACAGAAAGTGCCCCCCATACCTAAGGGTTCACAGAGAGCCCCCCATACAGAGTCCCCAGAGACCCCCGTATACATCAGAGTCCCTAGAGAGCCCCCATACATCAGAGCCCCCCAGAGATCCCAGAGAGCCCCCAATACATCAGGGTTCACAGAGAGCCCCCCATACATCAGAGTCCCATGAGAGCACCCCCCATACATCAGTGTTCACAGAGAGGCCCCCTTACACCAGAGTCCCCAGAGAGCCCCCCCATACGAGTTCACAGAGATCCCACAATACATCAGGGTTTACAGAGAGCACCCCCATACATCAGGGTTCACAGAGAGCACCCCCATAGATCAGGGTTCACAGAGAGCCCCCATACATCAGAGTCCCCAGAGAGCCAAGCCCCCCATACAGAATCCCCAGAGAGCCCTCCCATACATCAGGGTCCCCAGAGAGCCCCCCATACTTCATGGTCCCCAGAGGCCCCCCATACATCAGGGTTTACAGAGAACACCCCCTATACATCAGAGTCCTCAAAGAGACCCCCATACATCAGGGTTCACAGAGAGTACCCCCCATACATAAGGGTTCACAAAGAGCCCCCCATACAGAGTCCCCAGAGAGCCCCCCCATACATCAGAGTACCCAGAGAGCCCCCCATACATCAGAGTCCCCAGAGAGACCCCCATACATCAGGGTTCACAGAGAGTGCCCTCCATACATAAGGGTTCACAGAGAGCCCCCCATACAGAGTCCCCAGAGAGCCCCCCATACATCAGAGTCCCCAGAGAGCCCCTCCAAACATCAGAGCCCCCAGAGAGACCCCCATACATCAGGGTTCACAGAGAGTGCCCTCCATACATAAGGGTTCACAGAGAGCCCCCCATACAGAGTCCCCAGAGAGCCCCCCATACATCAGAGTCCCCAGAGAGCACCCCCCATACATCAGGGTTCACAGAGAGGCCCCCTTACATCAGAGTCCCCAAAGAGCCCCCTATACGAGTCCCCAGAGAGCCCCCCATACATCAGAGCCCCCAGAGATCCCAGAGAGCCCCCAATACATCAGGGTTCACAGAGAGCCCCCCATACATCAGAGTCCCCAGAGAGCACCCCCCATACGAGTTCACAGAGATCCCCAATACATCAGGGTTCACAGAGAGCACCCCCATACATCAGGGTTCACAGAGAGCACCCATACATCAGGGTTCCCAGAGAGACCCCCATACATCAGGGTTCCCAGCGGCCCCCCATACATCATGGTTCACAGAGGGCACCCCATATATCAGAATTCACAGAGAGCCCCCCATAATCAGGGTTCCCAGAGAGACCCCCATACACCAGGGTCCCCAGAGGCCCCCCCATACATCAAGGTTCACAGACAGCCCCCCATGCATTAGGGTTCACAGAGAGCCCCCCATACATCAGGGTTCACAGAGAGCCCACCATATATCAGAGGGCCCCCCATACATCAGGATTCGAAAACTTAAACATCCCCCCCACAAAGGTTCCCCTGTACCTGGCTGGCTGTGCACCTCAAACCCCCAGCACAGGGGGAGGTGGGAGGCGGAGATCCGCAGTTCTATGCTGTCCATTTGCAGGGGGATCTCCCTGGGGCTTGGAATTCTCTCTCTGAGTCTGTACAGTGGAGGGGGAGGGGCCTCTGACCCGAGCAACTTACTTGTACACTGAAGAGTGAAACTTGTAGCTGCCCGGGTCAGAGGCTCCTCCCCCTCCACTGTACACATGCCGAAGGAGAAATACAAGCCCCAGGGAGATGCCGATCGCACCATACAGCTGCCGAACGCCGCCTCCCGCCCCCCCCACACGATTGGAAACTGAAAGTTGGAGATGAAGGGGGAAATGCCGGGTCTTGGGGGCCCCCCCACAGCGGCAGAACGGCAGGGCCCAGTCACAACGGCGACTGCAGCGACTCTGAAAGTTTCTGATCTTGGGGTTCTCTCTGCTCCCCTTCTTTATGAGGTGTGGGGTTCCTGGTGTCCTCAGATGTCCTGAGTAGAGTTGAGCGGACACCTGGATGTTCGGGTTCGGCAAGTTCGGCCGAACTTTCGGAAAAAAAGTCCGGGTTCGGGACCCAAACTTGACCCGAACTTGACCCCGAAACCCGAACCCTATTGAAGTCAATGGGGACCCAGACTTATGACTACTAATATGTCTCTAAAAGACTAATGCCGCGTACACACGATCACTTTTTGTGATGAAAAAAAACGACGTTTTCAATCATGAAAAAAAACGAAGTTTTTCAAACTTCATTTTCCAAAACGACGTTGCCTACACACCATCGTTTTTCTACAAAGCTCTAGCAAAGCGTGGTGACGTACACCACGTTCGACGGCACTCTTTTCCATTGAAGCTCCGTCTCATAACTTGCTTCTGAGCATGCGCGGGTTTAAAAACGTTGTTTTCAACATCGTTTTGCCCACACACCATCACTTTTTATGACACAAAAAACAACGTTTTGAAAAACGACACAAAAAATTCAAGCATGTTGGAATTTTTTTTTGTCATTTTTTTTAAGACAAAAAACAACGTTTTGCCCACACACGATCAATTTAAATTACGTTTTAAAAAAGGTCGTTTTTTTTCATCGCAAAAAATGATCGTGTGTACGCGGCATAAGGGAAAGGGCTAGAGGGCTGCAAAATGTCGGTAAGAGCATGGCAAGTACTCTGAAAATAAATGTGGATAGGTAAATTACTTAAAATAAATAAATAAATAAATAAATAAATAAAAATGTTGACCTAGGAGGACGAGGTCCATATGGAGTAGGAGGTTGAGGTGACGGTGGATGTGGCAGTGTAGTTTGAAGGGGCGGTGGAGGAGGACAAGGTAGCCAACACAGGTTTTTGTTTTTAACTTATTTATTTTTTAAATTAAGGTACACCCCAAAAGAGTGAGAAAGATCTAGGGTTGCCACCTCATCCCTTTAAACCCGAACACATTAGTAATTAAGTTCTGGGGCTAATTTAATGTCGATAATGCACCAAGTGAGTTTAATTAGCACCTTAATCAGCCAGAGAACCTGTGTAATTAATATGTTTTCGCTTTTAAAGGGATGAGGTGGCAACCCTAGAAAGATCAGAAATACAGGAATGGCTGGGTAAGGCCGGTATACATGTCTATTCTGCACAGGGTACAGACAAGTCCTGTGGGATCCATGCCTGGTTCATTTTAATGAACGTGAGCTTGTCCATATTGGCTCTGGACAGGCAGCTGCACTTGTTTGTGATAACGCCCCCTGCCGTGCTAAATACACGTTCAGATAATACACTGGCTGCAGGGCAGGCCAGCACCTCCAAGGTGTAAAGGGCAAGCTCAGGCTATGTGCCCAATTTGGAGACCAGTGTGCGCTGGTACTCGCGCATTTTGCGATCACCCTCAAGCATGGCCACCCAGTAATCAGCACCTGTTAAAATATGCGTAACACGGTGGTCGTTGCGGAGACACTGCAGCATGTAATCGCTCATGTGTGCCAGGCTGCCCAGAGGCAACGAAAAGCTGTCCTTTGTGGGAGGTGTATCATCTGTGTCCTCTGTATCCCCCCAGCCACGCACCAGTGATGGCCATGAGCTGGTCTGGGTGACACCCTGCTGTGAACATGTTTCCTCCTCCTCCTCCTCCATCTCCTCATCCTCCACCTCATCATCCTCCAGAACTGTGCCCTTGCTGGACAATTGTGTACCTGGCCTTTGTTGGTGCAGGAACCCACCCTCTGAGCCACTTGTGAATGACTGCCCCGAAAGCCTTGGAAATGATCCCGATTCCTCCTTCTCCTCCTCCTCCTCCTCCTGTGCCACATCCTCTTCCATCATCGCCTGAAGCGTTTTTTCAAGGAGGCATAGAACTGGGATAGTCACGCTGAGAACGGCGTCATAGGCACTGGCCATGTTGGTGGAGTACTCAAAACAGCGCAGCAAGGCACACAGGTCTCGCATGGAGGCCCAGTTATTGGTGGTGAAGTGGTTCTGTTCCGCAGAGCGACTCACGCGTGCGTGCTGCAGCTGAAACTCCACTATCGCCTGCTGCTGCTCGCACAGTCTGGCCAGAATGTGCAAGGTGGAGTTCCACCTTGTGGGCACGTCACATATGAGGCGGTGAGTGGGAAGGCCGAAGCTACGCTGCAGCGCTGCCAGGCGAGCAGCAGCATGGTGAGAACGCGGAAAGTGCACACAGAAGGCCCACACTTTCTGCAGCAGCTGTGGCATATCGGGGTAAGTTTTAAGGAACCTCTGCACCACCAAATTCAGCACATGCTCCAGGCAAGGGATGTGCGTCAAACCGGCTAGGCCCAGAGCTGCTACGAGATTTTGCCCGTTATCGCACACCACCAGGCCCGGCTTGAGGCTCACTGATGCCAACCACTAATCGGTCTGTTGTTCCATGTCCCTCCACAACTCCTGCACGTTGTGGGTTTTTTCCCCCAAACAGGAAAGTTTTAAAACTGCCTGCAGGCGTTTACCCATGGCTGTGCTGAAGTTGGTGGTGAATGTCTTACGCTGACCGGATGAGGAGGCGGTAGAGGATGAGGAAGCAGAGTAGGAGGAGTTAGCAACAGGAGGCAAACTGAAGCACCCTGCAATCCTCGGTGGTGGAAGGACATGCGCCAAACTGCTATCCGCCTCTTACTGGTCCACGTATCCGTAGTTAGATGGACCTTGGCACAGATGGCGTTGCGCAGTGCACACCTGATTTTGTCCCCCACTTGATTGTGCAGGGAAGGGATGGCTCGCCTGAAAAACTAGTGGCGCACTGTGGGACAGCCAATGCCATCAGGCTTTTAAAACTCTGCGTCTCCACCAGATGGAATGACAGCATTTTAAAAGCCAGGAATTTTGAAATGCTGGCATTCAGGGCCAGGGATCGCGGGTGGGTAGGGGGGTACTTCCTCTTCCGCTCCAGTGTTTGGGAGATAGAGAGCTGAATGCTGCAATGGGACATTGTGGAGACGTTTGGTGACCCAGATGGTAGTGTTGCTTGCCGGTCCTCTAATTGTGGGGTGGCAGGTGGCACTGTCACTACAGAGGTGGATGAAGAGGCCGAGGGGCCCGAGACTGAAGCAGAAGAGGAAGCAGGAGGAAGTGTCTACTCCACTGCAGCTCGTGCTTTGCACTAAGATGACTGGTCATGCAGGTTGTGCATAGGTTGAGAACATTTATGCCTTGCTTCAGCCTCTGATTGCACAGCGTGCAAACCACTCGTGTCTTGTCAGCAGCACATTGTGTGAAGAACTGCCACGCTAGGGAACTCCTTGGACCTGGCTTTGGTGTGCTCGATCCCTTGCTGCGTTGGGCAGTAGCAGACGTACTGTCTAGGGGACGGACGCTCCGCTTTGGCACCATGCTCCCTCTTCTGCTGTGCTGGTGGCTCTGTGCGACCACCGCCTCCTCCTTCAAACTACATGGGTCATCTGCATGAGGTTGATTCCATGTGGGGTCGAGGACCTCATCGTCCACCACATCATCTTCCACCCAGTGTTCACCACTGCCCTCCTTGTCGGTCTGCACAATTGCGAAAGCAGCAGCAGTTGGCAACTGTGTTTCTTCATCATCCGAGACGTGCTGTGATGGTCCCCCCATGTACTCATCTTGAAACATAAGTGGTTGAGCATCGGTGCACTCAATCTCTTCCACTTCTGGGGCAGGGCTAGGTGGATGCTAAGAGTCAACAAAAAGCAGAAGAGACTGCTGCATGATTTGGGGCTCAGACTGCTTGGCTGATTTGCAATGGGGTGAGGTGAAAAACTAGTATACGCAAATTAATTGTATTCCTTAAACTTTAATAAAATGTTTGAAACGAAAGACTGATGAACATTGGCTGCAGGTGCCAACTCTGATCTTTCAGCACAAGACTGGTTGGGAGACAATGTGAAGGAACTGGAGGCACTGTCAGCAATCCAATCTACTATCGCCTGTTCTGCTCCTGGCCTCAACATTCGTAGAGCCGGATTAGGCCCCACAAAATACCGCTGCAGGCTCTGTCGCCTCCTCGCACCTGAGAAAGTGTGAATGGGGGCGCGGGACCTGGATCGATCGTGGGACCGGCATTGGGGGGGCCATCAGCGCGGGCAAGTAGGACAAGGTGTCTTAAGTGTCCTTATTAAAAGTCAGCAGCTACACTGTTAGTAGCTGCTGACTTTTAAAAAAAAAAAATTGCGGATGGAATCCCGCTTTAATATTTGAACAAAAAGCGATTTACATATCAATAGACAGTATTGGCCAAAAATGATTGGGACAAGAATGAAAACTGCTGGGGTTAGAATGATAGTCTTTTCTATTTTTTAACGTTCAATTTTCAACAGTCATGAGTTGAAAATTGTGTGTGATTGATGAACCAAAAACGAAAACTATGTCCCTTTTTTTATACACAGGATGAGCTCAGCCAGGATGAGGGTGTGGAAAGTGGCAGGCAGGAGGAGGCAGGGGTCAGTGTCAACCAGAAAGTGACCGAGCCCAGTGTCAGCCAGGAGGTGGCTGGGCCCAGTGGCAGCACCCAATCCCAGATGGCTCCCCTCCGCCTTCAAACAAAAATGCCAAAGAGGGGTAGGAACCTGGATGAGAAGCATTGGATTCTTATTTCCTTCTTTTCAAAGAGCTTTTTTTTGCCTTTATTTGGGTAAGTGGAGCAATTCCTTCTTTATGGGATATTAGTTTACAACCCTTTTTCCCTTTCTATTTTGGAAAATCACACATGCTCCTCTATTTATTCAGCAGATTGTTATAGGCGCCATTGGATTGGATAAGTTATCCTGATCCCTCATGGGAGGTTTGGCATGATCGAAGTGCACAGAGAGACCATATAGGGGGAACCAGCATCGGCACTGTGATGTTCATGATAAGGGTCTAAGCTTTAATGAATATAATGAAGTGAGTCACCCTATATTCTACACAATTTGGGGTGTGGAAGGGGGAATCTATTTTTATTGTATTTAATGTTTCTTTTTTTTGATTTATTGTAGACAAAGATACTAATTAAATATCCCTGAGGAAGAACTTTTAGTTTGAAACGCGTTGGATAAGCCATTGTCCGACTGTCTCCAGATGATCTGGGGGGTCTGAATTTTGGCTATTTGTTTCATTGTCTATTCAGTTGCATCATGATCATCATTTTTATTTATTGATTTTTTCCCATCAAATATCAAAGCGAATAACAACATAGTAAAAAAGAGAGAATTATATAGGTGCATACAGTGTCTTAAAACATTTCTTACTGTATCTCCCCTTTATCCTATGGACACAGTTAGATCACCTGGTTTGTGTACAGACTCAGCAAAGGCAACAAATCAGTGCAACGTGGCTTTCTCCAGAAAAAGACCCTGTGCTCTCTATATTTGCCAGGAAAAGTTCAGTCTTTTCCTCCTTTAGACACAGAGCACCCTGGGTATTGAAGTTCTGCAGCTCATAGCCTCCATACACTTGTATAGTACTACAAGTCCCAGTGTCCTTTGTGGGGCATATTATCCTTTCTCCATTTAATCCAACCTTCTGCTGCCAGGAGGGAGTGGGTGAGAAGCAGAAGTAAGAGGAGGATTTCTCCCAGAGCTGCTCTGGCAGCAGCTGCCCCTACACAGCCAGCAGCGGAAGGGGTGAGCGGGGAATTGAGCATGCACACAAGTGATCCACCTTCTCTATAAAGAGCCCGCAGATACATGCATAGCTGCTCTGTGGCTGCTCACAGTGGTGGTGGTGGTGGTGGGGGGATATGAGTGGAGATCACACAGTTAGTCCAGCAACCGCTACAGGGGGATGGGAAGCAAGCAAGGGGTGGTGAAGGATTATGGGACTACTCACATTTATTGGGTATGAGATGTTGGACTCACCTAAAGGTATTAGCTGCTTTTGACTCAGGTTTCATCTCTCCTTCTCTGCTTACTTATCAAATGTTCTGTTTGCATCTCAAGTATTGTGTAATCACCTGAGACCAGGATCACATATATAGATTGTTCAAGTAAAGCATTTAAAAGGCTTCTCCCTTATCCTAACCTCTATTGGGAATGTCCCTAATGGGCTTCTGTCAGTGTGTGCTGCTGCAGGACTCATTTCTGTAAGGTACCGTGATCACGGCGGTGTGCCAAAACGCACATGTTTTTGTATTTTTTTAACATGTGCCAATAAAAGTATTTACATTTGATATGGACATGGAGTTGCCGGCCCTTCTCTCTTCTACTCATTTCTGTAAGTGGTCTTTCACACAGTACGTGTCCATGTGCGGGCTCTGCCTTGCCCATTAATCCCCGCTGAGCTGGCAGATGACAGGTCTGTCTTTGCACACTGTGCAGGGACCGACCTGTCAGACCTGTCAGAGCTTTAAATATAGCTATACTCCAACCTTTGCCTATGGGGGATCGGATGACGACGGACCGTAGAGTCCTTCGTCACCCGATCCGATCCACCAGACGGATGGAAAATAGGGGTTTCCTCCATCAAACTTTGGCGGATCGGAGCGGGTCGGATGTCAGCGGGCATGTCACCGCTTACACCTGTGGCTCCATAGAGGAGCACAGAGCGCCCGTTCAGGCCCGCCTAAAAAACTGGCAGGCGGACCTGAACGGTCCGCCCGTGTGAAAGAGCCCTAAGGCTCGTAGTTGGTATGTGGAACAACAGCTGTGGAAACACTGGCTAAGGCCAAGCGTCTATAAAGGGGTTAGCTCATGTGAAGGAGTGCCATAGCATAGGCCAGAGTCCCTAGGTACCTTTTGGAGCCTTGTACCCAAAGTGTCTCACTGTGCTTAGAGGGACCACTCCCAAGTCCAGGCATGAATGGGTTTAAATTAATTCACGTAGGGACAGGGGCGTAACTAGAAATCACAGGGCCCCATAGCAAAATGTTGTATGGGCCCCCCCCCCCACAGCCACCCTAGTGTTAATGCAGCGTGACTTGTGCCCCATACAGCGTGACCTGTGCCCCCTACAGCTTGACCTGTGCCCCATGCAGCGTGACCTGTGCCTCATGCAGCGTGACCTGTGCCCCATGCAGCTTGACCTGTGCCCCATTCAGCTTGACCTGTGCCCAATGCAGCATGACCTGTGCCTAACACAGAATGACCTGTATCCAATACAGCATGACCTGTGCCCAATGCAGCGTGACCTGTGCCCAATGCAGCATGACCTGTGCCTAACACAGCATGACCTGTATCCAATACAGCGTTACCTGTGCCCAATGCAGCATGACCTGTGCCCAACACATCATTGCCTTTGCCCAATACAGCCTGGCCTGCCTGTGCCCAATACAGCCTGGCCTGCCTGTGCCTCATACAGCGTGACCTGTGCCCAATACAGCCTGGCCTGCCTGTGCCCCATACAGTGTGAACTGTGCCCAATACAGAATTGCCTGTGCCCAATACAGCCTGGCCTGCCTGTGCCCAATACAGCCTCACCTGTGCAGAGGAAGAGGCAAGCCGGCCAGATCAGCAGAGAGCGGGTTTGTCTGCTGTAATAGCTTTCATTTGAATTTCCCGTCTTCCTGGGGCTCATCGTCACATAGCCCCACCTCTTGGCCCGACGCTTTTGATAACGTCACATGTCCTACATTGGACCGGCGATCTGTCTATCAAAGGTGTCGGGCCAAGAGGTGGCGCTATGTGACGATGAGCCCCGGGAAGACGGGAAATTCAAATGAAAGCTATTACAGCGGGCAATTGCGCTCTCTGCTAATACGGACAGCTCGCCCATTCCTCTCCTCTCTCTTCCCCTGGCTGGGAGACCATGCCAGCGGTCAGTGCCGGCCCAAGACCTTGTGCTGCCTGGGACCAAGAATGAAATGCTGCCCCCCCCCCCCCCCCAAAAAAAAAATCACGCCAACCAAAATGCCCCCACATGCATTATTTTATACCATGATGACTAAAGGGGACCCGTCATGGTATACATGTATAGGAGTAAAAATAGTACCTGTCATGGTTCTATACATGTAATACATGTATAGAACCATGACAGGTCCTCTTTATACTCCTATATACATGTATAGAGCCATGACAGGTCCTCTTTATACTCCTATATACATGTATAGAGCCATGACAGGTTCTCTTTATACTACTTTACACATGTCATGTATAAAGGAGTATAAAGAGGACCTGTCATGGCTCTATACATGTATATAGGAGTATAAAGAGGACCTGTCATGGCTCTATACATGTACGTAGAAGTATATAGAGGACTTGTCATGGCTCTATACATGTATAAAGAGGACCTGTCATGGCTCTATACATGTACGTAGAAGTATATAGAGGACCTGTCATGGCTCTATACATGTATAAAGAGGACCTGTCATGGCTCTATACATGTACAGGAATATAAAGAGGACCTGTCATGGCTCTTTACATGTATAAAGAGTACTTTTCATGGCTCTATACATGTATAAAGAGGACCTGTCATGGCTCTATACATGTATATAGGAGTATAAAGAGGACCTGTCATGGCTCTATATGTGCATATATCAATGTACACTAATTGGGCCAGATTCAGCAAGACTTGCGCTGGAGTAATTCGATATGCGCCGCGTAACTGTGAATATGCGCCGTCGTTTCTATGTGGCCGTACCCACCAAACTAGATGCGACTGAAAACGGGCCATTTCCGATCGGCCTAACTTTCCGACGCCAGAGTCTCGTCAGCGCATAATTTCGTTTGGCGCATCAGTCGCGCCTATCGATTTCCCCTGCAAATATGCAAATGAGGGAGATTTCCCAATTCGCGAACGGATTAGCACCATACGCCGGCTACATGCGCCGCGCGTAACTCGTCCGTCCGGCGCAAAGTTATTTCTACAAATAGCTGCTTTATCTTTACTCCAGACGGCCTCAGGTCAGCAGAAGAACAGCTCCAGCAGCAGCGTTACCGACGAAACTAGCAAGCTGAACAACCACACTTGCAAGGACAACACCTCTGTGTGCCAACATGCCAGGGGCAATCGTGGTCCTAGCACTAGTACAGGGTCCCCCGGAACGAAGGAGGCGGGCACGTGAGAGGATATACCGCACGCGCATGAGCCTCTTTGGCATGGGGGATGAGGAGGTGTATCGCCTCTTCAGATTCAGCCCTGATGCAATACTTGAACTAACCACAACCCTGCAGGGTGACATCACCAGCTCAACACACCGCTCACAAGCAGTGCAGCCACTGGTGAAGGTACTGGCAACACTTCATTTCCTTGCAAGTGGATCATTCCAGCGTACAAGTGGAGTGGTGGCTGGGATGTCACAATCCTCCATGAGCAGATGTGTGCACCAGGTTGTCCCTGCAATCCTCAGACGCATGTCCAACCAGTTCATCAGACCCACCACTGAGGAGCTGCGGCTGAAGGCAATGACAGATTTCTACAGAATTGCCAGATTTCCTCGCACCATCGGGGCCATTGATTGCACACATGTGGCACTCCAGCCCCCCAGTGCCACAGAGCACATATACCGCAATCGGAAGCATTGGCATTCCATCAACGTACAGGTGATAGCCGATGCCCAACGCCTCATATGGCACGTCCGGCCAAACAACCCGGGTCCAGCCATGACAGCTTCATATATACCGTCAGAGTCCCATCTCAGCAGAATTTGAGCAGAACATGTATGGGGACAGCTGGCTGGTTGGTGAGTGACATGGGTGGCAGCCATGACTATCCCCTCCCATGATGCACACCTCACAAGTGGCACATGCATGACTAACATCCTCCTGTCTTTTCCCTTACAGGTGACTCTGCATATGCACTGGGACCCCATCTCATGACTCCTTTCCGGAACCCCCAAACCAGAGGAGAGAGAAAATACAATGAAGCACACATCAAAACCCGTGCAGTGGTGGAGCAAACATTCGGGCTCCTGAAGTCCCGTTTCCGCTGCCTGGATAAGTCCGGGGGGACCCTATTGTATTCCCCTACCTTTGTGTGTCAGATCATCGGTGCATGTTGCATTCTGCACAACTTTGCTATGAGAAAAGGCCTGCAGATTGACATACGTGATGACCTGACCCCCGACCCACACAGTCCCCACCTGCCAGAGGAGACCCAGTCTGCTGATGGAAGAGCAGTCAGGAGGGTCCTCGCCGTAGGCATCTTTGGACAATAAACCAAAACATTTATCACACAGACAATGCATGCATGCACACCACTGATGTCCCTAGATCACACACACCACATGCACATCGCATTGGATTAGCCCAAGTCCAGCATGTAGGACTTGGGAGCAGCAACGCCAGCGTCAAGGCCCCAATGATGTCGCTGTCCATTCATACACCTTTCACACGTCATTCATACAGCCGTGGGGTTAACTTCACCACCACGGCCGAGGGTGACACCCCTTACTGGCAGGAGTGCCACCCCCTCACATTCACACACCATTCACACTGTCCCCTGCACTCCTGACCGTGTGCAGTAAAAAATTAAATACATATCTCATAACATGAGAAAAAAAATAGACAAAAACTCATAACCTGAGTATAAAAAGATATACAAAAATAAACAAAAACTCATAACCTGAGTATAAAAAAAAAAAAAATATAAACAAATTAAAAAAAAAAACCCTCATCTGGGATGATGGGGGCTCCTCCTTGGGGGCACTCTCGGGCTCCTCAGCTGCCTGGAGGGAGTGGGTGGTGGTGGGGGTGGGGGGGCATCTGGAGGAGGCTGATCCCCGGATGGGCCACTCCTGGGAGCTGTTGGCTGCCTGCCCTCCAAGGCCACGGCAATACGGCTGAGATACAGGTTGGTCTGGGCCTGCATCCTCAGCTGGCGGGTGATATGATGCCGCTGGTCACGCTGCCGCTGCCTCCCCTCTTCCCGGATGGCAGCTGTGTTGGCGTTGACGGCTGCTGTCAGGTGCCGTACATCAGCCTGCACCTCCCCCAGGCTGGTCACAACGTCCTGCACACGACTGGGCAGCTGTGACATGGAGCCCAGGCTGTCAGCGACCCGGTCTAAGAGGCCAGCAATCTCCCCCATCTGCTGGGTCTGCCTGGCGTGGTCCAACACCACCTGGTCCTGGACCATATCAGACACCCCCCTGGTCTTACGGGTCGCCTTCCTGGGGGCAGGAGAAGGTTGTCCCCGTGGGGATGGAGTCGCCCTTGAGGGGCTACCTAGGATGGGGGAGGGGATGACAGAGGGCCCTGCAGAGGAGGAGGACTCCTCCAACAATAACATAAAGTCCTGCTCAGGGACAGGCTCCTCCTCAACCACCTCTGCAGAAGTGGTGTGGGCACTCTCCTCCACCTCGGTGTCTCCAGCACCCAGGGCCTCGTCATCAGGATCCCGTTGGGAGGTTGGGGTGGACTGGCCGGTAAGAGATGATGGCCCAGCTCCGTCATCTGTGGATGACACAAAGCAGACACATGTTGGTGGTCCCACACACTTGGCACATGTACCCTCCCCCCCTCACATGCAACACACCAAATAGGGGATAAAAAACACTTACCTGTCCTGGAGACTTCCTCCATGGAGTCATAGCCAGGGACCCCCTCCAACTGCTCCCTGTCCAGACAGCGGGCGACCACCTCCTCCTCCGTGGTCAGGCTGACCGGACATGGTGGACCACCACCTGTGCCCCGCTCATGGCTCCGAATGGTGGCCACCTTGCGCCACAGGTCGTTAATTTTTTTTTGTATGTCGCTAGCAGTCCGGGTGGAGTACCCTAACACATTGACCCTGGCAGCAATGGTCTCCAGGATGCCCTGCTTCCTCTCCCGGCTGGTCTTCCTACTTTTTTTCCCGTGGAGGAACTGATTAAACGTCTCCATAGCCGAGATGATCACAGAGACCTCCTGGGCATTAAAATTGAGGTTCCTCCTCTCTTTGGGGGTAGCGGGAGCAGCCATCACAGTGCAAAAGTATCTTCCCTGGGGTGGGGGGAAACGGATATACTTTTGCGCCGGAATGGCGTTTCCGCTAGCGCTTTTATACGCGCAACGGAACACATTGCGCTGGCGTTTCCCGCAAAGTGGTGCCATCGGAAGTTGTGAGCATGCGCACAAGGGGGCGAGTGGAGCCTCAATCACCGCGCATGCTCCGTGGAGGATGCGCTGAACGTAAGCCTCTGCGCTGGGCTCCGCCCATCATTTACATATGATCACACCCACTTCCACTTGCGTCGGGTTACGCCAGCGCATTATCGTTACTCTGGCGCAAGTTTACGCGCAACTGCTATGTGAATAACAGTACTTGCGCCGAAAGTGTCGGCGGAGTAACGTAAATAAGAAACGTTACTCCAAAGTAAAGAAGCGCCCATCTACCTGAATCTGGCCCATTGTGTTGTTTTTTTTGGTACCAAAAATATGTAGAAGAATACATATTGGCCTAAACTGATGAAGATTTTTTTTTTGGGGATATTTATTATAGCAAAAAGTAAACAATATATATATTTTTTTAAATTGTCGCTCTTTTGTTTATAGCGCAAAAAATAAAAATCACAGAGGTGATCAAATATCACCAAAAGAAAGCTCTATTTGTGAGAAAAAAAGGACATCACTTTTATTTGGGTAGAGTGTCGCATGACCGTGCAATTGTCAGTTACAGCGACAATTGCCGTATTGCAAAAAATGTCCTGGTCATTAAGGGGATTGTAAAGGTTCGTGTTTTTTCACCTTAATGCATCCTATGCATTAAGGTGAAAAAGCACCTGGCAATGACGACCCAGCCCCCCTGTTTTACTTAGCTGAGCCCGTTCACCTGCTGTGCGCGTCCCCTGGCGTCCTCTTCTCCACGTAGTCTGGCCATTGATTGGATAGATTGATAGCAGCGCAGCCATTGGCTGGCGCTGTTGTCAATCACATCCAATGACGCGCCCCCTGGGGGGGCGGGACCGAGTAATACATGCTGTGTCTATGGACGCAGCGTGTATGACAGGGAGCGCACCTGCAAGCTAACCCCCTTGGAAGAGAGCTTCCCAGAAGGGCGTTAGCTGATGCGGGGAGGAGCCGAGACAGCTGTCGAGGGACCCGAGAACAGCAGGATCGAGGCCACACAAAACAAACTGCAGAGTGCAGGTAAGTATAACATGTTTGTTATTTAAAAAAATAAAAACAAAGCCATACAACCCCTTTAAGCAGGAAATCCTTCCGGTCCTTAAGTGGTTAATCAGGGCTGTCTCATACAACTTGTGATGTGTGTTTGTACTTACAGTTTTGCTTTAGACTCCACCATCAGATGCGGATTGTCACTTGCCACTCGTTGCGGGTTGTCACTTGCCACTCGTTGCGGGTTGTCACTTGCCACACTTTGCGGGTTGTCACTTGCCACGCGTTGCGGGTTGTCACTTGCCACTCAATGCGGGTTGTCACTTGCCACACGTTGCGGGTTGTCACTTGCCACTCGTTGTGGGTTGTCACTTGCCACGCGTTGCGGGTTGTCACTTGCCACACAATGTGGATGGTCACTTGCGTCACCTGTGGGTTATCACTTGCCACTTCACATGCCACACGTTGCGGCTTGTCACTTGCCACAACATCACCTGCCACACATTGCGTATTGTCACTTGCTAGATGTTGCGTATTGTCACTTGCCACACGGTGTGTATTGTCACTTGCCACATGTTGCAGATGGTCACTTACATCACTCGAAGGTTGTCACTTGCCACGTCACTTGCTACACGTTGCGTATTTCCCAGAAGTGGGCTGATAGAGGGTGGGCTGACAGAGGGGGAGGGGGTGTGCTGGCAGAGAGATGGCTGACAGAGAGAGGTATGCTAACAGAGGGGGGGTGGGCTAACAGAGAAGGGGTGGGCTGACAGTGGGGGCTGATAGAGGGGGGCTGACAGAGGGGGGACTGACAGGGGGTGGGCTGACAGGGGGTGGGCTCACAGAGAAGAGGTGGGCTGACAGAGGGGGTGGGCTGACAGATGTGGGCTGACTGAGAAGGGGTGGATTGACAGAGAAGGGGTGGGCTAACAGGGGGGGCTGACAGAGGGTGGGCTGACAGAGAAGAGGTGGGCTGACAGGTGGGACTGACAGAGGGTGGGCTGATAGAGGGAGGGGGGACAGAGAGAGAGGGGCTGACAGAGGGGGTGGGCTAACAGAGGGGGTGGGCTGACAGATGTGGGCTGACTGAGAAGGGGTGGATTGACAGAGAAGGGGTGGGCTAACAGGGGGGGCTGACAGAGGGTGGGCTGACAGAGAAGGGGTGGGCTGACAGGTGGGACTGACAGAGGGTGGGCTGATAGAGGGAGGGGGGACAGAGAGAGAGGGGCTGACAGAGGGGGGTGGGCTAACAGAGGGGGGTGGGTTGACAGAGAAGGGGTGGGCTGACAGAGAAGGGGTGGGCTGACAGGGGGGCTGACAGAGGGTGGGCTGACAGAGAAGGGGTGGGCTGACAGAGGGTGGGCTGATAGAGGGAGGGGGGACAGAGAGGGGCTGACAGAGAGGGGTGGGCTGACAGAGAAGGGGTGGGCTGACTGAGAAGGGGTGGGCTGACAGAGGGTGGGCGGAACAGAGAGAGAGGGGCTGACAGAGAGGGGTGGGAGTGGGCTAACAGAGGGGGGTGGGCTGACAGAGGGCAACAGAGAGGGAGGCTGACAGAGGGTGGGCTGACAGGGGGGGCTGACAGAGGAGGGCTGACCAAGGGGGCGGGGCTGACAGAGGGGGGAGATGAGCGAGACCTCGGAAAAGATCGCCTGGCACACATGATCAGCTCAGAAGAGCCAATTGCAGGGCCTGAGGCGCTCTGTGGACTACGATTCCCAGAATGCCACAGCATCCGGCCACACACAGTGTCCTGTCTCACAGGCAGCGGCACCTGACTCGCTTACTGCCCCCCCCCCCAGACTGCGAGTGTCCTGCCGCCCGCAGCGCCTAAATGCTTCCTCCGCGGCTGCGAGTGTTCTGCCCGCCCGCCGACACTAACGGCAGCGGCGTCGGGCTCCCACAGGCAGCGGTGCCTGACTGCTCCTCACAGAGCGGAGCGGCGGAACGAGCTGGCTGACGGGCGGCCGTTTGCCGCCCCCCTAAAAGTGCTGCATTATAGGGCCGGCCCTGCCGGCGGTGCTCTCATCCTCACCAGGCCCCCCTTATCCTCGCTTGGCTGCGGGCCCCATAGCGCCTGCGTGGGTCGCTATGGCGGTAGTTCCGCCAGTGCGTGAGGATCATACAGCCCAAAACATGGCACCCCACCATTTCACAACAGCCTCAAGAAAGATTTCATTATTTATTATTAGGACCAGCACAGCAACAGTGGCATCAGGAAGGGTGACTGGAGGTAGCTGAAGCTCTTTCTGTCACCAGGCATGTCTCTGAGTGAAGGTTATGTATGTGTGCACTTCAAACTGTCATACATGAAAGACCCCAGAGAGTGACTGTTTCTGAGACTCAGGAATAGGTCTCCCAGGCAGCATAGGCATACCACACTCAGTGCTGACTGGGTCACTCTTGTCTTCACTCTCATTTACAACTTGCTAGTATCTGCTGGCCTGATTTATTTCCATGTGGCAGTGAGACAGCAAAAGTTCTAGGTCACATTCACTTTTTCCTAGTTTAAGAGTGCGTAAAAGCAAGTGATAAAGCTTGCTTCATGGTACACTGTGCTCACATTTTTCCTATTATCGCAATTAGCTTGTATGAGAGAACACATTTGAATAGAAACTGCTATCTTTGTTTAAAGCTAGACTCTATAACAATATAACTAAAGGCAAAACTTTTTTGTTTTGGATAGAATGGAGTTGGATTAGAATACCTGTCAAGTTTTTATTGTGGTCTGTGATTAACCCTCTGTATTTGTCCTGTTTACTGTTACCCCCGAGCAGAGGCGTCGTTAGGCCCTGGCTAGGGGGGCTGGAGCCCCGAATGGGTGTCCGAAAAGCCCAGAGTCTCGGGCATGAAGAAATGTGTTGTTAGCCCCGAGCGCCGCCACCGCCGATCGTTGCCAAGCAGGGACCATTCTATTTCTGAGCGTGCCGGAAGACACAGCAGGTCCCGCCTTCTGGAACGTGCAGCAGCAGCGCCTATGATGGATGTCCCTCTGGTCCAATCCGGGCCTGCGGGGGACGTGTGACGTCCATCATCAGGCACCGCAAGCTCAGAAGGCGGGAAGTACAATGCCGCTCGAGTCTCCCTCCTCCCTGGCTGCATGGCTATGATGGGCACATTGGGAGTGCCGGCGCCGCACACCACAGCTGAGGTAGGTGACGTTAGTGATAGTGTATGTCTGGTCAGTGTAGTGTAGTCTGTTAGTGGTTAATGTAGTGTGGTCAGTGTAGTGTAGTCTGTTAGTGGTTAGTGTAGTGTAGTCTGGTCAGTGTAGTGTGGTCAGTGCAGTGTAGTGTGGTCAGTGTAGTGTGGTCAGTGTAGTGTGGTCAGTGTAGTGTAGTGTAGTGTGGTTTGGTTAGTGCAGTGTGGTTTGGTTAGTGTAGTGTGGTTTGGTTAGTGTAGTGTAATGTGGTTTGGTCAGTGTAGTGTGGTTTGGTCAGTGTAGTGTGGTCAGTGTAGTGTAGTGTGGTTAGTGTAGTGTGGTTTGGTTAGTGAAGTGTGGTTTGGTTAATGTAGTTAGTGTAGTGTGGTTTGGTTAGTGTAGTGTGGTTTGGTCAGTGTAGTGTGGTCAGTGTAGTGTGGTCAGTGTAGTGTGGTCAGTGTAGTGTGGTCAGGTTAGTGTAGTGTAGTGTGGTCAGTGTAGTGTGGTCAGTGTAGTGTGGTCAGTGTAGTGTAGTGTGGTCAGTGTAGTGTAGTGTGGTCAGTGTAGTGTAGTGTAGTGGTCAGTGTAGTGTAGTGGTCAGTGTTGGTGTATGCAGGTTATGTCAGTGTGTGTGTGTGTACACTGACACACACACACACACACTTAGGTCTGGGTGTGTGTGTCAGGTAGGTCACCCGGCACCACTCCGCCAAAAGGCAGCAACCCCCCCCCCCCGGTGGCAGCTTGGCTTGCGGGCTGAAGCCCCTGGTCTTTTTGGGACCTAGCAACGCCCCTGCCTCCGAGAGTGAAAGTTAAAAAAAATCTCAAATTTGGGGTTGTCCTTAGAACAATAGTAGAGGGGGTATCTTCCAAGGGAGACACTAGTTCTCGTGATCCTGGTGTCACCCTTACTTTGAAAGGATTTCCTCTCACTTCCTGTTTTGACTACGTGACATGAAAATAAAAGAAAATCTTCCCAATGGGACACAGATGGGAAGAAAACTGACAGGGGTATAACTCCTCTCTTACTCTATCCCAAATGTAAGAAGTTTGCCCCTTACTGCTACTTTAAAACACCCAATAATGCAGCTATATATATTTAAAATAATTGAGATCTACAGTAGCTCACAAAAGTGAGTACACCCCTCACATTTTTTTAAATATTTTATTATATTTTTCTATGTGACAACACTGAAGAAATTACACTTTGCTAGAATGTAAAGTAGTGAGTGTACAGCTTATATAACAGTGTAAATTTGCAGTTCCTTCAAAATAAAACAACACACAGCCATTAATGTCTAAACTGCTGGCAACAAAAGGGAGTACACCCCTAAGTGAAAATTTCCAAATTGGACCCAATTAGCCATTTTCCCTCCCTGGTGTCATGTGACTCGTTAGTGTTACAAGGTCTCAGGTGTGAATGGGGTGCAGGTGCGTTACATTTGGTGTTATCCGTCTCACTCCTTCATACTGGTCAATGGAAGTTCAACATGGCACCTTATGGCAAAGAACTCTTTGAGGATCTGAAAAAAAGATTTCTACATAAAGATAGCATAGGCTATAAGAAGATTCCCAAGACCCTGAAACTGAGCTGCAGCACGGTGGCCAAGACCATACAGCGGTTTAACAGGACAGGTTCCACTCAGAACAGGCCTCACCACGGTTGACCAAAGAAGCTGAGTGCACGTGCTCAGCGTCATATCCAGAGGTTGTCTTTGGGAAATAGGCATATGAGTGCTGCCAGCATTGCTGCAGAGGTTGAAGGGGTGGGGGGTCAGCCTGTCAGTGCTCAGTCCATACACCACACACTGCATCAAATTATGCAGATAATGCACAAGATAAGATTATAAAGATAATGCACAAGAAAGCCTGCAAACAATTTGCTGAAGACAAGCAGACTAAGGACATGGATTACTGGAACCATGCCCTGTGGTTTGATGAGGCCAAGATAAACTTATTTGGTTCAGATGGTGTCAAACATGTGTGGCGGCAACCAGGAGAGGAGTACAAAGAGAAGTGTGTCTTGCCTACAGTCAAGCATGGTGGTGGGAGTGTCATAGTCTGGGGCTGCACGAGTGCTGCCAACACTGGGGAGCTACAGTTTACTGAGTGAACCATTAATGCCAACATGTAGTGTGACATACTGAAGCAGAGCATGATCCCCTCACTTCGGAGACTAGGCCGCAGGGCAGTATCCTAACATGATAACGACCCCAAACACACCTCCAAGACAAAAACTGGCTTGCTAAAGAAGCTGAGGGTAAAGGTGATGGACTGGCCAAGCATGCCCTCAGACCTAAACCCTATTGAGCATCCGTGGGGCATCATCAACCGAAAGGTGGAAGAGCGCAAGGTCTCTAACATCCACCAGCTCCGTGATGTCATAATGGAGGAGTGGAAGAGGACTTCAGCGGCAACCTGTGAAGCTCTGGTGAACACCATGCCCAATACAATTACATGGTGTAGCAGCCACATATCAGGAATTTGACATGTTGGGTTTACATACACTTTAATATCTTTGTTTAGGCTTTCTTTCTTTTAGTTTCATCTGGTGATCTGGGCAGCAAGTCTGTTGTTTTTGACAGAAAAGCTCTATTGCAGTTACAGAGATTGGATGTTGTTGTGCACCTTGGCACAAATGATTTGTCCCGGAATAATGTGCGTTCTGTACAGAAGGATTTAAAGAATTTGGGCCATGATCTTCAACAGTTAGGGTATACTAGCTGGATCGGCATGTTGCGTTACCTTGCAGGTGTCTAGGGGTGATATTTGTGAGTTGAAGTAGAGAGCGAATGTCCAGGCTTTAGTTGGTTTTTCTTCAATGCTTTATTCCAAGGCCCAACATGGCCTACATCAACATGGTAAAAAACAGGAAAGGTTAATGAGCAGAGAGATAGCTTGAGTATCAGGCCTTGGATATAGAAGAGAGAGAGAGCAACCCGGCTTTCAGCAGTGATGAACTCAGTTCGTCGCCACTCCAGTCGGAATGGGTAAAGTGCCCCCGGACAGACCCCTGCCACAGGCCTGGAAGCCGGAACGTCACTTGCTAATACTGGGAGGACCAGGCCTCTGCCACAGGCCTGGCTCGGTCCTCTGCCACAGGCCTATTACTTGAATGAGCATGACTTGAAATGAGCAAGTCCTCAATGAATTTAGTCAGAGTCACTGGATCCCCGATGGTTCGTTCAAGCCCTATTGGATCACCTGCCTCCGGGTTCTCCTCAAGCCGATCCCCCAACGTACAGCTCCCAGCTTGGGATCCTTTGTAGGAAAGGTCTAGGAGCCAGCAGCTACTGGGATCCCTCGCTAGGTCAGAATGAAGCTCCGCATGGTGCACAACTTCAGCCAGGTAGGCCACGGCTGCGGGGTCCATGGGTCCCTGAAGGTGGATGCTGTACATGCAACTTGGACACAGAAAAAAAGAAAACAGCCCGAGGCCAAGGCGGCTGCCCCAGATATAGCCTCCCCCAGCATGCCTTAGCGAGGGAACCAACCCCTCTGATTGGCTGCTGAGGAAAACGAGTCTGCCAAAACCCCTCTAGTGCCAGCTGTCGCCCAGGGGTGGGAACACACCCCTGGAGCGCAGACCGACCCACAGGACAGTTCTGGGAATGACAGCAGACTGAATTTGACAAATTGTGAATGGGAGCTGCATAATTCTCCCATTTCCCACTAACTTTAGCGTAACACCCCCACAGAAGGTAAGGGGGCGCTACACAAAAAAATAATATTCGGTCTTCCAACCAGAGAGGGATCTTCCTTTGGAATTGGTGTCCTATACAGACCCCCAGGACAGACTGAAGATTATGATAACTTGTTGATTTAAGAGATAACCAAAATTGCAATGAAGGGAGAGGTTTTAAATATCGGTGACTTCAACATGCCTGACAATAAATGTAATTCTCAAACTGGTATTACAAGCAGGAGCAGGGATGTAATGAAAGCACTGAATGTTCTCTAAAAAAGTTAATAAAAAGCCTAACCCGAGTTGATCATATTCTAGAGCTAGTATTGAAAAATGGGGATCGACTGCAAAGTGGATTTGCCTTTTGGAAATAACCCCAGGGTCGTCTTTACCATAGGGCAAACAGGGGCAGCTGCCCATGGCCCTGTCACTGTTGGGGGGCCCAAAGCAGAGCCGCCCCTTAAGCTCCTGTGCTGCCCACAAATCAGCTCTGAAAATCATCAGCGGCAAGAAGTACTGCTTCCCTTCCCATTGTTTTAAAATGTACAGCACCCCTGGCTTCCCTTTAGACGTGCACTTCTCCCTTCCTGCCACTGCAAAGTGGATTTGCCTTTTGTAAATAACCCCAGGGTCGTCTTTACCATAGGGCAAACAGGGGCAGCTGCCCATGGCACTGTCACTGTTGGGGGGCCCAAAGCAGAGCCGCCCCTTAAGCTCCTGTGCTGCCCACAAATCAGCGCTGAAAATCATCAGCGGCAAGAAGTACTGCTTCCCTTCCCATTGTTTTAAAATGTACAGCACCCCTGGCTTCCCTTTAGACGTGCACTTCTCCCTTCCTGCCACTGGGTGCTGCTTGTATATAACAGTGAATTAGAATGTGATTTTATACCATCCCCAGTTTGCTCTTCCTGAGGCTGACTTCTTCTTTATGTCCTGTACTCCAAGGTATGTCACTGTTTGCTAATCTATATTGTAAATATAAGTTTTCTGTAGAGTGTGCCCAAAGTCTTTATAATATTTGATGATTCACTGCAGGCCTGCTAAGTGTTTTAAAAAGTTCCTGTATTTTACACATGGCATGGCATGGGGTCACGGCACCATCTGTCCATTCTGCTTTAGCACCATGGGACCCCATGCCATGCCATGTGTAAAATACAGGAACTCTTTAAATTTACAGACCAGACCTGCAGTCCAGGCTGAGTAAGGCCTCAGAGCACATGGCATTACTGTCTGTATTTAACTGCTTGATGGGCTTATTTTGGGCCTGGCTGGTTCACATGTATGTGTTTTGGTGGCCCACATTTGCGCAGGCACAGCAGCCCATTCATTTGAATGGGCCGCCATGCCTGCATTTCCTGCAAAGAAAAGCGCATACCTCATGTAATAGGTAATATGTAATGAAATACAGCACTGTCTGTCCATTCTGCTGTCTGCTGTGACTTATCTGCAGTTCCTGGACTGTCAAACTTGCTGCATTTTTAGACGTTTAGGTCACGCTTTTAAAAACACAGCACGTTTGTGTGTGCAAGAACTGCAGGTAAGAAGCATGGTGCAAAAGCAGAATGGATTTCAAGGCAACTGTATTTTTAAAATGCTGAATGCACCTTTTTTCTGCAGGAAACAAAGGCATGGCAGCCCATTAAAATCAATGGGCTGCTGTGCCTGCACAAATGAGGGCTGCCAAAACACATACATGTGAACCAGCCAGGCCCAAAATAGGCTGGAGGGGGGTCCAAAAAAAATGTTTGCCCAGGGCCCAAACCATATTAAAGATGGCCCTGAATAACCCTAATATTGTTGATGTAGCAGGGAGCTGGCTATCTTACCTGCAGTATCAGAAGACACTCTGCAACATTGCTGCAGTGAGACTGTTTCCCTCTAGTGCGATCTAAGACTCTGTGTCATTACATCCTGTCAGCAGAGTGATTACCACCATGGAGCAAAGCATACAGGGAATTGTAGTCCCAGGACTCAAGTTTCACATTCAGATTAAACTGTATGGAACTAGAAGAGCCAGCATGCTCTGGAGAAAAGGAACAAAAGACTCCATCTTGTGTGCCTGAGGGAATTCAGACTCCATGAGGGAGAGAAAGAGATTAGATCTAGGGGAGAGGTGCTGCCTCCCAGGTCAGTTCGCCACACGATTTCAGGCATCCACAGCCAGACGGGACATCCAGCCTGAAAGAGGGGGATCCTAGGTGCATATTCAGATGCATCTGCATTCTGGTGTGAGGTGACCAGTCGGGTCACTAGAAGAGCCTGTCTGTTCCAGGACGTTCACTTGGGCCTTGACCGCAAGATTGGGTGAGAGGGCCTTTGTCCATTTGCAGGAAACAAGGACACTGCACACAGACAGAGTTGAATGGACACTGCATACAGATATCAATAATGTTAGTCATCTTGCTGACACTTTTAGTGCCACAGGACACCAGCTCATTCAGATACAGAGACACTGTATACAGACATCATTGCCATTTCATATATATAGTATTGAGCTATATTGCTCTTAAAGAGGAGTTCCACCCTAAAATGTTACTTTTCTTTAATCCCCTCCCCTCCCCCTTACATGCCACATTTGGCATGTAATTTTTTTTGGGGGGGAGTGGGGGCTTCAGTAGGAGTGGGACTTCCTGTCCCACTTCCTGCTTCCGCCGAGGGGCTGGTTAGGCGATTAAGCCTTAATCGCCTACACCAGCCCCTCCCTGTAGGCGATCACATGGGACACTGACAGGTCCCATGCGATCGCCTCTCCAATCAGCGGCGAGCCGCACTGCGCATGCGCAGTGGGTGCCCGGCCGTAAAGCCGAAGGCTGTCACGGCTGGGTGCCCACAGTCGGGATGGAGACGCCGGCTGGGGAGGGGGGGGAGAGGAGCTGAGCCCCGGTCAGCGCGTCGTTGGAACGCAGGAGCAGGTAAGTGAGTGTTTATTAAAAGCCAGCAGCTACACTTTTTGTAGCTGCTGACTTTTAATAAACACAATTTTGGGCTGGAACACCCCTTTAATCTCAGTTATTGCTCTCTTTACCTCAGAACACATCTTCCAGCACACTTCCTCCAGCAGACTACTTCACTGTCCAATTTTAGTACTCCTGTCACACCATCGGCATGACTAAGACCCACTCTGAATAAGTCCCAGTGTCTTTAATTGATTGCCCTTTGTAGGCCAGGGGCTGCAGTACCCCTTTGTGGTAGCAACTTGAGAAGAATAAATGTAGATGTACTACTGATCCCAGCAAGTCCGACTGGCAAATCCTGCCCACCCTCCTGGCTGCAGCGACTTGACACAAACTCCCACAGTCTGTTCCTCTGGCTCTACATTCAGCTCCCCTGGCATGTCTCTTCCAGAGCTTTTCACTGTGCTTTTCACTCATCGGCACCTGTCCTGGATTCTTCCTGATTGACTTTACTCTGGACTTGCGGACCAACTGTCTCCTCCAGCTCCTGTTCCAGGACACCTTTCCATGACCGTGTAAGGAGAGGCTCCCTCCCAGCTTCTGAGCTCCAACCTGAAGTACACCCCCCCCCCCAGAAAGGGGGTTACCTCAGACACGACAGTCTAAAGCCCCATACACACTATCAGTTTTCCTGACAGTTTTCTCATCAGGTTTACCAAAACCATGTAGTGCAAGGGCCTGCCTGATTGCATACAAATTGAAACTCTTGAGGTTTGACCTCATATTAGATGGTTTTGGTAAACCTGAAGAGAAAACCGTCAGGAAAACTGATAGTGTGTATGGGGCTTAACACTCCATCATCCAGTTCACCAAGCCGACAACTCCCCCTCAGCAGACTGACCATGGGTATATGTAGGAGGCCTGCCCTCTGCCAATCCTAGTTGGGGATTGGTCAGAGCTCATCACCTGCACCTCATGTCACTCTAGCTCTCTGCCCTGCCCCTTTTCCAGAACCTTCTACCTGGAAACAGAGGAAGCGCCCAGGAGATGAGGCACATGTCAGTCATCTACTGCTACACTAAACCACTCCCCTGCCTCCATATCAAAACAAACAGGCCTAGCTCACAGCATAGGCCTGTTTAAATTGACCTGCACTGGCAGCTTACACAAAAACCTTACACGTAGCACCTACCTACCTACCTAAGGTAGAGGATGCTACATAAATATATATATATATACATTACAGACCAAACGTTTGGACACACCTTCTCATTCCAAGAGTTTTCTTTATTTTCATGACTACGAAAATTGTAGATTCACACTGAAGGCATCAAAACTATGAATTAACACATGTGAAATTATATACATAACAAAAAAGTGTGAAACAACTGAAAATATGTCATATTCTAGGTTCTTCAAAGTAGCCACCTTTTGCTTTGATTACTGCTTTGCACACTCTTGGCATTCTCTTGATGAGCTTCAAGAGGTAGTCACCTGAAATGGTCTTCCAACAGTCTTGAAGGAGTAGCACTTTGCCTTCACTCTGTGGTCCCCAAACCATCTCGATTGGGTTCAGGTCCGGTGACTGTGGAGGCCAGGTCATCTGGTCCAACTAAACGCAAACCGGATGGAATAGCATGCCGCCGCAAGATGCTGTGGTAGCCATGCTGGTTCAGTATGCCTTCAATTTTGAATAAATCCCCAACAGTGTCACTAGCAAAGCACCCCCACACCATCACACCTCCTCCTCCATGCTTCATGGTGGTAACCAGGCATGTAGAGTCCATCCGTTCACCTTTTCTGCGTCACACAAAGACATGGTGGTTGGAACCAAAGATCTCAAATTTGGACTCATCAGACCAAAGCACAGATTTCCACTGGTCTAATGTCCATTCCTTGTGTTCTTTAGCCCAAACAAGTCTCTTCTGCTTGGTGCCTTTCTTTAGCAGTGGTGTCCTAGCAGATATTCTACCATGAAGGCCTGATTCACACAGTCTCCTCTTAACAGTTGTTCTAGAGATGTGTCTGCTGCATAAGGTGGCTACTTAGAAGAACCTAGAATATGACATATATTTTCAGTTGTTTCACACTTTTTTTGTTATGTATATAATTCCACATGTGTTAATTCATAGTTTTGATGCCTTCAGTGTGACTCTACAATTTTCATAGTCATGAAAATAAAGAAAACTCTTGGAATGAGAAGGTGTGCCCAAACTTTTGGTCTGTACTGTGTATATATATATATATATATATTGTGACAAAGTCGTAGAAATAGCGATAATGTCATGCAGCAAAGTCGCTGATCTTAAGCAATAAATATGGCTTTATTGCACTCAAAAATAAATAATACAAAAACAAAATGGCCTACTCCAATTTAGGAGGCTAACTGACAGTAGTGTCCCTCACTACACTGTACTGGAGGGGCTATTCCGGCCTCCAGTACAAAACAAACAGAATATCAGTCCAAAATAAACAAATCTATGACAGACCTTGTTCCTTCCATGCAGACAGTTTCCAACCTGTCCGTCCAGCTCAGCATACCTCTCACACTGAGCTCTCACTTTCCATTTCCCTACCAGGTGACTGTTAATTAATAGGGGGAAGAGAGGAGGTTTACCTGTTGGCCAGGCTTAACCCCTTCCAGGGCAGGGAAAACTGACCTTTCCAGCCTCTCACTGGTGTACATACAATCGTGTACCCTGTCACACATCCTCCCCCCCCAGCTTAACACTTGGGTGGGAAGCGGCCATCTCTACAAACCCATGCACTCGGGACAGAGCATCTGCATTACTGTGGAGGAGACCTGCCCTATGTCGTACCACAAAAGTAAAGGGCTGTAGGGACAGAAACCACCTCGTGACACGAGCGTTCTTGTCCCTATTGGTGTGCATCCACTTTAACGGAGCATGGTCTGTGACGAGGGTAAACCGCCTGCCCAACAAATAGTAGCGGAGTGTTTCTACTGCCCACTTGATTGCCAAACACTCTTTTTCCACTGTGGCATAGCGCTGTTCTCGAGGTAACAACTTCCGACTCAAATACAGCACAGGGTGTTCCTCACCATCCACATATTGGGACAAAACTGCACCCAGACCCACCTCTGAGGCATCGGTCTGGAGAAAGAACTCCTTTCTAAAGTCAGGTTTGGAGAAACGGGCTCCGGATCCGAAGTCTGCTTCCACTCCACTCCTCCGGCCTCCTGGTCTCTGTATTTTCCCGATCGTCCTAGAGAGAGATCGGTCCAAACTTTTGGTAGATAGGTACCGCTCCACTTGTGCGACCATACTATCACAGTCCAGGGGATTTCCCTGAGTGACCCACTCCCGGAGGCCATTTGGAAGCTCTCTCACGTAACGGTCCAGTACAAGCGCTTCTATAATCTGTGCAGGGGTTTGAGTCTCTGGTTTGAGCCACTTCCGCGCCAGATGAATTAAATCGAACATCTGGGATCTTGGCGCTTTTCCTTCTTTAAACCTCCAGTTGTAGAAACGCTGGGCCCTCACTGTGGAAGTCACCCCTAAGCGAGCCAGGATCTCTCCTTTCAGTTTGGGATAGTCTGCAGCAGCCACCTCATCCAGATCAAAATAGGCTTTCTGTGCTTCTCCCAGGAGGAAGGGTGCAATGATTCCAGCCCACTGTTCCGGGGCCCAGCCTTCTCGGGTAGCGGTCCGTTCGAACGCCAGTAGGTAAGTCTCCACATCATCATCCGGGGTCATTTTCTGCAGACAGCTGCTGGCACGTATTTGGCTTACCCCCCTTGCTGGTGGGTTAGAAGACCCTTGGGTAGTCATGTGATCCAGGGTTGCTTTGAGAACAACATGGTCTGACTTTTGTGCTTCAGCTAGCTGTCTATTAATTTCTTGTTGTGCTGCAGCTGAGGCCGCTATATGTATGATAGTCTCTTGTTGCGCTGCAGCTACCTGTCTATTAGTTTCTTGTTGTGCTGCAGCTGAGGCCGCTATCTGTCTATTAGTCTCTTGTTGCGCTGCAGCTACCTGTCTATTAGTCTCTTGTTGCGCAGAGACCGCTTGTAACAGGGCTTTCACAATATCTTCCATTTTCTGGGTCCTGTACCTTTAAGGCCACTGTAACTGTACATTGACCGGTACCACAGCAAACATCCCACTTCTGACACCACTTGTGACAAAGTCGTAGAAATAGCGATAATGTCATGCAGAAAAGTCGCTGATCTTAAGCAATAAATATGGCTTTATTGCACTCAAAAATAAATAATACAAAAACAAAATGGCCTACTCCAATTTAGGAGGCTAACTGACAGTAGTGTCCCTCACTACACTGTACTGGAGGGGCTATTCCGGCCTCCAGTACAAAACAAACAGAATATCAGTCCAAAATAAACAAATCTATGACAGACCTTGTTCCTTCCATGCAGACAGTTTCCAACCTGTCCGTCCAGCTCAGCATACCTCTCACACTGAGCTCTCACTTTCCATTTCCCTACCAGGTGACTGTTAATTAATAGGGGGAAGAGAGGAGGTTTACCTGTTGGCCAGGCTTAACCCCTTCCAGGGCAGGGAAAACTGACCTTTCCAGCCTCTCACTGGTGTACATACAATCGTGTACCCTGTCACACACATATATATATATATATATATATATATATATATATATATACTGTTACTGTCTGTTATTTTTCCACTGAAATATTGCAGTAAAGACAATTTCTGTGTTTACTCATAATGTGTGTGTTTCTCATTGGTCATTGCACTTACACTATTGCCAGGTATGCCAGAGGGGGCTGAGACTGTTATTTGGGTTGAAAGGCAGAGTAACAGGACTGAACATACTAAAACGGCTCCTCTGGGAGAAGCGCTACCTGTGGAGGCTCACCCAGGATATTACAGATACTCTGCAATCAACTCCTCAAGACAGCACACCAGGATCCAGTGGTGTACAGAAGAAAACAGTCAAGAGGAACTGTGTGTGGTGATTGAAGTTCCTGGCGGTGACTAGACTGAGGATCTGGTCCGTAAAGCCCTGGATGCCTTGGATCTGGGCCAAAGAGTAAACATTTTGGATGTGAAGGCAGATCCTAGCTCTGATAATACCTCTGTCTTGATGGAGTGGAAGAAGAGGAACCCTGACGTCTTGCAGGGGTTTATTCTTCAACTAACAGTGAATGTCAACGCCTTGTTGATCCATCCAGACAGACAAATGTCTAACCCAGGGAACTCAGGACATATCCAACCAGATCAAAAGACTACCACCTCTATTCCAACTACATCCTTTGAAGACCCCTTTTTTCCCTTAGTATCCGAGTTTGGGAGACTGGTCGAAGGGCTCCTCAATAAGCCAGCTATGCTGACCGATTATGATGATGGTTATCACAAGCTACAGTTCTTCTCGGGGAAAGTTCCCACACCCTCAGGAGAGGATGACTTTGACATCTGGATTGACAAAGCTATCCAAGCAGTTGAAGAGTGGGAAGTGACTGACATAGTGAAGAAGCAAAGAGTGGTCGAAAGTCTACGGGCTCCAGGTCTGGAAGTGATTAGGAACCTGAAACAGGATGTCACGATCTCTACCGTGCCAAGCAGACGGCGAGGCGTGGTCACGCTCCAAGTGGCTCTGGGTGGGCTTGAACCCAGGACCTCACCCTTGCGGCTTCAATACCTTGCCTCTGAGCCACTCCTCAGTTTGGGTTTGTGCTTGCTTTCCAGCTAAGGTGGTGCTGAATGTGCTGATCACCTTTAGTTGGATCTCATTGCAATCTGCACCTGACTATCCTGGTCCAGCTGAGGCAGGTTACCCAATTATCCAGGTATAAAGCCCTGCCTCACTCTGAGAGCCTGGTCAGTTCATTGTTATCTGATATTCCTGTCTGTGCCAACAGTTCCTGTATTGATCTTCAGCTCCAAGACTGACCCCGGCTTCTGACCTTTGGCTTATGTACCTCGGATTGCTGCTGTCTCCTGCCCTTTGACCCCGGCCTGTACTTTCAGATTCTCTCTGCTGTCTCCACCTTCTGACCCACAGACCCCACGCCTGGGAAGAGGATCTTCACCCTGTTACAGCCACCTGTACCTCAGGAACTTCAATCCCTCTGACTTTCTTCATAGGAAAAGCTCTTACTTCCCAGCAACTAGTGACACCTTGGAATAATTCATCACCCTGGATTAAACTCTTCAGTAACCTACAGAACCGCAAGTATTATGTAACATATTATAATAACCATAAGCTTGCTGCCATCATAGTGAAATTCTAAGGGAACTTTGTTATATTAGTTATTCCCTTCTGATTACCTTATCCTTCAGTTACTGTCTGAATATTGTTGATATTGACCAGAGACTCATGAATAGGGGTACCGTACTATTCAGGGCAACCTGAACCACTTGCTTAGTCAGCTTACCAGCATAACCTATCTTTATTCATACAAGCTTTATGTATGTCTAAGCTTCCATGATTACGTTGATTTCCAAATATGAGGTTGTAATGATTTAAACCCTAAACTCTTTGATCATACAAGAGAGTGAAGCAGCGGTTTTACCTGAGTAACCTCAATAGCTGAGAATCCATTAAACTAAGATAGAAACGTAAACGTAACATAATAACGGAAACCCCAAAAACTGATAAAATGGACTCCACTTAAGGTATGCCGTTACAGACGTTACACAGGATAAACCCAGTTGCACTACTTCTGAGTGTTTGCGAGCGCTATGTGAGGTCTATGGAAGAATTGAAGGTGGTGCCGAGTTGATCTGTCTCTTTAACCACACTTATCAGATGGAGGGTGAAAAGTTATCAGCCTATGTTGTGTGGCTAGATCAGATTCTGCACCAAGTCATAATAAAGGGTGGCGTAGAAGCCGAAGCTGAAAGTAGAACTCTTATGTGACAAATGCAAAGGGTAGCCCAGCCGTTAAATCCTACCATGCTGCAACTTTTAGTTTGGTCATTAGAGAAGAGGAGGCCTTGCAGGAAAACAAATCTGCTATTGGGGTCAGTACAATTACTGGTGACTCAGAGGTCGAGCTCCTGAAGACTCAGATGTCCCAGTTAAGAGAGATGATGACCGGGTCATCAAGCCAAGTCGCCAAAGTAGACACAGCTGCTACCTACAGGTTGTACAAAGAAGCAGAGCAGCTGGATTGATCCTATCTGGATTACTAATGGATAGTGAGATTAGGATGGTCTCTTATTATGCCCCTAACAAAAATCCTGTATCATTTCTTTCCCATCTTTTTTCAGTTATCGAAAACAGATAAAATTTGTACTTTCGTAATTGGTGGTGACTCAAACCAAGTATTATACCAATTCCTTGACAAATCCCCAACCCCACTTAATGCACCTAAAAATTCTTACCAGAACCTTATAAACCAATATGTTTTTCTTGATACTTGGCGAGAACATAACCCTGCAAAACGACAATACATTCATTATTCTTATCCTCATAAACAATTTTCCTGCATAGATCATCTTTTTGTTCCTTTTAGTACCTCAGCTCTCATTCTAGATTTACAAATTTTTCCATGCACTTAGTCAGATCATAATGCGGTTGTAGCAACCCTTTCTTCCTTGGTCTTAAACCCAATCACCGAACTTGGTACAGCAATGATAGCTTGCTGGCAAATTCTTCATATTAATTGGAGTTAGAGAAGGGATTATCTTATTCACAACAATGCTTCTGATACAGACTCCATAACTCATGGGAAGCTCTCAAACCCTATATAAAAGGGGTTTGTATTAGTCAAGCATCCCATCTTCGCAAGACAAAACAACACATACACAAAGGTCTGGAAGAAGCATTTTATAAAGCTTCTGAAAAATTTCAGACTACACCTTTACCATCAAATAAACGTATTTATGAGAAAACTCGATTGGAACTTGACATATTTCAATCGGAATCGGCTGAAAAAACGCTTTAAAAATAACTAAAGATGTCTATTCTATTAATCCATTAAAAATTCTTAATGTATTCCGTAAAAAACATCTTGGTCTAATTATAGACCAATATCAATCCTTAATGTATATATCAAGATATTAGCCAAAATACTCACTTCCAGACTTAACCCCATTACAGGCTCTCTAATTCACAAAGATCAAACTGGATTTATTCCTTTAAGACTGGTGACAACATACGCCAAGCTACACTTTTACCTCATGTGTCTCATACTCGCCAAATTCCAACATGTTTCCTTTCATTGGACATAAGAAAGGCGTTTGATTCATTGTCATGGCCTTACCTACACTCTATCGTTAGTAGATGGGGGTTCGGTCCTCATTTCCTAAGATGGATCACTACTATATATCAGCATCCTAAAGCCACGTACCCACAACCATTTTTAATGTCCTAGAAAAAACAAAGTTTTTCTCGACGTGATTCTTGTCAAGTCTGCCTTGCATACACACGATCGAGTGCCGTGCGATCGCTCGGTACAGAGCGAGGAACGGGAGCTATGTGTGTAAACATAAAGCTCCCGTTCCTGTCAGCGGGGAAACGCTGATCTTCTGTTCATACAATGTATGAACAGAAGATCAGTGATTTCCCCTAGTGAGTCCACCCCCCCATACAGTTACAACACACCCAGGAACACACTTAACCCCTTCCCCGCCCCTAGTGTTAACCCCTTCACTGCCAATGGCATTTTTATAGTAATCCAATGCATTTTTATAGCACTGATCGCTATAAAAATGCCAATGGTCCAAAAATGTGTCAAAAGTGTCCGAAGTGTCCGCCATAATATCGCAGTACCGAAAAAAAACGCTGATCGCCGCCATTACTAGTAAAAAAAAAATATTAATAAAAATGCCATAAAACTACCCCCTATTTTGTAAACGCTATAACTTTTGCGCAAACTAATCAATAAACGCTAATTGCGATTTTTTTTTAACGAAAAATAGCTAGAAGAATACGTATCGGCCTAAACTGAGGAAAATTAATTTTTTTTATATATATTTTGGGGATATTTAGTATAGCAAAATGTAAAAAATATTGCATTTTTTTCAAAATTGTCGCTATATTTTTATAGCGCAAAAAATAAAAACCGCAGAGATGATCAAATACCACCAAAAGAAATCTCTATTTGTGGGGAAAAAAGGACGCCAATTTTGTTTGGGAGCCACGTCGCACGACCGCGCAATTGTCAGTTAAAGCAACGCAGTGGCAAATCACAAAAAGTGCTCTGGTCATTGGGCAGCAATATGGTCCGGGGCTAAAGTGGTTATTAACCAATTTAGAAAACGGCATTTTTCACGTCATGAAAAACGGTCGTGTGTACGCGGCATAAGGCATATATAACCTATTCGGGATTTAAATCTCACCACTTTAACATTGAAAGGGACACTAGACAAGGCTTTCTCCTCTTCGATTTAGCAATTGAAACTCTTGCCCAACTCATTAGATCCAATCCAGACACAAGAAGATTAGAATTAGGTGGTTATCATCATAAGCTACAGTATGCATGTTTGCAGATGATTTCCTACTCTTCCTTACATCACCTATAACATCAGTACCAACTCTTCTAGATATCCTCTTCAAATTTGAAGAAGTATCAGGCCTTAAGATACATCCTCACAAATCCAAAGCCCTTAATATATCCCTACCACTCGATATTCAAACCTAATTAGTTAATTCTTTACCATTTACATGGACAACGACATATATTACATATCTAGGAATTAACAACAAAACCTGGGGAATGTCCAGGGAAAAACCAAGCCTACTTACCGACCAGCTTGCAGAACAACTAACTAACCTGTGTAACAATATGCGTTAAAAACAGGGTTTTGTCCGTACACATTTGCAAACGCATGTGTGAGCCACAGAGCCGTGCCAAGGCACCCTGTAATCTGTGGTCCTAACACTAAACAATAAATGTCCCCACAATGGAGGCACATGCATTCTAATGGATAGATAGGGGCAGGTGGACTGAAGTGGAGCCACCCCTCCTTAACCACTTCCCGCCCGTCTAGCACGATTTCAATGCCGCGCGCGCCCGTGGGGGCGCGCAGCGCGGCGATCGGTGATGCGGGGTGTCAGTCTGACACCCTGCACCTCCGATCTCAGTAACGAGTCTCCGGCGGAGCCTCGTTACCACGTGATCAGCTGTGTCCAATCACGGCTGATCACTATGTAAACAGGAAGAGCCGCCGACGGCTCTTCCTCACTCGCGTCTGACAGACGCGAGTACAGGAGAGCCGATCAGCGGCTCTCCTGACAGGGGGGGTTTGCGCTGATTGTTTAGCGCAGCCCCCCCTCGGATCGCCACACGGACCACCAGGGAGTGCCCACACTAGACCACCAGGGAACTTAAAAAAATAAAAGTCAGCAAGAAAAAAAAAGGGGGCAGTAAAAAAAATGATGCCAATCAGTGCCCACACATGATTGGCAACATTGATCCATCAGTGCCACCCCTCAGTGATCATCAGTGCCACCCCAGTGTCTGTCAGTGCCACCCCACAGTGCCAATCCATGCCCAGTGTCCACCTATCAGTGCCCACCTGTGCCACCTATGAGTGCCCACCTGTGCCACCTATGAGTGCCCACCTGTGCTGCCTATGAGTGCCCACCTGTGCTGCCTATGAGTGCCCACCTGTGCTGCCTATGAGTGCCCATCTGTGCCGCCCATGAGTGCCCATCAGTGCCGCCCATGAGTGCCCATCAGTGCCGCCCATGAGTGCCCATCAGTGCCACCCATGAGTGCCTATCAGTGCCCCATACCAGCGCCGCCTATCATTGCCCATCAGTGCTACCTAATCGGTGCCCATCAGAACTACCTCATCGGTGCCCATCAGTGCCACCTCATCGGTGCCCATCAGTGCCACCATATCAGTGCCCGTAATTGAAAGAGAAAACATACTCATTTACAAAAAAATTAACAGAAAAAAATAAAAACTTTATTTTTTTTTCAAAATCTTCGCTCTATTTTTAGTTGTTGCGCAAAAAAAAATAATCACAGAGGTGATCAAATACCACCAAAAGAAAGCTCTATTTGTGGGGAAAAAAGGACGCCAATTTTGTTTGGGTGCAGTGTAGCATGACCGCGCAATTGTCATTCAAATTGCGACAGTGCTGAAAGCTGAAAGTTGGCTTGGGCGGGAAGGTGCGTAAGTGCCTGGTATGGAAGTGGTTAAAGGTGCAGGAGCACACCAAACACCCAGCTTGTAGCACAATGGCTGCAAAGGTGTTGGTGTGCTGCTGGACCAATACAAGCACTACAGGAGAAACATAAATGTGTCCACCGCCCCATCTATAGCTGGCCAAAGCAGTAAGTAGCATTGGAAGGCTAAAGCAGATAACAACAAAACCTGGGGAATGCCCAGGGAAAAACCAAGCCTACTTACCGACCACCTCGCAGAACAACCAATTAACGGCTAATCCTACAGAGCTTTATACACAAAGGGCCAGATTCAGAGAGCGAGTACGCCTGTCTAACTGGTGTTAGACAGGAGTAATTTCAAATTTTGCGCGCCGTATCACTAGTTTGAATCCTCAAACCATGATACGGCGGCGTTGGGCTTCGATCTGACAGGCTTACGTCTTCGTACGCCTTCGGATCTACGCTGCGATCTTTTTGCGGCCGCTGGGTGGAGTTTGCGTCGTTTTCAGCGTCGGGGTATGCAAATTAGCTTTTTCCGGCGATCCACGAAGTTACGAGCGTCGTTCGCAATCGCGTACGTCATTTTTTCGCTACGTAAAGTTAAACCAGCTATTAGCTGGTCTAACGTTACGCGGCCCATGTTAAGTATGGCCGTCGTTCCCGCGTCGACTTTCAATTTTTTTTTTTTTTTTGCGTAAGTCGTCGGGAATAGGAATGTCCGTAAACGACGCTACTCAGAAAAAAAAAATGACGTAACGACGTGATTTCGCGCAATGCACGGCGGGAAATTTCTGAATGGAGCATGCGCAGTTCGATCGCCGTGGGGACGCGCTTAATTTAAATGCCTCACGCCCCCTATTCGCGTAGTTTGATTCGCCAGGAGAAATACACTACGCCGCCGTACCTTACGGGCCAAAATCTCTCTGAATTCCTCCTAGAGCCAGGTAAAGTACGGCGGCGTAGAGTATCTCTGATACTCTGCGGGAATCTAATTCTTTCTGAATCTGGCCCAAAATATCTATCAGTGCTAACACAACTTAGTCAGAATTGCAGCAATAAAAATGTCTATCCTCCCCGAAAATACTATACCTTTTTAGAGTTCTTCCCGTCCTGATACCATCACACTTCCTATGAAAATTACAAAGGAAAACAATAAATATATATGGGGTAAGATTACCTAAATCTACTTTAAAATCTCCTAGAATTTAGGGGGGTCCAGGAGTACCGGACTTTACCAAATATTAGTATGCAGCCCAATTGTCATTATTACCAAAAATATCATGCAACGACTGAAACCCCACTATGGGTGGCATTGATTTTGATTTTAACCCTCTCTCTACTGCAAATCTTTTATGGCTCTCTCCTACTCAAAGAAAGATGGTGAAAAACCCCATAACCAAACATAGCCTGTCTATTTGGGACAGATTGCAAATGGGATTTGGCCTGCAATCTCACCACAACCTCTACTTTCCTTTCTTCATAACCCATCATTCTATCCAGCCTGGTCCTTCCCAGCCTCCTTTTCAGTTTGGTCAAAGAGAGGATTGACCTGTGCACATCATTTTTACGCATCCACATCTATCACTTCATTTGCAACCTTACAAGAAAAATATGATATTCCTGATAGGTATTTAGGTATTTTTTTTTACAGATAATGCACCGGACACGACATCCCCAAATCTCACTTTGAACAAGCCTGTAAAACTGATCCTCATAGGCGTGGACTCATTTCTGATTTCTATAACCAATAGCTTTCACACACCACTTCCTTTCCCCTAACCTATACCAACAAATGGGAAAGAGACCTTCAATTACAACCAGATGACACAATATAAACAAACTACAAAGTGCTCACTAGGTGGTACCTGGTTCCTGACAGAATTTCAAAATTCTCTTCACAATATCCTTCTCACTGCTTCCGAGGCTACCTTACCCCTGGTACACAAGTGCATATACAGTGCAGAAAATAAGTATTTGAACACCCTGCTATTTTGCAAGTTCTCCCACTTGGAAATCATGGAGGGGTCTGAAATTGTCATCGTAGGTGCATGTCCACTGTAAGAGACATAATCAAAAAAAAAAATCCAGAAATCACAATTTATGAATTTTTAACTATTTATTTGTATGATACAGCTGCAAAGAAGTATTTGAACACCTGTCTATCAGCTAGAATTCTGACCCTCAAAGACCTGTTAGTCTGCCTTTAAAATGTCCACCTCCACTCCATTTATTATCCTAAATTAGATGCACCTGTTTGAGGTCATTAGCTGCATAAAGACACCTGTCCACCCCATACAATCAGTAAGAATCCAACTACTAACATGGCCAAGACCAAAAAGCTGTCCAAAGACACTAGAGACAAAATTGTACACCTCCACAAGGCTGGAAAGGGCTACGGGGAAATTGCCAAGCAGCTTGGTGAAAAAAGGTCCACTGTTGGAGCAATCATTAGAAAATGGAAGAAGCTAAACATGACTGTCAATCTCCCTCGGACTGGGGCTCCATGCAAAATCTCACCTCGTGGGGTCTCAATGATCCTAAGAAAGGTGAGAAATCAGCCCAGGACTACACGGGAGGAGCTGGTCAATGACCTGAAAAGAGCAGGGACCACCGTTTCCAAGGTTACTGTTGGTAATACACTAAGACGTCATGGTTTGAAATCATGCATGGCACGGAAGGTTCCCCTGCTTAAACCAGCACATGTCAAGGCCCGTCTTAAGTTTGCCAATGACCATTTGGATGATCCAGAGGCGTCATGGGAGAAAGTCATGTGGTCAGATGAGACCAAAATAGAACTTTTTGGTCATAATTCCACTAACCGTGTTTGGAGGAAGAAGAATGATGAGTACCATCCCAAGAACACCATCCCTACTGTGAAGCATGGGGGTGGTAGCATCATGCTTTGGGGGTGTTTTTCTGCACATGGGACAGGGCGACTGCACTGTATTAAGGAGAGGATGACCGGGGCCATGTATTGCGAGATTTTGGGCAACAACCTCCTTCCCTCAGTTAGAGCTTTGAAGATGGGTCGAGGCTGGGTCTTCCAACATGACAATGACCCGAAGCACACAGCCAGGATAACCAAGGAGTGGCTCTGTAAGAAGCATATCAAGGTTCTGGCGTGGCCTAGCCAGTCTCCAGACCTAAACCCAATAGAGAATCTTTGGAGGGAGCTCAAACTCCGTGTTTCTCAGCGACAGCCCAGAAACCTGACTGATCTAGAGAAGATCTGTGTGGAGGAGTGGGCCAAAATCCCTCTTCCAGTGTGTGCAAACCTGGTGAAAAACTACAAGAAACGTTTGACCTCTGTAATTGCAAACAAAGGCTACTGTACCAAATATTAACATTGATTTTCTCAGGTGTTCAAATACTTATTTGCAGCTGTATCATACAAATAAATAGTTTAAAAAAACATACATTGTGATTTCTGTAATTATTTTTTTTTTGATTATGTCTCTCACAGTGGACATGCACCTACGATGACAATTTCAGACCCCTCCATGATTTCCAAGTGGGAGAACTTGCAAAATAGCAGGGTGTTCAAATACTTATTTTCTGCACTGTATGGTGGGAATGCAAAATAGTCAAAATCATTTTGGTCAGAAGTGTTTCAAATCCTTAATGATGTTCAACACTATTCTACTGCCTGATCAAACTATGGCACTCCTGAACAGTATACGCCACACCCTATCACATCTTCAATTTAAACAAATGGCCTTCGTAACCACAGCAGCAAAGCAGACTATTGCGACAGCATGGAAATCTGATGTATTTTAAAAACAGGATTACTCATCCCATGATTCATGTAAAAAGAAAAGCAATCTTTCTTGACAATATATCCAAATATGAAGCCTTGTGGAGACCGTGGTTTGAGCATTTCTTACCTCCAGGTTTTGATAAAACATTGTGTAAAGCAGAAATCAGTGCGCTACCACACAAAAATGAATTCATACACTGTTGAATACACTAATGTGAACAAAAAATAAATAAATAATATAAATTATTAAATTAATGAGTGATGTGTGAATGAATAAGAAACTGCTCAATCTTGTCCATAGATAAAAACCCTGATGGATCATTCACACAGTTCCACAAAAATAAGTTATCAATTTTCCATGTAGACAAAAGAGGAAAAAAAGCTTGACTGCAGATAAGACAGAAATCCTGTTCATCAATAAATGAGGCGATCACCGCCGCTTACCATATCGGTTGGATCTCAGGTCATAGAGATGAAAAAGGCATATCAGAACACAATCAGCTGGTTACGGATCAGCATCCAGGGACTCCGTGGAGGTAAGGTATTCTATTCCGTAAAGGTGAAGGTGTCTTGTCCATACTAAGCAGAGCTCCAACCTTGGTATGTCCCGCAGCATTTATGTATCAGGATACACTTCCAGAGCAGGTGGTGGTTTAGATATGGCAGAGAAAAGAAAGCTTCATGGTGCAGATCATTTAAAAATGTTTATTGAAATCAATAAATAGGATACCTTACCTCCACGGGAGTTCCTGAATGCTGATCCGTAACCAGCTGATTGTGTTGTGATATGCCTTTTTGATCTCTATGACCTGAGATCCAACCGATCTGGTAAGCGGTGATGATCGCCTAATTTATTGATGAACAGAATTTCTGTCTTATCCTCTTTTGTCTACATGGAAAATCAATAACTTCATTTTGTGGAACTGTTGTGTGCATGATCCATCGTTTTTTTTTAATCCATGGACTAGATTAAGCTGTTGTTTCTTAATCATTCACGCATTACTCATTAATTTAATAATTTATGTTATTATTTGTTATTATTTTTTTTATTTTTATTAGTGTATTCAACGGTGTATGAGTTCATTTTTGTGTGGTAGCACACTGATTTCTGCTTTACATTCTTGTTAACTGATTTTCAAGGTTTTTTAGTTGCAGCGCCACTAATCACTCACTGGTTATATTTTTATATATCCTTTTGTTTGTTTTGTCACATCAATCACTTTTTAATTTTATATATTTTTTTCCACATTGTTATTCAGTTTAATAGGGGTTCTAGCGCAGATTTTTTTTACCTTTACTTTGATAACACATTGTTGTCTTTATGAGGGAGTTTGCCCTATAAAATTCCTCTCTGGAAATATTCCTCATTCTTCACTCTATCGTTCCATTACCTCAAACTGGTTTAGTTTTACCTTTTTTTCCCCTTAAAAACAAGTTTAACCAATCAAAACAAGGGTCATCTGAGATAGTTAGCCAATAAGCATCAACTTAGCCCCTGAATAGTTCATTCATTTCTCCTAACTATTTTAGACTATTTTGACTTGCTATATCGAGCAAACGCTATCTTCTTAAGTTTTCCCTATAACTAAATATTACCTTTTTATATTCTCCTCTCTTGATTATATATTATTGTTATTGATGATTGCTAGAATAACATCACTAAATTGTTATGATAACTGAAATGAAATACTCCTTACATTTGGTTCTATATACTTCATGAGAGAAGCATAGTTATAACTGCTTTTTTACATTTCATTCTTTTAATTGTATTGTACTAATATGAATAGTATTATTCTTACGACCTTTGTCATGCTTTATGAAAACATAATAAAATATTCAAACAGAAAAATACACAACTTGCTGGACCCAAAGCAGCAAGGCTTTACTGTGGGTAGATTATATCAGACTAATCTGATTGAATTTGTTGATATTACCAATGTTTTTTACTAGGGTGGTGGTTCAGTGGATATGAAGTTGGCTAACCCTAGGTTCACGCTGACAGCAGGTTAGAAATTGTGCAAGTTCAGCTGAACTCGCACAATTTCATACCCGCATGTCAGTCCCAATTCAGGAGTGATTTCATTAACCACTTCTGACCGGCCCCACGTCCAAAGACGTCATTTTTTTGAAGATGGATATCTCGGTAACGGCAGCAGCTGCTGCCACAACCGAGATATCCATCTCTTCGTGGGGCGGTCCTGTTAACGATAACGGCGGTCATCGCGGCGGATTCGCCGCGAGATCGCCGTTACCGGCGGCGGGAGAGGGTGCCCCCCCTCCCGCCGCTCTCCCACGCCCTCCGCCGCTTACCGTAGCCGTCGGTAGCGGCGGAGGCGATCGGGTCCTCTTGCTGGCTGTCTGGGGATGCGACTGAGGGAAAAAATGTCCCTCAGCCGTCCCCATACCTCTGCTGGGCGGAAGTGACGTCAAAACGTAATTTCCGCCCAGCCTCTTAAAGAGACATTTAATTTGTTTACATTTTGACTTTTTTTTTTTTTTTTTTTCTTTTTTTTTTTTGCATTTAAGCCTGAATATGAGATCTGAGGTCTTTTTGACCCCAGATCTCATATATAAGAGGACCTGTCATGCTTTTTTCTATTACAAGGGATGTTTACATTCCTTGTAATAGGAATAAAAGTGATAATTTTTTTTTTTTCAGTGTTAAACATTATAAAATAAATAGAAATAAAAACGAAAACCAAAAATTTTTTTTTTTAAAGTGCCCCGTCCCGACGAGCTCGCGCGCAGAAGCAAACGCATACGCGAGTAGCGCCCGCATATGAAAACGGTGTTCAAACCACACAAGTGAGGTATCGCCGCGATCGTTAGAGCGAGAGCAATAATTCTAGCCCTAGACCTCCTCTGCATCTCAAAAAATGCAACCTGTAGAATTTTTTAAACGTTGCCTATCGAGATTTTTAAGGGTAAAAGTTTGACGCCATGCCACGAGCGGGCGCAATTTTTAAGCGTGACATGTTGGGTATCATTTTACTCGGCGTAACATCATCTTTCACAATATATAAAAAATTGGGCCAAATTTATTGTTGTCTTATTTTTTAATTCAAGAAAGTGAATTTTTTCCAAAAAAAGTGCGCTTGTAAGACCGCTGCGCAAATACGGTGTGAGAAAAAGTATTGCAATGACCGCCATTTTATTCTCTAGGGTGTTAGAAAAAAAAATATATAATGTTTAGGGGTTTTAAATAATTTTCTAGCAAAAAAAACTGTTTTAGTCTCGTAAGCACCGAATCTGAAAAACAGGCTCGGGGCTGAAGTGGTTAACATCTGTGTGGGTTCCTGCACAGATGTCTATACAAATCACACCCCAAAGTCACCAAGAGTAGTACAGGAACTACTTTTGGGAATCGGTGGGGCGCTGCACTGATTCAGACGGTGCCATTGCCGGAAATAGCCGCCGATTTGACATGTCAAATCGCCTGTTAATTTGCAGCAATATGATCGGTCGGCGCACTGCCCCCCCGCTCAACAACTTCGATAGGTCGGTCGGTGGATCCAGCCCCTCCACCACCCTCTACGACTATGATCGGTCGGCGGTAACAACACACCCCCCTTCTCTGCTCCAGGGGGCTCCTTCGATTATTAAGCCCAGGGGCCCCCACCACCCTAAGTCCTGCCCTGACTGTGTCAAGTTCTGGAGTTCTATCTTTCACTTAAAGAAAGATATTGATGAGATAGAACAAGTCCAGAGACTTAACTAAAATGGTTAAAGGTCTGGGGGATAAAACATATCGAGAGCAACTTCAGAAACTTAGAGGGGTTGATTTACTAAAACTGGAGAGTGCAAAATCTGGTGCAGATCTGCATAGAAACCAGTCAGCTTCCAGGTTTTAGCCCTGGTGTGTTTTGACATGCGATTTGACCAAAATCAAGAACATGGGGACATGACCTCAAACTTACGAAAAGTTCAACACTAATTTTAGAAAGTATTATTTTACTGAAAGTGTAGTTGATGCTTGGAATAAACTTCCAGCAGAGGTAGTGAGACAGCCAACAGTAAATCACTTCAAACATGCTTGGGACAAACATAGATCTATACTCAGACAAAGAAAGTTGACAAACAAACCCCCCAAACCCCCCCCCAAAAAATAAAAAATAAATAAGAAAATGTAAAAAGAAAATGGACATACCATTTAACGATTAACGTGCTTAAAATAATCAGTTTTATTTATTTATGTAAAAACTTTATCCAAAAAATAAAAACTACCGTTTGCTGTAACTGATTATAAAGTAGTAGCTGGAGTTCAGCTTCAATTTGTTATTGTATTTAAATCTGCTAGTACTTCTGAACTTCTAACACCGCCCCCAGATTGGACAATGCTGCTGCCCAATTGTGCCCTTTGTGCTCATTTATCCAGAGTGATATCTGTATAATACATGTAGCGATACTCCCTCAAGAGCCGCTGGCTAGATGTGGGATCGGCATAAGTTAAGTTACCTATGACGAGTCTAGGGAAATTGATTGCAGCAACTGTGAGAGCAGTAATAGATTGTCCAAGCAAAGATTGACGTTTTCTTAATGCTTTATTCCTCGGTCAAACATGACCAACATCAACAGGAGGTAAACAGAAGAGGTTGATGAAGTAAAGGAACCTTGCAGTATCAGGCTTGGATAAACATGAAAGCAAGCCTTCTTTTAGTAGAAATAGTCACTGTTTGTCGCCACTCTAGCCAGAGTGGGTGAAGTGCCCCAGGACAGACTTCTGTCACAAGCCTGGCAGCCGAAGTGTCACTTTAGATTTGTCATGGACCATGAGATATTAAAGTGTTTCTTTTTTTTCATCCAAAATATCTTTTATTAAGCAAAAAGGAGAAGATACAGTACATATAAAAAAAGGATATCATAACAACCAACAAGTATGTCTAACAGTATCTCCTAACATTGAAATATGTCTTCATTCCCTAATGACAGAAACATGAGTCAATAAACCTCACAATTGGTGCCAAAAACAGTACAGCCTTATAGAGTTTAAGCATCACATGTTGCCCAGGGTCCCGGTCCCCTAGAACAAATACACCCCCTCCCCGGCCAGAAAAGGGATCCGTCATATCAGGCAACGGTCCACCCATCTATACACACGTGTCTGCAGCCTTGAGCCACCCACCCCACACCTTCTCGTATTTAGATGGGCAACCCCTAATGTGCAATTTATTGGATGCCAGGGCCCAAATTCTCCTATATTGGTATATGAGGGTCTTACGGTCAGCCTGTCCACCCACCCTCTCCGCCTTCCCAAGTATTGCCACCATAGAGTCCATTGTTGGCCGCGCCCAGTTTGGACAGAGAAAACACAAAAACCTGTCCCTGTCAGTTTTGTCAATGTGGAAAATTTGGGAGAGTTGGGCCGCAAGGTAGTAGCTTCCGAAGTCAGGCAAGGCCACACCCGCCAAGTCAGTGGGATTTTTGAGCTTGTGCCACGGGAGTTTATGCCTGGCACTGCCCCATACAAATGGTTTTAAAAGGGCATCTATAGATTTGAAAAGCCTGAGCACCAGGTACACAGGAGAGTGCCAAAGCACATAAAACATTTTAGGGAGTAAAACCATTTTGATGAGACCTGTGCGGCCCATGACACCCAGGGGCAGACTTGCCCACACCTTTGTCCTGTGCTTAAGCATGTCAAATAGCGGTGCCACATTAAGGTCTATGTAGTCAGCCGGGTCCCTGGTGGTATGGATTCCGAGATATTTAATACGGTCAACTCTCTGCAAGGGAAGTAGCGCTTTGTCTCCCGGTGTTGGAAAACTGTCCAAGGGAAGTATCTGGGACTTGTCCCAATTTATTTTAAGGCCAGAAAAGGCGCCAAACCGCTCTATTAGGGCCAGAGCCTGAGGCAAGGAGGTGTCCGAGTCGTCAAGGTATAGGAGGGTGTCGTCCGCATACGCGCTGATCTTTTCCACCACCCCCGCTCTGCCTAATCCTACAATCCCAGAATGTGCCCGAATCGCTATGGCCAGTGGCTTTGCCGCAAGCGCATACCGTTGCGGCGACAGCGGACACCCCTGCCTGGTACCCCTAGATAAAGAGAATTGCTCTGAGGGCCAGCCATTTGCCAAGACTCTGGCCACCGGATTCTGGTACAGAAGTTGGACCCATTTTATGAACCTGGGCCCCAGGCCAAACTTCCCCAGGCAGGTCCACAGATATCTCCACTCAACGGAGTCAAAGGCCTTGGCAGTGTCCAAGGCAACTATCATCCTGGAACCCGGGTTATCATGTGTAGTCTGGAGATTGATAAACAGTCTGCGAAGATTCAAGGAGGTGTTCCTACCCGGCATGAAGCCCGCCTGGTCCCCGTGTATTAATGAGAGAACAACCTTGTTCAGCCGGATAGCAAGTACTTTGGCGAGAATTTTGATATCCACCTGAAGCAAGGAGATGGGGCGGTAAGATTCTGGTAGACGCGTGTCCTTCCCGGGTTTGGGTATGAGCACTATAGTAGCCTCTCTCATCGTGGGTGGCAGGTCAGAGTGTTCAAATATAGAGTTATATAAGGTTAGCAGTCTGGGAACCAACAGGTCCGAGTATGTGGAGTAAAACTCCACAGGGAGACCATCCGATCCCGGGGCCTTAGATGTGGGGAAAGTGGCCAACGCCGCCGATATCTCCTCCTGAGACAGAGGCTCCTCCAATTCCTTCATCTGGTCAGTCGACAGTCTAGGAATTTGAAGCCCAGCCAAAAATGTTTCCATAAGGGAGGGGTCGTCCGAGACGGTGGTGGTGTATAGGGCAGCAAAGAAATCCCGGAACATCGTCGTGACCTGAGTAGGCTCAGACACGAGGACGCCATCTGGGGAGCGGAGAGATATCACCACAGGGGGTCTCTCCTCGCTATGAACCATGTAAGCTAGCAATTTCCCCGCCCTCTCACCGTGCTCCAACGACCTCTGTCTGAGGAAAAAGAGCTTTTGCTTGGACTTTTCGTACAGTAACTGGTCCAGGGTCCTCGAGCACATCTTAAGATTGCCCGCCCTGTCAGGAGTGGGGTCACCAAGGAATTCTCTCTCTGCGGACAGCAAGGTCTCCGTCGCCACATCGAGAGCCACAGTGGAAGTCCGTTTCAGTCTGTTAATACGGGCTGAAAGGGTCATTCGAGCGTGGAGTGCTCATTGTTCGCAAAGAATTGCTCCCAGTCAGCCCCCTCTTTTCTCTCCTTCCCTCCCCCCCCTTCCCCCTCCCCCCTTAAAAGAACAAAGTAAATACACGTCCCCCACCCTCACCGTCCCCCGGGGGAGGAAAAAAAGCATGCCGGTTCCACTCTCAAGTCCGCATCCAAGGGCCATGGGGGACATGTTCACAGGAGTCTCCCGATCCGAGGGGTGTCAGTACCCGGTAGGTAAGTACTTTTAGGGTCCCAGGATGTCGATACAGGATATTCGGCCAGCGGAGCTCAGGTCACCAGCGTCCTACTCCATGCCGCTCCAGGCCACGCCCCATATTAAAGTGTTTCTACGTGAAATCCTAATTCATGTATTGCAGAAGACATTGTGAGACATTGTGGAGTACATATTGCAAGAGATACTGGAAGTGGCTTAATTTGTCCTGACTAGGTCACTAGGACAATGACCCTTCAATACTTGGCTCCGATTAGTGAAATAAGTGGAGTCGGGCTTGTGAGAGACATTTTATTGTCCAGTGTGTAGAGGTGTTAATTGTTGTTCTGATTGCTTCATTGTAGTAATTACCCCCTCTGCTGAGACATTTTGAAGTCCTCATTTGCATGCAAGAGGACCTGAGTGAAACCACAAATGTACTTTACAATTGACCAATAGAAAAGCGGTTGTTGGGGGCGGGATGTTCCAAATTCTGTATAAAAGTGTGCTGTGTACTTTCAATAAAGTGTGTCCTGTTTACATCCAGCATTAAGCCTTGGCTCATGTATGGATTATTCGGCGATTCCAGGGATATTCCTACTCATGGAATATTGGGTGATTTCTTTTATGGGAGAAGAAGAGAAGGCTTGACAGGGATATGTTCTACCACCGTCACAACTAGTTGACAGCAGCTGGATTTTCCCTTCTACTTTCCTTTACACCAGGATTCCAAGCAGACACTGGAAACAGTGAATGGAAGACTGGTACACCCGGCTTAAAAGAAATACACTGAAAAAACTACTGGAAGTTCGTGGAAGGATTGCTAGCAACAAAACCGAGCGTGTCATCATAGCAGAATTAATGGAGCTAGACCAGGAGAACTCGGTTGCAGCAAGGCCAGCAGTACAAGAGATGGAGACACCAGTGATTCAGGAGGAGGAATCACCAGCCAACAAGCTAATAAGAGAGAAATTAGCATGGTTCGGTCCAAAACCCAACGGCGGATGTGGTGGTGTAAGTGATGACCCTGTTAGCGGAGGAGGCTAAACAAATAAGAGACGCAGAGCTACAGTTAAAACTGGCAGCAGTCCAACAAGCAGCCGCACATTCTCCAAACAGTGAGTACAGCACAGCAGACACAAGGAAGATTCCGTTTAGCGCTTTTAAAGCTTTTGATGAGAAAGAACGAGAGCGACAACATGAGCTGAGAATTGCAGAAATATGACGATCGGTGACAACGCCTAAAGAAGCAGCACCAAATGAAAGACGAGGAGAGGTACAGATACCAGTAACCATGGAAGAGGAATTCAGAAGGTTACAAGAGATGCGGATACAGCACACAGGACCAGAATCAGAGGAGGTCCTGCTGGGATGGGCGGATGTGATTCAGTGCCAACTCTGGAAGGAAGCGCTAGCTCTCAAGCAGCAACACCAAGGAGAGGTCCTGCCCTACATCTATGCAAGGTACTGGCCACAGTATGACGTACGAATGCCGTTGTTGGGGGAACAACCGAAGCAGGAGTGGATAGCGGAATTAAACAGGCTGATCCGGGCAGAGATGCAGCTGGATGAGAGCTACAGAGCCCTCTGGTGGTATGTAGCCCAAGAGTGCCCATGGTCAGCGGATGACAGCCCCACAGAAGGCTATGACTATGATGGCCTGGGATTGTTGTATTGGAGGAAGTCCAGTGATCCCGACTTTGGGGATGATCGGGAGTGGCGCTTGGAGGGCATAATGGAGCACAGAGAGAAAAAATTGAATATCTCGGAAGCGCACTGGCTACAGGAAGATTTGGAATTTCTGGCCGCTCGGGAATGGGACCTGGAGATCGCCTACAAACAGCTGCTAGACTCTGCTCAGCACCAGGGCCGGGCTCCCTTTGCCTGGGACTATCAGGAAATACCAGGGGACAATGCTGAAATCCTGGCTGAAGAATCGTCCATGTGGCAGGGTAACAGTGTGCTTTTCCAACCTGCCCCTGCAGCTATGGACCAGGAGGTTATATGGCGGTTGCAGCAAGTGCCGACTGACCTTGATGATCCCGTTTCTGCATGGGACGATCTTGAATGGAGGAATGTGCCTGTCCAGCAGTATGCCAGTGAATCGGCAGTGGAAAATCTGGAGATTGCCATTCCCAAAGCTGAAGTTCTGACCGCAGGGCCGAGCTCTGCTAACCTCTGCTCAGTACCTAGAGCATCTTCTGGGTTACATGGACAGGAGATGGTGAACCTCTATCCCCAGACACCAGTTGCAGAGACAGGGGATTTATTAGATTTTTCTGCTGAGGAAAAACAACCTGATGGGCCTCCAGCAGAAGAGCTGGGATCAGGGCCAAACTTCACTGTGCTCTGCCCAGCACCAAGAGCAGTATTTGTGGAGTTACACGGAACTTCCCCAGCTGAAGCGCTGGTCACCGGACAGAGGGTTCAAGACCTCTGCCCCACCCCTGTGGCAGTTTCGGAGGCTCAGGGTGAGAAGATGGCGATCACTCCCCAGCCACAGATTACAGAATGTATGGACTGTTCAGAGGATGTTATGGATTATGCACCCCCAGCAGAAGTGCTGGCAACAGGGCAGAGTGCCAGCCATCTCTGCCCAGCACCAGGACCAACTGTGGAGTTCCAGGGAGCCGGAGCGGTTGGCCCCCCTCCCCAGCAACCAGCTGAGGTGGTAAAGCTCTTACTCCCAGCTGAATCACTGGCAGCAGGACAGGATGCTACTGGCGGCTGCACCCCACTACAGCTTGAGTGGATATCGGTGGTTGGGACTGTGGTCTCCACTCACAGCAACCCAGCGGAAGAGCTGGCAACAGAGCAGAGTGCCCCGGGCCTCTGCTTTTACCTAACAGAAGAAGGGGTTCCTGGGGTAGTGGATGGGACTTCAGTCTCCACTGGCACAACCCCAGAAAATGGTGCAGCTCTGAGACAGGAGGATGTCGTCTTTGCTTTGCAAGCACTGTGGGATTTTCACCTCACACCAGTGGATGGGACTTCAGTCTCCACTGGTATACCCCATAAATGGTGGCCAGTTGGCCCAGATCCCCAACAGCATGATGGACTGAGCCAGCCACCCTGTCATCTCTCCAGCGGCTGAAAGGACTCCAGGGAGAAGGGCTAGTCCAGGCCTCTCCCCAGCGGCAGACGTGTTCCCTGAGAGAGGCAGAGGATGGCGGGGTGCGTAATGCTCGGTTTGGAGCAAGTGATTTGGGGTACTGTATGGATACCGGCATTGGGGGACTGGAACTACTGACTAAATTCAGAGACAACCCATCTGGTGTCTCCTACTGGGTTAGTCCCCTGCCAAAAGGGGGGATGTGTGACAGGCCTAGTCGGGACAGGGGCTTTTGGAGAGGACTGAATGCAAGCCTCTTGCCGTCCGATTATGGGCCAGGGCCTCAAAGCAGGAAGGCGGATGGGTTATCCTGGCAGACAGTCCTGGAACCTTGAGACTACTTGCCCAACATCCTCGAGTGACCCGTTTGGGTCCCACTGTGGATGTTGAACTATTTCCCAGGGGGAGTAATGTCATGGACCATGAGATATTAAAGTGTTTCTACGTGAAATCCTAATTCATGTATTGCAGAAGATGAGACATTGTGAAGTACATATTGCAAGAGATACTGGAAGTGGCCTAATTTGTCCTGACTAGGTCACTAGGACAATGACCCTTCAATGCTTGGCTCCAACTAGTGAAATAAGTGGAGTCGGGCTTGTGAGAGACATTTTATTGTCCAGTGTGTAGAGGTGTTAATTGTTGTTCTGATTGCTTCATTGTAGTAATTACCCCTGGGGGCTTCTGTCTCAACACACATATTCAGGCTATTCAAGCTTTGGGACCAATCTCTGCTGAGACATTTTGAAGTCCTCATTTGCATGCAAGAGGACCTGAGTGAAACCACACATGTACTTTACAATTGACCAATAGAAAAGCGGTTGTTGGGGGCGGGATGTTCCAAATTCTGTATAAAAGTGTGCTGTGTACTTTCAATAAAGTGTGTCCTCTTTACATCCAGCATTAAGCCTTGGCTCATGTATGGATTATTCGGCGATTCCAGGGATAATCCTACTCATGGAATATTGGGTGATTTATTTTATGGGAGAAGAAGGGAAGGCTTGACGGGGATATGTTCTACCACTGGATTGCTGGGAGGTAACAGGCCCCTGCCACAGACCTGGCTCTAAGGATGCCTCTGCCACAGGCCTAGTACTTTGTAGTTTCTGATTAGGTGAGCAGATCCTCCCAGTAAATTGAGCTAGGGTCACCGATTGACAGTTGAAATATACTTGTCACTGCTCGGTCACCAGATCCTCGATGGTTCACTCAAATCTCTCAGACAACCTGCCTCCGGGTTCTCCTCGAGCCGATTCCTCATACAGCCCTCAGCTTAGGATCTCCTTAGTATAGCTGGGGACCCAGTAAGTCACTGGGGCCCCTTTCAGCATCCGCTTGGAACTACGCGTAGCATGTGGCCCCCGGCCTGGAAAGCCATATCGCCGAGGCCCGTTGGATGCGCACACCCTAAAGGTGGGTCCTGCACCTGGAACCCGTGAATAACCAAAGAAAAATGGCTTCTGCCACAGATATACCCTCCCCCAGCATGCCCTGCGAGGGAAAAACTCTTCCAATTGGCTGCTGGGGAAAGTGAACCCCTCTGGCGCCATCTGTTGTCCGGGGGTGAAACTGAAACCCCCGGAGCGCAGACTGACCCACAGGACAGTTTTAAAATGACAGCAGCCCAAATCTAACAAAATTGAGAGTGGGAGCAACATAACTCTCTCACTCCCCCACTAACTTTAATGTAGTGGCCATACTGAAAGTAAGGGGTAGCTACATACAGATGGTGTGCAATTGGCCAGATCACCAGGGAAAATGGAGGAAAAAAGCCTAAAAATAAGAAAACCAATACAGCCAGTTTTGGTTTTGGATTTAATGCTGCTTTAAATTGGCATGCCATTGTGCATCACAAGCTGATAGTAAATACTGTAAAAATATGCGTTGATGTGATTAGGTAGTGGCAGATGTTCAATTATATTATCTCTAAAAGAAAGCAATCGATGGCCAACATGCAGTGATCTTTCTCTAATGAAATACATTTTGATTGGTTGCTTTGGGCTGCTACACTTTCTTTTTAGCATTATTAGAAACGTCTGTATGTTTAGGAAAACTTAGTGTAGCACATAAAAGCACTTAATGATACTAAGCCTTACTAGAATGTGTAAACCACTTTTATGCTAATGCCTGACACCACCTAAAAGTCATTTTTAATAAAGTTCCTCCTCCTCCTTGACCAAGCAGAACTGTGGCATTTCATGCCAGGGATTCCCAGAGTTCAAGTGGATTTCCACCTGCCAACACTTCGTGGTATTTCTCACTGTATCAGGAATCAACACAGGGACACTTCCAATCCAAACTGTGCTGTGTACTTTTCTATAACCGGCATTGATTACGCAGCAGCCCTGACTAGTAGTGGAAACTGAAACAGCACTGCTTGGATGCTTCGTTCTCACTTTTTGAAGTGAAAAGAGGAAATGCTTTGGCAATTTGGGGTGAGTTTTTCTGACACACAGATATTCTTGGCATTGGAGTGTTGGAATCCTGCTAGTTATTGTAGACGTAAAAACATTAATTGGTATGGTACTGAGAAGCATTCCAGCAGTGGTTACTGTATAACCGTCCTTGGTTGACAGGCTACATTTTTTTTTGTCTTGGCTGCAGTTGCATGTTAAATGGACATCTCTTTGCATTAAAAAATGTAATATTGTCAAAGACCATGGTAACATAATCTCATTATAATGACCTAGGAGGCTTTCGCGTGTATGCATTAATGCAGCCTTATAATGCGGGGTACCGCATGCAGTTTCACGTGTGCTCGGGCAAGTTTGTGACATTCATTACAGGTGTATTTTCCTGGTGCATATTTTTTAATTGACAGCAATTAATTGACTTACAGTGAATAAATGCTTTATAAATATGTCCCTAAGGCTGGCCATACATTATACAATTTTTTTGTACAACTTTCCTTTAGATTTACCAAAACCATATATTATGAGGTCAAACCTAAACACTTTTAATTTGTATGCAATCAGGCAGGCCCGTGTGCTACATAGTTGAAGGTAAATCTAAATAAAATAAAATTGTATGGTGTATGGCCAGCTTTAGAGCCCTTTTACACTTTACCGCTGTTTTAGCGGCGCTATTCAGCCGCTAGTGTGGTGCTTTTAACCCCCACTTTGCAGGTGCTTTGGCAGCGGTGCCCATTCATTTCAATGGGCAGGGGTGGTGGAAGAGCTGTGTATACACCACTCCTAAACTGCTCCAAAGATGCTGCTTGCAGGACAAGCATCGCTCCAATGTGAAAGCAGTCAGGCTTTCACATTGGGGTGCCAGGGGAGGTGTTTTTAGGTTCTCCACAGGCGCTATTTTTAACCTTTTAGCGCCTGAAAAACGCCTCAGTGTGAAATAATCTACATTTTTGTTCATCTGTTACGCAAAGTTGGAAAGGAACATGTTGGTACTTATTTGGTACATATGCTCCACAAACACACGTAATAGTATGATAATTGTAATTTTGTGTGTTTGCTTCTAGGAGCATGCCTCACAAGCACATAATATGCACTGGGCTGTAGCACATCATTGTGAACTGACCAAATAATAAGAAAATCAGTTCTATTTTAAAATATATTTACATGCATGGAATGCCTGATTGAAAAAAATAGGTGTAAAGCCCGTACACACGATCGGAATTTTTGATGGAAAAAGTCAGACGGACTTGTATGCCCCATCGGAGTAATCCCATCGTGAATTCCTATGAATTCCATCTGAGTTCAGAACATGTTCTATTTTACTCCGATGGAATTCTGTTGGAATTCCGATGTGAGTATGGCCAGGCAAAAGCCTGACCGTGTGTACAGGGCATTAGGCTGTAGCTTTTATATTCCAATTCAATAAAATAGACCATTTCATATGCTCAAAAAAAGCTAAAAAAAAAAAACGCTGGATAAAAATGCTGATAATAGCATTTTTGTGCCAGCTTCTATTAGCATTTTAGTAGCTTTTAGAAGAATTAAGGAACATTAGTATTTTATTAGGGTTTTTGAAGTACCTGAAGAAAAAAGCTAAAAAAAAAAAGTTTTAGTAGCATTTGGAAGCAGTTAGAAGCATTAAGCGTTTTTTTTTTCTTGCTGGAAAAATGCTCCAGGAAACTACAAAAACGATTTATTTTTTCTGCTCCTAGACGCTGAAGCTCAAAAAATGCTAATAGCCTACAGCAGTGTGCATGGATACATAGGATAACACTATTTAGCTTCTAGGAGCAGAAAAAAAAGGCTAATAGCGTCTAGGAGCTTAAAAAAAAAAATGCTAGTGTGCATGGAGCCTAAGTGTAAATGAACAAGTTCTTGACATGCCACAATATACAGCGACTCATGCAGAGAGAACGTTAATCTACATTCCATTTCAGAACAAAGAGCACACATCTGTGCATGCTACTTGTGCTGAAACTGCTTTACCACTGACAGCTGGTGTTCTAAAGTTGGATACAGGCATACACCACTTTTAACTACACAGTGGGGTTTATTTACTATAGCTAGAAAGCGCAAAATCTGGCTCACTTCTGCATAGAAACCAATGGGCTTCCAGGTTTTATTACCAGGCTTAATTGAACAAGCTGGGGTTAGAAGCTCAGTAATTTCTATGCAGAAGTGAGCCTGATTTTTCACTTTGAAGCTTTGGTAAATAAACCCCATTGTATACTTAAAAGGGGGGTATGCCTGTATACAATTTTCTTTAGATTTTTTCCTTTACCAAAACCATAGAATATGAGGTCAAACCCAAACAGTTTCAATGTGTATGCAATCATAGTTGAAGGTAAGTCTTAAGGAAATCGAACAACAAAAGTTGTATAGTGTCTATCCAGCTTAAGACAAGTGATCAGAGATTAGTGTGATTTTTTTTTTTTTTACAAATAAACCCACATGCTTCAGTTATCAATGTGCAGTACAGTGTGTAAAAAGGAAAAGAAAAAGAGGAAGTGAACAATAAATAAATACATAAATACATTTTTTTAGTTTATAATGAAAAAAAAAAACACAAGCAGGAAATTTCCCAAAGCAGTGTACCAAATAAAAGCTTCACGTGCTTTATGTGTCATAATGCAGCATATATTTAGGAGTTACTGTCAAGTCAACAAATGCACACTAAATTAGTTCTCCGGATCTAGGATTCATTAAACTCTGATCATGAAATGGATACAAAGGGGGAGATTTACTAAAACCGGTGCACACACCATCCGGGGCAGCTGTGCGTAGTAACTAATCAGTTTCTAGGTATTGTCAAAGCTTGTCAAAGCTTAATTGAACAAGCTGACGTTCAAAGCTGATTAGTTACTATGCACAGCTGCTCCAGATTCTGTTACAGATCTGACTTGCACTCATATGTTAACAATACTGGTGACTTTAATTTATCTACCTCCATCCTTAACATCCTCTTAAGAATGTGTAATGGCTTTGTAAATAATATATTTATCATTATAGTCAGAATTCTTAATTGTAGTTTTCACATTTAATTTAGGTAAGAGTAGTAAGAGTAGGTTCACACTGCCTGCAGAATAAAACGTTCTGTTTTCTTTGTGGGTAGTGATTGCAGCTGCTGACAAAAGGTGGCAGTGCCTTGTGGTTTTTTTTACAACACAAAGCATTGTTTCCCCTTTTATTCCCCCAAACATTAATGGAATGTCACAAAGTAACCTTTAATTAATTTCCATTAATTAATTCCATTAATTAATTTCCATGCACGGCAATTCAGCTGAGCTAAGTGACCGTGCAGAAACAAATGCAGGGTTGCACATAGACCTGCAGAGTAGTTCCTTAAATGCAGCCCTCTTGCATTTTCTATGCCCCGAAGAAGTGTGAATGGGGCACACAGAAAACCATTCCTATGCAGAAAAACGCAGCTCTCTTCACAAGTGTGAACCAGCCCTTAACATGAAATATGATCCAGGATGAGCTTTTGTGGTTGATTTACTAAAGTCAAATAAACTGTGCACTTTGTAAAGAGCAATTTCCCTCTGCAAATGTAGTTGCCCCAGAGCTTAGTTGTCCTGGACTCGCTTCTCGTACTCCCAGAGTCTATGGGTAGCTATGTAGGCAGATGACCTTTTTCTGCGCACACAATAATAGACTGCTGTTTCTTGTCTTGTGTCTTTATTGGCACATTGCAGATTTCAATATACATGTGAATGACACACGTGATATGCGGTAAAACTAGAAATAACAAGAATAGTATAACATTACCATACGATAATAAACAACATCATACAAATATTAACTGAGATAACTAACTACCTCCCTAACAGCCTGTGGAGGAGGAAGAAGAAGATTGCTTACCTCCGATGCCATGGATGGGGAGAGATAACATCTAGGCCTGCTGCCTTAATCTTGAAAATGCAGATCTTAAGGGACATTCACTTCCTGACTAAAGTGGATATGACGATTTTGATGTCACATTCTATAAGAACTAGATAGTAATATTTACACCCATAGCAATGTTTGGCCAGTAGATAGCGCAAGCGTAACAGCTAACCTGAGACAAACATAATTCTAGATTACTAATGTAATAACACATTGTACATATTAAACAACAGAGTGAATTGTCTTTTTTGAACCGGAAAGGTATCCTGGAGACATAACATTAGTAAATGAGGAAAATGCACTTTGCAAAGAATACCCAATCACATGCAAGGAAAATGGAAGTCAGCAGAGCTTCTGCTCATTTACTAAGCTCTGGGCAATTGCATTTGCAGAGTGCAACTGCACTTTGCAAAAGTACATACTGTAGTCTATTTGCCTTTAGTAAATCAACCCTTTAGGCTTTATTTTCACATTTTAAATGCTCTATGTTTATGTCAAAGGGGGGCTGCTGTTTAAACAACAGGGACTTCTCCCTTATCTCATGGCTCAGTTACAATCAGATACATTATGCCTTAAAGCAAGTAACTCTTTAGCTAACCCATAGTGCCATGGGAATCTTTCTGTAGTGTATTAAATATTTACTTGTTAAATAAAGCCTACATATATTTAGTAAAAAAAAATAATCATGATTTAACTTGTGTATACATGTAAACTATAGTAAATTGACCCATAACAATTATAGCTTCCCTTTAAACATTAAATGTATTTACAGACGAGCAGTATAAATGTACTGCTGCATTGGAATAGATAACATAATGATGAGTGAGGGGTCTCTTGAAGTCTCTGGAATGAAGTCATAAAAGCGACTACTCTGCATACCTGCCTACCAACATACAGCAAAATATAAACAGTGGAGGGCATTAAATTACAACAAGTAGTAGGCTAAAAAGCTGTGTCATGGAGGAAGTGGAACCTTGGCCTTGTAATTATGAAAGTCCACAGGTAAAGCAGACAGCCTCTTTAGTCTTAGCCGAGTTGTTTAGAAAGATAATTCTGGTGGGGCACAATTTTCCATTAACCACACAATTCTTAGGCATTGATAAACTATACGTATCTATACCAGGGTGAACGAGGTAACTGTAAAAAGCAAATGTATATTCTTTCTTTAATTAATGCACTCACTACGCTGAGTGCAGCCCACCTGTTTAAATACTAACGTGACTCCTCCATCCAGCCACCCTTGCTTTAAAGTTAAAGGTAAAGTTGTCCTTGAAAACTACACTTGATTGTCATAAAAAGAGAAATTCTTAACTGAAAAATGCTAATTTAATTTCACAATAAGTTAATAATGTGTATCAAAAATTGATAAAGCAAAAGACAATTTGTTTTTAAATACATAGTTACATAGTTAATCTGGTTGAAAAAAGACACAAGTCCATCCAGTTCAACCAACAGAGATACATCATTGAGCTTGAACCGTAGCTGTAGTTTGCACTCATTGTGGCTGAACCTGTAAATAACTATAAATAAGTTATTCCTTATATTTACTGTAAAAATATTAGTTTTCGAACAATCACAATGCATTTTCTCTCTAAGTAAGTCATCACCAAGTTAGCCAAGAGTAGCTTTGGGGGTCCCAACATTACTGTAGGTAGTTTGCAATCGTTTATTGGTAAGAATTCATGAAAGGGACCTAGGGCATACAAAGTAGGTACCAGTCACAATAGAGTTTATGGAGGGGCCAGGACCTCAGGGACCCTGATGAAGGGCAGCAAGCTGGAAGAACTTGGATTTGGATTTAGAGGGCAATCTGCCAATCTGCCCTGCAGGCATGCATGGTGGGTAATTAAGCTATTAAAATGCCCTGCCTAAAAGAATGTTAGCCAGAACCCTGATTTATGTGCCTCACTGATTTACCCTTTCTTTGTTACTTGGGGCTTGCTTTCTCTGATTACCAAATGTCACCCCATCCAATAAGAATACGTTTGTGCTACATGTTTCTTGAATGTGCCATTATCAATTTTGTATATCACAAGGAGAATGTGGATATAGGTCTATGTATGCTTTTGTGTACTGTTTCAAAAAGGACTGTTTTATTCCGAAACATGTGGCATTACTATGTTGCTTTTAAAGTTGCTTTGATAAAGTAAAATTTTTGACAGTATCTTTCAGGAGTGCGGATCTACCAGTTTGTGTAGGCAATGGCAATTAAGGGCAGTGTAACTGGAGTGCACAATGTAACTCAGAAGTACTAACTTAATACTCAGCACCTTTACTTTTGCAACCAATTATCACCAAAATCTAACATACAGCAACTATAATTATAGGAAATAATTCAATAAATGCCAAAATTAAAAATTGACCATAGACATTTAAATTGTGATTAGTCTTTTTAACTTTATTTTATCAGCAGACAGATAGTATAAAGGCCATTGGACCCTTTTAATAAATGCAAAAAGTAACTGTGTATATAACTGTGTATTGCAAAATATTTTCTCTTTCACAAAATACTGTAATTTGGCCTGTTATTATTGCCCTAGTGAGCAGTAATATAGCTCCTTGGAACTTGGAGGTGCAGTGCTAAATCAGGGACAGCAAATGTAACACATATAGTATAAGAAATCAAAGTAAAAAATGTATGCATAGGGTGAACTAGCTAGTCCATCATACAAGAAGGTCAGGAGGATGAGACCTCTGAACCATTTGCATGAGATAAAGTTACTGTCATTGCACAGTCCCAGGTGAAAATGACATGCTGTGTACTTGTCACTCCTAAAGCTTTAATACAAACCAATGAGGCAAGGAATTTGTACATATTTATGGCAGGGTTTACTGATTTTGGTGGAATACTGCTATAATGTCTAGGACATGAGTGGGACAAGACATAGTACTCAGATACTAAAGGTTCAAAGAAAAGGTGAGACATTATCAGTAATTTTTTATTCTTTTTTGCATGTCATCACTAGCAATTATAGAAATTAGCTGCTATCTAATCATAAACATTTACTGCATATCAACCATATTAGACTGGTTTTATAATAATGAAATGGAACTCATGGACACTATTGGAACAGCAAAATTGCAGTAAGTTCCAAAGAAAATATTGATGGTTGATAATTCGTTTTGAGTTATAGATAGCCCAAAGAGGTGAGGTGGTGAGGTGGTAGAGGCACATATATATATATAAATCCAATATATACATATACAGTATGTGAGGATTGACAAATTAACATATAACGTATTGTGTAATTAAGCTACATTTCAGCAGAAATAGTTGTGATTATTAGACTCTTAAATGTAACATGGTAAAAGTAAAGTATTGGAGAAATCATGATTGTGTCTAATGATTAAATTAAAGCTCTGCATGCCGATATAAAATCATCTTTTATATTTACGTAGTTTTTTGATTTTAGTTGCAATTTCAAATTTTTCTTCGGCTTAGATGTGAACCTAGCATAAAGAACTATTGTGTCTGATGGTCGGAATAATTACTAGTAGCTATGAACTTTGTAGTTGCATTTGTCTGAGTTGAGAAAAAGACATCAATCATCATGATATTATTTTATTTCTGCTGTGAGAGAGACTTAGTATATTTGGGCAAAATTTTCCTTAAAAAATTTGGCTGTATAACTTTCACTCCAAACATAGTCAGAATGTTGCATACTTGTGTTGAAGCACTACACTCAAAAAGGAAACTAGGAACACCCTTTTAAGTCCCTTATTATTTGGTATACTCAGGATCATAAAGAAATTTGCTCCATATGTGGTTGGCATTATAGGAGAAAAGGGAAAGATTTGTTTTTGCAAGTAGAGACAGACTATGGGCCACATTCAGGGAAAACTGCGTAATTATCTGCGGGCGTAGCGTATGCTCTTTACGCTACGCCTCCGCAAATTTTATGGGCAAGTGCCTTATTCAGAAAGCACTTGCTCCATAAGTTGCGGCGGCGTAGCGTAAAGTGTCCGGCATAAGGGCGCCTAATTCAAATTATTAATGTGGGGGCGTGATTCATGTAAATAAATCATGACCCCACGCAATTTACGTATTTTTTGAACAGCGCATGCGCCGTCCAAGGACGTATCCCAGTGCGCATGCGTGAAATCATGTCGCTAGTAGTCAATGTAAACGACGTGAACGTAACTTATGTACAGCCACATTCCCGAACGATTTACGCAAACGACGTAAACAACGTACAATTCGCCGCTGACCCGACGTCCATACTTTACATTGGCTATGCCTCCTATAGCAGGGGTAACTTTACACCGGAATAACGCTTACGCAAATGACGTAAACTAGGACGCCCGGCCGCAAGTACGTTCGGGAATCGGCGTAACTCCCTAATTTACATATTAGACGTGTAAAAGGACGGAAGCGCCACCTAGCGGCCAGCGTAAAATTGCAACTAATATACTACGGTGTAACAGACTTACGCCGCTCGTATATTAGCAGAATTCCGGCGTATCTTCTTTTCTGAATACCAAAAAGATACGCCGGCTATTCTTAGTATTTACGTGGCGTATCTCTAGATACGCCAACATAAATACGTTATGAATCTGGCCCATAGAGTTGGATTAACTAATAGCAAATAGTATGTTCACTTTGCAAGGGAATGTGGCAAAAATGAACTTTGCAAAGAATCCCCAATTACATGCAAGTCTAATAAAAACAGTATTTTTGCTTGCACATGATTGGATGATGGAAGTCAGCACCTCATTCGCCAGGCTAAGGGAAAACTCCCTTGCAAAGTGAAAATTAGCTTGCAACTTGAACAGCTTACATGCATTTGGTAAATAAGCCCAACCCCCCCCCCCCCAGCTATAGCAGTCACTTTTCTATGATATTTTATGTGCGTGCGTTGGTACTTGGTTTTCACCCAAAAATGGATATGGCTGATTACAGAGCCTTGACAGTGAGACTATAGCTACACAGGGTCAAGCTTTGGTTTATGTAAGGACAATATGTCCACCAAATGGAATGCACAGATGCGTTTTACATTTTTTTTTAGAAACTAGACAAGGTCAACCACCGCCAAGTACAGATGGCACCAAAGGTTGAAACAGGAGCATAGTCAGGAGAAAAGTCAGAGGTCATTGCTAGCGATATATAGAAGCAATCATCAAAATCAAAGCAGGGAACATGCATACATTTAGGAATCTCAACAAGGTAAGAACAAACCCGAAAAACTAACTCTAGTTAGGAAGTGTGCTGATGGTCATTGACATGCAAGTAATCTTGGTTAAGCTTCTCCATATGGCCTGCACTTCTGAGGGTATAGGAGGAACATTAGTTGATTTATATGGACCAGAGGGGAATCTGAAGTGCTGTATAGCCCAGCAGTGGGAGACAAAAATAAGTAAAACTTAGGGAAAGAAGCAGTACCTGAAGAAACCTGTGCTATGGAAACATAAGGCCATCTGCTAAAAGAATGAGTTAAGATGATTGCTCTAACTAAAACAAATTACTGTTTTCTTCTAATGGTAAACTCCAATCAAAATTGGAAACTAAGCCATGAGATACTTACAGAGAACACAACCTACCTGTTCAAAACTCTTTTAAAAAGTATTATACCTAGGAATTATTGTAGTTCAGCAATAATCATCCCCTCAAACTCCCCCAGATGCAATGCAGGACAGAAATGCTGAAACACTCTCTGTAGGCTTCTTTCAAACACAGAAAACATCAAGTGAAAAAATGTTTAACTTCCCTGGAAAGTGAAACCTTGGCTTGTTTGCTTTTGCTTGTTTGCTTTCTGATTTTGTGTTTTTTATATCCCAACACACAGTTTGATACTTTATATTCATTTTGTAAGACAGGATAATAACCTTGGCACCCCAGATGTTACATTTCCCATTGGGTGGCACAGTGGTGTAGTGGACAGCACTTTCACCTATCTAAATGCAATCATGCATCTAAAATGGTCGCTGGTTCAAATCCCAACCACGACACCACCTGCCTGGAGTTTGCTTTTTCTCCTGTGCCTGTGTGGGTTTCCTCTGGTTTCCACCACACTCCAAAGACATGTTGGTAGGTTAATTAGATCCTGTCTAAAGTGGCCCTAGTATGACTGTGAGTTAGGGACCTTAGATTCTAAGCTCCTTGAGGGTAGGGACTGATGTGAATGTACAATGTATATGAAAAAGCACTGCGGAGATTGATGGCGCTATATACAAATAACTACATTGCACAGTGCATGAGCATCATGGGAAATGTAGTTCCAAAACATATGGGGTGTCATGGCTTGCATCACTGCTCTTGGTAATTTTTTGCCTGCTATTTAATATTAAGTAGCACAATGAGGTTGATTTACTAAAGGCACATAGACTGTGCACTTTTAAAAGTACAGCTGTTCTCTTCAAATGCAGTTACTCCAGAGCTTAGTAAATGAGCAGAAACTCTGCTGACTTCCATCATCCAATCATGTGCAAGCAAAAATGTTGTTTTCTAAATTTTCCTTGCACGTGATTGGGTCTTGCCTCATTTACTAAGCTCTAGAACAACTGCACCTGCAGAGGGCAACTGCACTTTGCAAAGTACAGTAAAACCTTGGATTGCAAGCATAATTTGTTCCAGAAACATGCTTGTAATCTGAAGCACTTGTATATTAAAGCAAATTTCCCCATAAGAAATAGTAGAAGCTCAGATGATTCATTCCACAACCATTTTTTCATAGGTCCTTCAGTTTATAGTCCATATAAAAACAATAGCAATGTGACCAGGTTGTGTAACCATAAAATATCCAATAAAAAATGGCAGCCTCCACAAGGGGATTAGACGCAAAATCCAGCAGGAGCTACAGTGCATTAAAAAGAAGAGAGGCGCCTCTAAGGGCCAGTTCACACCAGACGCAGTTCCGTACAATTTTGTGTGCATTTTTCTGCGTGGTGCTGCATGGTGTGAACTAGAGCCATTGGAATACATGGAAAACACTGTGCATGCATTTTGTGAAGAAAAAAAGCACACAAAACTGAACAGAACTGCGTCTGGTGTGAACTGGCCCTAAGTGTAGTAATATGTTGCTAAATGTTGTACCTTCATTAACCACTTGATACCCGCACGCCATCATATGACGTCCAAAACGGGGACCTGTTATCCCGGGTGGACGTCATATGATGTCCTAGGCTTTGCGGGGGGATATGTCAATGATGCCTGCACCCAGAAGCATCATTGAGATATCATTTTTTAGTGGCGGCGATCCTGCGCACCGTAAGAATGATCTCCGCCGCTAGATTGTTCTTACAGGCATTCCCCCTCCCACCGCCATCCGGTGCTTCTCGGGGTTCTCCCGTCCCATCGGGGGCCCAGAGAGATGATCGCCATCCGCCGGATGTTTGCCATAGAGATGACTGGTGACCAGATGGTCACCAGTCATCTCTATGACCGTCGAAGGCCGGGGCGCGATGTGATAATGTCACGCCCGGGTCCCCGTAAGTAAACAAACCGCAATTGCGGCTAGTTTCAATGAGATCTGTGAATTTTTTTCACAATCTCATTCTTTCCAGCCTGGAGGAGAGATGTGGGGTCTTATTGACCCTGCATCGCTCCTTAAAGAGGACCTGTCACACACATTTCCTATTACAAGGGATGTTTACATTCCTTGTAATAGGAATAAAAGCGATTGAAAAAAAAATGTAAAAAAAAGTGTAAAAAATAAATAAATAAATAAAAAATAAATAATAATAATAAAAAAATTAAAATGCCCCTGTCCCCGGTAGCTCGCGCTCAGAAGCGTACGCACACGTAAGTCCCGCCCACGTATGTAAACGTCGTTCAAACCACACATGTGAGGTATCGCCGCGTGCATTAGAGCGTGTGCAACAATTCTAGCACTAGACCTACTCTAACTCTAAACTGGTAACCTGTAAAAAATTTAAAGTGTCGCCTATGGAGATTTTTAAGTAACAAAGTTTGGCGCCATTCCATGAGTGTACGCAATTTTAAAGCATGACATGTTAGGTATCTAGTTACTCGGCGTAACATCATCTTTCATATTTTACTAAAAAATTGGGCTAACTTTACTGTTTTGTTATTTTTTAATTTATGAAACCATTTTTTTTTTTACAAAAAAAAGCCGTTTGAAAAATTATTGCGCAAATACAGTGCAAGATAAAAAGTTGCAATGCCCGCCATTTTATTCCCTAGGGTGTCTGCTAAAATAACATATATAATGTTTGGGGGTTCTGAGTAATTTTCTAGCAAAAAAATTATGATTTGTACATGTAGGAGAGAAGTGCCAGAATAGGCCCGGGAAGGAGGTGGGTTTTAAAGTCCTGTATTGAAGTGGTTAAATGTAACCATATTGTGACACTTAGAGTCACCTCTCTTCTCTGTTATACTTAGTTGTGACTTGACGCTACTTGTATATCAAGACATTGCTTGTATATCAAGTCAAAATTTAGATACAAATTTTGCTTGTCTTGCAAAAGGCTCTCAAACCAAGGTTTTACTGTACACAGTCTATTTGTTCTTAGTAAATTAACCCCAGTGTGTCTGTATTTGCATTGCCTTCCTTATCTTTAAAAGAAGCCAAAACTAAAGTTATGTTTTTAGAGTGCATTTTGGATTGTATTACTGATCTTATCCATGTGTTAAGGGCTGCTCTTAGTATACTATTTGTTTGGCTTCATGCCAATGTTCTTCAACATTTAACATTAATCTTTGCTGGAATGGAAAATTAAAGAAAGGAGATAATTTGGCTGTGATATTATGGTTACTGTTCAAAATGCATGTCACAAATGTTCATCAAATGTATACATAAGTGTGAAAAGGGCCTTAGGAAGGGTGACTTTAATCTGTGCAAAGAGCACTCTGGCACTCTGACACACACATTCCTTTGCAATAAATGGAGCAGATCCTTTGTACTGCCATAAATAGACTCCATACTTATTAGACATTTTTTTTCTTTGTTGTTAGCTGATGCTGAACAACAGAATCCAAATACTGTTGTCTAATTTTAGAAATCAAGAAGAATTGATTTGTGAATGACATGCCCCGAAGGAAAAGATAGTGTGACCAAAGCAGAAGAGAACAAACTGTCTAAATGACTTACGTATACACTCACACATCATAAATAGACAAAAAAGATGAGGCACACAACACAAATTCATTTGGCACAAAGGAATAGAAGAAGCAACATATAAAAAGAAAGACTGGTAAAAAACACACAGCTCTAAAGGACGGTGTTGAGAAGATTTACAATGCTTGCACTAGCTTCTGCTCTGCTATGTAGGGACGTCAATTAGTGTACAGCATATAGCAAGAAGGTCTCACTTTCGAGCGATAGATTTAGCTGCCTGGGTGAAGCACTTTTTCATACAATAGCCAAGTCAGCACCACTCATGATAATGCTTAAATCAGCAAGCCTCACATACAGGCTACTGCAATTCTTCAGCTAACTTCCATAACTCTCCTCACTTTCAGACACAAGACTTTTAGCAGCAAAGCATCTGAGGAAACCCCTCATAAAAGGTAAGCCCCTTTCAAAATGTTTTATTTCAACACAGGTTGCAAAATTGTTTGCTGAATCTATGTTGCATCTATTTATGCGAATGATAAAAGAGGTCAATAGATTTTTAAATAAAATATTTAAAATCTGAAATATTTTTTGTTATTTATTTACGAAAATAAATTAGTGTCAAGTGGATCTGCTTACCATCCAATCACACACAAAGGGGGTTATTTACTAAAAGCAACTACACTTTGCACTACAAGTGCACTGCAAGTTCACTTGGAAGTGCAATTGCTGTAAATCTGATGGAGACATGCAAGGAAAATAAAAAACAGCATTTTAGCTTGCACATGATTGGATGACAAAATCAGCAGAGCTTCCCCTTATTTCAGATCTTCTATACAAATCTACAGTGACTGCGCTTCCAAGTGCACTTTCAGAGCAAAGTGGATTTGCCTTTAGTAAATCAACCCCATAGTGAACTTAAGTGGTGGAGGCTTATTTTGATTCTGTGTGATTGGTTGTCATGGTTTGCAAGCACATCACAATATACGTATCATACATGATTTACTTATTTACACGCATGCCTACAGTTAAAATTGATTTATTGTTCAGAAACAGAAATGTGGTCTATGCATATGAACAATGGATACAATTAAATATGTTACTAACAGTTAGCAAGTACATCAGCATGTTTTTTAACTGTACTTTTATTTTTCTATGGTGGGATTGCAAGCAAAGAATGAGGCTCAACTGGGCTGTGGGCAGGTGCAAAACTGATGTTAGCCTTGTCAACATAACATTAATAACTTACATATGTTAGCTGTTTGAAGACCACCCAGCTGTATTGTTACTTTTATACTGTAAGACTTTGGAGGAATGTTGACATTAAAGGGTCACTAAATCAAAAATACAAGTTATACAACCTCAAAAGCCATTCATAATTGTTACTGAATTGTGTATACATGCATGACATAGGGAAAATATGCTACTGCTTGCATACTATGACATCAATATGGAACATTATTTATGTTTTTCACATTGCTGTGCTGCTTTGTACAGAACATTGCATTACCCATGACCTCAGTCAATAACAGACGATTGTGTTGACTTTCAATATGACTGTTAGGAAGTTAGGAGCATGTGGTGAATATAAAATGCAGGGTCTGAAGTAGGCAAGCTAAATTGTGAAGCCCTGTACACACGCTCGGTTTTCTCAGTGGTAAAAAGTCCGCCGAGAAAACCGAGGGGAAAGCCGAGAACCCGGCAGGAAAACTGCCATGGAGCTTTGGCCAGGAATCCCGGCCGTGTGTATGCTCCATCGGCACTGCCTCACAGTCTTTCCCATAGGTAAGTAGTAGATCTGGTGGAAAAAAAACACCAGGAATCCAGACGGGAAAATAGAGAGCAGGTTCTCTATTTTCTCGACGGTATTCCCGGCTGTTTTCATGATGAGGAAGCATACACACGTCCGGTTTTCCCAGCCAAAAGCTCTCCTGGCAGTTTTCCTGCCAGGGAAACCGGTCGTGTGTACAAGGCTTGAGTGTAGTAAAATGTGGTTGTTCTTTGTGATGGAACAATTCAAAACGGATAGACTTTTTAACTTTATGTGTTAAGTGGCCAACCTCCAAAAAAGTTTAGGAAAAGTCAATATGGCTAAACAATCATCAACATATAGCTCTATGAACACCTCTGCAATCAGTAACATATCTCTCTCTTATAGTAATGTAGTATTGGTAAAAAGTGGACCAGCTACAGGAGCCAGGGCAGGAGCATAATATACGGCACCTGAACATGGTGCCAGTTTAGTTCTTGCATGGCATGGCTGACTTGGCTGGGCAACTATGAAAACAACTGCTGTAGACAAGGACTTTGTCCGGGTTGGTTGCACCAATTTCGGCTGTGCATTTATGAAAGAAACCTCCCCAACAAAAAGAGGGCCTTCCAGAGTTTATGGTCCAAGATGTCCACCGCATTAACCTTGGTCGGACTTGGTGTAGTGTTTGGCAAAGCTGCATAAGGTGATATAACATCCTCAAATGTGAATATCTTATTCTCTAGATTGGAATGTAGCACAGTACAGTGACTGCTTTACAGCTGCTCTTATTTCCATGCAAAAGTATAAATAGACTTTGTTAGTAGTCTTTAATTGTAGGTGTGCTACAGAGAAAGTCATTTTCAACCCTTGTTACACATATAGAACAATAATATACTCTGCAGGTGAGTTATCTTGTACTATAACTAATTTTGTTGGGAAGGTGTTCAACTTGTGCTAATTGCTTAGTCTTAAACAATGCTATGTTAAAGTAATGTTACGTTTTCATTTCAGAATAATATTCAAAATTCATGAAACATATGATAGCTTTTCTTTTTTTATCTGAAAAACTATTATAATAAAATCAATGATCTTTCTTGACCTTTACACTGATGCTTACTAAACTTGTCTTAGTGAAGTTTATTATAACCTAGTACATTATAGATAGAGCGCTGGATTCATACATAGATAGATATTTTGAAGTTGCATTGCAAGCATGTGGAACCCCCATCCACCTCCTTGCTATAACAGTGCCCAACTGGGCCCTACAGTGTCCTACAATTATCATTCAGACAATGCATTGTATTCTACCCCGTGCCTGTTCAGTATTAAACATGTATTAAGTGTATTGAGTGATGACAGCTGACTGACAATGTAGCAGCATGGAAGATGAAAGGCACCCTTTCACTGACATCTATTACTCTTTACCTTCTATCAGCAGTTTAAGGTAAAGGCTTCTTGCCTAGTGGCTCTAATGTTCAAGTGAACATGATTGTCACCCTTGAGCCTAGGTTCACATTGGAGCGATTTTTCATGCGATTTGAGGAATCAAATCGCATGACAAGTCGCAGCCTATTGGCGGCAATGGCACTGTTCCAATCGGTGCGACACCGATTTTGTGGCACCGCACCGATTTGCAAAAGTAGTTCCTGCACTATTTTTGCCGATTTCAGGTGCGATTTCTATAGACGTCTATGTATGAAGCCACACAAATGTCTATCAAGTAGCACCTGAAATCGCGCTGACCTTGCTACTTTGAAATCGCGCTACTTCAAGTAAAGTAGCACGATTTCAAAGTAGCATCAGTGTGAACCAGGGCTTAAAGCCATGAGCAGTCATATAGGCTACTTAAACCGTTTTAGTAATATTAATTGTATAGTGAACAATGTTGAAGCTTGCTGCTACATAGGAGGTAATTACAAGTATCTTTGAAGGAATCTCACAGTGAAAGAAAAATAGGGTCTTCCTTTTCTGACTTTAACTTAAGAATACTAGTTGTCTGCCTGTCCTTGGCTTTAATACTTCACTGACCCTGAACATGCATACATTAAAAGAGTTAAATTAGAATTCCTGGTCTGCATACTTATAGATCAGTGTCTCACTAAATAATGAAGCTGCTTGATTAGCATTTCTATATGCTCCTGTTAGGCCTCGTACACACGAGGGGATATGTCTGCTGAAAACGGTCCGATGGACCGTTTCAGCAGACATCTCCGCTCGTGTGTATGGGCTAGCGGACAGATTTCTCCACCCGACAGATTTCAAAGCATGCTTTGAAATCCATCCGGTGGGAATCTGTCCGCCCGACATGTCTGCTGGTTAGTACACTTACCAGCAGACATGTCGTGCCCCACCGCCGCCGCGCCGCCGCCGAATGGATTCGGCGCATGCGCGGAAGTGTTTTACTTCCTGGTGCGGTGACGTGGCGATGACGCGGCGGCGTCAACGTCACCGCCGCGTCACCGCGCCGTCCGGCGGCGGGGAATTTGATCCGATGGTGTGTACACGCCATCGGATCAAACTCCCGATCGGACATATCCGATGGAAATGGTCCGCGGACCGTTTTCATCGGATATGTCCGATCGTGTGTACGAGGCCTTACAGTTTTTTTATGTATATTATATTAAGACACTGACTTTTGCATTTTTTTAGGGTTGATTTACTAAAGGCAAATGACCTGTTTACTTTGCTGGGGAATTCTCCCATTTTCACGCTTAGCAAATGTGGGGAAAAGATACTTTGCAAAGAATACCCAATCACATGCAAGGTGGCTAAAAAAACATACTTTGCCCACGATTGGATGATAAAAGTCAGCAGAGCTTCACTTTGTTCCCTAAGCTAAGGGAAAATTCCCTTGCTAATTGAGCAGCCTATTTGCCTTTAGTAAATTGACCCCTTTGTCCTTTTAGTTATAGATTTATATTTTTATATATTTGTATTATTACTAAAGTAGTATTACAAAAGGTTGAATAATGTGTTGAATCTCTGGAGAATATTTTGCATTCTTTTGCTGTGTGTACCTAAAGACCTTGTCTAGAACAGAAAATCCGCCTCTAATTGCTGCACTCTCATGCCTTCCTTGTTCAATAAGTTCTGGAAATATGATTTTCATATTGATTATATGATTGCATTTAAAATCTGTAATTGAATGTAAGTGTTTCAGTTTCATTATATTTAGTCTTTCAATTAATTAAATAATAATAGCTATGTGTCTGCAGATGATTGGGAAGTAAAACAAATTATCGACAAACTATAAAGTGTTTGATTTCCATGCCCAAGCAGAGCCTGTAACTATGTATACATTCAGCTGACCCTTAAAAGTCTATTAGAGAAAAGTAATAAAGCTATAAGAAAGTTATCTGTACATAAACTGTCAAAAATCCACTCTCTTCCCTACAGATAGTATTGCTAATGCTAATACTGGGATTTGTAAAGTAAAAGGAGAAATAATGGCATTTTTATTGCGATATCCCCTTTAAAAACACTCCACAGCCTTGGCAACCCTCCTCCTCATACTCTTCAGCTATATTCATTTTCTTTACATGAAAAGGTCTGTCTACTCAAAAATGATACTTAAATTATAGTTGGAGTCAAGCCAGATATAATAAATCAACCTTTGTCTTTGTTCCTAATGCCATAATTCCTAGCTCTGTTTCAACACAGTATGGGTTTGCTGGGTTATCCCGTCTTTCCTTCACCGTTCCCACAACCCTTTTGGAGTTATGCATGTTGTAAAATAAATATATCAAACAGGGAGAGCCTTCTATTGGCTGCAGACCTGGAAACCCAAGCACAAAGCTCTGATCAATAGGTCCTAAGAGATGCAAAAATGGTTTGGTTATTTACATCCCCTGTAATTATCCACACATCTTTTTGATATTGTCAGTGTGGATCTCCAAAAAACATTTCTTAATTTGGAATTTTCCATTTGTCTGGATGCACGTCCGACAGAAGTCGACACTTGCACGGAAGCATTGAACTTAATTTTTCTCGTCTCATCGTAGTGTTGTACATACTGTAACCACGTTCTTGATGGTCGGAATTTGGTGTGACCGTGTGTATGCAAGACAGCTTGAGCAGAATTTTGTCAAAAAAAACGCCAGAGTTTAGTTCGACAGAAAAAAACGGTCATGTGTAAAAGGCATTAGAGTTTGTGGTGACTTTCTGCTTTTTCTACTTTTCATGGCCCCAAAACTGAACATCTTTTATAGTAAAAAGTCTCTAAGATATCTCCCTTTTCATGTCATTGCTATTCATTAATGAGCTCAAGCTTAAGGCCTCCACTTCTTTTTCCAACTCTTAAATGTATAATCTTTTTCTATAAAATAAAGCAGAGGTGAAGTGCTACAACCCCATGAAATCAGGGAATTTTCCAGAACTGCCAGGTGCAGAAAGGCAATCGCACATCTGCAATGTCAATCATGAAAAGGGATAGTCTATAACTCCTTGCTCTTAAAATCTTCAGAATTTATTGGTTCTCCATAAATGACACAGTGTCAGACAGCAACTGTAAAGAAGTTTCAGCCTTGTGGGCCTTGTTCACTACGAATGCCATGTACAAAAATACCAAAAATACTTATAGAGTATAAGTCCTTCTTGGCAACACATGCAGTTTATTTGTCAATTAATAGATAATTAGAATTACTTGGAGAGGTTAAACACCATACATGGACAGACACAAATTTAATCAAAAACACAAACATAATTGGTTAGATATATATAAAAAAAAAACAGTGTGTCAAAACGAAAAATGAAAAATAAGCAAGAATGGCCAGTAGGAGAATAGAGATAGCACTAATACACCGTAACAATTTTTTTTGTCTTTTCATCTTTTGCTTTGTTATTTTATTGGATTTTAACCACTTGCCAACCTGCCACCGTCATTATACTGTGGCAGGTCGGCACGATCCCACCAGCCGTCGTAGCTGTACGTCGGCTCCTTTAAGCGGGCTAGCAGGCATTGCATTGCGGGGGTGCCATGGCTCGCGACCAGAGGTCAAGATGACCACCGGCCACGTGTGATCGTGTGATCGTGGGCACAAGAGGAAGAACAGGGACATGTGTGTGTGTGTGTAAACACACATATCCCTGTTCTGTGAGGAGAAGAGATGCAGATTGTGAGTTCCTAATAGCTAGGAATCACGATCTGTCATCTCCTATAGTGAGTCCCCTCCCCTACAGTTAGAACACACACTAGATAATTTCAATGGTCCAAAAATGTGTCAAAAGTGTGCGATGTGTCTGTCATAATGTTGCAGTCCCGATAAAAATTGCAAATCGCCTACATTACTAATAAAAAAATAATAATAATAACAATGCCATAAATCTATCCCCTAGTTTGTAGACGATATAACTTTTGCACAAACCAATCAATATACGCTTAGTGCGAATGTTATTACCAAAAATATGTAGAAGAATACATATTTGCCTAAACTGAGGGATTTTTTTTTTTTTTTTTTAATTGGGGTATTTATTATAGCAAAAAGTACAAAATATTTTTTTCAAAATTCCGCTTTTTGTTTATAGAGAAAAGAAAAAAAAACCGCAGAGATGATCAAATACCATCAAAAGAAAGCTCTACTTGTGGGTAAAAAAGGGCGTCAGATCTTCTTGGGTATATCGATACACGACCGTGCAATTGTCAGTTAAAGCAATGCAGTGCCGTATCGCAAAAAATGGCCTGGTCATTGAGCAGCCAAATCTTTTGGGGCTGAAGTGGTTAATGTATTTTTTTATTGTGTAACCAATAATGACGAAGCACGGTGCTTCCTGAGTAGAGACTCAAGCTTATGTCTTTAGCTAAAAGTTTAAAATTTGTTTTCCCTACATACGGATGAACTGGGTTTACCTGCAATAGTCATTGGTTTTCAGACATTTCAACTATTGTGTACTGTAAATGTCACGAATGTCACCTCTACCCCAACGCAGGTGGTCAGACACTATAGCTAGCTACTGTGTGCTTCACCTATAGCAGCCCACTTTCCCTTAACCACTTAAGAGCCCAAACAAAAGGCTGCTAAAGGACCTTGCCCCTTTTTGCGATTCGGCACTGCATCGATTTAGCTGACAATTGCGCGGTCGTGCGACGTGGCTCCCAAACAAAATTGGCGTCCTTTATTCCCCACAAATAGAGATTTCTTTTGGTGGTATTTGATCACCTCTGCGGTTTTTATTTTTTGCGCTATAAACAAAAATAGAGCGACAATTTTGAAAAAAATGCAATATTTTTTACTTTTTGCTATAATAAATATCCCCCCAAAATATATATAAAAAAATGTTTTTCCTCAGTTTAGGCCGATATGTATTCTTCTACCTATTTTTGGTAAAAAAATCGCAATAAGCGTTTATCGGTTGTTTTGCACAAAAATTATAGCTTTTACAAAATAGGGGATAGTTTTATTGAATTTTTATAATTTTTTTTTTTACTACTAATGGCGGCAAACAGCGATTTTTTTTTTGTGACTGCGACATTATGGCGGACACTTCGGACAATTTTGACACATTTTTGGGACAATTGTAATTTTCACAGCAAAAAATGCATTTCAATTGCATTGTTTATTGTAAAAATTACATTTGCACTTTGGGAGTTAACCACAAGGGGCCAATGCTGTATCCTGGCCTAGGCCAACAAGGCCCAGGCCTAGGGCAGCACTTTGCAGGGGGGCAGCACGGAGAGTGTGCCCGCCGACTTGCGCTACACTGTTAGGCAAAATTAGCGCCCCCATAAATCTGCCGCACTTCTTCCAGTATGTGGGCGGTTGGCATTCTGCAACTGTGGGGGGGGGGCGTTGCTTCTAATTTTTTACCATCCCTGTCCCACTGCAGAGATTTCCCTTCACTTCCTGTTCCATAGCTAAACAGGAAGTAAGAAAACATTTCTGCAAATTAAGGGAATCCATTGCCCCCCCAGGCCATCAGAACTAGTGTCCCCACTTGAAAATTTCAGGGTGGCTCTTAAACCACAAGGGGTGTGGCCTTGACAGGAAGGGGTGGGTCATATTTAAATTAGGGGCTGCACGAGTTTAGTCAGGCCTAGGGCAGCACAAAACCTAAATACACCCCTGCAGGGGGCGTTGTAGGGGTTATGTGTGACCTAACATGTGTTTACAACTGTAAGGGGGTGTGGCTGTAGGTGTGACATCATCGATTGCGATTCCCTGTATAAGGGATCACACGATCGATGACGCCGCCACAATGAAGGACGGGGAAGCTGTGTTTACACACGGCTCTCCCCGTTCTTCAGCTCCGGGGACCGATCGCCGCACTCCAGCGGCGATCGGGTCTGCGAGTCCCGCGGTCCCGGTCCCCAAGCTTCGGACCGGGTCACGGAAGCGCACCCGTGACCCACGGCTGGGTACTAGTACATGACGTACCTCTACGTGGATGTGCCCAGCCGTGCCATTCTGCCAACGTATATGTGCAAGAGACGGTCCTTAAGTGGTTAAGGCAAACAAGCCTCCTGGTATTTGGTTGCCCCCAGGACTTATACACAATGCTATAGTGCCTGTCCACCATGCCAGGGCAGATGCGAACAAAGCAAACAGACAGACTACTTGCAGTTAGCAGACATGTAATGTGGTTCTATGATGGTCCAGGTAAAGGCAGACTGGGTTCAGGGAAAAGTTAAATATCCGATTCAATAACAGTCCAGGTAAAAGGTTGGCTGAGTTTAGGGAAAAGTCCAATATCCAATCCAGGTCATACACAGGGAAATCCAGACTAGCAAAGCAGGGCAGACAAATGGGAGCCTTGAACAGGAACAATGCAGGTATACTATCTTTATCACAAGCAAGCAAGTGTTCCGTTTGTTTATAACAGGTGACTGACCATTTCAATCACCTTACAGGTGGACACAAACAGGGAGAACGCAACAGCCAACACCCGGATGCTGGAATGAGAAGCAGGAGCACAAAAGTGATCCTGACATTAAACGTGTCTAAATTAAAAATATTGTATGAAGGTCCAGTGTCAATATGTACGTCAACCTGAAGGTCATTATTTGCAGTTAAATATGCTTAATTTTAACACTTAGGCTGCGTACACACGACCGTTTTCCTCAGCAGAATCCATCAAGAAACTTGGTGGGAGAGCTTTTTTCCCAAGGAAACCGGTCGTGTGTATGCTTTTCATAAACAAGCAAGTTCTCTTTTTCCTCGACGGGAGTCGTCGTGTTCCTCATCGGGCTGGTTTTCCAACGAGAAACACGTTGGTGTGTATGCTTAGAAACCCGCGCACCTTCGGTAAAAGTAGTATTTGTAATGGAGATAGCACATTTGTCACGCTGTAACAGGCTAAAAAGTGCAAATGTCTCTTACCAAACTTTTACCTAACACGCAGTAACATGAGATTAGCAAAAGCAGCCCCAAGGGTTGTGCCAGTGGAATTGAACTTCCCCTCTTGTCTATGTGTTGAAGTCACCGAGTTTGAGAATGAGGAGATTTGGTCTTGACTGTGTGTACGCAAAGACAGCTTGTCAACTTTCTCGACAAGTCTAACAACGAACTCGTCGTGGAAAACGATGTGTCTTTTCTGACGGGTTCCTCGGTCGTGTTTGTACGAGGCCTTACAGCAAATCATATAGCAAAAACTGGTATTTTCTGTGTGATGTTGGTGGTTCCACCAAGTAATTGCTGCTGCAGCATTAGAAATATTTACTCTCTTTCTGTGCAGACATCTGTGGAATACTTGTGGTTACTCAGCAATTTTGTCTGGCAGTATTCCTTCAGAACAGATTTGTGACATTGCACTTCACAATATACAGTATCAGATTTTCCCCTGTGCAGTTCGTTTTGTTTCTACAGTAGTTAGCAGGCGGCAGGTTTGGCTCACATGTGTGTACAGGTCAGCATGTTTGAGTCTTCTGTTAAAGCTTAGAATATTAGATTTAAGCATAACTTATACACTTGCAGTAGTTTAATAACCTTGTGTAATGTTCAGGACTTTGATATCTGTTGTTCACCTGGCTTGGGTCACTGGTGTTTAATACATGGCATAATAATTGCCAGATTTTCAATGCTTTTATATTGATGTTTTTACAGTAACACGATAGAATCACTTTATACTACACTCTGTGAAGCTAAGAGGAGAAAACCAGATAATTCATATTTTAAGAAAAAACTGCCTGGAGTTCTGCTTTGAGGCTCCTACCTCCTCTAAAGAATAATACTGATTGCCAACTGGTGCTAACTGGTGGAACAAAGTTCTCCTATAAGATATCTAGCTTTCTGATTGAATAAGGGGCTCATTTTCTCTACACTTTTGGTGAAACATTTTCTAAAGGGATACAAACACTTTATTTAACAAAATAAAAAACGTATGCTTTGTTCTCATTTACACGTTTCCAAACGCACAGCAACCAGCAAAGAAAACATGTGCTTTTTCATGTGTTTAAAAAATAAATGGCAAAGAATGTTGCATTTGCGTTACCATTCGTTCACATCTGCAAATGCACAAACACATGGCAGATTTCCATCTGTTAATTTCTGAACGTAGGGCAACCCACAGGAAGATGCACACCATACCATGCTTTTCAAAAACACACGGCAATGTGCATTGTGCTTGTGTTACCATTTACGAACGCAGGGCAACCAGCCACAGAGAGCCCCAGCTGAGACTCCCTGGCCAATTGGGTCTGAGGACCCGCTTTTCTTCCTGATTGTCCAGGAGGAGAATCAAGAAGACAATAGCAAATATTCATTTGCTATTGTCACACAAGTGGGTGGGCTTGGGGCGCAGTGCTTTGCGCCCCCAGCCAACCCTTTTTTAAGCCAATTAGAGCCTCAAGCTCTAATCACATGCTTCAAAAAAGAAAAAAAAAACATTGGAATCCATACATACGGCACTCTGCATGTAGATTAGGGGCCAGGTGCATGGATTCGAGGGCCCCTGCGCCCCTAATGGACAGGTCACCACTGGGTTTGATCTATGCTGGGATTGATTATTCCATTAGGTTCTACTGAAAAGCAAGTTGGAGTTTAGCTGTAACAGGTTCAAATGCTCCCCTATCCAAAAAAAAAAACTGATTTGAGATGGAGGTAACTTGTAATCTATTTTTCAATGATGCATGTGCACTGTGTAGATTGAGGCAACTGAATATGTAAATCATGTCAGTTGTAAATCAATATTTTATTGTCAACAATAAAGAGGAATGATACAATTGACAAAGGAAAGAAGTTATTAACTTATACTGTTTCATGCAGAGAAATGAAGTAAGCTAATATTACATACTATGAATCAAAAGCTCTGGTTATAGTAATCGTCCCATGATGCATTATGGAAGATAAGTATTGTTGATAAACATGATATCACAAACTCTTTTTGCGGAAATACTGTGCTATTGTTGGGAATGTTGCCAGCTGGATTATTCTTTGTGTAGCTGTAGCTGCAGCTGCTACTGCCAAACAGGCATCAGCAGTGAGATTGTGAGGGATTGTCTCATCCCCAAACCCATCAACTTAGTAAGGACCTATGATTAAGTCAGAGGTGAGAAGGTAAGTATGAGCAACTGTTTATAGAGCACTGTAGTCAAAGCAAATTACTGTCACAATTTTCTGTACTGAGAGATCATAACTTTCTTTTTATTTAGCACTATTTTTATAACTATAACCAAAATTTTCAGTACTTTCACAGCACTGAACTTTGTATATTGTTGTATGTTTAATGACTTTATACTCACAAAAATAGTAGCATTTGTAGATGAACCAAGCTTACGCTCAGGTACGTTCAATTTAATTGTGAGAAAAGATTGCGATGCTTCTAAAAGCTTTCTGAGTTTTATAACAGATGTTTCTGACTGTCATTTGATCTGTGTCTGAACTTAATTTACCTCCTTCTAGGCTGGGTCAAGCTGATACTAACAGATGCTTATGTACCCAAGCCCTTAAATATAAAGCTAATTGTTCTCTGTAAATGATTTTCTTTCTTGCTCATTAAGGAAAGCATAATTCAGAGGCAATTGGGTTATACTGCCGCCTATGAGAGGATTTAAACACTGACAAAAAACAGTGACCAACTGACATAACCCTTCCTACTCCCAGCACGCCTCAGATGTTTGTTAGTGTCCTGAAAGGATAGACATCTTTTCTCAGTGGAGAAAAGATCTTTAACAGGCCCTGCATGGCAACCTGTCATGTCCGTAATGTTAGTTTGTCAACATTTAGGGGAATGGACTAAATTCATGTTTAAGGATCCAGTTTCTATTCACCCCAAACCTTTATTTGTAGAGTGCTTAGAGCTCAGGGTTCCAGGGTTTTTACTCCCTCTTTTCACAGTTCCCAAATCAAAAGGGGGTTTCTGCCCCATTTTGGATTTAAAGGCCTTAAATGTTTACATTCAGATTCTTCTTCATTTTTTATGGAATCCACCAGGTATTTCATTGCCTCCTTCCAATAAGGAAGACTTTTCAGCTTCAGTGGAAAACGTTTAAAGCTAAGAAGTCTACACTTTGCTTGGTGCAAGGTAAGACTTTTTACCCCAGCATATACTCTATAGGAAGAATTTTGACATTTTTGCAGTCAGGCCTGGATCGACATTTGGCTTTGACATCAAGGAGCAAATCTGGGCTTGTGATCTTTTTCCAAAGTCCCATTCTTTGACAAAGACTCATTTTATACAAGGTGTCTCTCATGTAGCTCCTTCTGTTCAACCACCTATAACTATTGGGGATTTAAATTTGGTTCTGTGGATACTTTAAAGACCATATTTTGAACCTAGCAGGGATATTCACAGTTCTGCCCTTTCCTGTAAGGTTTCTGGTCTTATACAAAACAATTTCTGGTCTTATCCAAAAATAGGGTGGCGTTGCAGCCCAGTGCCTCCTTCCTTCCTTTTGGTCTTTCACCTCAAAAAGGACATTGTTCTTTCATCTCTTTGTCTAACTCCAGTACATCCAGTACATTAGAGAGATAGCTCTCTTCACTGTCTGGATGTAGCGTGTGTTGTGCTGATTTTCTTTGCAGCTACGGTTTCCATTAGAAAACTGGTTCTCTTGTTATCCCCGAAGGTCCCCGTAAAGGGGAACCAGCTTCTTGTTCCACTTTCTCTGGGTATCTCAGACAGATTCAAGCTTGTTGTGTTAAGGATTAGGTTCCTGTTAAAGCTCATTCTACTAGATTTGTGAATGCCCATTTTCTGTTCATACCATCAGTTATAGTTTTATAGTTTTATCAGGTGGTTGTTTAGGCATCATCTGATGACAGCTACAGGTGTAAGGTCATTCAAGACACTCTTTGAGTTGTAGGCAGACCCCCGTTTCGTTATTTTGTGAACCTATTGTGAACCTATTATGCTGTGTACACACAACTATTTAGAAATAGAACATGTTTCCGATGGAAAAAAAGATCGTCTGTGTGCAAAAAACACACGCATGCTCATGCTCACGGCTGGATTAAGTGACTGATATCTCATGTCTAGGTACTGCCTATAGTATAATTACAACCAGTTATCTATTTTTACTTTTCAATTGCATGAGGTAAAACTTCTGTAAGATTTTTTTACTCCGCACCCTAAAAAAACGTTCCTTCACTAGCTGTCCTGTCCCCATGTCCTGCCTGGGAAAACAAGTGAGGAGACTGTTCCAAAATAGATGCTAACAGTAAAACACATGATACAAGTTCTAGCCTTTACCTCACCTTACACAAATATATTTTTATTGTTGTATCTATAATTGTTTGGAGAAATTAGTTCTCACTATTTCTATTGAAAAGTTTATTTATTGCTTCCTTTTGATGAGAAACCAGAGAGAATTTTGTCTTCCTCATGGTATAAAAAAATCGAAGGGTACTCATTCCAGGTATGTATCATATAGTGCAGGGGTGCCCAACCAGTGGTCCGGGGGACACATTTGGCCCACGGAGCCCTGTGATGTGGCCCGTGACCTCCTGCTCTGGGATGGCTGGTTAGCAAGCCCAGATCACGGATCGCTGATCCATCATCCCAGTGCATCAGTGTTGTGAATGAAGCTGGCAGAAGAGAAAGCAAACAACTGTGGAGCAGAGCCGCATAAGACAATGCTTGCTGTATAGCACCGGCACCTGTCACAGGGGGAGTGATACCAAATATGGGCCTATCTGTTCTGCAGTGGTTACTAGGCTGCTTTCAAACTGATAAAGCAGGAGGTCACTATAGAACAATCAGGCAGAAATGCAGCTTATGGACTAGGAGGGTAAATAAAAGAGGCAGAAGACTGTGTAAAAATGGGACACAGAGGAAGTTGATCATGATAGGAGGTAGAGTGGAGTAGTAGCTGATTATAGAAAATCAAGAGGAAGAGCAGAGCGGGAGCTGATCATGATCCCAGGGAGGAAAAAAGAGCTGATCAATGATCAGGGTAAAAGAAAGGGGGTATAGTGGCATATAATTGTGGGCAGGGTATAGAGGTTGCAAAGCATTAGCTTTTTTTTTTTTCTACCAAGAGAATAGTTGGACGGGAAGCTGAGTGTTCTGACTCCCCAGTCTAAACATTGAAAGTGTGATCTCTATCTTGACATCGTAGAGAAATTACATAGTAGAGAAGTTTAAACCAAACTTGTGCAAATCTTGACAGTATAAGCAGCCATATAGGTCAAAAGGTCATAATATGACCAGCTCCAGCAGAATACGATTACAATAGAGTCTAAAGCATAGAGAAAGAGGGACACACTAACTATACAAAGTACTCCCCTAGCTACAGAGTGAGGTTAGATAAAAATATTAAAAGGCAAAGAAAAGACAATGCAACTTTAACATGATACTTAGCATCTTTGGAATGGCAGAAGGAAACCACCCACCCATTAGTACAGACCCCCAGGGAAAACCACCCCCCTTGATTAGTACAGACCCCCCTCAGGACAAACCACCTCCCCTCCATTTGTACACACGCCCCAGACAAACCACCCTATTGGTACAGACCCCCCTCCATTAGTACAACCCCTCCTCCATTAGTACAGACCCCCCCACAAACCACACTCCCACCATTAATACAGACCCCCCTTCATTAGTACAGACCCCCATTAGTACAGACCACCCCCCACAAACCACCCCCCATTAGTACAGACCACCCCCCCTCCACTCCATTAGTACAGACCATCCCCACAAACCACCCCCCATTAGTACAGACCACCCCCACAAACCGCCCCCCCATTAGTACAGACCACCCCCACAAACCGCCCCCCCATTAGTACAGACCACCCCCTCCATTATTACAGACCCCCCATTAGTACAGAACACCCCCCTCCGCTCCATTAGTACAGACCACCCCCCCATTAGTACAGACCACCCCCTCCATTAGTACAGACCAGCCCCCTCTGCTCCATTAGTACAGACCCCCCATTAGTACAACAGACCCCTCACAGGACAAACCCCACCCAGGCGGCAGCTGAAAAGGAGAGGACAGTGTGCAGCCGCGCCGCCTGGGTGGAGAAGATCGTGACAGAGGCGAACAAATGCACGGCACAGACCGCCCCGCCCACTCCGCCCCCTACGACGTCACCACGGGTCTCTCGCCGAACAGAGACAGCCGCTTCGATCTCTGACAGGAGGATGAAGGGGGACGGACTTAAGAAGCCAGCCAGGAAACAGTGGCGGCAGTGGTGACCGGCGGAGAGAGCGCCACTGGACACCGACATGGAGGGGGAGGAGGAAGGGGAGCACTCTGGCACTTGAGCGCCCCCACCTATGTGGCACCTGGGTGAACTTCACCATTCGCACCCCGTCTAGGATCGGCCCTGCGCACGGTGGCCCTGTTGCCCATGGCGCCCTGTGCTGCCGTACAGCTCCCACACCCCAAAGGCTGGCCCTGAGTATAATATTCCTTCTTTACAATGGAATCTTTTTTTCTAGTGTTTAATTTTATGACGGCATCGCTTTGATGCCCCAATCAAGTTCTCTGCTGCAGATATTCAAATGATAACACGTTGGATTGTTTATAGTGTGGATACTTTCTGTTCTGCTTACTGTACACAAAATCCTCCTAAACCACTACCACCGTCACAAAGCCAAGCCTTGAGATCTGTGCTCTATTTTTATCCATCTTAACCTTTCTGCTGCTTTTGACACAGCAGACCTGTCTTTTCTGCTTTTTTTCTTACATCAGTTTGCACAATTTTTAGCTATTCCAGTGCTGTTTATGTTGCTTGGAACTTGAGAGATTTCATGCAAGTGCTGAAAAGGCCAAGGTTGGTAAGTAGTTCTAGGTCACACTATTAGAGTGTCTGGAAAGGGCGATGAACATCTTTAGTTTTTAGTAAACATTTAATGCGTTTGTTTTGATTGTGTCTTTACTATTCTTTTGCTGGATCCAGAGTTCTGTTTTGATCTTGGTCTTTCTAACTGGCTTTTTTCCCCATCAATAATATTCATTTGTCTGTACAATATGTAAAAACACTTCTAAGAAAAATGGATAGTACTCTATATTATCCTCAATGCTGTTACATTATAAGACATTTCCTAAAATGTGTGTTTTTTGTGTTTTTGTTGTATGTGAGGTTGTTATATCTGGCATCTTTCTAGTTCAATTGTATAGCATTTATGTATCTTTGAATTGCACCTGTCACTGAAAGATGCTTTTGATAGCTCTTGATTTCCATCTCCCATCATCTCACTGTGTATGTCTTTACAAATACTGGTAATGTGCATGCAAACCCCAGCAGTGAACTTCCCTTATTTGTTCTCTTTTGGTCTTTTAACCCCTCTAAGCACACAACCTAATGCTACCCAGGGTGCATGTGTCCAGCATGTGGTCAGAAAGAGAGTTTTTTTTATATAACAAACATGTTATACTAACCTCCACTGTGCAATATTGGATATGATTGACAGCAGCGCGAGACAATGGCTGCGCTGCTTTCAATCAACCAATGAATGAGCCGAGAAGCCAGCGCGTTCACGGCGCGGGACTTTCAAAGGAGTCAGGTGAATAAACGGGGTCTCGGGGGTGGCGCTAATGCCCAGATGTTTTTTTACCTTAACGCATAGAATGCATTAAGGTGAAAAAACATGTACCTTTACAACCCCTTTAAGGGGTCCATTTACTAAAGGCAAATAGACTGTGCACTTTGCAGTTGCTCCAGAGCTTAGTAAATGAGGAAAAGCTTTACTTTGTAAAATCATGTGCAAACGAAAAACTGCTGCACTGAAACCCCAAAGGATTCTAATCAGCCCCACCCAAGTTTCCTCTGTGAACTACATAATACCTCCCCACTATATTATAGAGGTCAGGAGAGAGTGCTCTGTAGTTTCAACAAAACATACTGTCCTAGGGTTACAACGCTTCATAGATTAGGTATGGTAAGTGAGTATTGTCACTCTAGGATATGAAGTGCGTTGTCAGCAGGATCACCAGGTGAAAATTAAAGGAAAAATCCCCCTAAAAAGAGAATTAATGCAGTTAGCAAATTGAAGCACTGAAAAGCTCCAATATATAATATTTTTGTTTTTGGGTTTGGGTACACTTTAATTTAGAATATCTTTTGAATTGTTCTTATTTATTCCTCTACCTAATGTATATATAATCTGATTTTTAGTACACAGCTTTCGTCCAAAATTTTCTGAAGGGACAAACATGAAAAATGTTTCCACGATACCAAATTGTACGATCTTTGTTTAACCACTTTAAGAACAGCCGTTGTCAATGTAAACAAACAGATCCCTATTCTGTCAGGGGAGGAGAGAGAGATCATCTGTTCCTAGTGATCAGGAACAGCAATCTCTCTCCTCCTCTAGTCCCCCCACAGTTAGAAACACCTCCCAGGTAACACATTTAGCCTCTTGATCACCACTAGTGTTAACCCATCCCTTACCAGTGTCGTTTACACAGTAATTAGCGCATTTTTATAGCACTGATCGCTATATAAATGTCACTGGTCCCAAAAAAGTGTCAAAAGTGTATGATCTGTCCGCTGCAATGTCACAGTCCCGCTAAAAATTTCTGATCACCACAATTACTAGTAAAAAAAATAATATTAATACAATGCCATAAATCATTTCCGATTTTGTAGAGCCTATAACCTTTGCGCAAACCAATCAATATGCACTTATTGCATTTTTTTTAACAAAAATATGTAGAAGAATACATATTGACCTAAACTGATGAAGATTTTTTTAATTTTTTATTTTTTTATTTTTTATTTTTTTTATTTATTATAGCAAAAAGTAAACAATATTGTTTTTTTTCACGTTTTTCGTTCTTTTTTTGTTTATAGTGCAAAAAATAAAAACAGCAGAGGTGATCAAATTCCACCAAAAGAAAGCTTTATTTTTTGGGGAAAAAGGGACATATATTTTGGTTGGGTACAACATCACACGACTGCGCAAATGTCAGTTAAAGCTAAAGAGTGCCGTATCGCAAAAAAGTGGTTAATCAATACAGTTTTTGTTAAAAAATACAATACAAATACAATACATTTCATCACTTAATCATTTAATTTGGTCGTATGAGAATTTTTGAACTTTAGTAATCTTTTCATTTTTGATATGGAGTCTAGCATGCAAAAAAAACCCCAAAAAACGGACAATCATTTTACCAATAATCTCATTGGGGGTTATTTACTAAAGGCAAATCCTCTTTGCATTTCAAGTGCAAACTACAAGTGCAAAGTGCACTTGAAATTACACTGAAAGTGCACTTGGAAGTTCAGTCGCTGTAGATCCGAGGGGGACATGCAAGGAAAATAAAAAACAGCATTTTAGCTTGAACATGATTAGATGATAAAATAAGCAGAGCTTCCCCTCATATCTACCCCTCAGACTGCACTTCCAATTGCACTTTGTACTTGTATAGTGTAAAGTAGATTTGCCTTTAGTATATAAACCCCATTGTGTGTACTAGGCTTAACTATGTAATCTAAAGACTTAGGCCCAGATTCAGAGAGAATTAGATTCTCGTAGAGTATCAGAAATACACTACGCCGCCGTTTTTTACCTGGCTCTATGTGGAATCCAGGTAGATTTTGTCCAGTAAACGACAGCGGCGTAGTGTATTTCTCCCGTCGCAATCCATCTGCGCGAGTAGGGGGCGCGAAGCATTTAAAATAGGCGCGTTCCCGATCGAACTGTGCATGGTCCGCTCGCAAATTTCCCGCCGTGCATTGCGCGAAATCACGTCGTTACGTCGTAGTAGCGTCGTTTACGTACATTCCTATTCCCGAACGAGTTACGTTAAAAAAAAAAAATATTTTCAAATCGACGCGGGAACGACGGCCATACTTTACATGGGTTACGCACTGTTAGACCAGCAAAAAGCTCCTCTAACATTACGTAGCCAAAAAATGACGTAGGCGATTGCGAGGGACACTCGTACCTTCGTGGATCGCCGTAAAAACTAATTTGCATATCCCGACGCATGAAAACGACGCAAACTCCTCCCAGCGGCCGCAAAAATATCGCAGCGTAGATCCGAAGGCTTACGAAGACGTAAGCCTCTCGGATCGAAGCCCGAAGCCGCCGTATCATGGTTTGAGGATTCAAACTAGTGATACGGCGCGCAAAATTTGAAATTACTCCTGTCTAACACCAGTTAGACAGGCGTAATTGCTCTGTGAATCTGGGCCTTATTGTCTGATTCACTAAAGGAGTTGGAAATCTACATACAATAAATTGTATACAAATTCAATTCAGCTCTCTGATAATGTGCAGATAAAATATGTAAACGGGAATTTGTGTTTTAAAAGATTGGATAATTGACGTGAATATTCACATAACTTGGAGTGTAAAGACTCTCACATCCTTTATTAAATGTTCTCTTGCACCTACCTTGTCTATTCACTTCACATCAGAATAATTATATATATATATATATATATATATATATATATATATATATATATATATATATATATATATATATATATATATATTAGGTAATAATTAAATAATAGTATTTTTTTTTTTTTTTTATTAAATAGATTTTGTGTTGTTAATCCACAGTTTATTAAAGAGGTGGAAACCAATAATGATGTGTGAAGTAACCCACAATCAGATTTTATATTTTATTTAATAAATAAATACAAAACTATGGATGTTGCATGTTGTACATTCATTTCTAAAGTTTCTTGTACATTTTATTATCTATGAAAAATAAAATATGTTACAAATAAAAATATTGGTTCTGTAAGACATGGATATATGTATATAAACATATATTCGTTTATTTTTTTTTAAATAGATACATCATATAGGGGTGCAACACAATAATACATTTGACCCATACAGACCCCTTTAGCAAATATAATTCATTGTTCAGAATGCTTTACAAGGATAAAATTGGTTTAGTTACTATGAGCTACCGCACTTATAATTGAATCTTTATTTTTTGTGCTGCCTTTTTGAAAAAAGCCAAAAATGAATAAGTAAATTGACTAAATTCCTCTTGAAATAATTTATAACTAGACACTCCAACAAGTTTATTTATTGCATGGTCGAATATCAAACAGCGTGCAGTTATAAAGGCTTAGCGTTACATACAAACTTATGTCACTAAGCTTAGAGAAGATGCCCAAATGCTTGCTCACATGAAATAAATGACGTGTGACTCACAAACTCTAGTGGAACAGTGCCCCTGGAGAACAAGTTGTAACAGCTGGACTCAAAAAGAAAATGATCTACCAAATCATCACTCTGCGTACCACTAGATTTGACCGCATTTACTATTTATCAGTTCTGTGACACTTTTTTTTGTCTCTATAACTACAATATTTTTGTCATTAAACAGAACTTAAATCTGTACATCATTTAAAATATATGTGATGGATGAAAATGAGCAGATCCTACAGCAAATGATGAATATTACATCAAGGAGACTGCAACATATAGAGCTGAAAGAGCGATACCGAATCACAAAAGAGCTGGGTAGTGGCTCTTATGGGCATGTGATACAAGCTGAACATAAACTACAAGGTAAGTCCCGAGAAAGAATGTCATATTATCATTTTATTTATATAAACCAAATTACATTAATACTTGCTTTCTTTTTTTTTAGCAGTAAGCATTCTACAACCAATATTTTTCTAGTTTGAGTGTTTCCTTTAAGGGAAAAACTACATGGGGCATGTAATATCAAAAAATTAGATATTGGTTGCAATTTCTTCAAATCATTCATTTTCATCAAGATGTAGCAGTAACATAATACCTCTAAAGTTGGTTAAAGTGCATGAAAACCTAGTAATGTTTGTAATACCTCTGTGCAAGGAAAAGGTCAGTGACCCTCCAGTAGATAAGAGACTGCTATGCAATATAGCTATTTTCAAAAATAGAAAGTTTATAAAAAAAGTTAAACAAGAACCCTTATATATATATATACTGTATATATAAATATATATATAATTAAAAATCTGCGCTACCCCCATATATATATATATAAAAAGTGTGGTGCAACAAGTTTGCGTGAATGCAAAGAGATGGTGCAAACTGCAATAGAGCAAAAAAAACAAGTGAATTCTTAACAATAGTACTAATTGATCTTAAAGTGACAGTGCTGCAACTATAAAGAAAACCGGAATATTCAGTAATATAGGTATGTAAAAAAGTAAAAATAGATCCGCAACCTAAAATATTGCAAAACACAGTGCAAAAAATAAAGACTTTTTTTTTTTAAATACTGTATTTATCGGTGTATAACACACACTTTTTTCCTCTGAAAACAGAGGGTAAACAGTGCCTGCGTGTTATACGCCGATATGTTTTACCAATAGGGGGCGGGGATCGGGCAGTCCGCCCCAGGAGCCACCCATTGGGGGGGTGTCAGGCTGGGCATCCTGCCTCCCCTCGCCCTGGAACAATGCTCCCTGCATAGTATGAAGTTGAGAAAAAAAAAGTCGCTTGTCAGCCCCTTCTACACCGCTCCTCCTGTATCAGTGTCATTGTAAAACAAAGCTTTTAAATATCTTTATAGCTTCGTTTTTTTTTCTGCTCTCCTCCTCCTCTGATGAGTGTAGCAGTCACATGACCTACTTTGTAACATCAGAGGAGAGCAGTCATGTGACCAGGTCAGTGAAAAAAAACGGAGCTATTGTGGTAGATGGAAGCTTCAGTTTGCAATAGGAGTGACACAGGAGGAGCAGTGTGGAAGGGGGTGACAGTGATTTTTTTTTTACTTTACTGTAGAGAATGCTGGCAGCACTGTCCCGGGAGACTGGGGGTCTCATGGGAGTGCAGTGTGGCTGTGTACTGGATGGGGGAATGTATAATGGATAGGGGCTGTATAATGGAAGGGGGATGTATAATGGATGGGGAGGCTGTGTACTGGATGGGGGGATGTATAGTGGATGTGGGGGAATATAAAGTGGATGTGGGGGCTGTGTACTGGATAGGGGATGTATAGTGGGTGTGGGGGAATGTATAGTGGATGGGGGGCTGTGTACTGTATAGGGGGATATATAATTGGACAGGGGCTGTATACTGGGGAGGGGGCTGTATAATGGATGGGGGGATGTATAATGGATGGGGGGGCTGTGTACTGGGGAGGGAGCTGTGAAAACATTTTTTCCTTAAACTTCCCTCTTAAAATTAGGGTGTGTGTTATACGCCAATAAATACGGTATTCTGAAATAAATAAAAAAATAGAGAACAACAAAGTCCAATAAGATGAAAAGGAAAAGTCCAATTATAAACAGCTCCTAAAGCTGGTGGTGATCCAGGAAGTAACGATACACATCTTCCTCCTTTGTTTCCAAGCTGCAAACACAAGATACTAAAAGTGGCCGCTTACCAGATAGGTTGGATCTCTATAATGGAGCTCTTATGGGCTCAGTATCAAAAGATATCCTCCTGGTAACAGCAGCAATCTGGTCAACCTTCCATTACTGAATCCACTGGTCAGCTGGGTGCAGTGTTGCCAACCTACCAGATTGAAATTTACTGGCACGACACACGAAATGTACTGGCGCAGCCACGTTTTTAATGGCATTTCACAAAAGTTACTAAATTACATTTTTAGGTGCAAATTTCAGTATTTAGGCTACACACAAGTACGCTAGGCAAATGGCAATGTGATAAGGTAGATATTAAGGTAACAAAAACATATTTTTGTTATTTTCAATATAATAAGGGCAAATTTAGTCACATCACCCCCTGCCTCCATTCCCCTCTGCCACCAACACCCCCTGCCTTCAGCCCCCTCTGGGGTGCCACAATCTCCCCCTGCTTCAAATCTCCCTCTGCTTCCAATCTCCCCCAGGCCCCCTGCCTCCATCGTTCCCTGCCTCCATCCCCCTCTGCGGTGCCACCAACAAGCCCTGTCTCCATCCCCCACCCTCTGCGGTGCCTCCAATCACCCCCTGCCTCCAATCACCCCCTGCCTCCAATCTCCCCCTGCCTCCATTACCACCTGCCTCCATCCCCCTCTGTGGTGCCACCGCAGCCACCATCACCCCCTGCCTCCAATCACCCCCTGCCTCCAATCTCCCCCTGCCTCCATTACCACCTGCCTCCATCCCCCTCTGTGGTGCCACCGCAGCCACCATCACCCCCTGCCTCCAATCTCCATGCGCAGTTTCAAGCCGAACCGATCTCAGCTATTGCCAGTTTTTACGAACTTTTACTTTTTAACATATTATATATATATATATACAGTGGAAACAAGCGGTTAACAAGCGCTTTGAAAGACGTGGTTTGCGACTCAGTTCGTGAGTGCTGTCTTGCAAAAGACACTCAGAATTGTCCGGTTCGTTTCTGAATCACGAGCTGTCCCCGAGTATTTCCAAAGCTCTCCAGCGCCCCCCCACCTCTGGCCACATGCAGTATTGCATGCAATAGAAGTCAATGCGGAACTAATTATCTTTGTTTCCATTGACTATGGGAAAACCTGCTTTGATATGCGAGTGCTTTGGATTGCAAGCATTCTCCTGGAACAAATTAGGCTCATAATCCAAGGTTCCACTGTGTGTGTGTGTGTGTGTATATATATATATATATATATATATATATATATATATAAAATTAGGGCTGTGGAAATTAAAGATTAATTCCTCGATTAATCGTTCATTTTTTTGATCGATCAACATTCTTTATATATATATAATCAAGGTGAGGTAGCATATACAAAATATTTCAAAGTGTTACTAAACCCAGGACTCTGCATTCACTATATCTGGTTTCCCACAATACACAGAACATGGAAATGCAGTTATTTTAGTAAATATAAACTGCTAAATACCCTTTCTCATCAGCAGTACATAACAATCTTGTGACTTCTATCAGTGTGGGGTTAAAGCTTGTAGGATGCGTTTCCATTCTACTATGACTGTCCTATGAGCCTGCAGGACCCCTGACCCTCTGTCTAGACAGTGCGGATTGGTCCTGTGCTAATCACATGCACCCTCCCAAGAAAAAAAATAAAACTCTCTAGCAATACACACCAAACTGAGCATGTGCCGAGTGACTCCAAAGGCTCTGTCTTATCAGGAGATGGATTGGCGACTGTGGAAAAAGATGAGTATCAGAGATGACAGGATCAAACAGGTTAAATCCTTTTTACACACTGCAGAGGATTGACCCCCCTTAGGTTCCACAGTGAGTATAACAAGCATGTTTTACTGCATATACAGACTGATTTTACTGTGGTGGGTTTGGTAACACTTTAAGGTGAATACCTCTTCCTCAAGTGTACTCAAGTGTATAGTATCTTGCCATTTATCTGTAAATGCTGGTACCTTCCTTTTTAATTCTGGGATTTAACATGCATTTTTAAATGTTAGATTTTACTGGTCAAACATTTTGCAGAGGTGTATATCAGCCAGTAAACATGTACAACATTTGCATCAGATTGTGACTGTAACAGATTACTGGATATACACAATATTGTCAAAAGTATTGGGACACCTGCCTTTACACACACATGAACTTTAATGGCATCCCACTCTTAGTCCATAGGGTTCAATGTTGAGTTGGCCTACCCTCTGCAGCTATAACAGCTTCAACTCTACTGGGAAGGCTGTCCACAAGGTTTAGAAGTGTGTCTATGGGAGAGTTTGACTATTCTTCCAGAGGCACATTTGTGAAGTTAGGCACTGATGTTGGATGAGAAGGCCTGGCTTACAGTCTCTGCTCTATTTCACCTCAAAGGTGTTCTTTAGGTTAATGTCCGGACTCTGTGCAGGCCAGTCAAATTTCTTCACACCAAACTCACTCATCCATGTCTTTATAGACCTTGCTTTGTGCATTGGTACGCAGTCATGTTGGAATAGAAAGGGGGCATCCCCAAACTGTTCCCACAAAGTTGGGAGCATGAAATTATCCAAAATGTCTTGGTATGCTGACGGCTTAAGAGTTCCCTTCACGCAAACTAATGGGCCAAGCCTTGAATTGACTTGACTGGCCTGCACAGAGTCCTGATTTCAACCCGATAGAGCACCTTTGGATGAATTAGAGCTGAGACTGCAAGCCAGACCTTCTCGTCCAACATTAGTGCCTGACCTCACAAATGCACTTCTGGAAGAACGGTCAAACATTCCCATAGACACACTCCTAAACCTTGTAGGCAGCCTTCCCAAAAGAGTTGAAGCTGTTATAGCTGCAAAGGGTGGGCCAACTCGATATTGAACCTTGGGATGCCATTAAAGTTCATATCCATGTAAAGGCAGGGGTCCCAATACTTTTGACAATATAGTGTATATTGCAAACTCATTTGCATGAAGGTCATTTTAGAGATTTAAGTACATTTTTAACAGGGATGAATTAATATCTTTATTTTTGATATATATGCATTTTATTTATGCATGTATGTGGTTCTTCTGTAGTGATTTGGAGGTGTGTATACTCTCCCCTATGCCAAATGACCACAGTGAGGCCTGTAGGACCAGTATACATGGCCCTTTGCAGTTATGCTTGTTTGTGGCTGCAAGCTAGTTGGTTTATGACCTCTTCAGGTCTCTCCCCTGGTGTGCAAGTATGTATGCTATACCAGGTGGTGCCTGCCTGTAACTATAATTTATATGTTTGAGAGCTGTATTATGACACGCTGACCCAGATAATTACCTGGGGCCCAGTGAGTGAGGGGCGCCTTGACTCCAATTGGTATCTATTTTTAGTATGAAGCTTACATTGGCATAAATTCATCAGCAGACTGCGCCACCACTTTCCTTGCACAGCAGGAACAGAACTCATGTTACGGCTACAAAAACCGCTGCACAGAACAGAACTCTGACCAGCGGCCCATCTGAAAACCTTCATGTTTGTGACGGAAACAGGAGTCAGCTCTGCCTTTTTGTTATGTGCTCTACGTTGATGGGAGATCCGTGAAGTTCTGTCTGTTGGTTCTGGTGCTCATCCATCATCTAAAAACTGTCATGAGACAGTTTGCAGCTGTTAAAAAAGATGTTCGCACCGTGAGGAAGGATAGAGGATTGTAAAGTAAATAAGTCAATCTATTTAGTGTACAAGCATATACAGATGCATGTGTTACATAGGGTTACTAAAGCAATTTTTTTTTTGAAAAGCCTATGGCGTGTGTAACAAACCCAAAAACTTCACCCGGTGCAGAAAAAATGTGCACACACATAAAGAGTGGTCACAAAAACGCGCAGACAGGTGCAGCGTCAAGTGGTCCTCCTTTAAAAAAGGACCCAAATCCTGATCCCCCGAGCGAGGTACTGTGGTCTGAGCAACAGAAGCCGACACGGACCCAACTTCCTTGGAGGGTCTGCCGAAGCAGAACCTTTCCAGTACTAGGTGGGGCTCTCCCTATTGGGAGACCCCATAAGAGCTGGCGAACTAAGCCAGAAAGCCATGTCCGCACACTTCCAAGACATTCAGGGCTGGCCTGAGGACCGGCACCCTACTAATCACACAGTGAACAAATAATGTACACAAACAAAAAAAGACAAAAACGTGACAAACATAGGCTAATAAATAAAATAAAGTGGGGGGATGGGATAGTGGAGAGGAGAATGAAAGAAGTGGTCATTGTGTTATACAATGACCAGGCCCTCCGGCCAGGAATAAAAAATTCCTCCGGTCCTAACCAAAAGGCCCGGCCCAGGAGGCAGGTGCTAAAAAAAAAGCGTGTTGCTGGTGCAAGGACCGTGGTATCTTTAAATCAAAGTGATTCTCAGATACCCCTGGACTGCCACTCCAGGGGCACATGCACCATAGGCTTTTCGTTCCAAATCCAACCCCCCGAGCGGCCAGTGCAGTCCTCCACCCCTGCCAGATAGAGAGCCCTTCAAGGTTTTCTTAGGGAGAACTGCCGCTCCAGTTAGCAGCCTCCACCAATACTAGCCCTTCCAGACCCCCAGTGAACCCAGCAGATTTGCATGATCCTACCCCATCTGATCCCAGGGCATTACCAGCTCCTCCTTCTGGATCGCTGACAGAGATAGCACTTACACCAGCCAGCCAGAAGGCCGGACTAGAAATCGGCAAAAGGACCAGACCAAGTGCAGCCACCCATCCTCACCAGGAACACCCTTCCAGATGGCTCAGACACAACCATAGGCCGGCCCCCAGTATCTGTCGGGCAGCACAACGTAGTCCCTGCTGAAACCATCCTTCTACGTGCAATGATGTCATTGGATTGCATCCACCCTCCCCATATAGGAGGTGCTTGAGCACTCCTCTGACAACTGATAAGAACAGATACTACACTTGATCTTAGCCAAAAGGCCGAGAAGCTAAAGCTATTACTAAAGCTATATACAAGTATTTTTTCATATACTATAGAAGGCATTCTACATTTTGGCTTATTTCAGAAGTACAAAGAGCAATTTGTGCAAACCCTGGTAAGCTACGATGAGGGAAAAAAGTATTTGATCCCCTGCTGATTTTGTACATTTGCCCACTGACAAAGAAATGGTCAGTCTATAATTTAATGGCAGGTTTATTTTAACAGTGAGACACAGAATAACAACAAAAATATCCAGAAAAACACGTTTCAAACATTTCTAAATTGATTTGCACTTTAAGTGAAATAAGTATTTGATCCTCTATCAATCAGCAAGATTTCTGGCTCCCAGGTATCATCTACAGGTAACGAGCTGAGATTGGCAGCACGGGAGTGCTCCTAACCTCAGCTTGTTACCTGCATAAAAGACACCTGCAGTGGTGTATTTAGGTTTTGTGATGCCCTAGGCTTGACTAAACTTGTGCACCCCCTAATTTAAATATGATCTACCCCTTCCTGTCAAGACCACACCCCTTTCTGTTTAAGACCCGTATTGAAATTTTCAAGTGATGACACTAGTTCTTAGGGCCTGGGGGGGGGGCATTGTATTCCCTTAATTTGTAAATAGTGGTAACAGAAATTAATCTGCCCTTTCTGTGTTCCCACCACTGCGCTTATGAACAAATAGTGATAATCAAATTTGCAAAAGAGTGCAGCAGCTACTTTAAAAAAAAATCAAACTGTGAAAAACATATTCTAAAACTCTAAACTTAAGCCCCGTACACACGAACCTCGCTGGGAGCCGCATTCTGCCAAGAACCTCGGCCGTGTGTACTCTCTCTGCGAGCCCCGTCCGTCGGGAAACCCGTCGAGCAAATAGCGGAACGATGTGTCCTGCCCGTCGAGGTACTCTGCCGTGTGTACGCGGCATAAGTGTAATAAAATATAAGCAGCGCTTTAAAAAATGTAAGATGAAATATCCGTTTTCACAGGTATTCAAAAATAATGCTAATGTCCATAAACATCACCATGTGACAAAAGTGAATACGTGCACAAATTCCAAAAAATATATATAAATGTGTTTAAATATTAATTAAATATAAGTCCATATATCACATGAAGTAGGTTTGTAAAAAAAATGATAATAGCTTCCAATCTTCCACCACACCCGGTGTCATTGAATCTTCTCCCGTCAGATGCAAAACTCACCAACTCAAATTGCCTTACACTCTCGTGTTTGGCGTGTTAACGTGTACAAAAAGACCTCACTGGTAGGTGTAGCAGATAATCCCAGTTCCAACCAATTCACTGCCAGAAAGCTATGCATGTAAATAAAAGAAATGCTAAAAATTGCGTGATACCGTAAAATCAGTTTAACCTCCCTGGTGGTATGATTATTTCAGATTTTAGCAGCTGGAAGCGGTATAAGGAAATTTGGCGTTTTATATTATAGGCCTGTAATTTTTAGGAATAACTCACTTAAATCTGACCAAACAAGAGTCTAGTAGACATATGGGTATGATACAATTTGAAAAACAAAATTTTTATGACGATTTTCCCCACAAATCGCTATCGTTCAATTCTGCAAGTGATTATAATTTATTATCGCTGTTTTCTAGCTGCTCTAAAACCACTTTTGACATAAAGGGACACTTTTGGTTGCTATGGACAATCTACAGTTTTGAGGCAGAAAGAACAGTTTTTATTATACAAAAGTACATGTAGGGCACTAAGAAGACCACTAGGGACAAAGGGTGTGTGTATTTTTACATACAGTACTGTAATATATAAGATTTCAGTATACTGTATGTAATGTGTTGGTTTACTTTTTTTAATTTGGGGCCGTCCTCCGCCCCTGTGCGTCGTAACGTCGCAGAGATCGGCGGCACACAGGGACACTGTTTGAATCGAGCGAGGACGCCACCCGCTCACACAGCGGGGAGGCATTGCAGGATCCAGGGACAAGGTAAGTAACTTTGTCTCTGGCTTCTGCGAGGCGAGCCCAAGTCTGGCTGGGCGATACCGCTTTTGGTACAGAAATCTTACCCCGAGCCAGACTCGGGAATACCGCCAGGAGGGTTAATAACACACTTAAATCTTTAAATATAGCACTCACATTAATCTAAAAAAAATAGATCTATACACTGCACAGCAAACACTCTTTCAGAGATGAACCGAAAACCGAGTATATTGGTCGCGGCGGACCCAATGTGTCAACTAATCGCTCATCACCTCCCCGCTGTTCTTTCCTGGATCTCCGCTTCCTTGATCGGCCTTGATGCGTCACACGTTCACATCAGATGGTTGCTGCACAGCCAAAAAGGGGAAGAAAACCAAGTCTCAAAGCCTAGAGAAGCCTATGGAACAGATTTGCTAAGACTTGATGACAAGTGGCATCTCTATGCGGGGCTTCATACAATCCTGGGACATAAAAAAATCTAAAAGTTCTCTGGAACAATACTACCTGTAGTTACCCATTTCTGCAGTACCCTGCACTTTACATGGGTGCCTATTATCCTATAATGCACCCTTTGTAATAACTGCTTTATGCAGAGGAAGCTTTCTGTGCCCTCTTTAAAATTAGTTATTCGTTTTAGCCTAATGCCTTCTAATAAAAGCTCCATGTACTTTGATGGTCAGCATGTAACCTCGTGACTTTTTTCCAAGTGTCAGAAACAATGCAGTCTGTAAGATTTATATCTGATAGAAATATTCCTGCTTTTGAACAATTTGACCTTCTATTACGCAAACATAATTTCTACATGAAACCACTACCTGTGGAAGGGAATTCCACACCCTTACCACCCTTATAGTAATGAACCCTCTACGCAGTTTAAGGTTAAACCGCTTTTCTTCTAATTTAGTGTCCTTTTAAATTTCCTTATGCTGAAAAGTTTTATCCCTATTGTGGGGTCACCAGTACAGTATTTGTACATTGAAATCATATCCCCTCTCATGCATCTCTTTTTTTTAAGGCCTTCTCCTTTGCTTTTATATGCATTTTTACATTGGAGTTAAGCCACCCAGGACTTTTATTAGCTCTTAAATTTATTTCCCATTGGGATGCACTTGCTAATGCCTTATTTAACCACTTGCTTACTGGGCACATACACCCCCCTCCTGCCCAGGTGAAATTTCAGCTTCCGGCACTGCGTCGCTTTAACTGACAATTGCGCGGTCGTGCGACGTGGCTCCCAAACAAAATTTACGTCCTTTTTTCCCCACAAGTAGAGCTTTCTTTTATCGCCTGTGCGGTTTTTATTTTTTGCGCTATAAACAAAAAAGAGCGACAATTTTGAAGAAAAATACAATATTTTTTACTTGTTGCTATAATAAATATCCCAATTAAAAAAAAAAAAACACATTTTTTTTTCTCAGTTTAGGGCGATACATATTCTTCTACATATTTTTGGTAAAAAAAAAAAAAAAGAAATCGCAATAAGCGACTGGTTTGCGCAAAAGTTATAGCTCTTACAAAATAGGGGACAGAATTATTATTATTATTTTTTTTTTTTTACTAGAAATGGCGGTGATCTGCGATTTTTATTGGTACTGCGACGTTATGGCGGACACATCGGACACTTTTGACACATTTTTGGCGCCATTCACATTTATACTGCGATCAGTGCTATAAAAATGCACTAATTACTATATAAATGTGACTGGCATTGAAGGGGTTAACACTAGGGGGTGAGGAAGGGGTTAAATGTGTATCCTAGGTGTGTTCTAACTGTGGGGGGAGGGGGGGGGTGACTGGGGGGGTGACCGATCTGTGTCCCTATGTAGGAAGGAATACAGATCGGGCTCCTCCTCTCCAGAGACAGGACGCTGTCTCTGTGTAAAACGGCAATGAGAGATGATCTATGAGATCATCTCTCATTCGCCCACAGATCGCATCGCAAACGGCCACTCTGATTGGCCGTTCGCCACGATCTGTGATTGGCCGTGTCCAAGGGAATGCCCAAAGGAGATGCCGTCAAATGATGGCATGTTGGATATTCAGACCCGCGCTGTTGCCGTCATTCGACGGTAGCGCGGGTCTGAAGTGGTTAATATGCTCTTAAAGCATACCCATTTCTCCTCTGTGTTCTTTGTTCCTAAGATTTTATCTCAATTTGTAGCAATGCTCGTAGCTTAGGGAAGTTGGCTCTTTTGAAACCAGTTTATTTGTATTCCCCTTATGTTTCCGTGATCAGGTCTGTATTGTTGGTAATCAGTAGGTCTAGCAACACATTGTTTCTAGTTGGTGCGTTTACCATCTGACCCATGAAATTGTCCTGCAAGACATTTTGGATCTGGCGTGCTATGTCTGGATAAATAAAATCCCCCATTATGATGACACTTACCATCCATACCGCTAATCCCAATTGTGATAGGAGGTCCGCCTCCACCTCCTTCCTCTGGTTAGGGGGCCTACTCCCAGTATTACTTTCCCCTTAGGTTTTTTTTGCAGCTCTACCCATAAGGATTCCACTGCCTCCCTTTCTCCCTTAGTGATGTCATCACTCACATTCACTTGTACATCATGACAGCATGTCCGTTTTCATCAGAATTCCCCCGATCCGATCTGCTATGGATGGATGGGGACGTATCGCCATCCGTCTGGTTTTGGCGGATTGGATCGGATCGGATGTCTGTAGATATGTCTCCGCTGACATCCGACGCTCCATAGTCCTATGGAGCGGCCATTCAGGTCCCCTGTCAAAACTGACAGGCGGACCTGAGCGGTCCAATCGTGTGAAAGGGGCCTAAGAATTGAGTCCCCTACCACCATCTGTCTTTCCTTTCCCTTGGCTTTACTCCCACCCTCAATGGAGGAGTTATCCCCATGGCAGCTAGGGAAGTCACTCAGCTCCAGCAGTGCTGGTCTCTGACTGGTTTCATAGCATGGCCTGCTTAGCATGGCCTGTATGCTAAGCCCAAAAACTATGAGTTTGGGCAGCAATGTATCCCATTTCTGGGACTAATCATCTCAATTGAAGGAATCAAGATGTACCCTCAAAAAATCACTGCAATCCTAGACTGGCCAGTCCCCGTAGATAAGAAAAGAATCCAACACTTTGTAGGATTTGATAATTTCTATTGGAAATTCATTAAAGGGTTTTCAGCCATCATTGCTCCCATTACTCAGTTAACCAAACAGGGCATCCATTTCCATTGGTCTCTGGAGGCTCATGTTGCTTTTGAAACCCTTAAGAGACTATTCACCTCTGTTTAAAGCATCCTTACTCTACCCTGTCATTTGTCCTGGAAGTTGACGCCTCTGAAATTGCTGTGGGAGCAGTACTTTCCCATCAACAGAGGACCAGAGCCCTGTTACACCCAGCCACTCGTGCTACTATATACTCCTGCACCTTCTGTTCACTCTATCAGGGGCCTTGAGTCAGAGGCGTAAGAGAGGCCTTCCTCTGCAGTTCGGGCTCATATTACTAGGTATGTGACAGCTTCCCTGTCCCTGCTGAAGAAAAGCATCCCCACAACATGATGCTGCCATCACCATGTTTCACAGTGGGGATGGTGTGTTCAGGGTGATGTGCAGAGTTAGTTTTCTGCCACAATTTAATTCAGTAACATTTTGGTCTCATCTGACCAGAGCACCTTCTTTCACATGTTTGCTGTGTCCCCCACATGGCTTCTCGCAAACTGCAAATGGGACTTTTTATGTCTTTCTTTCAACAATGGATTTCTTCTTGCCACTCTTCCTTAAAGGCCAGATTTGTGGAGTGCACGACTAACAGTTGTCCTGTGGGCAGATTCTCCCACCTGAGCTATAAATCTTTGCAGCGCCTCGTGAGTTACCGTGAGCCTCTTGGCTGCTTTAGTTTAGATGGACGGCTATGTCTTGGTAGGTTTGCAGCTGTGCCATGATCTTTCTTTTCGGATGATGGATGGAACAGTGCTCTGTGAGATGTTAAAAGCTTGGGATGTTTTTTTATAACGTAATTCCGCTTTAAACTTTTCCACAACTCTATCCCTGACCTGTCTGGTGTGTTCCTTGGCCTTCATGATGCTTTTTGTCTACTAAGGTTCTCTAATAAACCTATGAGGGCTTCACAGAACAGCTGTATTAATAAGGAGATTAAATTACACACAGAAGTATCAGAGTAAACAGGGCTGAATACAAATGCATGCCACCATTTGCGTAAAAAAGACCTTCAGGGCCCCTGGTGCAAGAAACCATGAAGGGCCCTCTGACCCCTGGACAGGGCCCTTTCCTCCGAGCCCGGTGGCGGAACTGCAGGGCCTGGTCGCTAGAGGGTGGCTGCATATAAAGGAACCGATTTCTCCACTTCCCCTGCTTCTCCTCCTCTCCCTCCTGCAGGCATTTAGCGGCTGCAAGAGGAAAATGGAGAGATTGGTTCCTCTATGCCAGTGTTTCTCAATCTTTTTGCAGTCAGGGCACCCTTGAAGTACACCCCTAGGTGAATAGGACTGCACTGCAATCACCCAACAACTGTGTGCATTGCATGCAGTTGCAGCATAGTGATGATGCATTTAAGGGGTTAAAGTAGGCGGTCAGGATGCAACATATTACCTCTTTACTGGTTGTCAAATGCCCCTGAAAATCTGAGCATGGATCGCTTTTCAGAGGAAACATTTTTTTTCTGGTACTATGAACAAACAAGAAAAAAAAAATCTGTTCTGATTGTACACATATAGGGAGTCAGAATTAAACGTGCCTACATAAAATGTGCATAAATGCATGTAAACACACATATATATAAATGCACATATGCACACACATATAAACACATGCACATATATATACATGCACACAAACATACATACACATACACACATACAGGCACATACATGCGCACACACACACAGTTAAACACACATACATACAGATAGCCTTTTAAAAATTGTCAGTGCTTTACCTTGCCTCTCCCTGACGGGTACTGCACTGTAGGGGGAGACAAAGAGTACAGCACACACTTTTCTTTCACTTTAGGCTCCATGCACGCTGGGCTTAAAAAAACGTCTGTTCTTTTTGGAGTAAAAAACTTCCATATAGAGCATTTTTTGTACAAAGCTTAGACGAGTTTAGGAGAGTTTTCATCTTTTCTGCCAGTGAGCTCCAATCAGGTTTTTTTTCCTGCCTCTAAACGTTGTTCTTAAAAAATATGCCTGTAAACATCCTAATGTTGCTTCTACAGGCAGAACATAAAACTCCTGTAGACAGGGCCGCCATCAGGAATTTTGGGGCCCCTATATATATATATATATATATATATATATATATATATATATAAAATAAAATAAATAAAAATATATATAAAAAAAACCATAAAAAAAAAAAAAAGGGGGGGTTGTCATCTGGGGCCCTGGGGATCTCCGGGCCCCTGGGGACCTCCAGACCCCTAAAAAAATGGCCCTTTAATAAAAAATAAAAAATAAAAATATATTTAAAAAATATAGTTTTTTTATAAAAAATAAATAAAAAAAGAGGGTTGCCATCCAGCGCCCTGGGGGCCTCCGGGCCCCTGGGGACCTCAGGACCTCTAAAAAAAATAAAAGAAAAAAAATTGGCCCTTTAATAAAAAATAAAATAAAAATATATTAATTTTTTTTTTTTTATAAAAAATAAATACAAAAAGAGGGGGTTGCCATCTGGGGCCCTGGTGGCCTCCGGGCTCCTGGGGACCCCTGGACCCCTTACAGGTGTACTTCCTGTACCCCCCTGATGGCGGCCCTGCCTGTAGAAGTAACGTTTTTTATTGCAGTGTGCATGGAGCCTTAGATGTAATCAGTGTAAAAAGCTCCCTGCAGTGCTGATTATAGTTTGGCTGAGCATCGGGGAGCTTGGTCTCAGCCGCCCTTGCTGCTCCTCCTATCGAGGTGTACAGGGGGCCCGGTCACCATGGTGACCTCAGCGACCCCTATACTTCTGCCAATGCATGTCACACTTTTCAGATATTTGTAAAACATTTTGAAAATCATTTATCATTTTCCTTCCACTTCACAATTATGTGCAACTTTGTGTTGGTCTATCTAGATAAAATCCCAATAAAATACATTTATGTTTTTGGTTATAACATGACAAAATTTGGAAAATTTCAAGCGGTATAAATACTTTTTCAAGGCACTGTATATAATGTATGTGGTGTATTAATCAGGCTCATATTGTGTGCAGATCCTTCACTGCCCAGAAGACATACAGTAATTTTGTTTTATTCTGCGTTATTGTCCTCAAACTAATCACAGAACTTATATATTTTGTGGGGGGTTCCCAGATATATATACAGGCTGCAGGCAGTGTGCAGTGTATAACCAATGACTTAACATTGTACAAGCACACCCCCTTCCACCTTTAAAAAATAAAAAAATAAAGAACTGCAACAGGCAAGGGTATGCTGGAACATACAATTTTTCTTATTCCGTTCTCCAGAGAGTAAAGCGCAGAAATTATCCAGTACCGTCAACCAGTTCAGACAACATTTTCCTGCTAATTTCCATTAATGATATCATCAATTAACAAGATCATCTGCACCAGACACCCCCCCCCCCCCACCCACACCCCTAATGAACTAACATTCTGCATTGGATAATTTTCCAACTACTGATGCAACTGTCTTCTCAGAATAGCACACCAGATGCATTGTGGTTGACAGCTAGGCTTTCATTACTGTATTATATACAGTGGTGCCATCTTGTGTTCATTATTAGAACAGCAACAGAAAGTACTTTGCTAACTCTGTAAATACCTGTATAACCTAAATGGCCTTCAATTGTATGAATAACCATTAAGCAGTACATTAATAAAAAAAAATATATCTTTCTATGTTTTTCACCTTGCATAAATTGTACCTTTGTTTCTTGACAAATAATAATTATAACTATGGGTCTAAAGAAACTGGAGCAAATGCCTCTTTATCCTTTAATAACAAATTAAACTCCAAGTGCAAATTTTTCACTGCAGTTTGAAAAATGAAATTGACCAGTTAAGGACCAGGCCTCTGTTTTTTTACATTTGTTGTTTACAAGTTTAAATTTGTATTTTTTGCTAGAAAATTCTTAGAACCCCCAAACATTGTATCTATCTTTCTATGGGCCAGATTCAGGTAGAGTTAGGCTGGAGTATCTGTGATACTCCAGCCTAACTGTCACTTTAAGCCGGCGTTTCTGTATTCTGTAACCAGAAAACAAGAAATGCCGGGTTGGAGTTCCGTTGCGATCGGCGTAATTGAATTTCGCCATCGCATCGCAACTTTAATTTAAAAATGGCGCCGGGGGCGTTCCCGCTGATTTACGCTGAAAAAATATGTTAATCAGCAGGAATCGGCAATTCACGATCGTATTCGGGCGCGACGCAGTGACTTTCCGACGTTTCCGTAAGCGATACGCAGCGTAAAGTTAAAGCAGCCCCCTAGTGGAGTATCCTATGTTAAGTATAGCCGTCGTCATCGCGTCGAAAAAAAAAAAAAATCGCGTCGCTTGCGTAAAACGTCCATGAATGGGGATTTGACGTCATTGACATTCACTGACAGAATTTGGAGCATGCGCACTGGGATGCATTGACAGTCGACGCATGCGCAGTACGTTCGCCGCGGGATCGCGCTTATTTTAAATAATACACGCCCCGTACCCGCCCAATTTGAATTCCGCCGGCTCATTTGCGATACGTTGCCGCAACTTTAGGAGCAAGTGCTTCATGAATAACAGCACTTGCTCCTAAAATTTCGCCAGCGTAACGTAAATGAGAAACGTTACTCCAGAGCAAAGATGCTCCAATCTACCTGAATCTGGCCCTATCTATCTATCTATCTATCTATCTATCTATCTATCTATCTATCTATCTATCTATCTATCTATCTATCTATCTATCTATCTATCTATCTTAGCAGAGACCCTAGAGAATAAAATGGCAGTCGTTGCAATATTTTATATAACGAAGTAAATAGATACCTAACATGTCATGCTTTAACCACTTGACCACTGGGCACTTAAACCCCCTTCCTAACCAGACCAATTTTCAGCTTTCGGTGCTCTCACAATTTGAATGACAATTACTCATTCATACAACATTCTACCCATTTGAAATTTGTGTCCTTTTTTTCCAGACAAATAGAGCTTTCTTTTGGTGGTATTTGATCACCTCTGGGTTTTTTATTTTTTGCGCTATAAAAGAAAAACGACTGAAAATTCTGTAAAAAAAAAAAAAAAAAAAAACTTGTTTCTGTCATATTAGCAGGTTATCTCTCACACACAGCATATGCATACCACAAATTACACCCCAAAACACATTTTGCTATTCCTCCCGAGTATGGCGATACTCCATGTGTGGGACTTTTACACAGCGTGGCCACATACAGAGGCCCAACATGCAGGGAACGCCATCAGGCGTTCTGGAACACCCAGACCAATTCTGACATTTCTCTCCTACATGGAAAAATCATCATTTATTTGCTAGAAAATTACATAGAACACCAAAACATTATATATGCTTTTTTAGCAAAGACCCTAGAGAATACAATGGCGGCCGTTTGCAACTTTTTATCTCGCACGGTATTTTCGTAGAAATTTTTTGAACGCGTGTTTTTAAAAAAAAACAGTTTTGTGCTAAAAAAAAACAAAAAAACAGTAAAGTTAGCCCAATTTTTTTTCATAATGTGAAAGATGACGTTACGCCGAGTAAATAGATACCCAACATGTCACACTTCAAATTTGCGCACGCTCATGGAATGGCGCCAAACTTCGCTACCTAAAAATCCCCATAGGCGATAGTATTTGGGTATTTCAGGGTATTTGGGTATTTCAGAGTATTTGGGCATTTCAGGGTATCGCACAGGGTATTGCGGTATTGGGGTACTGGAGTATTGGGGTACTGGAGTACTGCAGAGTATTGGGGTACTGGAGTACTGCAGAGTATTGGGGTACTGGGGTATTGCAGAGTATTGGGGTACTGGGGTATTGCAGAGTATTGGGGTACTGGGGTACTGCAGAGTATTGGGGTACTGCAGAGTTTTGGGGTACTGCAGAGTATTGGGGTATTGGGGTACTGGGGTATTGCAGAGTAGTGGGGTACTGGGGTATTGCAGAGTATTGGGGTACTGGGGTATTGCAGCGTATTGGGGTACTGGGGTATTGTGGGGTACTGGGGTAATGCAGGGTACTGGGGTATTGTGGGGTACTGGGGTATTGTGGGGTACTGGGGTAATGTGGGGTACTGGGGTAATGCTGGGTACTGGGGTAATGCTGGGTACTGGGGGGATTGCTGTGTACTGGGGATTGCAGAGCTGGGATGTTTTGAGGGATGGCTGGATCTGTGACTGCATTTGTCACAGATCCAGCCACAGCTCAGCTGCTGACACCCCGCTCCCCCCCCCTCTCCTTGCACACTGTACCGAACGGTACAGAGAGCAGAGGGAGGAGAGGGAGGAACCGGCGTCATCAAATGACGCCGGTTTGTTTACAAGTGATCGTGCCGTCATTTGACGGCGCGATCACGTGGTAAACGGCCGCTATCAGCGGCAATTTACTGTGATCCGTGAGGTGCCGGGTCTTCTAGACCCGGCGATCACGGACACTTTCGCGAGCGCGTCCAAGGGGACGCGCAATCGCGAAAGTGAAGGACGACGTCCCAGGGACGTCGTGTCAAAACTACTCGACCGCGCTGTAGCAGTATTTTCGCTATAGCACGGTCGGCAAGTGGTTAAAATCGAGCTTGCTCATTGAATGGCGTCAAACTACGGTACTTAAAATCTCCATAGGCGATGTGTTAAAAATGTTCACAGGCTACCTATTTAGAGTATAGCGCAAACAATAAATACAATAAAGTGTATTAATGGTGCTTCTCATGCACCATTAATCAAAAGGACCTGTGTACACAGGAACAAAGGAAAAGGTGATAAAACACACCAATGATAAATCATATGTGCATAGGTGCATAAATAACTTGACAAATGTCCATATAATAAATGTGTGATTGGTCCAATATTCCAATTGGTCTGATTGATCAGAATCCACCAGGTGCAAAGTGTTAAAGGTATAGAGTGATCCCACCACCACACGGGTATTCTACTATTACCTCCAGATTAGACCACTGTTTCACCAAATGGTCAAACTGCGCATAGAATCCACCAGGTAGCCCAAGGGAGAGATGTTGTATTGGGTCCTCATGCATCAGTCATGATATATATCAAAACGAAAGATGAGAAAAAAAACAAACATCTAAGAGCTTCCATAAAATAAAGGATTTATTGCAGCATATAGCACACAGCTTACTCACATTTGGTGAGAAAATCATGGGCATCAAGGAAAACCATAGGACCAGACAAAGATCACATCAGGATGAGGGCCCTGCTGAAGAAGTAATCTTTACGCAACGCGTCCGGGGACAGGAATCACCTTTACAGTCGCTCGTTCATGGTCTGAACCTCATCCTGATGTGATCTTTGTCTGGTCCTATGGTTTTCCTTGATGCCCATGATTTTCTCACCAAATGTGAGTAAGCTGTGTGCTATATGCTGCAATAAATCCTTTATTTTATGGAAGCTCTTAGATGTTTGTTTTTTTTCTCATCTTTCGTTTTGATATATATCATGACTGATGCGTGAGGACCCAATACAACATCTATTTCTTGGGCTACCTGGTGGATTCTATGCACAGTTTGACCATTTGGTGAAACAGTGGTCTAATCTGGAGGTAATAGTAGAATACCCGTGTGGTGGTGGGATCACTCTATACCTTTAACACTTTGCACCTGGTGGATTCTGATCAATCAGACCAATTGGAATATTGGACCAATCACACATTTATTATATGGACATTTGTCAAGTTATTTATGCACCTATGCACATATGATTTATCATTGGTGTGTTTTATCACCTTTTCCTTTGTTCCTGTGTACACAGGTCCTTTTGATCAATGGTGCATGAGAAGCACCATTAATACACTATTGTATTTATTGTTTGCGCTGCACTATTTTTATGTTGTATGTATTTTGGGAATTTTGTGAAAGTTTCTTTTGTGTTCAGCTGGCATTCATGTAAAATTTTAACTTTGGAGTTAATTTTCATCACAATTTTTTATTTTATTTTTTTATTATTCAAGTTTTCCTCATCTTTTTGCGCTGATTGCACCCCCTCCCTATTTTTTGTACCTATTTAGAGTAACAGAGTAGGGCTAGTGCTAAAATTATTGCTCTTGCTCTAACGATTGTGGTGGTACCTCACATGTGTGGTTTGTTTTCCTTTTTGGGATTGTTTTACGAATGCGTTTGCTTCTGCGTGCAACTTTGGAGGGACTGGGCACATAATTTTTTTTCTTTTTTCTTATTTTTTTTTTTATTAACTTTTACACGGTCTCTTAAAAAATAAAATAAAATTACCACTTTTATTCCTGCTGCAAGGAATGCAAACATCCCTTGTAATAGAAATAAGCATGAATGGTCCTCTTTATTGCAAGATCTGGGGTCAAAAAGATCTCACATTTACACTCAAAAGAGTGTACTAGTAAAAAGAATAAGTGTCCCTTTAAGGCCGTTAGGCAGAAGTGATGTCAGACGTCGCTCCTGTCCTCCAAGGGCATAGAGTCATCTTGCCCCTACTCGACTTTCTGCACATCGTTCCACGGGATTAGATCGTTTCCACCACCATCGATGGCTAAGGTAAGCTGGGATAAAGACTGGGAAGTGGTGGGAGGGGCACCTCTCCCGCTGCCCATAAAAGGGATCCAGTGGCGAATTCGCTGACTGTATAAAAAAAAATACTGGGATTATGGCAGCTTGCTGTTGCCCTAACCACGGTATATAAGGTCAAAGTGATAACAGATATATACAGTGGGCGGTCCCTGCTGATTGCTATGGACTTCATAGATGTTTAACTTTGCACTATATTTGTTGAAGTTCAAAAGTCACAGGGCCAGATTCTTAGCTGAGATACGACGGTGTATCTCCAGATACACCGTCGTATCTCTGTTTTTCTCCCTGGGTATCTATGCGTCTGATTCCTAGAATCATTTACGCATAGATACGGCGTAGCTCCGACTGGCGTAAGTCACTTACACTGTCGGAACTTAGATGTAATTCTATGCTGGCCGCTAGGTGGCGTTTACGATTTCTCGTTTGACTATGCAAATGAACCTGATACTTCAATTCCCAAACGTTTTTACGCTGCCTCGTCGTCGTTTCCGTAAGCGTAAACTTACCCCTGCTATATGAAGGGTACGTTTACGAAGGTCCGCCGTATGCCATGTTAAGTATGGCGTCGGGATAGCGTCGTCTTTTTTCGTCGTTCACGTCGTTTTACTAACTCGTTCGCGAATAGGGCTTTACATTAATGACGCTCACGTCGGCTTCTTTGACGTTTTCCTACGTGAGCAGGAGCGTGCGCACTGGGCTATTTTTACGGCCGGCGCATGCGCAGTTCCCTTTGAATTACGCGGCCTTACGCCGGGCCATTTACACTACAACGCGGCAAATTACGGAGCAAGTGCTTTGAGAATACGGCACTTGCTCCAGTAAGTTGCGGCGGCGTAGTGTAAATGGCTTACGCTACGCCGCCGCGGATTCTACGAGAATCTGGCTCACAGACTTTTAAAGCACATGCTGATGATTTTATATATTTGAAAAATATATATGTAAATCAAATAGTGAACACAGGGGGTGTGGCCTATGCCTACATACCTTTGCTAATAAAGTTGGGAGGTATGATATACCTTACCTGCGGAATCCCGCTGGAAGTCAATTTAATAGGCATCCCTACTGCAGTAATCTTTACCAGCTTCTGGGCCCTGTGTCAACTGGCTTCCCTGCTGCAGGGCATATACTGTATATAGGCTGCTGAAAACATTCATTAATGATCGCTTGCTGTAGTTGTATGATAACCTTTAGGGTCTCTGCACACTAGGCAACTGAAAAAAATGGCAGAACATCTGGCAGAAAAAATGCTCATAATAGTTTGTATTGTACAAGCGTTTATGGGTGTTTTAAGCCTTTTTTTTTTTTTACAAAACATTCCCGTCTGCTAACTTTTTACTATACAGTAATCAATTTACACTTGAAAATGCTGAGCACGCTTAAATGTTCAAGTATTTTTTCTGCCCAAGCATTTTTTTCTGGCCAAAAGCTCCTTTAAAAAACGCACTTGTAATGTTTTTTTTCTTTTGTTTAGCTTGTAAACGCTCCTCTTCAAATATGCCTGTAAATGCTTAAATCTGCATGGATACATAAGCTAACATGGAGGTGTTTCTACAGGTTAATAGAAAAAAAAAACGCCTGTATAAGCAGATTTTTTTTTATGCCCAGTGTACACCTTTTAACTTTAAAGAAGAATTATAGGAATGGATATTTCTACATAGTAACATTGACCCAGTTTGGACCGATGTAACTATGCATATACTGTTCATATGATTATATGTGAACATTTTTTCGCCATCAGGTTTCATATTTTTTACCAACAATGATAGGGAGTAGCAAGGTTATAGGCTTCATAGATATTATGTAACATGTGTATTTTAAGAAATTTTATTGAATCATTAATTAATATTATGTGATGTTTTTGAAATCGTTATAAGAATTACTGTTATCATGAAAAATGTCCTTAAAATTGGATATAAATATATTAAATACTGTATGTATGAAAGAATAAATATTCTTATATCTATCAATACATCTGTTTACCACCACATACTTCATATAAAGTCCCAATTCCTCGCCTTTTCTTCTATATTGATAGGGATGGAGGCATAAGACCTTAATAGGCCTTGCTTCATTTAAAGGGGTTGTAAAGGTACAATTTTTTTCCTAAATAGCTTCCTGACTCTCCTGTAGTCCAAGGGAGGGGGCGAGCACGACACTCCACACCAGGGAGAAAGCGTTGCATTACTGTGTGGAGTTACAGACAGAAGAACAGAAAGTGAGGATTTCCCAGAAGAAATTAGGACATTTAAAAGTAAAATTGAAGGATGAGGTAAGTAAAGGAGGGCTGCACTAAGGTAAAGAAAGCTGTTTAGAATTTTTTTTTTTTATCTTTACAACCCCTTTAACCACTTAAAGACCGGACCAATATGCTGCTAAATGACCCAAGGGGTTTTTACAATTCGGCACTGCGTCGCTTTAACAGACAATTGCACGGTCGTGCGACGTGGCTCCCAAACAAAATTCACGTCCTTTTCTTCCCACAAATAGAGCTTTCTTTTGATGGTATTTGATCGCCTCTGCGATTTTTATTTTTTGCGCTATATGCAAACATTTTTGAAAAAAAAACAATATTTTTTACTTTTTGTTATAAGAAAAATCAAATAAACTAAATTTTAGTCAAACATTTAGGCCAACATTTATTTAGCAAAAAAAATCGCAATTAAAAAAAAAAATAGCTACCTAGTGGAAACAGCGACACTAATACAGCGATCAGAAAAATGATCGCTTAGTGACACTGGCAATAGGGAGTGAAAGGGTTAACTAGGGAGGTGATCGAGGGGTTAAAACTTTATTAGGGGGGGTACGGGGGCTACCCTGGACCTAACACTAACTGCCTGTCACACTGACACTAAATGCAGTGATCAGTACATATATGATCACTGCATTCAGTGACACTGTGACAGGGGGGTGGGGGGGGGGGCTGATCGCAAGGGGTTAATGTGCCTGCGTGTCCTGGTGTCAGTGTAGTGTTGTGCAGACTTAAAGTGTGATGTGATCTCTCTTTAGTGGCGGTTGAAAAAAATGCCGAGAGCAGAGATCACATCACTTCCCTCTTCCTGTGTTTACACAGGAGGAGGAAGTGACACTGCAGGGAGCGCGCGCATTGGCTAGGAGCGATCCGGAGGGGGCGGACAAAAATGAACAGCCGCCCTCTCAGCACGGATCGCTCCTACAGCAAACCGGACTGCCGTATGTACCGGGGGGGGGTCCCGATCGGACCCCCGACCCACGTCAAGGCAGCCACGTACAGGTACGTTGATGTGCCTGTCCGTGCCATTCTGCCGACGTAAATGTACATGTGGTGGTCCTTAAGTGGTTAAAGTCCCAAAACCTCTCTCTTGCAATATGCATATAGCATACCACTGGGAACTCCCTGGAAAGTGAAAATCCCTGTAGTAGACATCACTACATAACTGTGTCCCATGCTAGGAGGTTGCCCTGCTGCATTGTGGGTACAGGAGGTCAGCCGCTCAGCACTGACACCATTCAATTTGTTTGCATTTTTTCAATAAATGCAAAGCATTCTATGATTGGATGGGGTAGGGACGTGGGACAGTGACCTCAATATCTCCATCTCATTCAATCAGAGAATATGCAAAGCATTATTTGAATGGTGCCAGCGCTGAGTAGGGACCTCTTATAGCAGAAGGCAGCAGAGGAGCCGCTCGGCGCACAACCTGAAAGCTAGTGGAAATCTCCGTAGTAGGCATGATTTCTAGCTTCTCAAGGGATCCCACAGCTATAGTATATGCCAGTGATGGCGAACCTTGGCACCCCAGATGTTTTGGAACTACATTTCCCATGATGCTCAAACACTCTACAGTGTAGCTGAGCATCATGGGAAATGTAGTTCTAACACATCTGGGGTGCCAAGGTTCGCCATCACTGGTATATGCCTTGGTCCAAGCTAGACCAAAGTAACTATGTAAAAATATCTATACCTGAATTTCATCTTCAGTGAATTACATTGCATACTTACTTTACTTTTCATGATTTCAGGCAAAGTTATGGCACTAAAGTTGATGAAAAAGACAAAGACGAAGAAGGATAATTTTCTAATGGAATACTGTGTATCATTGTGTCTTTCCTCACATCCCAATATCATTCGCACATTTTCGGTGGTTTTTGAAACAAACAAATATTTTTCATTTGCCCAGGAGCTGGCACCTGCAGGAGACCTCTATTCTATCACTTTGGCTAAAGTAAGTAACTTTTTCTGCTGTCAATAACACTCCATTAGTTAACTGTGGCAATTCTAATGCTGTTTACACAGGATCTGGCTTTTTTCCCAACCAAATCACATCGGAATTCCATCAGAGAAATAGAACATGTTCTATATCTAAACTCCGATGGAATTCATCTGAATTTCCGATGAAAAAACTCTGATGGGGCTACACATGATCGGAATATCCGATAAAGAAAAGTCCGTCTGACTTTTTCCATTGGAAATTCCGATCGTGTGTATGTGGCATAAGTGTACCAGTTCACTGATTGCAGGACCAATGATATCAAGTGGTAAGAAAATAAATGCCATCTAGGTGCAGTGTATGACAAGGTTCTCACTTTCCGTCCTGTTTGTTGTTGCTGGTGGCTGCCATTTTGATGAAGCCCAGAGCCCCCGAGCAGTAGTACATCTTTAGGCTGTCAGCAGATCCGCCTCTAGTGGCTCTGATTTTAAACACAATGCCAAAAATGGAGAACAACTGAGCATGTGCAGAGCAGGGTGAGACAGTGTATTACTGGATTTTCAACAATATAGGCACTGATTTTAATTTTCTTTACATAACTATACATGCCAAATGGGTCAACCTGAAGTGATCTAGTTAGGCTTAATTTTCTAACTAAAGTTCCACTTAAAGCCTATGCCTCAAATACACCTAACAGGAGATAATAATCAAACCAGCATTACTAAAAATGAACCCGTGAAAGGTGAATGGAATTATGAAAACATCAATCTGAGTATGTTAAACAGAGACCATACTGCTAACATAAAAAGAGGTAAAGAAAGATAATATAACATGTGTATCTAACTATCTTATACTAAGTTATCCCTTTAACCACTTCCTTACTGGGCACATATACCCCTTCCTGACCAGGTGAAATTTCAGCTTGTGGCACTGCATCACTTTAACTGTCGTGCGATGTGGCTCCCAAACAAAATTGGCGTCCTTTTTTCCCCACAAATAGAGCTTTGTTTTGGTGGTATTTGATCGCCTCTGCGGTTTTTATTTTTTGCGCTATAAACAAAAAAGAGCGACAATTTTGAAAAAAAAAACTATATTTTTTACTTGTTGCTGTAATAAATAGCCCAATTAAAAAAAAAAAAAAATTCTCAGTCTAAGCGATACGTATTCTTCTACATATTTTTGGTAAAGAAAAAAAAAATCGCAATAAGCGTCTGGTTTGTGCAAAAGTTATTGCGCTTACAAAATAGGGGACAGAATTATTATTATTTTTTATTATTATTTTTTTTTTACTACTAATGGCGGCGATCAGCATTTTTTTTGTGACTGCGACATTATGGCGGAGACATCGGACACTTTTGACACATTTTTGGCGCCATTCACATTTATACAGCGATCAGTGCTATAAATATGCACTAATTACTGTATAACAGTGACTGACATTGAAGGGGTTAACACTAGGGGGTGAGGAAGGGGTTAATGTGTACCCTAAATTGTGTTCTAACTGTGGGGGGAGGGGGGGTGACTGGGGGAGGTGACCGATGCTGTGTCCCTATGTACAAGGGACACAAATCGGTCTCCTCTCTCCCCTGACAGGACATGGATCTCTGTGTTTACACACAGAGATCCACATCTTGTCCCTGTAGCCGCCGATCCCTAGTGCCTGGCGGACATCACGGCCGCCAGGCATGCGCATCGGCATGTCAGCGATGCGGCGGGCACACGTGCGCCGCCGCCGACGGCGGCGCTCAAGCGCCCCCCCAGTGGCCTGGCGAAGCGCAGGCCGTAAAAACACGGCCAGTCAGAGATTCAGGACATCCCTTCGGCCGTACAAAGTCGTACGGCCGTCGGGTAGTGGTTAATAATTGTTAGTACTTAAAGTAGAATGAAAGTTATTGTAAAGGCTGAAGGTTCTTCATCCTAATGTATTCTATGCATTTCAGCTTTCAGGCCGCGTACACACGACGAGATATATCCGCTCAAACTTGTCCGACGGACAGTTTAGAGCGGACATGTCTCATCGGATTTTGATCAAAATCCCCGCCGGCATCCATACGACGCTTGTGCGGGCAGAAATGTCCGCTGGTTAGTGTACTAACCAGCGGACATATCCGACGGACAGGTTTGTAGCGGACAAATTTCAAAGCATGCTTTGAAATTTGTCCGATGGACAAACCTGTCCCCTAGCCCGTACACACGATCGGATTTGTCTGCTCAAACGGTCCATCGGACCGTTTTCAGCGGACAAATTCGATTGTGTGTATGCGGCCTCAGTGCTGTCGCACTTTGAATGACAATTGTGTGATTATGTTACAATGTACCCATATTTAAAAAAAAAAAATGATAGACAGAGCTTCCTTTTGGTGGTCCTGTGTTTTTTATTTTTTGCTAAAGAAACAAAAAAAATTTAAAATTTGAAAGAAAACCCCCTTTTTCTTAGGCCTTGTACACACGATGAGTCCATCCGATGAGAACAGTCTGAAGGACCATTGTCGTCGGTTAACCGATGAAGCTGACTGATTGTCTGATGTGCCTACTCACCATCGGTTAAAAAAATTATCGTATCAGAACGCGGTGACTTTTATGTGTTCAATGCTTCCAAGCATGCGTTGACTCGATTCTGAGCATGCGCGGCCTTTTAACCGATGCTTTTGCATACTAACAATCGGTTTTGACCCAGCGGTCAGGCTTCCATCAGTCAAATTTTAAAGCAAGTTCTCTTTTTTTTGACTGAAGGATAACTGACTGATGGGGCCCACACACGATCGGTTTGAACTGATGAAACGGACCTTCAGTACAAGGCCTTAGTTTCTATTGTAACGTTTTGCAAATAAGTATTTTTTCTCCACCAGTGCATTAATGATGCTGCACTGATGGGCACTGGTATGTGGCACTGATGAAGCGGCACTGAAGAGCAGGCACTGATATGTGGCAGTGCCACAAGAGTACTGATGGGCATGCATAGGTGGCACTAATTGGCACTAAAAGACAGCACTAATGGGCACTGATAGATGGCACTGATGGGCAGCACTAATGAGCAGAATTGATGGCACTAATGGGGCTGCACTGATGATCAGTGCCCTGATTATCTGTGGGAATGTCCCCTGTCAGGATTGAAGGTTACCGACTCTCCTCTGTGACAATGACAGTGAGGAAAGTACTGCCGATAACTGGCAATTCTGTTTACACTGTGATCAGCTGTGATTGGACACAGCTGATCATGTAGTAAAGGGCCGCTGTGATTGTCCCTTTACCAAGAGATGTGTGAAGAGCGTAGTTCTGGGAGGACGTCCATGGATGTCCTCCCAAAACAACAGAGCTGTGTTGTAGTCGTCTTTTGGCTATAGCACGGTAAAGAAATGGTTAAATACTTTGCATGATTGTACTCATTTATTACTCGCCTGACGAAGGGCTCCTACACAGCTCCGAAATGTTGCACTGTTTTTGTTTGTGATGTGATCATGCTTCAATTAAAAAATGATTTTGCCTTAACTCGAAGATCCGCGGTGTGCTGGCAAATATTTACACTAGATCTGAACATAAGAAATAGTGGGATAGTGGGAAGAAACGGGAGGAAAAAGCACCAATAAAATGTGCTGTACAAGATAGATTATTTTCGTTGTTATGAAGAAAAAAAATATTTTTGTTTATAGCGGAATTTAAAGTAGAACTAAACTGTATCTAAACACCACAAACTGAAGTACTATTTAAAGTGGTTGTAAACCCTTTTTTTGGACTTCTACCTATAGGTAAGCCTAGAATAAGGCTTACCTATAGGTAGTGGAAATATCTCCTAAACGTGCGTCGTTTAGGAGATATTTTACTTGTATCCTGCTGAAAATGTTAACGGTCATGCACGGGGAAGAAACAAAACTCGTGCCGTTTCTTCCCTAGCCTGTGCCATTAATGGCGGCTCCCGTGCGCATGTGCGGGAGTGACATCACGTGGCTCTGGCGAATCGCAGAGCCGGAGTCCGTGGCCTGGAAGCAAGAGGGGCCAGAAAATGGATGCTGCCTACATGGGGACATCAATGGATTCTTTTGCAGGTACGTGTCACATAATAGGCTAGTATGCGATGCATACTATGCCCATTATGCTTTTCATTTGCAGGCCTTGCAGCGAGGAAGTAATTGCACAACTTATCCTATAATATGCAACAACAAGTAAATTAATAAAAATGTGTCCTGTTGTACGTGATAAATCAATCAATAAATCAATAGTAAATAATAAAGTCCCATTGGTGCAAACAAAGATACAACATCAATGCTTGAATATCCTCTAGATATATCTTGCTGTGATACGAAAACCGTCTCTGGTCGTGCAAACCTAATTGATCTTCCACCACCTGGATAATTAGTACGACACCCAATGTGCACAAGTAGTAAATTGTGCTTACCAGACCTGGTTGACCTCTTTAATGAAAAAGACGGTCAGAAGCGCTTGAGCAGGATAATGCCTGCAGACATCTAAATGGACTGGAGCATGTACGATATCTCACCCTCGGAATGTTGATATTTTAGAACATAGAATACAAACAGAGAGCTTCCATAATGCAACACTATTTTATTAAAATGGGATAAAAACACCAGCCAATTGGCTACTCACATAAAAAGTGCCCTTCTCCTGGCACTGGGGCTGCAAGCTTTGTTAAAAAAAAATGGCTCTCCAGACAGCCTGGTTCCACCAGCTGCTGACACTATCTAGACGATCGGGAAGTGACGTAGAACATAGTACACGTGACCAGGTTCCGCCACCGATGTACGTTTCGTATAGTTACGTTTTCAAGGGAGCCCACCGTCTAGGCAAGAGACCAGGAAGTAACTGAAGAAATGTAAAAAGAAAAGTGTAAAACAAGTAAATATAATATACTTTCCTATCTATTTTCTAAGGCCAGCAGCATAGGGATTAAAAATAATCAATGTTGACTCAGAGAAGCCCCAGCTTTAGGAGAAGAGTCCAATTCGAGGAGCACACCATGGATCTTCAAATGCAGTCTAAAGTTTTTATTGCAGATACAGTAGATCACATCACAAAAGAACAAGTCTAACATTTCAGAGCCACACAGGACCCCTTCGTCAGACATGTTATGGGCACCAGTTCTCAAAATGGATATCGGGGAACAGGTGAAAGTCCAGAGAAGGGCAACCAAACTGATAGGAGGCATGGAGGAGCTCAGCTATGAGGAAAGATTAGAGAAACTGAATTTATTCACTCTTGAGAAGAGGAGATTAGGGGGGGGGGGATATGATCAACATTTACAAATATATAAGGGGTCCATATAGTGACCTTGGTGTTGAGTTATTCACTTTAAGGACATCACTGAGGACAAGGGGGCACTCTTTACGTCTAGAGGAAAAGAGATTTCATCTCCAAATACGGAAAGGTTTCTTCACAGTAAGAGCTGTGAAAATGTGGAATAGACTCCCTGCAGAGGTGGTTCTGGCCAGCTCAGTAGATTGCTTTAAAAAAAGCCTGGATACTTTCTTAAATGTACATAATATAACTGGGTACTAACATTTATAGGTAAAACTGGTCCAGGGCATATCTGATTGCCTCTTGGGAGATCACAAAGGATTTTTTTTCCCTGCTGTAGCAAATTGGATCATACTTTGTTGGGGTTTTTCACCTTCCTCTGGATCAACTGTGGGTATAGGATTGTGTACATGGGATTGTATGTTTTTTTTTTTATGGTTGAACTAGATGGACTTGTGTCTTTTTTCAACCTGACTAACTATGTATGTAACTAAGTAACATTTTTGTTTTTGGATTTCAGATTTCGGTTTGTATGGCTTTTTTTTTATCTTGTTCAAAGGCAGTCTTACCATACAAGGTTTAAGGTAGTAGTTTTGGTACATCCCTTTGACAGTTGGAAAGAAGCGATCTTATAGCAACGGATTCCTAGGAGTGTCAAGTATGATGTGGTTAGTAGTTTATCAGAGGTTTCCATCACAGTAGCACATTTAGATATGTGACAAGTCTTAAATTTTAATCCATGTGAAGAGGAACGGCAATGTGCCAAGTTCATCTTTGTGACAAGGTCTAAAGAAGACTGATAGCTCATAGTACCTCTATGACCGTACAAAAGATTTTTACTAAAATTGATCAAGCGTGGAAAGAACATGAATAATACCTTGCCAATTAGGGTACAAAGTTACAGCCAACATGGAAGCTGAACTTTGAGGAAAGAAGCTTAGCTGACATGCATATTTAATGGAAAGTACAGTCATAAAAGTAATACTATAAGACCCAGTTCACACGAGCTGTCCAATCAGGTCCGCCTGTCAGTTTTTCAATCTGACCCTGTCTGCAAAATCCAGACGGATGGTGGTCCATCAGTCTGGTGGTTTGGATTGGATATGATCGGATGAAAACGGACAGGCAGTCCCCATAAAGGAGAGCGGGACTGTGTTCGTCTATGCTCTGGACAGTCAGCAGAGATGGACCTGTCATCGGCCTGCTCAGCGGGGATCAGCAGATCACCTATATGAAAGGGGCCTTAGGGCCAGTTAACACCACATGCAATCCAGGGCGTTTTTTTTCTGCATCATAAACACATGGAAAGTAGGTTATATGGTTTTCAATGGTATAGTTCACACCACTTCAGTTCCAGTGCGTTCCAGTTCAAGAAAAAAAAGTAGAACATACTGCATTTTTCCTGCACTGGATTGTACTGAAACACTATAAAATGCATCAAAAACACACTGGAATGCACTGGAACGTACCAAAAAGGTTTTTATGGTGGGAAATCGGGAAAAGGCACTCGACTTCATTAAAAACGCATTGGAACACAACCAAAAATGTGCATGCAATGAAAAGCATCTGGAACTGGCCCTTAAAGTAATACTAAAAGTGCATAGTGCAAAATCTGGTGCAGCTGTGCATTAAAACCAATCATCTTACAGGTTTTATTGTCAAAGTGCTTAATTGAACAAGCTAAAGTTAGAAGTATATATATATATATATATATATATATATATATATATATACATATATATATATTATAAACAAATATATATTTGAAATCAATTTTTTTTTTTTGGGCAAAAACATGTGTAGATGGATTTTTGCTAGTCACTGGGTGTGTCACGCCCCTCCAGCTTTAGAATAACAGGGAGGTGAAGACTCTATCAATTAAGATGTAATATCCCACACCCATTGTGTTTAGCTGGGTAATTGGCATTGAGGAGGGAGGGAGTGGAATGTCATTTACCACTGTGTATACACCCACATGTGTGACTCTATAGACACATGGGCTGCTCAGTCGTGATAGGGAGGAAATGCTCAGCATAAAAACTCACTGAAAACTGATCATGTGCAGTAAATTCCAACACTGCTCTGCAAAATTCCCAACTGCATTGGGGACATGAGCAGAAGGTGATAGAGAATAGCAGTATCAACACGTTTTTTTTTTCCAGATTATAGAAAATGAATCCCATGGCGAATGAGTGAGCATGTACAGCATGTAACACAGCATTTATTGATAGTTTTTTTTTTACGATGTGGGTTAATGACACATTAAGTGGGGTGACACCTCATAAGACCTATGTCTGAAAAAAGAACAGGGACCAAGTCAGAATGTAACTTTTTTTGAATAATCCTGCACCTGGTTCTGTGAAACTCACATTTGCAGACCATTTTGTTTGTAACTTATTTCACAAATAAATAAATAATTTTGATAAAATTAGGCAACTGTGTCTTGCTTCAGTCATTAGGGGCATCTCAACTCAAATATGTTATATGACAAATTATAATTTACCAGCGAAGACCTGGGAACCTGAAAAGAGAACTGACATGAGAAATTCCAATAGCATTAGAATTAGATTGTAATAGACAATAATTGACAACATATAGGCTTTGTAGTATATTTATACACCATTAATAAATCAAAATAAATCTAAAATCTGTATGAAATTTACTAAAGCTGCAGTCAGTTGGCGTTTTAACTCTTTTTACAGCACGTTCAACCATAGGTACAGTAAGCGCCCAGAGGCGATTTAGTTTGCATGTGCCGCGCTATATAAGTTTTCATTCATTCATTCATACAGTAGATAACTAATCTTTTTGTCAAAATTGGAAGATAAAAAAATATAAAGTATAATGCCTATATTTAAATATTTTATTGAGGCCCTGCTCATACCTGATAGTTTTTCAGCTCAGCTCTGAAGCTCCAAACCGCCCAACAAGCAAAATCCCATTCATTTCAATGGCCCCTGTTCAGATATGAGCATTCTGTTGCCTGAAGCAAAATGTCCAAAGCTCAGAAAAGTACATGAGCTTCTTTTTTGCAGATTTCAAGCGTTTTTGGCCCCATAGACTTCAATAGTAACGCCTGACAGAAAAATGCTCGTAAAAGTAGCAGCTCTCCACACCTAGTTTCCTCTCTCTCTCCTTCCCCTAGTGCTTTCTATTAGCTAAACAAAAACGCCTTAAAGGAGTTGTAAAGCTTCCAGTTTTTTCACCTTATTGCATCCTATGCATGGAGGTTAAAAAACATCCGATGCTTACAGGCACCCCAGCCCCCCCCCCCCCCCCCCCCGTTTACTTACCTGAGCCCTCGAAGGTCCCGTGTCAAGAAAGCACTGGCTTCTTGGCCCGGGCTTCTTGGCTCTTCACTGGAAAGATTAATAGCAGCACAGTTATTGGCTTGCGCTGCTGTCAATCAACTTCAATGACCAGAGGTCCGAGGGGTGAGGCCGAGTCCTGTAGTTGGTGGCTATAGACGCTGAATACAGGACTTGGGAGCTCGCCCGCAAAGTTAACCCCCTTGAGAATGCGCTTCCCAGGGGTGTTTGCTGATGCAGGGAGAAGCCGAAACAGCCGCCGAGGGACCCCAGAAGACGAGATCGGGGGCCACTTTGTGCAAAACGAGCTGCACAGCACAGCTGTATGACATGTTTGTTATTTTTTTAATTTTTTAATCAAACCTTTAGTACCCCTTTAAGATATAAAATGCTTGTAATACACTTCCAAAACACTTTTTGTAAAAATCTGCAAAAAAGCTTAAAAATACGCCAGTAAATTGATATGCTCAGGTGTGAGTGGAACCTGAAGTCTATGGGGCCAAAAACACTTGAAGTCTGCCAAAAAGAATCTCATATGCTTCTTGGGGCTTCAGGCCGGATTCACACCTATGCAAATTGGTTGCGGCTTAAACCGCATCTAATACACAGAACATTTCTAAATACTTTGTTTTTAATCAGGCTGGTTCACATATGTGCGATGCATTCGCACTGCGCATTGCAGAAAAAACGTGTGTGGATTTTATGCCTTGCGGTGCAGCTCAGGTGCGAATTCAGTCCCATTATCTTCTATGGGTATGCAGCTGATTCGCAGATGTGTTCATTTCTCTTCAGGAATTTCTCTCATTCAGCTCAATACACTTCTCCCCCACTCTCCTCTCCCCTGTAACTTCTCCCAGGTCTCCAAATTCGCAGCTAAAACGCAATAGATCTGCTGAACACTTCTGTAATCTAGTATTAGGAAGGCAACTGTGCTAATAAACTACAAAAAAAATATAAAATAAGTTGGGAGCAACTAAATGCTCAAGTGAAGCTGCACCTTACTGTAATTACTAAAACAGTGAAAGCAAACAATGGAAAAAAACAAGATGCGCTACAAATGTGAAAATCAATACATATGTCCAAAAAATAATGTCATAAATATTTGTCCATGCAAACATAAAAGCAGGAAAAGATGATCAGAGTCTTTAGAAAACAACGTAGATCCAGTACAACAGTGCAATGAAGTATAAAGTCAAGTACTGTAGTGACAATCCAATGAAAAAAGATGATAGAAGATCCTCCACCGTAAAGGTATTAAATCCGCTTACCAGATTTCCGGTGGTCTCTTACTTAAAAGAAGACCCCAGAAAGCATGCAGGTGGTCACTAGGAGGGTGAAGTTGGACCGGACCAGATGTCAATCTCTGTTTCAAGACAGTTGGATGAGGAACTTATCTACTGCCCCTTCCAGCAACGTCTTCTCTCTACTTCCTCCCGACTCACCTCTCAGTAATCTCCCTGCAGAGATAAGAGAGCTGAAATTTGCACCGCACAAGTGTGATTCCGGCCTCAGGCATTTTTCTTCAGGCAACAGAACGCTCATATGTGAACAGGGGCCATTGAAATGAATGGGATTTTGCTTGTTGGGCGTTTTGGAGCTTCAGAGCTTTACAAGTTGAAAAACGCTCAGGTGTGAACAGGGCCTTAGGGATGAAATGTACCAAATATAAATGATTAGGCTTAATGCAGTCAGAATGATCAAATCCAATTTTTCTTTATATAACTAGTTAGGAGTTACTAGTTTGCTAGTCAGCATTATTACATGCATATCATCTGTCATAATGATTTTCATGGATATCAGCATACAAGTTAAATTTATCCTAGACAGTCCATGAATACTGTATTTTGCTTCGTGTGTGCAAAGCTTTGCCCACACTTATAGGGTGAGAACTTTATTGCATAGCTTAATCTCCTATCTTTAGTTTATTTGTCATTAGCAGCTGCGGTTTGCTCCAGTTTTATTAGAATAGTTTAATCCCCAGGCAGGCTATTTACTCACTAAGTGTGGAAACGGATCATACTACATAGATGAACTTGTTTTTTTTGTATTATTATATAAAATCTTTATCATTCTCAGTTCCCAAAGGTGTTATAAAATATTGGTCTTTAAAAAAATATTCTAATGTTATTCCGTGTGTAAAGATCTGCTAGGCTTTGACAAACATATCTATATACTTCAGCTACAAACAAGCATGGATTAACATAAATAGAACGATAGGCAGAATTTTACAATGTGATTTGAACTGTGAGATCTACATATATAGAATTTCACACTTAAAGTCAGCAAGGGCAACTTCCAAGTTTCTTTTACTGAGTTGCTAAAGCTGATTTACCACCTAGGAGTTGGAAGATTTACACAATAAGTTGTGTAAATATTTGCTTTAACCACTTAAGGACCGCCTACTGCACATTTACGTCGGCAGAATGGCACGGCTGGGCACATCAACGTATATATACGTTGGTTTCTAGTACCCAGCCGTGGGTCACGGGCGTGCGCCCGCGGTGTGCTCCCGTGACCCGGTCCGAAGCTCCGGGTCTGCGGCGATCGGTCCCCGGAGCTGGAGAACGTGGAGAGCCGTGTGTAAACATGGCTTCCCCGTGCTTCACTGTGGCCGCAGCATCGATCGCGTCATCCCTGTTATAGGGGGACGTGATCGATGATGTCACACCTACAGCCACACCCCCCTACAGTTGTAAACACACACAGGGAACACTCAAATCCTACAGCGCCCCTTGTGGTTAACTCCCAAACTGCAACTGTCATTTTCACAGTAAACAATGCAATTTAAATGCATTTTTTGCTGTGAAAATGACAATTGTCCCAAAAATGTGTCAAAATTGTCCGAAGTGTCCGCCATAATGTCACAGTCACGAAAAAAATCGCTGATCGTGGCTATTAGTAGTAAAAAAAAAATAATAATAATAAAAATGGAATAAAACTATCCCTTCTTTTGTAAACACTATAAATTTTGCGAAAACCAACCGATAAACGCTTATTGTGATTTTTTTTACCAAAAATATGTAGAAGAATACGTATCGGCCTAAACTCAGGAAAAAAAATGTTTATATATATTTTTGGGGATATTTATTATAGCAAAAAGTAAAAAATATTGCATTTTTTTTTAAATTGTGGCTCTATTTTTGTTTATAGCGCAAAAAATAAAAATCGTAAAGGTGATCAAATACCACCAAAAGAAAGCTCTATTTGTGGGGAAAAAAGTACATACATTTTGTGTGGGTGCAATGTCGCACAACCACACAATTGTCAGTTAAAGCGACACAGTGCAGTATCGCAAAAAGTGTTCTGGTCAGGAAGGGGGTAAATTCTTCAGGGGCTGAAGTGGTTAAAGTGTTATTATTATTTTAGTAAATATAAACTGCTAAATACCTTTTCTTATCAGCAGTATATAATAGACTTATGAATTCTATCAGTGTCTGGTTAAAGCTTCTAGGAGGAGTTTTTATTCTCCTCTGACTTGCCTATGAATCTGAAGGATCCCTGACCATCTGTCTGGACAGTACTGATTTGCCCTGTGCTGATCACAGGCACCCTCCCACAAAAAAAAACCTCTCCAGCAGTACACACCATGTGCAGAGTGCCTCCAAAACTCTGCTCTATCAGGAAATGGATTGGGGACTGTGGAAGAAGAAGAGAATCAGAGAAGACAGGATCAAACAGCCGTTTTACACAATGCAGATGATTAACCCTGTAGGTTCCACAGGGAAAATAACAGGCATGCTTTACTGCATATGCAGACTGATTTTACTGCTGTGGGTTTAGGAATACTTTAAGGCAGGTGTTAGAGTTAAGTTGTAAAGTGCAAGAAGCTACTTGTAGGGGTAAGGGTTACATTGTTTTATTGTAAGCACTGCATAAGAGTCATTCTCTTATACCCCAACCAATAAATACTAATTTTGCTTAAGAACAGTCTGTTTATTCTCTGTAAAGCCAATAATCATCTCAAAGAAACATTGGGATGCCCTTTATAATAGCAAACAAAAGCATGTCAAAGTTCTGAAGTCAGAGCAAAGTATAGCATGAATGAATGAATGAATGAATGACTTGTATAGCGCAACGCATGCGAACTGAATCGCCTCTGGGTGCTCTTTCCAGCCAGTGGACCGATCATTCGCGCAAACTTTTAGAACCACATTGAAGTCTATGGTACTCGAACGTTCAAATTCAAAAGTGCTAATTTTAAAGCCAGTTATTGTTGTAAAACGGTTTTAAGAACCCGGGTCTTGCCCCAGGGAACATGTATCAATGGAAAAACTGTCGTTTTTTTCTGGAGCAGTGATTTTAATGACGCTTAAAGTGAATATAAAAAAAAAATCTTTTAAATATCGTACCTGCTGGGTGTTACTATAAGAAAAAAGTCATTTAAAACTGCTTGCGGCTTTAATGTAATGTCATACAGGCAGTGCAAACAAGACAGGGACTGTAGGTATTTTTGTGATTTTTTTTATTTACACACACACACACACACATATATATATATATATATATATATATATATATATATATATATATATATATATATATATATATATATATACATATACCGTATTTATCGGCATATAACACGCACAGGCGTATATCACGCACCCTAACTTTAAGAGGGAAGTTTCAGGGAAAAAACTTTCCACAGCCCCCTGCGTATAACACTCAGGCACAGTTTACCCTCTATTTTCAGGGTAAAAAAGTGAGTGTTATACGCCAATAAACACAGTATATATATATATATATATATATATATATATATATATATATATATATATATATATTATATATATATAAAATGTGTGTGTAAATAAAATAAAAAAATCACAAAAATGCATGCTAACAAAAGCACCATGCATTTTTTTGAAAGAATCACGATCTTCATTCTAAGATTCTTTGTGTCTTTAGGAATTAATATGAGAAACACCAGCAAATCTATTGACGTAGCTTCAGGTGCACACTGCAGAGGACACAGACAGTACACCACGTGAAAATACTGCAGCTAGCACAATCACCCGCCTGTCAGTAAATTAGGATCTATCTAAACTCAATACAGTATATAAATATATATACAACACCTGGGATGCATATATATCCTCTACACCAGGGGTGTCAAACTGGTGGCCCTCCAGCTGTTGCAAAACTACAAGTCCCATGAGGCATTGCAAGGCTAACAGTTACAAGCATGACTCCCGCAGGCAGAGGCATGATGGGACTTGTAGTTTCGGAACAGCTGGAGGGCCGCCAGTTTGACACCCCTGCTCTACACACTGTAACTCTAACTGACTAGCCTGCCTGCCTGCCTGCTCTATCTAACTCCAAAAAATGACATTCTCTCTCTCTCTGTCTCTCTCTGTAAACCACCAACACACTACACAAGGCGACTTCCAGGCAGGCCATAATTGGTTAAAGCCACCCTGGTTTAGACCAATTATGGCTCACTGTCTTTAGCGCACTGTGATTGGCCAAGCATGTGGGTCATAGTGCATGCTTGGCCAATCATCAGCCAGCAATGCATTGCGATGCCGCAGTGAATTATCGGCCGAGACACGCCACTCGAATTTGGCACAAACAGCCCAAAACTTTCATAATTCAACGAACGATCGAACATACGATGTTTGAGTCGAACATGGGTTTGACTCGAATACGAAGCTCATCCCGAATTAGGCCTAATCTGCTGTTACCCAGGAAGGTGTACATAGTGATGCCATTAGGACACAGATCGACATTTTATTTACTCATCAGCCTGTCTATGCCTCTAGCTCTTTACCACATCTGATATCTATTCCTCTGCAATTGCCCACTATGCAATCAACTCACCTTTACTGTGTTACTAATGCATTTATCTCAAAATCTCCAGCACTGTTTTACACATTTGTTTCCAGCACTATCTGTAAAATTCACTCAGTACAAATTCCCTATTGTTGCACTGAGGGAAAACCCTGGTGGTTATTACTAAGGCCTTATAGGTTGAAACGCGTCAACCTTTCCTATTGCGTTTGTCTACTGTGGCTTGTCAATAAATAAGTATTTTATTTAAGAGCAACGACCAGAGTGCGGATCATCTTTCTCCTCATTATTCTATGCAGCCAGCAACCGTGGATAGAGCACCCGGGAGCTCTGCTTTTCATGTGATGTATGGGTAGTACCACCGACTGACTATGATCTAGAAAACCCTTAAGCCCTGTACACATGCTTGGCGGTAAAAAGTCCACCGAGAAAACCGAGGGCAAAGCCGAGAACCTGGCAGGAAAACTGCCATGGAGCTTTGACCGGGAATCCCGGCCCTGTGTATGCTCCATTGGCACTGCCTGGTCGTGTGTACGAGGCTTAAGTCCTTGTACTGGACATTCAGGTAACAATCTGTGACACAGAAGCAGCTCAGGCACATTATTGTTTGATTTACATTTGCTGCATGTTAAATTGATCTGTTGAATGTCCACTAACACTGCTCACTTTCTACCACTTTATCCATTAAAATACATATCTAGTGTCTCCTAAATGTCAGTAAAATAGAGGGCTTTTTTTAACTCTGGAATTTCAAAAGGCACGAGTGGCCTCATGGAGAGTGCATACACTACAACGGCTGTTGACAGACTGTACTGTGTGGAGTGGTGTGTGTCAACAGACGATGGCAGAGGGCTGAGCAGACCATACGGTGCACAGATAAGACACTGAAGTGCGACATATGAAAATGCACATATAGGGGTCGTATGTTGATTGGGCTAAACAACTACTGAATGAATGTAGGGGAAGAACCCAGTGAACTGGACGGAGGAGAGCAGGAAATCTTCTGTAGGTGTAACTTTTTTCTCATATGGGCCTTTTTTTATTTCTGCTTTCGAATCTGCTTCTGAGTGTGCTGCTTTTCTCTCCATAGCTGAGAAATGAGTATGGAGAACACCTAAAGCAAACGAAGTGAAGCAGAGACAGCCAGTAGAATTTAACATGCAATTTTCATTCTTGGATTTTTTGTGCAATTTTCTAATTGTTATTGGGTCCAATTGATCGCCTTTTTCTACTGTTGTGATGAGAAAATTCAAAGGAGCAGGATGGAACATTTTTTCAGACTGGTGCCGCGTACACACGACCGTTTTTCACGACAACAAAAATGCAATTTTTTAAATTGGTCGTTAAAAACGACCGTGTGAAGGCTACAGAGCATTTTCCTTGACGAGAAAAATGGGCATTAAGAATTTAGAAACTGCTCTATTTTTTCACGTCATTGTTTTTCTCATCGTGAAAAATTGTCGTGTGTAGGCTTTAAAGCCAGGGAAAAAACGTGCATGCTCAGAAGCAAATTATGAGAAGGGAAATTTGCATAATCAGCCCAAAGGGTGGAGTCATTAGAATGGAACTTCCCCTTTAAAGTGCCGTCGTACGTGTTGTACGTCACCACAATTTGCTCAAGCATTTTTTATCACGATCGTGTGTATGCAAGGCAGGCTTGAGAGGAATCATGTAGAGAAAAACATTGTTTGTTTGCCCCTAAGTTACAACCAACTGGCTTAAATATGACTGATACTTATAAAGGGAGAATCACTCCTGTAAGATTTATCATGGAAAAAAAGGCATATCCGCTGAACCTTTATCACCAATCCTTGTTTCCTCAACAATGCAACATTTTCAAAATCCAATTGTCACAGGGACAGAAAGGGAGGTGCAATCTTCTCAACAGGGGCACGGACAAAAAAATAAAACATTACAGGGGTGTTAACCTTCCCCAATGCTATCCAAAAAACATAAAAATATTTTAATTTTTTGGCTGGAGTTACACTTTAAGAACAAACCTACAAAACAGATCTTGTCTGTAACCCATGGACTGCCTGTATGTGGCTTTTGTTCTGGAAAAGTCCTACATATTGTTAATTTTTTAGGTTTAAAAGAGGCCTGTTTAGTATGTCTGGAAGTCCATTCAAGTAGCAGGTCTGGATAAATGTGTAAGGGCTTTAGAATTGAAATGAGTTGTCTCAATTATAGATAAATTGAGTACTCTGACAAACTAATTGTTGTTCAAATATTCATAAAACAAATTCTATTGGTTTATGGCCAGCTTAAGCTGAGAAAATACATGGCTCCATTGTGGTGAAGAGACAGGGCAGTGGATGTAGAGTAATAAAGGAAATAGAGCCCTGGACAGAAAGAGCAGATATAGAAGAAGTTGTAAACAAAAATTACCATATAAGAGTAGGCTTTGCACATACTAAGGATGCCTTAGATCAGGGGTACTAAACTCAATTTCATCGTGGGCCGCATCAGCATTATGATTGCCCTCAAAAGGGTCGGTTGTATCTGTAAGATTAGATGTCCAGCGCATCCCCTCCCCTTTACATTAGATGTCAAGAGCCACCCCACCATCAGAAGTTGAGTCCCTCACTCTTTCTTACATCACAGTGCACCCCCCTTTCCTTATGAGGTTGCTGGGAAGAAGCCGGGTGCATTGCTTGAAAGCAGAATGTAAGAGTCTGGAGTAGGACCAGAGGAGCACTGGAGATCTTCTGCAGCTGCAGGAGAGGTGCGAGGGCCGGATTCGGCCCATGGGCCTTGTGTTTGACATCTGTGCCTTAGATACACAGTGAGATTGCAGATGAGGGACAGGTAATATTCTACATGAAAAGGTTGAAGGACTATAATTCTTCACAGCTGATAAACAGAAATTGTTATACCTCTTTATACTATATGAGAGAATATATGAAAGGATAGGATGCAATGAACAATAATGCTAATTTTATTTTCTGTGAAGCAAAGAGAACAGTAACAAATTAAAAATTTTCGTTTGATAGGCGTGAATATTGCTTTCAAAAAGTTGTTTATTTATATATAAATTTTTTTTGCACATTTGTATGTTTTTTGTAGGTTGGACTCCCTGAGACAATCGTAAAACGATGTGCCATGCAGTTGGCTGAAGCTCTAGACTTTATGCATAGCAAAGCTCTTGTACACAGAGATGTAAAGCTAGACAACGTTCTTATTTTTGATAAAGATTGCCACTGTATAAAGCTCGCAGACTTTGGATTAACACGACTTGAAGGTTTTCCGGTGTCTCCAATGAAAGGGATTCTCCCTTATTCACCTCCTGAGCTTTGTAGCTTAGAAGATAACGAATCCCTTGAACTTGACTCCAGTCTTGATGTATGGTCTTTTGGTATCCTTCTGTTTTGCATTTCCACTGGGTACTTTCCTTGGGACACAGCATTAATGAAGGACAAGCAGTATGAAGAGTTCAATAAATGGCAGAGCTCAGGGGATAATAACCAAAATATTCCTTTTCATTGGAGGCAATTTACACGGCAGGCATTACACATGTTCCACAGACTACTTTCCATTAACGCAAACAGAAGAAGCCCAGCTATTGAGATCCAAAAATATCTAAGTGTCCCATGGAAAATGAACAGTGTGAAAGATAACAGTAACATACAAGACAATTCAAATAATACAGAACAATGTGTTGATAACATGAACCTAATGCAAGATACAACTAGCACTGACATGTCAACCAAGCATTTTTCCATACCTTCTGAAGAAAAAGTGCTTACCCCTGCTGCAAACATTTGTGAGGACACGGACCAGGACTTTATGACACAGTAGCTAGCATGCTTGTTACACACTATAATATTCTTAAATGTTTTACTTTTGTGATTACTGTCATATTAGTCACAAAAGTGTGCCTTTTTTCTAGATAAGGGTTTACTTATATACAAACAAGCCTGATTTATTAGTTCCAGTTTTTTTTTTCTACTTTTTTGTTTCCTTTTTATATTTTCTTTCCTGATTATTTATACTGAAACAAAAAAATAAAATAAAGAATCAGCTTTTATTGTTACCCTTTTTACTTGCCCCACTTACTCTCCGCATACAGTATGGAACATTCATTAGCTATGATATTACACCTATTTCCACAAGTATTCATTCAGGTACCACCAAAAACGCATACTGCATGTAATACTGCTTACTGCATTGTAAAACGTACTGTTTTCTCTTTTCTTAACTTACATAGAAAATGTATTATAGTTTACAATACAAAGAAAAATATTGAAGGTTTTTATAACATGTTGTTCTTATGTAAAAAGGAGATCAGTTTCATTTACATTTTTCTGAATGAATAAAGGTGTTTTTGTACCATTTATAACATACTGTCAATTATTCATTTTATATGGTATAATAATGTTTGAAAAATTTCAAAAGATCCTTTTTTGTAAACATTTTAAAGGGGTTCACACACTGATTAGTACAATTATTGTCTGGTATACATACACACATACAATAAAATACATTCATTTGCAAACTCCAAAAGTCACCTATTACTTATCTTCACCCCTGTTTCAGAGTGCAGAATCATTGTGTTTCTTTCCTGAAGAACTGTTGTATGGGCTCCTACAATACACGTTGATAGATGCATGTAAGAACCCGTACACACGGCAGAGAACCTCGACGGGCGGAACACATCGTTCCGCCCGTCGAGGTTCTCTGCCGGCCGTCAGAATCGGCGACCCGCCCGTCGGGAAAGGCAACCAGTCATTCATCCCGACGGGCCGTCGAGCAAATAGAGAACCTGTTCTCTATTTGCTCGACGGTTTCCCGACGGGCGGGGCTCGCCGAGAGCGTACACACGGCCGAGGTTCTCGGCAGAATGCGGCTCCCAGCGAGGTTCTCGCTGGTTTCTGCCGAGAACCTCGGCCGTGTGTACGGGGCTTCAGAGGTTGTTGGATACTGCCCTACTACAATTAACCTTTTGGTTGAGATTGTGGGTGGATTGGCACTAGAGGTAGTCTGGCAAAGAACTAGTAGGCTCTCCACTATGAATTCCAGATGCTATCTTGAGGAACCCACCCTGGGTCTGACTGGACACAAAGCTTCTACAAAAAAATCAATGGCCATTTTTGGGTGCACGTGTTGTCTAAATATCATAATCTGCATCATGATGGAGCCCTTAAGTAGGAAATGTAGTTAGGGACAGAGCCCCATTTTGAAAGGGTAAAGATAGGTTCTGTGTATGAACTAGCCTCATAATCGGGGGAATGGGCTGTGGATAGTGAGCTTCTGAGTATAGGCCTCCATTGCCCTGTATAATAAGCTGCACTCGCATGGTTTTGATTACAATTTTGGCAATACTGAGTTGAATAAAATCCATGTGCAGTGATGGCCCGGATTCACATACATCGGCGCACATTTATGCCGCTATAGCGTATCTCTTTTACGCTACGCCGACGCAGCACAGAGAGGCAAGCATGGAATTCACAAAGCAAATGCTCCCAACTCTGCGCCGGCCTAGCGTATATTTTGTAGGCGTAAGCCGGCGTAAGTGGAAGTAGGTGGAAGTGGGCTTGAAGTGGGCGTGATCCATGTTAATGAAGCGTGACCCCATGCAAATGATGGGTCGGGCGCCAGACAAGTACTTAAAACGAACTGCACATGTGTCGAGACGTGGACGTATCCCCGTGCGCATGCGCACAACCACGTAGAAACAACTGCCTAAGATACGCCGGATCACTGTGTATGCTGTGAACGTAACCTACGCCCAGTCAGACCCACATCGGCCCATATTCACAGACGTACAATACGTAGGCTTGTGTTCCCTGGTCCATACCTTTCCATGGGTTGCGCCTCATCTTAGGGGAATAACTTTACGCCGGACGTAAAACTTACGCAAACCGCGTATATCATGCGCCGGGCGCAAGTACGTTCGTGAATCAGCGTATATTCCTCATTTGCATATTTGAATAGAAAATCAATGGGAGCGCCACATGCGTCCAGCGTAAATATGCGCCCACTCTACGCCGGCGTAGGCAAGTTACGTCGGTGGGATGAAGTCTGTTTTTAGGCGTATCTTAGTTTGTGGGTCCGGCGCACAGATACGACGGTGCATATTTGTACTTATGTGGCGTATCTGGAGATACGCCGGCGCAAGTGCTTTGTGAATCCGGGCCATAGTCATCTTACCCCGGCCATTGAAAATGGCTGAAGATTAGTACCTGGAAGCAAACCAAGATGTCAGCAGGGATCTCTGAGACACAGTAGGGCTGGAGAGAAGGTGAATATAGTTCCTCTTTAACAGTTCTGTCTATATTTGGTTACAAATGAGCATGCTCAGTCATGGCATAAGCAGCTTTTATCTTTTTGGATAATTTACCTATGGGGTGGAGTGTTATGGATTGAGTCATGTCTGATAATGAGATCCCAAACCACTAAAATTTCACTTAACAGTTTTATTAGTCTGATGCCGCGTACACACGATCATTTTTTGTGATGAAAAAAAACGACGTTTTCTGTGAAGTAAAAAACGACGTTTTTGAAACGTCACTTTCAAAGACAATTTTGCATACACACCATCGTTTTTTTCACAAAAAGCGAGGTTACGTTCACCACTCTTTTCCATTGAAGCTCGCTTCATAACTCGCTTCTGGGCATGCGCGGGTTGAAAAACGTCGTTTTAAACAACGTTTTTGCTACACACGGTGACTTTTTGTGAAACAAAAAACGACGTTTTGAAAAACGACACAAAAAATTCAAGCATGTTGGAATTTTTTTTTGGTCGTTTTTTTGAAGACAAAAAACGACGTTTTGCCCACACACGATCAATTTAAATGACGTTTTAAAAAACGTCGTTTTTTTTTCATCGCAAAAAACGACCGTGTGTACGTGGCATAATGCCGCGTACACACGATCACTTTTTGTGATGAAAAATAACGACGTTTTCAAAAACGTCATTTAAAATGATTGTGTGTGGGCAAAACGTTGTTTTATGTCTTCAAAAAAACGACCAAAAAAAAAATTCGAACATGCTTGAATTTTTGGTGTCGTTTTTCAAAATGTCATTTTTTGTGTCATAAAAAGTGATGGTGTGTGGGCAAAACGACGTTTAAAACGACATTTTTAAATCCGCGCATGCTCAGAAGCAGGTTATGAGACGGAGCTTCAATGGAACAGAGTGCCGTCGAACGTGGTGTATGTCACCACGCTTTACTAGAGCATTTCGGAAAAACTATGGTGGGTATGCAACGTCGTTTTGGAAAATGTAGTTTGAAAAACGTTGTTTTGTTTCGTCACATAAAACGTCGTTTTTTTTCATCACAAAAAGTGATCGTGTGTACGCGGCATTAGGCTCACAGGGTGTTTCACAAACCCATCAAAAGTTTGAAGTGTACATTTCTATCATTTATTTACATAAATCATTTATACCATGGTACTGTATTTTTTTTAATTATTGTTATTCTTTAAAATCATCTAAGTACCATATTCCCACAAGAAAGTTTGAAAGTTCACATGATCTTTGACTGTTCTTTTGCACATGCTGGGAAAGATCTTTGGAAGGGTCTTCTGTCACTCTGCAGATGTTTGCTTTCTACAGTATGAGTCTGTGTCTGCACAGCCCTGATTGTTTACAAAAAAAAAAAAATGTTTCAGAAGAGCAATTTAAACCAGATTCTAAATATCAAATAACTGTTTTATAGCTCCCAATATAAATTTGTTGACCATCAGATGTGTATTTATTGTGCATAAATATGGTGTAGGTAGCTTAGAAGGAAACTGAAATTAAGCATGCTCCATAGAGGAGACCAGCTGGTCTACACAATCTCAGACTGCAATGGGGACACAGAGAAGTTGGGAGGGACAGCTAAAGGCAGGATCAACCAGGTAAAGTTCACTCTGCAAAAAACAAATGTTATATAGCATGTAATGAGAGGTTTTTTATTACATTTAATATTTCACAGTCTGGATTTAATGGCACATTAAAACCAAACCTTGTTAACCACTTGACCACTGGGCACTTAAACCCCCTTAATAACCAGACCAATTTTCAGCTTTCGGTGCTCTCACAGTTTGAATGACAATAACTCAGTCATACAACACTCTAACCAAATGAAATTTTTGTCCTTTTTTTCCCACAAATAGAGCTTTCTTTTGGTGGTATTTGATCACCTCTGCGGTTTTTATTTTTTTCGCTATAAATGAAAAAAGAACGTAAATTTTGTAAAAAAATGAATTTTTCTTCATTTCTATTATAAAATTTTGCAAAAAAGTAATTTTTCTTCATAAATTTGGCCTAAAATGTATACTGCTACATATCTTTGGTAACAAAAAAAAAAAAAATTGGATAATATTTAGTCTGGGTGAAAGTTATGGGGTCTACAAGCTATGGTACCAATTACTGAAAATTGATCAATTTGATCACATCTGATGTACTGACAGCCTCTCTCATTTCTTGAGACCCTAACATGCCAGAAAAGTACAAATACCCCCCAAATGACCCCTTTTTGGAAAGAAGACATTCCAAGGTATTCAGAAAGAGGCATCGTGAGTTTTTTGAAGTTGTCATTTTTTCCCCACAATTCTTTGCAAAATCAAGATTTTTTTATTTTAATTTTTTTTCCACAAAATGTTCATATTATTAGGTTATTTCTCACACACAGCATATGCATACCACAAATTACACCCCAAAACACATTCTGCTATTCCTCCCGAGTATGGCGATACCCCATGTGTGAGACTTTTACACAGCGTGTCCACATACAGAGGCCCAACATGCAGGGAAGACCAATTCTGACATTTCTCTCCTACATGGAAAAATCATCATTTATTTGCTAGAAAATTACATAGAACCCCAAAACATTATATATGCTTTTTTAGCAAAGACCCTAGAGAATACAATGGCGGCCGTTACAACTTTTTATCTCGCATTGTATTTGCACAGCAATTTTTTGAACGCGTTTTTTTTTGGAAACAAAACAGTTTTGTGCTTAAAAAAAAAAAAAACAGTAAAGTTAGCCCAATGTTTTTGCATAATATGAAAGATGAAGTTACGCCGAGTAAATAGATACCCAACATGTCACCCTTCAATATTGCACACGCTTGTGGAATGGCGCCAAACTACGCGACTTAAAAATCCCCATAGGCGACGCTTTAAATGTTTTTCCTGGTTACATCTTTTTAGTTGGAGAGGAGGTCTGGGCCAAAATTATTGCTCTCGCTCTAACGTTCGCAGCGATACCTCACATGTGTGGTTTGAACACCGTTTTCATATGTGGGCGGGACTTACGTGTGCGGTCGCGTCTGTATACGAGCACACGGGTACAGGGGCGCTGTAATTTTTATTTTATTTTTTTATTGTTCATTTTACTTTATTTATTTTAGTTTGACACCTTTTTCCCCAAAAATAAATGTTTTGGTTACTTTTATTCCTATTACAAGGAATGTAAACATCCCTTGTAATAGGAATATAGCATGACAGGTCCTCTTTACAGTGAGATATGGGGTCAATAAGACCCCACATCTCCCCTCTAGGCTGGGAAGCCTAAAAAAACGATTGCAGAGTATTGCGCGGGGGAGTATTGCGCGGGGGAGTATTGCGCGGGGGAGTATTGCGCGGGAGTATTGTGCGGGGTACTGCGGGGTACTGCGGAGTATTGCGGAGTACTGCAGAGTATTGCGGGGTACTGCGGAGTATTGCGGGGTACTGCGGAGTATTGCGGGGTACTGCGGAGTATTGCGGGGTATTGCAGAGTATTGCGGGGTATTGCGGGGTATTGCGGGGTATTGCGGAGTATTGCGGGGTATTGCGGAGTACTGCGGGGTACTGCGGAGTATTGCGGGGTATTGCGGGGTATTGCGGAGTACTGCGGAGTACTGCGGGGTACTGCGGAGTATTGCGGGGTACTGCAGAGTATTGCGGAGTATTGCGGGGTATTGCAGAGTATTGAGGAGTATTGGGGGTATGCAGAGTATTGAGGAGTATTGGGGGTATGCAGAGTATTGGGGGGGTTATGCAGAGTATTGGGGGGGTTATGCAGAGTATTGGGGGGGGTTATGCAGAGTATTGGGGGGGGTATGCAGAGTATTGGGGGGGGTATGCAGAGTATTGGGGGGGGGTATGCAGAGTATTGGGGGGGGTATGCAGAGTTTTGCGCAGGGAAGGAAGGAGTTAATGCAGGGATGGCTGAGCAGGGATGGATGGATCTGTGACTGCAATAGTCACAGATCCATCCCACACTGCTGCAGCCATCCGCGCTCTCCTCTCACGCTGTACCGATCGGTACAGCGAGAGGAGGGAAGAACCGGCGTCAGCAAGTGACGCGGTTTGTTTACATGTGATCGCGCCGTCATTGGACGGCGCGATCACGTGGTAAGGAGCCGCCACCATTGGCTCCTTACCGAGATCACTGACGCTGCGGGTCCCGTGGACCCGCCGAGCGCCGTGACCGCGTGTGCGCGCCCGCTCGGGCGCGCGGATCTGACGCACGTCAGATTTGTTTACACACGTGGTCGCGCCGTCATTGGACGGCGCGATCACGTGGTAAGGAGCCGCCGCCATTGGCTCCTTACCGCGATCATCGGTGCTGCGGGTCCCGTGGACCCGGTGAGCACCGGTGATCGCGTGTGCGCGCCCGGTTGGGCGCGCACACCTGACTCTAACGGAGGACGTCCATGGACGTCCTGTTAGAGTACAGGAACCGCCCTATAGCCGTATTTCGGCTATAGGGCGGTGATTAAGTGGTTAAAGTTTCAAATCTGCCCATATTCAAAGCTAATAAGCAGGTGACTGTCAAAAATTGACAGTTAGAGTTGGATCCCATGGGGGACATACTGTACAGGCATACCCCACTTTTAAGTACACAATGAGGTTTATTTACTAAAGATGGAATGCACAAAATCAGCCTCACTTCTGTATAAAAACCAACGAGCTTCCAGGTTTTATTACCAGGCTTAATTGAATAAGCTGGGATTAGAATCTCATTGGTTTCTAAGCAGAAGCAAGCCTGATTTTGCACTTTCCAGCTTTAGAAAATAAACCCCATTGTGTACTTAAAAGTGGGTATGCCTGTATACTGTAGTATACCAATGATTTTTTTTTAAAAACACACCATACAACCAGGAAAGGGTCCATCCTTTAATCGGACTTTGAAGGTGACATTACAAAAACACCAACCATTTAAATTACATGCTTGGGAGATGTCTTTAGGGTTCATGTGGTTTATACGGAACAGTACTATTCCTATTGACAGTTTCAATGGCACCATTTTTACTGTTACATTAATGTTTACCCCAATCTGAATTAATACACCTGAAAACAAAGTTTTTTTTATATAATTTTGGCTGCAATACCCAATTTTTCTATCCACTGGCAAAAGGTATGAATTGAACCATGAAAATAGGAGCACAACAGGTCTAAAAACTACAGGAAAGTTTACTCTTACAAAAACAAAGCTAAATCCTTAAACCTAAATCTTAACTGTGTTTACTATGCTTTAGTTTGTAAATGAAAAGGAAGCTGCTCATTACGGAACACTTCCCATGCATTCACTGTCTAGTGCAGCAAAGGGACTGGGGAATCTATGCCTCAAAAGTGAGACAGCCATGGTTTAGACCTCTGACATTTTAATAAAGCCCCCTATCGAAGTTCCTAAAAAAATGATTAAAAAAAATAAAAAACAATATTGTAAAATATAATAAAATAAATAAATGTGTAAAACATAATAAAAAAAATATATATATATATATTGTAGCCAGCGGTTTAGACATTAATGACTGTGTTGACTTGAGTTATTTTGAGGGGACAGCAAATTTACACTGTTATACAAGCTGTACACTCACTACTTTACATTATAGCAATGTGTCATTTCTTCAGTGTTGTCCCATGAAAATATATAATAAAATAATTACAAAAATGTCAGGGTATATTTTATGTGAATGGTGTCACAAACACAAATCAAGGATAAAATATATGTGAAAACAGGATCTGCTGCAATTATAGGTTCCCCACGAAATAGTGTGGGACAATATGTAAGTATAGGTACTTATGTAGGTGCAAGTAGGTAGGTATAAGAGATAACTACACCAACCCTGAAAATAGCTGTATCAATATACTGTGTGCTACCAAATATGTCATAAATTTAAACCACTATATCATACAGTGCATGTGAATACACGCAAATATGTAAATATGTAGAATATATATAAAAAATATATATAAGAAAGAAAAAAAATGCAGTGCTGCTCCTTTTCATAGATAATGTGTCCCTTACGCTCAAAACGTTGTGGTTGTATATAGCACCAATTCGTGATTTACCACCACCTTCCAAGGTTTACACTCACCAGAAACCAATAATAAAAACACCTCAAATTATGCCTTCCATAGGAGATACCACAGGTTTCTCAGCAGTTATCACAGTATTTTTCCATTCATGCTTTAATTATCTCCAAATCTCATGGAAAACAAATAGTCATTCTTGTTGACATTACTCAGCCAACTCCGTGCCAGAATAAAAAGATCTAAATTTTACCAAACAACATAGCACACATAAGCATTGGGGGGGGGGGGTCCAATTGAGCAAACTTACCAAACTAGACCAAATTGTGAACATGTTCGCTAAACTGAGAACAGGCTGGGTTTCGAACAAACGCAGATGTATCCAAATTTCCGAACTACAATACTACCAATTTTAAATGAATCCGGAAAAACAAAACACATTTTGGAAGAAATTCTACTTTTCAGATGAAATTCGAATAGACTTCAAATTAGAATAGTTTTCGAATTTGAATAATATTTGTGTCTGAATTGTTTAATCAAATTTGAATTAGAATTTCCAAAGAGAATAAAAAAGAATGGAAAATTTAGCAAAAGAATAGAATAAATAAAATAGAATAGTATAGAAAATAAAAGAATAGAATAAAACAGAATAGAAAATAAAGGAATAAAATAGAATAACATAGAAAGAATATAACCATCTTCTAAAACTCAAATTTCAAATAGAATAAATTAGAATATGAGAACAAAAGAAAACAATAGAATAGAAAAAAATAATAATAGAAAAGATCGCCTGTCAACAGGTACAATCAACACTCCCCTTATTCAACCCTGCTACTATAGACTAATTTCCAAAGCCCACCTAACCACCTGCCCCTGGACCCTGTTCCCTCCAAATACTACTCTATCCTACACTCTATAACTTACATCTCCAATCTCTTCCTGGGCATCTTCCCCAACTCTTTAAAACATGTACTGGTCACCCCCATACTTAAGAAGCCATCCTTGGACCCTACCAACCTTAACAATCTTTGCCCTTTATCCTTGCTCCTCTTTTCCTATAAACTACTTGAATGCTCTGGATCAACTGTGATTATGGAGTTGGGTGTATGGGATGTACTGTGTTTTGTTTTGTTTGTTTATTTTTTTTTATGGTTGAACTGGATGGACTTGTGTCTTTTTTCAACCTGACTAACTATGTAACTATGTAACTATGTAATGCCTGGTCTACAACCAATTGAGTGACCAACCCATTAAGAATCGCCTTCTTGATCCCCTTCAGTCTTGATTTTCCCCTCAACACTCCACAGAAACTGCTCTTATAAAACTCACAAATAACTTACTAACAGCAAAAAGCAATGGACGCTATTCTGTACTCCTACTTCTGGTCCTTTAGGCTTTGGCCTTTGATACAGTTGACCACCCCTCCTCAAAAAAAAAATCCTTTGGTCTCTCTGACTGCGCTCTTCACTGGCTCCCTTCTTTTCTCTGTTGAGGTCTTCCAAGGTTCCGTTCTTGGAACTCTCCTATTTTCAATCTACACCTCTTCTCTGGGTTAACTGATAGCCTCCCATGGGTTTCAATATAAATATATAATATAATTTATATGCTGACGACACCCAAATCTATCTCTCCACACTTCAGCTCACTCCATCAGTCTCCTCGTGCATTACCAACTTACTAATGGACATATCTGTCTGGATGTCACATTACTTCCTCAAAGGCAATTTGTCCAAAACCAAGCTCATAATATTTCCTCCCCCCACGTGCCTCTTCCTTTGATTTCTCTGTCAAAAGCAATGGCACAACCATCCATCCATCTTCGCATGCCATGGTGCTAGGTCTTATCCTGGTATCTGAACTCTCCTTTCAGCCCCATATCAAATCACTTTGTAAGGCTTGCCGTCTCAACCTCAACAATATCTCTAAAATACATCCCTTTCTAACCAATGAAACTACAAAGCTCCTGATTCACCTAGTTATCTCTCGCCTTGACTACTACAACTCCCTCCTCATTGGCTTACCTTTAAATAGGTTATCCCCCCTTCAGTCTATCATGATCGTTGCTGCCAGACTCATCCACCTTACAAACCTCTCAACATCTGCTATCACTCTCTGCAAATCCCTCCATTGGCTTCCACTCACCCAACAAATTAAATTTAAAATACTAACAGTAACTTACAAAACCATCCACAACTCTAACCCCAGCTACATCACTAACCTAGTCTCAAAATACAAACCAAATCTTCTTCTTCCTTCCTCCCAAGACCTCCTGCTCTCTAGATCCCTGGTCACCTCCTCCCATTCTTGCCTCCAGAACTCCTCCCAAGCCTCTCCCATCCTTTAGAATCCCCTACCCCAATCTGTCTGACTATTTTCAACTCTGTCTAATTTTAGAGAAATAGGACATAGAAATGGGACTTTGCATGAAACATGTCATTGTGAGTAGTGATAATATGTATGAATGAATTAATTGAATTTTAAATTGATTTAACCACTTCGCGCCCAAGGCATGTCATATGATGTCCTGGAATTTCAGTGGGGATATCTGAATGAAGCTTGCAGCTACAGGCATCATTCAGATATCCATCTTTTCAGCTGGCGATTCTGCGTACCATAAGAATGATCACAGCAGCAGTTCCACCACTTAATCATTCTTACATGCGACAGGAGGGGACGTCTCCCTCCCGCCACCATCCAGAGCTTCTCTGGGCTCTCCTGTGCCACCGGGTACCCGGGGAAACGATCTGCCAGCGCTGGATGGGAAGCATAGAGATGACTGGTGACCATGACGCCAATGCGCTGAGGTTAAACCTCGCCCTCTCCTGTGACTAGGATGCGTGGGAGGGAGAGCTGAGCGCATCACAACACCGGAAGTGAGACTGCTGGGTGTCCAGTCCACCGTCCATATGGGGCTGGCTATTAAATGATCTAGGGGAATATGCCTGAAAATAAAAATAGGTCTCTATGGGTAGAGGAAAATATTTATCTAAAGATGGTTATCCAACTGTAACTAAAGATATATGGAAATATCAATATTTTATTTATTTTTTTGCTATCTAAGAGTCATAAATAAGGGGATAATATAAATGAATATATAATGAGGATAATTTTGATATATTGTATGCGAGGTCACTGAAAAATTGGTGTCCACCCATATATCAGAAATTTTAGAAAGAGTGATCTTTCGCATTGTATAACAATGACATGTTTCCATCCCTAATTAATTGTAAAGAAATAGGAAATAGAAAATGAAACATGTCATTGTGAGTAGTGGTAAGATGTATGAATTAATTAAGTACATTTTGAATTAGTTTTAAATTGATTTAATATCATTAACCCCTAAGGGTAGTCCATGATTTTTAGGGCATAAATAAATAAAATATTATACAGGTCTGGCCATAGAAGATTGATATAATTTTTATAATAATAATAGTAGATTTTAAGCAAACAAATCAAAAGACATAATTAATATAATTGCTACAATCAAATATATAAATCAATAAATTGGCAAGTCAAAAATACATAAATCACATGATATAAGTATAAACAGAGAGAAATAATGTTATTGAGATTCATGATTAAAACAGGCTTAACTTAAGCTATATGGAGATATAAATAAAAATTATGTTATACTAACTAAGGGTCATAAATAAGGGCATAATATAAATAAATATATAATGAAGATAATTTTGATATATTGTATGCGAGAGGTCACTGAAAAGTGGGTGTCTTTAACCACTTGCTACCCGCCCGCCGTCAAATGACGGCGGGCGGGTAACTCTCTGTTCCTGACTGCACGTGATATGATGTCAGGTCATTTAAATCGGCTAGGGGTGCGCGCGCCGCCGCGTCACTGAGAAGCCTGTGCATGTGCCCCGCGGCCGCGATGGCCGCCGGGCACACGCGATTGCCGACAATTGAGCTGGGACGTGGAGCTCTGTGTGTAAACACAGAGCTGCACGTCCCTGTCAGGGAGAGAGGAGACCGATTGTGTCCCTTGTACATAGGGACACAATCGGTCACCTCCCCCAGTCACCCCCCCTTCCCCTACAGTTAGAACACACCTAGGATATACATTTAACCCCTTCTCTGCCCCTAGTGGTTAACCCCAGATCGCCGCCATTCCTAGTAAAAAATAAATAAATCATAATTATGTCCCCTATTTTGTAGGCAATATAACTTTTGCGCAAACCGGTCACTATACGGTTATTGCGATTTTTTTTTACCAAAAATATGTAGAAGAATACGTATCTGCCTAAACTGAGATAAAAAAAGTTTTTTTTTTTAAATGGGATATTTATTATAGCATAAAATATTGGGCCAGATTCAGGTACAATTGCCCTGGCGCAGAGTATCAGAGATACACTACGCCTCCGTATTTTACCTGGCTCTAAGACGAATTCAGGTAGATTTCGGCCCGTAAGGTCAGGCGGCGTAGTGTATTTCTTGCGGCGGAATCGAAATACGCGATTAGGGGGCGTGAAGCATTTAAATTAGGCGCGTCTCTGCGGCGATCGAACTGCGCATGCTCCGTTCAGAAATTTCCCGCCGTGCATTGCGCGAAATAACGTTGTTACGTCATTTTTTTTGAGTAGCATCATTTACGTACATTCCTATTCCCGGACGACTTACGGAAAAAAATAATAATAATTTGAAATTCGAAGCGGGAACAACGGCCATACTTAACATGGGCCATCTAACTATAGACCAGCTAATAGCTGGTATAACTTTACACAGCAAAAAGATGACTACAGATACCGTAAGAGATTGCGAAAGACGATCGTAACTTTGTGGATCGCCGGAAAAAGCTCATTTGCATACCCCGACGCAGAAAACGACCCGAACTCCACCCAGCGGCCGCAAAAAGATTGCAGCGTAGATCCGAAGGCGTACGAAGACGTAAGCCTGTCGGATCAAAGCCCGAAGCCGTCGAATCATGGTTTGAGGATTCAAACTAATGATACAACGCACGTAATTTGAAAGTACTCCGGTCTAACAGGAGATAGACCGGAGTACTGGCTCTGTGAATCTGGCCCATTGTGTCTTTTTTCAAAATTGTCGCTCTTTTTTTGTTTATAGCGCAAAAAATAAACGCACGGGTGATCAAATACCACCAAAAGAAAGCTCTATTTGTGGGGAAAAAAAGGACGTCAATTTTGTTTGAGAGCCACATCGCACGACCGCGCAATTGTCAGTTAAAGCAACGCAGTGCCGGAAGCTAAAATTTTGTCTGGGCAGGAAGGGGGTGTAGCTGCACAGTAGGCAAGTGGTTAAAAAGCGGTTTTAAACTAAGGGTGTCCAGTTAAGCCTGTTTTAATCATGACTCTCAATAACATTATTTCTCTCTGTTTGTACTTATATCATGTGATTTACTGTATGTATTTTGACTTGCCAATTTATTGATTTATGTATTTGATTGTAACAATTATATTAATTATGTCTTTTGATTTTTTTGCATAACATCTATTATTATAAAAATTATATCAATCTTCTATGATCATGATCATATCTGTATTATACCTTATTTATGCCCTAAAAATCATGGACTGCCCTTAGGGGTTAATGACATTAAATACATTTAAAATTAAATTAATTCATTCATACATATTATAAAAAAAAAGTTTTATATATATATATATATATATATATATATATATATATATATACATACACACTTAACACTAGAGATAGTTGATTAAGGAACTATCTATATTACAAAAAAAAAATAAAAATTATTTATTTGTTCGACTAAACTTTCAGTAACACGCAGTAACATGAGATTACTCTTCTTTTTTATTTTTTTGGTCGTTTAGGTTTCCACATATTATTAATTAGGCTTTATATATATATATATATATATATATATATATATATATATATATATATATATATATATATATATATATATATATATATATATATATATATATATATATATATATATATAAAAATAAAAACACTTAACACTAGAGATAGTTGGTTAAGGAACTATCTATATTAGCACTTTTCACCCTCCCTTCTCCCTTTTTTCTTTTTTTTCTTTTTTTTTTCTTTTTTTTTAGATACGGTCCCTTTGTATTTGCAATTTAGTGAGTATTGATTCTAGTATCCTAGATCTTAATTATAAAATATATATATAAAATATATATAAAATATACACAACATTTTTCTTTTTCTTTCTTCAACTAAACTTTCATTAACACGCAGTAACACAAGATTACTCTGTTTTTTTTTTTCTTCTCTCATTATAGGCACAGGTCACTTTTTACTTGCACTTTAGAGAGCACTGATTCTAGTATCCTAGATCCTAAACACATAATACATAATCTTTCCCCCCCCTTCTCCCTCCTTTTTTTCCCCTTCTTCTCTTCTCTCCTTTTCTTCCATTCTCTTTTTCTCTTTCTCTCCTATCCCATTTCCCTCCAAGTTTGTTGACTCCTCTAGCTAGAGATATAGGCCCAGATTCAGATAGAATTAGACTATCGTAGAGTATCAGAAATACACTACGCTGCCGTTTTTTACCTGGCTCTACGTGGAATCCAGGTAGATTTTGTCCAGTAAACGACGGCGGCGTAGTGTATTTCTCCCGTCTCAATCCATCTAGACGAGTAGGGGGCGTGAAGCATTTAAAATAGGCGCGTTCCCGTGGCGATCGAACTGCGCATGCTCCGTTCGCAAATTTCCCGCCGTGCATTGCGCGAAAACACGTCGTTACGTCATTCGTTGTTTGAGTAGCGTCGTTTACGGACAATCCTAGTCCCGAACGAGTTACGTAAAAAAATAAAATAAAAAAAAAAATTTGACGCGTGAACGACGGCCATACTTAACATGGGCTACGTACCGTTAGACCAGCAAAAAGCTGGTCTAACAGTACGTAAAAAAAAAATAGACGAAAACGATTGCGAAGACCACTCGTATCTTCGTGGATCGCCGTAAAACCACATTTGCATATCCCGACGCATCAAAACGACGCAAACTCCTCCCAGCGGCCGCAAAAATAATGCAGCGTAGATCCGAAGGCTTACGAAGACGTAAGCCTCTCGGATCGAAGCCCGAAGCCGCCGTATCATGGTTTGAGGATTCAAACTAGTGATACGGCGCGCAAAATTTGAAATTACTCCTGTCTAACACCAGTTAGACAGGCGTAATTGCTTTCTGAATCTGGGCCATAGAATACAAGAAGCATCTTTTCTAGATAAGTTGAATATAGGTTGAGTAGACTTTTTTAGTATAATGTCTACCAATATTATTAGACCTTTTTAAAAAAGTAGTAATTGAGACCGTTTATGTATTGTCTATGTATTTGTATGTATGAATATTTAAAGTATTTTTATATTGTAATGTATGAAATGTAGTGTAATGGAAAACATACATATTATCACTACTCACAATGACATGGTTCATGCAAAGTGCCATTTCAATTTCCTATTTCTCAACCATTAGTTGGGGATGGAAACATGTCATTGTTATACCATGCGAAAGGTCACTCTTTTTAAAATTTCTGTCAACTTTTAGACGATTCCTGAAAACTTTTCTCTTAAGAGAAGCATATCCTGCCCTCGCCTAACAACAGTTGTTTTATTTTATTCATCAGCTTATCCCCCACAGTTATTACCTTTTGTATCACTTGACCCTTCTCAATTGTAAGCTCTAACAAGCAGGGTCCGCCGATTCCTCCTGTATTAAATTATTGTAACTCTACTGTCTGCCCTAATGTTGTAAAGCACTGCGCAAACTGTTATATAACGATATATAAATCCTGTATAATAATATTAATTATTAGGAGTATACCAGAAAAAATTGAAATACAATGTGGAAATTAAGATAGAATTAATCATTTTGACTATAGGAAACATTGCTTTTTTACTTATATAATGAAGTATGTCACAAAACACAAATAACCTATATTTTAACCAACCATATTCTTAACACCAAAGGACAGCTACACACTGTCACACAGCTACACAATGTCAACAAAAAAAGTTTTAAAAGGAGAGGTCAGACTGAACTTACCAGAAAAGCTGTTTTCCTTAGATGCCTTTCCTGTTAGAAAGGATATCCCATTCTTTATCTATATCTAGTAGAATTTATCATTGATGATTGATTTTCTTCTCTAGTACGGTAACAATTAGCGACCATCTCACTGAGGATTTAGTAAACAAAATTAATTAATTTAAAGATAAAATAATTTATTCAGTGGTAATAAGGAAATTGAAGTTCAATGGCTTCAGTCCAGATGGTACATAGTAAAACATACGGGCACATTAGTAAGAAGGAATTACGTTAAGTGAAAACAAGTGCATGCAGGGGGCGTACAGAGCTGTATGTCTTTCAAGAGGTCAGAACACAGCTGAGACATAGAACAGGTGGTGGAATCACAAAGAACACTAGTAAACTAGCAGATATTAGTCCACAACGTGCGTGGTATGGATAATAGAAAACAGCAGTGCTTTGTGCCTAATGCATCTAAGTGTCACTATGTGACCTGTAATGACTAATCAGTTAGTGTATGGTGTCAAAACCGACACTGATTGACAGTCTATATGCATAAATGGAAATGGACTGGGTGAGGTGTGATCGGAGTCTTCCTTGTAGAGATGAACAAAATCTATTGAATCCTTAAGGAGTGTTGTAGTCCCCTTACCTTAGGGTGGCTATATAAGGGCATATAGTGCGGAATCCTGCTATGTTCTTGTCCGCGATCTCTCAGTGTCTTGTCCTTTTCCTGTTATCCTTCGTTCCAGATGGTCCGGATTCAGTACTCAATTTATTGAGTATGGGGAAATTCAGGTGGAAGAGAGAAAAAAGGAGCCTCCCATGGTGAAATAGGTCAATGCCAAAGCAGGGGGTGTTTATTAAAAAATAAAATAAAATGTAAAAAGAAATATAAAACAAAAAACAGTCCAAACACAGTTGGGCTGAATAAACTAAAAATTCAGCATGAGTGAATTGGGTAGCGAATAAAAACAAAGTAAACAGCGGGGACGAAGCGGAGCGATCGCAATACCTCCACCGCTAGATCTGATAGCCTCCGGCTTGTGCGGGCGTCACGTGATCTCAGTGTCCCTACGTCGTTACGTCACGCTCCTCGTGACTTCATCAGGGGATTCCCATTGGTTACCGGATCACGGCTTTTATTTAGTACTGGCCGGAAGTAAACAAGCCGCCATTTTCTCGGAGTCCCGTTTATGGGACGAATGTGGGCTATGTTCGTACCTCACTAGAGTTTGCGGGAGAACGAGAATGAAGGTGTATGTATACATAGCTAGTTGGTATAATATTATTAAGTCATTGCAGGACTTCCAGAACGTCACTGTAAGTGATGGTAAATGAACTTAAACAATTAAAGAATAATGGTCGTAATATGTTATCACACTTGTTTAAGGTGATCCCTTAAAGCAGTAAAAAGGTCGGATAATACAATCCTACATAAAAGTAGATAGTGAATCCAAAGTATGTTACTGGTGTATCCCATAATCAAAAAATGGCACCGTTGCCTTCCCTTGTTGGGTACATCCATAGGTTGACCAATAATTGCGGTCATTGACTGTGTGGTGTATATATGAGAATCTTATTGGCCCAGTATGGTGCTCAAGACCCCCTGCATGGGTGGTTAGGTGAACTCATCTGATGGGCCCTGTACTCGTGTGTAGGACCGATTTATGTAGGGATAAATTCCAATTGGTATATATAGGGTGGTTGATCTAGGGTAAGGAGATGTCCAGTACCTGTAAGGTCCCTGACACCCTCACAAACCCGAAGCCATCAGATCAATTTACAGTACATGGATTACAACACATGATTTGTAGTAATTGGTGTAATGTTACTACTATTGTGTCTATGTCCTGCATAAGATGTTTCTATAGAATCCTAATAGTGGTCTGGATCTACAGAGAAATCCACCCATTACAGGAAGATTGTAAAATTGGTATACATTCCCATTGAAGTCTCATTCAGTATGGGATGATTGAGTGATGTATATAGACTGGAGATTTAGAAATTGTTGAGAAAGCAGTTTAAATCGAAGTCAACGTTCAGGCCCCCTGGTGTCAAAGTATTGAGGGTATGTATCCAACGTGATTCTTTCTGACTGATGACTCGTATTTTGTGGCTACCTCTCCACGATGGTTTGAATTTTTCTATGCCCCAAAATTGTAGTGTAGAGGGATCTTCATTGTGTACTTTTGAAAAATGTCGTGACACACTGTGTTTAGTGTATCCATTGGATATATTCCGTATATGCTCTTCTATTCTCAGTTTGAGCTTTCTTTTTGTCCTCCCCACATATTGCAATTTGCAATCACACTGCAGTACATATATGACACCCTCAGTATGACATCCAATGAATTCATTAATTGGGTGGGTGTGGCCTGTGTTACTGCTGACAAAGTCTAGTCTTTTGCCTTGAAATAGTTTGGCGTGCCTGCAGGCAAAGCAGTTCCTGCAGGGATAGAACCCCTTCCCATTGAAAAAGGAGAACATGGGTTTTGGGGGTGGAGCAATGACAGATTTAACCAATATATCTCTTAGAGTAGGAGCTCTTTTATAGATGATTCTGGGTTTGGGAGGGAGTATGGATTTTAGATCTTTATCTCCTAATAGTACATGCCAGTGTCGCTGGATGACTTTATTTATGTCTTTATGTTGGGCATTGTAGTCCAATATGAGACTGGGTGTTAATTCCATTAGATTCCCTTTATCTTTCTTCTTATCCTCTAGCATAGGTTTTCTATCGAGCGATTCAACTTTGCGGATTTGTTCTTCTATCCAGAGGGGTTCATATCCTTTCTCTTCAAACCTTTTGCCAATGAATTTGGCCTGTGTTTTGAAGTCATCCTCTGTGGTGCAATTTCTTTTAAGTCTAATCAGTTGACCTTTCGGTATGTTGTAGAGCCACGGTTTGTGGTGGCAGCTTTCTACTGAAAGATAGCTATTGGTGTCCACTGCCTTAAAGTAGGTTTTGGTGATGATTTTCTTTCCTTCCAACGTGATGTTCAAATCAAGGAAGTCGACTGTTTTATTATCGATCTTCCAAATGAGATTGATGTTTTTCCCATTATCATTAAGGCCCAACATATACTTCTCCAAGCTGTCTTTGTTGCCATTCCATAGAATGATGACATCATCTATGTACCTTTTGTACAATAGGAGTTCCTCGGGCTTATGGGCATATATGGCTGCTTCTTCCCATTGGGCCATAAATGCATTTGCCACACTAGGGGCAAACTTCGCGCCCATAGCAATACCTATGGCTTGTTTATAGAAGCTCTGGTCGTGCCAGAAATAATTAAATTTAAGGCAGAACTCGAGGCATTTGATGAGGTATTTACGCTGCTTGCATGTTAAGTTGCTATGCATACGCAAAAGCCACTTGGTGGCATGGCAAGCATCATGATGGCCTACTATAGTATACAAGGACGTGACATCTGCTGTAGCAAGCAGCGTACATCCTTCTTGTGCAGTCGTTGTATCTAGCAGTTGGAGAATGTGTTTAGTGTCCTTAAGGTAGGCTCGAGTATTTTGAACTGCTGGTTGGATGAAAAAATCTATATATTGGCCCATCCTGGATGTTAATGATTCAATACCATTAACTATGGGTCTACCAGGAGGGTTCTCCTTGGTCTTATGGATTTTGGGCACCGTGTAGATTATTGGAATTCTACAACATTCCGGTACGAGGTATTTCGCTTCTTTTTTGTTTAGGATGTCTTTCTTGACTCCTAAATTCACTACTAATTTCAGTTCCTTTTTATAGGTGTTAGTAGGATTACCTGCTAGTTTAATATAGGTACCCTCATCAGTCAATTGCCGGTCTATTTCTCTCAGATATTGTTCCTTTGTTTGGATAACTATAGCTCCCCCTTTATCCGCAGGGCGGATAACTATGTCATTTCTTTCTGTTAGAAGTTTAATTCCCTTTTTCATATGTATTGGGTCATATTGTTTTTTGATTTTGAGTCCTGCAAGATCTTCCAGAACTAGTTTTTTAAAGACTTCTATATGTTGATTATCAGAAACTTGTGGATTGAAGGTCGAATTATTCCTGAGCGTACTGTGTGTTGGTACATTGCTCGATGTTTGTTGTGTGGGATGTGCAAATTTATCATGAAGGAAGTATTTTTTCATATTCAACTTCCTGATATATTTACGGATTCCAATGTATGTGTCGAATTTATTAAGGTTTTTAATCGGTGCATGTTTTAGTCCCCTATCAAGGACTGCCAACTCTTCACTGGTTAATTGTATAGAGGTTAGGTTTACCACGTTTTCTCCTCGTCTTTTCTTTTTCTTTTGTTGTCTCTTTCCTGCTCTGTTTCCTCTCTTGTTTCTGGACTTGGTTTTGTTGTTGTTTCCTGTGTCCTTCTTTTGGGTGAGCGATAGGGTTCCTGAGTGGTTCTCCGTGGGGAATATTCCCTCCTTTCCCTGTCTAAAAAAGACTGGGGTGCTGTATGGTATTGTTGGTCCTGACTTGAGCGTGGCTCTTCATAATATTGGTTATGATGGCTTCTTATAGGTTCAAATCTATTGTGAGTCGTTATGGGAGTTCTATTGTATCCTCCATAGTGTTCTTGTGGTGGTGGAGGTCCTCTATTGTAATTGTCATAGTAATCATACATTGGAGGGGGAGGAGGGGGTCCTCTGCTATATCCTCCATAGGATTCTTGTGGCGGAGGAGGAGGTCCTCTGTATTCTCTTGGGTTTCTTTCATTTTGTTGTCCATTATTGGGTCGGCCATTATTATAGGGTTTTCTATATGGCTTTTTGAAAGGTTTCTTCCACTGTTTTTTGGGAGTGTGATAAGTATAATGGCCATTATTCTGATGATCTTGTTGTGGCCTGGTGTTATCTCTGTAGTTGGCTTGTTCCTCCCACCTCGGTGGGGGTCTCATCTGCGATGTGGTAGGATCTTGTATTCTTACTTCTCTGATCGGTGTCGAGTGGGTAGAACTGGACTGAGCCGGTTCCATTTTGTGTTGCCACTTGAACACCTGATCAGTTTTATAATCTGCTACGTCTCTTTGAAATTTTTTAATTTTGCGCTGTTGCACCTCCAGGTCTTTGGCTGCCAGATCTTTATTCAATAGTGTAGCCAGCTTCTGGAAGTTACTGGAGTCTTTTAAAGGGTCTAGTTTTAGTTTAATTTCCTCAATTTGCTGTTGGACTAATCTAAGTTTTTTCTGTTTCCTTTTCAGTAGGAATTTGACTCCTTCAACGCTTTTGTTATTGAAGAACTCGAACCACTCATTGAGTGATTCTTTGTCATCCAGTCCATCATTAGGTGGCATGTCCCATCTGACACGTCTAGGTGCTATGTTGTCTTTGACATATTGGTCAAATGTATGCGTGTCCCACCAAAGTGATACTTTCTTTTCCATAAGGTGACCTAATTTTCTAAATTGGCTGTCTAAATCAGTGTTAGGTGTTTTGGTGCGAGCGTGAAAGACTTCTTCTAAATTGACACTTCTGTTCTCAATGAACGTAAAGATGTCCATCGTGGCAGCAACAGTGAATGTGTATAAATCAAGTGAAAGTGTGAAAGGGAGGACTGATGCGCTACTGTGAGTAAAGAGGAGTGAATTCAAGTCGCATGGACTGGTCTGTAGCAGCTCAATCTAAAGAGCCTACAAAGCTCTGGTGAAAAATGGGTGTGACAATGAAATGTAGATAAGCGCTTACAGAAAATGCAAATGTAAACTGTGCAAACACCAAATAATACACGACTAAAAATAAAACATGCAATGTGCAACACCATATATATAGAAACAAACTGATAATAAACCATAAAGAACACTAGTAAACTAGCAGATATTAGTCCACAACGTGCGTGGTATGGATAATAGAAAACAGCAGTGCTTTGTGCCTAATGCATCTAAGTGTCACTATGTGACCTGTAATGACTAATCAGTTAGTGTATGGTGTCAAAACCGACACTGATTGACAGTCTATATGCATAAATGGAAATGGACTGGGTGAGGTGTGATCGGAGTCTTCCTTGTAGAGATGAACAAAATCTATTGAATCCTTAAGGAGTGTTGTAGTCCCCTTACCTTAGGGTGGCTATATAAGGGCATATAGTGCGGAATCCTGCTATGTTCTTGTCCGCGATCTCTCAGTGTCTTGTCCTTTTCCTGTTATCCTTCGTTCCAGATGGTCCGGATTCAGTACTCAATTTATTGAGTATGGGGAAATTCAGGTGGAAGAGAGAAAAAAGGAGCCTCCCATGGTGAAATAGGTCAATGCCAAAGCAGGGGGTGTTTATTAAAAAATAAAATAAAATGTAAAAAGAAATATAAAACAAAAAACAGTCCAAACACAGTTGGGCTGAATAAACTAAAAATTCAGCATGAGTGAATTGGGTAGCGAATAAAAACAAAGTAAACAGCGGGGACGAAGCGGAGCGATCGCAATACCTCCACCGCTAGATCTGATAGCCTCCGGCTTGTGCGGGCGTCACGTGATCTCAGTGTCCCTACGTCGTTACGTCACGCTCCTCGTGACTTCATCAGGGGATTCCCATTGGTTACCGGATCACGGCTTTTATTTAGTACTGGCCGGAAGTAAACAAGCCGCCATTTTCTCGGAGTCCCGTTTATGGGACGAATGTGGGCTATGTTCGTACCTCACTAGAGTTTGCGGGAGAACGAGAATGAAGGTGTATGTATACATAGCTAGTTGGTATAATATTATTAAGTCATTGCAGGACTTCCAGAACGTCACCGCTGTTTACTTTGTTTTTATTCGCTACCCAATTCACTCATGCTGAATTTTTAGTTTATTCAGCCCAACTGTGTTTGGACTGTTTTTTGTTTTATATTTCTTTTTACATTTTATTTTATTTTTTAATAAACACCCCCTGCTTTGGCATTGACCTATTTCACCATGGGAGGCTCCTTTTTTCTCTCTTCCACCTGAATTTCCCCATACTCAATAAATTGAGTACTGAATCCGGACCATCTGGAACGAAGGATAACAGGAAAAGGACAAGACACTGAGAGATCGCGGACAAGAACATAGCAGGATTCCGCACTATATGCCCTTATATAGCCACCCTAAGGTAAGGGGACTACAACACTCCTTAAGGATTCAATAGATTTTGTTCATCTCTACAAGGAAGACTCCGATCACACCTCACCCAGTCCATTTCCATTTATGCATATAGACTGTCAATCAGTGTCGGTTTTGACACCATACACTAACTGATTAGTCATTACAGGTCACATAGTGACACTTAGATGCATTAGGCACAAAGCACTGCTGTTTTCTATTATCCATACCACGCACGTTGTGGACTAATATCTGCTAGTTTACTAGTGTTCTTTATGGTTTATTATCAGTTTGTTTCTATATATATGGTGTTGCACATTGCATGTTTTATTTTTAGTCGTGTATTATTTGGTGTTTGCACAGTTTACATTTGCATTTTCTGTAAGCGCTTATCTACATTTCATTGTCACACCCATTTTTCACCAGAGCTTTGTAGGCTCTTTAGATTGAGCTGCTACAGACCAGTCCATGCGACTTGAATTCACTCCTCTTTACTCACAGTAGCGCATCAGTCCTCCCTTTCACACTTTCACTTGATTTATACACATTCACTGTTGCTGCCACGATGGACATCTTTACGTTCATTGAGAACAGAAGTGTCAATTTAGAAGAAGTCTTTCACGCTCGCACCAAAACACCTAACACTGATTTAGACAGCCAATTTAGAAAATTAGGTCACCTTATGGAAAAGAAAGTATCACTTTGGTGGGACACGCATACATTTGACCAATATGTCAAAGACAACATAGCACCTAGACGTGTCAGATGGGACATGCCACCTAATGATGGACTGGATGACAAAGAATCACTCAATGAGTGGTTCGAGTTCTTCAATAACAAAAGCGTTGAAGGAGTCAAATTCCTACTGAAAAGGAAACAGAAAAAACTTAGATTAGTCCAACAGCAAATTGAGGAAATTAAACTAAAACTAGACCCTTTAAAAGACTCCAGTAACTTCCAGAAGCTGGCTACACTATTGAATAAAGATCTGGCAGCCAAAGACCTGGAGGTGCAACAGCGCAAAATTAAAAAATTTCAAAGAGACGTAGCAGATTATAAAACTGATCAGGTGTTCAAGTGGCAACACAAAATGGAACCGGCTCAGTCCAGTTCTACCCACTCGACACCGATCAGAGAAGTAAGAATACAAGATCCTACCACATCGCAGATGAGACCCCCACCGAGGTGGGAGGAACAAGCCAACTACAGAGATAACACCAGGCCACAACAAGATCATCAGAATAATGGCCATTATACTTATCACACTCCCAAAAAACAGTGGAAGAAACCTTTCAAAAAGCCATATAGAAAACCCTATAATAATGGCCGACCCAATAATGGACAACAAAATGAAAGAAACCCAAGAGAATACAGAGGACCTCCTCCTCCGCCACAAGAATCCTATGGAGGATATAGCAGAGGACCCCCTCCTCCCCCTCCAATGTATGATTACTATGACAATTACAATAGAGGACCTCCACCACCACAAGAACACTATGGAGGATACAATAGAACTCCCATAACGACTCACAATAGATTTGAACCTATAAGAAGCCATCATAACCAATATTATGAAGAGCCACGCTCAAGTCAGGACCAACAATACCATACAGCACCCCAGTCTTTTTTAGACAGGGAAAGGAGGGAATATTCCCCACGGAGAACCACTCAGGAACCCTATCGCTCACCCAAAAGAAGGACACAGGAAACAACAACAAAACCAAGTCCAGAAACAAGAGAGGAAACAGAGCAGGAAAGAGACAACAAAAGAAAAAGAAAAGACGAGGAGAAAACGTGGTAAACCTAACCTCTATACAATTAACCAGTGAAGAGTTGGCAGTCCTTGATAGGGGACTAAAACATGCACCGATTAAAAACCTTAATAAATTCGACACATACATTGGAATCCGTAAATATATCAGGAAGTTGAATATGAAAAAATACTTCCTTCATGATAAATTTGCACATCCCACACAACAAACATCGAGCAATGTACCAACACACAGTACGCTCAGGAATAATTCGACCTTCAATCCACAAGTTTCTGATAATCAACATATAGAAGTCTTTAAAAAACTAGTTCTGGAAGATCTTGCAGGACTCAAAATCAAAAAACAATATGACCCAATACATATGAAAAAGGGAATTAAACTTCTAACAGAAAGAAATGACATAGTTATCCGCCCTGCGGATAAAGGGGGAGCTATAGTTATCCAAACAAAGGAACAATATCTGAGAGAAATAGACCGGCAATTGACTGATGAGGGTACCTATATTAAACTAGCAGGTAATCCTACTAACACCTATAAAAAGGAACTGAAATTAGTAGTGAATTTAGGAGTCAAGAAAGACATCCTAAACAAAAAAGAAGCGAAATACCTCGTACCGGAATGTTGTAGAATTCCAATAATCTACACGGTGCCCAAAATCCATAAGACCAAGGAGAACCCTCCTGGTAGACCCATAGTTAATGGTATTGAATCATTAACATCCAGGATGGGCCAATATATAGATTTTTTCATCCAACCAGCAGTTCAAAATACTCGAGCCTACCTTAAGGACACTAAACACATTCTCCAACTGCTAGATACAACGACTGCACAAGAAGGATGTACGCTGCTTGCTACAGCAGATGTCACGTCCTTGTATACTATAGTAGGCCATCATGATGCTTGCCATGCCACCAAGTGGCTTTTGCGTATGCATAGCAACTTAACATGCAAGCAGCGTAAATACCTCATCAAATGCCTCGAGTTCTGCCTTAAATTTAATTATTTCTGGCACGACCAGAGCTTCTATAAACAAGCCATAGGTATTGCTATGGGCGCGAAGTTTGCCCCTAGTGTGGCAAATGCATTTATGGCCCAATGGGAAGAAGCAGCCATATATGCCCATAAGCCCGAGGAACTCCTATTGTACAAAAGGTACATAGATGATGTCATCATTCTATGGAATGGCAACAAAGACAGCTTGGAGAAGTATATGTTGGGCCTTAATGATAATGGGAAAAACATCAATCTCATTTGGAAGATCGATAATAAAACAGTCGACTTCCTTGATTTGAACATCACGTTGGAAGGAAAGAAAATCATCACCAAAACCTACTTTAAGGCAGTGGACACCAATAGCTATCTTTCAGTAGAAAGCTGCCACCACAAACCGTGGCTCTACAACATACCGAAAGGTCAACTGATTAGACTTAAAAGAAATTGCACCACAGAGGATGACTTCAAAACACAGGCCAAATTCATTGGCAAAAGGTTTGAAGAGAAAGGATATGAACCCCTCTGGATAGAAGAACAAATCCGCAAAGTTGAATCGCTCGATAGAAAACCTATGCTAGAGGATAAGAAGAAAGATAAAGGGAATCTAATGGAATTAACACCCAGTCTCATATTGGACTACAATGCCCAACATAAAGACATAAATAAAGTCATCCAGCGACACTGGCATGTACTATTAGGAGATAAAGATCTAAAATCCATACTCCCTCCCAAACCCAGAATCATCTATAAAAGAGCTCCTACTCTAAGAGATATATTGGTTAAATCTGTCATTGCTCCACCCCCAAAACCCATGTTCTCCTTTTTCAATGGGAAGGGGTTCTATCCCTGCAGGAACTGCTTTGCCTGCAGGCACGCCAAACTATTTCAAGGCAAAAGACTAGACTTTGTCAGCAGTAACACAGGCCACACCCACCCAATTAATGAATTCATTGGATGTCATACTGAGGGTGTCATATATGTACTGCAGTGTGATTGCAAATTGCAATATGTGGGGAGGACAAAAAGAAAGCTCAAACTGAGAATAGAAGAGCATATACGGAATATATCCAATGGATACACTAAACACAGTGTGTCACGACATTTTTCAAAAGTACACAATGAAGATCCCTCTACACTACAATTTTGGGGCATAGAAAAATTCAAACCATCGTGGAGAGGTAGCCACAAAATACGAGTCATCAGTCAGAAAGAATCACGTTGGATACATACCCTCAATACTTTGACACCAGGGGGCCTGAACGTTGACTTCGATTTAAACTGCTTTCTCAACAATTTCTAAATCTCCAGTCTATATACATCACTCAATCATCCCATACTGAATGAGACTTCAATGGGAATGTATACCAATTTTACAATCTTCCTGTAATGGGTGGATTTCTCTGTAGATCCAGACCACTATTAGGATTCTATAGAAACATCTTATGCAGGACATAGACACAATAGTAGTAACATTACACCAATTACTACAAATCATGTGTTGTAATCCATGTACTGTAAATTGATCTGATGGCTTCGGGTTTGTGAGGGTGTCAGGGACCTTACAGGTACTGGACATCTCTTTACCCTAGATCAACCACCCTATATATACCAATTGGAATTTATCCCTACATAAATCGGTCCTACACACGAGTACAGGGCCCATCAGATGAGTTCACCTAACCACCCATGCAGGGGGTCTTGAGCACCATACTGGGCCAATAAGATTCTCATATATACACCACACAGTCAATGACCGCAATTATTGGTCAACCTATGGATGTACCCAACAAGGGAAGGCAACGGTGCCATTTTTTGATTATGGGATACACCAGTAACATACTTTGGATTCACTATCTACTTTTATGTAGGATTGTATTATCCGACCTTTTTACTGCTTTAAGGGATCACCTTAAACAAGTGTGATAACATATTACGACCATTATTCTTTAATTGTTTAAGTTCATTTACCATCACTTACAGTGACGTTCTGGAAGTCCTGCAATGACTTAATAATATTATACCAACTAGCTATGTATACATACACCTTCATTCTCGTTCTCCCGCAAACTCTAGTGAGGTACGAACATAGCCCACATTCGTCCCATAAACGGGACTCCGAGAAAATGGCGGCTTGTTTACTTCCGGCCAGTACTAAATAAAAGCCGTGATCCGGTAACCAATGGGAATCCCCTGATGAAGTCACGAGGAGCGTGACGTAACGACGTAGGGACACTGAGATCACGTGACGCCCGCACAAGCCGGAGGCTATCAGATCTAGCGGTGGAGGTATTGCGATCGCTCCGCTTCGTCCCCGCTGTTTACTTTGTTTTTATTCGCTACCCAATTCACTCATGCTGAATTTTTAGTTTATTCAGCCCAACTGTGTTTGGACTGTTTTTTGTTTTATATTTCTTTTTACATTTTATTTTATTTTTTAATAAACACCCCCTGCTTTGGCATTGACCTATTTCACCATGGGAGGCTCCTTTTTTCTCTCTTCCACCTGAATTTCCCCATACTCAATAAATTGAGTACTGAATCCGGACCATCTGGAACGAAGGATAACAGGAAAAGGACAAGACACTGAGAGATCGCGGACAAGAACATAGCAGGATTCCGCACTATATGCCCTTATATAGCCACCCTAAGGTAAGGGGACTACAACACTCCTTAAGGATTCAATAGATTTTGTTCATCTCTACAAGGAAGACTCCGATCACACCTCACCCAGTCCATTTCCATTTATGCATATAGACTGTCAATCAGTGTCGGTTTTGACACCATACACTAACTGATTAGTCATTACAGGTCACATAGTGACACTTAGATGCATTAGGCACAAAGCACTGCTGTTTTCTATTATCCATACCACGCACGTTGTGGACTAATATCTGCTAGTTTACTAGTGTTCTTTATGGTTTATTATCAGTTTGTTTCTATATATATGGTGTTGCACATTGCATGTTTTATTTTTAGTCGTGTATTATTTGGTGTTTGCACAGTTTACATTTGCATTTTCTGTAAGCGCTTATCTACATTTCATTGTCACACCCATTTTTCACCAGAGCTTTGTAGGCTCTTTAGATTGAGCTGCTACAGACCAGTCCATGCGACTTGAATTCACTCCTCTTTACTCACAGTAGCGCATCAGTCCTCCCTTTCACACTTTCAGGTGGTGGAATCAGTTTGTAAATTTTCAGTTTGTAATCTTTTCAGAAGAAGGGAATAATAAGCAGATTAAAAAAGAAACTAGGTAGTATGCAAATGTAGAAAGAACAAACTTCTCTTATAGCAAAAGCAGTAACAGTGACCACATAAGTCACTTAGTAACAGGACCTGTATCCCTGCCACCTAGTACCTGCTATTGCTCCCTGCCCTTCAGCACACATATTGGCATTGACTATTGATGATCAAACCTACCCAGATTCCATTTGCAGGGGTTTGGCCAATTCTGTTTTCTCCACTGAAGTCTTTTGGTAGGAGATGGTAAATCTTGTTAGTCAGTCAGGTCCATTTTTAAGGCTAATAGGCAAGCTATCTTTAAATGAAAAATTTGGAAAGCTCGGCACTGCCATGGGGGGGGGGGGGGGGGCATGTACCAATCATGGTACTTCAAGACTAACATGCAAAAACACAAATCCTTTAAATTACTGGTTTGGGGATGCCTCAAAGCTGTATGTAGTTTTACAGAAACATGTTATTTTAATGGCCAGCCTGGATACAGCCTTTAGAAGCACAGTGCATATAGCAGCATATATTTGGCTGTGGAATTAATTTTTTGCTTTTACAATTAACTTAGCTTACATACAGCTGCAGCAGCACACCAGTCAGATTAATTTTAGTAAAATGCAAGTAGTAAAGTAAAACGTTTTAGCATCAACTCATGCTTTTTCATTAAAGCCTAAGTGCAACCTAAATGAATAAGCAAAACAAAACCAAAAAATCAGCTCAAGGGGCATAACTTACAGTCAATTGTATGTGACCCTTGTGCTGATGCCTCTTATTTTAGTTAAAATCCTCCTATGTCCATATCTCTCACCCCTATCACCATAACTAGGGGCCTCTCATCAAAAGAGACTTTGTTCCATGTTGCTTTGTAATCTAGTTATGAGGTCCAACCTGCACCCCCCCCCCCCCCCCATCTGACAATAAGTGGATTAACATGGTAATAACATACATTTGTAGCTGTAAGAAACACTGTTTGTCTGCACTTAAAGTGGACCTGAATTTAAAAAGTGAGGATTTACTATAATATAAGGAACAAATTGAAATGTTAATCTAATTGTACCTATCAAGTACCCTAAAAATCGTTTGTATAGAAATGTGTCTGAAAAAAAACCCAACAGTGCACTTGATGGTATGTGAGTAAATATCTGTAGTGTGACATGGAAGATACTGCTGCTTCTGAGTGCTAGTCTCAGGAGATTTGGAGAGGGATTTGGTATTGTCACTACTGTGCTGCTAAATGTTCTTCTTGTTGAAGGCTCTGACATGAGAAAGCAAAGCCTTGCCTTTACCACAATGTCCACCCCTGCACCGTAAAACTGTCAATGACGGGGAAGGATCTGGGTGTTGTGGTAGATCATAGGCTTAACACTTTTCTGTCAAGAATATAAGGCTTACTTCTTAACAGAATCGCTTGCAGCTGGCCAGCTCAATATGCCTTATGTCCTTTGCATTTTGTCATGCTATAAGCTTATTATTGTTACTGTTTCCACTGCTGTCACCCCTGCCTCTTCTGTGTGTCCTGCTTGTCAGATCCTCTCAGCTGTGTGCTGCAACCCCCCCCCCCCCCACTGTCTCTGCATGCCTCCAGTGCCCCCTTTGTGCTTTCAATCCCTGCTGCTACCCCTGTCTTTTTAGGGCAGAGACAACAAGATATAGAGTGTGGGCACTCATTCAGGGTGATAAGCAGAGAATCAGTAAACATGTCTCATATTTAATGATCCTTTCACTTTCCTGAATGAAGGTTGGAGTGCCCACCGCTAAGCACTCCTGTGTTCATTAGTAACTGGAGGGATAGTAAGAAGTTTGAGCCCTGGGGAGCTTATTCATCTCTGTACGCAGGTATATGGGGACAAGATTATCACTTCTACTTAAGCTTATACTTTAATACAAGGAAATATCTAGCTTGCTCTAGAAGCTGCAGATTGACATTGTATGCTATAATTAACACTTTTAAAGCCAGGGCCGGTTCTCCACTTTTAACCCCTTCCACCCCAGACTATAGCCTAATGACGGCTACAGCGTGGGCTTACTTTGTCAGGAGGGTATACTGGGATGTCCTCTCGTGATCACGCACTCTGTGATCACAGAGTTCTTTGGATTCAGTTGATTACAGATCAGGGTAAAGGGCCTATTACAGCGGCCCTTTACCATGTAATCAACTGTGTCCAATGACAGCTGATCACGGATGTCAACACAAGATGGTTATAAAAAATGTTTTCCTCATGTTGACAGCGTGACTTGTGTTAAAGGTACAGTGCCCACCAGTGCTGCCAATCAGTGCCCACCAGTGTTGCCAGTCAGTGCTCATCAGTGCTGCCAATAAGTGCCCATCAGTGCTGCCAATCAGTGTTACCTATCAGTGCTGCCTATCAGTGTCTATTAGTGCCACCTATCAGTGCCACATATCAGAGCCCATTAGTGCCACCTATTAGTGCCCATCAGTGCCACCTATCAGTGCCCATCAGTGCCGCCTATCAATGCAGCATCATCAGTGCCCACCAGTGCTGCCTCTTCAGTGCAGCCTATAAGTGCCCATTAGTGGAGACTCATCAGCGCACATCAGTGAAGAAGAAAAATTACCTCGAAATTTTCAGTATTTTTTGCTTGTAAACACCACCAAAAGAAAGCTCTATTTGTGTAAACCAAATGAGCAATTGTCATTCAAAATGCCACAGCGCTGAAAGCTGAAAATTGGCCTGGCAGGAAGGTGGTGAAAGTGCCCCATTAGGCAAGTGGTTAAAGTGTAGCTACACTTTTGTTGAGAAAAAAACATTCCCCCTTGGGTGATACATGTACATTGCAGGGATTTTAACAAACTTTGTTGCAGATGCCTACATTTTGTTATTCTCAAGAAATCCATGTGTGTTTCTCTGTGCCCCACTTGAGGAGCAGCAGCTGCTGTCTGCTGTGCCCCCTGTGCTCATTTATTCAGAGTGGGGGCACGCTAATACAGAAGGGGTGTTACTGGCCAGATCACCAGGTGAAAACAAAGAAAAAAGCCTAAATAAGAAAACGAATGCAGCCACCACAACTAATGATGTGCTTTAAATGTATTTCCACTGTTGCATAAAATTGGAATAACACTAATTTTACATATTCACATAGAATATCTTCAGCTTAGTTTTTTTTTTTTTGAGGTTTTAGAAATGTTAAAATTTTTGGTTGGGTTTTCTATAATTAATCCTTTCTGCACTATCCAGGCTAATCCTAATTATTGGTTGTAAATTAGATTTTAACACAGACTGTCCCAACAAATGGTAAGTGATTAGAAACTTCTGTTGAACGGACATGCTGGAAAACTTTTGTCGACCAGTGTATTCTGACAGCGGAGTATTCTGCTGTCAGAATACAATGTCCCAGTAGATTCTTCCGTTCATTTTGCTTGTGTGGGTGGAGGAATCTGTTGGTGGTGGTCCACATGGAGAAGAAGTGTACTATTGGTCCAAGACTAACATTTAAAGTATACACAGACTCATGTTTTTCACTTGATTTTGTCACCTCTATTTCTTTTAGGTAGATAACTCTGTCTACACTACTCCCTGTTGGCTCTGGTGGTTTGCTTTAATGGAGGAGTCGTCCCCCCTGATGCTGATCTTGTCCATCCATCCACTCTTGAAAGCTGCACCCGCTGATATCCTCTGAACTCTCCCTTCCCTGTGAGAGCAAAACAAATGTTTTTATGTGATATTAATAAGTTTAACTTACTATGCTATGTGACTGCCTGGCACCTCTCTCTTTTCTTTGTGTTTTAAAAAAATCACTGCTCCGAGCCTAATGGAATTCAAAAACATTTATTGGGATACATGTTCCTCAAGGCAGTCCCCCCCCCCCTATGCTTTTTTGAAAACCCCTTACCTATTAGCCCAGAGAATGGGCACATTTTATTTGAAAGAATCAGCTCCTTTTATTTCAATTGGGTTTGAATTCAGCATTTGAACCCCACTCGAACTGAACCCAGGGCAGTTTAGCTCATTTCTAGTCATTCATTTTATATATGTCAGTTCTGATGACAGAATCAATAATGCAAATTCTGACATCAGCTACTCAGCCTGGTTGTAACAAGTCCACATGCCGCATGGTTGTCATGAGCAGGCCCCATATGTTTTGCTCATATATCAGAGATTTTGTGCAATGGACACATCCAATTTTAGATATGCATGTAGGCCTTGATTTTTTTAATAGATAAAACATATTCCTCGGATCTTTGACATCATTTTTTTTTGTTGGTAGATGGTACAGTCATCTGTGTGCACAGTCCTCTTCCCTTGCTGGGTTCCGAGCAGATATGTCTGGAGATTTTCTTTGAGACTCAATAACATGACAATTTGTTTATCTTTTTCTATGGCTACAAGGATGACAGAGCATTTTTGGCATCTAGTTGTTCATTTTCTCAACCTTCAGGCTTAATTCAGATTTTTCAATTGTGACCATTTACCTACTACTGACCACTAAATTAAGAGAATATTGTATCTTTAATACTATTGAATTCATTAAATAAATAATATATTTGCAATCAGGCTACTTTTACTTTGTAATGTCCCATTTTTCAACTATTTGTAAGATTGTCCCACTCCTATGTGAGATCCAGCCTTCAGTTTATTCACTTGTGCCCATCAAACACAACTATAGGACATGTCTCATCTTCCAGGGATGCTTGGATGGGAATTGGAAAAGAGGGCCCCTTTATTATCCCAGGCTCCTCATACAGGTATGTGACACATAAGGCATGACCAGTATCTCTTCCTCTATGGCTATTGCTGCATACACACGATCAGAAATTCCGTCAAGAAAAGTTTGATGTGAGCTTTTGGTCCTTTTAGCCTCCATCTGACTTTTTCTGTCGGAATTTCCGACAGCAAAAATTTGAGAGCTGATTCTCGATTTTTCCGACAATAAACGTTTTTGTCGGAAATTCTGATCGTCTGTATGCAATTCCGACACGCAAAAAAAACATGCATGCTTGGAATCAATTCGACACATGCTCGGAACCATTAAACTTCATTTTTCTCGGCTCGTTGTAGTGTTGTACGTCACTGCATTCTTGACCATCAGAATTTTGTATGACCGGGTGTATGCAACACAAGTTTGAGCCAATATTCCGTTGGAAAAAAATCCACGGCATATAACTGTGAAAGATTCAGAAGTCTTTTGTTATTTTTTTGAAAGATATAAAAGGGGCGACTAAAGAGTATTGTAGATAGACAATCTGGTTTATGGAGGAGATGTGTTTACATGAAGAAGAGAAGGGTGAGGCAATGCTGTCGCTTACTTACTATAAAGACATGTGCATCAGATCCGAGCGAAAGTTAATAAAAGTTTTGGAATACAGATGAAAAGTACTATCACCAGCAACAAGAGTAGCAGTAGACATAATAAGATATAACTGCTTGTTTTCAAAGCTCTTCTGACATCACCACCGCATGAATAAGTGCCGAACGCATCATGACCGACTTCTTTCTTAAGAATTCAGATTTTGCAGTGTACATGGCCCAACAGTAAAACAAATCAATTAATACAAAACATCAATATTAATGTACTACTGATATATAAGATATTTAAAACTATCTATAATTTTCCAACATACATAATAAAATTCAATGGAGCGTGAAAGTGAAAAGGCAGTATTTGTGTTAACACTGCATTCTGAAAGCTATATTAGGCTTGAGCTAAAGAGGTGATGATAGCTTTGTTGCTGGCAAAATAATTTGTGATGACACTTCATACTAATGAGCTTTTCATTGGTTTGCATCTTATTTAGCCTGTGCCAAGACATAGTAACTGGTAAATGTACTTACCGCTGTGCCACTGTTTCACGATGGTCTGTTGACTAGCACAAAGGGTAATACATTTTTCAGGAATTTTGGGGTTTATTGCTAAGAAGAGCATTTTGCTTGTATTAATAATCTATGATATTACAGTTGTCCAAAACTATGCTTGCACCCAGTATTTCCTGTTTTCTTAGTTCTGACTAGTACAGTGTCAGATAACAAACTGCTACTGGACTTTGACTGCTACTTGCATGGATTGAGGACAACTGTCCTAAAAGCATTAATTCTAACATTTCAATGTGTTATTTTTTTTGCCAGTAAAATAACATTAAAACATTTCTTTACCCAGATATAAAAACTGAATGTAATCCATAGATTACATTGCCAGGAACCCAGGTCAAAGGCCCACATCTTTTGCAGTGTGCCCCGGTACCCAAGGCAACGACCATCCAAGTTTTATTTGCACATGTTTTACAAGACTGCAATATAAAACTGTTAGGAGATAACTATCTTTTATGTGGTGCTGCAAAATCATTGTCCAAATCACATGCTGGGGCATGTCTTAGACCAGGCTTTTTTTCCCACGGACTGTGGTATACTATAGTCTTTATGGAGGACACGGGTAGCCAAGTACACAGTTGAGTCATCCAGAAAGAGTGCTTATATTACAAACTGGCTGAACTAAATTACAATTCCATTAGCAGGCAAAACAAACGATATACAGTATATATATAGTGAGGAATTAACTCGGTAGCAGGTGTGTGTGACCCCCTGGATGGGTTCACTACACGCTGAACTGTACAAAAAGGCAGTTGAGGATGATTAAAAACAAATGATATGGTTTATTTTTCCATATTGCTGGATACACGTGCAAGCATCAAAACAGCATAAACAAAACAAAACAAAACATAAAATAAACCCTTGCCACTTGGGCGTCTACCTTCCCAACACAGGAACCTACCTATGGAGTCTGGCACAGCCTACTGCTGGGCAGACACTGCTGGTCCTACAGCAGAAAACAACAAAAAAAGTCTCTTTGATATTTCTCACACAGAAATATCCATCAGCACCTCACCTCTTCAGTAGAGTTTGTGACTGCTCCTTCACTCACACAGCCTCAGGATGCAGCAATCAGTCGTCATCCCTAGGCTGTCTTTATAGGGGCTATAATTGCTTAATTCTGAACAGCTGTAACGCCCCCAAACCTCTCTGGCCATCTCTGCAGCCAACGCCTAATAGTAATTGGTGCTTAACAACCGACCTGTTTAGTGACCGCTCGCACTTACTACACTATTCTGAGGTCCGGTACTGCTGGTTTCATGGTCCGTATTCACATTTCAGCAGTAAATTATTTTTGCAAAAGAATGCAAGGATGCAAAGAAAAAAACTTTATAAACGGCTATACTGTACTGTACTGTATACAGTCCAGGATCTCTCTCAGGCCCACACAATACAGCACAGTAGTGTGACAATATACAGTACTATACAGATATACTGTAGTACATTACAGTACTGTATGTACAGTACAGTGTAACTATTTATGTAACTACCAATGCTTCAATTTCTACTCCATCGTGTCCCTTACCTGGGCCTTCAGCAGCTCCTGATAATAGCTCTGATGATGATACAGATGAAGATTTTGAAGGATTCGTTGACTAAAATGATAGCCTGAATTTTTTTCGTTTGTTTACTATATTTTAAATATCCTTTTTCCATCTTGTACACTCTACAGTACAGTACTGTGGTTTTTGGTGCTTTAATGTACCTACTGTACTTTGCTAACTTTATGTTCTGTAATACTGTACATTGCAGTACTGTGTGTAAATTACACAACCTATGCAAATTAAAACGAGTGGAAGTTTTTTAGTTTGATCTTTCTTATTATTTTACTTATTCATAATACTGTATTGTCAAATACTATGCATATACTGTACTACTGTATACAGTACATGCAGTTCCTCACTTAACGACCAATTTGCTTAACGACCAAGTCATTGAAACGGAACTTGGTCGTTAAGCGAGGAGTACCTGTATTGTCTAAACAAGGCAGAAATATATCTCCCGTCTGTGACAACACACACAGATTTACCTGACTTCCTGTCACAATATATATATATATATATATATATATATATATATATATATTTCTGCTGACAGTTTGGCTGTGTGCCTGGCATTCAAGTTTAGCATGTACTGAATGATCTTAATTTTTTCAGTTTTAAAATGTGCTTTAGCCTAACTATAAATTGGATTATTGCTTTACAATGCGTTTATTTCACCGAACACAAACTCTGTCTACTTTATTTGCAGTAGGGAAACAAACTTATAACTCAGTACCTGACACCTCTGAAAAAGTTGGCTCTAACCACCCAGGCATGTTACTCCACTGTGCTAAATTCACATTTCATGCAATGATGGGGTTCATGTTGTTCCTCATTTAGACCTATTTCCCTATACATACAATGTTAATGCTAATTTCAATATAAAGAGGCCGAACACAAGAACATTTTCTACCTGTCACTCTCACCTCTCCAGGAAACCAGCATTGGATCTCCTCTCGGGAGTGCAGCAATCAGCTTTCCTGGGTTTCACCCAGAGTGCCAGAGCTAAGGAAAATCAGGAGACAGCTCTCCTGACGTTGCCACCTTAAAGTGGTTGTAAACCTTAGACATAAAATATGAACAAAGCAAACACCTCTATAGTGTGTCGTGACATGCCTCATGGAAGAGCTTCAGCCCCAAAAACTGAAGCCCCTTAACTGATGTGTTGACTCCTTAATTTTCTTTGCTACTCACCAGCTTGTCAGTATTCTTGATTGTAGGGTTATAGTGCCACTTCAGGAGTAGGACACAAGGCAACAAAAACATTTAAATAACACAGCACCACCTATGGGCAGACTGAATGGGTCGTCAAATCCCACATTCTGTAATAGGCAACTCAGTTAGTCACAAAGCAGTACCCCAGAAACATGATAGAGGGGTGGGTGCTGTGTCCTTCAATCAATTCAGAGAAAGTGATTTTATGATGAGTAACAAAAAATCCTACTATATCTTATGTTCATTGAAGGACACAGCTTGTCAAAATATTTGAGCGTAAGAATGTCCCAAAGCAATGCCTCATAAATTCTTGGGCAACCAGAGAAAGAACAAGCAAAACACTTGTGTTCACGGGCAATTGCAGGTGCCCGATGGACATCGCGGCCGCTGGGCACGCGCATCGGGTGTAGAGTGAAGCGCCACCGGCAGCGACAAAGGGTTCCTGCCGTCGTCATATTAGGCTCTGCTGTAGGGAAATGGTTAAAAGAAGGTTAAAACATGCAACCTGTACACTTTTTTAAACGTCGCATATGAAGATTTTTAAGGGTAAAAGTTTTTTGCCATTTCACGCGTGGGTGCAATTTTAAAGCGTGACATGTTGGGTATCAATTTACTCTGCATAACATTATATTTCACAATATAAAAATGGGCTTACCTTACTTTCAGCTTATTTTTTTATTTAAAAAGTGTATTTATTTCCCCAAAAATGCGCTTGTAAGACCACTGCACAAATACGGTGTGACAGAAAGTATTGCAACGAACCGCCTTTTTATTCTCTGGGGATTTAGAAAAAAATATATATATTGTTTAAGGGTTCTAAGTAATTTTCTATAAAAAAAAAATATTTTATCTTATAAACAACAAGTTTCAAAAACAGGCCCAGTCTTAAAGTGGTTAAAGAAAATTGACAAAATCCTGTCTCTTATTGGTACTCCAAGAAAACATCTGATCAATGTCCTGTTGGAGAAGTGACAAAATCTGTGCCACCGAGAAGGTATGTGGATGAAAATCTGCCGTCTTGCACCAATAAATGTAAGCATTTCCAAGGTCTATAGTAAATCTTCAATGTGGTGTGATTAACAGAGGCTGATAACCCTCTGTCTCAGAACCTGGTTTTCAAGAGCCAGGGGGCATCCACAACAAGGCACACCATGTCAGTGTACCAGATTTGACAAGGCCTATCTGGAGCCACCAGAATGCCCAGAACCTTTTGGCCTCTATCCTGTGCAAAAGGCAAAGGAAAAGCTTGAGAGGAAGAAAGGCATAGATGAGATGATAATGGCTACACAGTGACACCATAGCATCTTTTGAAACTGCCAGGGGATCCCTCTTTCTTGCCACAAATCTGAAAACCTTCTTATTGAGATGGGAATGGGATGCAAGAAAATCCATACCTGGAGTGCCTCACCATAGCTAGAACTGGAGAAAAATCTCTGGGTGCAGGCTACCACTCTCTCTGGTCCAGAATTTGATGGCTGTGGTACAACATCTGCCAGTTTTCTACACCTGGAAAGTAGACATTCAGTTTCACCCACTGAAGAATGTGTAAGGGTTTCCAGATCCACTGCCGAGCTTTTTGTCCAACCCTGATGATTGACATAGGCCACTGCTGTGGAATTGTCTGACTGGATCCTTACCAGGCACCCCTGAAGATGCTCCACCTAGTGAGCTAGACAAAGGCCCAGATTCAGGAACACTTGCGCTGGAGTATTTCGATATGCGCCGCGTAACTGTGATGATGCGCCGTCGTTTCTATGTGCCCGTACCCACCAAACTAGATGCGCCCAGTAATGGGTCATTTGCGACCGGCGGAACGTTCCGACGCCAGAGTATCGTCAGCGCTTAATTTCGCTGGGCGCATCAGTCGCGCCTATTGATTTCCCCTGCAAATATGCAAATGAGGGATTTTTCCCAATTCACGAACGGATTAGCACCATACGCTGGCTACATGCGCCGCGCGTATCTGATCCGTCCGGCGCAAAGTTATTTCTACAAAAGGCTGCTTTATCTTTACTCCAGACGGTCACAGGTCAGCAGGAGAGCAGCTACAGCAGCGTTACCGACGATAGGAGCTAGCTGAGCACCCCCACTTGCAAGGACAACACCTCTGTGTGCCAACATGCCAGGGGCACTCGTGGTCCTAGAACTACTGATGGGTCCCCTGGAACCAAGAAGGCGGCCACGTGAGAGGATATACCGCACTCGTATGAACCTCTTTGGCATGGGGGATGAGGAGGTGTATCGCCTCTTCAGATTCAGCCCTGTTGCAATACTTGAACTAACCACAACCCTGCAGGATGACATCACCAGCCCAACACACCGATCACAAGCAGTGCAGCCACTGGTGAAGGTCCTGGCAACACTCCATTTCCTTGCAAGTGGATCATTCCAGCGTACAAGTGGAGTGGTGGCTGGGATGTCACAGTCCTCCATAAGCAGATGTGTGCACCAGGTTGTCCCTGCAATCCTCAGACGCATGTCCAACCAGTTCATCAGACCCACCACTGAGGAGCTGCGGCTGAAGGCAATGACAGATTTCTACAACATTGCCAGATTCCCACGCACTGTGGGGGCCATTGATTGCACACATGTGGCCCTACAGCCCCCCAGTGCCACAGAGCACATATACCGCAATCGGAAGCATTGGCATTCCATCAACGTACAGGTGATAGCCGATGCCCAACGCCTCATATGGCACGTCCGTGCCAAACACCCCGGGTCCAGCCATGACAGTTTCATATACCGTCAGAGTCCCATCCCAGCAGAATTTAACCAGAACATGTATGGGGACAGCTGGCTGGTTGGTGAGTGACATGGGAGTCAGGCATGACTATCCCCTCCCGTCATGCACAACAGAAATCGCACATGCATGACTAACATTCTCCTGTCTTTTCCCTTACAGGTGACTCTGCATATGCACTGGGACCCCATCTAATGACTCCTTTCCGGAACCCCCAAACCAGAGGAGAGAGAAAATACAATGAAGCACACATCAAAACCCGTGCAGTGGTGGAGCAAACATTTGGGCTCCTGAAGTCCCGTTTCCGCTGCCTGGATAAGTCTGGGGGGGCCCTATTGTATTCCCCTACCTTTGTGTGTCAGATCATCGGTGCATGTTGCATACTACATAACTTTGCTATGAAAAAAGGCCTGCATATTGACATACGTGATGACCTGACCCCCGACCCACACAGTCCCCCCCTGCCAGAGGACACCCAGTCTGCTGATGGAAGAGCAGTCAGGAGGGTCCTCGCCGTAGGCATCTTTGGACACTAAACCAAAACATTAATTACACAGACAATGCACGCGTGTACACCACTGATGTCCCTAGATCACACACACCACATGCACATCGCATTGGATTAGCCCAAGTCCAGCATGTAGGAGTTGGGAGCAGTAACGCCAGCGTCAAGGCCCCAATGATGTCACTGTCCATTCACACACCTTTCACACATCATTCATTCAGCCGTGGGGTTCACTTCACCACCACGGCCGAGGGTGACACCCCTTACTTTCAGGAGTGCCACCCTCTCACATTCACACACCATTCACACTGTCCCCTGCACTCCTGACCGTGTGCAGTACAAAAATAAATTAGAAAGATCATATCCTGATCAATAAAAGAAAAATAATCTCATAACCTGAGAAAAATAAAAAATAAACTCATGACCTGAGTATGTGAAAAATAATAATATAAAACCAGCCACAAAAAAAAGGCCTCATCGGGGATGCCGGGGGCTTCTTCTGGGGGCCCCTCTCTGGCTCCGCAGCTGCCTGGATGGAGTGGGTGGGGGTGGGGGGGCATCTGGAGGTGGCTGATCCCCAGGTGGGCCACTCCTGGCAGGTGTGGCCTGCGTGCCCTCCAAGGCCCTGGCTATCCGTCCAAGATAACTGTTGGTCTGGGCCTGCATCCGGAGCTGACGGGTCATCTGGTAATGCTGGGCCCGCCGACTCAGCCTCCCCTGCTCCCGGATGGCAGCACTGTTCCCATGGATGGCAGCAGTGTTGGCCTGGACGGCTGCAGTGAGGTGCTGGATATCCCCCTGCACCTCCCCCAAAGTGGTGACCACTGCAGCGCAATTAGAGCTGACATCCTGCACTGCGTTGCTGAGGTTGGCAACGGAGCCCAGGCTGTCCGACACTTTCTGCAAGTGGTCCGCTATGGCCCCCATTTGTTCTGTCTGTCTGGCGTGATCCCTTGCCAACTGGTCCTGGACACCATCAGACACCCCCCTGGTCTTCTGGGTCGCCTTCCTGGGGCCAGAAGATGTATGTCCTCGGGTGGAAGGAGTCGCCCTTGAGGGGCTTCCAAGGATGGGGGAGGGGACGACAGACGGGCCAGGAGAAGGGGAGGAGACAGACAAAACCAAAGAAAAGTCCTGCTCTGCCACAGCAGGATCTTCCACAACCACCTCGGCAGGTGTGGTGTGGCCACTCTCCTCCTCCACAACCTCTTCACCACCCAGTGGCTCGGGCACACGATGGCGTGGGGGGGATGGGGTGGAATGCACGCTGACAGATGATGGCCCAGCTCCGTCATCTGTGGATGACACAAAGCAGACACATGTTGGTGGTCCCACACACTTGGCACATGTCCCCCCCCCCCAAATGCAAAACAACAAATAGGGGATTATAAAACACTTACCTGTCCTTGTGCCTTCCTCCACGGAGTCATAGCCTGCGACCCCCTCCACCTGCTCCCTCTCCAGGCACCGAGCGACCACCTCCTCCTCTGCGGTCAGGGTGACAGGACATGGGGGACCACCACCTGTGCCCCTCTCATACCTCCTGATGGAGGCCACCTTGTCCCTCACCTTGCGCCGCAGGTCATTTATTTTCTTTTGTATGTCCCCAGCAGTCCGGGTGGAGTAGCCCAGGACATTGACCCTGGCAGCAATCGACTCCAGGATGCCCTGCTTCCTCTCCCGGCTGGTCTTCCGGCTTTTTTTGCCATGGAGAAATTCATTCTCCGTCTCCATAGCCGAGATAATGACAGAGACCTCCTGGGTATTAAAGTTGAGGTTCCTCCTCTCTCTGGGGGTAGCGGGAGCAGCCATCACAGAGCAAAAGTATCTTCCCTGGGGTGGGGGGAAACGGAACTACTTTTGCGCCGGAATGGCGTTTCCGCCAGCGCTTTTAAGCGCCCAGCGGAACGCATTGCGCTGACGTTTCCCAGGAAGTGGTGCCGACGGAAGTTGTGAGCATGCGCACAAGGGGGCGAGTGGAGCCGCACTCACTGCGCATGCTCCGTGGATGATGCGCTGAACGTAAGCCTCTGCGCCGGGCTCCGCCCATCATTTACATATGATCACACCCACTTCCACTTGCGTCGGGTTACGCCAGCGCATTATCGTTACTCTGGCGCAAGTTTACGCGCAACTGCTATGTGAATTACAGGACTTGCGCTGAAAGGGTCTTCAGAGTAACGTAAATGAGAAGCGTTACTCCAGAGGAAAGATACTCTCATCTACCTGAATCTGGCCCAAAGTCTGATTGCACGTAGCTCCAGGATCCAATGGACCCAGGACAATCCTGGACTCGGAATCCCCCCAGTTAGACAGGCTGGCTTCTGTTGTGACCACTATCCAATACACACGGTCGTTTTTTGTGATGAAATAAAACAACGTTTTAAAAAACGTCATTTAAATGAACGTGTGTGGGCAAAACGTTGTTTTATGTTTTCAAAAAACGACCAAAAAAAAATTCGAACATGCTTGAATTCTTTATGTCGTTTTTCACAATGTCGTCTTTTGTTTTACAAAAAATGATCGTGTGTGAGCAAAACGACGTTTAAGACGACGTTTTTAAACCCGCGCATGCTCAGAAGCAAGTTACGAGACGGAGCTTCAATAGAACAGAGTGCTGTCGAAAGTGTCTTAGGTAACCGCGCTTTGCAAGAGCATTTTCAGAAAATTATGGTGTGTAGGCAACATAGTTTTTTAAAATGAAGTTTGAAAAACGTTGTTTTGTTTCGTGAGATAAAACAAAGTTTTTTACATCACAAAAGTGATCGTGTGTACGCGGCATTAGGACCAGACTGCAGAGGCACAGAGATGACCAGCGACAGGACAGCAGCAACCAAACTGCAGTCCTGAGTTTCCACAGCTTGTGTGGTGGAAGAAACACCTTGGCCTGTGCCAAGTCCAGAATCAGACCCAACAATTACAGACACCTGGTGCTAATATTCCATACACCTGGTTGGGGTCACAGCATAATTCTTAAAGTTCAGAATCCACCTAAACTTTAGAGTATGAATGGTGATATTCATGTTGTCCTTCAGTGAAGTGTGATGTTGCCACCAGAACCCAGAGTTCCCACCCCGGAAAGATTTTCCGGTGATCGCAGCAAGTACAGAGCTTTTCGTAATGCTTGTGAACTTTTTTTCGCTCTGCAACCTAGAACCTTTTCACTGGAGACCACAAAGGTGGGGGTTCGTCATTTCATTACTATCTGGCGAACCTCAAACATGGTCTTAACCGCCTTAGCACCTTCTTCGAAGCCATGGACCTCATTTATGAAGACACGCAATTAGCAGCTACTGCTGAAGCGGCATTATGTGCTCTACAGCAGGGGCGCAGGGCAGTAGAGGACTATGTGGCAGAATTCAGACAGTGGAGTTCCGATACCAACTGGAACGATGCTGCCCTGCGTCACCAGTTCCGCATGGGTCTTTCTGAATCCTTGAAGGACGAACTGGCCCGAGTGGGAGTCCCTGCAACGCTTGAAGCTCTCATCCTTCTTTCTGTTCAGATTGACAGGCGGTTGAGGGAGCGGCGTGCTGAACGTACATCCGGCCCCACACGTCCCATGTGGATGATGCCACGTGTGCCAGGCCCTCCACACCTGCTTCCTCCAAATCCTGTACCAGCCTCCTCCGATATCCCGGAACCAATGCAACTGGGTCTTCTTCGGCCATCCTTGACTCCGGAAGAGCGCCAGCGGCGCCGACTCAATAACCTTTGCCTATACTGTGGAGGATCCGGGCACTATGTAAACACCTGTCCCGTCAAATTCCGTAAGTGCTCAGTCCGTCCACCTGTCCTTTCCTCTGCCTTATGTAATAATGATACTCACCTGGCTGTCCCCATCTCTCTGCAGCTCCCAGGAAGGAACGTCCAGGTTCCCGCCATTATTGATTCTGGCGCCTGCAGCGGCTTCATGGACGCCTCCTTTGCCACCCGTCATGGAATCCCCCTACGACCTAGGCGCCAGGAGCTCGCCGTTCACTTAGCCGATGGATCAGCCACCAGGTCCGGTCCTGTCACGCACGAAACAATCCCCTTGTATGCACTCATCTCTAACAATCATTGGGAATTGCTCTGCTTGGACATAATCGTGTCCCCAATATTTCCTGTAATCTTGGGCATGCCATGGTTGAAAGTCCACAACCCTCAGATTGAATGGGAGTCTGGAAAAATCTGTTTCCCGTCCTCTTACTGCCGCCAACATTGCCTCCAGGAACCTGCGGGCACCTTGTCCCCCCTGCTGTGTTCAGAATCTGAAGTGGAAAACCGCCAGCTAGTCCCGGAAGCCTACCACAGTTTTTTGGACGTATTTAGCAAAAAAGGAGCAGAGACTTTGCCACCACATAGGTCCTATGACTGCCCAATCAAACTTTTACCTGGAGCAGAAATCCCGTTCGGAAGGATATTCCCCTTGACCGAATTGGAGTTGGGCACCCTAAAATCCTATATTGACGAGAACCTCAAAAAGGGGTTCATACGCCCTTCCACATCCCCTGCAGGGGCCGGCATATTCTTCGTGGAAAAGAAGGACCATTCCCTACGCCCCTGCGTAGACTACCGGGAGTTGAACAAAATCACGATCAAAAACAGGTACCCCCTTCCTCTGGTTCCTGAATTATTTCAAAGACTTGGAGCAGCCACTATTTTTACCAAACTTGACCTCCGTGGAGCATATAATCTTGTCCGCATTAGAGATGGCGATGAGTGGAAGACCGCGTTCCGCACCCGATTTGGGCATTTTGAATACCTAGTTATGCCCTTCGGGCTTTGCAACGCCCCCGCCACATTTCAACATTTCGTAAACGACATTTTCAGAGACTACCTCGATCTGTTCGTCATCATCTACCTGGATGACATCCTGATTTTCTCGTCCTCCCTGTCAGACCATTGGAAGCATGTCCAAAAGGTCCTAGCCCGGCTCCGCCAACACAGCCTATACGTTAAAGCCGAGAAATGCGAATTTGAACGTGTGAGCATTCAGTTCTTGGGATTAATAATTTCAATAGAAGGTGTCAAGATGGACCCTCAGAAGGTCACTGCTATCACAGATTGGCCCGCTCCCACCGATAAGGAAGCGGTCCAGCGCTTCGTGGGGTTTGCAAACTTCTACTGAAAGTTTATCAAGGGCTTCTCTGCCATAATTGCCCCTATTACAAGTCTGACCAAGCAAGGCACCCGGTTCCTGTGGTCTCCCGAAGCCCAAGTTGCCTTTACCACCTTAAAGGATCTCTTCATCTCTGCCTCCATCCTGAAACATCCTAACCCAGCCTTACCCTATATCTTGGAGGTGGACGCCTCCGAGGTGGCGGTCGGAGCGGTGCTTTCCCAGAGACAGGGGTCCAAATCCCTTTTACACCCAGTTGCGTTTTTCTCCCGCAAACTATCAGAAGTGGAGAGGAACTACGACGTCGGGGACAGGGAGCTGCTAGCAATTAGGCAGCTCTTGAAGAATGGCGCTACCTCCTCGAGGGTGCTGCACACCCTATACTGATATATACTGATCACAAGAACTTAGAATATCTAAAGGTTGCCAAAAGACTCAAGCCACGTCAGGCCAGATGGGCGCTGTTCTTTACTCGGTTTTCTTTTCATATAACCTACAGACCTGGTTCGAAAAATATCAAGCCGGATGCCCTCTCCCGGATGTTCAATGGGCCTGAAGCCCCTTCATCCCCGGACACCATTCTTGCTCCTGGCAATTTCCTCATGCTGCAAGGAGATCTCCTTTCTCAAATTAAGCAGGCCTCTTCAGAGATCTCCTTATCCCCAGACCCTAATCTTCAGTTAAGAGACAATCTGCTTTGGAACAAGGACAAGATCTTTGTTCCACAACAGCTACGAATAGCGGTTCTCAAGTCCTGCCATGACCATGAGCTAGCAGGCCACTTTGGGATACACAAAACATCCGAGCTCCTTCAGCGTACCTTCTGGTGGCCGCAATTACTTAAGGACTGTAAAAATTATGTAGAATCCTGTACCACCTGTATCCAGCATAAAGGTAGCAGAACCAGAGCTTGGGGGTTGCTTAAACCACTGCCTGTTCCAGAGAAGCCTTGGAGGATGATTTCGATGGACTTTATTGTTGAGTTACCTCCATCTGAAGATTATACCACCATCTTTGTGGTGGTTGATAGGCTCTCAAAAATGGCGCACTTTCTGCCGATGGTGGGGACACCTTCCGCTGCTGAGACAGCAAAGATATTCATTAAAGAGGTAGTGAGACTTCATGGCGTACCCGCTAACATCATATCGGACCATGGGGTGCAGTTTACCTCTAGATTTTGGAAAGCGCTATGTGGAGCGCTGAAGATTGAACTCTCTTTCTCATCTGCATACCACCCACAGACCAACGGCCAGACCGAGCGCACCAACCAGACGCTCGAGCAATATCTGCGGTGCTTTTCCAGTTTCTCACAGGACGATTGGGCCTCTCTGCTGCCCCTTGCAGAGTTCGCCTACAATAATTCAGTCCATTCAGCTACTAAACAGTCCCCGTTTTTCGCCAACTACGGTTTTCATCCTCTATTCTTATCTAACAATATTCCGTAAATGCTCAGTACCGGCTGCACAAGAAACCCTGGATTTCTTTGCCACCAACAACAAATTACTTCGGGAAACAATGGCAAAGACCCAGGAGTATAATAAGGAGGTGTTTGACAGGAGGAGGAGAGGAGAACTTGATTTGGCACCAGGAGACCAAGTCTGGCTGTCCACTTTGAATCTAAGATTAGCCTGCCCGTCCAAGAAACTAGGCCCTAAGTTTGTGGGTCCCTTCCAGATACTCAGAAAAATTAATGAAGTGGCCTACGAATTAAAATTACCTGCTTCTTTTCGGATCCACCCAGTCTTCCATGTGGCACTGCTCAAGCCCACAGTCCCGGACCCCTTCACCAACCGGAATGTCGGTCCCCCTAAGCCGGTGCTTGTTAACGGCGAAGAGGAGTTCGAGGTGGAATCTATCTTGGACTGTCGGAAGAGACGTAACCAGGTACAATACCTTGTAAAGTGGAAGGGCTACGGTCCGGAAGAGAATTCCTGGGAACCAGAAGCCAACATTCACGCTCAGAGACTGGTCCAGGCCTTTAAAAGGGCGCATCCAAGAAGGTTGGCACAGTTGGGCATCCGGAGGCTGCCCGTAGGGGGGGGCAATGTCATGGTGGAAGATCCAGCCAATCCCGACGCACGCGCGCTGGCGCCCGTTTGCGCTGACACTGTTTTGGCGCCAAGGAATGCCATTTAAGCTGTCTGGTCCTGGTGCATCTTGCTGACCAGTCTACAGCGTTTCCGGAAAGAACCTGCACCTACTAACCTGCCTGATCTCTGTTCATCTGACCCGGCTTCCCGTGACCTACCTCTGCCTGCAGCCTGCCCTTGACCCCGGCTTGACCTGACCACCGATTCTGCTTGACCCCCTGGTTCTGCTATCTGCTATCTGCCTGCATTAAACCAGTCTGGACTGAATTAACCCCTTCGGATCTGTTCCGGTTTCCTGATCTGCCATCTGATCCAGTGTGCACCAATCCTTGGGCTCTTACACAGCAAGCGCTACCGCACCGTTCCTGTGTTCTGTGGTTCCCTGCCAGGACCCCGCCAGGACCTGTCTCCGTCCTCTTCCGGTCCGCCACCAGCTACCACTAGGTGCTTGTGCCCCTCTTGACTCTGGTTCCCCTGTCTGCTCTATCAGGGACTCCTGGGTCGGAGGCTTACGAGAGGCCGCTCCCTGCACGTTGGACTCTACAACCAGGTACGTGACAGCCAGATTTGTGGAGTACACAACTAATAGTTGTCCTGTGGACAGATTCTTTCACCTGAGCTGTGGATCTCTGCAGCTCATCCAGAGTTACCATGGGCTGCTTCTCTTCTTGCCCGGCCTGCTAGTTTAGGCAGATTGGCCATGTCTTGCAGTTGTGCCATATTCTTTCCATTTTCAGATAATGAATTAAACATTGCTCCACAACTTTATCCCTGACCTGTCTCGTGTGTTCCTTGGCATTAATGATGCTGTTTGTTCACTAAGATTCTCTAACAAACCTCCAGGGCTGTATTTATACTGAGATAAAATTACACACAGGAGGACTCTATTTAATAATTAGGTGACTTCTGAAGGCAATTGGTAACACTAGATTTTAGTTAGGGGTATCAGAGAAAAGGGAGCCGAATACAAATTCACTCCACACTTTTCAGATATTTATTTGTAGAAAAAAATGAAAACCATTTATCATTTTCCTTCCACTGTACAATCATGTGCCACTTTGTGTTGGTCTACCACATAAAATCCCAATAAAATACATAACATTAATACATTTGGAAAATTTCAAGGGATATGAATACCTTTTCAAGGCACTGTAGTACCCTTGTTATTGGTGTCAATAGAGGGAATCATGCCCTGTTGTTCGTGTCAAGGAATGGAATCATGTCCTATCTTTGGTATCAGTGGGAGGAATAGTGTTCCATCTATTAGATCAGTGGAAAGAATAATGTACCATCATTGGGTGTCAGTGGGAGGAATCGTGCCCCATTTTTGGGTGTCGGAAGAAATAGTGTCTTTTATCCAAGGGCCAGATAAATTCAAACAAAGGGCCAAATCCAGCCCTCAGTCCACAATTTGGAGGCCAATGCCTTAGTGGAACGCGACAGCTTGTGAGTACCAAATGGGACAGACATTCCCTCGTCCATTTTTACATCCAATTGTCATTCAAAACGCTGGATGGATGACGAACATATCCCAATTGGTCTGTTTTAAGCAGACTGATTTAGATGCCGGTGAACATGTATCTGCTGGCATCCGCTGCTCCATAGAAAACAATGGGTAGTATGATCGAGTCCCCCTAAAAAAAGCACAAGTGAACCCGATCGGTCCACTGGTGTGAAAGAGGCCTAAGCCCTCATGGGATATAAGATGTGAATTAGGGATGGGCTGAACACCCCCCCGGTTCGCACCAGAACCTGCAAACGGACCGAAAGTTCATGCAAACTTTAGAACCCCATTAAAGTCTATGGGATTCGAACGTTCGAAATCAAATATTATGTAAGTTATTGTCCTAAAAATGGTCTGGGGACCCGCTCCTGCCCCAGGGGACATGTATTAATGCAAAAAAAAGTTCTAAAAAACTGCAATTTTTTGGGGGGCAGTGATTTTAATGATGCTTAAAGTGAAAAAAAGTGAAATATTCCTTTCAACATCATACCTGCTGGGTGTCTATAGTATTCCTGTGAAGTGGCACGTGTTTTCTGTGTTTAGAGCTGTCCCAACACAAAATTAGATTTCTATAGGAAAAAAGTCATTTAAAACTGCTTGTGGCTTTAATATAATGTCTGGTCCCGGCAATATGGATGAAAATCATTGAGAAAAATGGCATGCCCTCCCCAGGCCATTACCAGCCCCTTTGGGCCTTGTATGGATATTAAGGGGAACCCCACACCCAAATAAAAAAAAAAGGAAAGGGTGGGGCCCCCAGGCCCTATATACTCTGAGCAGCAGTATACATTCGGTGCAAACAAAACAGGGACTGTAGATTTGTTGTTAAGTAGAATATGTTTATAATTTTGAACTGGTACATTTTTAAAGTGTAGCTCCAGACAAAAAATCTTTTTTTAAGCTTTTTGGAAAACATAGGGATGGGTTATCACCCCTGTAACATTTGTTTTGCTGTCTGTGCACCTGTTCAGAAGATTTCACCTCACTTTCTGTCCCAATGACAAATGTTATATTTGAAAATTAGTTTTTTTAGTGAAACAAGGATTGGTGATAAAGCATCAGTGGAGAGGAGACACATTTTCCCCATATTACAGGAGAGAATTTCCCTTCCTTGGGGTAGATTTCCTCTCACTTCCTGTTGTCTCCTTCAGTTTGCAAGTAGAAGTCGTTTGTAAGTTGGATGTTTCAAAGTAAGGACCTGCCATATATACTCTGCAGAAATTTGGGCCTTAGGTGTTGGTGTTGCCACAACACTGTAAGTTCTCACAGTTACTCTTGGTGGGTGCTGGAACGGGCCCTGCTGTGAAAAATGATATCAAGAATTGTAATTACCAGTACATGCACCTGCTGAACAGGAGCAGAATAATTGGGCCTTTGGTGGTGGTGGTGGTCGTGGTGTTTCCACAACATTGAAAGCCCTCACAGTTACTCTTTGTGGGCGCAAGAATGGGCCCTGCTGTGAAATATTAGATCAAGAATTGTAATTACATGCCCCGGATGAACAGGGGCAGGACAATTGGAAACTGGTGCCACAACACTGCAACCCCTCACAGATACTCTAGTTGGAGAGCAGGAATGAGCCCTGCTGCAAAGTATTGCATCAAAAATTGTAATTACACACCCTGTTAAACAGGGGCAGAAAAATTGAGCCTTAGCCACTGGTGGTGGTGCTCAGAACCAAAAATGTTCTTACAAGCTATCAGCATGATCATTGAAGAGGAAGTGGATAGTCACTCAGCATAACAGGATAGTCGCTCAGCATCAGCATAGGCAGTCTTGAAGGGATCTGACATTTAAAAAAATATTCAGTTACATCAACATCAGGTGCTTGGTAGCTGGTGGTGATCCAAGACTGATTAATTTTTATGAAGGTCAGCCGATCGACCGAGTCGGTGGACTGGCGCACCCTGTGATCAGTTACAAAGCCGCCAGCATCACTGAATGTGCGTTCCGAAAGAACGCTGGATGCAGGACAGGCCAGTAGCTCAATTGCATACCGTGCAAGCTCTGGCCAGTGATCCATCCTCAAGACTCAGTAACCCAAAGAATTTTCGGTGGGAAAGATGTCCAAGTCTGATCTTGCCCCCAGGTATTCCAGCACAATGTAAAACAGACGCTGGCGATGGTGGCTGGAACCGATCATACCTTGAGGATGCGGACTAAAAAAAATTCTGAACGCATCGGTCAGAAGGCCACCTTCTCCACCGCTACTTCTTTGACTGACCAAAGCCTCAGCAACACATTGTCCAGGACCAGGATTTTGTAACCTCCCAGTCTCTGGGAATGCGTTGCACAGACCTTTCTGCAAGGCCTCCCGAAGATGTTTCATTCCTTTGCTCCCTCTGTGATGGCAAGATAAGGTCCGCAACCTTACCCTAGTAACGTGGATCAAGGAGGGTTGCCAGCCAGTAATGATCGCTCCCCTTAATAGCACGAATACGAGGATCCTTCTGCAGGATCAGGGAGGCCATGCAGCGTAGGTTTGCTGAGGCATTCGGTCCGAAGTCCTCTGGGTCACTCAGGACGACATGATCCGCAGCCACCTCCTCCCAGCCACGTACAAGTCCATGGGTTTCTTTGGCCTGTAATTGATTCCTTGAAGACTGCTGCTGATGCTGAGTGCTAGGCTCCACCTCCATGCTGACCCAATCCTCCTCCTTGTCCTCTTCCTGTCTGATAGGAGGGCCAGCAGGAACACTGTCTGGATAAAGGGGGCCTTGAGAGGTAAGGAAGTCCTCCTCTTCCTCCCTCTGTTCTGCCTCAAGTGCTCTGTCCATTATTCCATGCAGCGTGTGCTCCAACAGGTGGATAAGAACGACAATGTCACTGATGCATGTACTGTCACTGCTCACCATCATCGTAGGCTCCTCAAATGGTGACAGGACAGTGCATGCATCACTGATCATGGCACACTGATGTGGGGAAAAAAACAAGCTCCCCTGACCCTGTTCTGGTGCCATATTGGCACAGATACTCATTGATGGCCCTCTGCTGCGTGTACAGCCACTGCAGCATGGGCAACGTAGAGTTCCACCTGGTGGACATGTCACAGATTAGGTGGTTCTTGGGCAGGGTGTATTAATTTTGGAGGTCAGCCAGCCTCAAAATCGTGGGAAAAAGTAGCGTTTGAGAACCTGCCACTGAGGTACCGCACATTCCACAAACTCATGGAAAGGGGCAGAGTCTACCAACTGAAAAGGCAGCAGTTGAAGTGCTAGCAATTTAGCCAAGCTAGCATTCAACAACTGGGAATGTGGATGGCTGTGAGCAAACTTCTTTCAGCGCTATAGCAGCTGGGGCAGGGAAATTTGCCTGGTACAATCTGACGACGGTGTACCTTGGCTGTGACACACCTAATTCTACACCTTCATTCCTCTAAGTGCAGGTTTCAGAGAGGACTGAAGGTATAGTGGGGTTGAAGATCCCAGCTGATGAGGAGCAATGAGAGGTCCTCTTTGTTCTTTGGTGTGGGTCTTTTAGGTACGCTTGCCAACTAACTGCATGGCAGGTCGACATATGTCTGGTCAAGCATGTGGTGCCCAATCGGGTGATGTTTTGGCTACGCGAGATACGCTCGAGGCATATGTTGCAAATAGCAGCGGTGTGATCTGATGCACTTGTCTCAAAAAAGGCCCACACCAAAGAACTTTTGGAATAATGCAGTCTTTCCGCACTGCATATGCAGAGCTTTGCGGTGTGATGCAGTCGGTGTGCTGCCCTTAAGCTGGCTCCTGGAGGGCATCCTGCCTCGTTGGAGATGTGCCTCCTCCTCTCTCCTATCAGGCACCTATGTGGAGTCTGTGACCTCATCATCCCCTCCCTCCTCATCACTGGAGCAAACCAGGCAGTATGCTGCAGCTGGGGGAACATGACTGCCAGATTGCTGTCCTTCTTGGTCACCCCCTCTCTCTGGGCTCACTTTACTACCTTCCTCTAGCTGGGTACCATCATCAGAGCCTTCAAAACGCTGCGCCTCCTCCTGCAGCAGGTACCTAACACTGTGGTCAAACAGTTTGGGGGACTCCTCAGGAGGACATGATGGAGCTAGGGAAGGAGTGACTGATGCCATTGAGCTGAGGGAAGAAGCAGCGTTGACAGCTACTTTGCCAGACAAAGTACCCTGAGCCTGGGTGAAAGAGGATGAGGAGGATGAGGACGGCTTGGTCATCCACTCTACCAAGTCTTCAGGATGTTGCAGCTCAGCATGGCCAGCTGCCGAAAAAAAGGACAAGTAGTCCAGCTAGCAGAATCAACTGCCTGCCTGTAGTATTATTAGTAAGAGAACGCCAGCAAGTGTCTTTAGTTAGCTTTAGTTGCACACTGTGCAAATGACACAGTACACTAACTAAAATAACTTGCAGCTCCCTGCCTGTGGTATTAGTATGAGAACACCAGCAATTGTATACGGGTAGCTTTAGGTGCACACTGTGCAAAGGACACAGTACCCTAACTGACAATACTTGCAGCTCCCTTCCTGTGGTATTAGTATGAGAACACCAGCAATTGTATTCAGGTAGCTTTAGGTGCACACTGTGCAAAGGACACAGTACACTGACAATACTTGCAGCTCCCTGCCTGTGGTATTAGTATGAGAACATCAGCAATTGTATTCAGGTAGCTTTAGGTGCACACTGTGCAGAGGACACGGTACAATACGTGAAAATACTTGCAGCTCCCTGCCTGTGGTATTAGTATGAGAACACCAGCAATTGTATTCAGGTAGCTTTGGGTGCACACTGTGCAAAGGACACAGTACACTAATTGAAAATACTTGCAGATCCCTGCCTGTGGTATTAGTATGAGAACACCAGCAATTGTATTCAGGTAGCTTTAGGTGTACACTATGCAAAGGGCACAGTACACTAAGTGAAAATACTTGCAGATCTCTGACTGCTGACTGCGGTATTAGTATGAGAACACCAGCAATTGTATTCAGGTATCTTTAGGTGCACACTGTGCAAAGGACACTGTACACTAAGTGAAAATACTTGCAGATCCCTGCCTGTTGTATTAGTATGAGAACACCAGCAATTGTATTCAGGTAGCTTTAGGTGCACACTGTCCAAAGGACACAGTACACTAAGCGAAAATACTGCAGCTAGCACAATCACCTGCCTGCCTGTCAGTATATTAGGAAGACAATACAGGAACGGATCTAGCTAAACTGAATACAGTGTATTAATATATATACAACACCTGGGATGCATATATATCCTCTACACACTGTAACTGCAGCTAACTGACTCGCCTGCCTGCTCTATCTAACTCAAATGAAATGACACTGTCTCTCTCTCTCTCTCTCTGTCTGTCTTTCATCACCGCCGCAACACACTACACAAGGCTGCAATGCAGACGGCCTTATATAGTGTGGGCCGTGAACTAAACCCCTGAGACATAATTGGCAAAAGCCACCCTGGCTTTGGCCAATTATGGCTCTCTTTGCTTAAGGCGCTGTGATTGGTCAAGCATGTGGTTCATAGTGCATGCTTGGCCAATCATCAGCCAGCAATGCACTGCGATGCTGCAGTGAATTATGGGCTGTGACGCGCCACTCAAATTTGGCACGAACAGGCCATAATGTTCAAAATTCGCCGAACGGCCAAACAGATGATGTTCGAGTCGAACATGGGTTTGACCCGAACTCGAAGCTCATCCCTAATGTGAATATTTCAGGAGACTTTGGGCACCAGGAGGACATCATTCTTGCCTAGACGAGGAACAAAGTCTGGGAGGTTTTATAAAAAAAAGTATGTACAATGATGTAAAAGGAGAAGGGCAGGAGTAAAATTATGGAAAAGTAAATTCTGATTTGAATAGAATACTTCATCATTTTAACTTAGCATAGCACATTATAATGCCTTATGCACACGACCAGTTTTTCGACAGGAAATCTGCTATGAGAGCTTTTCGTCATGAAATCCCGGCCATGTGTATGCTTCATTGCAGTTTTTCCGACCGGAAAACTGCCGGACAAAAAAAGAGAGCAGGATCTCTTTTTTCCCATCAGGAAAAAATCCTGGCGGGAAAACCGCGAATCGTCTCTCACCAAACTTTTACTAACACAAGGATCAGCAAAAGCAGCCCAAAAAGTGGTGCCATTGGAATGGAACTTCCCCTTAATAGTGCTGTTGTACATGTTCTACGTCACCACGCTTTGGACGGACTGACTTTTGTCTGAGCGTGTGTATGCAAGGCAAGCTGAGACAAATTTTGTCGGGAAAACCATTGGTTTTTTATCCAACGGAAAAACTGGTCGTGTGTACTACAGTAGGCATAAGGTGTGATGTAATCAGTTTCACCTTGATGTAAATTATAAGGCACTCTAAAAGGAATTCTAGGCCATAAAAGTTAATACTGCACAAAGGAAACACAAAGTCATACATAACTGTTTTACATTATATTAATACATTTAAAAAAAACGCACAACACACAGGAAGTTTTAGAAATATAATGTAAAGTACTGAACAATACAGTATGTCACACTTACAAGCTTACCTCAGCAGTCTGTGACTTTGTGGCATACATCACGGTGCATTTGTAACCACTCAGTGTCACATATATCAGCCTCCACCCCCCTTTTGTACTGTATGCTCATTTCAGTAGCAGGACAGTTAGCGTGTCAAACATGAAAACAACTTGTATTAATGTCTACTGAAGCATCATGTGACTGACAGACAAGCATAGTTAAGGATGTACAGTAAGCTGCAACTCACAGGTGTATGTTGGACTGTAATGTATTCAAGTTACAAGTTAAAAACATGATTTTAATCATGGTGTTCTTTGTATTACCAGCTATAATCACAAATTCCACATGAACCACGTCACTCTGTTGCTGCTGTGCAGCTTTTCATATGTCGTGTGTTTGCTCTCAGTCCCAGCTGTGTATCCCACCATGGAACACTTCCAAAATGAGTCATGTTAATATAAGTGTCCAGGGATTTTTCTAGACAACAGGCAAACAGAATTAGATAAACAAAAGTACGCCTTGACTTGAGTACGAAACACTTTATATGGGCAGCAGGATAGTAGTACCCACAATTCCTTAACTTTAATTACATAACAAGATGTCTTCTTCTGCAGTCATCATAAAACACTACACGTTACATCATTTTGATATTTTACTTAGTATTTATATTATAAACTGGTTTTAATATTTAGTAACAGTTTTAAATAAAATGACAGTACAACAGGCAAGGTATGGGCAGTTATGAGGTGCAAAGTGCAGCAAGTCACAACCACAAATTAGAAATCATCTAAAGATTTATCGTTTTGTTTTTTCATGCTGTTCATTTGAGTAATTTTTTCATAATGATGTACATGGCAATAATACTGTATAATGGAAGCGAGCCTGCTCGAGTGCCCCCATAGCAAGTGGCTTCCTATTGGTGGCACTTAGCCGGGGGTAGGAGCCAAAATCGCCAGCAGGGGACCCAAAAAGAAGAGGATTGGGGATGCTTGGTGCATAATATTGCACAGAGCAGGTAAGTATAACATGTTTGCTATTAAAAAAAATTAGAAAGCCTTTAGTATTACTCTAAGGCCCCTTTCACACTGGGGCGGGCAGTGTAGTGGCTGTAGTGGCAGTGTAGGGCGGAAGCTCTGCACCAGATCATGTATACATACGTGATCCCGCATTCTGCCTGCAGGAGGCTAGCTGTTTCTGCACCCATCGATCATCGGTAAACAAGGCAGATCACCTTTCTGACAGAGGGGAAGGGATGGATTCTGTGCTCCTGCAAAGCAGGGACTACAATCCATCTATTCCCCTAGTAAAAGCAGCGCACCTAGTAAACACAAAGAATAGCTAGGCACACATTTAACCCTTCGATCGCCCTAGATTCTTAACCCCTTACCAGCCAGTGTCATTACTACAGTGACAGTGCATATGTTTAGCACTGATCACTGTATTAGTGTCACTAGTTCCCGTAAAGTGTCAAAAGTGTCAGTTAGGCCGCGTACACACGATCAGACCGGTTTAATGAAACTGGTCTGCAGACAATTTTAATCAGACCAGTTCGATGGTGTGTACGGCCCATCGGACCGTTGTCCGTCAGACCAAAGTTTTAAAACCTGCTTTAAAATCTGTCTGACGGACACCTGTCCGTCGGACAGGTTCGATGGTTAGTACGCAAAAGCATCGGACCAAAAACCCACTCATGCTCAGAATCAAGTCGACGCATGCTTGGAAGCATTGAACTTCGTTTTTTCTTCAGCACGTCGTTGTGTTCTACATCACCGCGTTCTGGTCTGATCGGATTTTTGGTCTGATGGTGTGTACACACATCAGACCACTAAAGCCTGGTCCGATAAAAACGGTCCATCGGACCAGTTTCATCAGACCGGTCTGATCGTGTGTACGTGGCCTCAGAGTTCAATTGTCTGCTGCAATATCACAGTCCCACTGTAAGTCACTAATCGCCACCATTACTAGTATAAAAAAAAATGCAGAATATTTCCCATAGTTTGTAGACGCTAAAACGTTCGTGTAAACCAATCAATATACGCTTACTGGGCTTTTTTGTTACCAACAACATGTAGCAGAATACATATTGGTCTACACTTGATAAAATTCAATTATTTTTTTTATTTTATTTTTTATTGGATGTGTTTTATAGCAGGAAGTAAAAAATATTGTTGGTGTTTTTTTGTTTAAAAAAAAAACGCAGTGGTGATCAAATACCACCAAAAGAAAGTACTATTTGTGTGAAAAATTACATAAATATTATTTGGGTACAGCGCTGCTTGATCACACAATTGTCAGTTAAAGTAACGCAGTGCCGTATCGCAAAAAGTGTCTTGGTCATAAAGGAGGGTAGATCATCTGGAGGCCAAGTGGTTAAAATGTCTCCTATATATAATGCAAACATCTGAGCTTTTGAAAGACTCTGTCTTATGTTTGGTAACATTATAATGAAAACAAAAAAAATAATGACAAAGTGTCCCTCATTAATTAGCAAATATCAAAGCAACCAAACGGTTAACATGTCATGCAAGAGAAACTGAGACTCAACATCTCTTCAGCCCACTGGCAAAAGCAGTAGTGCTGGTCAGTAAAACTGGCAGGGAACCAGAATGTACACTTAGGAAGATAGATTGAAGTCACTTTCAGAAACAGACACACAACAGCACAAGCCAACCAAACGCACACGTCTGCTCTTCACGTGAAAAGGTGAGGAAATGGAAAGTCAACAATTCTGTTTTCATTTTTTATGTAATTGTTTAATGATGATCTAGTAAAAAAAAAAAAATGTTCATACTTGTAGGAAAATTATGATAGCAAACAGCAGGATGTTTTAGAACGTACTTTGTCATAAAAAGATTTAATACAATGCAATAAATGTTTTAAATTTTATTTGACCGTAGCGATGTTCTAAGAGAATGATAGCAATGTTAGGCAATGATAGTAACAGAATGATTCATTCCTAAAATATGTAATAAAGAGACTTTATTCTAAAGCCACTTTAAAATTGCTACTGTTTATCCACTGAAGCATTTGGATCTAAATTATATATAAGGTTTGGCATGCTTTGCTGGATTGTTACACTTTATAACATGAACTAGACAATATAATATAGACTAGAGAAGAAAAAAAAATGTGATGATGTTAGCTAGCGAGAGTTCCAAGGTTCTATGTGTACTTGAGTCTCTTGATCAAACATGACATTATGTCTAATGAAGAGCCCTCCAAAAAGTAGCTTCAAAAGCTTGCAACTTAAATCTACTACTTAACTAATGATGGTATCATTTTACTTCTACATTTTTCCTTCTTCTACAAGTGACTAACAAGATACAAGTATTTGCTGTTGAAATTAGCCTCAGAAAGCTGCTGATCAAGGTCACACTATGATTTTGATGACCACTAATTAATAATCAATGAAATCTGGATGAGATTTGTTTAATTTTATTCTTCATACATTTATTTTACACCAGAGCAATATAAGGTGTTTTGAATGATTTTCCATACATAAAACACATTTGTATCTTTTTGATACTTTTGATTTAAAGGTATACAAATCATAAACAAAAATACACACCAGACTGCTACAGCAATAAATAGAATACAACCTACAACCCAGGGAAAATTATTCTATTAAATGGATAGATTAAAGCGTGTCACCTGGTTTAGTTTGTTTAGGTTCTATATTATACTATACTATAACATAAATATTCCTACTTAATTGTTTTCATAAAGTCATGCTGTAAAGCTTCTTATGTAAAAAAGGTTATTATTTGTTTTTCTATTTGGGCAAAAAGACCTTCAGAGATTTATTTTATTTTATTTGACATTCTATGTATAGTGCATTTTAGACAAGCGTCCTCCAATCTCGAAAAACATTGATGCAAACTATTAATGTTTACAAGGATTCTGTTAAAAAAAAATTCTGTCAAGCTAATTTTTTTAAACTATTTATTTTTACTACATACAGCTGCAAACGTTTTGCATGATATGACAAAAAGGCTATGTGTATCACAAAAATGATAAAAGTATTGTTTAAATTCTCTGTATTCGATTAAAAATAAGTTACATTTTTTGAAAGGATCCTCAAGTCTAGTTGCATATTTACAAGTATTTCATTTATTTCAATAGTGATGTAAGGATCCTGCACTATGCGTTAGTTTCGCTAGCCTAAATTTAGTACTGTTGGTCTTTAGTCAGCCTGAGTTCTACTTGGTAGTTCTCCTTTTCTCAGGATCTTTTTAAACTAATGCCTTATACACAAGGCCGGACTTTCCGAGAAAAAAGTCAGACAGGCTTTTTTTCTCGGAAAGTCCGACCTTGTGTAGCTTCCATCTGACTTTTTTGGTCGTAAGTCCGACGGACCTTAGATAGGGATTCTGTCCACTTTTTGTCCGTCGAACTTCTTTGTCCGACCGTGTGTACGAGGCATAAGTGTTATTATTTGGCTTTTCCTGCTATTAGGGAGCATACTATGGAAATAGCATAAGAAGATTTATTAAACGGAGTTATGAATTTTCTCCCTGGTCAAACAGTAGGAGGTTTATTGCCAGTGGTGCATGCTGGACAAGGATATAAATATTTAGGAATGACCTTGGAAAGTTCTTTTGGGGAGGGTGTATTTTGCTGCTGATGTTTCTTATGCCTCATAGGCTAGCTGCCTGAGGAGGGTGTACTGTGCTACAGAGACACTGGGACCAGAAGCTTCCTGCTTTCCTGCTAGAGGGTATATCCAGGGGAAGCAGTGTAGGAAAGTGATTATCTGGATTAGAACACCAGGGTTGACACATATGCTGATGGGCATTAACCACTTGAAGACTAGGACTTTTTTGGAACTCTTTGTTTAAAGTTTAAATGAAGAAAATTACTTAGAACCCCCAAAAATGATATATTTTTTTCTTAGCAGCGACATTAGAGAATAAAACGGCATTCATTGCAATATTTTATGTCACACAGTATTTGCCCAGCGGTCTTTCAAATGCATTTTTTTGGGAAAAAATACACTTTAATTAATAAATAAAAACACAATATTTACCCCAATTTTTTTGTATAATGTGAAAGATGATGTTTCGCCAAGTATAACCTTTCATGCTTTAAAATTGCGCATGCTCGCGGAATGGTGACAAACTTTGGTATATAAAAATCTCTTAAAAATACTTTAAAAATGTTTACAAATCACCTGTTTAAAGTTACAGAGTAGGACTTGTGCTAGAACTGTTGCTCTTGCTCTAATGTTTGCGGTGATACCTCACATGTGTGGTTTGAACACTGTTTACATATGCTTGCGTGACGTTCTGTACATATGTGTTCACAAAGGGACGAGGAGCTTTAAAAAAATCCTATTAATTTTAATTTAAAAAAAAAAAAAATATATTACTTTTATTCCTATTACAAGGAATGTAAACATCCCTTCTAATAGAAATAATGATGACAAGTCATCCTAATTGAGAGATCTGGGGCCAAAAAGACCCCAAATCCTTAATTTGCCTTTTGGCAAAAGATACAAAAAATTTTTTTTTGAACTTTTGCTTAAAAAAAATGATTTACTATGGCCCGGGATGTCAGCTGTCACTCTGGTCCTCCAAGGGCATAGAGATTAGTGGTGGCCATCTTGGCCTCACTCTTCTCCATACCCAGCTACCACTAGCATTGCATCGCTCCCGGGCTGCAGCTCTTCCGCCGCTTCTAAAAGTGATCCTGTGGGGCCACTTTTATCTGACATTGAAGCAGCTATAGTAAAAAAATACCTCTGTATTTAATGTCAAACAAACAACGTACTTTTACTATGGGCTGGTCGGCAAGTGGAGCTCTAATGGTTCATCCAAGGGGTAAGCCTGCTGACTAGAAGCTTCTCTACAGTCTGAATTCTACAAAGGGCTAATCTGGCTTAATGATTCTTTTTCTATATTGATGGTAAGTTTATTGAGCTTAATAAACTCTGAAAAACTTTCCAAAAGTGACTGGCACCCTTTTCTTCCACCTACAAACAGTCAAGAATTTACTAATTGCAGTCATAGGGTAGGGTGGTGCAACATAGTGTTTGTATAAGTTCTAAAATATACTTTCGTATAATCTTTACACAATCTCCTGCTCAGCAGAAGTCAGGGTAGTGAGTTGGAGGTGATGCTCTGTGGATCAATTTTGGGCAAAGGAAGGTGCAGGAGGAGGAGTTTAGCTAGCTAATAAATGGAGGATGCATTGCAAGGACTTCAGCATTGTAACGCTGCTCTTTTACAGACCAAAGAAAAGGCAAGTGGCACAATAAAGATGATTAAATGGTGGCATGCTGATGCCCATGCCGTACAGAAGCGGGTGTGAAGAAAATTGACACTCATGAATATGGCATGCATGTGACTTACTTTCCTTCCTTCCCTCCCGCCTATGTGACAGTGCCGGTACTGACTGATTGTCAGAGTATTGTCACATGGGGCAAGGATAGAGTTAAATAACCTGTATAAGATCTGATCCATGACTTGGAGTTTAGATATAGCCTCCACTCTTCACTTCCTGCAGCTGGGTGGAGAGGAAGCAGGGCAAAGGAGAGTAAGTCTATGCCATAAGGGAGGGGGAAGTTAAGGGAACCTCCTGTTTTTCCCTTCATGTCCAAGAACAGGCACACTTTAAAGTGGACATGGTTTTAAAATACGAAGCAGCTGAAATTGCAAAGTATAACCTGTTAACATTTTCACCTAGTTATTATCTTGCAGTGGGACAACAACTAATGTGCAGTCAAGTGTTTGATACCCTTGTCACTTTAGTCTGTCCTCCTTTGTGGCAAAGTACACACAAGAACAAAACCCAGGCTTCTTCTTTTACATGGGGGTGGGTTACATTTCTTTTGCAGAAAATATATTTTTTTAATTATAAGTTGGCTATACTAACCTCCGGGCCAGCCTACTCACTTTTTCAGTTATCTGTTACCGTGTTTCCCCGAAAATAAGACACCGTCTTATATTTTTTTTTCCTCAAGAAATCACACTATGGCTTATTTTCGGGGGGTGTCTTATTTTTATTACAGAAAATAAAGGTTGCCTACCTGAACCACACTTGCGCTTCTTAGCATTTCCTCTGTCCACCTGTAGACTGAGATTATCGTATTCTGCACGCCATTTTTGGACCATTCGGATATCCAACTTCTTCTCTTTGCAAAAAGCCGTAAGATTCTTGCCTCGGGAGTCCTCCACAATTCCTTTCTTGTACTCAACAGAATAACTCTTTCTTTTTGCACTCATCTTGTCTGGTTGTACCACTACAAGATATCACTACAAGATTCGACACTACATCTTATTTTCGGAGATTCGACACTACATCTTATTTTCGGAGATTCGACACTACATCTTATTTTCGGAGATTCGACACTACATCTTATTTTCGGAGATTCGACACTACATCTTATTTTCGGAGATTCGACACTACATCTTATTTTCGGAGATTCGACACTACATCGCTACGTCTTATTTTCGGAGGGGTGTCTTATATTTCTATCTTGCGTCGAAATCCCGCTACGGCTTATTTTCGGAGTACGTCTTATTTTCGGGGAAACACGGTATCTATAAATCATTTTTGCTTACCTGTTTGGAACAGAGAATAGATATTTCTAAATACATCCATTGCAGACTTCTTACTATTTTTACTGTATGAAAAGCCTTATTTGAAGAGCTGGACCCTGCTGTAGGTGAGCCTAATGCCGCGTACACACGATTGGAATTTCCGTCGGGATAAACTCTGACTGATTTTTCTGACGGAATTCCGTTCAAGCTGTCTTGCATGTCACACCAAATTCCAACCGTCCAAAACACGGTGACGAACAACAACACTACGACGAGCCGAGAAAAATTAAGTTCAATGCTTCCGAGCATGCGTCGACTTGATTCTGAGTATGCGTGTTTTTCCAATACAGATGAACGGAATTTCCGATAGAATGTTTTTTCATCTGAAAAAAATACATGTTCTCTTTCTAAGTGGGGCACACACACGGTCGAAATATCCGATGAAAAGATTCCGTCTGAAATTTTCAATCAGAAATTCCAATCGTGTGTACAAGGCATTAGGTGAATTTGTAAAAAGATAGCCTTGAGGTGTTGCTGACAGTTGAGATAAAGTTTATACATGGCAGTAATCATTTTCAAACAGCCAATATGTTTTTTGAGGGTACTAATTCATCAACGCTTCATGACACTGAACTGGAAGGAAAGGTGTGGGCAAAAAGTCTGGGAATTTTGGAATTATTATTTTGAAAACAGCAAGAGGTGTGCTTTGCTGATTTAGCAGTGATTGTCAAACCATTATGCCCTGTACACATGATTGGTTCATCCGATGAAAACGGACTGATGGATTTTTTCATCCGATGAAGCTGACTTTCATTAGTCTTGCCTACACACCATCAGTTAAAAAACCGATCATGTCAGAACGCGGTGACGTAAAACACAATGATGTGCTGAGAAAAATGAAGTTCAATGCTTCCGAGCATGCGTCGACTTGATGCTGAGCATGCGCTGATTTTTAACCGATGGATTTCCCCACAGACAGGTTCTACGTTTTTTCACCGATGGCCCACACATGATTGGTTCGTCTGATAAAATCAGACCGTTTTTATCAGACGAACCGATCGTGTGTACGTGGTATTAAGAAGGAGGCCACTTGGAACCATGAAACACAATGACTTATTTTAATTAATATCAAATAATTATTGTGATAAATAAACTTCATCTGTACTGTGAAGGATATCGTAGTACTCTCTGAGTGCCCATTCACACCACAAAAATTACCTCCAGATCAGTTGCGGGTATGTTTCTGCATGCATGTTTTTAACATGTTTTTGATGTGCCACAGTACGTTTTGTTGTCTCTTTTAATTGGTTTCTGGATGCATTCCAGGTGCTTTTTATCTTTTTGTTTCCTTTTTTTTTTTTTTATTGCACTGGAGGCTGGTGCAATTGTTTATTAATTTTTGATGCTTTTTACCACATTCCAGTACAGTTCTGTGCAAGAAAAAAGCAGCATGTTGTACTTTTTTTCTGCAAAAGGCACTGGAACGCAGTGAACTTTTGTGAACTATACCAGGGCTCAAGTCATGCAGGAATGCGTGGGAACGGAGTTCCTGCACTTTTTCACAGCAGGAACGCACTTCCCTTTGCAGGACTAGAGCAGCAGAGAGCAGCCGAGCCGCCAGAGCCAATCCTTCACTAAGCGGCGATGCCCAGCTCGAGTCACTGTCAGGGGCAGGCGAACCTTAGTAATCCTTTATGTTACTGGCCGCTTCCTGTATATGGATTCATTGGGTAGTGTGCGGGTATTCTGTCACTTCCTCGATGCCGCAATGTCTCCTGGGAGCTTTTGCCATTGTCATTGCCATTGCCATGACAAAAGCTCCCAGGAGCCATTGCGGCATCAAGGAAGTGACAGAATACCCGCACACTACCCGATGAATCAATATACAGGAAGCGGCCAGTAACAAAGGATTACTAAGGTGCAGTGGTGGGGGAGTGGTTCTTGGGTGGGAGTTCCCACAATTTTTCCCCAGGAATTAACCCCTGATTGGAATCCATATAACCTACTTTGCTTGAAGCACTGCACTACATGTTGTATCAACGGGTCCTGAAACAAACATAATAATTGTTATGTGTTTAAGTGTCAGTCACCTGTCAAATCTGTTTTGCAATTTCAAATTATGATTGATAATATATCAAACTGCGAGAAAATAAGTTACACAGCACAGATATTTAGAAAGCATTCCCACCCCACATGTGAGGAGCTTTATGATATCTTGCAGATACCTGCAATAAGGTAAACAGATGAAAGTTGTAGTTGTTTAGTTGCTCGGTGTGGGCTTTGCAGCTCTGGATCCCACAGTGTTTGGTTTCCGGATATAGCACTGTCCCCATAAGGCTTGCTCAGTGTTGACTTCATGGGCCTCTTTCTGGGTACCTGCAGCTGGTTTCTAAGGGTTTCCACTTTGGTTGCTAGGGGTTTCCACTTTGTCCCACCCTTACTCCTTCTGTTGCTCATTACTCAATGACCAGTCCAGTGTAATTGGGCTTTTGTTTTGGAACTGGGATGGGAGAAGGGATTGGTGGGATACTCCAACTGGAACTACTCACACTATTCACAATGGATAAGGAAAACTCTCACTTGGCCAGCTCAACTAACTACATGTACCCTGGGCTTATATACAGTACCCCAACATGCAATGCAGCACTTTTCCTCTGCCCATTGCCAGGACTGTAACAAAGCCTGTCAGGTCCCCTCCCACTGTACAATATGCCTCCCTATTAGACCAGTGAGGGACAGTCAAACAAGCTGATCTGCACCAGAGTACAATGAGCAGACCTAACCAATAGATCCTGCTCGCATGTAGGCAGGGGGCACACTAAGTTTTACCTTAACATCTTCCAGGTAAGTAGAAAGTCTACCTAGGAGGGTGATGCACTTAAAAAGCGTCCATATGGTAATTTCAGTGTAATAACTTTGGTGAGGCTACTCTTATGCCGCGTACACATGTTTGAGAATTCCAACAACAAATGTTCGTTGTGAGCTTTTGGTCGGAAATTCCGACCATGTGCAGGCTCCATAGGACATTTTCTGTTCAAATTTCTGACAACAAAAATTGGTTCTCAATTTCCGACAACAAAAGTTCTTGTTGGAAATTCTGATCGTCTGTATGCAATTCCAACGCACAAAAATCCTATGCATGCTCGGATTCATTGAACTTAATTTTTCTTGACTTGTTGTAGTGTTGTACGTCACCACGTTCTTGACGTGCGGAAATTTCCGACATTTGAGTGACCGTGTGTACGCAACACAAGTTTGAGCCAAAATTCTGTCTGAAAAAAATCCACGGTTTTGTTGTTGAAATTTCCGAATGCGTGTATGCGGCATTAGACCATAAAATACATATGATACAGAAGAATGAGAGCAAAACACTACTACTTAACGTCCAAATATGCCATCTTTGTGACAAATTTCTGTCTCAAAGAGGAATAAAAATGCTGACTATGACCCTAAGAACACCATCCCTACAGTCAAGCACAGAGGTTGAAACATGATGCTTTGGGGCTGTTTCTCTGCTAAAGGTATAAGCCGACTTTGCTGCATCGAGGGGCCAATAGATGGGGCCATGTATTGTAAAATCTTGAATGAGAACCTTCTTCCCTCAGCCAGAACACTAAATATGGGTCACAGATGGGTCTTTCAGCATGACAATGACTCAAAACATACCACCAAGGCAACAAAGCTGAGGCTCAATAAGAAGCACATTAAGGGCATCGAGTGGCCTAGTCAGTCTCCAGACCTTAATCCTATAGAATATGTATAGTATATTTTTCGTGTGTACATATTTTGAACTATTATTGCAGTGTTTGAATCATCAGTGCCCTGATTACAAATAAATGCCACCAGTGCCAGAAATACTTGCCCACCACTGCCAGCAATCAGTGCCAACCAGTGCCCATAATTGCCACCAACCAGTGCTCAAAAGTGCCAGCAACCAGGGCTCAAAAGTGCCAGCAACCAGTGCCCACAAGTGATGATAGTTCAGTGCTGTCCGTTGGTGCTGCCCATCACTGCTGCCCATCAATGCTTATCACTGCTGCCCATCAATGCCACCCATTGATGCCCATCAGTACCCCTCAGTGCTGCCCATCAGTGCGGCCTATCTGTGTCCACCAGTGATGCATATCTGTGCCCAGTGCCCACCAGTGCCACCCCTCAGTGCCAACTATTTGTGCCCATAAGTGTGGCATATTCATGCCTCCTCATCATTGCCTTGAGACGATTTATTTTGCATGTGTAGCGCTATACAAGTTATTCACTCACTCAGTGCCGCCTCATCAGTGCCCATAAGTGGCTCCTCATCAGTACCCATCAGTGCAGCCTATCAGTATCTATCAGTGCCGTCTCATCAGCACCCATCAGTGAAGGGGAAAAATAACTTATTTGCAAAATGTACTGACAGAAACAAAGAAAACTTTTTTCTTAATTAGTGGTCTTTTTTCTGAAAGTTCTATTTGTGGGAGGAAAAAGATAAACATTTCACATGGTTACAGTGTAGCATGACCGCACAATTATCATTCAAAGTGTGACAGTGCTAAAAAGCTGAAAAATGGCTTGGGCAGGAAGATGGTTTAAGTGTCCTGTATTGAGGTGATTAAGGCTGAACACTATTGCGAATTAGATGTGGATTTCCGAGCATTCCAATTTGCATGTAAGGAGATTGTGACTGGCTCTCAATGGAGCCGGTTCACACAGCTTCGGAGCGGCTCCGGAGCAAATTGCACTGGAGTACTGTTCATTTTCTGTACCGTTTTAAGTTCCAATTCAGCCAGAAATTCGGTCTGAAATTGGACATGAAACGATGAACAGGGGCGCACAATAACCCTGCTGTGAGCCCTTCTGTACAGCAGTGTGAACCCAGCCTTATTCATCCCCTATGAATCATTATATGTACTGTAGTTTGTTGCGTTTCATGGCTGTGTACAATTTTGAGACTTGTCATGTTCGGTATCCACAGTAGTTACTCAACATAACCCCATCTTTTATATTTTACTAAAATTGGTTATGGTATTATTATTTTTTCCCCAAAAAATCATTTTAATATATGTTGCCCTGAAAATATGAGTTTGATAAATAGCTAGGCAAATATCGTGTGACATAGAAAAATTTCAACTGCCCCCATTTTATTCTCCAGGGTCTATGCTTTCAGAACATATATACTTTTAGGGTGGTCATTTCTAATTTAATTTTTACATGTGTGCAGAAATATAAAAAAATCCCTCTATTGACAAGTGGTTAAAAAGCACTGAAAAGAGACAATACATTTCCATTAAAAACTATAATTATACTCAATCTAGCAACAACACTCACAAATCAACTTGTGCATGTGCACGAGCATGTGCATTACTGTTTTTTCTTTTTTTAGCTGAATTTCTTTGCTAGTCTAGCCACCCTGTATTTAAGGGGTGTCTAGTAGATTTACCTTTCCTGGATAGTAATTTGCCTAAGGCAATTTGTAACTTCTCATTTGGCTTCTCCCCTATGTTCTAGAATTGCTGCAGTACCCTACTAGGTGTCACCGGCACTTAGGGCCAAAGTACTACCATAGGATAGTAGAACATTTTGAGTTTTTAAGTTCCTTCTGGCTCCGCTAGTAGTTTTCTTTAGTGGTGCATGATGGGGGGAGGCTATAAAAGCTTGGAAATTGGCCTAGAGAGGTCTCTTTACACCAGGCCCCATCCTTAAGAGTATGTGTGCAATTGTAAGTACTGTGTAGGACTGAGTCCTATGGGTTCTAGCATGAGTTCTTCAGGCTGTCCCCTCTGGTAGAGGAGGATGCACCTTCCAAGGTGGAAGAGCCGATGGCTGTCTGCTGGAGGGGGTCAGTGTATGCCCTTGGATGATCTTGGCACTCCCTTGAACTAATAAAGTCTGGACGCTCTTGTTGCTAATGAAGACCTAACCCTGACCCTCTCCTTGTGAAGCTGAAGCAAAAAATCTTGAAAAGACTAAAGTGACTGGCGCCCTTCATTGTTGTGTAATGCTCTCCACTGTGGCCATTGAACCACCCCAAAATAAATGCTAGCCTTCTCCCTACCAGAGGTTAGTCTTCTCTTCTACCCCATGCAGGAGGGGTGCCACATTTTCTTTCTGTCTCTGTGCTCTGCCTTTATTGAGTAACTTGTATAGCACTACAAATACAAACTAAATTGCCTCAAGGTGCTGTATTCAATGTCTTGTCCAGCCATGCTTCAGAATAGACGTGTCTTATGTTTTTTTTCTGAAGGCCCAATGGTTCACTTCCATCCAAATGTCTGTGGGTAGAGCGTTCCATAGTCATGGTCCTTGGACTGTGAATCTTTGTTTTCCTTTAAATTTGTAGCGGGACTTGGGGATGTGGAGGAGCTTCTGTGGTGTGAGGTACAGAAGCTAAAAGGTACACATTAGTCTGGTTTTACTCATGTGCCAGTGAACACTCAACCGGTAATCTGTACATCCTAGGGTGGCAACATTGCTCTTGTAGAGCACTGCATTCTGTCAGCATAATCACCATAGGACAGAAAGTTCCTTACTGGCAGGATTAACTGGTTGAAACAGAAGAAATAAAAGGACGCCAAGAGAAATCAGGTCCCTCAACGCTATCAATGAACGGTAGGCTATCAAGATTTTTTTTCTGGGGTGGGGAGTTACATGCCCTTTAAGGTAAATTAATCAGACTTTCTGATGTAAGCTGGCTATCAGTAGCACTTCACTAATGAGTTCTACTTGTTCCTTGGAATTGCTCTTAAAAACATAATCACAAACATGCCATATATAGCAGACATATAAAAATAAAAAATAAAATATTGAATTCTGCACAGCATATAAAATGTGTATGATGAAAGATTCAATTTATAGCCCTTGCATTTTGCCAAGTGCGTAAATTAAAGATATGATATTTTTTGGCACTGAAGTTAACAGTAGTGTTATGTTGAGTGCTGATTGCATGCACAGTAGTGCACTGACATTACAGAAGACTAAGATCCCTGACCCCAGTGCCAAAACACATCCCTCATTCACAGTATACCCTGCTTTAAAGTCCAAGCCAGGACACCAAATGTTATGACATCTCAGATGCCATTTTTCCACTAACAACATGCTAAAGCTGCTAGAGAACAGAATAAGTGAATTGTCGGGAAATATGAAACCTCAACTTTACATAACAAAAATCAAAATACAATATTTTTCAGAACTGTAAAATAATTTCCCAATTTTATCCCTTAAAATGCATGTTTAAGTTTTAGTTTCTAGTTTCAAATGGTGAAATGCAGTAACAATATTCATGGTAATGCAAAAAACGAAACAATAAGGTACTAATGCGCAACCAAAATGTTCAACCAAAAAATATAAATAATAATATTAAAGTGCTAAATTGTAAACAGCAGCTAAACTCCTATAGTGTTGCCAACACCCGTAGAAATGTGTATAAATATTGAAGTAGCGCTTGTTAACCTAGTGGTAAATTACTAATATATTAAATTAATAAAATATATAAATCTAATAAGGATAAAATATAAAATGCAACACAGCAAATGGTCCAGCAGGTACTAAAAGTCTGTGTAGATATAATGTGAAATTTTATAAATATATATAAACTATATAAACAAGTGCATATAAAAATGTGCATATAAAAATATGCATAAAAAAGTGCATTCACGAAAGTATCTAATAATTCGGAAAAAAGTATGTGTACATAATCACTCTTTAACACAGCAGAAATGTTAAAGATGTAAACAAGATGGGAAGATGGGAAGAGGGGGAAAGGGGTGGGTAAGGGAGTCCAGGTCTGTCAGTCTATACAGGCATCACAGACATAATCCTTGTATCCTCCCCCGGTAGTACCAGCCTCTCACCTCATCGGTGGACCCCCATGGGTCTAGTGGTGCATCAAGCCATAGTACACAGCAGACAGTGGTAGCTCTTTTCTCCTCGGTAACTCCTGGACAACGGTCAGCTGCAGCTATGTCTCCAACCATACCCACGGTTTTAAGGGAAATAGCCTCTAACGCCACACATTTTAAAAGCAAGAAAGAAGAAGGATCTTCATAATGTAATAAAGCAAAAACTAGGTGGTGCCATTTATTTTGAAAATAGGCAATAACATTAAGGCCCCATGCACACGAGAAGCAAATGCAAACACATTTGAACTCATGTTTTCAAAGGCAAAAACCGGCGTTTAAAACGCCAGTTTTTGCCGCGAATTTCGCGGCGTTTTGCCGCGTTTTACCGCGTTTTGCCGCGTTTGCGGCTATCAGCGTTTATAGCACAGACATTGTAGACCCTCCCAAAAGCTCTGAAAGCTATATATTTTTAACTATTTCTGCCATTTTCAACAGAGAGAGCAGCAGCAGACTTTCATATGCAGACTTGCATACTTTCATTTGATTCTTCTTTTTTGAAATGGATCCCATATTGAATATATGCCAAGAAATTGTCCATATGTTGCTCTTGCTGAGGATTCAACGCCGTCGCAAACTACGCGAGAGATCCGTTGGCAGAGCTCATCACTATTGGACCCATCCGTTGATGGCACAGAGATTTTCAGTTGGCTATTTTACCAATATGTATGTCCAGCTGCGTACTTATCCAGAGAATTTTTTTAAATTTTCGAATTTTTCAAATTCTGAAGTACGAAAATTGAAAAATTTGTAATTCGAAAATTGAAACATTTTGAATTTCCTATTTTCGAAATTTCGAATTTTTCAATTTTCGAAATTTCGAATTTTTCAATTTTCGAAATTTCGAATTTCGAATTTTTCAATTTTCGAAATTTGGAAATTCGATTTTTTCAATTTTCGAAATTTGGAAATTCGAATTTTTCAATTTTCGAAATTTTGAATTTTGAATTTTTCAAATTTCGAATTTTCAAATTTCGAATTTTTGAAAAATTCGAAATTCTAAATTACGAAAATTGAATAATTCGAATTTCGAAAATTCTAAATTCTAAATTTTTAAATGTTCGAATTTCGATTTTTTTAATTTTTGTATTTCCGAATTTGAAAAATTCGAAAATTCGAAATTTGAAAATTCGAAATTTGAAAAATTCGAAAATCGAAATTTCGAAAATTGAAATTTTTTTCTAATTTCAAATTTTTCAATTTTCGTATTTCAGAATTTGAACAATTCGAAATGTGAAAAATTCTAAATGTCAAAATTCTAAATGTCAAAATTTCGAAAATTTGAAAATTCGAAATTTGAAAATTCGAAATTTAAAAATTCGAATTTCGAAAATTTCACAATTCGAAATTCTAAATTTCGAAAATTGAAAAATTCGAAATTTGAAAATTGAAAAATTCGAAATTTGAAACTTCGAAATTTGAAAAATTCGAAATTTGAAAAATTCGAAATTTGAAAGATTTCGAAAATGTCGAAATTCGACATTTCGAAAATTAGAAAATTCGAAATTTGAAAAATACGAAAATTGAAAAATTCTAAATGTGATTGTCCACTTGCCATGTCACCTGCCACAAGTTGTGGATTGTCCACCTGCCACATCACCTGTTCACATCACCTGCCACGTCACCTGCCACAAGTTGTGGATTGTCCACTGGCCACGTCACCTGTCATATCAACTGGCCACTTCACCTGCCACAAGTTGTGGATTGTCCACCTGCCACGTCACCTGCCACATCACCTGTTCACATCACCTGCCACGTCACCTGCCACAAGTTGTGGATTGTCCACTTGCCACATCACCTGGCCATGTCACCTGCCACAAGTTGTTGATTGTCCACCTGTCATGTCACCTGGCCACGTCACCTGCCACAAGTTGTGGATTGTCCACAATGCAATGCAAGCAATTACAGTTGTTTAGTTTTTTTTTGTTTTTTCATCATTTGCCATCATTTTTGAGATTTCTAATGTAAAAAAATAGGTCACCTTTAAAAACGCCTATAAACGAAATCGCGGCAAAACGCCGGTACCGCGTTTTGCCGCGATTAGCGGCGTTTTGCCGCGATTTGCGGCTGAAACGCGAAAACGCGAAAACGCCAAAAGCTTCTGAACCCAAAATTTTGGGTTTGAAAAAACGGCCCTAAACCCAACTGCTTTAAAACGCCAAAAAACGTGATTGTGTGCATGGACACATAGGATAACATTAAATGTGTTCAGGGGCAGTTGAAAAAAATGCCCAAACGCCTCTGAACTCGAGTTTACCAGCGTCTCGTGTGCATGGGGCCTAAAATGGCAGAAAAACGCCACACAAGTAAAACAGCGTAAAAAACGGGGACTTTCGGTCACGGCTGTGACCAGAAGTGACGTCACTAAGCTCCTCCTGATGCGTTGACAGTGACAGTGACGCAACGTGACAGTGACGCAACGCAATGCACAATACACAATGCAAAAACAAATTAATCTTTTATCATAATATTTATCCATGAGTACAAAAATATGCTTACAATTGAGCTCCAGGCAATGCAACTAACTGAAAAATAAATGTTTTACTTGCCGAAGGATTTGCATTTCTGTCCAGACAACAAAGCAAAACTAGTGACCTCATTTTTCTCTACTCCAATTAAAGTGGTTGTAAACTCACTTTTGTCATTTATACCTACAGGTAAGCCTACATTAACGATTACCTGTAGGTGTTATCAATATCCCCTAAACCTGCACGGTTTAGAAGATATTCGCCAATGAGAGGCACTAACAATAGCCGTCCTAAACACGGCAATATCCCCGCTGCTCTGGTCAATCATGGCGCCGGAGCGGCGATACCCGGAAGTAACCTCCCGGAGCGATGCATGCGGCGGATGGGGACACGAGGGTGGCTTCTGGTGCCTCGTTCTAAGGTAAGTACATGCATAATGAGCTAGTATGCTAGTCATACTAGCTCATTATGGCTTTGTCTTGCAGGTTTTTTTTTAAAGTTTAACAGGGTTTACAACCACTTTAAACTACATAGCCAAGTAATTTCTCTGACTCATTCTTTCATTGAACTAATGTGTGAAGGCAGGGCTGCTGTTAGAAATCACGAGGGGCTTGTACAGCCTACCTGACAAGGATATTTTTTTAAAGAATGTTAAAATGTATTTTATTTTAAAATGTGTTATTTTTATAAGAGACAGGTAAGCCAGCAGTGCCGTGGTTGGGCAGCACAGTGACAGGGGGAACAAAGGGGGATTAGAAGCAGGCAGAACAGGGAGGGGGATCGGTGCAGGGGGAAGTAATTCTGTAGTTGCCCCTCCATCCGGCCACAATGATTCCCTCTGCTGTCCAGGCTCCCCTGTTTGCCCGGGTCCCCTACAGGAGGGCTGGTGGTGCCCCCCTATCAGCGGCCCTGTGTGAAGGATGAGGAAGACACAAGTTTCTAAATGGTCCAGTAGAAATATATATATTAATATGCATTTTGGAGGCTCACAATTTTTCACTTCAGGGCTAAGAAACAGAACAATATAATAATATAATAAACAATATCAACAGATTAGGGTAATCTAGAAGTAGCTAAATGCATTGTTTATTTATTCAATGAACATCGTGATTGGATAATGAAGGAGCAGCAGTGGACCCTTCAGGTCATTTTTTCGGTGCCCATCTTCTGTCAGCATGTTCCTTGTCAGTAAATGTACACTACAGCTCACTTGACTGGCTCCAAGTGCTGTCACTTCCTCTCCCAGTTTGAATACTGCTGTACATGGGATTAAAGAAGGCTGAAGTTAAGTCACATTTGGGAATTTATACTAGTTGTATCTAAAATACAGGTAAATATTTTAACTACACAATTCGATAAATGTGTTATTTTTATTTTTAATAGTCCAGCTTTAAAGTAAACCTTTCACTTTGTCATTTAGGTTCTCTTTTTCAGACACCACCAGATAGCAAATCCAAAATTGTACAGTTGTTGGCTACAGATGCAAATTGATAAATATCTATGTAGGGACGTACAGCCTACCCTCCCCTCTGTTGACTGACCACTGTACAGAAGGAATAGAGGATGAGAGAAACACTGACTTCACCAGCAGAGAATTCAGGACCATCTTTAATGCAGGGCAAAAGGGAAGTCTGCCCCGGGCCCAGTCATTGTTGTGGGACCCACAACAGCTGCCCCTTGAGCTTACACAGCCTGCAAATAGTTGATACAGTAGGTGAATTCGGGTGGGCCCAAGAAATTATTTGCTCAGGGTCCAATCAATATTAAAGACAGGCCTGGGAGCAGGGGTCCAATTAGATGCTGCAACACTGGGTGACTGGGGCGGCCATCTTTAGTGTGGGCAATGCTAATAAATAGCAGTTCCTCACAGCATTTGGCATGGGTTTTTGAATTGCTAAAGAAAGGTTCCTGTTTGAGGAGGGACAGATCAGGGACCCCGCTCACCGCTCTGCAACCCTCCAGTCTCCAGTGCTCTGACATAGGTCTTTAAATTGCTGCTTGCACCGCCATCCTGCCTAACAGCCACCCTCTACACAGATGCTGTGGTTATGTAAGCCTTACCAAAGTGACAACCTTGCTGCCTCTAACATTGCTGAGAATGAGAACTTCTGCACCTGTGTCACCAGTGTTATTGTGTCACTGTGTTACCATACTGTTTGGAACTGTTATGCTGAGCAACTTTCTGCTGTAATTGCAGACACATTACTAGTGCTGATAATTGCGATTATTGCTCTACTTGTTATCTGGGGACCTACAACTAAACAAAGTAATAATTGTGCAACCTTCCTTTAGACTCTGTGTGCCATTTTTTCAACAAGGGTATCAGCCACCTAGCCCCGCCAACAATTGGACAAAAAATTTTTTTTAAACTTAGGCCTCGTACACACGATCAAATCTGTCTGCTGGAAACGGTCTGCTAGACCGTTTCAGCAGACAGATTCGATCGTGTGTACGGGCAAACAGACGGATTTGGCCACCCGACAGATTTCAAAGCATGCTTTGAAATCTGTCGGCTGGGAACCCGTCCGCCCGACATGTCTGCTGGTTAGTATGCTAACCAGCAGACATGTCTTCTCGCACACGCGCCGAATGATTTCGACGCATGCGCGGAAGTGTTTTACTTCCTGGTGCGGTGACGTGGCGGCGTCAACGTCACCGCCACGTCACCGACACGTCAGCGCGCTGTCTGCTACACGCGAGCAAACCAAAATGCCAGCAGACAGATTTGTTCAAATCGGTCGGACAGACCGTTTTGAACAAATCGATTGCCTCGTGTGTACGAGGCCTTACACATTAACGGAGGGATACTTTAAGGCCGTGTACACACGATAGGTTAGCTAGAGGATGGACCTTTTTCATCGGTCAAAACCGATCATGTGTAGGCCCCATCGGTTATTTAACCTTCGGTTAAAAAAAAGCCAACTTGCTTTAAAATTTAACCATTGGACGCCTAACCGATAGGTCAAAACCGATCGTTGGTAGGCACGACCATCGGTTAAAAATCCACGCATGCTCAGAATCAAGTCGACGCATGCTTGGAAGCATTGAACTTCATTTTTTTCAGCACGTCGTTGTGTTTTACGTCACCGCGTTCTAACACAATCGTTTTTTTAACCAATGGTGTGTAGGCACATTAGACCATCCTTCAGCTTCATCGGCTTCGGACCGTTCTCATCGGATGGACTGATCGTGTGTACGAGGCTTAAAGGTAACCACCCAAGGATTATTTTACTTGTAACTATTGTAAGCTCCAACGATTCTATAGGCTGCCACAGTTAAAGCTCAACTCCAGCTTCCTCCTCCCCCATTTGCAGCACTACCCCATCCCTGTTTGGAGCACCCCTTGATCCTTTTTTAAACTGTAAAAAAAAAAAAAAAAAAAATCTTGATTAGGTCTTTTTGCATGTCATCAGGGGTCCTGTTTTATCTCTGTCAGTGGACAGATCCCAAATGCTGCATGCTGATATTCTCTATGTTTAAAAAAAGTAAGTTGAATGCCATTGGGCATCTTTCAGCCCGGAAGTGGATTGTAGGGTGGTGAGTCTGTGAGAGACAGATAGGACGAGTATTACAGAGAGAACTATTTATTTTATTTTAACATGTCATGGGGAATTGATTTTATTAATAACCTGGACAATGTGCAGGGGGCAAGGGTTCCCCACTGCAACTCTATTTAATATTGTTCCGTCACTGGGCTGCTAGTGCCTTCTGCAGTCGTTAAAACTGTCAGCAAACATTTTGGGGGTCTAGCTTTGGAGCACATGTGCAGAACATAGCACCAGTGCCTCCAGATCCACTCACCACAAGTAATTTGGATTAGCTCCCCAACATTGAAAACACCTGCAATGTGTTGGTGGCAGCTCAGGCAACATTTCATATTGATATCCTCCAGTTAAAAAAAGGGAAGATCCTTGAACTGTTTGTGTGAGCTATTACTCAAATGAGCATACTTTAAAGATTTCTTACACAAAGTTAAAAGGAGAAGTACAGCCTGTGGGTCGTTTTTCCCTCCTGTGACGCGTTTTCAGTGGAGAGCGGCCTGAATTATATTCTCCGCTGATGTCACTGCAATCAGTCCAGGCAGCACGTCATCCCAACTTTGGAAGTCTGGATCCGCCAGCTGCCTGGATTGATGGCAATTTCAGCCTCTCAGCGAGCCACTGAAAGGCCTAGATAGCCGCTCCCCACCCTTCCACAGCTCAGTGCTCCAATGAGCACAGAGGAGCAGAGCAGGAGAGATACTGACTGACAGTCAGAAGCTCTTCACTCGTGGAGGTGAGAGAACCAAGTTAATTAATGTTTTTGAATAGTGAGAGGAAATTAGTTAAACCTTGTTAAAAAACATGGTAAAACAAACAGAGAGAACATACAAACACCATGCATATAATGTCAGATAGATATTTAAACCCAGAGCTGGAAGAGGCCAACCAGCATATTGCACAGCATACATATATTTGTGTAATGCATATCAAGGTCAAGAGGTAGCTTTAGACATCAATGTCAGGTATGTATTAAAACCCTGTTAATGTTACTACAGCCAGGCAGATGTTCTTCTTCTGCTGAGCCTCTGTCACCATTAAGTAAGACCTGATCTGTATTTTCCAAGTGTTCATTTTACTTTTCAGTGCTCATTTGGCTTGTCCAGCAGATTTCAGTACTAATTAGCCAAGGTACAGAAAGTATCTGGGGAAGATGCATACTTGCAATACTAGAAGTTCCTTTTAACCATCGTTACCAAGCTGAACTATGCAACTAGATGCTTTCAACATACAGAGTAGTGATGTTTAAAATAAACAAACTCAAGTAATGAAGGACACCAGAGCTCTCTCCAGCTACTGGCATACATATGTCCTCACTGCTGGCATTCAATAGACATGTGCACACTGAAATATTTTGTATCGGAATTTCGTTTTCTCCTGGAAAATTCATTTATTTAGTTACTCCTTAAATTAATTTTTATTCATTTCGTTTTTTGATAGAAATTGCATTCGTCCGAAAATCTAAATAAATTAAGGTCGAATCTGTCATTTAAGTCTTATGGTGTCTGTCGAATGTTCAAAGAAGATTAGACGGGGCAGCGAAACTGTCCGATGCCACGATCGTACATTTCTGGTCGAATGTTCCGCCTACAAGCTATAGTAGAATTCTAATGTTGTATGACTAGTAATAATTATATTTATTAATTATTATTACTAGTCAACCAACATTATAATTTTTCTATAGCCTATGGGCCGGGCATTTGACCGGAAATGTACGATTTCGGCGTCTTACAGTTTACCTGCTACGTCAAATCTTCTTAGAACTTTTGACAGCCACCATAAGCCTTAAATGACAGATTCAACGTTTGTATGTTTTTTCGATGCTTTGTCGAATCTTCGTAGTTTACGTTGAATTGTCAAGTTAGTTCTAGCTATTTTACTGCTCCTCCTCTTTGGTTACAATCAGCCAATAACATTCATCATCATCATTATTTTTATTTTACTTACCCCACCCAATTCCAGCAGCGATCTTTTCTCTCTATAATGTCAATTCTTTTCTCTGTGTAATGTTCTGACAGACCGATTTGAACAGATTTGTCGGCTGGGCTGTTTTGGTTTGATCGCTGTACACACGATCAAACCAAAATCCCCACCGGCAGACAGCGCAGTGACGTGGCGGTGACGTTGACGCCGCCACGTCACCGCACCAGGAAGTAAAACACTTCCGCGCAAGCGTCGAATCCATTCGACGCATGTGCGAGCAGATATGTCTTTAAAATGTTAAAATCTGTCAGCTGGCCAAATCTGTCTGTCCGCCCGTACACACGATCTAATCTGTCTGCTGAAACGGTCTGGCAGACCGTTTTCAGCAGATAGATTTGATCGTGTGTACGCGGCCATAGAGTTAGGTTAGGCACATTCGACCACAGGTTCGATAGACACAGATTGTTATTATCAGAATCGTGTCGAATCTCCTATCAATATCGAACTGTTGCTGCAACGAAAACAAAAATAAAGCATTTGTTTATGTCGGATCTTTCGTTTTTGTATTCTGCGCATTCGTTTTCATTTGATAAAGCGATAACGAATATACCTGAAATTTGGACAAAAATGCATTCGGACCAAAATGAATACACATGTCTAGCATTAATTAGGGTATTATTTTGTTTTTTAAAGCTAAACCTCAGAAAAACAGTTAAATATACAATTGAAGTTTGTGAATTGTCAAATATCAAAAGGTTTGTCATTTTGTCCAGCCATTTTTATAAATTAATATACAAGAAAGAGGATGGCAGTACTTTAATGCATTAAGCCTAAATGCTGTTGGGGATAACAAGAAGCTGATACTAAGACAATTTCAAGTACCTATGCTACTCATGTAGAACTACATTTAACCACTTGGCAACCTCTGCATGACTATATACATCGGCAGAATGGCTCATCTGGGCACATGGATGTATATATACGTCCCCTTTTAAAAGCGGCATTGTGGGCGAGCACCCACCGCGAGCTTGGTGAGTTTGACCGTGGGTCCCGCAGACTCCATGTCCGTCGGGAGTCCTGCGTTCGTCTTACGGAGAGGAATGATGGGGAAATGCTGACGTAAACAAGCATTTCCCCATTCTGCCTTGTGACAGGACACTGATCACAGCTTCCTGCGATCGGGAGCGGCAATCAGTGTCGTGTCACATTTGACCCATCCCCCCTACAGTTAGAAAACATCCCTAGGACACACTTAACCCCTTCAGCGCCCCCTACTGGTTAACTCCTTCACTGCCAGTCACATTTACACAGTAATCAGTGCATTTTTATAGAACTGATCGCTGTATAAATGTGAATAGTCCCAAAATAGCGCCAAAAGAAAAAAAAAAAACGCTGATCACCGCCATTACTAGTAAAAAAAAATAATAATAAAAATGCCATAAAACTATCCCCTATTTTGTAGACGCTATAACTTTTGCGCAAACTAATCAATAACCGTTTTTGCAGGTTTTTTTAACCAAAAATATGTAGAAGAATATGTATCGGCCTAAACTGAGAATAAAACATTGTTTTATATATATATATATCTTTTTTTTTTTTAAATTTCTGTTTATTAAAGGTTTTATACATACACAGTAAAACCTTTCTTGGCACAACACCAAGCTTACTTAGCGGTCAACATGACCTGAAACATACAACCCGCCATCGCAGATGGCATGTCCCAACCAAACCCCCCCCCCATCACCCCTCTACTCAGTTCCCTTGGCCCTCCAACACGTATACTGGATGCATAGTAAGTAGTACCACTCCCTCCCAGTGGCTGTTTCACAACATGTTTCCCGATGCACCTGAATGAGATTCCCCACCCCTCAGCACATGTGTCAATGAGATTCAAATTATCCTACTCTTATCCAACCGTGTGATCAGCTTCATACCATGCCCTCCACACCTTCTCGAACTTCCCAACACACCCCCTAGATAGATAGGTTGCCTTGTAATATGGGAGCATTGCATTCACCAAACCTTTCCAAAAATCAACCTCCGGGGCCCCTGGACTCCTCCACTTAAGTAGAATAGCTTTCTTTCCATAGAACAACCGGATACTTAATAATGTTCTGTGGGCCCTGGTAGGGACTACTTCGTCCACCAGGCCAAGTAAACAGACACTAATTTCTCGAGGAACAGGTACCCCCAGAACCCCTTCAATACAGGCCGTGACCCCAGTCCAAAACTGGGATCTGGGGGCAGTCCCAAAACACGTGATGCGCTTCCGCAGGAGCGAACGTACATCTCCAACATTCAGCGGGCACTGAGGGATATATTGATGCCAACCTAGCAGGGGTATAATACACTCTGTGCAGGAATTTAAGTTTGAATTAACCGGTCCCTCGCCGCTACTAAATACTTAAAGGGGCGGTCCCACATATCCTATATATATATATCTTTGGTGGATATTTATTATAGAAAAAAGTTAAAAATATTGCTTTTTTTTTTTTTAATTGTCGTACTTTTTTTGTTTATAGCACTGAAATAAAAAACACAGAGGTGAGCAAATACCACATCACACGACCGCACAATTGTCAGTTAATTTGACGCAGTGCCAAATCACAAAAAGTGCTCTGGTCTTTGGGCAGCCAAATGGTCCGGGGCTGAAGTGGTTAAAGCAATCCCGTCATTCAAAAAAAAAGGGAAAAAAATGATAACCAGCACTTAATTGTTTTTTACATTTAATTATAACTCATTGTTGAAACATTCACCCAGGTGGTCTTAGTATGCTATTAAAGAATTTTTATTAAACTGAGGTTTCCATAGCTGGGAATGTAAGCTATCCGAGTTTTAAGTGTGTATAAAGACAATTTTTTTTTAACATTTTGAATAGAGTAAAGAAGCTTTGTCAATTTTTTATTGCTATATGGGAAGATTCAACTTCTTTATTTGTCCTGGTGACAAATGTCACCAAGAATGAAAGTCATGGGAAATCCAGCATATTACAATTGTCACCATAAAAGAAAGCGAAGGGTAATCTTCCAACAAGAACACCTGTGACAATTACACTCTCGCCTTCATTCTAAAAATTCCTGGCTCATGGGACAACAATCTAAGTACTTGAAAGTGATTACTAGGGCTGGTAACTTCACAATTAACCCTTTACACTCACAGACATGGTAGCTGCCATCATGTGTTTAAAAGCGGATCTCAGGGCTGGTCCAAGCAAACTATTACCTTTCACTAACTAGATGTGCCTACTGTGTCCTCTGTATAGACTGTGTGTAGCCTCAGCTACTTACATTATACATCGCTATGTTCTGGCAGTGGGATGGGGATTTCCCTTCCCACTCCCGGTACAAGATTAAGTCAGGCTGATTGCTGCTTAGCCATTCTCAACAGTGTTGCCAACCTACCAGATTGAAATTTACTGACACGACACCCAAAATTTACTGGCAGAGCCAAGTTTAAAAATTATAGTTTGAAGTGCAAATTTTAATATTTAGTCTACAAATGAGTGCAATATGCAAATACTGATTTAAGGTAGATATTAAAGCGGAGCTCCAGCCTTTAGCCACTTAAGGACCAGGTCACACACTTTTACTTTGGCAGAATGGCACGGACAGGCAAATCGACGTAAATATACGTCACTTTAAATTTGCCGGCGGCGCATGCACCCTGTGGGCACATGAATTCTACTCTCACAGTGACACTGACAGCAGTGTGCAGCAGCACAGGTTATGATGATGACACCTCACCGACATGACAAGTCCCCTCCTGAGTCACAGTAACAGTCTCTCTCCATGCCAGGTAGTCCCTTCAGTCCACTTCAGTCCAAACAGCACTGACAGTCCACTCCCAGCTTGCCTTGCTCCTGTCACGCAGACCCTCAAACAAGGCTCCGGATGCTCGGCTCGGCTCCCTTGCACCATGACATCACACAACATATTCAGGCACTGCCTCCTCCAGACCCACCCCCCACTGGCTCTGCCCGAACATGCTGTAGAAGGCACTCTAAAGGTCTCTGCTGGCCGAGTGTCACAGCCATATTTTTTACTGGAGACTTTTTCCTGTCACTGGCATTTACTGGAAAAAAACTGATTGTTGACCCGGTCGCTGTAAACAGCAAACAGTAGACACTGGGGGTAGCAGGTCTTGTCAATCCCCTCTTTATTGCTCTCTCTTTTTCACTGCCCCCTCTTACTTGTTATGTTGTTTTCTCTTCTTTCTTGTTTGAGCCCTTTATGGTCAGGGTTTTGGAGGTTAGTTGCCGATCATTTGGGTGGGCCCTGGCCTTCAGACTACCGTCCTGAGAAGCCAGAATTGGGTGATACAGAGCTGTTATTAATAGGCCCCATCCGGTAGCTCGGATTGTCTCCGAGAGTGCTAGTGAGTTAATGTGAGTCTAGATGCACATTCAAAGAGAGAAGCCATTACATGTTTGAGTCTTACATATTTCTTGTGTTATCATAGAGTTCCATATAGTGATGTCCGAACTTCTACCTAGACAATTGTGCTGTTAGCAACCTGTTAGCTACTATTGAGCTTATTGTATATGGAACCTGTACCCCAGTTTTCTGTATTTTTTTTTATATCTTGTGAAAAACTCCAATAAAATCTTTTTGGAAAAAAAACTGATTGTCTGCCAGTAAAAATACTGACGGTTGACAGCACTGATTCTCAAGGAATTTTGTATTCTATGAATGAATATAAAGTTTTCTCTGATTGGCTGAAGCAGAGAGGCAGGTTGTTGACTTAATAATCTCTAACTCAGCACACAGAATGCTAATAAAAGTAACAGTAATAGTTTTTTTGGACCAGCCTGGTCCAAACTAACTATTTAAACTCCACACACTACTCATGACATCTGATGTTGCAGTTCTGAATTTTAAAAAAAAGTCTGCATCAGTCACTGCCATGCCTAGACAAGATTTTAATAGAATTTAAACTATGGTAGCTCTTCACAGATGCGAAGGAAATGGGGCAACATATAAATATATATATATATATATATATACTATTAGGCGTCGGCTGCAGAGATGGCCAGAGAGGTTTGGGGCGTTAAAAGGTATCAGCTGTTGAGAATTAAGCAATTAAAGCCCCTATAAAGACAGCCTAAGGATGACGACTAATTGCTGCATCCTGAGGCTTTGGGGAGTTAAGGAGCAGTCACAAACAGTACTGAAGAGGTGAGGTGCTGATGGATATTTCTGTGTGAGAAATATCAAAGAGACTTTTTGTTTTCTGCTGTAGAACCAGCATTGTCTGCCCAGCAGTAGGCTGTGCCAGACTCCATAGGTAGGTTCCTGTGTTGGGAAGGTAGACGCCCCAAGTGGCAAGGGTGTATTTTATGTTTTGTTTTGTTTATGCTGTTTTGATGCTTGCACGTGTATCCAGTAATATGGAAAAATAAACCATATCATTTGTTTTCAATCATCCTCAACTGCCTAACTGTACAGTTCAGCGTGTAGTGAACCCATCCAGGGGGTCACACACACCCGCTACCGAGTGAATCCCTCACAATATATATAGTAAAACCTTGGACTGTGAGCATAATTAGTTCCAGAAACATGCTTGTAATCCAAAGCACTTGCATATCAAAGCACATTTTCCCATAAGAAAGAATGGAAACTCAGATAATTAGTTCCAAAACCATTTATTTATAAGTGTTTCCGTTTATAGTCCATATAAAAATATTATAACAATGTGATAGGTTGTGTAACTATAAAATGTCCATCCAAAATTGGAAGCCATGTATGCAAATGGCAGCAAAATCCAACAGGAGCTACAGAGTGTAAAATAAAAGAGAGGCGCCTCTAAGTGTAGCAATATGTTGCTAAATGTTGTACCTTCATTAAATGTAATCATATTGTTACACTCAAAATGTATTTAAAAATGTTGCTTGTCTTGCAAGACACTCTCAAACCAAGGTTTTACTGTACAGACAATTTATGACAAAGTAAACATAAGAAACAGCAATGAAAAGGTTTAAATGTAAAAATAGTTAGGTTCAGTCTGCCGGTCTGATTAAAATGATGCCTGATGAACCCCAAACTGAGTGGGGAGGATGGGGGGGGGGGGGGTAAACTGAAATCAGCTCCACCTTTGTTTCTCCAAAATTGGCAAGTCAATAACACAAATTGAATTTAAATCTGTGTACTAGGCAAATTACAAGTACAAAGTGCACTTGGAAGTGCAGTCGCTGTAAGTTTGAGGGGTAGATCTGAAATGAGAGGAAGCTCTGCTAATTTTATCATCCAATCATGTTCAAGCTAAAATGCTGTTTATTTTCCTTGCATGTCCCCCTCGGATCTACAGCGACTGCACTTCCAAGTGCACTTTCAGTGCAATTTCAAGTGCACTTTGCAAAGTGGATTTTTGTTTAGTAAATAACCCCCATTGACACAAAGGAAATCATCTAAAAAACAAGAATGTGGAAACATGAAACCCTTCTTAGTTCAAGATCTGCAAAAAACTCAACAAACCCTGTTTTAAATCGCTGTTGTAAACAGATCGGAAAATATTCTGGTATGTGACTCTGCAACACACATCTGTGATGCTACGGTGTCTGCTTATACTGTCCATTTTTATACATTTTCTATAATCCTTAGTGTACAGAAGTTACCTTCATATAAACAGAAAACTGTGGGCAAAATACATTTATATAAACTTTATGCAGTACCCTCTATGTAATAATGCCTTTAAGACCAGTATAGCACAGTTAGATAGAATACATTTTTAAAGTAATACACATTGCAAAAAAAAGGTTCTAGTTCTATAAAACATATATTTTTTTATTATGTATACTTTTTTGTGTGTATGTTTTCTCTTAAATAATGTTGGTTATAATAGCACATGTGCATATTGGATGCCTCTCATGAATATCTCTAAATATAGGGATTCAGGCTAGTACTATGTTCTATAAAAGAAACCTACTATGTCTGAACATGCAAAGAATAAAATCAAGTAATTAATGGAAAATCTATTTGAGGAAAACATCTTTGTTCGTTAACAGTGAAGTAACATTTTAATCCAATAGAAGCTAGAGGAAAATTCCTAGAATGCTTTTACCATTCCACCCCTGCACAATCCAAATATATGTGTCACCACTTCATAAAAACATGCACATTCATGTATACCCTTGTCTAATTAGGTTGTAAACACTTTTTCAACCATACCTTGTTAATATAAATTATTAGACATGTGCATTTGTTATCATTCGAATGCATTTTTGCCCGAATTTCAGGGATTTTCGTGTTAGTTTTACCAAAATGATAACGAATGCGCAGAATCCAAAATCCAAAAGATCTGAAATAAAAAAAATGCTTTATTTTCATATGCATCATATTTTTGTATCGTTGTGACAACAGTTTGATGTAGATAGATAGAAGTTTAGACATGACGATGACAATAGTGATCTGTGTCTATCGAACCTGCAGTAATACCGTTCGACATGAAGATTCGACGAAGCAGCTAAAAACATACGATCTCCACGAGCGGACATTTACAGTCAAATGCTCTGCCCATAGGCTAAAGAAGAAATCTAATGTTGTTTGACTAGTAGTAATAATTAATAATTATAATTATTACTAGTCAAACAACATTAGAATTCTACTATAGCTTGTGGGCGGAGCATTCGACCGGTTCGGGCGAATGACGGACGACCTCGGCCGGTTCAATAGAAACCAGCCGACATTCGGCACGTGTTTATGGAAAAAGAAACACAAAGGCTCTGCTAAGTGCAGTATTTCAACAATATTTTAATGCATAATTTGTTAAAAACACAAGATCCATTGATAAGCATGTTAGTAGTATAATCTCTGGCTCTAACCATAGATTCAATAGGAAAAAGCCAACCAGCAGCTGCAGAAGGAGGAGGAGGGAGTGAGTAGGAAAGATGGCCACCGTAGTTCCAATAGTAAGACAGGCATCTTTCCTGCTCTGACCAGACCTGCAAGGTTTTCTTTTTTGTTTACCCGTTGAGGTAAGCCTAATGTCGGTCAGTTTACTTATTGCTATGTGCATGTCCCACAGCAATTATTCTCACAGATGTGCTCTGGAAAGTAGCATGTTGGCATTATATACATAAAGAAAATAAATACAGTAAAACCTTGGTTTGCGAGCATAATTCATTCCAGAAACATGTGTGATCTAGAGGACTGCTATATCAAAGCATTTTTTTTTACAGTGTATAAAAGAGAAGAGAGGCACCTCTAATGCCACGTACACACGATCACTTTAAGTGATGAAAAAAAAACAACGTTTTCTGTGAAGTTAAAAAACAACGTTTTTGAAACTTCAATTTTCAAAGACGATGTTGCCTACACACCATCGTTTTTTTTTAACAATGCTCTAGCAAAGCGAGGTTACGTTCACCACTCTTTTCCATTGAAGCTCTCTTCATAACTAGCTTCTGGGCATGCGCGGGTTGAAAAACGTCGTTTTAAACAACGTTTTTTGCTACACACGGTGACTTTTTGTGAAACAAAAAACGACGTTTTGAAAAACGACACAAAAAATTGAAGCATGCTTCAATTTTTTTTTGTCGTTTTTTACAAGACATAAAACAAAGTTTTCCCCTACACACGGTCAATGAAATTGACGTTTTTAAAAACGTCATTTTTTTTCATCACATAAAGTGATCGTGTGTACGCGGCATAAGGCCCCGCACACACGAGGAGACATGTCCGATGAGACAGTTCCGAAGGACCGTTTTCATCGGACATATCTGAAGGGATCTTTTGGTCTGATGTGTACACACCATCAGACCAAAATCCCTGCGGACCAGAACGCGGTGATTTAGAAGACACCGATGTGCTGGCAAAAGGAAGTTCAATGCTTCCACGCATGCGTCGAATCAATTCGACACATGCGTGGGATTTCGGTCCGATGGTTGGGTGTACTAACCATCGGACATGCCTGACGGACAGGTTTCCAGCGGACAAGTTTCTAAGCATGTTTAGAAACTTTTGTCTGCTGGAAACCTGTTCGCTAGGCTGTACACACGATCGAACATGTCCGCTGAAACTGGTCTGTGGACCAGTTTCAGCGGACATGTCTCCTCGTGTGTATGCGGCCTAAGTGTAGCAATAAGTTGATAAATGTTGTACCTTCATATAATGTAACCATATTGCTTCACTTATAGTCTTCTCTCTTCTTTTTTATACTCAGTTGTGACATGACGCTACTCTTATATCAAGACATTGCTTGTATATCAAGGCAAAATGTATTTAAACATTTTGCTTGTCTTGCAAAACGCTCTCAAACCAAGGTTTTACTGTACATAAGTCAATAATATTGCCTCAATCCCGGCACATATGTGTCTATAGAACTTCTTAGTACCTGCATGTTATTGTACTAGAAGTCACTGCTTTAGGACCTGGAAGAGGAATTGCACTGTGTTGGAGCTTTTACCTGAAACTCTGGGCTAGGAGCCAAGAGTTAACTAGGATGTTCTCCTCATAGACTCCTATAACCTATTGGCCTAATTTGATTGCTTTTAATTTTGTGCTTTATTGAACTCTAATTAGGTTGACACCTTTCTCAAATAAATGTAATTTAATAAAAAACACAATACATATTTTTTGTACATTCTTGTCTTTTATATACTTATATGTTCTTTTAACCACTTTAGCCCCGGACCATATTGCTGTACAAAGACCAGAGCACTTTTTGTGATTCGGCACTGCGTCGCTTTAACTGACAATTGCGCGGTCGTGCGACGTGGCTCCTAAACAAAATTGGCGTCCTTTTTTTCCCACAAATAGAGCTTTCTTTTGGTGGTATTTGATCATCTCTGCGGTTTTTATTTTTTGCGCTATAAACAAAAATAGAGCGACTATTTTGAAAAAAATGCAATATTTTTTACATTTTGCTAGAATAAATATCCCCAAAAAAGATGTAAAAACATTTTTTTTCCTCAGTTTAGGCCGATACGTATTCTTCTACATATTTTTTGTAAAAAAAATCGCAATTAGCGTTTATTGATTGGTTTGCGCAAAATTTATAGTGTTTACAAAAAAGGGGGTCGTTTTATGGCATTTATATTATTATTATTTTTTTACTAGTAATGGCGGCGATCGACGTTTTTTTTCGGTACTGCGATATTATGGCGGACACATCGGACACTTTTGACACTTTTGATCAATGCTATAAAAATGCATTGGATTACTATAAAAATGCCATTTGCAGTGAAGGGGTTAACACTAGGGGGCAGGGAAGGGGTTAAGTGTGTTGCTGGGTGTGTTCTGTATGGGGGGTGGCCTCACTAGGGGAAATCACTGATCTTCTGTTCATACATTGTATGAACAGAAAATCAGCGTTTCCCCTGCTGACAGGAACGAGAGCTGTGTGTTTACACACACAGCTCCCGTTCCCTGCTCTGTACCGAGAAATCGCAGGTGCCCGGCGGCGAGGACGTAGAGCTACGTGCTCCCGCGAGACAGAGCCACTGCTCCGCAGTAATATGACGGCGGGCGGTCGGCAAGTATTTAAGCCCCGTACACACGGCCGAGGTTCTCGGCAGAAACCAGCGAGAACCTCGCTGGGATCCTCATTCTGCCGAGAACCTCGGCCGTGTGTACGGATTCGCCGAGCCCAGCCCGTCGGGAAACCCGTCGAGCAAATAGAGAGCAGGTTCTCTATTTGCTCGACGGCCCGTCGGGATGAATGGCTGGTCGCCTTTCCCGACGGGCTGGTCGCCGAATCTGACGGCCGGCCGAGAACCTCGACGGGTGGAACAATGTGTTCTGCCCGTCGAGGTTCTCTGCCGTGTGTACGGGGCTTTAGATGTTGTTTTTGTGGCAGGTCTATATCTTATATTTGTAGTCACTAGACCAATTTTTAATTTTGTTTTGAAAGCTTGCCTTTACATACAAAAAACATCATTATTGCTGTATATTTATACCAGCTTAGTATGGATTTTTGTAATACCCTAATAAGTCTTCATATATGGTGTTCAGCATAAGAGCCACCCTGCCCCACTCCCTACCCCAAGCACTAAGCCAGGAGTTAATGAGTACAGCTAGGCAAACTATTTACTTCTCTTTGCACCTTGGCTTTCCATAGTGAATGTCTCACTCTATATGCTCATTAACACTGCTCCCCTGGCAGGAAGAGGCTAGGACCTAGGAGACAGGCCAGAGCTTGGTCCAAAAGTAACACTGGCAACTGATAAATCCAAGCTCATGTGTACAAGACAAGACCATATCATTAGTAAATTTATTATAAACAGATTTGTAAGATGAGATGTTATAAAATCTTACTTTGAAGCTAATTCATTAAAGCATAGTTGATATTGTATTTTCAAAAAAATGCATTATCTGCAAGTTTCTATCAATGCATGGGCCATTTAAATTTACCACAATATACATGGTATTTTATCAGTAATTGCAGTGTTTTGAGTGTAAATCCCAATTTGTAAAAATTATAAGCAGGGTTAATAGAAAATATAAATTCATAAACATAAATACATACACGTATATGTAGCGCCTGGTTACTTTTCAGAACTGGTGCTAGTGTAAATTTGGAGGGAGTTAGAGAGTAAAGTGACTCTGACCAGGTTAATCTGTTAACATTTTTGAGTCTCTGTCTCAGCTTTGGCTGTGCTGTGGGTTCATGCTGTCGTTTCTGGGGTGCTGATTACACCCCAGGCCGACAGGTGGCAGCAGGAGGGTTTCCTTGCTGGGCATGTTGGGAGGGGGTATTTAAGAGTCAGATTCCATTTTCCTGGGTCTTCTTCACGTGTTGCACCCACCATCAGAGTAGCCATGCCACGGCACCACAGCAAAATGCCCTTCCGGGCCGGGGTGTGCGTGCTACACAGTGTTTCTTGTTCCGGGACCACATTGGTCTGGAACATCTGAGCTGTGGCTGGGGCCCAGTGATCAGCTGGGTCCCCAATCTGAGGCGGCCCTAAGCGTTAGTCCTGTTAGAGGAGGCTGTTCAGTGGAGAATCTGCCTGAGGAGTACCAAGAGAGGCTGGTGTTCCAAGAGGTTTTTGACCATCCATCGGGGACCAAGGTAACCTGGTACTGAAAGGCTGGACGTCAGTCAGTAACCTACCTAAACTACCTGAAGGAGATCCAGGTGTTGAATCTGTCAAGGAGGATTCTGGACCACTACTATCTCCACTATTTTCAACCATTGAGAGGGTCTGTGGCAGAGACTTAGCCCCATGTTCGAGTGACATTCTGGCTGCCAGGCTTGTGAGAGAGACCTGTCTGGGTGCACTATAACCACTCTGGCTGGAGTGGTGAAACAGAAGTTGTCGTTGGAAGCAGGACTGTTTCCCATCTACATACACCTGAATCTGTTATTCCATTTCTACTATTTCTCTACTCAACACCAAGTTTTATTGTTTTTTACCCTGTTGGGTAATAAAAGCACAGAAAAGTCACCTGTTGTGTGAGCATTCCATTTACTACAACTCTCATCAAGTACCGTAGATGGCGGAGATACATGAGGTAACGTGCCACCCAAAACAAACCAGCAGCTCCTTCGGGGGTGAGTGCTACATATATTAAAAACGTGCTAAAGTGATTGTGCAAAGAAACAGCCTGTAAAAATACAGACAAACAGATCAGTGTAAAAAGTTTATATATATCGCAAACAGTCCTTCACAGGGCTTTTTTTCTGGGGGAACTTGGGGGAACTCAGTTCCACCACCTTTGGCTCAGACCCTTTGGTGCCTGCTCACCACAATCACTTCTAAACACAGAAGTCTGGTGTCTGTGTTTACAAGTGCCAGCTCTTCACTCTGTGTGTAACCCCCCTGAACTCTACACTCTGTATTAGTGGAATTCTGGTATTTAATGCCCCTTTAAGACCCTTCTACTGTTTGTGAAATCTGAATGGGGTTGTGGTTGAGTTCCTGCACCTATTTTCTGAGAAAAAAAGTTCTGGTCCTTCAAATGAGATGAACCGCATCCAACCACCTGGAAAGTGCACTGTGCAATCTAGATGAAAAAGGGATCCACCACCAGCCTAAAACACTCGGATTACGCCTCTTAGTGAATGTGTTGGACCATAAATTATAATTGTCATAAACGCATGTGATATACCATAGAGAGCTAGTCATCAATGAAAAAAAAAATAGACTGCTTTAGTGAAGCCTATCAAACATTTAGTATTTACTGTAATAATATGTATTAAAAAGTAACTTCACATGGCTTGTATTCATACAAAATAGGAAATCCAGCAAGCTTGTGTAAAGCCGCAAGCAGCAGCGAAGCGTGTCTGAAACCCAGTTAGCAAACAAATTATCAGGGGATTACTATGCTATACCAATAGCTTCTGACTAGTATTAATTATTTGATTTGGAAAGAAAAATATCTATCATTACAACAACAACAACAGTTTTCTTTCAAATGATTTTTATTAAATTTTCAGACAACATACACATGCCGTTGTACAATATCGGTATATACAGTACTAATAACAAGTCGGCACCGAGTAGGGTCATTAACAAAATAACATAAAAGGGAACAGAAAACAAAAGAACAATTAGTCGACAGATTAGGACCAGTTCGCTAAGGCTAAGCCTGTAAACTTTAAGTAGTGCGAGCCTAGCATCCTACGTCTCAAATGTGGACGCGTCAGCCCTTAAGACCGGTAAAGAACAGGCATTAATACATAAACCTCTACTGTATCAGGGTTAAGTGGGTCTGCAAAAAGCATTCCTACGGTTGGAACACAGGGTACTAACAGCATCATCTACAATCCTATAAGAGTTTTTAAGTAGAGTAACATAGGGAAAACAAAAGAAAAAAAAAAAGAAAAAGAAAAAGGATAAAAGAAAAAACGTCATAACCAGAGATGAGTCACAAATCACAAAAAGCAAGTATTAATGCGAATTCCAGTCCTTAGCATATATCCTTGGCCAACCGTTCAAGTTGTCAGGCAATTCACAAGGTGGCACCTAACCCAGGGGGTTGAATTTGGATAGCCATGGATCCCACCTGATATTAAATAAATGTAGTGTTCGGAATTGAATGGCGAAGTGCTTTTCATACGAATATTGAACATTGACCCTGCGGACAACTTCAGATAAATCCGGGACACTATTGGATTTCCATTTAGAGGTGATCGTTAGTCTCGCGGCTATCAAGACATGAGTAACTATAGTTCTGAACTTTTTGGGGACAATGTCAATCGTCAGGGAGAGAAGAGCTAGTTGGGGGGAAGGTGTCATTGCAGCCCCAGTAACAGAAGACAGTAGTTTGAAAACGTCGCCCCAGAAGTTGCGTACCCCCAAGCAGTCCCAGAGGATGTGGTACAAGTTCCCCCTTGACCCACATTGTCGCCAGCATAAACTGGAGTCCAGCCTAAAGATCATAGACAGTCTCACTGGAGTAAGATATGATCTGTGAAGTATTTTTAATGCGAGATCCCAATGGTTAGTGCAGTGGGAGTACCTGAAACATGAGTTAATAGCTGCTTTCCATTCCACTTGGGTGAAAGTAGATCCTAGATCTCTCTCCCAATTGGACATGGTAGAGATTTTGGAGAATTTATCACGTTGCTGGAGTAGTGCGTAAAACCATGATAGCCCCTTGGGTCTATCATAGCTTGACAACAAATAACTCCATGCTCCGCTGTGGACATCGTATGTGCAGTTAGGGTGTTTAGATCTAAAGTGGAGTATTTGCGCTTTAGCATATGCATGTGAGGAGGGTTTCCTGCGGAGCAAGTCTCCCCATGACTGGATACCCTCCTCCAGCCATAAATGAATATTAAGATGTGGGATTAAAAATTCATAAATTTTAATATTAGTGATTTCCTGGTGTAATTTAGAAACAGAGTCTGTGACCATGTGCAAAGATTCCCAGACCGAAAGAGTCGTCGCAATGGAGGGCATTGAGGGGGGTGTAAACTCTATACCGGTCAGTTTGGCGAGTAGTAATGATGGAAGGTCCCTATTTTGTACTGCAGCCTTTTCGATCTGAACCCAGAGTTTCTCAGACTCCGGTTCAAACCATGCTTTCATCTGGTCCAGAACAGCGGCTTTGTGATAAAAGCGAATGTTTGGAAAGCTTACACCTCCATTGGATCTATGTCGTTGGATAGAGGAGAAGGTAACTCTGGGTAGTTTGCCTTTCCAGATGAATTGCCTGAACAGCTTGTCAATCGAATTAAAGAAGATATTCGGTAAACAGATGGGAATAGTCCTGAAATAATAAATCAACTTAGGCAAGAGCAACATTTTCAGCGATGCTATCCTCCCCAACCAGGACAGTTCATATGAAGAGATATGTTGTAAGTCAGCTTTAACAACGGAAGTCAGAGCAGAATAATTAATTTCATACATAGAAGATACCGGTGATGTCAATCTAATACCCAGGTAGGGGATGGACTTGGATACCCATTGGAATGGATATTTTTCCTTTAGTAAAGAAATTTGATGTTTGTTGATATTGATGGGCAGTAGACACGACTTAGTGATATTGAGTTTATAGTAGGACACTTCACTATACTTCTGGAGGATTGTCCTGAGTCTATTGAGGGATGTAAACGGGTTGGATAATGTTAGCACTACATCATCTGCAAACAGCCCTAACTTATGGGATTGGTGAGCCACCTGTATTCCAGTAATAGCATCATCCGCTCTAATTGCCTCTGCCAGGGGTTCCATCAACAAGGTAAATATTATGGGTGATAAAGGGCACCCCTGGCGCGTGCCATTAGTAATAAAAAACTTGTCAGATAGAGCGTTAGAGGTAAACACCCTCGCAGACGGAGCTGAGTATACAGGGAGTGCAGAATTATTAGGCAAATGAGTATTTTGACCACATCATCCTCTTTATGCATGTTGTCTTACTCCAAGCTGTATAGGCTTGAAAGCCTACTACCAATTAAGCATATTAGGTGATGTACATCTCTGTAATGAGAAGGGGTGTGGTCTAATGACATCAACACCCTATATCAGGTTTGCATAATTATTAGGCAACTTCCTTTCCTTTGGCAAAATGGGTCAAAAGAAGGACTTGACAGGCTCAGAAAAGTCAAAAATAGTGAGATATCTTGCAAAGGGATGCAGGACTCTTAAAATTGCACAGCTTCTGAAGCATGATCATCGAACAATCAAGCGTTTCATTCAAAATAGTCAACAGGGTCGCAAGAAGCGTGTGGAAAAACCAATGAGCAAAATAACTGCCCATGAACTGAGAAAAGTCAAGCGTGCAGCTGCCAAGATGCCACTTGCCACCAGTTTGGCCATATTTCAGAGCTGCAACATCACTGGAGTGCCCAAAAGCACAAGGTGTGCAATACTCAGAGACATGGCCAAGGTAAGAAAGGCTGAGAGACGACCACCACTGAACAAGACACACAAGCTGAAACGTCAAGACTGGGCCAAGAAATATCTCAAGACTGATTGTTCTAAGGTTTTATGGACTGATGAAATGGGAGTGAGTCTTGATGGGCCAGATGGATGGGCCTGTGGCTGGATTGGTAAAGAGCAGAGAGCTCCAGTCCGACTCAGACGCCAGCAAGGTGGAGGTGGAGTACTGGTTTGGGCTGGTATCATCAAAGATGAGCTTGTGGGGCCTTTTCGGGTTGAGGATGGAGTCAAGCTCAACTCCCAGTCCTACTGCCAGTTTCTGGAAGACCCCTTCTTCAAGCAGTGGTACAGGAAGAAGTCTGCATCCTTCAAGAAAAACATGATTTTCATGCAGGACAATGCTCCATCACACGCGTCCAAGTAATCCACAGCGTGGCTGGCAAGAAAGGGTATAAAAGAAGAAAAACTAATGACATAGCCTCCTTGTTCACCTGATCTGAACCCCATTGAGAACCTGTGGTCCATCATCAAATGTGAGATTTACAAGGAGGGAAAACAGTACACCTCTCTGAACAGTGTCTGGGAGGCTGTGGTTGCTGCTGCACGCAATGTTGATGGTGAACAGATCAAAACACTGACAGAATCCATGGATGGCAGGCTGCATGAGTGTCCTTGCAAAGAAAGGTGGCTATATTGGTCACTTATTTGTTTTTGTTTTGTTTTTGAATATCAGAAATGTATATTTGTGAATGTTGAGATGTTATATTGGTTTCACTGGTAAAAATAAATAATTGAAATGGGTATATATTTGTTTTTTGCTAAGTTGCCTAATAATTATGCACAGTAATAGTCACCTGCACACACAGATATCCCCCTAAAATAGCTAAAACTAAAAACAAACTAAAAACTACTTCCAAAAATATTCAGCTTTGATATTAATGAGTTTTTTGGGTTCATTGAGAACATGGTTGTTGTTCAATAATAAAATTAATCCTCAAAAATACAACTTGCCTAATAATTCTGCACTCCCTGTAAAGCTAGGACCGCAGATAGGATCGTCCCCTGAAGGCCAAACTTTTGAAGGGTCGCACAGAGATAACCCCAATGGACCCTATCAAAGGCCTTTTCGGCGTCAAGGGCTAACACTACTGAAGGTATTTTCTTGGTTTCAACTGTGTGGAAAAGGTTTAGTAGCCTCCTAGTACCATCAGGGGCCTGTCTGCCCTGCACAAACCCTACCTGATCTGCCTTGACCAGCCTAGGAGTAACCTTGGCCAATCTATTGGCCAAGATTTTGGCATAGATCTTCAGGTCCGTATTCAATAAAGAGATGGGCCTGAAGTTCTGAGGGGAGTCCGGTGATTTACCCGGTTTAGGCAAGGTAATGATTGTAGCCTGCAGCATTTCCTCTGGAAAAGCAGCTGCAGTCGCAGCATTGTTGAAAAGTAGACATAGGTAGGGAACTAGTGCATCTGAGAATGTCTTATAATATTCCGATGAGAAGCCATCGGACCCAGGGGATTTATTATTAGGTAGGGTTTGAATTGTGTCAATAATTTCTTTGGCCGAGATGGGGGAATTAAGTAGAATTAGGTCTTCCTCAGCCAAGGAGGGGAGGGAGACCGAATCTAAAAATGCAGCAATAGAGGGAGCCGTAGGCTGGGGCGTAGAGTCATCCTCCTTCAAATTATATAAGTCATTGTAGTACTTCATGAATGCATTAGCTATTTTGTCAGGATGATGCTCTACTATACCTGTATGGGGGTCTTTAATGGAAGAGAGATTGGATCTTCTCTGTCTTTTGGAGAGATAGTTGGCTAGCATCTTACCTGCCTTGTTACTCTGAGCATAAAATTTAGCTTTAGTGCGCCGAAGTAAATTTTGATGGTCAGAGAGTAGTAATAAGCGTACCTTTTGCCTACAGTTAAACAAGTCCTGTTCAAGAATGGGGGAAGGATTCTGTTTGTGGGAAACTTCTAGTTTCGCTAATTCCTTAAGCAAGTTACTTAACGTTTCCCCCTTATTCTTCTTACGTCTTGCCGCTGCTTGAATGAGCAGCCCTCTGCAGAAAGCTTTATGGGAGCACCAAAGCGTATTTATATTAACATCACCGGTATTATTTAGGTCAAAGAATTCGAGGAGTTGCTCATTAACTTTGGAAGAAGTGACTGGGTCTGCTAAAATTCCAAGGTTATTTCTCCATAGATAGGCCTGCGGAGCAGAGCCCCGACCCCCAATCTGAATGGAGATCGGAGCGTGGTCCGACCAGGTGATAGAGTGGATTTCAGCAGACTCAGTCCTCTGGAGCAGTTTGAAATCAGTCAAAAAAAAATCAATTCTAGAATACACCCTGTGGGGAGAGGAATAGTAAGTAAAGTCTCTTTCTGATGAGTGTAGACATCTCCATGGGTCAAATAGACCTCTTTCCAGTAGAATAGATTGAAGTTCCTGCCTGTTAGCAGGATTGTTCCCTGAGCAGTCCATGTGTCTATTGACCACAGAGTTAAAGTCCCCACACAGAAGAAGAGAACCTCTCTTAACCTTGTCCACTTTTTTAAGAAGAGATTTTAAAAAAGAGCATTGCCCCTTGTTAGGGGAATAGAGATTCACCAGAGTGTAGGTACTTCCATTCAGGTCACAAATTAGAATAATATATCTGCCATTCGTATCTTTGATACACTCATGTAGATGAAATGCAACTGAATGTCTAATGGCTATAAATACACCTCTCTTTTTCACTGGGGCCGGAGCATTGAAAACATGGGGAAATGCTTTATGAGAGCACCTCGGTGGATTGGTAGCCATAAAGTGAGTCTCTTGCGCACAGAGAATCTCTCCTTTTAGTTTGTTGACTTCTCTCCACATTGCGGACCTCTTGAAAGGACTATTCAATCCGTGAACATTTATAGAAACAATAGATAATGCCATCAATCGGGGGAGAAGGGGCGTGCTGTGCTCAAAAAAGGGCTGACATGATAATTAAGCAATAATAGAATGTTACCTTTAGGTGGCGGCAGAGGATCAAAAATATGCCTCCAGTTTAATGTTGAATAGAATGACATGGGAGTTGTAGCCCTTCCAGCTGCAGGTGTAGAGGTATTATCTGTGAGTTCTTCAGGTATGACGTGGAGAAAAAAATGAAGTAAAAAGAACAACAAAAAGTAAAAAAGACAGAACCAGAACATGAAAACGGAACAGTAGAACCAATCACAAAGTGCGAAGAAATTTCGCATAGTTACAACACAGGGGGTAACGAACTCCTTGTGAGCCTAATTGAACTTTTTCTAAAGCCCAATGCAGTAGGACTTGTAAGTAGCCATGGCTAAATGACCGTGGAACACATCAGGTAGCAGACCATTCAGGGGATAGTCTAGCAGGTGTTTGCTTAGGTCTCAGGTCATGATCATCCTTCGGTAGCAGATCCCACCGTTTAGCTAAGGCGAGGCCTTCTTCCAAACTTCTGATAACAAAGGTGCGATTCTCCCTGATGATCAGCAGCTTGGTAGGGAACCCCCATGAGTAGGGAATCTTGTGGTTTTGAAAAAGCTTGGTAATGGAGGACAGCTTCCTTCGGGCCTGCATGGTGTGCTGTGATAGGTCTGCGTATATAGAGATATCTGAGTAGGGAGCTGGCAAGGGGTGATTTTTTCTTGCAAATCTCATTAGCTCGTCTTTGATGTGGAAGAAGTGAATACGAGCAATCACATCTCTAGGTACAGTGTCAGGGAGGAATTTGGGTTTAGGAAGGCGGTGTGCTCTGTCCACAATAACCTCTCGCTCGGGGGCCTCAGGCAACATGGCGGCTATGAAACGCTGCACATATCTTCTCAATTCCTCTGGGGGTATAGATTCCTCAACCCCCCTTATTTTAACGTTATTGCGCCTGGACCTATCCTCGAGATCTGCGATCTTATCTCTCATGTCTTGCATATCCCCTTCTGCATCATTATGAGCATCAACCAATTCGTTATGTGCAACAGCAAAATCCCCCATTTTCTCCTCTACATGGCAGACTCTGTCCCCAATAGAAGTAACCTCAGATTTAATCTGTGCAATACAGTGCATCATATCCCTGTGCAGGGATCCCCTCAACGTTACTAGCATGTCCTTCATCACAGTGTCACTTAATGGCAGACCTGAGGTAGGGAATTCATTGATTTGTTCTACGAATGACCTAGTGCTGTCTTGCGAGTCATTAGGATCATCCTGCTCACCTGCATAAGTGTGGTTGGTGGAGCGTTTTTGCGAGGACTTCTGCGGGCTGGATATGGGAGATTGGCCTGGGGTAGAGCCTCCGCTGTTTGCCCGGGATGTTGTCGCATCTTGTGCGTTATTCGATCCAGCAGGCCCCCCGCTCCGCGGTGAACCACGCCGCAAGGCCGAGGCTCCGGCGCCATCTTGAGGCCCTGGTGTGCTCGACGGAGGGTAGAAGTCCGTGAGCTTCCGAGGCTTCTGTTCGTTTTTCCTCTTCCCCATCGCGGCACAGTGAGTGTAGGGGTCACTGGCTGTCTGCTGCGAGTCTTCAGGGCTTGAGAAGTCGCTGTTAGCCGCTTAGTTCAGGCTCAGTGAACGGAGCTCTCTCTTCACACGACCGTCTGCATCGGCTGCCGGCCACGCCCCCCCAACAACAACAGTTTTAATGTTTGAAGGAATTAATCTGGCTGACCATGGGGTTTAGAAAAAAATAATATTAATCATGTGTAGTGAAATTGGTAACAGTTGCCCAGGGTTTTGTCCTGCCTTTATCCAGGCCAAAATTGTAGGAAATGCAAGGAGTTAAACTTATTGGACACCAGTCTTTATTTGACTTTATTAACCACTTCAGCCCTGGAAGATTTTTCCCCCTTCCTGAGCACTTTTTACAATTTGGCACGGTGTCGCTTTAACTGATAATTGCATGAACGTGCAATGCTATACCCAAACGAAATTTACATCCTTTTTTTTACCACAAATAGAACTTTCTTTTGGTGGTATTTGATCACCTCTGCGTTTTTATTTTTTGCACTATAAACAAAAAAAAAAACTTGGAAAAAATAAATATTTTTTACTTTTTGCTGTAATAAATATTCCCAAAAAATGTCTCCATCAGTTTAGGCTAAAATATATTATTTTACATATTTTTGGTAAAAAAAAACCTGCAATAAATGTACCGGTATATTGATTTGTTTCAGCAAAAGTTATAGGCCCAGATTCACAGAGCGATTACGCCTGCGCAACAGGAGATGCGTGTGCGTAAGTCGAAATGTGCGCATGCGTTTCGTTGCGCGGCATCCACAGAATGAGATACGCAAAAAATCGTTTTTGTCCCGCGTAATTTCGTTAGACTGGCGCATCCTTCCGCGCAAAAGTGCGCTAGACACACCATTGATTTGCTAGTCAAATATGCTAATGAGGGACTTACGGGGATCCACAAAACAACGTTGGGGCAGCGCAGGCGACGCAGTGTGCGCAACAGCAAAATGTCCTGTCTAAAATTAGAGCATATAAAAGCTGGTCTAAAAAGAGAAAAAAAGTCTACTTGTTAGATAATGCAACTCTGTTAGTGAGGAGCTCAGCAGTCACACGTGTTGCACAACAATCTGTATGCCAACATGCCAGGGGCTACTGACTTTAGATGAACAAAGAAGGATGAGGGCACGGAGGATGGCACGGAGGATGGCACGGGAGAGGATATACCGCACCCGCATAGACCTGTTTGGCATGAGTGATTCTGAGGTGTTTCGCATCTTCAGATTCACCCCTCATGTCATCCTGGAATTAACCACAACCCTGCAGGAGGACATCACCAGCCCAACACACCGCTCACATGCAGTGCAGCCACTGGTCAAGGTCATGGCAACACTCCATGTCCTTGCCAGTGGCTCTTTTCAGCGTACAAGTGGAGTGGTGGCTGGGATGTCACAATCCTCCATGAGCAGATGTGTGCACCAGGTTGTCCCTGCAATTCTCAGACGCATGGCCAACCAAATCATCAAACCCACCACTGAGGACCTGCGGCTGAAGGCAATGACAGATTTCTACAGAATTGCCAGATTCCCACGCACTGTGGGGGCCATTGATTGCACACATGTGGCACTCCAGCCCCCCAGGAGACAGAGCACATGTACCGCAATCGGAAGCATTGGCATTCCATCAACGTACAGGTGATAGTCGATGCCCAAGGCCTCATATGGCACGTCCGTGCCAAACACCCAGGGTCCAGCCATGACAGCTACATATACAATCAATGCCACATCCGAATGGAATTTGATCAGAACGTGTATGGGGACACCTGGCTGGTTGGTGAGTGACATGGGTGGCAGGCATGACTATCCCCTCCCATGATGCACATCACAAGGGGCACATGCATGACTAACATCCTCCTGTCTTTTCCCTTACAGGTGACTCTGCATATCCACTGGGACCCCATCTCATGACTCCTATCCGGAACCCCCAAACCCCAGGAGAGGAAAGATACAATCAAGCACATGCCCAAACATGAGCAGTGGTGGAGCGCACCTTTGGCCTCCTAAAGACACGTTTCCAATGCCTGGATAAGTCTGGGGGTACCCTCTTGTATTCCCCAAACTTTGTGTGCCAGATCATCGGTGCATGTTGCATGCTGCACAACTTCGCAGTAAGAAAGGGCCTGCAGATTGACCTACGTGATGACCTGACCCCTGAACCAGACAATCCCCCCCTAACCGAGGCTACCCCGTCTTCTGAGGGAAGAGCAGCCAGGAGACAGCTCACATTGGGCATCTTTGCACATTAAACATACACATTAATCATGGCACAATGAGAATGCATGCATGCACACCACTGTGGTCCCTAGCACACACACCCCACATCCACATCAAATTGGATTGGCACCAGTCCACCATGCAGGACTTGTGAGCAGCAACGCCACGCCAAGGCTCCAATTATGTCACTGTACATTCATACACCATTCACACGGACCTGGGGATCACTTCTCCCTGGTCCTGGGGAACCCTTCTCCACCAAAATTGAGGGTGACACCCCTTTTCCGGCAGGAATGTCACCCCCACATTCACACAGCATTCACAACCCAAAAAAAAAAAATGACCTGCAAAAGCAAAAAATTTCCAGCAAAAAAAAAAAAAATAAAAAAAAAAAAAAATGGGGAAAAACAAATGATTGCCCTCTGCGTGAGCCACGCCTGGGGCGCCCCCGGCCACGGCCCCGGCTTCTCAGGGGAGACTCATGGGGAAGGGGTAAAACCGGGGAAGGAGGAGCAGCCCCTGATCTCTGCTCACCTGGCGGCCTGCCCTCCAAGGCCACGGCTATTCTGTCCAGGGCAGCACCAAGTGTTGCCGTGTTGGCCTGGATAGCCAGGGTAAGGGCCCTCACATCCTGCCCAACGCCTGCTGATGTCGTCTGCAGTTCATTTAGGCAGGTTGTGAAAGCCCGGGAGTGGGAGTCCAGGTTCCCCAGCGTATCCTTGATGGATATCCTCCATCCGCACCAATGTCTGGCTGACCTGTCCCAGATGGCGGGTCTGGAGGAACTGGTCCCTTCTCAGAGTGGCGGGCAGGAGATCGGCCACCCCCCTGGTGGTCTGGGATGACATCCTGCCTCCAGCTGATGCTTGTGGCCGGGGATAAGGGGAGGCCCTTGTGAGGGGAGCCATGTTGGGGGAGGAGGGGGGGGGCTCCCCCTTAGGGGGAAGAGTCCTCAAAACCCAAACGTCCAGTGCCTGACATGGACTCCTCCTCCTCATGATTCTTCTCCTCCTCATGATTCTCCTGCTCCTCTTGAACCTCCTCCGCGGACTCCGGCCTTGTTGGGGGGGCCTCATTAGGCTGCTGTCCTGGGGTTGGTGCGGTCAGGCCAGATGGCCCTGCACCCTCCTGCACATCTGTGGATGACACAAAACATTCACAGGTTGGAGGATCCACACACTTGCCACATATTCCCTTTCACCCCCTCCCCCACACATGCTACACACCTGATATTAAAAAAAAAAAATTACCTGGCACCACGGGCTCCGGACTTGAGTCAAAGCCGGGCAGGCCCTCAACTTCATGCTGATGAAAGGTCAGGGCCACCGCACGCTCCTCCGCTGTCAGGCTAATACGCCATGGTGGGCCCCCTCCTGTGCCCCTGGCATGGGCATGCATTCTGGCCAGCTTCTTTTTGACCAGACGCCAGAGGTCATTGATTTTTTTGTCAATCCCAGACCGGGTCCGTGTCTCCCCCTGCCCCGCTGAATTCACCTAGTCAGTGATCCTATCCAAAATCTCCCTCCTCCTGGCCGGGGTGGTGTTGGCACTCTCTGGGCCGTGGAGGTAACGCCCATACTCGCTAATGGCCCGGGCAAGAATCTGTTTTTCCACAACAGTAAAATTCAGCTTTCGTTTTCTCTCAGTCATCCTTCCACAAAAAAAAACAGTCCCAGTCAACAAAATTCACGCACACAAACAAGCCCAACCAATCACAAAAAAACACACACACAGAGAGAAAACTACTCAGCAATAAACTGTCACCAAAAAACAAAACAAAAATACAGCAGGAAAAGAAACAAACACAAATATATCAATCAAACAAACAGTCTCTCAAACACTTATCAAAAACCACTTTCAAAAATCTACTAACAAACACTTGATCACACAGAACACTAATCTGACAACTACAAAACACACCGCAACGAACAACAGGACAAAAGCACTTGGTTAAATGGGAAGGGACAAAGGGATGTACTTTTGCAAAGGAAGTGCGTTTGTGTGTGTCTATTTATGCTGTTTGCGTAGTTCACAACGTTGCCCTAGTCCATTTCCAATTTCACTGATTGCGCCGCTCCCGAGTTGTGAGCATGCGCACAGCGGAGCTGACATGGTCTCCTTCAAGCGCGCATGCGCGAGCCGGCCGGCCCTTCATTTGCATGGGGTCACGGCTCATTTCAATGTAACACGCCCACGTCCTTCCCAATTTGTATTACTCCTCCTTACGCCTCTGAAAAAACGTTACGCATGCGCAATTTTCTGCGCAAAAGCTACGAGAATAGGGTGATTACGCGACAAAATTGCGCAAGTCTAACGTAAACGCGGTGCGCTACGCCGGTCCAATAATGCGCAGATGTACCTGAATCTGGGCCAAAGCGTCTACAAACTATAGGCAAAATTTATGACATTTTTATGTCATTTTTAGAATAATTTTTTTACTAGTAATGGCGGCGATCTGCGAATTTTAGCAAAACTGTGACATTGCGGACAAATCGCACACATTTGAAACATTCTTGGAAACATTGACATTTATACAGCGATCAGTATTATGATTATCACGTGCTTGCCTCCAGTGTGGCGGGCACACCCTCTCAAAGGGAAACCTGTATATATATGGAATTTTCGAGGAGAGCCATTGTGCCGCAGTAAATCTGCATGACCAGGTTGGGAACCGGTTAAATAAGTATTAAACCCTCCAAGAAAAAACAAAAACATATTGTTTAGTAGACTTCAGCACTTACTTTGTTTGCTGTGGGACTTTTTTTAAGTGTGTCGCTCATTTGCATTCAGTCTTTGACAATGGACTTTCCTGTGCTTTCAGCTTTTAGGTGGCTACTCTGTCTTGCAGGATGCTATAAAGCCCCTACATAGTCACCCCCCTTAAAGTGAACTTGCCTGGCTCTGTGTTCTGCAGCCCAGGACTGCAAGCCACTTCCAATCCCCTTCTCCTCCTTAATTTGCCAGCACTCTAGCAATCAAAGGTGAAGGCAAAATTTGAGGTGGCATCCAGAGTGTCCATTGAAGCAGCTATCATAGCAGCCTTTGAATGTATCTAGGGGAGGTGACATAACTGCTCCCTCAGGCTTTAATCAACACAGGCATGCTGCTGACTGAATATAATATCCACTTGAAGACCAGGCCATTTTCCGACACATTGTTTACAAGTAAAGATCTGTATTTTTCGCTAGAACTTAGAACACCCAAACATTATATATATAAACTGCCTGCGGAATCACGCTGATTCCTGCATCACATCAGTGTGAACCTAGGCTAACAACCAGCAAATGTCATGGTTGCCAGGGATCTGGCAGCCGCAGAATTCTTAAGGCTGCACTCACACCTGAGCGTAGTGTATTTAGGCAGAAATTTGTGAAATTTTACTGCAGTTTTTGACACATTTTTTACCATGTTTTTGCTGCATTTTTGTACAGTTCAAAAGTTCACCAATGTTAAAAGAAGAAAAATGCCCAAATCTGCCCGAATTGAGCTACAAAAAAAGCTCCAGGACTATTTTGAGCTTCAGGCATTGGCCTATTGACAACCATGGAACAAATGAATTGCCAGCATTTAGAAATAGAAACAATTAGGGGACCCCCTAATCTATACCAGGCCCTTTGGGTCTGGTATGTATTTTAATGCTCATGGGGTCTCTTCCCCACAACTCTGGGCACTGGTTGTGGGAGTCTGCGGGCAGGGGGCTTATCGGAATCAGGAAGCCCCCTTTAACAACCTGATAGAATATCTTTGGGATGAATTAGAGCGGAGACTGCAAGCCAGACCATCTCTTCCAACATCAGCGCCTGACCTCACAAATGCACTTCTAGAAGAATGGTCAAACATTCCCATAAAGAAAGGGTATACCCTATATGGACTTTTAGGCACTAACACAGTTTGTAGAAAAAGCCTATTTTATTAAACATAGTATGCACAATAAAGATAAAATGTATTGGAATGGTTGCAATTACTGTGTACAAGGTACAAAATAACTACAACAATTGACAGTAAATTTCTCGTAGTTCACCTGACACGTTTCAGAGTTTCTATGTCTCCTTCTTCAGGGTGTCTATAAGAGGGTCACCCATATATATTGTGGAAATATCATAAGAAAAACATTACGATAAAGTTATTAAAAACAAGGAATATGAGCGGGACTGTGTCTCGAAGAATCTGTCCATTTAAAATGGCTGGTCTTCACAGCATATAATAGTATCACATCAAGAACTGAATATGGCCCGGATAACGTGAGGGAATTGGACAACTGACAATAATGATGCCAAAGGCATAGCCCTGCTTATGTAGGAACAGTGAATTTGTTGAGAAGTTTGTATGACCCACTGTATAGTGGATGTCAACTTAGTGTGTAGGAAACGTCTTGACACCCACCCAGTGCGCTGGGCACAGGAAGATTTGCAGCTTCTAGCCATTCAGGAATGGCCTACAACTCACCTACAGAATCTGCTTAGCAGCTGGGCTTGGGTCCCTTTGCCTGGGACTACCTGCAAGTACCAGCCGACAGCTCTAAAAACCTGGCTGAAGTGTCCGCAATAGGTTAGAGTGACAGTGTGTTTTGTCCACCTCCAACTATGGAAGCTCAGCTCTTATGGTGGATGCAACATGTGTTGCCTCACCTTGAAGATCCTGTTTTTGGATGAGCTTGAATAGAGGAATGCATCTGGCCAGCAGCCAAATGACGTTATGGGAGATGGGGCATCTGGCTCATCTCCCCAGTGGCAGTTCAAGGACCTGGGAGAGGAGGTTGTCATCCTCCCTCCCCAGCAGCAATCAGAGATGCCGGGAGGGAAGGAAGCCATTCTCTGTCCCCAACTGCAGGCCAAGGATAGGTAGTCTTCCTCCCTCCCCAGCAGCAGATCCACAGTCTGGGAGAGGAGGAAGCCAGCCTCCCTCCACAACAGTTAGCCAGAGACAATGATGCTGGTTCCCCAGCAGAAGCACTGGCATCAGGACAAAGTGCTACCAACCTCTGCCCAGCACAGGCAACATCTTTAGAGCTCCAGGGAGCCATGGTGCCCCCTCTCCCCAGAAAAAGGGTGATATAGTGAAGCTCCTACTCCAAGCTGAAGCACTGGCAACAGGGCAGAGCGCCGCTGACATCTGCCTAACACCTACATTGTCTCAAAGACTCCAGGGAGCCCGGGAGGTTGGCCCCTCTCTCCAACAGCAGACAAAGCTCCAGAACAGTAGAGACCTCCCAGCTAGTAGCTGTATAGAGAGCTCACAACCTCTGCCTCACGCCTACTGATGACAACTATTCCCTGCGGCCAGAAATAGAATTTTCTTGGACAAACAACGTGGGTTCACTCTGCCCAACTAACACATGTCCAGACCTGTTGGAGGTCTGGGATCTTGTTAGTCTCCTTTCAATGGGGGAGAAATAGAGAAATATGTTAGACCGAACCGAGACAGGGGCTTTTTAGAGGGGACTAGGGGCAAGCCTCCTACACACTCATTAAGACCCATGTAGGAGACCATGGATTTTGTCCGCTTCTTCCAGTTAGATAATGGTGAAGAGCTCAGTTCAGCCTCTGATACCATGGAGAGAGCAGATCATTCTCTAATGATAGACATCCATGTGATGAACACTGAGAGTGAGGCTTGGATTAATTCTCTGAATAAGGACGATAAAGCTTCCCTTCTGGAGTGGATGGAAAGGTGTAATATTAGTCTTGTACAGGTTAATGGTCAGAGGGAATATGGTGGCCCTCCTGCAGACGGCACGCTGACGTGTCAGTGACGAGGCGGTGACGTTGACGCCGCCACCTCACCGCACCAGGAAGTGAATTACTTCCGCGCATGCGTCAAATTCATTCGACGCATGTGCGAGAAGATATGTCTGCTGGTTAGCGTACTAACCAGCAGACATATCGGGCGGACGGATTCCCAGCCAACAGATTTTAAAGCATGCTTTAAAATCTGTCGGCTGGCGAAATCCGTCGGCTCGCCCGTACACACGATTGAATCTGTCTGCTGGGACGGTCGGGCCGACCGTTTCCAGCAAATAGATTTTATCGTGTGTACGCGGCATAAGTCTCAGCCTGTTGAAGATTGGTTCTGAACAATCTGAGGTGGGGTGGGATCACTGTTGATGTTATTTATTTATTGTTAAGTGAGTCACCTATTGTGTCTCTCTGTCTGCTCATCTCTTGGAGATGTGATTAATATTGTGTCAACTTTACCTTGTTATCAAACCATGTGGGATGTTTATGTGTTTATATTTATGATAATGTATAATGTACTTTGTGTATCCAGGGCTGTGGGCTTGTTGCTGGATGGTCTGGGCACCTAGGCTTGTTGAAAGTGACTAATTGTTGAATAGCTTACTGTTTAATTAGCTTAATCTTTAATGTTTATGTTGGCTGCAATTTGGCTTTCATTGATACATGTCCCCTGGGGCAGGACCCGGGTCCCCAAACACTTTTCATGACAATAACTTGCATATTAACCTTTAAAATTAGCACTTTTGATATTTCATGTTCGTATCCCATAGACTTAAAGAGGAGGTTCACCCTAAAACTACTCTGTCCCATAGCATCCAGCATACTGGCGTCAGTGCCAGTATGCTGTTTTTTTTTTTTTTTTTTTAATCGCTCTACTTACTGTTAAATGAAGAATTTTCTTTTCTATCCACCGCGGGTGAATGGCGCGGCTATGTCGCGTCACGCCTTCCGAAAATAGCCGGCTCTTTCCGGCGCTATACGGCACCTGCACACAGACCTAGGAGCTGACTGTGCAGGCGCCGTGTATAGCCAAGTTCTATTTTGGCTTTTTTTCAGAGGGCGTGACACGCCATAGCCATAGAACTCGGCTATATACGGCGCCTGCGCAGTCAGCTCCTAGGATTATGGGCAGGCGCCGTATAGCGCCGGAAAGAGCCGAGTCCTAAATCGGCTATTTTCGGAAGGTGTGACGTGACATAGCCGCGCCATTCACCCGCGGTTGATAGAAAATAAAATTCTTCATTTAACGTTAAGTGGAGGGATAAAAAATTAAAAAAACAGCATACTGGTGCTGACGCCAGTATGCTGGATGCTATGGGACAGAGTAGTTTTAGGGTGAACCCCCGCTTTAAACAGTGTTCGCGTGTTAGAACACATTTTTTGCCTGTTCGCATGTTCTGGTGTGAACCGAACTGGGGGGTGTTCGCCTCATCCCTAATCTAGATCTTGGGAGCTATAATATCTGGTTCCAGGTTTCAGACTGAAGGAACCTATATGTTTATGGAGGCACTCAATCTGGGTGCTGGACGTTCAGTCTCATTTGATAATACTCCAAGTAAGGCTTGATAATATAGCTCTTTCATAAGAAAAAAATACTACCTACTGTCCCTGATGTCGAAGGACTGTCCCTGTTTTGGAAAAAAGTCCCTCTGTCCCTCTTTCCTCCTCATTCGTCCCTCAGTTTGGTCTGATTTATATAGTTGTATATAAAATGCACTATTTATCTTTCAAAAAAGTGTTTCACACTGCTAAACCTTTAATCTAATTTCTAAATTGTTGCATTTGTAAATTCCAAAAGCCAATATAACAGAATAATAGTGGTAAAAGACGCACTTGTTGGTTTAACAATTTTTTTTGTGTATGTAATTCTCCTTAAAGGGGGCGTTGCAGGGGGTGTATCCTATGCCTACATACTTTTGCTAATAGATGTCCCTTATTCCCATCTCAAAAAGTTGGGAGGTATAAGAAAGTATAGCTTTAAAACAGTGATCAACATTAGAAAAATATTGAAATGTTGTGTTTTCTGTCCCCTGAGTGTATCAGTAAGTATTAGTGTATGCTGGACCCTATTTTTAATGAGTTTTGACAATTCTGAAATAGATTACCAGGTCTAAATCTATCTGGCATCCCCAGGAATTATGGAGATTTGTCCTAAGTTTCTTTGTCTCACTCAATAACTTGCTGCAGGGTCAAACAAACTTTATATTTAGTGACTTCATCTCTTCTCCCTTTGGAGAGTAGCTACCTCAGGCCACCAGGAAAGTATGTAGGGTGTGCTATATCACATCCCACAGATATTAGGTGCAACTAACAAAACTATGGGCCAGATTCTCAAAAGAGATACGACGGTGTATCACAGGAAACACCGTTGTATCTCTGTTTTTTTTACTGGGTATCTATGCGTGTGATTCCTAGAATCACTTACGCATAGATACAGTGAAGATCCGACAGGTGTAAAACACTAATGCCGCGTACACACGATCATTTTTTGTGATGAAAAAAAACGACGTTTTCTGTGAAGTAAAAAACAACGTTTTTAAAACGTCACTTTTCAAAGACGATGTTGCATACACACCATCGTTTTTTCACAAAAAGCGAGGTTACGTTCACCACTCTTTTCCATTGAAGCTCGCTTCATAATTAGCTTCTGGGCATGTGCAGGTTGAAAAATGTCGTTTTAAACAACGTTTTTGCTACACACGGTGACTTTTTGTGAAACAAAAAACAACGTTTTGAAAAACGACACAAAAAATTCAAGCATGTTGGAATTTTTTTTTGCCCACACACGATCAATTTAAATGACGTTTTTTAAAACGTCATTTTATTTCATCACAAAAAACGACCGTGTGTACGCGGCATTACACAGTCGGATCGTAGATGTAATTACTTTTCTGGCCGCTAGGTGGCCTTTACGTTGTTTTCTCATTTGCCTATGCAAATGAGCCTAATACGCCGATTCCCAAACGTTTTTACGCCACCCCCTCTACGTTTACGTCGTTTCCGTAAGCGTAAACCTACCCCTGCTATATGAGGGGTAGGATAAGAAAAGTCTAATGTGCTACTGTGAGTACACAATTGTGAAAAAACTGAATAGCAACCACAAATCTGAGGCAGCTCAATCTATAGTGTCCACAAAACACAAATATGTATAAAGTAAAATAAAGTAAGTGATGAGCGCTTCAAATGGTGATGCGTGAGCACTACAAAAACACACAATACATCAATGTAAAGGATAAAAATCAAATCAAAAATCACTATATAGCTAAATGTGTATACAACACTCCTGCATCTAAATGGTGCATGCAAAATCAAAATTCCATGTGTCAAAACACAAAAAAAAGGCAAACAGTAGAGTCCTATATGCCAGTGAAAGCTGTGCTGGGCTATGAACAGTTGCACCGGGCAGTCTATAGCTGGTGTCTGCTGGTGGGTTGGATGATTGTGTGGTGAAGGAACTTCACTCTAGATGTTGATAAATACTGGACATCCTCAACTGGTATTGTAGTTCCCTTACCTTCAGGGTGCTATATGTGAGCATATAGTAAGGTCCGCCCAGGTATGGAGATCTTGCTATCCCGGAAGGGTTCCCTCTGGTGTATGCAGGTGATTGTGCTGTTCCTGGCTCAGTAGTCCACAGAGTGATGGTAGTGGATATAGATAGGGAAAAAAAACGAATCTCCAATGGTGAAGTAAATATGAACCCACGTGGGTTTATTGCAGAAAAACAGAAGTAAAATCCAACAAAATAAAGTAAAATCCGACAGAATCAAAAAATGTAATGATCAAAAGTATAGAGACGGAGCGATCGTTCTACCGCCAGTATTCTGTTGGCCTCCGGCTAGTGCGGGTGTCACGTGATCTCGACTTCCCTTCCCTACGGCGTTACGTCACGTGCCTCGTGACTTCATCAGGGGATCGCTTAATTTAAATACAAGCCGCCCACTTTGAATTACGTGGCCTTACGCCGGGCCATTTACACTATGCCGCTGCAACTTACGGAGCAAGTGCTTTGGGAATACGGCACTTGCTCTGTTAAATTGCGGCGGCGTAGTGTAAATGGCTTACTCTACGCCGGCGGGCCATGTATGTGAATCTGGCCCTATGTGTCCTATGATTCTTTAAACCTCTAGTAACAGCAATGACGAAAAAAAAAAACTTTGCTTGCTGTACTAACTATGCGTTTTTAGCACAAAGATCTCCCTGCTGTGCTATTGTGCTCTGACAGGGGAACCGCCCCCACCAGCACATACCATTCAGCGCTTACAGCCATTAACTGCCAGTGCTGATCAGATGCCAATCAGCTGCTGGTTTGACAAACACTTGCTATGGGGGCAGACACAGAAAAGGAGGAACCAAGATCACCATCAGGGGGATCCCAGGAGTGGAGGTTTTGCACACATTGCACACAGCAAGTCAATATAATTTTTTTAATTATTATTTTAATAAAAAATATGCATTTAAAACCACTTTAACCTCTTGCTGCCCCTGTAATGCATATGAGATGGTGGGATTTAACACCCACCCACTGCACCTATGCATCCATGGACAGCCAAGGTTTTTGTGTCTCTCCCAGTGACAAAACTGTCCTTGACACCTCTTAAGCCCTGTACACATCATCTGTCAAACCGATGAGAACGGTCTGATGGATTTTTCCATTGGTTAACCGATGAAGCTGACTGATGGTCATTCGTGCCTACACACCATGGGTTTAAAAAACGATCGTGTCAGAACGCGTGACGTAAAACACAACGATGTGCTGAAAAAAATGAAGTTCAATGCTTCTAAGCATGCGTCGACTTGATTCTGAGCATGAGTGGATTTTAAACCAAGTTTGATTTTTTTTAACTGATGGATAAATAACCGATGGCGCCCACACAGGATTGGTTTGGTCTGATGAAAACGGTCCATCAGACCGTTCTCATCGGTTTGACCGATTGTGTGTACGCAGCCTTAGTCTCTAGTCAGGATTATGAACTGGTGGGTCAGGCTCTGGATCATGTGACCACATTCAATGTAAAAATCAGCTTTTCTTGCTCACAAGCAAGGCGGGAGTGGTGAACCACATTAAGATAGGTTGGCTTTTGGGTGATGACATGATTTATGTAGTATTTTTGCTGATAATTAAACAAAGTTATATATTTTTTTTTAACCACTTCAATACAGGGCACTTTCACCCACTTCCTGTCCAGGCCAATTTTTAGTGCTGTTGCACTGTATATGACAATTGCACGGTCATGCAACACTGTACCCATATGAAATATTTAGAATTTTTGGAGATAGATAAAGCTTGCTTTTGGTGGTATTTAATCACAACAGTTTTTCTTTTTTGCAAAAAAAGAAAACCTTTATTTTTGCTTCAGGTATACAAATTTGAAAATAAGTAAATATTCTTCTTACTAATCGGCGCTGATGAGGCTGCACTGATGGGCACCGATAGGCTGTATTGATGGGCACTGATGAGGCTACACTAATGGGCAATGATGAGGCTGCACTGCTGAAAACTGAGTTGCACTGATATGGCAGCACTGATAGGCGGCACTGATATCCTTCACTGATGGACAATGATATGTTGTACTGATGGACACTGATATGCTGTGGCACGATGCAAAGGGTGTCATATGACATCCAGTCAGAACAGTAAAGCCACCACCCGGCCTTCATTCTGCTTTATGGCCGGGCACGGAGGTGTTAATAATGAGCAGCAATGGGCTGTTGAAGCCAGCACCTGAATTGTCCATGTATGGCAGAAGAAGAGAGTCTTGAGTGGTGCTATGGTTCTGGGTATGTTTTCACTGTGAAGTCAATCACAGTGGTCACTTAATCGGGAAGTTCATCCTGCCCCCGGCATAAAGACCCATTTAAAGGGATGTTGGGGCTGGGTGAGAAAGGGTTAACAACTTCAGCTCTTGCACCTTTATATCTCTTATGGACAAATCGTATTTTGTTTACTATCTGATCTTCAGACAAAAATACATTTTCCTTTTTAACTGCTTCCATACCACGCCTATTCTGGAACTACTTTCCTTCATGTAAAAATCATATTTTTTTTTGCTAGGAAATTACTCAGAACCCCCAAACATTATATATATATTTTTAGCAGACACCCTAGAAAGTAAAGTGGCAGTTATAGCAAAATTTTATCTCGCACAGTATTTGTGCAATCATTTTTCAAACGCCTTTTTTTGTAAAATAAAAAAGGTTTCATGAATTAAAAAATAACAACACAGTAAAGTTAGCCCAATTGTTTTGTATAATGTGAAAGATGATGTTACGCTGAGTAAATAGATACCTAACTTGTCACACTTTAAAAATGCGTACAGTCATGGAATGGCGCCAAAATCTCCATAGGCGATGCTTTCATTTTTTTTACAGGTTACCAGTTTAGAGTTACAGAGGAGGTCTAGTGCTAGAATTATTGTTCTCGCTCTAACGCACACGGCAATACCTCACATGTGTGGTTTGAATGGCGTTTACATATGCGGACGGGACTTGCATGCACGTTTGCTTCTTAGCGCAAGCTACTGGGTACAGGGGCGTTTTAATTTATTTTTTATTTTTTTACTTTATTTTTTTATTCTTACACTTTTTTTATCACTTTTATTCCTATTACAAGGAATGTAAACATACCTTGTAATAGGAATATTGTGTGACAGGTCCTCTTTATGGAGAGATGTGGAGTCAATAAGACCCCCACATCTCTCCTCCAGGCTGGAAAGCATGACATTGTGAAAAAAAATTACGATCTCATGCTTTTAGCCGCGATTGCGGCTTTGTTTACTTCTGGGTGCCCGAGCGTGATGTCATAACGTTGCGCCTGGGCCTCCGACGGCCATAGAGATGACCATCTGGTCACCGGTCATCTCTATCCTCCCCATCCAGCGGTGGGAGATTCGTTCTCGGGGCCTCCGATGGCATGGAAAAGCCAGAAGAAGTACCAGATGGTGGAGAAGGGAGGGAGGAGATTGTCATTTATTACTGTGCATAAGCCCACATGTGTGAGTCTATAGTCATGTGGGCTGTACAGATAAGTAAAAGGAGCAAATGAAGAGCTTAGAAAGGGAACACCAGCTTGTCTGCACATCTCAGCTTGCAGTGGGGACACAGAGGAGATGGGAGGGACAGCTGAGTCAAGACCAACCAGGTGTATTTCACTCTACACAAAATGAAAGCATTAGTAGCTTTGAGAACACTCTGTTATATAGCTTGTAATGAGTTTTTCATAGCCTGAATTCAGCATTTTTGATTTGTGGTGCTCAGAGGCAGTGGAGTTCCTCTTTAATACAAAGTACTTCACAAAGTAATGTCCTCTTGTCAGCCAGTAATTGCCAATAACAGTGGTGGGTAAGCAGCAGCAAATTGAGATGACCTGAATGTAGGAGATACACCCTAAAGAAACTTTGTGTCCTCAAAGTCTTCAAATGTTACAAGAAAACACATTTGATTGTTTTCTCGTGTGTAGTAAGAGCTTCAAGATTTTCAAAAGAATCTCCCAAACAACACATTTTCTGATAGGTGGTACTGTTGATTTTGTACATTGCGAGAATGTTGTGCAAATGAAACACGATTTTTAATACCAATACGCTGAAATCCCCAATAGTGCACACAAACACAACAAAAAAAAAGTCCTACTAAAAAATAAAACTATTATACCATCTCCAAACTGTTGTACCAGACCATATTTTTCAAATATTTCCTGAGTTTTAATAACTATTCAGATATGCAATTGTTATTTTTTTAAAGGGGTTGTAAAGGTTTGTCTTTTATGTTCTAAATAGGTTCCTTTAAGCTAGTGCATTTTTGGTTCACTTACCTTTTCCTTCGATTTCCCTTCCGTTTTTTTTCTCTGTTTGAATTTCTCATTTCCCGTTTCTCCTCAGTAAACTTCACACCATCATCTGAGCGGTGGAAAGTCATTAAGAACAGCTTACTGAACAGCTTACTGAGGAGGAACAGGAAGTGAGAAATTCAGACAAATAAAACAAAGAAAAAAAACATTTAGAAGGGAAATTGAAGGAAAAGGTAAGTGAACCAACAATGCACTAGCTAAAAGGAACCTATTTAGAAAATAAAAAAAAACCTTTACAACCCCTTTAATGTTGTTAGATAAATCACTAGACATGTGCACAGCAAAAAAAATTGTATTATTTTGTTCCATTTCGTATCGTTCCGTAGGTTCGTACCGATTCGTAATTTCGTAAGACGCCCGTTTTCCTGTTCGTTCCCATTCGTATTTCGTATGACGTGATTTTTTCGTATTCTGATCGTTTCGTATTTTGGTTACCGTTTTATTTTTGTACATGCGGGATGATTCGTTTTACCTGTTTAATTTATTGTTGTTTCTTATTAGACAATAATTTTCATGAATTTTCGTCATTTTGTTCTTTCGTAAATATATCGCGGGATTCGTGGCACTTTCAACACGCGGCTCATCCATATTAACTATTGTTAAGCCCCGTACACTTGGTCAGACTTTTTTGCCAACAAACATAAAAACGAACGTTTTCCGTTCGTTTTCAAAAAATCTGTTTGTTTGTAAGCTCCATTTTGGGTTCAAAAGTCTGGCCAACTGATCTCCCTTCAGACGAAAATCCACAAAAAAGTTTTTTTGGCTTTACTGTACTCGGCAGTAGGCACAAAAGAGAAGCTGATTCACTAACTACACTCACTCACTGCCCATTCAAAAAAACAAATCAAGTACACAAATTTACAAACAGACCAAAAAAAACGGATTTACAAAACACACAAATGAAAATATGAACATACGACTGAAAATACGAACAGAAAAAGGATTTAAAATACAGAATGCAAATCATTCGTTATAGATGTCATTTTCATTCTTTTGCCGTTTCAGTTTGTCATATTTTCTTAAGATTGTCGTATCGTTCGTTCGTATTTGCGGTTGTTCGTTATGCGGCACATTCGTAATCCCGTATTTTGGTGCTTTAATTTTTTCGTATGTACACATTATTCCGCGGGTACGAAAATGAACAAATTCGTACGAAAATACATTCGTTACAAAAAGGAACGCACATATCTATAAATCACAGCACCATGCAACTACCATAAGAAACTATTAGCAAATGCGTAGAGGTTTAAACAATGTTTGTTTTCATTCTCTTTTTTTCCCTTTTTTTCACAGGGGCTTGGTGTTTTAAGTGTTAGGCGGCGTACACAGGACCGGTTTCCTCTGCAGAATTCAGCAAGTAACTCGATGGGAGACGTATTCTGCCAAGGAAACCGGTCGTGTGTACACTTTTCGCCGAGAAACCCGTCGAGGAACTCGTCGAGCAAAAAAGAGAGCATGTTCTCTATTTCCTCGATGGGCAATGGGAAAATTTGGCTCGACAAGTTTTTTGACTGTTGAACAAGGAACTCGACGGGGAAAACGATGTGTTTCGGCCGACGAGTTTCTCAGTCGTGTGTACGCCGCCTAAGATGTGAAGACTGTAAAGTGTGGAATGGATGCTTTATGCATAGAATAGTGGTACTATGTATATGTTCAATGTGACTGAAAATTAAATGGATGAAAACTTCTTGCCCAGCTCCTGCAGACCAACCTTGCCTGTAGCCAAGTGCAAGAAAAACACCAGTCCTGTAGCAGCCTCCACTCCCCAGTGCCCAAACTTCTTTAAGAAGGAGAAGCCACCCCCACCAAGAATGGGATCTTCATTTTCTAGTGACAGAGATACATCCAGCATTCGGTAAGGAAACACCACCCGGCCACAGGTGGTGCCATTACAAGGAAGGGCAATGCAGAAAGCAGAGGCTCATGGGAACTGGCACCCAACCGGCCACCAAGGAGAAACCATAGGATAAGGCTGACTGAACAAAGGGCCCTTTATGCACCCTGCAAGTGCACTATTTGGGCAGCTTTAATTTGCCTGGGCACCATGGCACTCCTGACACAGAGGATTTACCTTTGACCAGGGAGCCCTCCACCTGGAGAGGCTGACCTAGGTGAGAAGGTATGGCATCTTCAAATCTCTTTAGAACATTTTTGAACAGCAGAAATAGTTGTCCCACAGCAAAGACAAAAAAGAACATTATTGTGAGGGGAGTCCTTTTATTTTGCAAGGGGGCTGTCCTGTGGGGTCAGAGGGGTGGAGTTGACCCAGTAGCAGGCTAACATGATTAGTCCCATGAAATATTAATAGTCTAGTACTCTTAACACTCTGCCTTTAATTGTCAATGCCTCCTTGCAAATAACAGTGCACTTCTTATGTCTAGCCTTAACTGTGCCTACAGCACAACGCTGTATATCTGCAGTATGCACTTGGAGACATTGTTGTCCCTGACTGTCTCATTTGAGTGTGATTTTGTGATGCCCCTACTGTGTTGCTCACTGTTACTCCTTACTGATAAGGAAGTTGTACATAAAGACTTTCACGGATAACCTGCTCCTGCTTTATTCATTCTGTGCTCTCCGAACTTTTTCCTCTCCTTCCTAAATATCCCCCTCTTACTCCTTGTAAAAATATATCCCACCCTCTTGTCATTAGATCAACAGTCATGTTGGAGGATGGGGGCTCTGACATTGGAAACAAAGACCTGCCTTATCCAATATGGCCACCACCATACAGAGATTCATTGTGTAAAATTACATAGTTGTAGCGGTTGGTTGCTACTAGTAACAAACATCCACCAAATCACCCTGCTGCCAGACCTTTATCTATCACCTCAGAGAAAATGAACAATCATTTGCGTTGTTTTGTTTTTGTTTATTGGGGGATATAACTTGGTTGGGGTAAAGGGGATATGGGATGCCCATAGAGCATGTTGCTTTGCCATCATAGGTAGTGAACATTGATGCATTAGAATAGCTTTGAAGAACTAATGTACTTCTAACATTTTACAGTCTCTTCCCCTTCATATCACCATGCAGATTATTGCTCCTTTTTCTCTGCACTAGCTCCTGCAGACTGTTGCTCCTGCAGACTTCTCTCCTCCTGCACATAACTTCCACTGTAAAACTATTTGATCCCGTCCCATAATCTTCATTATGACAAAAAGGGACCACTCTGAATAATCCCAGATTGCTGGCTGTAAGCAGTTGTACTTAGTGGTAGTTGGCTGTGTAGTTACTAGGCCCGAGGCCTGCAGTACCCCTCCCCGGGGGGGACTAGTAGTTTAACAGCTTGTACTTGGTGATGGACTACTGATTTGCCTGACTTGCAAATCCTGCGCCCTCAGGCGACATCGATTTGACACACATATCCCCACAGTCTTTCCTCTGATCCAGGACTCCTTATCACTGGCCACGTAATGACAAAGCTCCCTCACAGACTCCCTGGCATGCCTCTGCACCCAGTACTACACTACCAAGTGGGGATTGGTCAGAGCTCCCACACAAGCTGCCTGCTACTCCAATCCCAGGCCCTGACTCCTTCTCTGTATATTCTCCCCAGAGGCAGGCTAGGCGACCACACCCATTGCTACCCCAACCACCGGATCAAAACAAGCAGGTCTAGCCTGAAGCACAGGCCTGCCTAAATTTACTTGTGCTGACAGTTTAACCTAGAAAAATCCTATTCTAGCACCTACCTATGGTAGAGGGTGCTACATAGTAATTTAGTAACAGGGAAAAGATCAGCTTCAAGTGTCATGTACCTGACTTTGAAGCCCAAGATGAAGAGGGTGGCTTCTTATGCAATTACCCTCCAAGCAATCCTGGTAGTGGAGACAAGGATTGCTAGGACAGTGGGTGTGTTTAAGTGCCAGGAATCTGTAGTAGTGAGCTGCAGCTTGGAGACACAGGAGTCCTTCCAGTGGTGGTATGAAATCTGGTCACAGGCCTTGTTCAGCGGGAAGCCAGGCAGACAGGTGCAGGGTCAGGATTAGGTTTAAGGTTCGGCAACAGGCAGAAGTCAGTAACGTGCTGGCAGTGGGGTACCAAATCAGAGATGCAGTAAGAAATCCAAGCCAAGGTCGGTAACATAAGTTAGCAGCAGATATAACAGGCAGGGGTGATCCAAGAGAGATGTCAGACATAGCCAGGTGTCCTGTCAATTGAAAAACACATTTTTATGTGTCAATATTGTTATGTACCACTTTGATTTAGCTGTAGTCTCTAATAAGAGCCGGTTCACACTTAGGGGGCATGATTTCGGGGGCGACTCCGCAAGGTGTCCTGAAAATGTCTTTATGGGCGACCTGCAAAATGACCTCTGTATAGTCGTACATGAACCTTTTTCTAAGTCGGAGCGACTTGCATCGCTCCTATTAGAACGGTTCTATTGCATAGAATGGGACGCCGCCTGACAATTCGCCCTAGTGTGAACCGGCTCTTAAGGTTCTTGTTTTTTTCAACCGTGATTAGAATATACTGATAACACTTATTCTCTTGCATTCCCTAAAAACATCTTCCTTACTCCCAATCTGTGCAAACCCCAGGAGCTGGGAACAGATTCTGGATTCCTTTGAAATTGGATGGCAGGGAGAAGGATTAGTCTCTTTGGGACATGTGAAAAGATAAGGTTGGTTGAGTCATAACTGACTGATCTTTAAAATAATTGAGTGCAGGACTGTAATGTGCAACCCAGAATTGAACGGCAGTCTGATGTATGTCCACCTTCACTTACACTAGGGTGGAATGGCTGTTGGAACAGGTGCAGTTGGGGGATTTGGATCTGCATTTGGATCAGCTGCAGGCCTTGAAAGGCCTTCTGTAAAAACATCTTTATGTCTTTGCTTGGCATGCTGCTGACAAACATCTTCGATAGAACACTCAATTCACACCAGGGATTATATGTCAGTTCAAGATAGACAGAATATCTTTTTAGCTTTGTATTAAGAGGGTGAAAATTCAATTTGCTCAGCTTACCAATGCAATACTCTAAGAGTGGTAGCATTGCCTAGTATCGGATATGAGTTACCTGAAGAGCACATAGAAGGATTTAGATGCACCATTAAAACACCAAAGGTGCCAAGTATGGAGCAAAGCTGTAGGACCCCTGTAGCACCCCTAAAGAGGAGGCTTGTGATCAAAGAAGTTAAGAAAGCTGTGTCTCACAGCTGCCTGGGAGGCATTTTACTTTCAAAATTGCAAGTTTATGAGATTTAGGAAGGATTTTGTTTCTTCCAGTGAAGCAAATTTGACATGCTTTAAACATTTTTTTTCCTTCCACTGTAGGTACAGTGCTCTGACTAACTATGCAACTATGTACCTTACTGTAAAGTGTTCAATTAAAATTGAGCAATATGAGAGTTTATCATTAACAGGCGAGCTTGCTTAAACATATGGATTACTTTTATGTACAAAGAATGTTAGGACCTTCTCTGCTAGTTCAAAATGTATTATTTAATATTTAAGCAAAAGTTATTTTGTATGCATCTTGTGATGGCTTTTGACTCCTATTGTACACATTTTGAGATGAATCTGGAACTGCCTGAACTGTTATATTCTTACACTTAGCCACAAGAATAAAGGAGGGATACTTTTTTTTATTGAATGCAAACATCTATTTTCTTAGGTTACATAATAAAATTATGTTGACATCCAATTGAAAGACAGGAAAGGACAGTCCCTGCAACTTATCCTTGAGGTAGGCCAATAATAACTTAAGCTCATTTTGAATCAGTTCCACTACAACCTTTTGAACTGTATTCATCAGCCAGTTATCTACCCACGTACATAGTTTTCCCCTAGTCTTAGTGTGTTAATCCCATGTAATAATCTCTGTTTGTGGAACAGTGCCAAGTTCCTGTGCAAGACCCAAATAAATCACATCCAGTGTGTTACTAAAACACAGCCAAGATCAAATATTCTCTAAATTCCCATTTTTATCTAACCAATTTTAGCACTCTAGCAATTTTAACACTAAATCAATTTTCTCCATTTACATTTGTTAAAGAACTGACATCACTAATACATTATCGATATTAAAAATTTGTAATTTTGACTAAAGGGATTTGCCCAGATGAGACTGATATGAAGGTTGAACTATATGAACTGCTGGTGCGTCTGTACAATTATTGCATCCATTTATGCTGTATGAGGACATTCAGTCATTTGAAGAGTTCTTTACAAGATACCACCATAGTTTGCACTAAAATCAGTGAGCAATAAAAAATTAAATCAATAGTGATGGTACACAAATAACAAATTTCCCAACTGTCCCGCATTTGCCAGGACAGTCACGTTTTTAAAAAGTTATCCCGACATGACTTTGTCCTGGGCTGCATCCCAGAAATCAAAGCTGTTCATGGACAGTCAGCAACCAGTGAGTTTTTTTTACATTGCCCGCAGCTGGCACCAGTTGGAACAGAACTTGAGTTTGCTTTGTTTACATTGTGCCCACACACAGACATAATATCAGTGCTTGCATTTGTGTGGACGGGCGTGGTGACCACAAGAGACAGATAGCAGATCCCTCCCACTACCTCCTCCCCCAGCAGCTAGGAGGACCAGTGCAATAGAAAAGGTAGATATGGGACAGCAGCTTTCCTGTGCTACTCTGCATGTTGAAGAAACTGCTTCTGTACGCCCCCTTCCACACTGTGCTTTTCCAACTTCCCGATCCTCTGCCCTGCTGATCCCACTCCACTGCCCTGCTGACACCCAGTTCTTTCCTTCTACAGATCTCTGGACACTGCCATACTTACTACTGACTTCTAGACACTTCCCTACACACTAGTGACCTACAGTATGGACACTGCCTTACATACTACAAACCTTTGGAAACTGCCCGACATGTTATCGATTTCCGTACACTGCCCTACATACCGCTTAAACTGGTCAGAACTCAGAGCAGACAGCCAGACCTTAAACTAGCTAATTAAGACAGCCCACAGTATCAGATCTTCTACCTTCATGATGGACTCCCGTAGGGAGTTGGGGGTTTGGGGGTTCAAGAGTGCCCCTTTCATCAGAGCTTGTTTGACAACAATGTTACTAGGGTAGAAGTGATATGACCCTTTAATGTTATTTTTTCCAGTGTGATTGCAAGCACATGCCTTGTCAGCAGCTGGTTTGGCTGTGTTCAGTGTGAAAACAACACAGTTACCTTGACTGAATTATTAGATCATGTATTGCTAGCCTTACTTGGGGGTGTATTTATACAACTTTGTAGAGATCGCTATCCTGAGAAACAACATTTGCATTTATCTTTGCGATTGGGGGCAAAATGGAATGTTAGTCTATTTTCTCTCCATTATGGCTAATTTTTTTCTTTGCGTTATGGTCACTAGATGGAGCTGACAATCATAGTAAATAAGTAAAGTAAGGGATGGTTGGCACTTAAAATTACATCCAAAACTATAGTATTTCTTTATTCAGTAGACATGTACAATGCTGTAAAACAGCCAACGCATTTCAGACTTTAGTCCTTAGTCATGGCCTGGTAGTTCCAGTGACTTGGGGGTTATCCTTCAGCTCCTTAGTGAGCCAGATTCATCAAGGACTTTCAGCTTCTTATAGCCTTGGAAAGTTTAACAGAACTTTTAGGCGGGGTCACTCTCTAGCAGGAAAGACTCTGCTATACTCTGCTCAGTACCCTATATACACCTCTCAGCCTCCTGCTGGTCACTCTCTCGACCAGTGATTGGCTGAGGCTGCATACAGAGTCAGCCCAGACTCTACTCACTATGTTCCAGTGCTTATTGGAAAGGCAGGGGAGACAGGCAAGCCGGTAGCTGTAGAGCTCAGAATAGGCCAAAGTAATCAATTCAGTTCCACTGGCTACAGTAGAGCCTGAAAATAACAAAATTTACCTACAAACTACCTATACCAGCATCTAACTAGAAGGGCATTACAATATGTTAGCAAAGTAATTGCCGTTTATCACTGTATTCTCTGCAACAGCTGTTGGGTTGCCACACTTTAAAGAGACTGTACTGTTGTAGATAGCTAAACAAGTACATAAATAATTTTATGTATAAACAATATCTTCTTGGCTGTGTTTCCTCATGGCTTTATGTCAGCACAGCTGGGGGGTGGGGCCTAAATCCAGCTGTGCTGCCATGGAGCTCATCAGGAAAATTACCATAAGTATCTGTCATTCAGTTTTACATTTTCTGTCCTTATTATGAGATATCTTCATGTTAATACTGTATTTTAAAAATTAAAACCTTTTTATAGTATGTAAAGCAATGTGTAATTTATAGGCACTATATGCATGCCTGCAACAAATAAATTAATAGGTTAATGATATGCTTCTTGTAGAACCCTTAATTAAAGCACATTCTCCACCTAAAATGGCTTGCTGGACACACAGCAAAAAAAGGTGTCCCTAAAAACTTTTTTGAAATGTGGGCAACTGTGAAATAATGGTCAAACAAATGTAAAAAATACTTTGGGATCTATTTATTGAAGATTGACTAGGGAATTTAGCCCACGATTAACCAGGATTCACTCATCAGTTTCTGCCTGTATTTTCTCTGTTTACTATCTGGGCTGCTGATGGGTGAATCATGTTAAAGTGAGTGTAAAGCTTAAATTATTAAAAAATGAAAATAACAAACATCTACTTACCTCCACTGTGCAGTTAGTTTTGCACAGAGTGTCCCTGAACACCGACTTCTGGGGTCCCTCTGCAGCTCTTGCGGTTCCTCCCCACATCAGATAACCCCCTAGGAGAAGCACTCTCCCAGGGGGTTACCTTGCGCGCGTGCTCCCGAGTCCAGCATTCGACGTCAATGCTCGACGAATGTATGACTCGGACCTGCCCCCTGGTGCCCGTGTCATTGCATTTGATTGACAACAACGGGAGCCAATGGCTGCACTGGAGAGAGGGACAGCGCGTCCCCGCTGAGGGAAATTCGGGCTCAGGTAAGTAAAATGATGGGCCTGGGGGCCAGTGACTGCCAGGTGTTTTTTTACCTTAATGCATAGGATAAATTAAGATGAAAAAACACAAGGGTATACAACCCTTTTAAATAGCATGTTGCTGAGTCGAATGTAATTAAATATCTAAAGTACAGTAGAGGCCATTTTGATTTTTCTGTTAGCATCTTAGGTTGTATAAATACAGTTTCAGCACCACAGAGTGTAATTGTTGTCAGAATGCAATTTTTTAAAGGAAAAGAAGGGGCAAAGGTTTTTTGGCCCCGCTTTTCCTATGGATCTTTGTTTTCAGCTGACAGTGGGCTAAAGTCCCTCCCCTGATGTCCCTATGCTGGTCAAGGCTCTAGAAAGATCTACCCAAATGCCTGAACCAGCTGGAGGGCAGAGCTGAGAGACAATCACTGACAGTCACTAGCTCGCTGCTCACTGAAGACTGAGAACTAAGCAATCAGCAGTCTTTGATTGCTCAGTCTCAGTCTTAGAAGCAGCGGGCGACAGATCCACCTAGGTGAGTACAATTTTTTTTAAAGAACCTTATACTTCTCTTTAAAATATTGTTTTTTCCATTTAAATAATAATAAGGCACAGCTGCCCTGTTGCATAATGAAGACAGGAAGTGCTCGTTCAGCATTGGAGTCATTCAGAGAATACTTTGTATTTTCTAAGCAAATGCAAATTGTTCTCTGATAGACTGAAATGGCAACTGTGACATCACCGTACCACCATCTTGACCTCCTCCAATCAGAAAACACTGCTTTCATTCAGAAAATGCAAAGTGTTCCCTCAATGGTAACCGTGCAAAGTTAAGGACTTACTTTGTTTATAATGCAGTGGGGCAGCTGTTCAGCATGGCCTTCTACAGCTATCACAGGTATCCCACAGCTATGGCACCAAGCTGGAACAATGAAACTATTTACAAATTTCCATATGTAAACTTTAGCTTTAATGAGTGAAATTGACAGTTCACTATGGCTAAAGTGTGCTGATGATAAAATATTTAACGTCATAGCAGAGTAAATTTCCCCATATTCACTGTGTTAAATTCTGGTCAGAAACAGTTAAAGAAAATGTTACCCCAACATTTCATATTCCTGATATGTGCCTGTTGTACCATGTACTTGTATAAAAATGTATCTGCTTCTCTTTGTATTGTTACCTTTGTGTGAAATATTTGGTCTTCCTGCCAGTCACTCTGCTTTCCTATTAAAAACTGACCACACTAGGCAAGAGAGCACAACGTGGTCAGTGTTCTGTGCTATGAAATCAGTCTGCTCTCCTCCATGACCAGATTGGTACTGACATGCCCCCTTGCAGAACCGTTCACTCGGAAGACAGTTGTGTAATTCTGTGCTGCTATTTCCCCCTCTCTCTGAGGTCTATACGCAACCGATAACAGAGGAAATGTCATCACTTATACAAAAGGAAAAAAAATGGTGTTTATAAAATGTATCTCTCTGATGTGGGCAATATAAAGAGGTACTACAATGATTGATAACCAGTATTGAGTGCTGTGTATGCAAAAACATTAGGATGCTACTACTTTCTGAATTCAACATTTAATTATGACTTCTTAAACTTTGTAAATTAAAATATATTTTTAATTTGTTTTGCAATTAGGACAAGATGTCAGTCACAGACTCAAATATCGGTTTGACAGCAGCTAGCATGCTTGAAGAGATGACGGAAATAACTGGTCAAAACTTGGTTAGAATGGAAGTAGAAGATCATTACAAATTCATCAAACAGCTCGGAAAAGGGAAATATGGCCAAGTAACCTTAGTTATCCATCGTCAAAGAGGTAATTATAAGTCACAGATAATTACAGATAATCAGATTAGGAGAATTGTCACTAGTCAATTTTAGTTCACCTGATTATTTTTTAAGTAGGTTAGTCTGATCTGTGCAGATTTATCCATTTTTCCACCTTTATCCACCTGATTCCAGGAATTCATGATTCATGTATGATTCCTTGAACAATCGACCTCATTGGTAGATTTCATCCCATCTTTTGTTTTAGAGAAAACTATAACATTTTCGATTTTTTATCCTTTTCTCTCTCAATGACAAGGTCAACGGGACAAATACAGATATCAATAAAAACTTTCAAGGGGATACATCAAAGAGGCACTGGGAGTTTAATACTTATTGATACAGAGTAGTAAAAGGAAAATCGACAATTGTTCAAAATGCTCACTGGATCTGGCTGGGCACACAGGAACCTCAATCGGTGCTTAAAGAGGAGTTCCTCCTCCCCACCAAAACATTTAATGTGAGCAGCTACAAATACTGTAGCTGCTGAATTTTAATATTCGGACACTTACCTGTCTAGGGATCCCTCAATGTCAGCATCCCAGCCAATTTTCCGATCGGCTCTAAGGTACTGTTGCTGCCATTTGTGGTAAGGGAAACCAGCAGTGAAGCCTTTCAGCTTCATAGCCGGTTCCCTACTGTGCATGCACGAAGTGCGCTGCGCTTTCTAACTGGCCTGGCGGCGGAGGAGGGGGGCAGAGGTCGCCATGGCAAGGTCTCTCGAAAGTAGTGGATGGGTACCTGTCAAAAACAGGTACCTGCTCCCCCCCTGAAAGGTGCCAAATGTGGCACTGGAGGGGGGGGGGGGAGAAAGCAAACAATGGAGCTTTCCCTTTTGGGTGGAGCTCCGTTTTAAACTGTATTAAATTCTAGTTTGACACTCCTTCTTTTGGTTTAGGCTCTGAGCAATAAAAACGTGACATAGGTAGTAGCACTTCCCCACCTAAAACGCAAATGGACTTTAGATACATTGTAATATTAATGCCTTATTTTCCCTTAAGCCCATCCTTTCCCTCATTACGTAGGCAGAAACAATAATAAGTTATAATGCTGGTGTATCAAATTTAAGCTAGTGATCTCTATTGTTAAAAAATTGATTATGCTTGTCTACGGAAAGGAATGTGTGTGTCAAGTAACCTTTTCCTTCAATACTGGGAAAATTATTTTAGTACTTTATGTTTAAAGTGGTTACGAGTCCTCGTACCCGATGCCGGTTTCCAGACAATGCAGTTTTTATTTAAAATCAGATTTTGCCCAATCTGTCTTTACAGTCATCATATGTTACATGAATATAGCAAATACAAGGAAGATTATGTGTGGTGTGTAAGAGGATATGTATTTTCTGTATATAGAAATACACAAAATAATTCCTACAATTATTTAAAAGCTAGTCTTACCTAGCAGTGTAAATAATCTTTGAGGTTTCACTAACAAGATGTATTTAGTGGGGGCCGCATGTTGTTCACATACCACTATCATGCATGGCTTTCACAAATTAGAAAGACTAATGGCTTCCAAGCACGCACTCCCTTCTGTCTAATGCTGTGCTTTAAAGGAAGAATTTAAGCTCAGTTTGCAATGCACTTACTCAATACCTGTCACTAGATTTCCTCTGCATTTCACAGTCACTGTCCAGTTCCTTCTGTGTGAAGTTACATTCATGGCCAAAAGCAAACAAGCAGCACATGTTGGAAACCGTTTCATCAGTATTGGTACATCAATACAAGTATATGTATAGTACCTTTTAATGCTCACTAATTCTATCTGTTGCCTTTCATATCACAGTGACTCTTTCCTCCGTGTGATCTTACAAAGCAGCTTGAAGTATAGAGCCAGATTTATACAGCGTAATATGAAATGTTGACTCTGATTAAATTACACTCTGACATGTAGAAGCAGGTCCTAATTTGTATAAAGGTCTTATAGGTCAGTGTCTTGATCAACAAGGCCAGCAGGGCCAGCAGGGTCTGTGCTTTTAAAATACATTAGCCCTTTTAATAATAAATATCAAGGGGCACAAAGCAACATTACAAATATAACCTCTTATCTGTAATATTATCTCTTTTTATTTCTCTGTGGTCTGAGAGCTGTAATCAAGGGTCCTAGTGTAAAATATTGCTCTTATTACATTCTGTCTGTCTGCAGTCTGTACTTATCAACAAGACAGTGTAGAAAGATATATCTATACTAATCGGAACTAAAAACAGCATGGGAGGCATCTGTTTATTTCAATATCTTCTTTCGCAGGAGGAATATATAACTTTTTTTACAGTACATTGCTAGGGTGCCGATACCGAGCATTTGCATGAGTATTTGTACTCACGTAAATGCTCCGATGCGTAATCCGATACCTCCAGGCTTCAGCAGCGTTGCAGGAAGAGACATTGTGTGAGGTAATTAGAGACAGCATGCGCTTATTCTCAGAAGTCAGTGAGCAAAGAAGACAGAGGGAGTTCAGTGGCATGTTGGAGGCGTCAGAACACTGTGGTGGCCATCTTGGTATACCCCATACATGCAGCCCTCGCCCGCAGTAAAGTTTGTTAGCTGTTACACACAGCCAAGTTATGTTACACACATATCAGTGCTGCGTAAATCGACGGAAGCGCAACCTAGCGGCCAGTGTAAATATGCAAATATGCAACTAAGATACGACGGCGTAAGAGACTTACACCGCTCGTATCTTAGCTCAATCCCGGCGTATCTTGTTTTCTGAATACAGAAAAAAGATACGCCGGCGCATCTAAGAAGTTACGCGGCGTATCTCGAGAATCTGGCCCATAGCGTTTACAAAATAGGTGGTATTTTTATGGCATTTTTATTATTATAATTTTTTTACTAGTAATGGCGGCGATCATCGATTTGTTTCGGTACTGCGACATTATGGCGGACACTTCGGACACTTTTGACACATTTTTATGATCATTGGCATTTTTATAGCGATCAATGCTATAAAAATGCATTGGATTACTATAAAAATGCCACTGGCAGTGAAGGGGTTAACACTAAGGGGCGGGGAATGGGTTAAATATGTTCCTGGGTGTGTTCTAACTGTATGAGGGGGTGAACAGATTGAGGGAAATCACTGATCTTCTGTTCATACATTGTATGAACAGAAGATCAGCGTTTCTCTCCCTATCAGGACCGGGAGCTGTGTGTTTACACACACAGCTCCCGGTCCCCGCTCTGTAACGAGCAATCGCAGGTGCCCGACGGCGATGGCACCTGCCGGGCACGTGCACGGGACTCGAGGGCGAGTGGGGGTGCGCACGCCCCCTAGTGGCCTGTGAGAGAGCCGACGTAGATCTACCGGCTCTCGCGCAGGGGAGCCAACCTGCCGCCGTAAAACGACAGCGGCAGGTGGGCAAGTAGTTAAATACTGTATAACAGTAATATTTATCCACAATATCTCCCAGGATATATATAAAGAGCTGATCACAGGCCTCTAGAACTGGGTAGGAGCCATACAGTCTACTCCTACTGTACACCCAATTACAAAATATTATGCCAATGATATTTTTCTCATTTACATAAATAGTTAATGTAAACAATAGTCAGCATATTTCTCATGTTATCAACTATTAAGAGTAAAATTCAAATTGTATTGAACAAACCTCCTAATGATAACAGCTTGTTGTTTTTTTCAAAATAAAAAACTTACATTGCACTGTTCCAAATTATTATGCATTATGAGTAAGTTTGAAAACACTTTATAGGTTGTAAAGAACTGAAAATTGTCATTTGTTGTGTTTGCAGCATATTTACTGAAATCAAAAGCAATTTCAATGAAACTTTGTACAAAATTTTAACTTTTTAAACATTTTAACAGAACACGTTTCATTTTAACATAGGACCCCTTATTTGATAGTAGTTTCACAAGTCTTGCATCTATTCCCCCAGAGCTGCTGTTTGAATGTAAACTACCTCCCGCCCTCATAGATCCTTTGCTTGAGGATGCTCCAAAGGTTCTCAATAGGATTGAGGTCAGGGGAGAATGGAGGCCACACCATGACTTTCTCTCCTTTTATCCCCAAAGCAGCCATTGATGCAGAGGTATTCTTTGCAGCATGAGATGGTGCATTGTCATGCATTAAGATGATTTTATTACGGAAAGCATAGTTCTTCCTTCTTTCTGTACCAGGGAAGGAAGTGGTCAGTCAGGAACTCCACATACTTCACACCTTCGGGGACCCTAAAGGGGCCGACCAGCTCTCGTCCTTGTTTCCGGCCCAAAACATGACTCCACCACGTTGCAGCCTTGTTGAAACAGGGTGGCCATCCACCAACCATCCACTACTCCATCCATCTGGACCATCCAGGGTTTCACGGCACTCATCAGTGAATAGGACTGTTTGACAATTAGTCTTCGTGTATATTTCTGCCCAATGCAGCCGTTTCTGTTTGTGAGCATTGGTTAGTGGTGGCCGAATGGAAGGTTTATGCACAGTTGCAAGACTCTGGAGAACACTACACCTTGATGTCTGTGGGACGCCAGATGCATCAGCAGCTGCTATGTAATGGTGTTTTAGCAGCTGCTCTCTTGATCCGATGCATGGATCTGGCAGAAATCTTCCTCAATGTGCCTTTATCTGCACGAAACCCATCTGTGCTCTAAATTTGCCACAAATATCTTAATAGTGCGAAGATCATGCTTACGTTTTCGTTAACTATCTAATGTTTTCATACCTCGTCCAAGGCATTGAGTTATTTCACTCTTTTCATCAACAAAGAGATCCTTTTTCTTCCCCATATTGCTTTAAAACGGTGCTCTGCTTGATAATGTTGAACACCCTCCTTTAGTAGTTTTTCCTTTAATTGGGCTCACCTGGCAATCTAATTGTCACAGGTGTCCAAGATTGTTTTCAGTGATCAAAGGAGCCCTGAGACACAATGCCATCCATGAGTTAAACTGAAAAACAAAATATTTAATCTTTGTGATACTGAAATAGAATTTGCATAATAATTTTCAACAGGGTGTAGTTGTTGCCTACTAGGCCAAGGAAGGGGGAGATCACTGTTTGTATTGTTAGTTGTATTTAGCTTCTGCTATTGTGAGAAGGTTTTCTGTGTTTATATTTATGATAATGTTGATTGTGTCTTCTGAGTTAAAACACAGCAAGTCTGTCCTGAAAGGTCATGCCTCTAAATATCCTAGGCTGTCTAAATGATTAGTGATTAGCTCATGTTAATTAGGTTTCTGGTTACAGTTTGTATTGTTATCCTTGTGTATATATTTGTGTGAGATCTCAAAAAAAAATAAGGCTATTCCTGATGTACTCCAAGACTGGTGTTGTCTGGTTCCTGGGGGTTACTATAGCCAGATCCATTAGTCTCGTGTTCCAGGACTTAGGAAGCGATATACTGACGGAAGCACTCAAGCGGAGTGTGGAATGTTCTGTCACACTAAGTAACTCTGCTTGCAACTTGGAAGCGGACAAGGCTCAGTGCTGCAGCTTGTTGTGTCGCCACCTCTCCATACAGCTAGTGGTGATGATGCAAGATTTGTCAGCTCCACCCCCTTCTCCTCTTCCTCCTCCATGCCCTCCTCTTCTGAATTGTCCTATGAACCACGAGTTCCCCCTATACATTCAAAGGGCTATTCAATCGTCAAGCTAAAAGGTTCCCTGCAGTACCTCAGCTGGTCTGACAGGAGCCACACCAGAGCAGAGATTCTTGCAGCTCTACAGGAGCAGGCCATGAGGTGGTTCTCGCCACTCCAGCTGGAGCCAGGAATGGTGGTGTGTGATAATGGTACAAATCTCTTGTCTGCCCTTAGATAGGGAAAGTTGACACATGTGCCATGCCTGGCACATGTCCTCAATTTGGTGGTGCAGCATTTCTTAAATAGGTACCAAGGGTTGGAAGATCTGCTAAAGCAGACTTGAAGAGTCTGTAGAAAAATATTATATGTGAATACAAAAACAACAGAATACACCGTGTAATGTAAATATAAAAGCAGCGCTGACCCAGTGAAAAGTGAATTCCACTTAACTAAATACAAGTATAGTGTAATATGAAACATATACCCAAAAACACCCCAAAACATGAGATGAAGTGTCCAAATATATAAAGAAGTGTCCAAATATATAAAGAGTGGAAGTGTTGAAGTCCCGTGAACCTAGGTGTTAAGGAAACAAGAGTTCATAAGCAGAGGAATGACCTCAATCTTCTCAATCTTCCACCACACCGCTTGTGTACAGTGAATCCTCCACCATTAGAAAATGCACACTCACCACAATTCAATGCCCTGCACTCTCGTGTTAAGGCATAAGCGCGAAAATATTGAATCATTCAGAAGTGATGATAACAAAATCCATTTCGGTGATAAATTTCAATGTGTTCACATGTATAAAAAAGAAGAAATTTGTACCATAGTGTAATATTGTAAAACCAGTTTAATCAAACACTAAAAATCCTTCACTCATTGCACTCACAAATGTGATCTTTCACCAAACTTTGAGTAAATCAAAAACAGCGCCATATCCAAGCTTCTATCCAAAAAGGTTAGTGGTCGCGGCCGACCCTCGATTGATCACAATGTACTCACAGCCCTTGGAGATAGCGAGGTGAAAGGGTGATGTGTACTTAGCCCGGTAAAGCTGCGTATGTATCGCACGTCTTATGGTTCACTTGAAATCAAACAGTGACTAGTGACCACGCCCTGACATGTTTCGTCATTACGACTAGAAGAGTCTGTAGCCATTTCAGGTGGTCATACACAGCCAGTGCTCGGTTGGTTAAAATTCAGTGGGAATTCCACCAGCCCATAAACAACCTGATTTGTGGCATGCCCACCAGGTGGAACTCGACTTTGGCGATTCTGCAGTGGCTGTCAACGAGTACCTGTGTGAGTATGGTACAACGATAGGCTCAGGCCTTTTTTTCCCATGCCAATGGCTGCTGATAAATGATGCATGCACTGTACTGTCACCATTTGAGGAGGCCACAAGGATGATGAGCCGTGACACAATCCCTGTTGTGTTCCTGCTGGAGCAGACTCTGCGTGTCATTATGGACAGGGCCCTCAAGGCAGAGCAGTAGGAGGAAAAGGAGGACTTTCTTTCCTCTCAAGGTCTTCTTAATGCAGACACCATTCTTACCACACCACAAAACACACAAGAGGAGACAGAGGAAGAGGAGGAGGATTATTCTGTCAGTTTTGGAGGCATTGAAAAAGAGTAAGAAATATGTCAGCCCTTAACAGATGGTTTTTCATCCCCAAAAACCATGGGAGTAGTACATGGCTGAGAGGAGGCATACTGTAATCCCCAGTGAACCCCAGGAGTCTGCTTCTCATGCCTCCACAAACTTGCAGTGCTACCTTATTCTTCAAAGCCTACAAAAGGACCCGAGAATACTTAGCATCAAGGAGAAGACTCACTATTGGTTGGCAACCCTCCTGGACCACGGTTACAAGAGTAAAGTCTCAGAATTCCATCCCCACAGAGGGAGCAGAAGATGAAATCTCTTGTGGATGCCTTAAAGAGGAGTTAATGTAATGCATTTACTGACTCTAGAAGATGACAGTCTGATGGAAAACATAGTTTTGAGGCTTCTGTTGGTCAAGAGAGGAGTGGTGGGGAAGGGAACTGCCTAATTGATGCATGTAAAAATGTTTTTAGTCCTCGGCGCCCAGGGCTGTCAGCTTCCATATCCCATCCGCAGTGTCTGCATCATATGGTGGAAGATTATCTAGGGGTGAAAACAGACATGGAGAGCTTTCCAGTTTATGATCCACTGGGTTACTAGGTCACGAGAATAGACTACTGGCCAGAACTTACCCACAATGCAATTGAGCTGCTGGGCTGTCCTGCATCCAGTGTGCTTTCCGAACGGGCATTCAGTGCTGCCAGAGATGTGACAGATAAGAGAACTCGTCTGTCCACAGACTCCTTGGACCAGCTGACATTTTCAAAATGAATCAGTCCTGGATTAGCATCAGCTATCAAGCCCTTGATGTCAATGTCGCTGATCAAGTGCTTTCTGGATCTTGAATCTCTAAAAGACTGTCTAGGCTGCCTAGCTTTGTGGATGTTGATTTCATCTTAAAAACATTTTGGGGTGTAGGTTTCGTGGCCACAATTAACACCCAAGGACCAATTTTTCCACATCTGTTTGCCAGGTGCATATCATTAAACTTTTTGACAGCAAGGCAAATTCTTGCTTTCATCAAGAGTACCTTTATAAGGTTATGGTGTGAAGTCGCCACCAAAACCCAAAGCCCAATTTATTCCCACCTGTTACTTCTATTCAAAGTCACCAGATTTTATCCAAAAAATCTGTAATCTTATTTCTGAGTGCAAAATTGTTCCCTCGTCATACATATTGGCTCCACAACCCAGTGTTTATAAAATAAAGAATGCTTGCATATAAAATTTATTTTTTGGCTTCATAAGGCTGCTTTCACACTAAAAGCGCCCGGAAGCGATTTACCGTCATTTTTGCAACCCCCGCTAGTGGCGGGAAAAGGGTTAAAGGCACCCGCAAAGTGCCGCAACAGCGGCACTGTGACAGCGGTTTAGCAATGCTTCCCATTTAATTCAATGGACAGGGGCGCTTTAGGACCGGTGATTTCACCTATTTTTAGCGCTATATCACCTGCAAAGCGCCTCTGTGTGAAAGGGGTATACATTTAATTAATGCTGCAGCAGGTTATATACACGGGAAATATGTGCTACATTACAGGCAGACTAAGGGGACCCCCCCAGGCACTATATTTAAAGACATTTTTAATTTTTATTGTTAGTTCTAATTTTTATGGTTTCACATTAAGCATCAGTAAACCACTGCTCAACTTATTTATTGGTTTATAAATGCTCCCCAGGGCAGTATGGCAGTACCCGGACCCCCATAACCATTGTATGCCCAATTACTTGCATATAAGCCTTCAATTTTTCCAGTTCGGGTCCCTCTATATTTCAATGGGGTTTGTTATGCGGTTCCGAACATTTGCGATGTTCCAAAGTTCTGCCGTGAACCGGACAGGGGGTCGTTCGGCCCATCTCTAGTGTACAGGCAGAAAGCCTGACATTGTACCCCTGATTCACTAATCACAGTGCAATGCTTTGCAGGCTCCTGTAGGTAGGGACGAGCCGAACATACCCGTGTTCGGTTCGCACCAGAAAGTTTGAACAGACCGCAGGTTCGTGCGAACATTTAGAACCCCATTGAAGTCTATGGGACTCGAACGTTCAAATTCAAAAACAATAATTTTAAAGACCAATATTCAATTTATTGTTGGAAAACATCTTTCCGAACCTGGGTCTTGCCCCAGGGAACATGTATCAATGGAATTTTTTTTTTTTAAAACTAAAGTTTTTTCCGGAGCAGCGATTTTATTGATGCTTAAAGTGAGAAAAAAAATTCCTTTAAATATCGTACCTGCTGGGTGTCTATAGTAGTGGCACGTGTTTAGAAATGTCCCTGCACAACATAAGATTACTCTCAGAAAAAAAGTAATTTAATAATGCTTGCGGCTTCAATGTAATGTTTGGTCCCTGCAATATAGATACACATCATTGAAAAAAATAGCATGAGTTTCCCCGCCACCACTCCCCCCAGGTCATTACAAGACCCAGTGCTGATCCTAACCTCCCTGGGGCCCTAAGCAAAATGACATGGGCAAAAACACAGCAAACGTGCAGTAAGATCGACTGTGTTTATGGGCAAAAACACAGCAAACGTGCACTAACAGCAACTGCTTTTGTGGGCAAAAACACAGCAAATGTGCAGTAAGAGCGAATGTGTTTATGGCCAAAAACACAGCAAATGTGCAGTAAGATCGACTGAGTTTATGGGCAAAAACACAGCAAACGTGCAGTAAGATCGACTGCATTTATGGGCAAAAACACAGCAAACATGCACTAACAGCAACTGCTTTTATGGACAAAAACACAGTAAACGTGCAGTAAGACCGACTGCATTTATGGGCAAAAACCCAGCAAACGTGTAGTAAGATCGACAGAGTTTATGGGCAAAAAACACAGCAAACGTGCAGTAAGATCGACTGTATTTATGGGCAAAAACACAGCAAACGTGCAGTAAGATCGACTGCGTTTATGGGCAAAAACACAGCAAACGTGCAGTAAGATCGACTGCGTTTATAGGTAAAAACACAGCAAACATGCACTAACAGCAACTGCTTTTATGGGCAAAAACACAGCAAACGTGCAGTAAGATCGACTGCGTTCATGGGCAAAAACACAGCAAACGTGCAGTAAGAGCAACTGCGTTTATGGGCAAAAACACAGCAAACGTGCACTAACAGCAACTGCATTTATGGGCAAAAACACAGCAAACGTGCAGTAAGATCGACTGCGTTTATGGGCAAAAACACAGCAAACGTGCAGTAAGATTGACTGCGTTTATGGGCAAAACACAGCAAACCTGCACTAACAGCGACTGCATTTATGGCCAAAAATACAGCAAATGTGCAGTAAGCGCGACTGCGTTTATGGGCAAAAACACAGAAAATGTGCAGTAAGAGCAACTGCGTTTATGGGCAAAAACACAGTAAACATGCACTAACAGCAACTGCGTTTATGGGCAAAAACACATCAAACGTGCAGTAAGATCGACTGCGTTTATGGCCAAAAATACAGCAAATGTGCAGTAAGATCGACTGCGTTTATGGGCAAAAACACAGCAAACGTGCACTAACAGCAACTGCGTTTATGGGCAAAAACACAGCAAACGTGCAGTAAGATCGACTGCATTTATGGGCAAAACACAGCAAACCCCCGGGCAAAAGAAGATTATGGGGCCCCTGGGCTTACTGATGGCCACTACGCCAGAAGGCAGTGCAGAGGCGGGGCAACTAAAATCTCAGGATTTTTCACATCAAAAGCATGTCAGTTTCGGACATATCATGGACAGATGTAAAAAAAACACTGATTTTGACATGATGTCCCTGGTTTTACTGAGCCTGGCAACCCTGATGGGGCCCCCTAGTGGCACTGGGCCCTCGGGCAGTGCCCGAGTGACTTAATGGTCAGTCCGCCCCTGCTCCCATAGGCATAAGCAGTTAACCCTTGCAGTGGGTAGGGGGACCAACTCCAAGGGTAAAGGTTTTGTTTCAAATTTGTCATCCTATGAGCTTCTTTAATTTATGCATGCTCTGATACAATATTGTGCTGGGTATAGAAAGGCTGGATCAATCTGTTTTTACGAAATACCAAACAAAACTATCAATGGCTCATCTGCAAATTAGAATGAAAAGAGGTATTTTTTATTAATACTTTGGGGCCATTCACACCACAATGCAGTGAACATTGAATAAGTCACCAACCTTCAAAAATATATTTAACAAATTGTTAGTGATACAACCACTCCTATCCTGCAAGAACATGGGCACCTCTCAGGCTAAAATACATGTGATCCCTCTAGATTGTACCAGCTGTATCAAGTAAAATGGCTGAATATGAACTTCCATCTATAAAGCACAACAGCCAAAAGTAATGTCACAATATGTTCTTATGCAACCCTGTGCTCTTTAGCTTACATTTGTAAAAAAAAAAATCTCGAAAAGAAGCGCTGTATTTTACATATTTACAGCTGCTATAAATCAAATTAGTTACTAAATATTATAGTGAGCATTACATTTTTCCCTCTTATGAAGAAGCCAGTGTAGCCAACATGACATTTTTCCCAGTTTATTTCGGAACTAATTCTACTTCAATAAATGCAATGTCAACTTAGGGCCGGATTCAGAAAGAATGGCGTAATTTTCAGCAGGCGTAGCGTATCTCATATACACTATGCCGCCGTAACTTAGAGAGGCAGGTATCGTATTCAGAAAGAACTTGCGCCGTAAGTTACGGCGGCGTAGTGTAAATGGGCTGGCGTAAGCCCGCGTAATTCAAATTAGGCTGGTAGTGGGCGTGTTGTATGGAAATGAATCGTGACCCCATGTAAATGAAGCATCTAACGAACGGCGCATGCGCCGTCCGTGGACATATCCCAGTGCGCATGCTTAGAATCACGTCGCAAATTTTCAATGCTTTTGACGTGAACGTAACTTACGCACAGCCCTATTCGTGTACGACTTACGCAAACGACGGAAAATTTGACGCTGTTCCGAAGTCCATACTTAACATTGCCTGCGCCTCATATAGCAGGGGTAACTTTACGGCGGTCATACGCCTTACGTAAACGACATATATCAATACGCCGGGCACAAGTACGTTTGTGAATCGGCGTATCTAGCTCATTTGCATATTCTACGCGTAAATCTACGGAAGCGTCCCTAGCGGCCAGCGTAAATATGCAACTAAGTTGCGACGGCGTATGGCAACTTACGTTGGTCGGCTGAAGCCATATTTCAGGCGTATCTAGGTTCCTGAATACAGGGCATAGATACGACGGCGCATCTTTTAACTTACGCGGCGTATCAATAGATACGGCGGCGTAAAGTGTTTCTGAATCTCATTCTCTCTGCCCTTAAGAGTCTATTTGGACAGGATTGGCTTTTCTGAAATATGATTGAGACTTCCTAAAACATAAAATCACAGAAAGGTCTCCACCACACAAATAAGTGCATTAAAGTCCATGGATAGTGAATAACTGATAAAAATATTTCTTCACAGTATCTTGAAATAATACAGTTCCTATGAAAGCTAATGACACTCCTCCTGTTAAATACAACACATGTCTTGACACAAACAAAGAAATGCGCTCACTACTCCATAGACCTCCATGAGATAAGAACTCTAAAGCTCTCCAGATGTATAACCCCTTAATAATCCAAGGGTTTCCCACAAGATACTGTGAAGAAATGATATTATGGGACTTTTCATTATTTACTTACTATTTATAGACTTGCTTTAATGCACTTATTTGTGTGGTGGAGAGTTTTGAGTGTTTTTAAGATTTTTGGGTCTCATTCATAGCACTCCACTATATAATTGTTTTATATATTTATTTATTTATGTTTGCGTGAGACAATCTACATGTGTTTAGCTGGTTAATATAGGTATATGTATAGTGTGATTTCACTGCATGATCCTTTTGTCTGTTTGTTTATTTTCATAATTAAAATGCTCAATATGGTAAAAGTATATGGGCTATCAAACCTACCAGTATGGTCAAAAGATTGTGCACACTATTCCAAATGATCCATTCCAGGTATTTCCAGTGTAGGATACTGCTAAGGCTACAGAATTCTAAGAAACCGTTGACAACTGTACACTTACAACTTCATGAAAACAGTTTGGGAAAGCCCCTTTTCTGTTCAATTGGGACTGTGCTCTAGTGCCCAAAACCAGCACTATAACGATGATTTAACCAGTTCGGCTTCAGAGCAATCTTTTTTATTTGTCGCATACATGTAAAAGTCTTAATTTTTGACAATAAAATTACTTAATCCCCGGAACATTATACATTTTCTGAAAGCAGAGGCTCTGGAATTACAGGGTGATAACTGCAAGTTTTTATGTGACATGATATTTGTGAAACTGTTCATTAAACCAAATATAAATAATAAATTTCCAGCAAAAAATATAGTAAAATGAATTTGAGTGGGAAAACACACCATATAATACCCATTTTTGGTTAAAATATGAAATCTGAAGTTGCATCAATTAAATAGATGACAAACCTTCCATGTCTTAAAATCATTGTTTTGGAATGGGATATCCAGAAAGCTCTTGTGGATGTGATGGTCAGATGTCTGCAAATGTTTGGCCATATAATGTACATGAAATACTCCTCAGGAAAAAGAAATGACATAATATTTTGTGATATTACAATAATGAAATAAAGCTAAAAACATTTTCAAACCAGGGTTTGTATATACATAGATGCACTTGCATAGGATGAGCTGGTGTAATACTGAGCTGTGTGTCCATCTCTGTCTTCATCAGGCTCCAAAAATTGCTTTTACTGTACATTTGTATATATATATATATATATATATATATTTTTTTTTTTTTTTTTTTTTTTTTTATATGTACTCTAAGTTAGTTAGTTATATCCATATGTCTTTAAAAAAAATCTCACTTTTTATGTATATTTATTTCACAGGAACACCTATGGCTTTAAAGCTTCTTTCAAAAACTTTAACCAAGAGACAGAACTTCCTGTATGAATACTGTGTGGCTCTATCCCTATCTACTCACCCAAATATCATTGGCATGTTCGGCATTGCATTTGAATCTTCTGAGCACTATGGTTTCCTGTATGAAGCTGCCCTGCAAAAAGATCTAATTTCCATTATAAAACCAAGCGTAAGATAAATCTATATTTTTGATGTAACATTTTTATTGTGCTATAATATGGATATTATTTGTAAAATATTATAATATGATAAAGGATCATATGGACAATCGAGAAAAATTGGGTAAACTATGGTCAGGAACAATAATTTGTAATCAAAGAATCAATTTACACTAAATTACCACAATTATTGGGACATCTGCCTTTTCACGCACATGAACCTTAATGGCATCCAAGTCCTGGTCCTTAGGGTTCAATATTGATTTGGCCCACCCTTTGAAGCTATAACAGCTTCAACTCTTCTGGGAAGGCTGTCCACAAGGTTTAGGAGTGATGTTGGAGAGAAGGCCTGGCTCGCAGTCTGTGCTCTAATTCATCCCAAAGCACAAATCAAGGTCCATAAAGACATGGATGTGTGACTTTGGGATGGAGTAAATTGACTGGCCTGCACAGAGTCCCAAATGCATTTCTGAAAGAATGGTCAAACATTCCCATAGACACACGCCTAAACATTGTGGACAGCCTTCCCAGAAGAGTTGAAACTGTTATACCTGCAAAGGGTGGACCAACACAAGTACCCTACCGACTAAAACTGGGATTATGCGTGTAAAGGCAGGCATCCCAATACTTTTGGTTATATAGTGTATATGCTTAGTCCTGTTGACTGAGAAGGTGATCTGTAAAATAAAGCCACTGAAACCACTGAAACCATCTGTAAAATAAAGCCACTGAAAGCCACTGAAACCTAGTATTAAAAATACTTTAAATGTAAAAGTAGAACTATAAATATAACTTTTTTTTTCAGCAGCCAAAGAAACACAGAACAATAGAAAACAGATTATATACACCCCCGGGAAACTGACATATGTACTGCTTAATTAAATTAATGGGATTTTTCTAGCCTGAGTTTGACATGTATTCCAAAAAATGATGCCCATCAACAGAGCCAGATTAGGGTAACAGATGCCCTAGCCAAAACTAAACAAGTTTGAGCCCCTCTTCCTCTACATTGGTTGATTGACAAGACATTAAAACCTCAAAGTACTGTAAGTAAAATAAAACTTCCAGAATTCATAAATCTTCTCCCAAGACAGCTCCAGGCCAGATCCCAAAATTGTAATACACAAAAAACATTTTAATTTTATTCCTTTAACAGATTGGGCATGTATCAATAGCATGTAACTGAGTGTGGTGTTTGTTAGGGGGTGTTGTTTTGAGAATGGGCTCCCAAAGTGTTTTGAAAATGCAGGAAATATCTCAAAGTCCAACCCTTTACCCTACAGGCCATGATATACAAGTGATTCAACTATAATTTTTTAAGTTTGTAAGAAATTTTAACTTCCTATATCTTATATGTGTGTACCCTTTATGGTGGAGATTTCCTCCTGATCTTCCAGGAAGAGCGCTAGAGAAACAAGTTCAGAAACTTGGCTGAGAAATGGAAAGATCTGCAAGAGTGATGAGTGCTATATATGCTTTAACAGACAGACAGACCTCTCAGACCTTACCATCATTTCTAAAACATCGAACCATACAGTGAAATGTCCGCAACTAGTATTTAATTTCCAGAAGATCACAGAAGAGATTAGACCTTGGCGTGAATCCCAAGGTAGCTCTTTGAGAAAAAAAATGACAACCTGTCAATAACAGACAAGTTCAATTAACAAATATCTCATGCATGTGGCTTTGCTGCCAACCATTGCTGGTCTTTCTGTGTGTAGATAATTACTCAGTAGACATAAATAAAAAAATCTACTGCAGATGTTGATGGAACAATAGAAATGGAATTTAGCTTTCATTTTTTTTTTTGTAAATTGTGTGTACCATCAATGACCTATTGTATTACAGATATGAGTGAAGGAGCAGTCACAACCAGTACTGAAGAGGTGAGGTGCTGATGGATATTTCTGTGTGAGAAATATCAAAGAGACTTTGTGTTTTCTGCTGTAGGACCAGCAGTGTCTGCCCAGCAGTAGGCTGTACCAGACATAGGTAGGTTCCTGTGTAGGGAAGGTAGACGCCCTAAGTGGCAATGGTTTATTTTATGTTTTGTTTTGGTTATGCTGTTTTGATGCTTGCACGTGTATCCAGCAATATGGAAAAATAAACCATATCATTTGTTTTCAATCATCCTCAACTGCCTTTTTGTACAGTTCAGCGTGTAGTGAACCCATCCAGGGGGTCACACACACCCGCTACCGAGCTAATCCCTCACACATGGTGGAGTGCAGCGGGCAGTTAAAGTAAACCCAAAATGGAGGAGATGCTAAAACAGCTGGTTATAGCAAATGCAAATCAACAGCAGATGAATGCAGCTTTGCAGCGGAGCCTTGCAGCTCAACAACCGGCTCACCAAGAGAGCATGGCAGCTGAACAACAGGCTCACCGAAGGAGCATGGCAGGTTGGGAGGCCATCATGAAACAATTTGAGAGAGAGGAAAAGGATAGCAAGCCCTCTTTGATTGAGAATCTAGAGGACCATAATGCTATAGAGGTTACCACGTCTGTTGTTGAGACAGAATCATCACCGGAGTGTAGTACTTCACCAGAGGAACAAGAAGTGAAGCCAGAGGAGTGTGCCCTGGCAGAACCTGAAACTCCCGAAGTAAAGGAGCCGCCATTAGTAGTAGAAGAGTCTGTAGAGCCTGTTGAATCCAATGTTGTGAATGGCGTTCCAGAGGTCAAACCAGACGAGACCAAACCAGAAGAGAAAGACCCTCATGTACAAGAAGATGCTGAGGAGGTCCCGACTGTCCCCGCAGTAGCAGCTTCTATGAAGCAGAATCGATGGTCTGACAGTTCTGCTAAATACAGTAGAGAACCTTTAGCAAATACTTTGAAGAAACTTGATGATCCAGCTACCAAAGCTGTTACCTTGGAACTGGAACCCAACAAGTTTAAAGGCAAGATTTTGGATTGCTCCAGATCTTTTCGCAAAGCCAAATTGCTGCATTACCATATGAAGTATTTCCATGGCGTTGACAAGTCAGAGCAGGATCAGAGTCCTGTCACGAGGCATATGCAGACAAGAGGCTCTTTAGCTCACGAAAAGGCCAGTCAGCAAAGCTCAAAGAGAAGACGCACCACAAACAGTTCAAATGCCCACCGACCGTCCCTAGAAGACAAAAGCAAGGAGAACTTAATCCAGAAGTATCATCGCAAGCCAGACAAGCTGTCTGAAAGTGTTAAAGAAAAAGTAAGAGAAAAGTTCAAAGATTTCTTAAGTCTGAAATCAAAGAAAAAAAAGAAGAAAAAGAAAGCAAAGTCAGAGCTGTCTGGTAGTGAAGAGAACATAGAGGTTTCTAAGGAGCACTCACCAAAAAAATTACAACCTTCAAATCTCAACAGTGATTATAAGGCCCCGTGTTCCGGTAAAAGCAGCGATCATGGATGCTGTACATATACAAGACTAAGTGATGAGGAGACGCTCAGCGATTCTTGCACGGAAAGCTTACTTTGGAGAGATGATTATTACAATGAAGAGATCGTTGTCATGCATGCTGATGGTTTTTTAAATCTTGGCTGCAACAGGAGCAAGTACAGTTCTGCCAAGCAAAGACTTGTGATGGAAAATATAGATGAGAATGCTATGGATGCAAATATGGGCGAACTGTTAGATCTCTGCTCAGGAAAGTTTAAGCAATCACAGTCCAACACCAGCCAGCCTGATGCAAATGACTCCAAGATAGGGGTTATGAATGAGTTGCTGGGACTCTGCTCTGGAAAATTTGTCTGTCAAGATGATGGTTCAAATCAAGAATCTTTTAGTTGTACAAAGGCTCATGCTGAAAATGAGAAAAGTGACCTAATGTCTGAAGCAGTTGCTCTCTGTTCCGGTTCTTTCACCAACAGAGAAAAGGAAGAAAATGAGGCCGGGCTTGAGGATTTCCATCTTCTACCATGTGATGATTCTGACAGCGAAAGTGGTGCAGAAGATGAAGAGAAGGTAGTGAAGGAGGAAGTAAAGGTGGAAATGGCAGTGAAGGAGGAGGATGACGCCCTGCAGGATGAGGAGTCTGCTGTGCTGGCGGGGAGCGATTCCGAAAAGTGCTCCTACCCCCTGGGTTATGTGAAGAGACAAGCGCTCTACGCCTGCAGTACCTGCACCCCGGATAAAGAGGGGCCTGCTGGGATATGTCTGGCCTGTGCATCCAAGTGTCATGAAGGCCACGACCTGTTTGAGCTCTACACCAAGAGGAACTTTCATTGCGATTGTGGAAATGCCAAATTTAAACAGCTGGAATGCAAGTTATATCCGGATAAAGAGAAGAAAAACCTGGCTAATAATTGCAATGACAATTTCTTTGGCCTGTACTGCACATGTAAGAGACCGTACCCCGATCCTGAGGATGAGACTCCAGATGAGATGATCCAGTGTGTGGTGTGTGAGGACTGGTTTCATGGTCGGCACCTAGGGGCAGTTCCATCGAAGCACGTTGAGTTTCATGAGATGGTGTGCCAGGGCACATTTCATTGTTCATTTCTTTGGTCCTACTCTGCCAAGTTAGGAGTTCCTGGTGTCACCAAGATTACCAAAGCAGAAACGGAACATGAAGATGTTAAAGTTGATGATTGTCCAACAGAAACAGACAACACTCAGAATGGACTAACAATAAATAATAAAGAATGTGTGGAAGATAACGACGATGAGGAGGAGGCAATTCTTAGAAAGCTAAATCTGAAGGACTTTATGGAAAATTAAGCTGAACTTTTTGGAAGTGATGTTGAAAGTGAAATCCCTGACAGCTTCAGGGCAAATGAAGTGGCTGAAGTATCAGGAAGTAGGGGTTTGCACATCTTCAGTTCTCAGTCAGTTGCTTGATGGAAATAAAGCTGAAAAACTTAATTCTGACACTGCACTAAATGATGTAGAAAAAGTGTGTCCAATATCCACTGAGCCTTGTGAATGTAGTAAGGCAGGTGATATTCATGACTTTCCCACAACAGAGCCTGGTCATTGAGGAATCTGAATTGCAAGAAATATGCACCCAGACTGAAGCTATTTTTGCCTCTGTGAATTATTTGCATGTTGAAGAGCAGTGTGTTAATTTTTATGTTAATGAAATGAAAGCAGTAAATACAATGTCACTCCTACCACATGCAGGAAGCCATGTAGTACAGTGCTTCCAGTCCATACATGAGGAAAGCTCATGTATGAATTATATTATATTATTATATTTGAATATCAAGGTAGTGTCACATCCTGTGAAACCCAGTCTTTGGAAAGTGTTCTGTCAGAGCAAGTGACGCAGGATAATACTTTGGACTTGACTACCTAAATGTACTAATTTAATGGATGCTTTTTCCAAATGTCTTGAAAGGAATGAAGAATATGAGAATTTGTGTCCAATAGTCGATGGTTTCAAAGAAACAAGTGCCAGAACATTTTTGGGAGAGTATGAGACAAAGATAGTTGAACAACTAGCCATAGGCATAATTTCAAAAGTGATTGTAGCTGCTAGACAGGAAACGTTGTCAAGCTCAGTTAATGATGTGTCCGATAGCAGTTGTCAAGTTCTTGGTGAGAATAGGGATGTGCGAACAAGTGGTGCACAGAGTAAGCAGTTGGTTCAAGAAAGTGACGAGGATTCCGTTTCTGCAAACCTTACATTGGGTTTAATAGATTTTCACCATACTTGTGAGTCTGAACTATCACCAACTAAGAAACTTGGAAATACAGAATTGACAAATAATGATTTCCATCTAGAGCACCAAAGAGAAGAAAAACCGCCTAGTACATCGGTTTATCAGAGGTCTTCTGTGTCAGACTTTAATCCAGTTCATAGAAGAACAGGACTAAAAAGATTTTTTTGAGTGTCACAATGCTTTGGAGGATTCCAGTCTTAGTGTGTTTACATCTGAAGAAGGCATCCAAATTGATGATCTATTGTAGAGCACAGTGTTATCAGCTCTTGGTATTGGTTATGATTCGCTGAGTTCTTCAGGGATTGAGCTATTGAGGGAAACCTTTGTGTCCATTGAAAAAACAATTAAGGTTTTGCATGGTTTACAACTGAAAATTAGTATATTACAGAGCAAGGAACACCCTCTCACCCTCAGCTGAAATTTGAAGACCAATAGGAGAATAAATAGGTGGTTTCTGGACCTTCAGGAATTTAGTTTTGTCGTAACGCATCGCCCCGGTGTTAAAATGGGAAATGCAGATGGTTTGTCCCGAGTGCATGCGTGCCTGGCAACCTGTGTCCCAACCCTAGGTTTGAAACAAGAGGGGGGGTATGTGACAGGAAGTCAGGTAAATCTGTGTGTGTTTTCACAGACGAGAGATATATTTCTGCCTTGTTTAGACAATACACCAATTACTATTAGGCGTCGGCTGCAGAGATGGCCAGAGAGGTTTGGGGCGTTAAAAGGTTTCAGCTGTTCAGAATTAAGCAATTAAAGCCCCTATAAAGACAGCCTAGGGGTGACGACTGATTGCTACATCCTGAGGCTGTGTGAGTGAAGGAGCAGTCACAACCAGTACTGAAGAGGTGAGGTGCTGATGGATATTTCTGTGTGAGAAATATCAAAGAGACTTTTTGTTTTCTGCTGTAGGACCAGTAGTGTCTGCCCAGTAGTAGACTGTACCAGACTCCATAGGTAGGTTCCTGTGTTGGGAAGGTAGACGCCCCAAGTGGCAAGGGTTTATTTTATGTTTTGTTTTGGTTATGCTGTTTTGATGCTTGCACGTTTATCCAGCAATATGGAAAAATAAACCATATAATTTGTTTTCAATCATCCTCAACTGCCTTTTTGTACAGTTCAGCGTGTAGTGAACCCATCCAGGGGGTCACACACACCCGCTACCCAGCTAATCCCTCAATATATATATATATATATATATATATATATATATATATGACACACATATATATATATATATATAGACACATATACACACACATATATATATATATATATATATACACACACACACACACACACATATATATATATACATATATATATATATATATATGTTTATTTATATATAATACATATACATATACTATATATGCAGTATCTCACAAAAGTGAGTACACTCCTCACATTTCTTTAAATATTTTATTATAACTTTTCATGTGACAACACTGAAGAAATTACACTTTGCTACAATGTAAAGTAGTGAGTGTACAGCTTATATTACAGTGTAAATTTGCTGTACCCTCAAAATAACACAACATACAGGCATTAATGTCTAAACCGCTGGCAACCAAAGTGAGTACATTCCTAAGCAAAAATTTCAGAATTGGGCCCAATTAGCCATGTTCCCTCAACGGTGTCATGTGACTCATTAGTGTTACAAGGTCTCAGATGTGAATGGATAGCAGATGTGTTAAATTTGGTGTTATTGCTTTCACTGTCTCACAATGGTCACTAGAAGTTCAACATGGCACCTCATGGCAAAGAACTCTCTGAGGACCTGAAAAAACTAATTGTTGCTCTACATAAAAACATGGCATAGGGCCGGATTCAGATACATTTCATGTATCTTTCCGGCGGCGTAGCGTATGGTGTTTACGCTACGCCGCCGCAAATATTATGGGCGAGTGCCTTATTCAGAAAGCACTTGCTCCATAATATGCGTAAGGCCGCTCAAATCAAATTTCTGAAGTGGGGGCGTGATTCATGTAAATGAATCATGACCCCACTTAATTGACCCTTTTTTTGGACGGCGCATTGCACCGTCCGTGGACGTTCCCAGTGCGCATGCGCAAAATCACGTTGCTTTTCACGACGTGAACGTAACTAACATCGAGCCCCCATTCCCGAACGATTTACGCAAACGACGTAACCAACGTACAATTCGACTCTGTCCCGACGTCCATACTTAACATTGGCTACGCCTCCTATAGCAGGGGTAACCTTACGCCGATATAACGCTAACGCAAACCACGTAAACTACGACGGCCGGCCGCAAGTATGTTCGGGAATCGCCGTAAATCCCTCATTTACATATTTGACACGTAAAACGACGGAAGCGTCACCTAGCGGCCAACGTAAAAATTGCAACTAATATACGACGATGTAACAGAATTACGTCGCTTATATATTAGTAGAATTCCAGCGTATCTTCTTTTCTGAATAGCAAAAAAAGATACGCCGGCTATTCTTAGTATTTACCTCTTATCTCTTGATACGCTGACGTAAATACATTCTGAATCCGGCCCATAGTCTATAAGAAGATTTCCAAGACCCTGAAATTGAGCTGCAGCAAGGTGGCCAAGACCATACAGTGGTTTAACAGGACAGGTGAAGAAGGGAGAGTATAGTCTCAATTACTTAAATAGAAAATTATATTTATAATGTACCAGCATCCCGGGATGATTGGAAGAAGGGGGACCACTGTTGTCTCCAACTATATGGTCCCCCTTCTTCTTAACAGGACAGGTCTTGTCATGGTCCACCAAACAGGTTGAGTGCATGTGCTCAGCGTCACATCCAGAGGTTGTCTTTGGGAAATATACTTATGAGTGCTGCCAGCATTGCTGAAGAGTTTGAAGGGGTGGGGGTCAGCCTGTCAGTGCTCAGACTATACACCACACACTGCATCAAATTGGTCTGCATTGCTGTTGTCCCTCTTCTAAAGATGATGCACAAGAAAGCCTGCAAACAGTTTGCTGAAGAAAAGCAGACTAAGGACATGGATTACTGGAACCATGTCCTGTGGTTTGATGAGACCAAGATAAACACATTTGGTTCAAATGGTGTCAAGTGTATGTGGAAACATCCATGAGTACAAAGACAAGTGTGTCATGCCTATAGTCAAGCATGGTGATAGGAGTGTCATGGTCTGGGGCTGCATGAGTGCTGCCGGCACTGGGGAGCTACAGTTCATTGTGGGAACTATGAATGCCAACATGAATGCCAACATGTACTGTGACATAGTAAAGCAGAGCAGGATCCCCTCCCTTCGGAGACTGGGCCGTATTCCAACATGATAACGACCTCAAACACACCTCCAAGATGACCACTGCCTTGCTAAAGAAGCAGAGGGTAAAGGTGATGGACTGGCCAAGCATGTCATAATTCAACCCATCTTGAAGAAACCCACCCTGGATCCTAAGGACCCACTCCACCGGCGCCCCATAACAGGCCTAAACGTTCTCTCCAAGGTAATGGAGAAAGTAGTGGTACAACAGCTGCAACAGCATCTAGACACCCACAACCTACTTGATCCATTTCAATCGGGATTCCGCCCCGGACACGGGACAGAAACAGCATTGCTCAACATATGGGACGACGTTCTCGAGGCCGCAGACGAAGGAGAATCTTGTCTTCTGGTTCTGCTGGACCTAAGCGCAGCCTTCGATACAGTAGACCACAAGCTTTTATTGACTTGGCTGGCTAAAGTAGCCAAAGTCGCTGAAGGCGATCTATCTTGGTTCTCCTCTTTTTTGGAAAACCGATCGCAAATAGTGAAGTGTGGACCCTTCACTTCTGAAAAACGCACATTATCGTGCGGAGTCCCTCAAGGATCCCCCCTGTCGCCGATGTTATTCAACATCTATCTTCGTCCTCTTTTTTAAATCATCAGCAGCCTAAAACTGCTCTATCACTCATATGCAGACGACACGCAACTATATTTAGGCATTTGCAATAAAAAGGATCACCACCTCAATCTAGAGACATGTCTCTCTTTGATAGAGGACTGAATGACAAAGAGTTATCTTAAACTCAACGGAGCGAAAACAGAACTTCTTCTGTTTCACGCCAAGCATATGAATCAATCCACAACAAGTTGGACCCCCCCGCCCATTCTGGGCAAAATCATCACCCCTAGCGCCAAAGTTAAAAGTCTCGGGGTCATCTTTGACTCCTACATGGCAATGGACGCACAAATAGGGTCAGTAGTCAGCGGATCTCACCATCTGCTGCGCCTACTACGCAGACTTACTCCTTTCATCCCCAAAGAAGACATAGCAGTTGTGGTGGGAACAATTGTGAACTCCAGATTGGACTATGCAAACGCCCTTTACCTCGGACTCCCCAAGTACCAAATCACTCGTTTACAAGTCGTTCAGAATACGGCCGCTAGACTTGTGACTGGGAAAAAACCCTGGGAATCAATCTCACCTTCACTGAGATCCCTTCATTGGTTACCAGTAAAAGACAGAATCACCTTTAAAGCACTCTGTCTAACGCATAGATGTATCCATGGGAATGCTCCCCATTATTTATGCGAAAAAATAAAAGTTCATAACCCCAATCGCGTTCTGCGATCCACCAATCAAAATCTACTCCAGATACCGAAAGCCAACTACAAGTCCAAAGGAGGTAGAAGATTCGCTGTCCAAGGTCCCAGACTATGGAACGCTTTACCAACCAGCATTCGTTTGGAGGAGAACCACTTAGCATTCAGGAGAAAGATCAAGACTCATCTCTTTTGATTTCAAAGGAGACAGAAACAACAAGCGCCCAGAGGCGATTTACTTTGCATGTGCTGCGCTATATAAGTTTTCATTCATTCATTCATGTCGCCAGACCTAAACCGTATTGAGCATCTGTGGAGGAGCGCAAGGTCTCTAACATCCACCTTCTCTGTGATGTCGTGGAGGAGTGGAAGAGTACTCCAGTGGCAACTTATGAAGTGCTGGTGAACTCCATGCTCTAGAGGGTTAAGGCAGTGCTGGAAAATAATTGTGGCCACAAAACATATTGACACTTTGGGCCCAATTTGGAAATTTTCACTTAGGGGTGTACTCACTTTTGTTGCCAACGGTCTAGACATTAATGAGGGTGTATTGCGTTATTTTGAGGGGACAGAAAATTTACACTGGTATACAAGCTGTACACTCACTACTTTACATTGTAGTAAAGTGTAATTTCTTCAGTGTTACTTCAGTGTTCAGTGTCACATGAAAAGATATAATAATTTTTTTACAAAAATGTAACAGGTGTACTTTCTTTTGTGAGAAACTGTGCAGCCTGGGTCCAAGAATAAAATGCCCCGTTGCGACACCAGATCTGATGTGTGTGGCCGGTGGCCGCGATCCCTGTTCTGACAGGGGAGGAGAGACAGATCTGTCCCCTCACAGTTAGAAAGACCTTCCAGAGAACACATTTAACTCCTTGATTGCCCCCCAGTGTTAACCCCTTCCCTGCTAGTGACATTTACACAGTGCATTTTTACCATTATTAGTAAAAAAAAATCCCATAAATCTAGGTCCTATTTTGTGGACGCTATAACTTTTGCGCGAACTAATCAATGTACGCCAATTGCATTGTTTTTAACAAAAATATGTAGAATACATTTTGGCCTAAACTGATGAACAAATACGTTTTTTAATTTATTTATTTGGATATTTATTGTAGAAAAAAGTAAAAAATCAATTTTGTTTGGGTACACGATCACGCAATTGTCAGTTAAAGCGACGTAGTGCTGTATTTCAAAAAATGGCCTGGTCATTAAGGAGGCAAATCCTTTCCGATGTGTAAGTGGTTAATTAGGGCTGGGCAAAGCAAGGCACTCTCAGGCTCTCATGTCTCATACAACTTGTGAGGTGTGTTTGTACTCACAGTTTTGATTCAGACTCCTGCAGACAATGCGGTTATGGGGAACTTACTGGTGGCAGAATGGACAGGGTAAGTTCTGAGCCTCCAGAACATAGACACAGCAACAGGCTGCAACACCTCTGACAATGGCAGGTGCTGAGCAGATGGACTGTGGACAGCTACTCAGCTCACAGGCACTGGCAGAGGCAGCACAGGCACAGGCAGAGACAGCTCTCTTCAGACTTGCTCCCCTCCCTCAGGCTGTGAGCCATGCTGAAGAAGATGGAAGAGGTGGGTGGAGCTAAGGAGCAGAGGCTGAGTGCTCTGAATGCTGGGGCAGCCACGGTCTCTGACATCACTGCTTGCTAGATGCCGGATGGCAGGCAATTATAGCAACCATCGCTCACTCGCCCCCCTTTCTGTTATAGAGGGGACCCTCACACCATTTTTTTGGTGTGGGGGGTTCCTCTTAAGATCCATACAAGAACGAAGTCTCTGGTATCGTCTTGTGGGGACCTCACGCTAATTTTTTCGCTTTCTCCGACTTGTTCATTTCCCGACTTAGTTGGGGTAAGCGATACACTTTGGGGAGTGGTCAGCCATGCCCCGTGACTTTTGACCACTTGGAACCTGCCTTCTGACCTTTGACCTCTGGGGAGGCCCCTGTTCCAATTCCTGAGTCCCAGCCTTATTGTTCAAGGGAAAACCCTAACCCTAACACATTACACATTTTGGTAGGGTTCCACTTCAAGATTCTCAGCACACAAGTCGCACCGCAAGTCGGATCATCTTGATCCAAATTCTGGTGAGACTTCTATTCAAATCAATGGGCTCTCGTATGGAACCATTGATTTTGAAAAGAAGCAGATAAATGCCGGAAGAGGCTTAACGCTGTGTATACAGCATAAAGCCTCGTTAGATTGCATTTAACACCTTTTACCGGCATCTGGCGTTTTTACAGCTCTAGCGCTGGGTACTCAGAACATGCTGGTCCTGGTTTTTTTCCAAGCTTAAAAACGCCTATGCCACTTACAACTGCTAAACACCTTGGTGCGCATGAGGCCATAGGCTAACACAGAGAGTTGTTTTTAAGCTGTGAAAAATGCTCATAAATGTGCCTGTAAAAACATCCGTGGGCATGAAGCCTTAGAGTTATAAATCACCCTGCTTTAGAAAAAGAGTATGTCCAACTCGAGAGGTAATTTTCCCTCACTTTGGAGAAATATTCCTTTGTTTCCTGGTATGCGTCCAAGACAAGACATGAAAGGAAATCTCCCCAATGGAACACAGACATCAAAAAACCTAACAGGTGTTTTACCATTCCTTTATCTATCAAAATCTAAAACAATGGTTTAGCTTTATATATATATTTTTTATATATTTTCAGTCTAAAGAACTAAAGTTTTATGTATGAGTCAATGTTCACATATATTTCAAATGAAACATTACCAGAATTTTCAGATTTAAGAAGTGAAACAAGTCTGGTTGATAATTGTATTTTACACCCTCCAGGTATTGTCAAATTACCTTAATTTGTGTTGCTTGTATGTTTTAACAGGAAGGAGTACCAGAACCAACTGCCAAGAAGGTCACTAGTCAGCTAGTGAGCGCCCTTGAATTTATCCACAGCAGAGGCCTGGTTTATCGAGATGTAAAACCTGAAAATGTGCTTCTTTTTGGTACGGATTGTCAAAGAATCAAACTTACAGATTTTGGACTGACTCGTCCTAAAGGCACCCTGCTTAAACTTGTGTCTGGTATAATTCCTTACACGGCACCTGAATTAAGCAACTCTCAGAGTGGAGAGGCAGTTCCCATTGATTTTACTTTAGATACATGGGCCTTTGGAGTTCTTCTCTTTTGTTTAATGACAGGATACTTTCCTTGGGAGAAAACACTACGGTCTGACCCATTTTTTGAAGATTTTATCATGTGGCAGCAAACTGGCAGTCATGAAGAGCTATCTTGGCATTGGAGGAAATTGACATTTGAGGCCATGGATATGCTCAGGCAGTTATTGGCACTGAACCCTTCTGAAAGGAGTTCAGTCAACAAAGCTTTAAAATATCTGAACTCTCCATGGATAGTGGATAACTGGAAATCATTGCAAGAATTAAAATAATTTTTCTGCTTTATACATATCTTGAAACAGGCTTGATTTATGATAGCATAATGACATAAATGTCAGAAATATAGTTAGTAGAGAATACTAACATCTATAATTTCTCAGTATACGCCATTTCTTATTTTGAGTTCTTCAGTCTATTTCTTGACCAAAATCCACCAACTTTTCCAGCCACAGACAAAACTTTAGTAGTAAAACTGCTCTTTTACTCACTGGAGTGTGAAATACATAGAGTTTACTGATTAGTGAACATGCCCTTGAAATATTTTGGGTGCCATTTTGTTTGTGTGTATGTCAACTAAGTGCCAGTTTCTTCGTCACAAAGATCCTTTTGGTAGAAGTAAAGGAAATCATATTAGTGAGTGTATTGATGCAGTAGGTGGCTGATGCTGCTGGTGGATTGTAGACTGAAGGGGAACAATACTCAATTACTGTCACTACATTCAATCATCACCATCTAAGAACACTAGTTGTAGGAAGTCATAGCACTCCCCACTAGTTTATTACAGAATGGATAATTGTGATGGGTATGTCACAGACATTAAAACAGTGGACCAGAAAGCACGGCAGGAACCATATTTTTATTTTCTTAAGAATGGTAATACCTAATGCAGTTTTCTTTCCATTTATACATACCTTTGAATCATTATATAGACAATAGTATACACTAACATTAGCTTTGCCTGTCTACCAAGTTCTTTTGTAGAAAATAGTGATGTGTTTAGAAATTTGACTGGAGTTCCCATTTGCCTGACAGTATGTATGCCAAATGTCACCTGGTAAAATGTTTTGTAACATTTGAAATTAACTAATAAACTTAAGATATGCGTTACATTTTAATGTCTTCTTAGTAATTTTTTCCTGTAATCCATGTTACTAAATTAAAATGGAAATAGATACAAGTGTTTACTAAATCAGTATCCATTAGGTGACAATAAACATTTAATAGACTCCATAGTTCTGTCTACAGCAAAACAAAAATACATTTACAGCAGAATCTTGTAAAACACAGGCAAGGTGTGAGTAATGGTGTTTTTACAACTGTAAGTAAGTATGTATGTGGTACTGGTTGATTCTCAAACTTACATACAAACTACCCAATCACTCTGACTTCTTCTAAAGGAAGATATGTTATCCATGGTAACCAGACACGAAGATTGGCTGACATATACGTTTAAAGCAAGTTACAGAGCACAGCTTAACCATGCCCCTTATGTTTTCTTTAAACTCAACATGAGTAAAGACACTTGGGCTGATTTACTAAAGAATAAGATACAATAAATTGAATATTCAATGTGAGAAGCAAATTCCTGTTCACTTTAAATATTCCAGAAGTGAATATGTGAGGTCAGGCACTGATGTTGGACTAGAAGGCCTGGCTTGCAGTCTCCGCTCTAATTTATCCCAAAGGTGTTCTATCGTGTTGAGGTTGGCACTCTGTGCAGGCCAATCAAGTTCCTCCACCCCAAACTCGCTCATCCTGTCTTTATGGACCTTGCTTTGTGTACTGGTGTGCAGTCATGTTGAAACAGGAAGGGTCCATCCCCAAACTGTTTCCACAAAGTTGGGAGCATGAAATTGTCCTCAACAGTTCCCTTCACTGGAACTAAGGGGCCCAACCCCTGAAAAAAAAACACACCATTATGCCCCCTCAACCAAATGATTTGGACCAGTGCACAAAGCAAGGTCCATAAAGACATGGATGAGCGAGTTTGGGATGGAAGAACTTGACTGGCTTGCACCGAGTCCTGACCTTAACCTGATAGAACATGTTTAAAGCAGAGGCTGCGAGCAAGGCCTTTTCGCCCAACATCATAGCCTGACCACACAAATGCACTTCTGGAAGAATGGTCAAACATTCCCATAGACACACTGCTAACTCTTGTGGCGAGCCCTCCCAGAAGAGTTGAAACTGTTATAGCTGCAAAGGATGGGCCAACTCAATACTGACTGGGATGCCATTAAAGTTTATGTGTGTGTAAAGCAGGCGTCCCAATACTTTTATACAATGTAGTTTAGTTAACATTAAGAACACGTGGCACATGTATCATTCAACATTAGTACAGTATTAAAGAACAGATGATTAGGGCAACAAATAAGCACCATACCTGTAATATATACTTTTAAAGTTCATGTACGTGTAAAGGTAGGCATCCCAATACTTTTGACAATATAGTGTATATGAATTTTTTGCTTTGACAGATTTATAAGAAAAAAAAAACATAAAAAGAAACTAGTTTTGCTTTCTTTTTATTAATTTAACACTTTAACTCACAATCATAACATGTTTGTATCATACTTTTACATTTTTAGAATACACTTGTAGCATTAAGAAAGAAAATTGCCGGAATAAAGCAACTGCACATGTTAGCAATAAATACCAAATGTTGATATTTACAGATTATGGCACAAAATGCAGGTGTAGTGCCTAGGTACAATACTTTATTCTTCCTTGGCATTATGGACTTAATTTAAAATAGGCCTAATCACCTTTATTTTAAAGTAGACATAACTTATAACAATTGATTCATTAGTGCATTCAGTAATGACTATACAGTATATTGTTTATGTTTCAAAACGGTATCTGTCTTTTTTTTCTGGCTGTAAAAAAGTAAAAAAATCAAGCACTGCAGTTATAACGTACAAAGGTCCCATGCTTTCTGCAGGACAAAGGCTGTTGAAGTTGGTGAGAGGATGAAACTAATGGACAGATGTCTTTTGACAATCTAGTTAATTTGGCATCACGGTAAATATTTTCCACACAAATAGATCGTTTTTTAAACAATTTTTGAATAAAATGGAAAAACACATTTTTTTGGGGAGATCAGGTATATTAGTCAATCATTTTGTAAATAATAAGTTTATTGAAGAAACTATATTATTTAGCTAAAATACACATTTATACTGTTTAGGCAAGTATCCCTACAAGTTACTCAAAAGTAAGCAATAACAGTGGATTGCAGCACCATACTATTACATAGAGGCCACCATGTGCCAGTCAAGACACATTCCATTGAATTCAGTTTTTAGCGAATATCAAATTTTAACAAATTTTACAATGCCCTGACAACTGAACACTGGCTGGGCATAGAGGTTCTTTGTGGTCCACAATATTTTAAAGCTATTTTAAAGCTAATTATCCATGACTGCTTTTTTATACCTATGAAACACAAGCATATTGACAGTGAATCCCCATGTGATGATTCCTCTCTGATTGAGACTGAAGCCGCGTACACACTGCAGAGACGGGCAGAACACATCGTTCCGCCCGTCGAGGTTCTCTGCCGGCCGTCGAAATCGGCTACCCGCCCGTCGGGAATGGCAATCAGCCATTCATCCAGACGGGCCGTCGAGCAAAAAGAGAGCGTGCTCTCTATGCGCTCGACGGGATTCCCGACGGGCGGGGCAAGCCAGGAGCGTACACACGGCCGAGGTTCTCGCTGGAATGCAGCTTCCAGGGAGGTTCTCGCTGGTTTCCAGCGAGAACCTCGGTCGTGTGTACGCCACCTAACACATTATTGAATAGGTGACTCCTGGTTCGCATACTTTACTTAGCTCAGTGAACATCCACTTTTAAACTGAACACTCTTTACTCCACTATTGAATCAAACCATCAGATTTCCATTGTAAAAATAATGAAAACTAGTGCCTTTAAATAACAGCCATATGGTTATTGATTTAGAATAGGGGTCTCCAAACTTTCTAAACAAAGGGCCAGTATACTGCCCTTCAGACTTAAGTGGGGTTGGACTGTGGTCTTTGGTAGTAGAAAAGGTTCTGACGTCAGTGGGAATAAACATCTTTGGTGTCTGTGGGAGGAATAGCATCCCATTGTTGGTGTGATTGGGCCCCTCTGTTAGTATCATTGGGAAGAATTGTGGCCTATTTTTGGTGTCATTGGAAGAAATGCTGCTCCTTTATTGGTGTCAGTGGAGGGAATCATGCCCCGTTGCTGGTATTAGTGGATAAAAGAAGGGAAAGGCCAGATAAAAGCAAGCAAAGGACCCCAGTTTGGAGACCCCTGATGCTATGCATTATTGTTTAATAATGCACGGGGTATTCTGTTTTGCTAGCCTTTCATGATGTACTAATTATCCCAGAAGAATATGTTATGTGCTATATGGCAATGCATTTGGTAAGAGGCATCAAAAAGGCTGCTTTAAATTCTATAAACAAGACTTATCCAAGTAACTTATCAACAATTACGAAGACGCAATACTGCAAGGAAACTCTTAGGTTAATGTAATTCACGTCCTGTAATTATAGTAGAATTAGTGGAGACTTTGAATTGGTGGGGCATTATAAGCAGGACAACATCGTTTTATCAGCTTGAAAGGTAAACTGTGTGATGATGTCCTATTGGGGAGCTGTATTTCTTTGACACAACTTTGGGGTGTTTACAAATACAATGTTTAATGGGTAGCTTGTTTGAATTGTAGGCCAGTTTGGTTCAGTTCTCCCCTTATACGAGCTGAAATGATTGTAATAATTGTAAAAATCTGTTTGCAGGTCTGCATAGAAACCAATCATCTTCCAAGCTTTTTTCGTCAAAGCTTAATTGAACAAACCAAGGTTAGAAGCTGATTGGTTACTATGCAGAGCTGCACCAAATGTTGTACTCTCCAGCTTTAGTAAATCAACCCCTAGATCTAATTATGGGCCTTTTCTGTAGGGTAGTACAAAGAGCATCAGTGAGATCTAGTAAAAAAAAAACATATTTTTTATAATTATTGCAATCATTTTAGCTCGTATAAGGGGAGAAATGATTGCTGAACCAAACTGGTTTTAATTGGTGGGTGTAGAAAACTGGAAAGGCAGGATATGCAGATTAAAGATATTTAAATCTGCTATTGACACTGTTTTAAATGAATTTGACAAAGACACAATAAAGGTCAAATGCATTATCCAGCTCTAGTGCAATATTACTACATTGTATTTTAAGAAATAAAGTTTTACTTTAAAATACATTTTATGTCAGAGGTTATGAGAATCTTTTTGAAAGTCGATTCATAATTTTATTGCAATGGATTGCTGAAACTTGCACAGTCTCATGCTATTTTCCTATAATTATGGATTTTTTTTTTATATTGTCCATTACTCTAGCTGTAATTTAAATTGTAAGATACATCAAAGGACTACACCTTTACAAAAAATTGCTTAGCTGTAGAGATAATATGCTGTCCCATATTGTAAATATGGTGCTCAATATGTCATGCTTTGAATAAATGTATAGTCCTATATGAATTACTGGGTGTGTTGGCTACTTATTTGTTGTTCTATACTGTAGAAGGCCCAAATTCTTAAAAACAAAAAAACCCTAACTTTATTTTAAGTTCACCATAGTTTGGGATGGGATATATCAAAATTAAAATGTGAATAGATACTGCGCTGTACCTCAAATTAAAAAAAAACTGAAGTGATGCTGCAACTTATATGTGAGACACACACATCAAAATAACAATAAAAACAAAAAAGCTGCACAAAGAAAATTCTTGAATCTGTGTATAAGTGTATAAAAGAATGATTCAAATGTGAAAATACACACACATCTATATGATCAACTGGTGCTCATCAATCCTTGAGTAGTAAAAAAAAAAAGGATGAGCAATAATGGGCTGCTAGCCCTTTAAATTATGCGAAAACACACTGAAATGTCCACAGTAAAAAAAAAATGAATGAAAAAATCCCCCAACCAGAGGAAGAATCCAAACAACAAACAAAAATAGTTCTTAAATGAAGATCCACGGTCATCGCGTACTGTGCCAGTCCCGGAAGCTACGGGCTGTGATCGAGAGCCGGCCAGCTGGTGTACATATTGTATCGCCTGAATATATTCATCCGATTGCCATTCAAACACCCGGTGAGGTGAACGTGTGAGCTGGATATTTGGCGAATTAACCCTTTCACTGAGATACAGAGACCTAAGGCTGGGAGACCAATCTTATGCATGTGTGATCCCTTGTAATTAAGGGATCATACAATCTGGTAAGCGGCTAATACCCGATGGTGGAGGATTTCTTTAATTCACGCTTTTCTGGGTGCTATACATCTGTCACCGTGGATCTTCATTTAAGAACTATTTTTGTTTGTTGTTTGGATTCTTCGTCTGGTTGGGGTATTTTTTCATTCATTTTTTACTGTGGACATTTCAGTGTGTATTCGCATAATTTAAAGGGCTAGCAGCCCATTATTGCTCACCCCTTTTTTTCACTACTCAAGGATTGACGAGCACCAGTTGATCATATAGATATGTGTGTATTTTCACATTTTAATCATTCTTTTATACACTTATACACAGATTCAAGAATTTTCTTTAGGCAGCTTTTTTTTATTTTTTTTTATGGGATATATCAGTGTGACCACTATTGTAGAACTGCTGATTGCTAGCATAGTGTGCTGAAAATCTGACAATCTGGAGACCTGAGTTTGGGTCTTAACCCACAAATAATATTATGTTACAGTAAACATATTGTGGATATTGTGTCATATCACATTATCATAATCCAAAAGAAAATTCACATTCTAACAGCTTGAAACAGCATGTTCAATTTAATGTTTACTACATAACACAAGTATGTAAGTCAACTAAAATCAAGACCTTTAAAATTAAAAAAACTGAATTCAACAGACCAATATTCTATGATAAGACCACTTGTAACAGAAAATATTAAATATTCAAGCTTTTTTTTTTTTAAACTGCCTATATTTGGGTCTTTTGGTTTTATAATACAAAACTAGTAGAATCTTTGGACATAATTCATATTACCTTCTGCCACAGAATTGAATAAAATAACTACAGATACTTGTAGTAGTCCATAATTTACTTCAGGTTAATCGTTTTCCAAATGTAGTTTAGAATTTGATTGATTAAAAAAATATGATTACATTACTATATAATCAAATGCAGACTTTTACTAGGTCACTTTTATATCAGTTTAGTTTTAAGAACACAGATACATTTAGTTCTAACTCATAAACTTTAGTTTGATAACCAGGTAACTAGATAACAATTCTATTATTTGCCATATTATTTGCGTCATTTGCTTATTGTTTAAACATTTAGCTACACTTTTCATTAATTGATTCCTTAGCTTTTTTGTCACAGTTATTGTATATAAAATATATATTGAGCTAAAAACTGCTGGTGTCTTCACATTTCCTGAGTTTTCTATTCAAGCAAACATATTGGATATACGGAACCTATAAAACAGAATGTTTTGGACTTGTATTCTTCTTGTAAATTTGTATTATTATGGCTGTTGTTAAGAACTAAGAGTGCATAATTACAATTACTGTTATAATTTCTTGAACCAAATCTGCCAATGTCCCTATTGCAGTACCCATTGTAGTAGTTATCAAGCAAAAACTTGGTAATATTATTTATGGTATTGAAAGATCTGTAGACCTATAACAAATCTTCTTGTGATTTGACAGAAGTTGAGAAATGCATATTGGATTTCCATATGGCATGCAGCTACAAGAAACTGTCTGTTCCTTATAGTCAACCATATCAGGCTGGAGAAAGGCAGGAGAGAAAATTAGTGCTTTCTCCCCCACCCTAAGCGTTTACATGGCAGACACACCATTTATTTTTAGATATTTTCACATGTATGACAATATTCTAAAAAAATTATACATAGAGAGACAAGTGTCTTGTTTAAATGACAAATGATATTTTAAATAATTTTTTACCTAAAGCCAAAACATATCTTCCCATTTTAGATGACATAGATGTCTCTGTGGAATCTTCTCCGTTACCTTCTGCCCTGTAGACACAGCAGGAAGTAAGAGGAAATCTTGCATAGCTGAAGGAAATCTTTGCTTAAGCCTCACACACGAAAAAAAAAAAAAAGGACTAAAAATTTTGACGCGATTGTACTATAAACTGATCATTAGTACACAACTATCATCCGAAATTCTCCGAAGGGACAAAGACAAAAAATGTTCTCGTATGATACCATATCGTACAATTTTCATTTAATCAGTACAGTTTTTGTCCGAAAATACAATACAAATATGTTATATAACTTCCAATTTTTTTTGTCATATGAGAGAAATGCCGTACTTTAGTAACCTACTGTATTTGAATTTGATATGGAGACTAGCATGCACATTTTTTTTTTAAAATGGATCATTCGTCCGTTAACCTCCTCATGTGTACCAGGCTTTAGTCAGTTGTCTCAAGAACAAAAGTTCCCATTGGAAGATTTCCCTTCACCTACTGCTCTAGTAACAGCTCAAAATTTGGATTTGCTTTCAGTTTCTTTGACATTAGTCACCTGGAGAAATGCAGATGGTGATTCTTCCAAGTGGGGGCAAAGACAGTAATAAAAACAACCCAATGAAGATTTTACCCCTTCACAACTATCCAAAACTAAATCACAAAAATCTTTGCTTTCATACACTATAGGGGTGTATACTTTATATAAAATGTATACATTTATACTTATAAAGTAGATGTTACATTTACTAAACATTCACTGCAGGTGTATCCTCCTGGTGGCTAATTCACTCACAGTGAATATTTAGGTGAATGTTGCATGCACTGCTTCATAAAAATGCTTGTTTCATAAAGTTTGTTTTGTTCTTTATGACCAAAAAAATTAAGTAGCACGGCCCTCAAATTTTGCACTCATCTACTCGCATTTTGCGAGTGGAAATTGGTTTCTGGCGAGCGTGGGCTGCCCCTGAGCGGGGGGCAAGCACCACTGGTAGGTGGGGTTGAATGGGAGCCCTTCTCCCAGCGATCATCCCGGGGGAAGAGAGAGTGGAGAAAGAGGAGAGAACGACTGGATTAGATTGGGGATTGCCGACTGTAGCAGCTTACATTGGAATCGCTGGAATTGGACAGGCATTCTGTTTGTCACAGGTTCCAGGTCAGAAGGCGGGGCTGTGTGTGATGGCGTGCGGATGGCAATTCTAATGTAAACCGTGACGGTGGACAATCCCCGCTATGTGATGATCTGGCCGCCCTCCCACTTCCTCTGCACAGGTCATGCTGCAATGGTGGGCACAGGTGAGGCTGCATTGGTGGGCACATGTGAGGCTGCATTGGCGGACACAGGTCACGCTCCATTTATGGTCACAGGTGAAGCTGCAAAGATGGGCACATATCAGGTTGCATTGATGGACACAGGTCATGCTGCATTGATGGGCACAAGTGAGGCTGCTTTGATGGGCACAGGTGAGGCTGCGTTGATAGGCACTGAAGTGTCATTTCATGAGATAATTTACGAAGGTGTGTTTAGGGGCGGAATTAGGGACGGAGCAAGGTAGGGGTTGGGTGGGGCAACTGTTGGCGAGTAACCCTTAAGGCCTGGCTAGTAGCTTAGGACTTGAAATTGTGAGCCCTGAACTAGCACACACATGTTGTTTTTCTTCATAGCAAGAGAAAATGAAATCAATTTAAACACTATATTAATTACTGCATTTTTTCCAAGCCCAAAGATTTATTGCTCACTTCTGTGTACTTCAGGAACTAGCCAGTAGCGTTCATTTGTTAATAACAGGGATAACTAATAATGGTATATAAAATGTGTATTTTAAAATAGAGATCATGCTTTATCACAAAACGTGTGCAATAATGTATTTAACTGTGTTTACAGAAGGTTTCAATGGCTACACATATTTCCGCAACCCCATAGATCTCAGTTAACCTCAGCTAACATGACACATTTCATGGACAAAAAATGAGTAATCTAATACAAAACCAAGCCAGGGAATAGATGTATTTATAAAACGTTGTATGAGGTCAGGGATGCAAGGTATACAGTAGATACACAGTTGGTCCTTAAAATGAATCAAAGCAACCTGAAACACTCCATTTGGCCATATCAATGTTCAAGAGGTTATAGTTACAACCATTTATTGCTTGAAAATCCATAATCAAAAAACTGCATGTAGTCATAAAATATTTTTAAATGTCTTTTTTCTTATGACATGCAAAATGTCTTTTCCTGGGCTATATGTCCCCAAAGAATGTCTTGGGTAACTTCATTAGAAAAAAAATTCAACTGCTTTTTGGTAATTGTTCTTATAAATAAACTCCAAGCATACATATCTGATGTATAATGCAATAAAAGAGCCAGACACGGTGTACTGTTGAAGTGCTTGACACTGTAAAATAAGTAAATATTCAAATGAATAAGTAGTCTTGACAATAATAGCATTGATAAATAAATAAATAAATACACCAAAGAAAAATAAACAAAAATAAAACCACGCTATCCCAACCATACATATGATAATAATAAGTTATATATGTGAAATGAATGAATATTGAAGTGAAATATAAATGCCTTTGTCAACATGGTGGATATTTGATCACCTTGAAATACCATCCGGTGATTTGTGGACTGACATCCATCTACTCACTTCACTACTTATGGACTTTTCCTTTTGATTTTCACTCATACCTTATACATTATTAGGTTTAGTCATTATAGAGTGACTTCTATGTTGTTTTTTCCTTCACTTTTCATAGAGTGTTATTTTTCACTTATATTTCACTTCAATATTCATTTATTTTACATGTATAACTTATTATTATCATATGTATGGTTGGGATAGCGCAGCTTTATTTTTGTTTATCTTGGATGTGATGTCAGAAGCCTACCCAGACTAAAGACCGTCACTTAAGTGACACCCAATGTGACACCCATAACTATTTCCCTAAACTAAATTTCCCTAAATTCCCTAAACTCTTGACACTAATGTTTGCTTAAATGCTACAAATAATTATTCAGTTTCAATAAATTTACATAACATAAACAATGCACAGAGATACAAAGAAACTTCAAACATATGGAAGTACACATCAAAGCATAGTACATAGTACACATAGACAAAACCCAGTGCAAGCTCAATGAGGTATCACTTGCGATATAAGGAGACACATTGTAGCTGAAACCACACTGGAAATCTGTTAACAGGATAGAGTATATACTGCAGACAGCGGCGGAATTATCAGTGTCGCGGCAGTCGCCGTTGCGACTGGGCCCTGTAATTCCGCCAAGTGCAGGGGGGCCCGCCACCCGCCAGTGTGAGGTGCTGTTCGTTCCGATCAACTACACAGGCTCAGGTTGCTAATACTCACTCGGGGCCCCGCGCCGCCGCTAGAGGTCCGCGGCCGGCGGAGATAATGTCTCCGCCGGCGGCCATTTTCCTGAAGACCAGCCATGCCTGCTCTGATACAGCTGCGTCGCCTGGGCAGACAATGGGAGATCAGGGAGAAAGTAAGTGCGGGCCCCCTGTAACCTGAATAGGAGGAGCGGTGGGGTGGCTGCATTATAGAAGACTCATTCTCTCCATCGTCCTCCCACGGTCTCTGAATGCCTGCTCCTGCTCCTCTCCCTCTCGCAGGCATTCAGGTACTGCGGGAAGAAGATGGAGAGAATGATTCTTCTATATGCAGCCACCCCACCGCTCCTCCTAATCTGCTTATCTCTGCTGCCCCCACAGTGCTTTCTAAACACAGTGCTATCTAGCCCCCCCCCCAGTGCTCTCCACCTCCCCCATGCTCTCCGCTGCCCCCTGTGCCCTCAACTTCTCCCCCAGTGCTATCCAGCCCCCCCTGTGCTCTCCACTTCTCCCCCAGTGCTATCCAGCCCCCCCTGTGCTCTCCACTTCTCCCCCAGTGCTATCCAGCCCCCCCTGTGCTCTCCTCCTCCCTCCTGTGTTCTCCACCTCTCCACCTCCCCCCCATGATCTAGGCTGCTCCCCAGTGCCCTCCACCTCTTCCCTTGTGTTTTTTTACCTCCCCCTGTGCTCTCCGCCTCCCTACATGCTCTACGGTCTCCCCCTGTGCCCTCCGCCTCTCCCCCTGTGCTCTCCACCTCCCCCATGCTCCACGCTGCCCCCCTGTGCCCTCTGGCTCTCTCCCTGTGCTCTTTTCAATTCCCCCTAATTCTCTCCAGCCCCCCCAGTGCTCTCTATTCCCCCAGTGCTCTCTATTCCCCCAGTGCTCTCTATTCGCCCCAGCGCTCTCCAGCCCCCCTCTTCACTCCACCTCCCTCCTGTGCTCTCCACCTCCCCCATGCTCTACGCTGCCCCCTGTGCCCTCTGCCTCTCCCTCAGTGCTCTCTAGGCCCCCTAGTGCTCTCTAGCCCCCCCTATGCTCTACGCTGCCCTACGCCTCTCCCTAGTGCTCTCCAGCCCCCCCATTGATCTTCACCTACCCCCTGTGCTCTCCACCTCCTCCCATGCTCTCTGCTGCCACCCCTGTGCCCTTCGCCACCCCCCAGTGATCCCCACCTCCCCCAGTGCTCTACAGCCCCCCATGATCTCCGCCTCCCACCTGTGTTCTCTGCCCCCATGCTCTCTGTCCCACCCCGTGTTTTTGCTTCCCCCTGTGCTCTCCAGACCCCTATGCTCTCCAGTCCCCTTGTGCTCTCCTCTTCCTCCCTGTGTTCTCTGCCTCCCCCGTGCTCTCACCCCACCCCATGTTCTCAAGGTTCTTCCCTGTGCTCTCTGCTGCCCCTGCTCTTTCCCTGTCCCCTCGCCCCCTGCACCTTTGCAGGGTTTCCCCCTCCCCTCTCCCAGGGGATCTGTCAGGATGGAGAGTGGAGAAGGGGCCGGGTTAAGAAGTCATGGGCTGCTCATTCCAAAATGGCCGGGCCTATTTTTTGTCCTAGTCCAGGCCTGCCTGAGATGTAAGGAAGCACTCCGCTGGGGACACCTGAGATGTAAGGGGGCACTTCGCTGGGGACACCTGAGATGTAAGGAGGCACTTCGCTGGGGACACCTGAGATGTAAGGAAGCACTCCGCTGGGGACACCTGAGATGTAAGGAGGCACTTCGCTGGGGACACCTGAGATGTAAGGAAGCACTCCGCTGGGGACACCTGAGATGTAAGGAGGCACTTCGCTGGGGACACCTGAGATGTAAGGAGGCACTTTGCTGGAGACACCTTAGATGTAAGGAAGCACTCCGGTGGCTGGGGACAGTGACATCAGGGCGCCTACTGATTCTGCATTATGGTGAGTTGAATAATTTCATTCTATATTACCATGTGATAATAGAAATAATGCGCTTCAATCATCCTGACACCATAACAACCATGGTGCCGGGATGATTGAGGTGCCAACACTAGAATTTTGGAGTATTTTTATCTGCTGATTGTTAAACACACCCCGGACTCTGTACGTAGCACAACTTTAACCAGTGGCGGAATTATCAGTGTCGCAGCAGTCGCCATTTCGACTGGGCCCTGTAATTCAGCCAAGTCTGGGGGGGCCTTCACGCGCTTGTGTGAGGTGCCCGCCCGCCAGTGTGAGGGGTCCACCTGACTGTCAATTCACTGTGGAGGGGGGGGGCCCTTCATGATTTCTTGCACCGGGGCCCTGAAGACTCTAGTTACGCCACTGACTGCAGAGAAAGGAAAGACAATAAATGTAGACAAAGGCAGAGAAAAAAATTAACAGCAACAGAGAGAAGAGTAAGTGAAGCTGGGTGGAGGTAGGCAAGTTAGGTCGGGAAGTTTGAGTAAGGCCATTGCGGAAGTCGCCACTTGAGGTGATGCTTCAACCCTCTGTACCACTGAATTGTCCATAGGGTGTCATTGAAATCTTCTGAGCATGAGTGATCCAGGGATTCCAGATCTTTTTTATTTATTTTTTTACTTTATCATGGAGAATGACTTCCAACTTTACATTACACAGATATCATGACATTTTTTGTTTAACTTGTGTTACAGTCAGGTACCAGAACATCATGGACTTGACAAATCTTATTGACAGCTGTAAAAATGAAGGTCAGAAACATAAACTGGCCAAGAGTACAGTCAGGTGATTTAAGATTCAGTAGAGCTTCACAGAAATTCTTAGGCCGCGTACACACGATCGAATTTATCTGCTGGAAACGGTCCGACGGACCGTTTGAGCAGACAAATTAAATCGTGTGTACGGGCGGACAGAGAGGTTTTTTCAGGAGACAAATTTTAAAGCATGCTTTAAAATCTGTCTGCTGGGAACCCGTTCATCCGACATGTCTGCTGGATAGTACACTAACCAGCGGACATATCTGCCCGCACATGCGTCGAATGGATTTGACGCATGAGTGGACGTTTTTTACTTTTTACTTTTTTTCCTGGTGCGGTGACATGGCGGCATCAACGTCACCGCCACGTCACCGCGCTGTCTGCGGGCGGGGATTTTGGTTTGATCGTGTGTACACGATTAAACCAAAATAGCCCAGCAGACAAATCCGATCAAATCGGTCTGTCAGACCGATTTGATCGGATTTATTTAGTCGTGTGTATGCGGCCTTTGTGATACTGGAGGTTAGCATAGTATAAACTAACTGGTAGGCCTCGTACACACGAGCGGACAGATTTGTTTCTAGGACACTTGTACCATATATGTACTTAAATGTCCAGCTACTCCACAACCCCAGAAACAACAGTCTGAGGTTCTCTAGAGTACCATATACCATGTATACATTCATTTTTAGTAGGCCTTATTAAAAAATGACTTCAGTAATCTGTGCGCAATTGTGTACCAAATCTGGGGCTCGTGCAAATCATTCAGCACACTCACAGCACAAAGTCATTTTGTGTACATGTGTCAACAACCATGATTGCTGCTAAACATGACAAAGTACTTTTCACTACACTCCATAAAAAAACAAATACCTTCATGAAGCACAATGCAAAATAGTAAATTAAATGTTCCCTTGATTAAAATAAATCATCACAAAATATAGTATATATTAACACAAAAAAAATGTCCATACTGTATATTGCAATCCAATGAATAAAGTCGTCCACCAATGTGCTGCGAAATTCTCAATATCTTCAACTCCAATTTAGTGCAATACATGCAACCACCCAATGCTCGTATTAAACTCTCACCTTATTTTTTTGACCTTGATAACAAATCAAGGTCATATATGCACTTGTTGTCTGTCTATGGGCTATCTGAACTTTGCTCCTCCACTGGCTAATGTTCGCCTCTGGCAGCACCGCACTCACAGGCAATTTGCATGTAAAAACTGAATGGGACCAATAGTGCTCACTGAATAACACACTATAATTAGAAACTCATACAATTAACAATCACATAAAAAAATCACCCAAATTGATATAAACCAAGCTCTCTATAAAGACATGGGTACATTCTCCTTCATACTACAAAGCTCGAGGGCTCCCAGGGTGTCCCCATTTTGTTTTTACATGAAAAAGCCTGTGAGTGTGGCACTGCCAGAAGATAACAGCAGGAACAAAGTTTAATTGAAGCACTGGGTGTATTGCACAGGTTGCACTAAAAAGGAGTGGAAGAGATTGAGAATTTCACATCACATTTATGGAGGACTTTCTTTATTTGATTACAATATATTTTTATTTGTGTTAATATATATTTTGTGAAGTTGTGTAATGAATTATTTTATTCAAAGGAAATTGTTATTTATTATTTTGCACATCAAGGTATACATCAAGGTATTTATGTATTTTATGTCCCAAATCTGGGTCCACTGGTGCATCTCAAGGGAAACACCAAAATCCTTTTCCCATTGGGAAGCATAAGAAGGAGGACATACAAAGTTGATCTGCAGAAGAGAACCATAGATTGAGGATACTATACCCTTGGATAGAGTATTATGATTTTGTGTTGCCTTGTTCATATTAGTTAATTGTAATTTTTTCTTTTGAACCTTTTTTCTTTTTAAACCTTCCCGGATAACCGTGTTGCATAAGGTAATTTCTGTAGGGTGAGTTTGGTACGGCCGTGTTGCTGATTCCCTCTCTACCAATGAGAAGCTTATGGGTAATTTTTGGGGAAAGTGATCTGGATAACACAGGATGCTGTTAAAGGGCTGATGGGTGCCATTTTCTTAGACCCACAGGACAAGGCCTCCTATCTTGGTGTTTTAAGCTTTGACCAGACAAGTCCATGGCTTCCAGGGAGTCGGGGCCAACTACACAGTGTGAGAGAGCAGCTCAGACTTCTGAAAGGCTCAGCTTTTAGCTTTGTTATCCGCAGGTGAAATGACGTTAGATCAGGTACTTTGCTATAGCTTTTTTAGCGTTTTAATGGCATAAATGTATGGAATATTACATATTTTTTACATTTTGCTATAATAAATATCCCCAAAAAAAGAAATAAAAAAAAATTTTTTTTCCTCAGTTTAGGCCGATACGTATTCTTCTATATATTTTTCGTAAAAAAAAATCGCAATTAGCGTTTATTGATTGGTTAGCGCAAAATTTATAGTGTTTACAAAAAGGGGGTAGTTTTATGGGATTTTTATTAATATTTTTTTTTTACTAGTAATGGCGGCGATCAGCGTATTTTTTTCGGTACTGCGATATTATGGCGGACACATCGGACACTTTTGACACATTTTTGGGACCATTGGCATTTTTATAGCGATCAATGCTATAAAAATGCATTGGATTACTATAAAAATGCCATTGGCAGTGAAGGGGTTAACACTAGGGGGCGGGGAAGGGGTTAAGTATGTTCCTGGTGTGTTCTAACTGTATGGGGAGGTGGTCTCACTAGGGGGAATCACTGATCTTCCGTTCATACATTATACGCGCGCGCCCCCTAGTGGCCGAAAAAGATAGGACGTAGAGCTACGTGCTCTCGCCCAGCAGTGCCACCGTCCCGCAGTAATATGACGGCGGGCGGTCGGCAATCAGTTAAACACAAAATAAACAGTAATTATGAGGACTGGGAGATGTAAAGAAGAGCAGTCTGGAAGAAGACCTGGGGAGTAGGAGAGGGCTCGATAGCACCTGGAATACTGGAAGAAGGACCTTGACCAGAGGATGACACTAAATCTATACTGCAACCCAAGTTAAGTAAGAATTAGTGTATGCCTACCACATACATTGTCAATGTTTGTTTGATAGGAAGGATAGATAGCTTGTACATGTGTATATTTTATGCATTTTTGTAGCTCAATGTATTGTTTTCCTAAATTTGTGAGCAATTTGTATGCACTACATTCTTGTTTAGTAAAGCATAATAATATGGTACATAGGTTTTTATGCTTCCTTGCTGCAAAGTAACCTTAGAAGACAAAGCAAAATATCAGCAACCATCACCTAGACTGGAGCATTGCAAAACCTAATAATTAATGATTATTACCAATTAATAATTAATAATTATTATTTAGCCTCTCTCCAGACTAAATTTGTGTTACATTACTACATTTATTCACACATTGACAGGCTCTTAGGACACATGCTACTTTAATAACTGAACTGCTCAGCTGCTTTTTTCTTAGTTACAGATTTAATTCCAGATATCTCTTACCTCGACAGCTACGTCCATCGTCCTGCAACGTCCCTGTAACACAGCTACATATAGGTCCATCTAGTCTGCTTGTACAGATCTGTTCACATCCCCCGTTTTCCTCACACCAGTCCAGACCTATAATGCAAAAAGAAGATCTATTCACAATAAAACAGCTTCTAATAATTCTACATTTATGAGCCATGTATAAACGGCAGCATTTTTTTAATTAAACTCTTCCGTTTCATATGATTTTCTAAACATTAAAAATAGACTGAGAACTAATACTTGTCTGAGCCTACCACAAAAAAATGTTCATAGAAATAATCAGATGCATGTAAAAGATTCTCTGCGCTTAGATCCATACAGTAAAAACTATAGAATGAATCATTGGCAAAAATAGCATTCTTGGTGTCTGTGAAAGCATTTATTACCATTTCATAATATTTCCTATTCCTAATATGCTGTACCATGTACTTGAATGAAAAAGTGTCCTATTCTCTTTATTTGCCCTTCTAGTGTACAAGAGAAAAACTGTAATAGACCAAGATCCAGCACCTCAGACCTACATCTTCCAAGCAATAAAATATGTCACAGACCTGTTTCACATGGTTTTCATTTTCAGAGCTGTCAGCAAGCTTTGTTGAGACATTTAAAGTACAATTCAAAACCTGTATGTAAAGTTTAAACACAGATCCTAATGGAAGTGTTGGTTGCAGCTTTAAACAAGCTGCTATTAGGCCTCAGGATTCCTGGAATTTGTTCAAAGCCTGCTAAAGTCTGCTAGTAGCTTTCGTAAAGAAACAATCAACACTCCTATTAGGATTTGTGTTCAACGTATAGAAACTGGATGTCAGGTCACCTGAGGCCAGGTGACAGATACACACCGTTGGGCTCAGGAGTACACCGCTAAGGTAGTGGACCCTGACTGATGCGGATGGAACTCTTGGTGGTTAAGGAAGGCAGGTCCACTGGAGCACCAACACGGATCTAGAGCATAAGATACCCCAGGGTACGGCGGCTAAGAGCCAGCAGGTGTTCACCAGAGCCTCTAGTGGTGAGGATGGACTGCACTGCAACTGGTTCTAGGTCGCTACCCCCAGGGTCTCCATGCTCACGCTCACAGTAGGCTACAGGAGGAGAGAGAGGAAGTAGTAGCCCAGGATAACAAGAGATAGTAAAGAGATAAGCCAAAGGTCAGAGCACTAGAAGACAAGGATAAACTTAGAACACGCCAAAGGTCAGGGTCACAAGCAGGCAGGGATAATCGAGAACAAGCCAAGATTGGTAAAACAGAGACAGACGTAGAGCACACGGCAAGCAGGAAACAGGAAACCAAACACACAATATTGCACAGTAAGGCAGGCTTGGAGAGCACGGTGTTAAATAGTGGTTCCTGTTGAGGCTAGGGTAGAACCACACTAATGGCCCATACACACGATCCGACTATCGGCCGATGGATTGTACGACTTTTTTCGCTTAATAATCGCAAGTAAAGTAAAATAGGTTATTAAACTCACGAAAACTCTCGTACGACAGAAAAAAAAGATCGGAAGTCATGTCATGTGTTGTAATGTATTTGTATTGTATTGTCGGACGACGGCTGTACTGACTAAACGAAAATCGTACGATCTGACATCGTATGAGGAAAATTTTCGCGCATGTCCGATCGAAAAATATCGGATGAACGGTCGTGATCGGCTCTCGAAAGTAGTGTACACACGATCCGAAAATCGTACGATCCATCATCGGACGATCGTTTTCGTCCGATATTCAGATCGTGTGTATGGGCCATAAGGGAAGATTACCTAACCATGCAGGTGTGAGAGAACAAGCCCTAAGGCTGATACACAGATCAGGTAAGAGACAGACAGAGCATGTAAGTATTACTGCGTCATGACACTGGAATTAAATGGTACTTTAAAAGCTTCAAAATAGCTTGCTGAAAGCTCTGCAAATGTTTTGACAAAGCTTGCTGTTCATGCTGCTCTTATACAAGCTAAAACCCACGTGAAACAGGCCAAAGCTTCAAAACCTTTCCTAATCTAACCAAAACTAAAAAAGGGGATTGACTATACATACACTTTAAGTATCTGTTTTACTCTGTTCTATGTAAAACTTAAAGCACTGGGGGGGGCGTGGTTTGCCTTGGAGAGAGATGGCCGCATAGCTCTAGAGCTCCGACTGACCACAGCCATAACTTAGCTTATACTGGAGACCAACGCCGATTTCTGATCTCAAAGTTATGGGGACCTCTTCCCGACACTCCTCGGCATCCAGATCACGCTCACCGAGGGACATTGGAGGCAGGCAAAACCTACAAATCCCGGACATATTCCGGTCACAGAGACCCAACATGGCGGCGCGAGTCTCTACCTCAGACCCCTCACGCGCCTCAGAAGGGATTCTCCTCACACCTACAAGCCCAGCTCCGCCACCGCAGACCATCGCGGCTCCGATGGCCTCCCAACAACCCAGCTTGACAGATCTTCACGCGGTGGCGGCAGATATCAAGAACACCCTGTTCGCGGCCATCACTGATCTCCGCCATGAGATCCGCGGCATCACTAACAGGGTGCAAGAAGTGGAACTCATCACGGAGCGTCATCACACAGTCCTGAAAAAGGCTACCTGTAAACTGGATACCCACACCCTGCAGCTCCGGGACCTCCAGAGACACGTGGAGGATTTGGATAACCGTGGCCGCAGGCGGAACCTTCGCATACGAGGACTCCCAGAATCTGTGGAACCTGACAGGATACTGCCCTCGGTCACGGAACTCTTCAACCATATCCTGGAGAGGCCCCTGCAGACGCCCATCCCGATGGAAAGGATCCACAGGGCCCTGAGGCCCAGAGGCAAAGATGCGGACCCCCCCAGAGATGTAGTCTGCTGCCTGGACAGCTTCAAGACGAAGGAAGACATCCTGTGGAAAGCTCGTGGGAGGACCCGGCTGGAACATGAGGGGCACACGATCCACATCTATCAAGATCTCTCGGCGATCACGCTTAAACATCGCAGAGACCTCCGTCCGCTGTTAGAAATGCTACGTACCAGGGGAATCCAGTACCGCTGGAAATTTCCCTTCGCTCTGTCTGCCTCTCGCCTTGGCCACCAGGCCCTTCTCAGAGTCCCTGAAGATCTGGAGGATTTCTGTAGAATACTTGACATCCCGTATGTTGAACTCCCGCAATGGTACGCCGACTTTACCGGCCCGCATTTGATTCCTAACTGGACCGAAGAGGTACCGATGGAGGCCCAAGCTACCCGCTATCGCAGACGCCGATCGCCGTCCATCAACAGGCCTGCTCAAGCCTTACCGCCCGGTCACCACCCCTCCAGCCCGCAGGCGGCTCCACAACCCAGAAGAGCTCGCCGCGACTACTGAGACGGTACCGCTATCCGGCTCCCGGGACTTCCAGCTACAGTTCAGCTAAGTTTCCCTTCAATTACCTCTCCTAATCCTTCCCCCCTGTCTGGCCACCTACCTCCCATCCCTCCTTAGTCTAAACTCCTTGCCGCTTATCACCCTTTGCTCAACCGATCCTTCGGATCCACATAGCTGCTGACCATGCTACTGCGTATGACTTCCACTATGGACTGTCCCCCCCTGCTTCTATGGTGACTATCCACAATGTTCCCCTCACCCCCCCTCTTCTCATGTACGCCAGCTCTGATGCTTCATGATAATGGCGGAGTGCACTAGATTCTAAGGCAAGAGTCCCCACCGCCTGTTGCCGCTGCTGAGACCCTGCTTCTTCCCCCCCCCTCACCCCCTCCCAGGATCAAAACGGCCGTTTTTGCCCGATCTGCAATACCTACAGGACTATGCTTGCCCCCTTACTCCGCAACTGCTACCCCCAGACTGCTGTTTTCTGTGCCCTACGGAGACACTGCATGCACTGTACACCCTAATGGTCTGTGTTTCCCCTTGTTTATTTTTTCTTTCCTTTTTCCCTTTTCCCGGTTCCTGTTCCCCTTTTTCCTTTTTTTTTTTTTTTTCTTCTTTCTTCTTTCTTTTTTTTTTCCTTTCCCCCATCTACCTTGTAATACGCCTGCAGAAGACACCCTGCGCCTGAGCCAACGATCGCCACAGACTCCAGTCGAAATGACTCTGCTTAACCGATCCCTGCTGAAAGTCGTGATATCCGAGATGCTCCACACTGCAACGACAACACTCATCGACACCAGGCGACCAAAGATCGTTCCTACGACAGGCTTCTACTGATCGCTCAGGACAGGGTAGAGTTCGCCAATGCTTTCATACAATGTTTTCTTTTTTTTGCCTGGCTAGGTTGTATGCTCTTCTAAATTGTGCCTGCTCCCACTATCCTCATGTCTCTCCCCACTCCCATCCCCCCCTCCCTACCCATCCTTCCCTACCCATCCTTCCCTACCCGTCCTTCCCTACCCTTGTTTCTTCACTGCTCCCCGACCCTAGTTCCCGGGCCAGAGCTATCCAGCATAGGGATATATCCCGTCCTGCCAAAGCACGTGTAATGGATTGAATTGTTGAGAGATGGCCTTGTCTCCTTTAACGCTATAGGCTACGGAGCAGATGCCGGATGGCCATTGTAGCCACTATCCCGCTAGGCATTTTCTTCCGTTGGCAACGGCAGCCTACTGACTCTGTACCACCCTCACCCTCCCCCTTAATCTCTTCTCCTCCCAACGCAATTCTACCTCTCCCACCCCCCCGACCCCCTTTTTTCTCCCCCTATCCACCCTCCCCTCCCTCCCCGTCCCCCTCCCTCCTTAGTCTCCGCATCTCCGCATAAACTGCCTGGGAGCCAGGTTCCGGATTACATGCTGTACGTTCTACGAGGCTTACACGTCCTTAGGTGTGTTGGTAATGTTACTGCCAGGTTGACACTGAAATGTTTCTGAAAATGTTTTTACTTGTTTATTCTCGAAGTCATGAAAGTTTTGTCGCATTTTTCTCACTCATGGCAGCTGTCACTTGTTGTGGACAGACACACGTCACTCACTACCCTCCTACATATACGACCCTATAGCACACTCTGTCTTACCTGTAAACCTGTACCCACCAGACGGGGTTTGCACGCTCTCACTCCACCTCCTGACACATAGTCACCCATCATCAGAGATCTCTCGGTCCCCGTGCAATACACCTGTCCTACCTCTCTTATTATGGCTGTTGGTCGGTCACTCCGACTCCGGTTCCTCTTCTCCCGAGACTAGTCAACCCCCACACAGTGGCCCTTCTCCTGTTTCTACCCGTTGCACACACTACTGCTCTTCACGCCACTGACACTTTCCGGTTACCCCGCCTACGCGGGACTCCTACTACTAGACCGGTGAGGGACGGCTCACCGATCCCCGGTTTTTCTTGATCACTTTCTGCTAGACACCAACGACCAAGTGAACGGTTGCCCGCGCCCAATCCCCAGGGTACCCTCTCTTCTCCTACCGTTTTTCTTTTCACACATCTCACCACACGCGCCCCCCCGAACCTAACCCCCCCACAGCTCTCGGACCCCTTAACTAAGTACGCTCAGGACCCCCCGGTTCTCTGTGGATCCTGAAGACTCTCTCAGTACACTATCTGCCCTCAGCAATCAGTGAGGTAGTGAGGCAGGTGGATTAGCACAGGAGCTCCCACGGCGCACGTCTCCTAGGAGTAGGAGCGTGTGTGCTATAGCTCCAGGCAGGCTTAGGAGGCAGACAGGCAGAGTCCCTCCCGGCCGACCAGCCCAGTCCACTCTCCGATTTCCAGTCCAGCCCTGGAAAGTTCTGCGCCCCTGATCTCTCCGCTCCTCCAGCTCAGCTCCCTGGCTCTCACAGGTAAGAGCCCTCCACCAAAGCTGCTGACGGCTGTCCTTTTCAGGACAAAGCCGCAGCTATACAGATCTTCTTTGCTCCATTCCTTGGCCCCCTGCACTCCCTCACCTCCATCATCCTCAAGGGCCCCCTCCCGCCACCCTCCGCCACCACCTCGCGGAAATTTCCGCCGTTCCGGCGCTCATTCGGGTGCACCGCGCCAGGCCGTCCTGAATCGCGGGGCCGCGGTCTAGGAAAGACCGCGGCTTCACTTGCGGCCTAACGGCGCGCCGCTCCCCACGTTTCAGTGTCCTCACCCTGCTCCCAGGAAACCTCCCCCTTATCCCTGAAGGACAGTTACCCGGCCCTGTTGCTCACCCTTCACCCATTCAGCCCCAGATTACTCAGAGAAACCCCCTGTCAGCCCTCATCCCTGAGCAGGCAGCCACCAGACCAGCAACAAGCTCTCCCTCTCAGCCCTAGCCCCCCCCCGTCGTCCCAACACACAGAAGCTTGATCCAGGGGTTAACCGATCGCCTCTTACAGGGGTCAGGAAGGAATTTTTTTCCCCACCGGAGCATATTGGCCGAGCTCTGACAGGGTTTTTTTGCCTTCCTCTGGACCAAGCCAGGAGAGAGGCCAATTCCTCTCCCCACTGCCCCAAACCCACCCCCCCCCCCGGTGTATTGGCGATCATGACATGTCGGCAATATTCTGCCGATACCATTTGGAGTTTGAGGCAATGCGCCGCAATACTGCCAGCCATCACCAAAAAGGCCCTAAGAACTGAGCGACTATTGAGAATCGATCATAGATCGATGGTCAAACATTTCAGCCATTCACCCCAGCTCAAGCACATATCGTGTGCTCTGATCAACACAAGATCGGCAGTAAAACACCGACTTGAAATCCGCGACTTCATTCAACAAAAAGATCTAGACTGTCTTTTTATTACAGAGAGCTGGCTCACAGCCGACTGTAACACCATTCTGGGAGAATTGGTGCCAGAAAATTACCGTATTATAACGGAAAACAGAATAGGGCAAAGAGGAGGCGGCCTGGCGGTGATCCACAAGACTCATCTTACGATCACCAAACCAGTCCGCCAAAACCCTCTTCCATTCATGGAAACCCTTACTCTGCAACTGCAAGCAAATACAAAGGAGACCATCCACGTTCTGCTCTGCTATAGGCCGCCAGGCCCAAAATCGCAGCTGCTATCATCATGGACAGATTTCTTCTCCACTTATACCCTCATCAGCAAACATCTTTTGCTGCTCGGGGATTTCAATCTCTGGGCCAACTCCTCACTAGACCCCATTGCCGACGCCTGTATTGACCACCTGGAAGGATTAGGATTGCAGCAATTAGTATGTGGGCCCACACATGCTTCAGGTCACACACTGGATCTTATTTTCAGACAAGCTCTGGAAATAAAGATTTGGGAAAATGAAAAGTTGCCATGGACAGACCACCATGCAATTATATTCAGGATTTCCACCATCCCCCCTGCAACAAAAACATCAAATCCAGTGACAACACACTGGACTAGATGCCAGAAGAAGCTCCACTCGGAACTCTTCAAAACGACTTTAAGGAAAAAAATAGAAACAACTCAGCCGCATCAAACGGCCGTTGAAACACTGGAAGCCATTAACTCGGCTATGCTACAGTCAGCTGACTTGGTAGCGCCGAAACGAAGTACCCGCATCCGGAAAAACAACCGCAGCTGGTTTAACAACCAGCTGTCGTTACTGAAGCAAGAACGCAGAAGGGCAGAATCTGCCTGGAAAAGATGTTCTTCAGAGCTAAACCTATCCATCTACAAGGCAGCGACAAGAAAATACCACAAAGGAATTTTTCAAGCCAAGAAAAATTATTTTTCGGAGGCTATCAACGGTGCCATTAACCGCCCCCGCGAACTCTTCAAGATGGTCACCCAGACCATGGAACCAGAATGCATCAAAGCCCCCAGTTCGGATACACAAGAATTTTGCAATGAACTATCGGATTACTTCATTAATAAAATCGAGGCAATCCGTGAAAGCATTCAGCAAAACAATTCCCCCCTTAGCCCCCCCTGCAGCCTCTCACACAGCACCCATAGTAATTCTCCGTTATCAGGTAAGTTTACCCTGGAACCCATCTCCATCGAGACCACTAAGAATGTCATTTGTACTCTGCGAAATAGCACAGCGCCGAATGACATTATCCCCACAAAACTGCTGAAGGAATGCGCCGACATCCTGGCTCCTCCCATCACGCAGTTTATCAACCAGTCTTTTCTGGAGGGCAAAGTGCCCACACAGTTGAAAGAGGGTATAATCCAACCCATCCTGAAGAAACCCTCCCTGGACCCCAAGGACCCACTCCACCGCCGTCCCATAACAACCCTCAACGTACTTTCTAAGATAATGGAGAAAGTAGTGGTACAACAGCTGCAACAGCATCTAGATACCCACAAGCTACTTGACCCATTGCAATCAGGCTTCCGTCCCGGACACGGGACGGAAACAGCACTGCTGAAAGTATGGGACGATGTTCTCAAGGCCGCAGACGAAGGAGAATCTTGTCTTCTAGTTCTGTTGGACCTAAGTGCAGCTTTTGACACTGTAGACCACAAACTGTTACTGACTCGGCTTGCTGAAGTAGCCAGAGTCGCAGAAGGCGATTTATCTTGGTTCTCCTCTTTTCTGGAAAACCGATCGCAAACAGTAAAGTTAGGACCTTTTACGTCAGAAAAACGCACAGTAACATGCGGAGTCCCTCAAGGATCGCCTCTGTCACCAGTGCTGTTTAACATCTATCTTCGTCCTCTTTTTGAGATTATCAGCAGCAAAAAACTGCTCTATCACTCATACGCAGACGACACACAATTGTATTTCCGCATCTGCAATAGACAGGATCACCACCTCAATCTAGAGACTTGCCTCTCCTTGATAGAGGATTGGATGACAAAGAGTTATCTTAAACTCAATGGAGCGAAAACAGAACTTCTTCTGTTTCACGCCAAGCGTAGGAATCAACCTTCAACAGCGTGGACCCCCCCGCCTATTCTGGGCAAGCTCATCACCCCTAGCGCCAAAGTCAAAAGCCTAGGGGTCATTTTCGACTCCTTTATGACAATGGACGCACAAATAGGGTCAGTAGTCAGCGGATCTCACCATCTACTGCGCCTACTACGCAGACTCACTCCGTTCATCCCTAAAGAAGATTTAGCGGTCGTGGTGGGAGCTATTGTAAACTCCAGACTGGATTATGCAAATGCCCTTTACCTCGGCCTCCCCAAGTACCAAATCGCTCGTCTGCAAGTCGTTCAAAATACGGCCGCTAGACTTGTGACTGGGAAAAAACCCTGGGAATCCATCTCACCTTCACTGAGAGCCCTTCATTGGCTGCCAGTTAAAGACAGAATTGCTTTTAAAGCTCTCTGTCTTACGCATAGATGTGTCCATGGGAATGCCCCCCTTTATTTATGCGAAATAATAAAAACGCATAATCCCAATCGCGTTTTGCGATCCATGAATCAGAACCTGCTCCAGGTTCCGAAAGCCAACTTCAAGTCCAAAGGAGAAAGAAGATTCGCGATCCAAGGTCCCAGACTATGGAACGCTTTACCAACCAGCATTCGGTTGGAGGAGAACCACCTAGCATTTAGGAAAAAGGTCAAGACTTTTCTCTTTTGATATCAAAGGAGACAGGAACAACAAGCGCCCAGAGGCGATTCAGTTCGCATGTGCCGCGCTATACAAGTTTTCATTCATTCATTCATTCATGCCCCCTGCTCCGGAAGCGGAAGCTAAAATCTCACTGAAAATTGTTTCCCTCAACGCACGAGGCCTGAATGTTCCTGAACGTCGCTCTCAACTCCTCTATGCTATGCATCGTGACAAAGCAGATGTAGTTTTTGTACAGGAAACCCACTTTCGCACTGACTCGACACCGAAACTCCGCAATTACTACTACCCAACAGCATATCATGCCACCACCCCGACTTCCAAATCCAAGGGAGTCTCTATACTTATAGCGAAGCACTGCCCCTTTCAACTTGTAGACACTCTGACTGACGACGAAGGACGATACATCTTTCTCAAGGGAACGATATTGGACCGCAAGATAACCTTGGCCAATATTTATGCCCCGAATGCCCACCAGGTCTCCTTCTTTCGATGCCTCACCACCTCCCTCTCTGCTTTCAAGGAAGGCATGCTTATTTTAGGTGGAGACTTCAACGTCCCCCTTGATCCACTACATGACACATCCACGGGTACGACATCCCTCACCTACAATGCCCTTAAATCAATTAAATCACAATTGCAAACGCTATTGCTCCATGACACTTGGCGCACGATCAACCCCACGGGAAGAGATTACACATTTTTCTCAGCGCCGCACAACAAATACTCCCGGATAGACTATATTTTCCTGTCACAACACGACCTACCGAACCTGACTCGCACCTCAATTGACCCCATGTTCTTCTCTGATCACCACCCAGTCTCCATGACACTGACGCTACCAATACACCGCACCACTTCCCACTCGTGGAGGTTGGACCCCTCTTTGCTTACTGACCCCGTAATTGCCGCCGAAGTTGAAGTAAGCATTAAACAATACTTTGACGAAAATAAGTCGATAGACACCTCCGCCCTTAACACGTGGGAAGCCCACAAATGTGTTATCCGGGGCATCTTGATGGCGGCGGCGGCAAAACGCAAGCGGGAACACCGTAAAATCTTCTTAGATCTTACCACTCGCGTCCATCGGTTGGAGAAAACGCACAAACGCTCCCTAGCCCTGACCGCCTTACGTCCCCTTCAAGAAGCCAGGTCCGAACTTCTAGAATTCTTAGGTAAACAAATCAAACGTAAATATGTCCTCTCCCAGAGAGTCTTTTACGAATTCGGCAACAAGGCAGGCCGACTATTAGCTCGGGCACTGCAATCCAAGAAGGCTTCCATGACAGTACACTCTTTAACGGACCCCAGGGGTCGGAAAGTTTCTTCCCCTCCTGACATTGCTGACCAATTTGTGACCTACTATTCAAAACTATACAACCTCCACCCATCAGACTCAGCCTCCGACTCGCTCGCTAGGAAAAAGGCCATCAAAGACTTTCTGACGGAATACAGTCCGAAACCAATATCGAATGCTGTAGCTACCGACTTGGACTCCCCTCTTACTGCGTTGGAAGCCACGATGGCACTGAAAAAAATGAAACCGGGAAAGAGCCCAGGCCCCGATGGCTTGACGGTCGGATATTATAAGACGTACTCTCACCTCCTTATCCCCTTCTTCCTCAAAGCTTTCAACTCCTTTGCCTCTCCTACCGCTCCCCCACGAGATCTTCTGACAGCCCATATAACCGTGATCCCAAAGCCGGGTAAAGACCCGTCTTTGGTGACGAATTATAGGCCCATATCGCTCTTAAACGTGGACCTGAAATGGTACGCAAAGATGCTTGCTAATCGGCTTCTCCCCCTCTTACCCCGACAGATTGACCTTGACCAAGTGGCCTTTGTCCCTGGCAGGGAGGCAAGAGATAACACCCTTAGAGCGATCTCCATCCATCACTGGCTGACATCGACTAGACAAACTGGATTCCTTCTTTCTCTTGACGCGGAGAAGGCATTCGACAGGGTGGCATGGGACTATATGACCGAGACGTTGAAGTTTATGGGCCTCCCTCAGCGCATGCTTCATTACATCCTTGCACTCTATACTAATCCCACGGCCAGGGTCCGTGTGAACGGCCACCTGTCGAATGCCTTCTCCATTACTAACGGTACCCGCCAGGGCTGTCCTCTTTCACCACTTATCTTTGTCCTCACACTAGAACCCCTCTTGCGACGCCTTCGGTCCAACCCGGACATCAAGGGAATTAATATTGACGGCCACGAACACAAGGTAGCGGCCTTTGCGGATGACATCCTCCTTTTCCTGACTACACCTATAACGACTCTACCCAACCTATTAGCAGACCTCACGACTTTTAACTACTTAACAAATCTAAAAATAAACTTCTCAAAGTCCAACGCGCTCAATATCAGTCTCCCCCCCGACGTTTGTGCGCAATGTGAAGCTAACTTTCCACTTAAATGGAATAAGTACTCGATTACATACCTGGGTATCCAACTTCCATCTTCCCTCTCGGATTTATACTCTGCCAACTATCTCCCCTTGCTACAAAACGTCCAAAAAGATCTTAAATCCTGGTCTGCTGGCATATTCTCATGGTTTGGCAGAGCAGCTGTTATTAAGATGAACATCCTACCCCGTCTTCTCTATTTGTTTCAAGCGGTCCCGATCAAACTTCCTCCGGCCTTTTTCTCAACTTACCGGCGAGCATGTACAGATTTTATTTGGAATGGGCTCAGACCCCGAATAAGCTTCGACAAACTCACGATCCCCAAGTTGAAAGGCGGCCTGGGTCTCCCTGACTTATTTAAATACCATCAGGCATGCCACCTGTCGAGAATTATCGACTGGAATGTCCATCTCAACTCCAAAAAATGGGTGCAGCTAGAACACACATTCTCGCCTGCTCCTTTGGCCAACACTCCGTGGCTCTCGACGAACAACACTCCCCCTTCCTGTCAGAATCACCCCCTCATTGCCCCGACACTGGCTACCTTCAGAGTGGCTTGCTCCAAATACCAGATTTCCTCTGTGCAGGGCCCTATGACCCCGCTTAGATGCAACCCAGATTTCACCCCAGGACTCTCCCACACCTTTCTAACAGAGATTTGGCCCCACGCAACACTTCTATGAACACGATCATCTACTCTCCTACGAAACCCTTGTGTCCAGAATGAGGAATCAATCATTCCCATTCTGGACTTATGTTCAACTCAGACACTTTTTTGACAACCCACGCCCAAAACCAGACTGGTCTCGCAAACTGACTCCCTTTGAAACGTTGTGCGCGAGCACAGAACCTTTGACCCACCTTGTCTCCCTTACTCACACCCTACTGTTCCCTGTCTGCAAACCCAAAGATAACTGGGCCAGCCAAAAATGGGAAGCGGAACTCTCCATTGATCTAACAGACCAGAATTGGGAGGCTATGTTCTCCTGCATTCACAAAGGGACGGTCAACGTACACGCTCAAGAAAATGCCTTTAAGGTGTTCTCGAGATGGTACAAAACTCCCACGCGCCTACATGCCATCTACCCCTCTGTTTCCCCAATGTGTTGGAGATGTGGTGCCGAACCGGGTTCCTTACTGCACATATGGTGGTCATGCTCTAAAATACAGCCGTTTTGGACCGAAGTCCATCGCATCGTCAAATCAGTAACGACCTATGACCTGGATCTTTCACCGGCACAATTTCTGCTCCACCACTCCAATATACCCCCAAAGACCTATTTCCGTTCCCTGGCAATGCATTTAGTCAATGCTGCAAGACTTTGTATTCCCGTGAGATGGCGGTCTCCAGACCCTCCAACTATAGCAGACTGGTTCAGACGTATAAACCTGACTTCAGAAATGGAAAATCTAATACACCAGGCTCATGACACACCCTCTAAATACACTGATTCCTGGGCTAGCTGGATTCACTTCACCTCAACTGATGTCTACAAACAGTTAATCTCTTGAGAGCTGTCAGAGAGCTGTGGGGAAACCCTCACTTTCCCCAACCACATCCCCAACCACAGAATACCGATCCCCTTCTGGACCCTCCCCCCCCCTACATAGGGCGACCTTTCTACACTCCCTCATGGGTTTCCCTCCGTGGTCCCTGCACTACAATCGTGCCTCGGACCCTCGGGGTCCTATGCTCCGGGACTTATGTATAGCTCACCCCAGTACACACCTTCGCCCCCTCCATCCTCCTGATAGGCACTAGCGCCGCATCTTCTGCCGCTAGACAACACCATTATTTGATCTCGCATACCCAGGTCATAGGAGATGGGCCTCACGCCCTTCTGGTCGTTCACCTTGGTCTTATTACATATGCTCTTTCCGTGACCCACCGTCACCTACGTAAATGGCCGGTCTGCAACGTTATTTACGAATGTTATATTGTACAGGCTTCATGTGTTTGTGTTATATACTCGACTCCCTTGTTGTAGCGGCTGTGTCCGCATTTACACCTCTCCTTTCTCTGTTTTAAATGCACGGTTTGCTATGTATGTATTATTATCTTTTGACACAATAAAAAATTTATTGTAAAAAAAAAAAAAACTTAAAGCACTGAACTTCTATTCACAGTTTACTCTTACAGAAAGACATTTTCCTGATCCAGTTAGAAGTTCCTTATGGGTACCATGGGTACATTTTTTTTTTTTTTTTTTTACATTTGTAGGGGAAAAACAGAATTATTATAATTAAAAGTATAGTAAATACTAACGTTTCCTCCTTATTGGGCCAACAGAAATAATTTGCTCTTTTGAATCCTGTCCATGGTCATTGGAAATCCTGGAATTCTGAGGACAATTCTGTCAAATAAACATAGTATGGAAGTAAGTAAAGATACAGTTTTTTTTAATTATTTCACCTTCTGTTTTTTCTCAAATTAATTAGCTCATACTATACCCAGATTTTTCTGCATCTTCCCGATAATGACTTTATTATGTGCAAAGTTTAGGGTGTTGCTTTACAGATATAATTACATTTTGTATACTTTGTTTTCTACACCTATACTTCTGGCATAAAGCTCAACTGCAAGTCTTGGAACTTTGGTTCACCTCCAAATATGGCCCTTTGAAAACTTTAAAGTGGAGGACATTGGAGAATAGGCAGAATGTTTTTTTTTTTCTATGGATCCCAAGTAGCAAATGGTTGGAGGATGGACAATTGCTGTCAAGCACCTATGCCTGTTAGTAGCGGGAATAGGTCTTTATCAATATTCTTATCTGTTTGGAAAGCTAAAGTGATATTAAAGTAAAAAAAATTATTTAAAAATACCAAACGTGTTATACTTATCTGCTCTGTGCAGTGGTTCTACTCTTCTTGGGTCCTCTGCTGGAGCTCCTAGCCCTCCCTCCTGCCGAGTGCCCCCACAGAAAGCAGCTTGCTATGGGGGCATCCGAGCCGAAATGCTGCATGGTGTGTACATTGAGACACAAGTCACGGTTCGATCCTGCTCACTCTCTCTCCTCATTGGCTCACTGACTTTGATTGACAGCAGCGGGAGCCACAATGGCACCCCACTGCTGTCTCAGTTAATAAGAAGGGGGAATCCTGGGCAGCTGAGACTCTTGTGCAACATCGCTGGATCGAGATGGGCTCACGTAAGTATTAGAGGGGCTGTCGCACACAGAAGGTGACTTTAGAACCACTTCTGACTTCAGAACAATTTAAGTATTCTTTTTATTTGTGTTTATGATATCATTAGGGCCCAAAGGCATGTGTGTCAATAGGCCTAGAGTTTTTGTGAACATAGTTCATAGAGGTTTTGGATAGATAATGATGGATTAGAGCCCCTCGCAGATGTTTTTTTTTTTTCTGTCCCTGTTGCAGATTTACATTTACTTCCAGTTTGGAAATTCAAGTTCAAGGTCGACCCCCCTCAATACAAAACTTTACAAAAAAGCAAAAAAAGCTTTGGTTAAATATACTTGTTAATGTGAGAAACAGAAATTGTGAGTAGCGAAGTTGGTTTAACTATTTTTCTATTTTGAGGCTTTTACATGTCATCAACCATCTACAGTTTGCCACAGTATATATAAACAGTTTATATTCATGTCATGTGCTTGTTGTACTGTGTACTTATGTTCAAAAAGTAGCCTGTTTGCAATGCTTCCTTTGTGAGAAGTACCTGGTGATCTAGTCAGTCTCTCTGGTTTTCTATTGCAAACTCTAACTCTAAGGCCTTGTACACACGTTCAAATCTGTCTGCTGGAAACGGTCCGCTGGACCGTTTCAGCAGACAGATTCGATCGTGTGTACGGCCGAGCCGACGGATTTGGCCACCCGACAGATTTCAAAGCATGCTTTGAAATCTATCGGGTGGGAATCCACCCGCCCGACATGTCTGCTGGTTAGTACACTTACCAGCAGACATGTCGTCCCGCACCGCCGCCGAATGGATTCGGCGCATGCGCGGAAGTGTTTTACTTCCTGGTGCGGTGACGTGGCGGCGTCAACGTCACCGCCACGTCACCGACACGTCAGCGTGCTCTCTGCTGGCAGGGATTTTGGTTTGCTCGTGTGAACAAATCTATTGCCTCGTGTGTACGAGGCCTTACACATTCCTCGGAGCGTGGTCAGTTTTTAGACTGTGTCCTCCAAAAAAGAAACAAAATGTATTTATAATATTATGAATATAAACAAATGTTTTTCCTTGCATTTCTATTTTAAACTGAATGGGTTGTTTTAACAGGTAAGGGTTTACATATATTTTAATATGTATAGTATAAAGTATGTATCGAGATAAAAAAAACTCAAACATACAGTAAAATTAACAATGCACCAGCTTATTGTAAGTACAGTATATTAAGTATCAGAAAGAATGCAAGATATAAGCTCACAATCAAATAATCATCAATAAACATATTGCTAAAGCCATTCTATACTTACAATTTTACATGAGTATTTTTCAGAGTCACACAGAGATACAGCACAGTGGAGGTGAACTTCATCATAATCTCCTATGAATTTAAACACTGTGACATGAAAACGACAAGTAAGAGAAATTCCATTCTCCTCTATCCCAATGGTGTTGTCTTTTATGTTTGGACATCTGGTTACATAAAAAGGAAAGTTTTAAAGTGAAAACATCACAATGGCATGTTCAAAACATTTCATTACATTTCTCATCAGTTAACCACTTAAGGAACGGAAGATTTTCCCCCTTGATGAACAGGCCATTTTTGCAATATGGCACTGCGTTGCTTTAACTGGTGACACTGTACCCAAACAAAACAGTAGTTTTTCCCCACAAAGGGAGCTTTCTTTTGGTGGTATTTGATCACCTCTGCGGTTTTTATTTTTGCGTTATAAACAAAAAAGGGCAACAATTTTGAAAAAATATATATTTTATATTTTTTGCTATAATTAATATATCCCCCAAAAATATGTAAAAAAAAATGTTTTCTTCATCAGTTTAGGCCAATATATATTCTTCTATAACTTTTTGGTAAAAAAATCGCAATAAGTGTATATTGATTGGTTTGCGCAAAAGTTATAGCGTCTACAAAATAAGGAATAGATTTATAGCATTGTTATGGCATTTGCTGTGCAAACTGTTGGTGCTATATAAATCCTGTATAATAATAATAATAATAATAATAATAATAATAATATACAGCCATCAGTGCTATAAAAATGCACTGATTACTGTGTAAATGTCACTGGCAGGGAAGGGGTTAACACTAGTGGGCGATCAAAGGATTAAATGTGTTCCCTCATGTGTATTTCTAACTGTGGGGGGATGTGACTGATTAGAGGAGGAGACAGACTGTCTCTCCTCTCCTGTCAGAAGAGGGATGTGTGCGTTTACACACACATCCCCATTCTGTCTCTCATGCCTGCAATCGCGGCCAGCATGCGCATGTGTGCCTGTTACAGCTGTTTAAAGGCCCGGTACAGCTATTGCGATTTACTGCCTCAGTATAATGATGGCGGCTGGTCTACAAGTGGTTAAATATTGCTCTATTGAGCATTAATAAAATAATTAACCCTGCATTTATTGCAAGTTTATATTCAAAAGGTAAATATGCTGTTTTTTGTGTTCATTTTACAAAATTTTAAGGTAGGAAATCATTTTAGTTTAAGATACATAAACTGCCATTTCCATCTGCCATGGTGTATTTCTACTATTTCTACTGGAACTCCAAGCAAATAATTACCTGCACCATATCAATGCTTTGAAATGCAATGCTTGTTTCTAAATCTGCACTTACTGTAATGTCTTTGTATATGTACATTTGGCCAACTATTCTTGCTTGAAATACACACACCTATGCCCAAGACTATGTTTACAAAAACAGTAAGCTTGTTCCTATAAGTAGCAGAGACTATTTGCAATGGTGGTGAGTCACAATTTTTTTCTCATCAATGGTGAAGATAAAGTAATCTCATATAAGCTTATTTATACTTCATCACAATATTCTAAACCAGAGCAGGACCATTAAAAAAGTGATCTCTGAAAAAGAGATGATTCTAGCAGACAGGTGTTGTTTGGACACTAAAGGGTGTGCACCTACAATTTCCAGTGATGAATTCCAGCCCTGCGTCTGCCAGCTACGATTATCACTCTGCAACGTCCTGTTTTATTGACTACATCACTGACTACCGAGCCAGCTCTCTGCCAACTGGAAAGAGGTGATGGTGCTGATTTAATGTCAAATGAGAAGGTTAGATGTGGAAGGATGAGACAGAACGTTTGGTCCTGAAACCTGAAATAAGTGTGCAACATGCCTGCAGTATTCCAGGTAAAACTGTAAACATACAGTATATGCATTTCAATAATGTATTTCCTTGCTCATCTCGTGTAAGTAAATTTGTGGGTCTACTCTGCCCCTTAAAGCATCAGAACAATGCTCAGAATTGTGCAAATTTGCCCTTACTCTAACCCTAGTGTTTTTTTTTTCTCTGACATACAGTAGTTCTAGACAACACTCAGAATAGATAAACGTTTGGATAACTCTTTCATCCTATTTCCCCGCAGTCTTGCCTATGTTCAAGCTCTCCTAGGTGAAAGATACTTTTCTAGCTATAAGCCCTCCTGAGAAGAAGTCTCCCCTTTGAGTTTTGTTTACTCATCACTACTGTTCACAATCCAGGGCCCAGGATGCTCTCTCCAGTTGGTGGCCCTTAAAACATGTGTACCTGTATCTTACTAAGCTGATGCTGAGATGCTTGCTAAAGATTCAGCAGGAGGGGGGGCCTGGTTAATTTTCATCATCCAAATCTGTCCAAGGAGACCATGATTTCCCCTCTTGTATGAAACATCAACATGTGCCCATATTCCTTTGCTGTGCAAGAGGGATCTTCTGTGTCAAGACAAAAATCCTTCACCTGAATGTGAGCAGGCTAGGCATGATGGCCTCAAGATTGAAAGGGGGAATTAGACACCAGAAATCTACCAAGCCAACCAGAAAATCTATGTTCCATAGGACCTGTAAAAAATGTACTGACACCACGTAAAAGGAAGGGTGGAACTGGGATCATTGTTGAAGTATTTTTTTTTTTTTAATTTGACGGGACATTACTTTGGTTGGAGCAAGTTCAGTGTTGAACATCAGTCAATGTTGTCGTATTTTCTTTAGTTGACTCTAGACAAGTGACTTGTAGGTTCAAGTGTCTGTCTTATAGGCCATTATGGGGATCAATGAATGGATTAATGTGATTAAATTCCTCAGAGCCGCAATGAAGATAAGACCTTTTAATTTGATCTTCCTGCAATGTGACCTGCTCTTGGTTTTAAAGGTTCTAGCATCTCCTGTTCACTTTGGCATGTATATTTGTTGACAGTTTTCTTTGCGGCAGTTGCAATGGCATAGTTTAGGAAATAGAGATGTTATCATGTCAGGAACTGTACTGCCAGCTATTTCTGATAAAGTCATACCATATACAGTTTACTTTCGAAAAGGTAATTTTGGTATTTTACTTCAGTTGGAGACAATGCTGCCATTTTTTCCTCTGACAGACTTCACCTGGCAACACTTGACTTTGATTTTGGAAAATCTTCAGAGAGCAGATAACTTTTGGAAATCAGACAGTCAGACAGAATCTTCTCTAAGGTCCCAACAAAGGGTGCTCCAGCTTTTTTCAGAATTATCTTCATGGTGTACACATCTTCATGCCTTTCCTCGCATAAGAGATCAGGGCACATTTGACAGGAGGTGCGTCAATGTCATGAGCAACATTTGCACAGTTCTCAACAGATGTGAGAAGTTTTATGAAAGTCAGGTATTATATGATTTATGAAATTATATTATACAAACGTCAGGTAATCAGCATTTTCCTCGAAATAATCAAATTTATAAGCATATTTGAATTTTAAAAGAAAAGTAAGCATGTTCCCCTTTGTTCAGATGAACATGAGAAACATTCCACAACTTCTTGGATAAAAATTCTTACCAAAATTTGGATTTCACCCATAAACCTATTCTAACCAACCTGTCTAAAGCTATTTTCAAGGTAGCATTCCTAAAAGAAACAAAGGTATACATTTGATCTGAATTTTGGAATATCCCAAGTAAGGTTAACATCATTTTACCAATGGTTTCTATTACTTTTCAGATATATTTATCTTTATATTTGTGCCAATTCAACATAACACTAACCCTCCTTCAATAATGAAGTAACGCAATTTGTCATTGCTGTCTCTTGATGGGGTAGCATAGCATTTATTCAGTATTAAAATCAGATGAGTAGAGTCAGCTCCAACTACAAAGACACCAACAAACAGTACATCTCGTGTGGTAAGCACTACTTCTCCTTGACGATATGGATGCTTATATGATGCATTTTTGTAAAGCGCCATCTTGGTGGTGAAACTTCCCTCTTGAGTTGGAACTGTTAGATTGATTACACTGTAAATATGCAGAGAACAAATAAATATATGAAACAGATAGTAATGGTTTAAAACAGCATTTATAGGTTATCTTTTTCGGTGTTATCTCCTCAATTACATATGTCCCTTGTATTTAGATAATATTAATTTAGCTTTAAATAAACTTATCTGGACTGTTTAATGTAGAAGCAGTAGAATTCAGGTATGAAAACTGTAGTAAAGGAGGGCCAGGGTTTTATCCCAACTGTCCTAGTCTTTTATTGGTTCCACATGTTATACATTTGTGTTTCCCAGGTCCAGACTAGAAGTACCCCAGCAGGTAATGTTTTCAGGTGTTCTATAGTTATTACTACAGTTGCTTAAAAAACACAAAAAACATGACCTGTTGGGTCCAAAGGATGCAGCTGTGGGGAGGTGAGGGTTTATTGCACATAAACAACTTATTATGGGCTTCATCCATCTTGGCTCCATGGATGCCAAAAGCCCTATGTAATAGATATTGACACAAGTGCTTTATAAGTGGCACCTGTTATGGAACCCCTCTCAAAGTGGATGTACAAATGTTGAAAGCGGCTATCAACATGGGAGGAGAATGCACAATCACTATCAGCTTATCATCGAGAAACCACATTGCCACAGAGATATCAGTCCACATTCCAGTATCTAAAATCACTATTCTATATAGAAATTAAATTCACTTTTCCGCTTGATAAATAATACACATAAATGAATAAATGTTTATAAATAAATTCAGCGCAATAGTTACGTATTCAATACCATAAGAACAATCATCTGTACATAACAAAAATATCACAGTTATCTTTTTTAAGGTGTAACTTTGAGTATAGCTTCTTACCTAAGCATCGGTCTTATCACAGAATCCAGAGAAATTTTGATGTCTAATTCATATGCACATGAGAACTCCACATTGATAGTTCTATCCCGTGTAATTATATTCCCTGTGTTGTTTGCGCTCTCTATCCAAACCGTGTTTTTGTACATAATGTGAGTGCCATTGGACTGTAATACAAACAATATAATTACAAATATTTATGAATAAACTGAGCACTACTAGAAGCCCCAAAACTTTAACATGTAAATACTATATTCTGTTAGAAAGCTGGCACTTAGAAACACCCTTTACCAGTCTCATGGTCTAATGATGGACTAGTGGGGCTCTCTGGAAAAGATGTGGGATCCAACTTCTAGTGAATGTCAATAGCTTTATATCAGAACACTGAGTTTTGGGACTCATTGGAAGTTAACTAATGATATATTCAGGTACCACTGGGTTCCTGAGCTTACATACCAATGCCATATGATCCAAGAATGGTAATTGTTTAACATTCAGCTATATTTTTATGGTGGTATCCTGAAGGATATGGTTGCTTCTAATTGTTACACCTAGTTGGATATAATCAGCAGGGGAATTTTCCTTTTTCTGAATGAAACAAATTAAAACAAGGATAAGATACATTGCCCAGAGCAATTATCTGTTAATCTTACTTTGAAAGAGCAGGTTCTAAAATTATTATTACAGTAAGGAGCTATATTGATGACATTATATTAATAATGTCAAAAAGCCAGTCAAAAAGAAGGATTATGTCATTGTATCTAGGAAGATTTCACTCTTCAACAATGGTCATCAACCATCTGAAGATAAGGTTGATTTTTAAAATAGATTCACATTGAAATATCATTTGTTTTTGCTTCCAGCACATATGCATTATTAGCAAAATTGTGTTTTTCAGAGGTAAATGCCAGCTAGAATTCAAATATAAAATGAAGGATATGTTCTATTCATTCTTTCTTTACTTTCATGTATTTGTTTACCTGTACAATGTTTCCACAGTTTCCTTTTGTATTGTTTATTTGAAAAGATATAAAGTCTTCTCCCTCAATACCAGGGCAATGCCTGTCGTTAATGCGAACACCTTCTCTCTCAAAGCCAAGTTGAAAGAGCTTACATTTTGATATTGAAACTTCCATCTGAGCAGCTTTGCATGTTACTTCTGCATCAATAATATCATGAGTGTCTGTAAAAACAAAGTACACAACACATTTTGGCAAACAGCTAGATGTTCATATTTTATCAGCATAACTTCAGTTTCATAGTTCAGCGTTTTCATAGATCAGAGGCAGGTTTCTGTGCAAGAAAGGCCTTTACTATTTTGATTTAACTGTACTAAAACACACAATATGATAGGATTGTTTTTGTTGGGGTACAATGCTCCTGCTTCCAAAAAATAGCTTTTATAATAAATGGCCAGAAGTAGTCTCATTTATAATTGAAATGTATGAAACCCATATAACGATTTGTCTAAAACAGGGGTCTATGTTTCAGCTAAAAGTTGTCAGCAAAGTTATTTAGACAATTTCAATTTACTGGACCCAGTGCACCCTCATGAGGATAAAAAAGAAATTGCAACTTTAACCTTGACCCGATTTCCCTCTATACACTGTTCTAATGGCTTTGCTGTCTTTTGTAATTTTCTGAAATTATTAGCAAAATGTTTGACACCTTTGGCTCTGATGCAGCCAGTTTGACCTGGCAAAACCGGTCAGATGGTGCCCTTCTACATGCCCTGCCTCTCCATGCAAGAACTGTTAAGTATATAATGTGCACTATATATTTCTCTTATTCTAAATCTATATGAGCATCACGAGCAGTAATAGATGGCCTTTTTGCATCACAACAACTTTAATGATCAACTTTGGGGTTACTTTACATATTGCTGTGTTTGAACCCTTTGGCTTCCACTAGTGTGCGAGGGAGGTGTTCACAGCATTGTAATTGCTATAAGCTTGTCCTGCAAAGGGAATTTACCCCATCACTAACGAAAGTGTGATTTATATGTGTCATATCCTTCTCTGGACCACAGTGCCTTCTGTCCATAAAAAGGGCTCCACCAGTGTGATTTAGGAGCTCTTAAGTTGGAACCATTATCTTTATGGAACTCTAACATATTGTTCGTCCAAAGAGTCTGTTCCTCATGGATGTACGTTAAAGTCCCATAAGCCCATAGTTTTGCTTAGAGTCTCTGTAACCTTTTTAATCACTTCAGCCCCAGAAGAATTTACCCCCTTCCTGACCAAGCCATTTTTTGCGATACGGCACTGCGTCGCTTTAACTGACAATTGTGTGGTTGTGCAACGCTGTACCAAAACAAAATTGATGTCCTGTTTTTTCCCCACAAATAGAGCTTTCTTTTGGTGATATTTGATCACCTCTGCGCTTTTTTTTGTGCTATAAACCAAAAAGATTTGAAAAAAAGATTTGGAAAAAAAACAATAGTTTTTACTTTCTATTATAATACATATCCAAAAAAATATATATATATATTAATATATATATATTAAAAAAAACGAATTTATTCATCAGTTTAGTCCAATATGTATTCTTCTTTTTTTGGTGAAAAAATTGCAATAAGCAAAAGTTATTATAGCATTTACAAAATAGGGGAAAGCTTTATTTTTTTTTGTTTTGTTGTTTTTACTGGTAATGGCAGTGATCTGTGCTTTTAAACAGAACTGTGACATTGCAGTGGACAAATCTAACTGTGTACCCTGGGAGGTGTTCCTAACTGTATGGGGGATGGGCTGCCTGGGAAAAGAGAGAGATTGCTGTCCCTTATCACTAGGAACAGCTAATCTCTCTCTTTCTCTCCTCCCCTGTCAGAATGGGGATCTGTTTGTTTACGTTGACAGATCTCCCATTCTTCTTCTCTTTTGCGTGGGTGGCGCGGAGGACATTGAGTCCGCCATACCCGCTTGCGAGCTCCCGTGACGGGCGTGTACCTGCAAATACCAGTGCACGAACCGATGTACCAGTATGTTGATTTGCACAGCTGAGTCAACTTGCCGCAGTATAACTGCGGCGGCTGGTTAGCAACTGGTTAACAACTATATGTGCAATATATTGTTTCATTTAGTGGGGATCACCTTATAAAAATTATATATGTAATATGTGATATAATAATACTATACGAATACATGTGATTCATTTAAAGTAAGAGAGAGAGTAGGGCATTTGTGTGCTCTAAATTTAAATGTTTATTTGTGTATTTTCTTCACCTTAGGCCTACAACTGAGTGTAGCTGGCCCACGGTCAAACAATATAGACTAAAAAGGGTTTGCAACTATGTTCCAGTCTGTATCCATTACAAGAACTCTGTTGCACAATCTGTATTATTGTTACTTATACTGTGTATAATCTCCATCTTAAAAATGTTTACCATTTCCATAGGCTGGTGGATCCATGCAGCCACAAAGCTCTCCTCCATTGTCTACTTCACAGCTCCTGTTGGGACAGCCTGCATCCACACAAGGATCTTCAATCACTCCTGCTATAGATGAAAAGGAGAAAATAATAACATAATGTTCCTATACCACATATGAGTTTGGGGTTGGTCAAATCATTTACTGCTCTTTTAAGGGAAATATTAATATAACTGATATCACACATTCCCTGCAATCCCATCAAACTATCTAGTCCGCGAAATATACCGTTACTAGAACGTTTTATACCCACAAAAGAGAGTTAGGAAAAGATATTAAAATGTGTAGAAAACAAAAAAGTTATTTCTCAGGGATCTTTCAGTTACCAGTGGGCTATGCTAGTTTAGGGTAGTATGAATGTATTTGATCAGAAAATATTATGGTATCACTTCAGCTCCAGGATGATTCAGTGTTACATAACCTAGAGCCCACAGAATGTTCCTAATTTCAAATCTGTTGTCACATATTACTTCATCTTTCATAAGCTGGATGTGTACTGTGTGCAGACCTAAGTTGGTATGTGTACAATAAGCAGATTTCAGCTTCTTGCAGAAAGCACTGGTGACTCAGGAATGTGGGCTATTCAGGGCTTGGTGAAAAGTGATGATAAGTATGCCAATTTAGAAGAGGAAATCAAATTGTTTCCCTACAAAATGCATATCCCAGAGAAGAAATGTAGCAGTATGATTATATAATGTTAAAGTACAAATGGTACCAACCTTGAACCTTGCAAAATATATAGCAGCTGCCCTTTTAAGTGAACAACCCACTCAAAAAATATGTGAATAAGTGAAGTAAGGCTCTACTCCTATTTGTGCAAGTAAATTGTGTATTGTGAAAAACAAATAAATCCCTGGTATGTGATATCAAACCCATTATTCCAAAGCAATATAATTGGGAGATAAGATCAATATGATAAGTGCTTTCAATAAATAATGTATAAATGTACACCAAAAATATATATATATAAAAAAAAAATATATATAAAAGTGTCCACATAAACTTAAAAAAGTGTCCACCATAAACCAAAAATAAAACAAAAAAAATCTTCTGTGCAATGCTTGTATTATATATTACAAGCATTGCACAGAAGACTTATTATTTATTTTTGGTAGGCACTTTTTAACGTTTATGTGGACACTTTCATATATAATTTTTTTAAATATATTTTAAATGTATGAATTATTTGTGGATAACACTTATCATAGTGATTGTATATCCCAATTATTTTGCTTTTGTGTAAAAGGGTTAGATATTACATACTAAGGAATCATTTGTTTTGCACAATATTGAATTTATTCTCGCACAAAAAGGAGTAGTGCCTTACCTCGCTTATTCAGCAGTATAATTATGTTAAAGAAAAAAAATATGATCTCTGCCACCAATCATTAGTAACACCTGATCTTGAATATACAATTCATGTGTGGACACATATTCAAAAAAAAAATTTGTTGAACCATGAACAGTACAGATAAGGACATTAAAATGTATGATGGCCATGGATGAACTCAGTTTTTAGCCAAGATTAACTTAACTGAATGTAATTTTCCTGTAAAAGAACTGATTAAAGGGCATATAATCTCCCTGTAAAATAACACAAATAAGACGATATAGTACATTTGCTGTAAAGTTGTTCAATTTAAGATCACCAGAAAAACATGAGAGCAATGTTTTCAACTGGAGAAAAAGAGGTTAAATACAAAAAGGGTTAAAAATGTGTTAAAAATGTCTTCAATTGGGCCTGGTTAAATCTAAGTTTCTAAATTAAAAAAATATCAACTAGTAACACTATTTAGGACAAGGAAGTAATTGCCTTGGAGCAAACAAAATCATGTTTTTGAGGCTGGCAACATGCTGTTTCTGTGCTTTGCCATATGCACATTAACATATGTTATTTCACGTATTAACACACACTTTGGTAAGGCAGCCAATTTAATACCATGCAACAGATTTTTGTAATCCATGCATTTGGTGCTCTACATGTTGACTAGGGGCCGGACGCACGGATTTAGGGGGGCGGCACCCCTGCACCAGGCACTTGTCATAGATCCACTGGGATGCATGTTGAATACCTGATAACCCTGTTTTTTCCACTCCCATGTGAGTGAACCATTGTCTGTGTGAAATTACATTTTTCTAAATACTACACTTAGGGGCGCATCTCTTTTTAATCCTATCACTAGATGACACTGTATTAAAATAGGGAAAGGCAAATTGTTTGGGGAACCAGAAACCTGGAAAGTGTCCGATTTGACAGAATCCTCAGCCAGCGGTTCTTTATCATTTCTGCAGAGATCAAGACTTGGGCTTTCAGAAAAAGTGAGAATTCCTTAGCTTTTTTGCAAGGAGCAATGTGTTTTGAATATTTATTTTAATGACAGAGTCACTTTAGGGTATTTTGCCTTTCTCTGTTTCCATTGTGTTCAAGGAATGCAAGTTTTTTAAACCGTGTAATAAGTCTTTTAGGATTTCTCTAGTTCTGTTTTCCCAACTCTCTTCAATATAACTTGTAACATTCCACTTGATTATTTTAGTATTTCTGTAAAATAAAAGTGAATAACTGTCTCAGACTTACAGCAGTTTTCCTTCTCAATCCATTCTGTGCTGAGAATTCCAAATGATCGGCATGCCTCTCCATAGGCAGCTAATGAACCACACAGCTGGATTTTTTTGTTGTTGTAGCATCCATCAAGAAAACAAGATTCATAAAAGGGCACAGGATCCAACAGACCATAACATGGCTGGAAGAAGCCTTTCATGTCAGTCAGTTTAAGACAATATCCATCACTCTGAAGCTTCTGGATTTGAACATTGTCACAAGTAGAGGCATACTGGGAATACTGCAACTCATTGCAGCTAAGAAAGAAAGAAAGAAAGAAAGAAAGAAAGAAAGAAAGAAAGAAAGAAAGAAAGAAAGAAAGAAAGAAAGAAAGAAATGTTTAATTTACAATTTAAACAGTTAAAAACATAGTTGTGTGTGTAACAGCACAATGCTTATGTTTGCACACTATTTGACCTGCGGCTCCAAAACCCTGGTTTTGAAACCCCCTGGGGACCCCATCTGGATAAAGTTTGTATTTTTTTTACCAGTTTGATTGAGTTTCCACTGGTGGCATCAATTTCCCCCCAAAACACGTTGATAGGTAAATGATCATTTCACAAAAATTACCCTGGAGTGTGTAGTGAGACACTAGGGTTGATTTGCTAAAGGGATACAGACTGTTCATTTTACAAAGTATATGTATACTTTGAAAATAGAATGTGGACCAAAACTTTTTCACTTAAAATACCCAATTATTTACAGAGTAAATAAAAAACAGGATTTATGTTTGGATGAATAAAGTTTCAGCGTCACCTTATTCAATAAACTAAACAAACCTACACTTTGTAAAGTGAAAAGTCTATTCTTATAAATTAGTGGTTGCCAACCAGTGGTTCGTGGACCACTGATGATCCATGAGAAAATTGTTGTGCTCCCCTGGGGTTCAAATCAACATTATGACAGATGTATACCACCCAATGTTCTTCTTAATGCGTGATCACAGTACTGACTGATACCCAATGCCTCCTCTGTAGTCCTGGCTTCTGTGAACGCAAAGGGAGGCGCCGGAAGAAGTACAGAGAGCAGGAGGTGAAGAAGGAAGGGACTTCCAATTGCAGCTCTGATAGCAGGCTGTGGGAGGGAGCACAGAGCTTGAGCACATGGCTGGATAAGGAGGTGAGACTCAATGATGAGTCTGTGTAAGATAGCATTGTGATGCGGGCAGAGATGCGGGCAGAGAGACAGAGAATTGTTTGTATAAGGCAGCAGTGTGATCCAGGGGGAAGGGGAAAGAGAGCTGGAGCATTGTGTGTATAAGACATGTGAAACTGTTATTAGTCCAAAATTGTGACTTTAGTGGTCCGTGAGTTCTAAAAGAATGACAACTATGTCATATAATGTAGTTTGCCCATCCTTAAATGTGCTGGCTACAATAATAAATGGGTGAAAAATAACAGATTACCGGCAGGACCGGCAGGACCGCCAGGTGAAAATAATAGGGAAAGGGGAATGAGTCTGTAAAAAACAAATGCAGCCACATTTTAGGGATTTGTAAGCTGCAATACAATACATTGCATCCACCTCTTATAATACATTTTTGTTTTTGTCTTTAAAACCAGTAAAAGTGGTTATAAAGGCTGAAGATATAAAAGGCTATGTGCAGCACCCCCACCCCCCCCCCCTCAATATTTACCTAAGCCTCATTACAATCCAGCAATGTGCATAAGATCAGCGGTCCTCCCAGGTCTCTCTGTTCTCATTGGCTGAGACACAGATATTTTCTCAAGCTGCTGCCAATCACAGGAGAGTGTGGGTGTGGGTCAAGTTAAACTTTGTGTGTCTTATGGACACACAGAGGCAGTTTGAGAGAGAGCTTGCTATTGGGAGCCCTCTGTAAGGGGAAGGGGCCAGGAGCACTGGCGGAGGACCCGTGAAGAGGAGAATCGGGGCTGCTCTGTGCAAAACCATTGTACAAAGCAAGTAAGTATAACATGTTTATTTATTTTTAGAAAATGTGAGTCTTTAAAGGGGTGGTTCCGCCGAAATTCCCTTTTTTTTTTAAATCCTTTCTCCCGCTTTGTACATATTCAATAATGTACTCACCTGTCCCAGGAATCTAGGTGCAGGCATTCTGAATTCCCCCAAAAGAATACTTTAGATATAACAGAGATGGACGTTTCCATCTTAGCTCCGGGCAGTCTGAAGCCGTGCTTGTCTTCCGGGGTGCGGCGAATGCTGATGTCCCAGCATTCACTGCGTAATCCCGCGCATGCGCAGTGTTGACGGCAAGCCACCCTGTCAACACTGCACAGTTACTGTGACAACAGCGCAGCGTCCTGAAAAGGACTCGCCTGCCCCCTTCACAGTGGCTTCAAGAGTGGAAATAACGCGCGATTTGGAGTTTAGGGGGTTGTGAAATCTTTCCTGGGCAGCGTGACGCTGTAAACCCAGGAAGCATTGCGGCAAAACAAACACAGAGCGACACGCCCAACCTAGACCAGGAAGTGCCTGTTTCACATAGCTGAAAAACAGGTATGGGAGCGTTTATAATTTTTTTAACAGTGGATTCTTTGTAGCCTGACTGAGTCACTATGTTTAAAAGACTGTTGTATAGAAGGGTGAACTTCCAACTTTAAAGTCACTTTAAAGCAGTGTTTTGGTGCTGAGAAACAAGTTTCTTTATAACACACTTATAAAAAAAGCGGTAGTTAAGAAAATAAAGGGAATTTGCTAATGATGTTGGGTTGACTGTAAATGGAGCTGACAGGTACAAGAAATTAACCAGTCTGATCCAAAGAATCGCTAAGGCCCCTTTCACAGAGACAGACCAATCAAATTGTCAGTCAGTTTTTTAGGTGGACCCAATCAGACCATCCGTTGCCCTCTATGGAGTGGCAGATGAAAACAGACATGTGTACTCTTCACTAAAAAAAGACAGATGGGGATTCATTTCCTATCCGTCTGGTGGATTGAATCACATAACAGTCAGATGTAAATGGACATGTGGTCCATTTCCAACCAACTGTCCATAGAGGTAAGCGGGCTGTGTCTGCTCAACATAAGTGGCGTGGACACAGACCTATCATCAACCTGCTCAGCAGGGATCAGCAGACCCCCACTGAGCAGGTGGATCCGCTGGTGTAGTCCACCAGTCTGAAAGAGCCCTAACCCAGAGTTCATATTCATTTATCTCTAACTAGATAATCATACTGATAAATACAGTAGCTGTTACCAACTAAACACTGCCCCAGATACATTTTAGCACTAGAAATAAGTAAATATCATTACCCAATGCACACTAATGGAAATACTGTGTTATGCTTTATGCCTCATGCACACTGGATGTTTTTAAAGCTGCTGCTTTTGGCTTCAGGTTTTTTTTTTCTACAGCCAGTAAACTCTCCAGCATGTTATCCTGGCTTTTATCAGCAGTTTTTGTCAGCAGCGTTTTCTGGCTGGAAAAAAACAGAACTAGTGGGTTTGAAGACGATTTTTCAGCTGTAAAAGCGAACCAATTTTGAAAAACTGTAAAAAAAGCGGGGAAAAGCGGCAATTCAGCATGTATGAACATTTTTGAGCCATAAGCTTTTATGGGAGTAAAGTTTTGCTAAATAAAGCAAACACAGATCCTTGAAAACACTAATGCAACATTCTACAGCTAAAGCTACAGGCATTTTTATAACGTCCAGTGTGCATTAAGTCTAAATGTACAAATCTCCAAACTCCAAAATTCATAACATAAAAGCATCTAAAAAGAATGTTGTACACATTATTACTTTTTTCATACTATAAAGCTAATAATTAAAATATAATACATAAAAAATGATTGGACTGGTTGGTTAATTTTTTAAGACCATGTTGGTTATCTATAATTATTAACGGCCAACCTTTTTTGCATCCCGTTGGTTTTCCAGCTTTGTGCCAACACAACACTACTAACGACGGGTTTCCCTCTTAGAGTAACATAATCATCAGTTAGATCTCCATTAAAGTTTCCACAAAGACCACAGACTTTATTTTGAAGTCGCTCACTGATGGTAATTTTAATAATGTTGAAACCATTGTAATGAATCTGAATGTCAGGGCTTGTGTCAATAACCAAAAATCCTTCCATGTTGTATATTTTTGTGGACAGTCCAGTTACGAATGGAACTGTCACTTGTGTTCCATTTACCTATAAAAATGATAAAACAAACAAAAAAACAAAAAAATATTAATTATTGAAATGTGTGAGCAATAATCTAATAGTTGGGAGGCATTGTCTTTATACAGTAATAATAGTTTAAAATATTTGACAACTAAAATTGCATTCTCAAATTTACCTCCGTTACACAAGTGCCATGACATGATCATAATACTACTACAGTGACATTATTTGTAGAGATGTTAATGACTGGAGGCTAGACATGTGCATTCGTTTGCATCCAAATGCATTTTCGTCCGAATTTCAGGTATTTTCGTTATCGTTTTAACAAACAAAAACGAACGCGCAGAATCGGAAATCCAAAAGTTCAGACATAAAAAAATTATATATACTTTGGTTTTCGTTGCTACAACAGTTCGATATAGATAGGAGATTCGACATGACGCTGACAATAGCAATCTGTGTCTATCGAACCTGTGGTCGAATGTGCCTAACCTTAACTCTATAAGTCCAAGATTATTCTACATAGAGAGAAAAGATTCAACATGATAGAGACAATGTTGGGGTAGACCATTCGACATGAACGACGAAGATTAGACGAAGCAGAGAAAAACATACAAACGTCGAATCTGTCATTGAAGACTTACGGTGTCTGTCGAAAGTTCTAAGAATATTTGACAAGCAGCTAAACTGTACGACGATGAAATCATACATTTTCGGTCAAATACTCTGCCCATAGGCTATAGAAGAATTTAAATGTTAGTTGACTAGTAATAATAATTCATAAATATAATTATTACTAGTGTCATACAACATTATAATTGTTCTATAGCTTGTAGGCGGAACATTAGACCGGAAATGTATGATTGTGGCATCGTACAGTTTAGCTGCTCCGTCTAATCTTCTTAGAACATTCGACAGACACCATAAGCCTTCAATTGACAGATTCGATCGTAATTAATTCGGATTTCGGGACGAATGTATATTATAATGAAACAAAATAAATAAAAACAAATTTCGTGAATAACCAAATATATTTATTTTTCGGACGAAAACTAAATTCCAAAACTAAATATTTCAGTATGCACATGTCTACTAGAGGCACAAAGCTCCTTTAATCCATATAGATTTCAGTTCAACTATCCATAGTTGCTCGTTAAAGTGTTTTGGACTTTGTGGCCTGCAACTTGTCTAGGTTTGATTGGTTAGACGTTAGAAGGGGGAAGGTGGTCGTACACATGACTGAGATAATTTGGTTTTAGAGGACATGTACAAGAAGGGCGTAAGACTAAATTTAGCTACCACACAACTGTGGCCTTCCATCCATGCTACGTAAACTTAGAGTAATAAAGATTTCTACCTGGATGTGGGTGTATTTAGTGTTCATCTCAATTGGGGCCAGTACTTGGACCAGGTTAAAGTTGTTTGGTTCAGCTAAAATTGGGCACCCAGGGTAAAAAAAAACATCTCATTCACAACTGTGAAAAGACCACCAATAGAAGTAGATGCATACTAAATTATGTTATGTTGCAATTATTGCTGTGATACTCCTGATATCTGGGAAAAGTTACTGGTCACCTATACTGCTAGATGAATTCTATGAAGGTTCAGGTCTCTTCTTTTATATGTTTACTACAAAGTGCTTCCATGTTTCCAGAAGCTGACAGTCTTCCTAATAAGAAAGCACATCAGTAGCTCTTGCCTTGTTTTACAGGAGCAGGCTGCCACCGTGTCCTTAACAACCAATGACTCATCAGCTGTCAGCGAGATTCCCCACTAATAACTAAGTAAAAAAAAGAGTTGCTGGCAAAGAAAAAATAAGAGAAAAAATGCATGGGATGCCCCACAATCACACCAGACCCTTATCCAACCATGCATCCCAACAGGCCAGGAAAGGGGGGATGCGTGAGCACCCCCCTTCTGAATTATACTAGGCCACATGCCCTCAACATGGGGATGTGCTTTGGGGCAGGGAGGACTCTGCCCCCAAAGCACCTTGTCCCCATGTTGATGCGGACAAGATCCTCTTCCCCACAACCCTGCCCGGTGGTTGTGGGGGGTCTGCGGGCAGTGGGTTTATCAGAATCTGAAAAGCCTTAAACAAGGGGCCCCCTAGATCCCGGCCCCCCATGTAAAATAAATCCATCCCCAATCACGATGCCTGTCACCACCGACGCAAAAATTAAAAAAAACAGTGCACTCCAGTCGAAGGCTCCAACTGTCTGCCAGCCCCGCCATCTGACAGTTCTTAAATAACTAAGGGATGGCATGCCCCTGGCCTATGACATCACAAGGGCAAAGGGTCACCTGGTTATGTCACAGGATGACCCTGCCACTCAGTTATTTATCAACTGTCAGGTGGCGGATCTACTATGTGAATATTTGTAGTTAATAACAGTGCAACTAGTACTTGCCAAAAAAAAAGTTACTAGTAACATAACTATTCATGTTCAGAGAATTTTGTGAGCCTATTACCTTTACAGTGTTACGATCACTGATGAGAATTTGCTCTTCATTAATGTAAAAGTATACAGGGGATATAACAGTCAAATTTGGAGAAGACCATTTGTCAAAGTTTATAATTAGCTGGAATGAGATATCAGGCAGCTTTTGACAAATTGTTGATAGGACAAATGCACAGTTTGCTGGAAAACGAAGAAATGCCCCATCAAATGTCCTGAAGACACCTCCTCCTGCTGCAATACAGTAGGAGCTCTTTTTGCTGAAACAGCCTCGCACTCCATTTCTTAGTGCACATTCTTCATCTGACTTGCAGTGCCTGGGATCACACTGGATGAGATTTCTGCCAAAGCAGCGGCATCGCCTGGTGCAATCACTGTTCCAGAAGAGCTGCTTGGGCTACCAGGATAAAGAACAAATGCATTATATCAGACAATATCAATAAATAGCTTTACATATGTTCCACAAGCATTGAACTTATTTTGAATCTCTTAAGAGACCTAAACACTAAGAAAATAAATTAGAACATAAGCAGGGTTGCCACAGTGACCACAGACTCTATTAAAATTTGAACTTGACTGGCTGCTATTAGAAACAACCATTTGTGTATTTTTCCATTTTTTTTAAATTTCAACAAATTAAACTTGCTTGTCCTTGAATCCAGTTTTGATAAGCATAGACAAAATAGTCAGATTGCCGCATTGCAAAATGTATTAAATGAGTGTGCTGATAAGAGTTTGTGTCTTGATATGCCAAGAGAAATGGATAAAAGGGATAACATAGTTCTAGACTAACAATCATAGAATGGGTGACCCAGCACAAGCAGTGAAAACCACATAGAAGGTGGATCTACATTACTGCAAACTGGTTTGCTCATCCATAGTAACTATTTAGTTGTGTCAAATCTAACAGGTTTATCATAACATATATTTATTAACAGTTCACACAATTATCAACAACATGTTTTATCAACAACCGTTGCTTTATTTAAAGGCTCAGTCTACCCAAAAGTTATTTCAGTTGCAATCAAAGCCTATATGGTTGAATATTCAACTAGCCTATTGTCTGTTTGGGCTCCAACAATGAGATTTAAATTCCACAATTTGAGGTTTTGATGGAGTTTTGGATTATCTTGTTGCATTCTTACTACTATTAAATTGGATAAAAATGTAACAGACAGACAGGGCCCTTTGTAAATCACCATGACGGGTGTACAGGCCCAGATATCTTATAACCTGAGTCCCTGTAAGCACTCGCATCACTATATATGGCACTTTCACAGCCTATACAAACTCACTTTAATAATTCTCATCTTCTATATTAAAATTTTGGGGAAGTGAAATATATTTTTCTATGGCTTTATGCCACCATAGTCCCAAATCTATTTAAAGGGCAACATCATGAAGTTCAGCAAATTGTGTCAATATAAGCAAAATCGGTAATAAAAGTGAATGAAAGTACCAATTTAATGACATCATGCACATAGAAGTCTGGCAGCTGGCTCCCAGTGGATGTTGCTGGCTTAAGTGATTTTCTAAACAGAAGTGTGATTTTTAAACACAAGTGGGAAGAGTTAAACAACAGGAGTTTGCTTTTAACTGTTTCTGCTTGCAAGTGTCATTTGTTTCTCTGACACTTTTTAAACAGGTTTTTATTTCTCTCTGCTAAGGAAAGTGTTTAATTGTGATCAGGTGAACATTTTTTTTCTTTTTTTTTTCTCTGCTAATCAGTGGGGAGTGTTTAATTGTAAACAGGTGAAGAGGTGAGTATAAAAGTCTCAGTCAAACTCCCATAAGGAGCTGGCTCCCAGTGGATGTTGCTGGCTTAAGTGATTTTCTAAACAGAAGTGTGATTTTTAAACACAAGTGGGAAGAGTTAAACAACAGGAGTTTGCTTTTAACTGTTTCTGCTTGCAAGTGTCATTTGTTTCTCTGACACTTTTTAAACAGGTTTTTATTTCTCTCTGCTAAGGAAAGTGTTTAATTGTGATCAGGTGAACAGTTTTTTTTCTTTTTTTTTTCTCTGCTAATCAGTGGGGAGTGTTTAATTGTAAACAGGTGAAGAGGTGAGTATAAAAGTCTCAGTCAAACTCCCATAAGGAGCTGGCTCCCAGTGGATGTTGCTGGCTTAAGTGATTTTCTAAACAGAAGTGTGATTTTTAAACACAAGTGGGAAGAGTTAAACAACAGGAGTTTGCTTTTAACTGTTTCTGCTTGCAAGTGTCATTTGTTTCTCTGACACTTTTTAAACAGGTTTTTATTTCTCTCTGCTAAGGAAAGTGTTTAATTGTGATCAGGTGAACAGTTTTTTTCTTGTTTTTTTCTCTGCTAATCAGTGGGGAGTGTTTAATTGTAAACAGGTGAAGAGGTGAGTATAAAAGTCTCAGTCAAACTCCCATAAGGAGCTGGCTCCCAGTGGATGTTGCTGGCTTAAGTGATTTTCTAAACAGAAGTGTGATTTTTAAACACAAGTGGGAAGAGTTAAACAACAGGAGTTTGCTTTTAACTGTTTCTGCTTGCAAGTGTCATTTGTTTCTCTGACACTTTTTAAACAGGTTTTTATTTCTCTCTGCTAAGGAAAGTGTTTAATTGTGATCAGGTGAACAGTTTTTTTTCTTTTTTTTTCTCTGCTAATCAGTGGGGAGTGTTTAATTGTAAACAGGTGAAGAGGTGAGTATAAAAGTCTCAGTCAAACTCCCATAAGGAGCTGGCTCCCAGTGGATGTTGCTGGCTTAAGTGATTTTCTAAACAGAAGTGTGATTTTTAAACACAAGTGGGAAGAGTTAAACAACAGGAGTTTGCTTTTAACTGTTTCTGCTTGCAAGTGTCATTTGTTTCTCTGACACTTTTTAAACAGGTTTTTATTTCTCTCTGCTAAGGAAAGTGTTTAATTGTGATCAGGTGAACAGTTTTTTTTCTTTTTTTTTTCTCTGCTAATCAGTGGGGAGTGTTTAATTGTAAACAGGTGAAGAGGTGAGTATAAAAGTCTCAGTCAAACTCCCATAAGGAGCTGGCTCCCAGTGGATGTTGCTGGCTTAAGTGATTTTCTAAACAGAAGTGTGATTTTTAAACACAAGTGGGAAGAGTTAAACAACAGGAGTTTGCTTTTAACTGTTTCTGCTTGCAAGTGTCATTTGTTTCTCTGACACTTTTTAAACAGGTTTTTATTTCTCTCTGCTAAGGAAAGTGTTTAATTGTGATCAGGTGAACAGTTTTTTTTCTTTTTTTTTTCTCTGCTAATCAGTGGGGAGTGTTTAATTGTAAACAGGTGAAGAGGTGAGTATAAAAGTCTCAGTCAAACTCCCATAAGGAGCTGGCTCCCAGTGGATGTTGCTGGCTTAAGTGATTTTCTAAACAGAAGTGTGATTTTTAAACACAAGTGGGAAGAGTTAAACAACAGGAGTTTGCTTTTAACTGTTTCTGCTTGCAAGTGTCATTTGTTTCTCTGACACTTTTTAAACAGGTTTTTATTTCTCTCTGCTAAGGAAAGTGTTTAATTGTGATCAGGTGAACAGTTTTTTTCTTTTTTTTTCTCTGCTAATCAGTGGGGAGTGTTTAATTGTAAACAGGTGAAGAGGTGAGTATAAAAGTCTCAGTCAAACTCCCATAAGGAGCTGGCTCCCAGTGGATGTTGCTGGCTTAAGTGATTTTCTAAACAGAAGTGTGATTTTTAAACACAAGTGGGAAGAGTTAAACAACAGGAGTTGAAAACAGAAGTTAAGACAGGAGTCTTCTAAACTGTAAGTAACATCTTAAACTTCCTACAAGTAATTATATTGTAACTGGGAAATGTGTGCTAGCAGGGTTGAAGGTTTTGCTCAGTGCACAGTGTGTCACATGTATACAAAATTGGTGCAACAGCTCCAGGATGGATACCGCTGTGACAGATGTGAGCAGGTTGCCCTTCTGGAAGCTCGCATTAGAGATCTGGAGGAGCAAGTTGCAACACTGGGCAGAAAGGACAACCTTGAAAGGGGTCCTCTGCTCGTTGAGCAGGTGGTCAGTAGGGTTAATGTGGAGGGTGGAGGGGCAAGTCAGGATTATCAGATAGGAAGATGGGTTAATGTAGTTAGAGGGAGTGGAAGGGGCTTGCAGACAAGGAAGGCCAATCCTGTGTTTGTGCATCAAAACAAATTTGCCAAATTGGGTGAAGATGTGGAGGTGGCTAACACAGAGGTGGCAGCCCTAGATGTTACTGCTACCCCTAACAGCCGGGAGAGCAACCCATCTAGTAGAAGTGGTGAGGGGAGTGCAGGTAGGCCTAGACAGTTGGTGGTAATAGGGGATTCTATAATCAGAAGGACTGATAGAATAATTTGTCGCCAGGATCGCCTCAACCGAATGGTTTGCTGTCTCCCTGGTGCCAGGGTTCGGCATGTGGTGGACCGGGTGGATAAATTACTGGGAGGGGCTGGGCATGACCCAGCTGTCTTGGTCCATGTTGGAACCAATGACAGTATACATGGAAGGTGGAGGCTCCTTAAGAATCAATTTAAAGAACTAGTCTGCAAGATGAAGGGAAGGACCTCCAAGGTGATATTCTCTGAAATATTGCCTGTGCCATGCGCAACACAGGAAAGGCAGGGGGAGATTAGAGAGCTGAATGCATGGCTAAAGACCTGGTGTAGGAAGGAGGGATTTGGGTTTCTAGAGCACTGGGATGACTTTTCATTGGGGTGCAACCTATATGCTAAAGATGGTTTGCACTTGAATGGAAGGGGGTCTGCTGTGCTGGGGGAGAGGTTTAGGGGAATGCTGGAGGAGTATTTAAACTAGACTTGAGGGGGGAGGGTGAAAGTGAATTACATCGGGCACACAGGTCAGTTAGGGGTCAGACATTAATGGAGAGTGGAATGGGGATAGATGGAGGTGGGGTTATGGCAGGTGACATGAAAGTTCCCATGTTGCAAACAGCCATTGGAAATTATAGTGCCATTTGCACTACTAAAAATTATATGAATCATATGAAAAACGCCAGCGAAAAATGTAACAATACATTTAAGTGTTTGTTTACCAATGCCAGAAGCCTTCCAAGCAAAACAGGTGAGTTGGAAGCTCTGGTGCATGAGGAGAGCTATGATGTAATCGGTATTGCTGAAACTTGGCTTCAATCCTCACATGACTGGGCTATTAATATTCCTGGCTATGCTCTCTTTCGGTAAAAAGGAAAGGTGGAGGGGTCTGTCTCTGTATGTGAGAAGTGACCTCAAAGCGAGCGTGAAAGTGGACCTGGTTGATGGAGAGTGTGATGAAGTTGAAGCATTATGGGTGGAACTGCATACAGATGTGCGTAGTTCAAAGCTAATCATTGGAGTTTGTTATAGACCACCCAATGTTAATGAGGAGGTGGAGACTCGGCTCCTTGCACAGATGGAAAGGGCTGCAAGGGCAGGGATGGTGATAATAATGGGGGATTTTAACTACCCAGAAATTGACTGGAATAATGGAATTTCTGGGACAGTTAAAGGACAAAAATTTAAAAACCTATTGCAGGACAATTTTATGGTCCAGTTTATTGAGGCCCCAACTAGGAATGATGCTCTGTTGGACCTGGTAATCTCAAACCATGCAGAGCTCATTACTAATGTTCAGATAAAGGAACACCTGGGTAGCAGTGATCATAACATGATTTCGTTTAATGTAAACTATAAGCAAGAAATACATACAGGAAAGATAAAAACACTTAATTTCAAGAGAGCACATTTTCAAAGCATGAGGACTGCTCTCCAGGGCTTGGACTGGGAGGGAATATTGGCACCGATGAACACAGAACAGAAATGGGAATTCTTCAAAAAGACTCTTTGGAACCTCACTGCAAAGTATATTCCCATGGGCAATAAGTTTAAAAGGCTAAAGATAAAACCTATGTGGCTCACGGTCAAAGTTAAAAAAGCTATAAACAATAAGAAAATAGCTTTTAAAAAATATAAAAATGAAGGAACACTAGTGTCGTTTAAATGTTACAAAGAATATAATAGAATATGTAAAAAGGAAATCAAGGATGCAAAAATTCAAAATGAACGACAGATTGCAAAAGATAGTAGGACAAACCCAAAAAAATTCTTTAAATATATTAATAGTAAAAAGGTCAAGTCTGAGCATGTAGGCCCTTTACAAAATAATCTAGAGTGGGTGACTGAGGACATAGAGAAGGCAAATTTATTAAATGCTTTCTTCAGCTTTGTGTATACAATGGAGAATGGGGGAGCTCATGTCGATATAGGGGGTGGGAGTGACACAGCCCCAAATCCACAATGGCTCAAAAGTGATATGGTCCAGAAATATTTAGACAGAATAAAGGTGGATAAAGCACCTGGACCAGATGGCATCCACCCACGGATCCTAAAAGAATTGAGCTCTGAAATTTCAAAGCCACTGTATCTAATATTTAGGGACTCATTAATGACAGGAATAGTACCACTGGATTGGCATAAAGCCAATGTGGTGCCCATATTTAAAAAGGGAACAAAGTCTTTACCTAGTAACTATAGACCTGTTAGTTTAACTTCTATAGTTGGGAAGATACTGGAACGTTTAATAAAAGATCACGTGGATGAGTTCTTGCTGGAAACAAACTATTTAAGCAGCAGACAGCATGGATTCATGAAACACAGAAGTTGTCAGACAAACCTGATTTCCTTTTATGAAGAGGTAAGTAAAACCCTGGACAGAGGCGTAGCAGTGGATGTGGTATACTTGGATTTTGCAAAAGCGTTCGATACAGTTTCCCACACACGGCTCATGTGTAAGGTAAGGTCTACAGGATTAGATATATCAGTTTGTAAATGGATAGAAAACTGGCTGAAAGACAGAATTCAGAGAGTTGTGGTTAATGATTCTTACTCTGAATGGTCCAAGGTTATCAGCGGTGTACCCCAAGGTTCAGTGTTGGGTCCCTTACTTTTCAATATATTTATAAATGATATTGGGTCTGAGATCAAAAGTAACATTTCTGTTTTTGCAGATGACACCAAGCTATGCAGTGGAATAATGTCCTTGCAGGATGTCTCCAATTTACAAGCCGACCTCAATGCTCTGTCTAATTGGGCGACTAAGTGGCAGATGAGGTTTAATGTTGATAAATGTAAAGTTATGCACTTGGGGGCTAAGAATATGCATGCATCATACATGCTAGGGGTCGTACAACTGGGGGGATCTGTAGTGGAGAAGGATCTGGGTGTTTTAGTTGATCATAAGCTCAATAATAGCATGCAATGCCAAGCTGTGGTTTCCAAAGCGAGCAAAGTCCTTTCTTGTATTAAGAGAGGTATGGACTCCAGAGATAGAGATATCATTTTGCCCCTGTACAAATCATTAGTAAGACCTCATCTGGAATATGCAGTCCAGTTTTGGGCACCAGTTCTCAAAAAGGATATCGGAGAACTGGAGAAAGTGCAGAGAAGGGCAACCAAACTGATAAGAGGCATGGAGGAGCTCAGCTATGAGGAAAGATTAGAGGAACTGAATTTATTCACTCTTGAGAAGAGGAGAATAAGGGGGGATATGATCAACATGTACAAATACATAAGAGGTCCATATAGTGAACTTGGTGTTGAGTTATTCACTTTAAGGTCAACACTGAGGACAAGGGGGCACTCTTTACGTCTGGAGGAAAAGAGATTTCACCTCCAAATACGGAAAGGTTTCTTCACAGTAAGAACTGTGAAAATGTGGAACAGACTCCCTCCAGAGGTGGTTCTGGCCAGCTCAGTAGATTGCTTTAAGAGAGGCCTGGATTCTTTCCTAAATGCACATAATATAACTGAGTACTAAGTTTTGTAGGTAAAGTTGATCCGGGGTAAATCCGATTGCCTTTCGGGGGATCAGGAAGGAATTTTTTCCCCTCCGGTAGCAAATTGGATCATCGCTCTGCTGGGGTTTTTTGCCTTCCTCTGGATCAACTGTGGGTATGGAGTTGGGTGTATGGGAGGATGTACTGTGTTTTACTTTGTTTTATTTTTATTTATTTTTTATGGTTGAACTGGATGGACTTGTGTCTTTTTTCAACCTGACTAACTATGTAACTATGTAACTATGTAAATTAGCATCATCATCAGGGCTAGTAATTGGTTTGGGAATTCACTGTTTTCCCAAAGAACGTTTAGCGCTGCTGATAAACAAGTTGCATATAAGTTGCAATAAATCAGAGTGTAAATGCTTTTTCTCTGACACCAACATGGCAGCATATATGTGGTAGTAGCACTGCTTACTTCTGCCCAAAGGACCAGGGTAAAGCTATAAAGTGTTATTCGTGTGGCGCACAATCAGTTTGAGCAGGGTGGCTTTGGCCAATTATGGCTCAGGGGGTTTAGTACACGCCCCACACTATAAAAGGCTGCCTGTAGGGCGGCCTTGTGTAGTGTGTTGCAGCCTTTAACAGAGAGAGACAGAGAGGGTGTCATTTTTTTGCAGGTAGATAGAGCAGGCAGGCAGGCTAGTCAGTTAATGTTACAGTGTGTAGAGGATATATATACATCCCAGGAGTTGTACATATATTTATACACTGTATAGCTTAGCTAGATCAGTTCTTCCTAATTTACTGGCAGGCAGGTGATTGTGATATTTAAAGACATTATCACAGGTATAGACACCCAGCAGGTACAATATTTAAAGGAATTTTTTATTTTTATTTTTTTATTTAAGCATCATTAAAATCACTGCTCTTGGAGCAGTGATTTTAATGATGCTTAAATAAAAATAAAAAATAAATTCCTTTAAATATTGTACCTGCTGAGTGTCTATAGTTTGCCTGTGAAAACGTCTTTGAGAACCCGGGTCTTGCCCGAGGGAACATGTATCAATGGAAAAAAAGTTTTAAAAACGTTTGTTTTTTAAGGAGTCCTGCTCCTGAAAAAAATACAGTTTTTTAAACTTTTTTCCTCATACAAGATTGATCCCAGCAGGAGATGGGAGATAAGAAAAAAAGAGAGAAGGTCGTCTCCTGAGATCAGCGGTGTCCATCAGATGGACACCGCTGATCTCAGGAGACGACCTTCTCTCTTTTTTTCTTATCTCCCATCTCCTGCTGGGATCAATCTTGTATGAGGATACAACAACATTGAAAACTCCGGCTGTTCCTTGGGAAGAAGGATCTATACGGTGACAGAGATCGTGTAGGGCATCCAGCCCATTCAAGCTCAAGGGACCCCCCACCGTATGGTGAGCTGTGGGTCTACATCAGTCGTGTGCCATTTCCAACCAATCACGTTTATCCTGCTCGTATAACTCACGTCCGTTCCATACGGACGCCATGGATCTGACGAAACAGCTGACGCTGTGAAACGCGTAATCCGATTGGCTGGCCGGGTCCCTCGCGTCACTTCCGGGGCGACGACGATACGCCGCGCTCCACGGTGGAACGCACGCCACATCAGACGGCTCTTCCTGGTTTCCTGTGTCCACTATACCACACTTGCGGCTCACAAGCCTGGGACGAAGAAACCTTTTCCGGAGGAACCTCTTATGATGACCCCGGCCTCATAGCCACACCAATGCCTATATTACTCCATGTTTGTGAGTAGTTACTTTATTGTACCAATTTACTACTGATTAAAAACGACATACTGCACTTAGTTTGGCGCATCTCTCTCTTGTATTTTTTTGGCTCTTCTAGAGGCTTGCTTCTGCTTCAGGTGCTGCCGCTAAGTTTCCACATCTATCTAACTGCTGAAACTGGACTGTCCAGAGTATTTTGTTACCATATGGACTTATACTGATTGATGTTTATTTCAACTTTTATTTTTAGACTAGGTTGCTTGCTCAAACTGATTGTGCGCCACAAATTTATTTTTTCTATATACATAAAATAGTTTAGCCTGCAGAAAGGCTTCACCTTCCTGTAATTCTAAGCACAATCAAACAATAGACACAGGCTGGAGGAGCGTGAAACAGAACCTCCCCTTAGATAGTCAACACCATGTTTTTGTACAACAATAATAAATATTTGAGTTTAAATGCATATGTGTATAAGGATTTAAAAGTTTATTTGATATTAATTACCGTATGTATTTTGCCTTTGTATTGTAAAGGCTGTTTCACTAACTAAACTGGTCCAGAAAGGTATCAGACTGGGAGTGCTATCTAAACAGGAAGGTGAATTTTTAATCCCAGATGCACCTGTCATTTTTAGCCAGTCATGGTGAACATAAAATTACTAACCTTTATAGAAAACCACTGTCAGGCAACAGTATTTAACCTCCCTGGCGGTATGATTCTTTCAGATTTTAGGTGCTGAAAGCGGTACCATTATTTGCAAGGAAATTTGGCGTTTTATACTGTAGGCTTGTAATTCTTAGGAATAACTTACTTAAATCTATCCAAACAAGAGTCTTTTTTTATTAAAAATTATAATATAATAAATAATTATAAAAAATTATAACAAATTATAATATAATTATAGTAAAAACTATTCAATAGTGTAATCACATCAAAATCACTGAAATTTGCTCAGTTGCAGAATTTTTGCGGTCATTTTTTATTTATTTTTTATGACGTATTTCCCCACAAATCGATATCGCTAAATTCTGCAAGTGATTCTGATTTATTATCGCTATTTTTTAGCTGCTCTAAAACAATTTTTGCCATAAAGGGACACTTTTGGTTGCTATGGGCAATCTACAGTTTGCAGGGAGAAAGAACAGTTTTTATTATATAAAAGGACATGTAGTGCACAGGGCAGACCACTAGGGACATGGGTGTGTGTATTTTTTACATACAGTACTGTAATCTATAAGATTACAGTGTACTGTATGTATAGTGTTTGTTTACATTTTTAAATTTCGCGCCGTTCTCCGTCCCCGTAACGTCGCAGGGAACGGAGCTCGGCGGCACACGGGGACGCTGTGTGAATCGAGCGAGCACCCGCTCGCTCACACAGTGCGGATGCATCGCTGGATTCATGGAGAAGGTAAGTAAACAGTCTCTGTGGATGCTGCGAGGCGAGCCCGAGTCTGACTCGGGGTTACCGATCGTAGCACAGAAATCTTACCCAGAGTCAGACTCTGGAACACCGCCAGGGAGGTTAAAGAATGAATAGAGAACTCTGTGCTATGGTAATAAAAATATAAATATATTAAAGAAGCTGCTCCCCTAAAGTGGTGTTAAAACAACTTTGGCAATGTGGGGGGTGTATAATAATAAGGGGCACTAATAGTAGGTAATAAGTAAATTCCAAATTCTAGCTTTAAACAATATATTAACTATAAAATATATATATAATATATATACATGATGGGTGTCGTATTTATACCATCTATAATCTATTTATAATCTATTTATGACATCTTACCCAGGGTTATAAATACGACAACCATCATGTAACCAGGAAGATTCCTGACGACATCAATAGATGAAACGTACGTCGAGGTGTTCCTGGTCACGTTCAGCCACTTCCAGATTTGGCACAGAGGGGTGGTGGAACGCACGCTACACCTACCCACGAGAGTGAGACACAGTGCAGCTGGTGCTCAACATCACATCTAGCTGCAATACGCTTGATTCCTTAGTGCCAAGGTCTCGGCACTTGCAGTAAGCGGCCATTTGGCTTTTGTTTTTAATCTGTTTTACAATAAATCGCAGAACTTCACTATGGCCCTTTTTTCTTCATTTAATCCATGATAATTTCTTCTCTTGGAGTCCATTCCTGGCAAATGCCATCCAGGTACCAGTACAGACCTTAGGCCACCAACTGTACTAAAGCTCCACCTGATCCTTTTTTCATACGAAGGGTCATGGTGGTCTGGTAAGTAGGCACTTACCTCTATCTTTCACCGGGTCGCCAGTTTGATATCTGTTCCGTGGTGATGGTGTCTACTCTCAAGTCAACCATTTGATGCATGGACTTACCAATGCTTATCAATTAGTGACCATTGCTGCATTTTTTGGACCGGTTTGCACCTATTTTTTGATGTTGTTATTATATAAGCACTTGCACTTTAAATCATTATTATATTGTTAGCCTTATAGTTAATATATTGTTTCAAGCTAGAAATTGGAATTTTCTTATCACCTACTATTAGCGCCCCCTTATTATTATACAACCCCCACCCAACAGTATTTAAAGGGCTGATTTGGGTCATCCAAGCTATAAAGTCAGAGGCATTCCTGTGGGCCAGTTTTTAAGGCTTCAGAGAATATGCAACATGGATGAAGACTGAGAAAGTGCTGGCCCACATGTGTGATCAATTTCAGCAGCAGGGATACCCAAGTACAGATGTAAAGAGAGTGGTTAGTATAACAGGAAAACAGAGAGGAATAGTTTATTGAGTAACAAAACACAAGGAAAGACACAGATTGGACCACCGGGTTTCTCCACAGCATTTAGCATGGAATTTAGGAAGATTAGAAACATAATAGAATCTTATCTTCCGGTATTATATAGCGATAACGTACAGTATATGCTTGTATACTTTCAAATGGGGTTAGGGTGGTCTCTTGATGTGTCCCGGGATAGGGTAGTTTCCTCTCCCCAACCTTCCTTAGGCGGCGTACACACGATCGGATATATCCGATGAAAACGGTCCGCGGACCATTTCCATCGGATATGTCCGATCGGGAGTTTGATCCGATGGCGTGTACACACCATCGGATCAAATTCCCCGCCGCCGGACGGCGCGGTGACGTAGTGGTGACGCGGCGGTGACGTTGACGCCGCCGCGTCACCGCCACGTCACCGCACCAGGAAGTAAAACACTTCCGCGCATGCGCCGAATCCATTCGGCAGCGGCGCGGCGGCGGTGGGGGCCGACATGTCTGCTGGTAAGTGTACTAACCAGCAGACATGTCGGGCGGACAGATTCCCACCGGATAGATTTCAAAGCATGCTTTGAAATCTGTCGGGTGGAGAAATCTGTCCGCTAGCCCATACACACGAGCGGAGATGTCTGCTGAAACGGTCCATCGGACCGTTTTCAGCGGACATATCCCCTCGTGTGTACGCGGCCTTAGAGCATTTTTCCTTTTACCCTATTTCTCTCAATTACGCTGTATTCTAAACTAATTGTAACAATAATCCCATTTCCTAGGCTTTTTTGTATGTGCACATTGATTGGTCCTGACCATGTTTTCATTTGTCCTTGCAACTCCTGTCCTGTTCGGGAGCTGTGATGCGCATCGTGGGCTTTCCGCCTCCCTACGTCTTGTATGGGCTTGGGGTGGGCGGGGCTCCATCGCTGAGCGTCGACGTCACACTTTACGCGCCGGACATGTGGCGTCCTTGTGGGGCTGCAGTTCCGGCATGCTTGTTGTCATCTGGGCACGTCGGGGGACAATTTTGTTGGCGCCTCTCAACGGGTGATCCATCTGCCTGGCTGATTGCGCCTTCGTCCCCCCCAGTGTGCTAACATGACGTTGGGGGTTGGGCTAGGGTGGAACTCCCTATATAGGCTTTTCCCCTAGATGGGTGCTACACACTGGATACATCACAACACTACTTACCCTGGTAAACCATGCACCATTGCATTTTATTTCTCATCCACTCCATTACAGGTACAACCTTTTTTCTACAACTTACATTCCATCAGGTCTTTTCCCACCTTTTACTTTTTTCTTCTCTGCACTTACTGTGTTTTTCTTTCAGCTTTTCTATAAATTTTCTTTTTCAGCTTCTCACTTAATTTTCAATTTTTCACACTGCTGCATGTTCCTTCACACCTTTTGTTTGCACCATTTTTTACATGCCTTCATCACCTTTTTTCACAGATGTCCCCCACTTCATATGTGGTCACCACACTCCACCCACACATGTGTTACTTCACACTCTGACCCTCTTGTGGCATCGCCTGTCTGGGCCATTGTCGCCCTGCGTGCCTCCTCAGCTCTTGGGGGTGACTTACCTGGCTGGTCTATGATTTTCACTGCCATACCATCACTGCACAGATGCATCCGTAAGTCTTTCTGCTAAATGTATACATGGGAGGTTGCCTTAGGCCGCGTACACACGAGTAGACATGTCCGCGGAAACTGGTCCGCAGACCAGTTTCCGCGGACATGTCTGATCGTGTGTACGGCCTAGCGGACAGGTTTCCAGCGGACAAAAGTTTCTAAGCATGCTTGTCCGCCTAACCATCGGACCGAAATTCCATGCATGCGTCAAATTCATTCGACGCATGCGTGGAAGCATTGTACTTCCTTGTTTGCGCACGTCGCCGCGTCACCGTCACCGCCACGTCACCGTCACGTCACCGCGTTCTCTGTCCACAGGGATTTTGGTCTGATGGTGTGTACACACATCAGACCAAAATTTCCCAGGAGACATGTCCGATGAAAACGGTCTGCGGACTAGGCAAAAGTGAAAAATTTGTTTCGTTTTGATTCGTCATTTAATTAATTTCGTTAAGTTTGGTTTTTTACATGTGTTGAATTCGTTTTCGGAATTTGTTCGTTTTCGAATTAAATTCGAATTGAATTTTTTTTTTAGAATTCCGATCGAATTTAGTCTGCGGGTTTTCGATTCGGAATCGAAAACGTTCGTTCTGATTCGGTAAATTCGCTAATATTGCAATTCGGGAATTCGTATGCATCCGAATGTCCGAATAATGGAAAATTCGTCTGAATTTCGATTCGTAACGAAACAAAATGCACATGCCTACCGCGGACCGTTTTCATCGGACATGTCTCCTCGTGTGTACAGGGCCTTACATAAATTCATAACTTTATTAGATTTGTTTAATATGACTGTCCCCTTTTTGTCCATAGATGATCACCACGGTTTTGCTCCTGATGAGTGGCTTTAAGGCCCCGAAACGCATAGAGAAAATGCCTACCGATGTGTTTATACTTACCTAATTTCCCATTGATGTTTTTAACAAACTTCATCTCCTCCTATTTTTATCAAGATATTATCAGTAGGTAAATTATCTGTACATGTATTAACTGTGTCAACTATTCCCTGTATTTGTAAATATATGACATGTTTCTACTTAAACATCAATTTATTGTGTAGTATTTGGTTTAAATGTTAAGTCTAAAAAAATATAATTTTATTAGCAGAATGCATTAAAATGAAAAATGAAATTTATATGACTATTTAAACCAACTAAAGGCTGTTTCTTTTCTTAGCTAACCATTCGCTTCTGTGTGCTTCATACAAAGTCCCGCCTCTTCTCCCCCCTTATTTTATTCTTACAGAGGGCATTTGACCTTGTTCACATTTGTCAAGTACACAAATGTAAAACTGTCGAAAAACCAGATATGGGCATTTCGATTATGCCTTTTGGCCTTTGCAACACTTCCGCAACTTTTTAACATTTCATCAATGATGTTTTTTAAGATCTGTTGAACAAGTTTGTGATTGCAGATCTGGATGATATTCTCATCTTTTCTGAAAATCTGGAGGAGCAATGCCAACATGTCTGCATGCTCTTTAAAAGATTAGTGAAGAACTGACTTTATATCAAACTGCAGAAATGTGAGTTTGAATTAACCCATATACAGTTCCTGGGATACATTATTCCTCCAGAAGAGGTGAGCATTTATCTCAAGAAGATCAAAGCAGCAGCTGATTGACCTGCCCCTAGAAATGGTAAGGAAATATAAATATTTATTGGATTTGCCAATTTACAGAGAATTCATGAGAAAAATCTTTAAGGTGGTAACACCAATTACGCAGCTGACCAAGAAAGGGATGTCCTTTGTGTGGTCACCTGATGCACAGACTTCCTTTAGTAAGCTAAAGACTCTTCTTACTTCGGAACCAATATTGGCGCATCCCAATCCTTAACTTCCTTTTATCATGGAAGTGAATGCTTCAGACTCTGTGGCAGCTATCCTTTCTCAGTAAAAAAGGGGAAAAGATGCAGCTTTATCCTTGTGCTTATTTCTCTCATTTAATGTCTTCAGCTGAAAGGAATTATGACATTTGAAATAAGGAGCTGCTGGCAATTAATGAAGCGTTTTACGAATGGAGGCATCTGCTGGAAGGGGCTAATTATCCTGTAACTGTTCACACTGATCATAAAAAATTGTAGTTCATTCAATCTACCAAGAGATTATCTTATAGTTAAGCACTTTTCCAGGTTAATTTTATCATCTTGTATCAACCTGGGTCAAAGAATTTAAAAGCAGAAGCCTTATCAAGAATGTTGTTTAAGCCTCTTCAGCAAGGCAACTCTGAGTATGCAATCCTATCTCAGAAGTGATGTGCCCTGTTTGACCTGTGTACACAGTAAGACACCCTGATCTTCTACTTTGGGGTTACTGCAATCACTCTCTGTTATATCATGACCCCGGGGTCAACTTCTATGGGCCTCAAGGTCGATCTTCCTTCCTTGAAAGAGATGACCACTATCTTGGTAGGCATCGATCGCCTCTTGAAAATTCTTGATTTCAGGATCTTTAGGAACAAATTACATAATCTGGTTCAATAGGAAGGATATGGGCCAGATGAGAATTCTTGGAAACCTGAGGAGAACGTTCATGCCCTAGATTAACAAGGCCCTAACATGGCCCTAAGCCTTCCAGGGGATGTCCTGAAAGGAGAAAAGTGCTGTCAGGATCCGGGCAACCTCTGTTGTGTTGACAATATCTCTTCTTGCTGAGCCACCTGGGATGCAGGACAGCGCTCTAGAAAATTTCTTGAATGATCCAGCTTTGAACCTTGTTTCTCTTGAACCTTAAACCCTTTGCTCCTCCCAGAAACTTCCTTATTTTAGCCATGCCTTTGCACATCTTGTTTGCCAGAGGATTGTGTTCTCTCCAGCCAACATCTTTCTTGTCACTCCTGCTGTTGTCTGTATCTCCACTACCACTCATTACCAACCTTTGGCTTGTTCTTTGACTACGCTTCTGCTTGATCTCAACCTGCGGCCTCTTGTTACTGACCCTTTGTTTGGTTACTGTCTACACTTCAGCTTGATCCCTACCTGCTATATCCACTACTAGACCCCAGCTTGCACACCTCTAGATGGGGCGATTCTGAGGACCACAATTTGGTACTAACATGTTGCAAAACCCATCTTCACCATTAGGAGACCTGGGGAACAATTAGTGCTTTGACTCTGCAGTATCATCTTCCAGGGTGCCAGTGCAGTGTACATATCCAGCTGGTTGGTAGGAGTCTCTCTACTGCCACTGGTCTCCAAGCCTGATCAATTACTGTGACATTCTTTCAGTATTACTAAAGTAATACTAATAGGCTCAGCAGTCCTACAGTTGATTTTGTCAGGAAGGCTGGAGCTTCCCCACTTGTTTGTAAAATAGTATTTGTCTAAACTGACCACCCAAGTTGGAAACGGGAAAATTGCATTATACTTACCTTGTAATATTCCTTTCTTGGTGTCAATCCATGGTAGCAAGCTAAACCCGCCTGACCTCATTCAGCTTTATAGGTTTACATTGGTCCTGTAGGGGGAAGTAGGCAGGGCTACTACCACATGTATGCTGCCATGGAATATCACAAGGAAAGAAAAATTACAAGGTGTGTATTATACAAATTATATATATATATATATTTCACTTCTCCAGAGATGTAATGAGATCTCACAGCACTTCTGTGTGTCAGTAAGAAGCTTGCTGCGGCTGGTGGATGGAAGCTCTCACCTACTTTTACAATGGATAGCTCACTGGAAGATGGCAGGTGACATCAATGCTCAGTGGATTCAGTTCCATTCTTGTGCCTCTTACTCAAGTAAAAAAGTGAAAAAAATTGTACCTACACTGTGATTTATTTCAAAGAGTATGCAGCATGTTCATCAGCAGTAGGGGGGCAAAGCTTTAAGGATAATTTTATCCTTTACATCTACTTTCATTTTATTGTATCACAGAATAAAGAGAAGCCGAGACATTGCTAGGCATTTGCAAAATGAGCCAAATTATTCTAAATATTATCTTTGTACAGATTGCTGGTAAGCACTTGGAAACATGTACTGATCTCCAAATTTTGTATTAGCATGCACTGGTGCCTGAATTAGTCATTCCAACAAATATTGCCACCTCACAACTCAATTCACCTTCCACATCTCTACAATGTACTTACAAGTGCTGCTTGCTTTGCCTGTTCCCAACTGCGCACTCCTGTATTTAGCGGCTCCTGGGCACAGTGTGACGATCATGTGTCACCACAGAGACAGTAGCTCTTTATGGTGAATGGATCAATAATCACTGATACTGTTGACCACTGGAGGCATCTAAAATACAGTAAAAATATATTCATTTATAAGTGCATCCAGCAGTCAGCAATAGTCAGTATAAACAATAGAGAATTGAGCCAATTCACTAAACGTAGTGATCTGTACATTTTTGGTGGCTATTCCCAAAAAGTCTGCATCATTTTCATTTTCTGATCTTCCGCTATACTACCTTGCATGCCCTAACTTTCATTAGCTATGGGGAGGTACACAATTACAAAATAAAAGAATTGACGGAGCACAGTAGTTACCATGTTTTAAATGGGTCCTTTTAGAGCTCATCAGACAAAAGGGGTGGAAGACTATTATGCCATTACTGTATTATCCATAGCAGTGACTAACATTCTAAAAACCCAAATAGGGACTTCCATTGCTGACTTCCGTTAGAAAATATTAGTTACCTGGCTGTCTCTGGCTTTAATATTTAGAGCCATTTACTTATAACAACCATAAAAATCAGGATAGAGAATTCTACCAAAAGTTGTTGTTTTACTTACTTCTTGTCATTAAATTAAAACATTTGAACCCAGATGGTCAGCATGACAACCAGGCCTCTACCATTTATGAAAAAGGCAGCAAGGCAATAAATGGCATATTTGCCTTTTTCCAGAACAAAGCAATATTATTAGTCCTTAAGCAAATTGCTCCAGCTTGAAAATCAGACTTTTATGTATATTGTCAGTTAAATTGGAGAAAAATATTACCGTACTTTAGTATGATCTTAGCAGAACAACATTTTCCTCCATAATATTTTCTAGACAACTTTCTTTTTAGCTTTGTGTTGTGTTATTTTCAAAACAATTCTACACAATGTGCCTAGGAACTGCTACGTCACAGAGTGCAGACAGAGTGACATTCTATGATTCTGAGCATTAAGGAATTGTTGGTGCTTCAACTGGCTGCTTAGAAGAAAACTTACACACCTATATTCTTAATGGCCAACTACAAATTAGGGCCCTTTCACACGGGCGGACGAACGGTCCATTTTTTACAAGAGCCCTAAAAAGTGACTTAGATAGATGAAAACTATAGATTATTGGTAGGACTCTAAACAAAACAAAAAACTAAGCTTACTAATTTACCCCAAACAACAGAAGTTTTCAGCATGTTCACATTCTCTCATTGAGTAAGGATGTGAGAACAAATTTGCTAGGGAGCATAATCACTTTGACATTTCGGGATCAAGTATGAATCAGAGAAAAAACATATTTTAGGAAGTTAATCACGAAGTTGCAAAAGCCTTAAATAATGCAGGAAGGACACAACCATGGCCGTATTGCTTACAAGCAAGTTCAATATTTAAAGTTTCAATAATACTTTGTATAAGGACAGCCTACAGCACCGGCGTTTTTCAAAGGGACATTTTGCTACAGTGTTATGGAATAGTAGACCCTTGATAGAAAAGGTGCTCACCAAAAAAAGAAAACATGGTGTGTAAGCAGGAAAGTGCCAGACACTTTTGTGTAGAGTCGTGAAATTAGATATTATTGGCTTTAATATTCAATAAAAGCCAACTCATTTGGGGGCTCAAATGAGTTCTCTTTTACCAGGGCTTTAGATAACTCAGAGAACAGACAGAACTGATTGGATATTGGGAATAAAATACTTCTGAAAACAATATTATTTGCACATTCAAAGAAATCTGTTTCATATGCCAGTTTTAACAGACTTCACAAGTTTTTTTTTTTCCCCAAGCAATCCTTATGTCCCTAGACCTCTTCCTGTTTGTAAAAATTAGAATTGGACACTGGACAGCACAGTTAGCAACGACTGTAGTTACTCATGTAATGCAGCATTTGCTTTGGTTTGGTTCAAGCAAAGGATTACTGACACTGTAATCATTGTATGAATAATCCTAACTTTACATTTAGTAGTGAGTAGTTTGCATAATCTGTTTGACAAGCCTATAATACTAATAGACTATTCTTGCATCTGACAAAAAAGGGATTTCACTTTTGAGCAAACTGAACCTTTATTCTTAATAAATAGTTAGGCTTCTGGGTCAGAAAATCTCATATTATGTTGATCAAACTCCACACACCCATTTATAGCATTAGTAGTGCAAGGAAATTAAACCTCTAATCTATGCTTAAATCTTCACTCCAAGCAAACAGCTAAATACACATAAAAAAAAAAAACATACATTGAATCTATTTTACCTGCCAAAGGATTTGAATTTCTCTCAACCAACTACTGAGATTTACAAATGTCTGCTAGGCATAGTAAGGCTGGTGACCTGACTTTTCCAGCTGCAACACAGCACACCTCTCTGCCCCCTGTCTGTGATTGAATAAAGTAGAAGAAGCAGCAGACTGATTGGATCATCTATCTGCTCCTCTTATCAGCATGATCAGCCTGTAAGCATGCAGGACACTTATGCTGCCCTTTCCTCTCTCAGTCTGATTGGGGCTGCACCAGAAATTACAAAATTCAGTCAAATTCAGCTATTTAACTAGCTAAATTATAAAATGCATGTTATTCTTTTTAATGAATGCATAATTTGATTTAGTGATGTTCAGCTTTAAAAAAATGGTAGTGACTGTTACCTCATAGTATTTTCCATCAGCATAACAACCACAGTTATGTGGAAGAATACAGCTCTTCCCATTCAAGACATAACCTGGATCACACTGACAACCCTCCACGCAGTAATGATTGCAATCACTTTTAAGCCTGATAGCAGCACATCGAGGTTGGCACACACTAACACAGCTCTCATAATGACTGTATGCTGGGCACGTGAGATCTGTAAGTTTTAAAGGTAAAAAAAATCAACACAAAACATACATTATAAATACAGTGATGAGATATTGGAAACATTAAAAAAATATGACTATGCTGAATGTGAAAAAAGAATAAAGGTGTGACTTAAATCATTGGTGTGCTATCAATGATAACACCAGTAGCATTCATTACAAAGCACAAAATCCTAGGAACCCCAGCACTAACCTTGATTCATGAATATGTCTAATGGAAACATCATTCACCATTATGTATTTATTAGCTAGAATAGGGTTTCACATTCCCCAGAGCCCCCTGTCCCAAAGCACCCATCACCCCATGTGCAGGGCCTGGTATGGATTTGGGGGGGGACCCCCATGTATTTTTTTTTTTAATTTTGGTTTGGTTGCATTTTTTTAATGACTTTTTACTGTATTGCCGAGACCCAACAATTCATTACAGCTGCAATTAGTTTTAAATCACTTTTCTTCCTTTAGAAATGTAATTTTGCTGCAGGACTATTCTTGTTCTAAACACGGGAAAAAATTTCCACTTTACAGGCATACTATAGACACCCCAGGCACAATATTTAAAGGAATATTACATTTTTATTGTTTCACTTTAAGCATTATTAAAATCACTGCTCCTGAAAAAACTGCAGTTTTTAACACTTTATTTTGCATTGATACATGTCTCCTGGTCCCCAAACACTTTTTATGACAATGCAATGCATATAAGACTTTAAAAATAGCACTTTTGATTTTTCATGTTCGTGTCCCATAGACTTTAAAGCCTTGTACACACGATCAGTGGTGATGGTCTTTTGTGCCTGCACACCATCAGTTAAAAAACTGATCGTATCAGAACGCGGTGACGTAAAACATAACGACGTCCTGAAAAAAATGAAGTTCAATGCTTCCAAGCATGCGTCGACTTGATTCTGAGCATGCGTGGATTTTTAACCGATGGTCGCCCGTACTAACGATCGTTTTTGATCTATCGGTTAGGCGTCCATCAGTTAAATTTTAAAGCAAGTTGGCTTTTTTTTTAACCGAAGGTTAAGTAACAGATGAGGCCTACACACGATCGGTTTTGACCGATGAAAACGGTCCATCAGACCGTTGTCCTCTGGTTAACCTATCGTGTGTACGCGGCCTAACAGTGTTCACGTGTTCTTACAAATTGTTTGCAACTTCTGGTGGAAACCAAACCAGGGGGGTGTTTGGCTCTTCCTTAGTGGGTGGTAATAACTGTATTCTCTTGACCTTGGTAAATATTTTAAAATGATACCTAATGAAAATCAGTCATAGAACTTATTATTACTGAGTTAGAATTTCAGTAAATAAACCTTCACACTTAACTGTACTTTTACAGAAAATACAGTTATCTTTTTTGCCTAGACTTCTGAGCTACATTAATTGTTCTCCCCTGTCTAGATAAATACTTACCTGAATTTAATGGCCATCTACAGGAATCCAGTCTCTGGCTGAAATCCAGGGTAAGTGTCTATTAAAATGAGTGTGTTTGATTGTCCTCTCGATGTTTAGCAATATTGTAAATGACATGAACATTTCATGTTACAATAACTCATGTTGACATACTTGTTAAAATACAACTTCATAAATTTTCTTTTAACTAAAACTTACAGCAGGATGTATGGTTCCTCCAGCCAGTGATAGCAATCCCTTGTGTCTGACATGTACTCGCATAGTTTTGTAGCCAGCTACAAGCAGTTTGAACAGCACCACCATCAATGCAGGAGTCAAAAAGGCAATTCTTGAAGAAAAATCTAGGATTCACTTTGCTGTGGCATTTGGCAAATACAGCACTCCTGTTGGGAATGAAGCCACAAAGCTGCTGGGCTTTCCACAATCCATCCACTTTTGTACAGGTTGGACATCTGTCCCCACAGCCAACCTGGCAAAACGTGTCCCTTTTTACCCAGCTGTGACCAAACTCATTGACATTCATACTAATAAAGCCACTAGAGGTCTGCAGGTCATCTTCTATATTTCCATTGTACCTCCCACACAGACCATATGTGCTGTTCTGCATGTAGCGGGGAATTGTTACAGACAGAAATGTCTTCCAGTCATAGACCACCTTTAGGCCAAAGTCTGTTTCAATAACAATGTGAAAACCAAATGCAAATATATTCACTTTGCCATGACCCAACTTCAGAGGCAAATAAAGTCTTTCATTATTTACCTGCAAAAGAACAAAATATAGTATGTAAATCAATTTACAGATAATGTGTGGGAAATCTCGCGCCAATTAGGGGGAGGGGTGGTGAAAATAAAATAAGTATTGAAAGCTGCTCCCTAGATAATACAGAGTGCTGAATTATAACTTTTATATGCGTGGGATAGGGGCGCTAGAGAAAAAATTAATATTGTGTATAATTATGTGAATAGGTGCGACCTATCTAAATATAGGCATCAATCCCATTACAAACTAATTGGTACACCAATTGTAAAATGGATAATCAAATAACTAAACAAATGTATATTGATTAACAATGTGCAGTGAACCATAAATTAAGCAATAATACGCTGTAAAACATAAGAAGTGCTCCGTGCTCAAAAAATCTTCCAAGTGATAAGTTCCACCTTCACCAAAAAGGACACCTCAAGTGGGGATGGATGGCTCCTTACCAGATGATGTTGACCTATTAGTTAAAATAAGGTCAATAGAGCTTAGATATCAACTGCTTCCCATGGAGATTCCAATACAAATGGCAGATGGTTGCGGATATCATAAAGGAAAGAAAACAGCTCCCATAGTGTAAAACTATTTAATTGTATTGTTAGATAAAAATCACAGTGCCAAGTGGCCTCTTACTTGAATAAGTGCCTGTATCCCGGCACTGAGGCTGTGAGCTTGTGTGGATATGGAGAGAGATGGAATGCCGGCGTGCGTTTCACTGCTGATAGCTAGGAAACCAGAGAACCGGATGTTGTTGGTCAATGCGTGCCCAGGTACCGCCTCGACGTACGTTTCGATATTGTCGTCATCAGGAAGCTTACGTCGAGGCCGTACCTGGGCACGCATTGACCAACAACATCCGGTTCTCTGGTTTCCTAGCTATCAGCAGTGAAACGCACACCGGCATTCCATCTCTCTCCATATCCACACAAGCTCACAGCCTCAGTGCCGGGATACGGGCACTTATTCAAGTAAGAGGCCACTTGGCACTGTGATTTTTATCTAACAATACAATTAAATAGTTTTACACTATGGGAGCTGTTTTCTTTCCTTTATGATATCCGCAACCATCTGCCATTTGTATTGGAATCTCCATGGGAAGCAGTTGATATCTAAGCTCTATTGACCTTATTTTAACTAATAGGTCAACATCATCTGGTAAGGAGCCATCCATCCCCACTTGAGGTGTCCTTTTTGGTGAAGCAAATCAATTTACAGCTCATGTGAAATTCATAAAAGAGCAGTCTATTATTCTGTTCAGGACCCAGTTATAGGCCAATATAAATGTACTGTAGGGCGGGCAGGAGAAAACGTGTAAGCTTTTAAACTATGCAATAGAGTTCATAACTTTTTTCCCTATGGGATGGATACCACCACATGGTAAAACTAGCTAAAGGAGATTGTGGAGTATCTAGCATATATGGGACACAATTTTGAACTCCATTATAGAACTAATTGAGAGAAGGCTTCACTTATGGTCAACATGTCCCTCAACATGTTGTAATATAGTGGGTCAGTACTGATTTAATAACAAACATTAAAATTACCTGGAAGTGTAAGGCTGGCGTGATTAATAAAGCACAGAATGCCAGCAAAGTAGAACTGAACATTGTGTGCAATAACCACTAATTCAAAGATTACACATTTTGTATCTATTGTTTAACAATGGCCATTTAATAAAAGGTTAAGCTGAAGAGATAGCACAGCAGACAATGCCTGTTTTGAGGCTCATTTTGTCTGACTGAGACTTCAGACAAAGTTCTTTTATAAGGAACACACGGGCCGAATATTATATATAATATATAATATATAAAAGGTCTGCCGATCGGAATCGGATCAGCACTCTCAGCCAAAGCCTGAGAGCGCCTACCAGTGTGTTCTGGTGGGGAAACCCTCCCCCTGTCAGTGGGGGAGATTGCTGTACTAACGTTGGGTAGTTGGTACAGCAGATCTTACCAATCTCTTTAGTTTTTTTTATCTCTCAGACCACTGGGTTGAATGAAAAAACAAAATAGTATGTACTAGGCTTTAAACTCCATGGTACATGTAAATTTCAACTAGAGCTACTGAGCTCTGTCAACAGTAAACAGACGGACAAAGTGATAGAGAAAAAGGTCTAAAGTTCTACCTGTATTTTTTTCACATTTGCCTGACTAAAACTATAATAAATGCATTATAACAAAATTACTATATTTTTCCTTCAATATTGTCCATACTTTACCCAATGAACTTTGTATCCTCCATTGAATGAAGCAGAAAAGCAAAAAGGGACAATTTTCAATCAAAAAATCCTAAAAACACTTTAAAATTATGTAATTATAATTTAACTACATTTTAAATCACTATTTCCCATGCAAAATTAAATTGATAAAGAATATTCATAAAATAAGCTAGATAAGTACCTTGGCAAATAATAGGAACAATTTATTTTTAATGTCCAATTATTTTGGTCTCCAATATGTTAGGCAGAGAGTTGACCTCAGTAGTGTTATGATATTCCAATGTTGTGCAGCCACTAGCCCACATAGTTTAACAGCATGTTTAGCTGTTTGCATAGAGCCAGCTTTAACGTGTATGTATAGCCAAAACTTTTTTTCGTTTCATATAGAGCCAAGAATGGTTATTTTACTGCAGTCTGTGTACCACTGGGACAATTTCTCTTTACTTCCTGTGCCAAAGATGCAACAGAAATCTATAGGAAATCAGCTCATCTCTCTGTCACTATGCTCACTCTTCCTATCAGCATTCTACTTGTCAGCATATGATCTGATTGGTTCCCTAGATCTACTGCACAGGGACTTCATTAGGCTGATACCAGGTCAAACTCAGGAACTTACAGTGTTTGTATTTACAAAATACACTAAATGATGCATTAACTTATAAAATCCTGCACTGCTTTGTGTCTTTTATATTTGTCTGGAGTTCAGCTTTAAGGCTTTTAGAGAAAGAATGTATACTGTTACATTACATTTATATATATATTTTAAAAAAAATAATGAAGATTAAAAAACATTGAAGTTTATACAAACGTAAAACTCACTTACCAGGACAGTGTGTTTGTATGCCCGATAAATTACAATGTTATAACTGTAAACTTCTACTTCCACTTCCTTTACCCATAGTGCAAGAGAAGAATCTCTGTCCTCATTTTTAGCAGTAACTGTAAATCTTGGCACAGTGTCCGCTTTGGAATTAGTAACTGTAGTGCAAAGGATTAGAGAACAGCTACTTTGAAAATCAAACGGGAGTCCATCAAATGTAAGATAATGTCCATATCCTGAGACAATACATGATGCATCTGTACGGGGCTGACAGTAATACAACCCATTGTCCTCCATGCAGTATTCTTCATCCTTGCATGGACTAGTCTCACAGTAAACACTGTTGTCTGTCCCATTACAAAAACAAAGAGATTTGCAATCCAGATCGATCCAAAAAGTTTCATTTGTGGAAACCTGATGACCTTCAAAATTACAGCCACATTCACTCTTAGGAATACACCGCGTACCCTGCAAGGCAAAACCTTCATCACACTGGCATCCTTCAGTGCAACTATCAGTGCAGACTGGGCCAGAGGCAAGGGTTTCACAAGTTTCCGTACAAGTAATGCATTCCTCAAAGTGGCTGTTTTCAGGACACATTAGGGCTGTGGTATGCAACACAGGTATTATTAATACAGTAATGAAGAATATATCAACAATACTTTATCTGGGCAAAAACATTCCACCTGATTTTCTTCCATGTACATTTTTGAATGCATGTAATGTAATCAGCTTTGTGACTTTGCTCTTTTCCCACATTGGTCAATTTCACCTACTCTAATAGTAGTTGTAAGTAAACTTTTATTATAATTTTCTGGGCTTCTTCCAAAACATTTAAAGTACAGTAAAACCTTGGTTTGTGAGCTTAATGCATTCTAGAAACATGCTTGTAATCCAAAGCACTTTTTTTATCAAAGCATTTTTTTTTACAGGGTATAAAAGAGAAGAGAGGCACCTCTAAGTGTTGTATGTTCATTAAATGTAACTATTGCTACACTTAGAGGCACCTCTCTTATTTTTTATACTCAGTTGTGACATGACGCTACTCTTATATCAAGACATCACTTGTATATCAAGACAAAATGTATTAAAACATTTTGCTCGTCTTGCAAAACGCTCTCAAACCAAGTTACTCTCAAACCAAGGTTTTACTGTAAATCATACTTACCTGCAATCAGCTCCTGGGATCTACATTGTGTGGCCCGAAAGGCCAGCAGACTGGCTTTCTATTGATGTAAAAAAGGTCTATGGCACACGTGCAAAAATCCAAAAATCCCAAGATTTTCAGGAAATTGGCAGTTTTGGACTCGGCAGACCACACAATGAAGATCTCAGAGAAACAAGGTTGCTTTAAATATAATCTATTACAAAAGGGAACGTAATTTATAAATGTCCTCCAGCTAATTCTTTTAGAAAACCAGAAAAACAAAAAGGTTACTAGCCTAAATAGGTTGACCACCTCTTTGTAAATAGGCTCCACAGTATCACAGTTTATAAAAGGATCTAAAATCCAGGAGGCAGAGCAGCCTGTGACATCTTAGTTACTGTACTGAGAGCACACAGTAAAAATGTTTTCAGCACAGGGAAGCTGTTCCCCATGGACACATACAGTCATGGCCAAAATTTTTAGCACCCCAGACATTTTTCCAGAAAATCATGTATTTCTCAGGCCGCGTACACACGATCAAACTTGTCTGCTGAAACTGGTCCGCAGACCAGTTTCAGTGGACATATCCGACCGTGTGTACGGGCTAGCAGACAGGTTTTTCCAGCAGACAAGTTTTAAAGCATGCTTTAAAACTTGTCTGCTGGAAACCCGTCCGTCCGACATGTCCGCTGGTTAGTACGCCTAACCAGCGGACATAAATCTCCCGCATGTGTCGAATGGATTCGACGCATGCGTGGAAGTATTTTACTTCCTGGAATGGTGATGTGGCGGCGTCAACGTCACCGCCACGTCACCGCGTTATCCGTTCGAGGGGATTTTGGTCCGATGGTGTGTACACGCCATCAGACCAATTATCCGAGGAGACATGTCCGCTGGAAACGGTCCGTCGGACATGTTTCAGCGGACATGTCTCCTCGTCTGTACGCTGCCTCACAGAAAAGTATTGAAGTAACACATGTTTTGCTATACACATGTTTTTTCCCTTTGTGTGTTTTGGAACAATACAAAAAAAGGGAAGAAAAACGCAAATTGGACGTAATGTCACACAAAACTCTAAAAATGGTGTGGTCAAAATTCTTGGCACCCTTAACTTAAAATTTGGTTGCACACCCTTTGGAAAAAATAACTGAAATCAGTCACTTCCTATAACCAACAATAAGCTTCATACACCTCTCACCCGGAATTTTGGACCACTCTTCCTTTGCAAACTGCTGCAGGTCTCTCTTATTGGAAGGGCGCCTTTTCCCAACAGCAATTTTAAGATCCCTCCATAGGTGTTCAATGGGATTTAGATCTGGACTCATTGATGGCCACTTTAGAACTCTCTGTTGCCATCCATTTCTGGGTCCTTGTTAACATATGTTTGGGGTCATTGTCCTGCTGGAAGACTCAAGATCTCAGACGCAAACCAAGCTTTCTGACACTGGGGTTTACAGTGCAACCCAAAATCCTTTGGTAATCCTCAGATTTAATGATGCACACATTCAAGGCACCCAGTGCCAGAGGCAGCAAAACAACCCCAAAACATCATTGAACCTCCACCATATTTCACTGTAGGTACTGTGTTTTTTTTTTGTAGGCCTCATTCCGTTTTCGGTAAACAATACAATGATGTGCTTTACCAAAAGCTCTATCTTGGTCTCATCTGTCCACAAGACATTTCCCAAAAGAATTTTGGCTTACTCAAGTACATTTTGGCAAACTGGTTTTGGCAAATCAAGTCTTGATTTTTTTATGTCTCTGTGTCAGCAGTGAGGTCCTCTTGGGTCTCCTGCCATAGCGTTTCAATTCATTTAAATGTCGATAGATAGTTTGCGCTCACACTGATGCTCCCTGAGCCTGCAGGACAGCTTGAATTTCTTTGGAACTTGTTTGGGGTTGCTTATCCACCATCCAGACTATCCTGCGTTGCAACCTTTCATCAATTTTTATTTTCCGTCCACGCCCAGAGAGATTAGCTACAGTGCCATGGGTTGCAAACTTCTTGATAATGTTGTACACTGTGGACAAAGGCAAATCTAGATCTCTGGAGATGGACTTATTTTTCCACAATTTTGGTTCTCAAGTCCTCAGACAGTTCTCTTCTCCTCTTTCTGTTGTCCATGCTTAGTGTGGCACACACAGACACACAATGCAAAGACTACGTGATCTTCTCTCCTTTTTATCTGCTTTCAGGTCTGATTTTTATATTGCCCACACCGGTTACTTGCCCAGGTGAGTTTAAAGGAGCATCACATGCTTGAAAAAATCTTATTTATCCACAATTTTGTAAGGGTGCCAAGAATATTGACCAGCCAATTTTTGGAGTTTTGTGTGACATTATGTCCAATTTTCTTTTTTTCCTCCCTTTTTTGTTTTGTTTCAATACACACAAAGGGAATACACATGTGTATAGCAAAACATGTGTTACTGCAATACTTTTCTGTGAAAAATACTTGATTTTCTGGAAAAATTTCAGGGGTGACAACAATGTCGGCCATGACTGTATTTAAGGCCATCCTGTGTTAAAGCCCACCCGCCCAGCGGCCGCATATGTGCCTATGGCCAGTGGGAACAGGGTAAACATGTGTTGCTGTTTTGTCTTTGTACTTAACTGGCTTGAAGGAGAACTATTGAGGAATGAAAACATCAGTAATACCACCATTCACAGAATGCCTTGTGTTTTTTTCAATATTTTAAGGAGGTGGAGGTTGTGATGTCAACGCCTCACCTCTTCCCCTCATCCAATCAAAGATTTCCTTTTGTTCATTAAAAAAATACAAGATGTTCTGTAAATAGCAGCAGTGCCAAGCCCCACCCGCCCCCGGGGGGGGGGGACCTGGGACTGCGACTATTAATACAGTAGTGGAGAGTACTAAAGTGATTTGCACTTTCCACAAAGATGGCTCAGGTATGGTTCAAGCTGGAACAGATAAACTATACAATAAAACTAATTTTGAAACTTTACTTTTAACACCCCTGGCGGTATTCCCGAGTCTGGCTTGGGGTGGAAATTCAGAACCAAAAGCGGTAACCCCGAGCCTGACTCAGGATCGCCTCGCAGTGTCCACAGGCAGGGAGTTACTTACATCCCTGGATCCTGCAATGCCTACCTGCTGTGTGATTGAGCTGTGTCCTCCCTCGATTCACACAGTGCCTGTGTGCCGCCAAGCTCCGTTCCCTGCGACGTTACGACGCACGGGGGCGGAGATTGGCGCCAAATTCAAAAAAGTAAATACACACAATACATACAGTATTGATTACAGTACTGTATGAAAAAAATACACACCCCCTTTGTCCCCAGTGGTCTGCCCAGTGTCCTACATGCACTTTTATATAATAAAAACTGTTCTTTCTGCCTGGAAACTGGAGATTGTCCATAGCAACCAAAAGGTGTCCCTTTACATCAAAAGTGGTTTTATACCAGCTACAAATACGTGATAATAAATTAGAATTGCTTGCAGAATTGAGCAATAGTGATTTGTGGGGAAATTCGTCATCAAACAATAAAAGTAATGACAGCGACAATTCTGCAACTGTTTTTGATTTGATTACATTATTGAATAATTTTTATTATAATTACATTATTATTTGTTATAATAATTTATAGTTATTTATTATATTATAATTTATGATTTTGTTTTTCAAACGTTATCATACCCGAGATGTCTACTAGACTCTTGTTTGGACAGATTTAAGTGTGTTATTCCTAAGAATTACAGGCCTACAATATAAAATGCCAAATTTCCATGCAAAATAATTTTACCGCTTTCAGCACCTAAAATCTGAAATAATCATACCCCCAGGAAAGTTAAACACATGCTAATCACAAATTAGTGTAGGTATACATTACTAAACTATTATGATAAACTGTATTTATAAGTAAAAATTCAAATGCATAAACTTACGGCAGAAGTTTGTACTCCTCCACTGGCCAACATCTACAGCAGCATTTTGGCACGCCATGGCATAACGACTAACAGAGTCACATAGCTCTGTCTGGTTACCTCCACTTTGGCACAGGCGAAACAGACAAGTTCTGTAATATGCGGATACATTCACAACAGCATGACAGTCCAGAAAAGAGCTGTTGCTTGGATCATTAATAATTCCACATTTGGAACGACTTCTATAATACTTCAGTAGTTCAGAATCATTGTTGCAGGCTTTCAGCAAATCCCCACATTCTCCATTGCAGATCTCGTCAAAAGTTGTCCAACTCTCTAAGAATATAGCAACGTTATCCGTACACTTTCCATTTGGGAAGCAAAACTCATCCTCACTGTTTCCATTGAAGAAACCACATAATCCTCCGGTACAATTGTGGTACAAGGTAGAAAGAGTGATGTAAAGCAGGCCTTGGTCTGAATACTGTATTTTAACAAACCCTTCAGATTCAATGACTGTTCCATTTCTGTTACGGTACATTTCCAGCTCACCAGAGGGCAGGTAAAAGGGAAGTTCAATCTGAAATCCATTAACCTTAAAAAGATACATTCTCTTAAATTTAACTGTAAGCAGAGTCAGATTCATAATTAGGAACAAAAGGCCTGTGCTTATATTGGCCATGTTTCTTTCCTATTATCAATAGAAATACATTCATCTAATATACAATTTTTAGACATGCTCACAATGTTTTAAGCTAGGTTCATAGCAGTATAAGGGCTTGTTCACACTATCAGTTTTCCTGCAGGTTTTTCTCTTCAGGTTTACCAAAACCATGTAGTGCAAGGGCCTGCCTGATTGCATACAAATTGAGACTCTTGAGGTTAGACCTCATATTAGATGGATTTGGTAAACCTGAAGAGAAAAACCTGAAGGAAAACTGATAGTGTGAACAAGCCCTAAGGCTAAGTTAACACTATTGCAGCTCTGTCTGGGTGCGTTTGCACAGGCACAGAAGCCCATTCATTTGAATGGGCTGCTGTACCGTAAGGAAACACAGGAAAAAGGTCCCAGACCCTTTTTCCAAAACTGACTCACAGGAAACTACATGGTCCTGCAGAATCATGTGGTTTCCCACACTGTTTTCAGATGCGTGAGGATGCTAAGAATTAATGACATCCACGTGCGTCTGCTAAAGAGCAGCGCATTTGCTGTGAGACAGTGTGAGATTTACACACACTATGACACGTGCAATAGTGTGAACCTAGGCTAAAGCCCTATTCAGACTTGGGAACTGGACCAGCAGGGGTTCCCGCAGCTATTTGTTGTTGACACTAAATCAATCACTCGTGCAGTCTGTGTTCAGAGCCAATCACATGCAGGTAATCGCTGCATGAGCAAATACATGCGATTAGCCATGTATACGTGCAGGAGCTGTCAAACTCTCATTGGTTTTATTGGGGCTTACTGCCCCAACCTACTGGGTCTCCTGTAGCTAATTGAAAATGGCCCATTCACAAGTGTGAATAGGGCCTAAAACAGATGATCCTGGCAGAGGCATAATGCCACCAGAGGTTCGACAAGCAGTGATGGAAATTTAACCATGGGTATTAGTTATTGTCAAGTTACTGTCAAGTTAACCAATGCATAATGAAAATGCTACATTGGGTCTAGACACTAGGTTTAAGACCTCAAATTTTGTTCATAAATATGTAAAGAATTTATATTACTCCTCCAAAAACAGTAAATTAACATTTGTTAGGTCTCTGAGAAAATCAACAGTCAATGGCTGCATTATACTTTGGGAAATATAGATCCTTGTTCACATTAAAGCTGACAAGGAATGTTGTTGTTTTAAATTGCAAAGGTGTAAAACATCTCTTGTGAGCCTTTTAGACTTATAACTAAGTTCCTTCAGGCTGCCAAGAGGAGCATTTTGCAATATGTTGTTTGTCACATCCTGTGCCATAGGGCACCCTGCAAAGCTACATCTCTCAGCAGCCCTTAGTCTCCAAGCACATAGGAGTTGATTTACTGGAGAGTGCTGGTGTGGTGCTTCATAGAAACCAACTTCTTGATTTTTTCGAAATAATTAAGGTTGAATCTGTAAATTGAAGGCTTATGGTGTCCATCAGATGTTCTAAGAAGATTTGATGAAGCAGCTAAACTGTATGACGCCGCAATCTTATGTTTTCGGGTCTTTTGTTCGTTATCGTTTTGTTAAAATAAACTCGAAAATCCCAAAAATTCGGATGAAAATGCATTCAGACGATAGCGAATGCACATGTCTAGTGGTTTTCTGAGACATTAAGATAAAGCAAGAACAAGTAGTGGGTAGTAGGAGAAAGAGACCGTCGCTCCAGATGAGTGCACCTCGGTGGTGAGTGTGGATCCAATGGGTGCAGGCAATGCACGAAGCATAAATGGAAGCAAGAAGGTAAGGACAGCCGCACAATGACTAAGCATTGTACAACAATGTGAAACGCGTCAGCTATATCATCCCACCGTTTGCTGTTTTTCTGTTTGTGCAGTGTTTTTTACTGGATTAAAGGCTTTTATTGTTTTTTACATTTATCGGAGTGCGGCTGTCCATACCTTCTTGCTTCCATTTAAGTAGTGGGCAATACTTTAGAAGGAGAGGTGCCAGTGATCCCATAATATTATGGTGATTCTATAATATTTTCCTCAGAATTGAGTAATTCCATTATTTTTTTTTCCCTGTTTGATCTGCAAAAACAGTTGCAACTGACTACAGTTTTCTTTCTTTTTTCTTTTTGTAACTGTTTCTTAAAGCCAGAGGGTTGGAATGTTAACCAGTTCCTGCCTGGCCTATAGCAGAATGATGTTGTTTTGTTATCCTGACTGGGTGTCATATGACGTCCAGCAGGTTAACAGCAGGATACAGCTGATCATCGTGTGAACCAGGAAGTGCCAGTAAATGGCTTTCCTCGGTTCACGCTGACAGGGAGAGCGATCAGCGTCTCTCCCTGTCAGAGGGAGACATCAAATGTGTCCATCAGCTGCCAATCAGTACCCATCAGCTGCCAGTCTGTGCCCTCATCAAGAACGCCAGTCAGTGCCCATAACAGTGCCAATCAGCTTCTCATCAGTGCTGCCTATACAGTGCCATCTATCAATGCCACCTATCAGTGCCCGTCACTGCCACATATCAGTGCCCATCAGTGCAGCTCATCATTACCACCTATTAGTGTTCATCAGTGTCACCTATCAGTGGCCATCAGTGCTGCATATCAGTGTAGCCTATCAGTGCCCATCAGTGCTGCATACCAGTGCCTCCTATCAGTGCCCAGTGCCACCTCATCAGTGCCCATCAGTGCCACCTTATCAGTGCTATATCATCAGTGCCCAACAGTGCCACCTCATCAGTGTCCATCAGTGAAGGAGAAAACTAATTTTTATAACAGAAACAAAGAAAAAATTTTTTCCAAAATGTTGGTCTTTTTTAGTTTATTTAGCAAAAAATAAAAACCCCAGTGGTAATCGAATACCACCAAAAAAAAGCTCTATTTGTGGGAAGAAATGTATACAAATTCTGTTTGGGTACAATTTCATATGACCGCGCAATTGTCATTCAAGTGTGACAGCGCTGAAAGCTGAAAAGTGTCCTGGGCATGAAGGGGCTGAAGTGCCTGGTATTGAAGTGGTTAAATTAAAATTATTTTGAGACATGTCTTAATATTTTTTTCTACACAATTAAACAATTGAATGAACATTTTCATTAAACATCCTGTTGAACTGCAGTGAACTTTAGTTTAGCTGTGAGAAATATGAAATGAAAAATAATTATCTTATTATTTATGTTTGCCTACCTTAATCTCTGAGGTGCTGCCTCCACCAATTCGTATCTCTTGCTTGGCCACCTGAATTCTTAATGGTCTGAGCCAGTTGGGGCCTGAGTCTGGTTTCTTCTTGCTGATGTCAATCTCAATGAACTCTGTCTTTTCTGAGCAAGTCTTTAACAGAGTATAAGAATATTCTACTGGATAAGGGAAGCTCACTGAGTCAAATGTGTGTATCACCTGATTTTGGCTTACAAGACATACACTTTCCCTTCTGGGGTAGCAGCCTTGATATCCATTTTCCACAGAGCAGATCTCACCATCTCGACAGCTGGTGTTGAAGCAAACAATATCCCCTCCATTTTCACACCAGCACTGTACAGTGCAGTCTGCAGAGGTCCAGAAGGAATCGCCAACCACATAATATTTTCCAGCCATCTCACACCCACATTTGCTTACAGGAACGCATGAGTCTGCGCTCAACACATACCCAATATCACACTCACATCCCTCCGAGCATGGGCTGCTACAGTACTGAGGAGCTGTGAGGTCAGAACAAGTGGCTGGACAGCTGCTTGTACATACTGAGTAATGGCTGAATTCTGCACACTGGATAGCTGAGGCTGCAAAAAAGACAGTAAAGTAAAATAAATACACAAGGACCAAAATCCTAGGATTACAATTATCCATCTGGACTCCTTCTGCATAATAAATACAAGCCCTGACTTTTGTAAAACCTCTGAAATTAGTTGGCTGTCCATTATTGAAAGTCTTTATTATTGTGACAAATAAAATTGTATCTGGATACACACATTCACTTTGTGTTCTCATCTTTTCATAACTTAATTTCTGAAATTATTTGGTTTAGTTTCTTTGTATGGATGGATTGCATGGGTTGTTACAGACATGTGGTGAAAATGTCATGTCAGTAGCACTTTTAGAAATGTATTCACCTAGAGTTTGTGTGTACCCTTTGGTCAATAATCTCTTTCATTCTTATATACGCAGGGACTCATGGGAAGCTCTACTACATAAGCCCATCTCGGAATTGCCCATGTCTTGGCAACACATATTTTTATGGTCACTAAACAAACTATAGTAAAGGCGTGGAAAACACCTCTCCTATCTTTTGAGGAGGTGAAGAGTTGGGTGCATGGTACATTGACAAACAAGCTTACGGCAATATTCATGGATGCTAGGGGGACATTTCCTAAGACTTGGCAACCCTGGTTGGACCAGTTTCCAGCCATGGGCCCGCATTCTCGCTTCTTGGACTAGCGTAGCTACCCGGGCTTTGGATCCCCAGGGACAGGACCTACTTTCTTCTTCATGACTCATTTCTCTTTGGTTTCTTACTCTTACTATCCCTCTTGTTGCTTTCTTCTTACTTCTTTCTCTATTTTCTCCTTATTTTTTATTTACGGTTATTTAACACCAGCTCCCAGTGTGCGTAGTCTATTGTTTGCTTTCTGACCTTATTTTTGGAGTAATCTTTTTCCACCCCTTTATTGAGGTAAAGCTTTATGGTCTCTGGTGGGGGTGAAGCCTTCCTGCATATCAGGAAGTTTATGCGATAGCTTCTCCCTCCCTTTTCCATTTTTTATTTTTATTTATTTCCTTTCATAAATATAATTTATATCCTTTTTATCCTTAGGTCCTTGTGAGGACCCCTGAACTTTATTTTTACCTACAAATATAGGTCAATCTCAGGTATCGTATGATACTTGTTATGGGATGATCTTTGAAATATTGCTTGCTTGGCATATTTTCTAGTAGGGTTGTCCAGATACCGATACTAGTATCGGTATCGGGACCGATACCGAGTATTTGCGGGAGTACTTGTACTCGCGCAAATGCTCCTGATACCTAAATAGAATACTTTTTTTGTATTTATCAACATGTTCTGTGAAAATTGTTTGAGTTTTTTACTACTGCGTGACAAGAAAATAATTTTTTTTTATTCATTTTTACTCATTTTTATTCTTTTATAATGTCTTGAGTTAGAGTTCTTCATAATTCTAAAGAAAATATCCTTAGTCTGTATTGTGGTTTGAAAACTGTCACATGACATTTTAAAAAAAAGTATCGGTATTCGGTATCGGCAAGTACATGAAAAAAAGTATCGGTACTTGTACTCGGTCCTAAAAAAGTGGTATCGGGACAACCCTACTTTCTAGGCTTTAAATCTTTGTAGTTACTGTCTAAATAATAAAAAGCCTACTTCTCTGCAGTGTATATGTTACCATTCTCAAATTACTTTCCCGCCACTGACCTTGGTTTCTGTTCATTGTTTTGTGAGCTTGTCTTTATTCAATAAAATATTGTGAAATTAATATATTCTCCTAGAAAAAAAGTTTGACGCACTCAATACTTATTTTACTTGTGTTATTTATGTACTGTATATACAGTACTGTGCAAAAGTTTTAGGCAGGTGTGAAAAAATGCTGTAAATTAGGAATACTTTCAGTTAATAGATTATTTTTTATCAATAAAAAAAATGGAAAGTAAAAGAGAAATTCAAATCAAATCAATATTTAGTGTGACCATGCTTTGGCTTCAAACCAGCATAAATTCTTCTAGGTACACTTACACAGTTTTTGAAGGAACTTGGCAGGTTGTTCCAAACATCTTGAATAACTAATTACATATCATCTATGGATTTAGGCTGCCTCAAATCCTATGATTTGGCATGTTATTGTCTCAAAATCTGCAGCAAGACAATGACCCCAAACATATAGCCAATATCATTAAGAACAATCTCCAGAGTAAAGAACAAGGAGTCCTGGAAGTGATGGTTTGACCCCCACAAAGCCCTGATCAACATTATTGAGCCTGTCCAAAACTTTTGCATAATACTGTATATATAAGAAAGGAAAGAAGGCTTACTAAAAAAAAAAAAAAAAAAAATAGCCTCTATTCGTGAAAATAGAAGAAATACTTGGCTCATTCAGGGACCTTAACCTGTATTATAATACTCCTTGGCAGTGACATTTTACTGTTCCAGCCGAGAGTTAAAAAGTGTCAGGACAGCATCTGGAATGGGAAAACCCAAAAATAAGCTTAATGGGCAAATACACCTGCAATGGTAGGATGCCAGTCATTGCAATTTCTTCAATCCTACGTGTACTGAGTGAAGCCAAATAGGGCTCTCTGTTTCAAAGAATTAGATCCTAGGGTTTTTCCATTCCAGATGCTGTCCTGACACTTTTTAACTCTCGGCTGGAACAGTAAAATGTTACTGCCAAGGAGTATTATATTACAGGTTAAGGTCCCTTAATGAGCTAAGTATTTCTTCTATTTTCACGAATAGAGGCTATTTGTTTTAGTAAGCCTACTTTTCCCTTCTTATATATACAGTATTATGCTAAAGTTTTAGACAGGTGTGAAAAATGTTGTAAATTAGGAATACTTTCAGTTGCATTTTCCAGGTGCATTTGCCCATTAAGCTTATTTTGCCATCTATTGGCTTTCCAAATCTGCACATGTCAAAAGTTTTTGGACTTTAAAAATATGTTTCACTCATATTTCAGATTTTCTACAAACCCACACATGTCATCATAAATATTTAGTGTTTTTTTTCTTATAAAGTTGCAAAGGGATTGATGTATAAAAAGTGTGAAATAAGAAAAAAAGGCATTCCCATGGCAATCAATCAACTTCCAGCTGCCATTTCTACAATACAGATCTGAAAATAAAAGAACTTTTGCAATTGGTTGCTATAGACAACAAGAAATCTTCTAATCAGCATACTTTTCATACATCATCACTAGAGAAGGAATGCAAGCATAGAATCGCTTGCAGCTGGTTATACCGTATTTATCGGCGTATAACACGCACAGGCGTATAACACTCACCCTAACTTTAAGAGGGAAGTTTCAGGAACAAAAAACTTTCCACAGCGCCCTGCGTATAACACGTAGGCACAGTTTACCCTCTATTTTTAGGGTAAAAAAAGTGAGTGTTATACGCCAATAAATACAGTAGTTATCATGATTCCCTGTAGATGATTGGATGAAGCACAAGACTGATAAAAATTGGTATTAAACATAAGGGGACTTTTTTTCACATAAGATGATTATGTTTTTAATATACATGTGTATATTTATTGCAGTGCTGTATCATAAGATTTATAAAAAACATAATTTTGTATTACTTATGAAATCAATAAAAGACTAATAATAAAAGTTTATATAAGTATGTTGCATTTATAAGTATGCATACACTGCCAGAAACCTTTTTTTATTGTTCTTTCATACATTCCTATATCATAGATAATTGTTTAAAATAATGATTTTTCATGCCCACAAAACTTCTATTTCCACATAAAAAAAAACTCCTAGCAGGAAACTTTCATTCTTTCAGATATGAAACAAGAAACATTATGCATTCCTTAATTTTTTTCTTCATTATGGAGAAAAATAATCATGAGTTGCCCATTAGCCATTAGAAAATCAAACTAACATTTTGAGAATGAACATTTCCATACAAAATGCATTAAACACTGTATGGCTATCTTAATCACTTAAGGACCCGCTCATGTACATATACGTCGGTATTTTAAAGATGGATATCTCGGTAACGGCAGCAGATGCTGTAAATGATAACGGTGGTCTCCGCGGCTGATTCGCCGCGAGATCACCATTATCGGCGGCGGGAGAGAGTCCCCCTCCTGCCGCTCTCCCGCGCCCTCCGCCGCTTACTGGCGCAGACGGTAGCGGCGGAGGCGATCGGGTCCTTCTGCCTGCTGTGTGGGGATGCGAGTGAGGGCAAGATGGCCCCCACCGATTCCTATAGCATAGCAGGGCGGAAGTGACGTCAAAACGTCAGTTCCGCCCATGCGTCTTAGGCTGCGTACACACGATCAGACATGTACGATGAAACAGGTCCGATGGACCGTTTTCATCGGACATGTCTGAAGTGGTCTTTTGGTCTGATGTGCGTACACACCATCGGACCAAAATCCCCTCGGACCAGAACGCGGTGACGTAGAAGACACCGGCGTTCTAAAAAAAGGAAGTTCAATGCTTCCAAGCATCGACGCATGCGCGTGGTCCGATGGTTGGGCGTACTAACCATCGAACATGTCCGACGGACAGGTTTCCAGCAGACAAGTTTTGTCCGCTGGAAAACTGTCCGATAGGCCATAAACACGATCGAACATGTCCACTGAAACTGGTCCGCAGACAAGTTTCAGCGGACATGTTCGATCATGTGTACGCGGCCTTAAAGGCACATTTTTTGTTGTCATTTTTTCAAATGACAACATTTCCATTTTTTTTTGCATTTAAGTCTAAATATGAGATCTAAGGCCTTTTTGACCCCAGATCTCATATTTAACCCCTTCCATACAGGGCATTTTCACCCCCTTCCTGCGCAGACCAATTTTTACTTTTCAGCACTGTTGCACTTTGAATGACAATTGCGCGGTCATGCAACACTGTACCCAAATTAAATCTTTATGTTTTTCCCCCCACAAATAGAGCTTTCGTTTGGTGGTATTTGATTATCTCTGCGGTTTTTATTCTTTGCGCTATAAACAAAAGAAGAGCGACAATTTTTTTTAAAAACACAATATTTTTTACTTTTTTATTTAATAAATATCACAATTTAAAAAAAATAAAAAAATAATTCCTCAGTTTACATATTTTTGGTAAAAGAAAATCGCAATAAGTGTATATTGATTGGTTTGCGCAAAAGTTATAGCGTCTACAAAATAGGTGATAGATTTATGGCATTTTTATTTTATACATTTTTTTACTAGTAATGGCGGCAATCTGCGATTGTTTTATTGTGACCGTGACATTGCGGCGGACATATCGGACACTTTTGACACGTTTTTGGGACCATTCACATTTACACAGCGATTAGTGCTATAAATATGCACTGATTACTGTGTAAATGTGACTGGCAGGGAAGGGGTTAATGCTAGGAGGCGCTAAATGGGGTTAAAATCTTCCCTAAAGTGTGTTCTAACTGTTGGGGAGAGGGACTCAAAAGGGGAGGAGACCGATGTGTGTTCCTCTATACTGGGAACACACATCAGTCTCCTCACCACTGACAGGAGGTGGATCTGTGTGTTTACACACAGATCCACACTCCAGTCGTGATCACTGGCAATCGCGGTGCCTCGCCCTAGATTGCCAGGAACAAAGGACGTCATATGACGTCCACCCGGATCGAGGGAGGGTTCCTGCCGGCGTCATTTTACAATGCGCCGGTAAGGATTTTTAAGGGTAAAAGTTTGACGCCATGCCACGAGCGGGCGCAATTTTTAACATGTTGGGTATCATTTTACTCGGCGTAACATTACGGTATCTTTCACAAAATTGGGCCAAATTTATTGTTGTCTTATTTTTTAATTAAAAAAAAGTGAATTTTTTCCAAAAAAGTGCGCTTGTAAGAACGCTGCGCACATGCGGTGTGACAAAAAGTATTGCAATGACCGCCATTTTAATCTCTAGGGTGTTAGAAAAAATATAATGTTTGGGGGGTTTTAAGTAATTTTCTAGCAAAAAAATGTTTTATTCTTGTAAACACCAAATCTGAAAAACACAAAAGGTCCTTAAAGCGGATCTCCACCCCAAAGTGAAGTTCCGCTGATCGGAACCCTCCCCCCTCCGGTGTCACATTTGACACCTTTCAGGGGGAGGGGGGTTGTAGATACCTGTCTAAAGACAGGTATTTGCACCCACTTCCGGCCCACAGTCTCGGGCAAAAGACGGGTTTTTCCTCTCGGCTCCCAGCACACAGCGGGAGCCAATCGGCGGGCGCTGCGCGACTCGCGCATGCGCCAAAGGGAACCGGGCAGTGAAGCCGGAGCGCTTCACTTCCTAGTTCCCTCACCGTGGATGGAGGGGGGAGCCGCTGGACTCCAGGACAGGTAAGTGTCCTAATATTAAAAGTCAGCAGCTGCAGTATTTGTAGCTGCTGGCTTTTAATATATTTTTTTAATGGGCCATCTGCTTTAAGTGGTTAACACAGTCTTCACAAGGCTAAAAATCTCAGAGTTTTTTCTAACCTAAAAAGTCATTTAAAGTTTGTCATTTTGCACTGTTTAAAGAAGTTTGAATCAAGGAGTAGTAGTGGTGCATAAGAGCACTGCCAAAAAATAAATACGTATTTTTTTACTTACTATTAAACCACTATATATAGCCCTTGCTAGCTTGGGTAGAAGGGATTAGAACTACCCCAAAGACCTAAGATTTTATACTCCAAAAAAAAGTTGATGCTAAAAAATGCTGGGTAGCTCCTGGGCATATTTAAAGGTTAAGTTCACCTTTACAGAAAACTCTGTAGGGTGAACTTACACACGTCCCCCTCCTCGCCCCCTCCCCCATCCCGCTGACTTGGACCATCGCAATCTCCGGTTCTAAACACCTGGTATATCCACTCCTGGAGTCCGGGGCTTAGAAATCCCTGAGCTGAATATTCCAATCGGTCAGCGTCATCACATGGGCGGCGCTGACCATTTACAGCCGCATAATTGCGAAGCAGCCGGGGATTCCCTTCATCTAAAACAAACGCTTATTCTAGTTGATTCTAGGTGATACTCTTTCTTAAGATTTTATATTGTAAAATAATCTTTAAGAAACACTTTACTTGGAATATAGAAGTACGTTCTAGGGATTGGGGTGTGAATACCTAACCAAAAGATATACAATGGTATTGTAAAAGGGATGTAATTCTTTCATGTTGTGGCAGCAATGGTGAAGGCATACCCCAAAGTCTGCATTAGAGGTTCAGTGTAATTGCTACCCCTAAAGTCTGAAGTGATAACAGAAGCAAATAATATGTCTATCAATCCATTTTGACCACTTCTCCCTGGAACCCCTCCTCATTTTAAACCTCATATCAATACAGTGATGTTACTATGGGGTTGATTTACAAAAACTGGAGAGTGCAAAATCTGGTGCAGCTGTGCATAGAAGCCAATCAACTTCTTTATTTTTTTTTGTCAAAGCTTAATTGAACAAGCTGAAGTTAGAAGCTGATTGGCTACCATGCACAGCTGCACCAGATTTTGCACTCTCCGGATTTAGTAAATCAACCCCTATGGTTTTTAGTACATGCTATGCACCCTGGCCCTCTTACTGGGGCCCCCTCTTTATTTGGTGCACCCACAGATACAGTAAGTGCATATTTAATAGGGGCTTTGTCCTCAATATTTCTCCTAAAGAAATGGGATTTTAACATCCAAATTTTTACATTATGTGTGTGGCTGGTGGCCGCGATGTCCGTCGGCCACCCACGATCGCTCCTCAAAGAGCTAGAATGGGGATCTGTGTATGTAAACAAACAGATCCCCATACTGAGAGGGGTGTAAAGAGAGATCTGTTGTTCCTAGTGATCAGTAACAGCGATCAGTCTCTTCCTCCAGTCAGTCCCATCCCCCCACCATTAGAAACACCTCCCTAGAGAACAATTAACCCCTTGATCGTGCCTTGGGTTTACCCCTTCCCTGCCAGTGACATTTATACAGTAATCAGCAGCTACTTTTAGCTCTGATCGCTGTATAAATATCACTGGTCCCAAAAAAGTGTCAAAAGTGTCCGACCTGTTCGCCACAATGTCGCAATCCCACTAAGAATTGCAGATTGCCGCCATTACTAGTAAAAAAGTAATAAATAATAAAAATGCCATAATGCTATCCCCTATTTTGTAGACACTATGGGCCAGATTCACAAAGACTTACGCCGACGTATCTACTGATACGCCGTCGTAAGTCCAAATGTGCGCAGTCGTATCTATGCGCTGATTCTTTAAATCAGATACGCCTGAATTTTGCCAAGATACGACCGACGTAAGTCTCCTACACCGTCGTATCTTGGGTGCATATTTACGCTGGACGCATTCGGTGTTCCCATTATAAATATGAAAATGAGCAAGATACGCCGATTCACGATAGTACGTACGCCCAACGCAGTAATCTACAATGTTTACGTAAGGCGTTTTTACGGCGTAAAGATGAACCACCAAAAAGGTGGCGCATCCCATGCAAGGTATGGACGTCGGAACAGCCGCCGTTTTTACGTCGTTTACGTAAGTCGTACGTGAATGGGGCTGTGACGTTCACGTCGTAGGCTGTGTTCGACGTGTATCTTAGGCATTCTATTCGACGTGATTCTGAGCATGCGCGCCCATGCGCCGTTCGGTCGGCCGCTCATTCATATGGAGTCACGGTTAATTTAAATGAAGCACGCCCACTACCTGCCTACTTTGAATTAGGCGGGCTTACGCCGGCCTATTTACACTACGCTGGCGCAACGTACGGCGCGACTGCTTTGAGAATACTGTTCTGGGCTCCCTGTTTTACGTTGGCGTAGCCCTACGAGATGCGCTACACCGACCAAAAAATACGCTGCTGTACCTGAATCTGGCCCTATAACTTTTGTGCAAACCAATCAATATACGCTTATTGTGATTTTTTTTACCAAAAATATATAGAAGAATACATATTGGCCTAAACTGATATTGAAAATTTGGGGAATAATTATTATAGCAAAAAGTAAAAAATGTAATATTTTGTTTTCAAAATTGTCTCTTTTCTAGTTTAAAGCGCAAAAAATAAAAACCGCAGTGGTGATCAAGTACCATGAAATCCAAGAACATAACATAAATAAGGTACTAACATAAAATCCATTTTAACCAGCATTAATAACAAACATAAAGGGAAAACAGCAAAAATGTTAACCTAATCACTGATGTTATAATAGGAAACAATAGAGTGCAAAAGAAAGCTTTTTTTCACAAAAGAAAGCTCTATTTGTGGGAAAAAGAGGACATCATTATTTTTTGGGTACAACGTTACACGACCACTCAATTGCCAGTTAAAGTGACGCAGTGCCGTATCGCATACAATTAAGATCATTAAGGGGCAAATCCTTCCAGTCTTTAAGTAGTTAAAATTCCCATTGATTTGTTCCCTTTTTTGCTCAGATTATGCACGGTACTGTTCCCTATCAGAACATCAGTGATTAGGTTAAAATTTAGCTGTTTTCCCTTTATGTTTGTTATTAATGTTGGTTAACCACTTCCCGACCGCCCACCGCAGGTATACGTCGGCACTTTGAAGATGGATATCTCGGTAACGGCAGCAGCTGCTGCCACAACCGAGATATCCATCTCTTCTGTGGGCGGTCGGTTAAACGATAATGGCGGTCTCCGCGGCGGAATCGCCGCGAGATCGCCGTTATCGGTGGCGGACGAGCGTCCCCCCCCCTCCCGCTGCGCTCCCGCGCTCTCCGCCGCTTACCGGAGCCGTCGGTAGCGGCGGAGGCGATCGGGTGCGCTCGTCTGTTCAGCGGGGATGCGAGTGAGGGAAAAAATTTCCCTCGTCCATCCCCGTAGCTCTGCTGGGCGGAAGTGACGTCAAACGTCAGTTCCAAACAGCGTCTTAAAGAGACATTTTTTTTTAAATGTCATTTGAAAAATGACATTTAAAATTTTTTTTTTTTTTTTTTTGCATTTTAGCCTAAATATGAGATCTGAGGTCTTTTTGACCCCAGATCTCATATTTAAGAGGACCTGTCATGCTTTTTTCTATTACAAGGGATGTTTACATTCCTTGTAATAGGAATAAAAGTGATAATTTTTTATTTTTTTTATTTTAGTGTTAAAAATTGGTAAAATTAATACAAATAAATACGAAAACAAAAAAAAAAATTTTTTAAATCGCCCCTTTACGACGAGCTCGCGCGCAGAAGCGAACGCATACGCGAGTAGCGCCCGCATATGAAAACGGTGTTCAAACCACACAAGTGAGGTATCGCCGCGATCGTTAGAGCGAGAGCAATAATTCTAGCCCTAGACCTCCTCTGTATCTCAAAAAATGCAACCTGTAGAATTTTTTAAACATCGCCTATCGAGATTTTTAGGGGTAAAAGTTTGACGCCATGCCACGAGCGGGCGCAATTTTTAAGCGTGACATGTTGGGTATCATTTTACTCAGCGTAACATTATCTTTCACAATATGTAAAAAAATTGGGCCAAATTTATTGTTGTCTTATTTTTTAATTTAAAAAAGTGAATTTTTCCCAAAAAAAGTGCGCTTGTAAGACCGCTGCGCAAATACGGTGTAACAAAAAGTATTGCAATGACTGCCATTTTATTCTCTAGAGTGTTAGAAAAAAAATATATATAATGTTTGGGGGTTTTAAGTAATTTTATAGCAAAAAAAAATGTTTTAGTCTCGTAAACACCGAATCTGAAAAACAGGCCCGGGGCTAAAGTGGTTAAAAGTGATTTTATGTTAGTACCTTATTTATGTTATGTTATTGGATGTCATGGTTGATTTTCCAGTGAATACAGATTCCAGTGAAAGTTTCAAAGGTACATATGTGGGAATGTAATCAGGAAAGCTACTGGTATTTCAAGCCATCTGGAAGCCAGTGAATATGCCTATTGTAGTTGACTGGTGTAATAGGAAGCCCTGTTGTGGCTGTTTAACACAACCTGTTTAATCTTTTGTCCTACACCGAGTACCAGCTAAAAATAAAAATTACCTTCTACAAATTGTAGGAACAGATGACAGTTTACAGACTGCAGAGAAAAACAACACGCAGCATGGGGGCTGGGTGCTGACCACTCTTATCTTACAGTACTGGACTCCTAGGTTATATTAGATGGAAACCCTACATGGATCGTGAATGAATGAATGAATGAAAAACTTATATAGCGCGGCACATGCAAACTAAATCGCCCCTGGGTGCTGGTTGTTTCTGTCTCTCAGGGCCTCAAAAGAGCAGAGTTTTAATCTGTCTTCTGAAGGTCAGGTGGTTCTCCTCCAACCGAATGCTGGTTGGTAAAGCGTTCCATAGTCTGGGACCTTGGAAAGCAAACCTTCTTTCTCCTTTGGACTTGTATCTGGCTTTGGGTACCTTGACCAGATTTTGGTCGGTGGATCGCAGAACGCGATTGGAATTGTGGGCTTCTATCTTTTCGCATAGATATTGCGGGGCCTTCCCATGGATGCACTTATGTGTCAGACAGAGAGCTTTAAAAGAAATTCTGTCTTTTACTGGCAACCAATGAAGGGTTCTCAGTGAGGGTGAGATTGATTCCCAGGGTTTTTTCCCAGTCACAAGTCTGGCGGCCGTATTCTGAACGACTTGCAGACGAGCGATTTGGTACTTAGGGAGACCGAGGTAAAGGGTATTTGCATAGTCCAGTCTGGAGTTCACAATTGTTCCCACCACGACTGCTACGTCTTCTTTGGGGATAAAGGGAATAAGTCTGCATAGTAGGCGCAGCAGATGGTGAGATCCGCTGACTACTGACCCTATTTGTGTGTCCATTGTCATGTAGGTGTCAAAAATGACCCCGAGACTTTTGACTTTGGAGCTAGGGGTGATGATTTGGCCCAGAATAGGCGGGGGTATCCAGGTTGTTGCCAGTTGACTCTTGCGACTGGCGTGAAACAGGAGAAGTTCTGTTTTGGAACTGTTGAGTTTAAGATAACTCTTAGTCATTCATTTTTTAATCAAAGAGAGACAATTCTCTAAACTGAGATGATGATCCTTTTTGTTGCAGATGCGAAAATACAGTTGCGTGTCGTCTGCATATGAGTGATAAAGTAGTTGTTGACTACTAATGATTTCAAAGAGAGGGCGAAGATAGATGTTGAAGAGCACCGGTGACAGGGGGGATCCTTGAGGGACTCCACATGACACCGTGCGTTTTTCAGAAGTGAAAGGTCCCAATTTCACTGTTTGTGATCGGTTTTCCAAAAAGGAGGAAAACCATGGTAAATCACCTTCTGCGACTCTGGCTACTTCAGCTAGCCTAGTCAGTAATAGTTTGTGGTCTACCGTGTCAAAGGCTGCGCTTAGGTCCAGCAGAACCAGGAGACAAGCTTCTCCTTCGTCTGCGGCCTCAAGAGCGTCGCCCCATATTTTAAGTAATGCTGTTTCTGTCCCGTGTCCGGGACGGAAACCCAATTGGTATGGATCAAGTAGATTATGGGTATCTAGATGCTGTTGCAGCTGTTTTACCACTACTTTCTCCATTACCTTGGAGAGAACGTTAAGGCCTGTTATGGGACGGCGGTGAGTTGGGTCCTTGGGATACAGGGTAGGCTTTTTCAAGATGGGCTTCATTGTGCCCTCTTTCAGAAGGGAGGGCACTATGCCTTCCTTAAATGACTGATTTATAAGCTGCATGATAGGTGGTGCCAAGATGTCGGCACATTCCTTCAGCAGTTTAGTGGGGATAATATCATTAGGCGCTGTGCTGTTTCGCAAAGTGCCGATGATATTTTTTGTGGCATCGATGGAGATGGGTTCCAGAGTAAACTCTGTTAAATGTAGAATGTTTCTATGGGTGTTGTGGGAATGGTTGAGGGTGGCGTTGAGGGGGGTATTGTTTTGCTGAATGCTTTCCCGGATTCCCTCAATTTTATTGATGAAGAAATCCGATAGTTCATTGCAAAATTCTTGGGTATCTGAATTGGGGGCTTCAAGACAGCCTGGATTCATGGTCTGAGTGACTAGCTAAAAGAGTTTGCGGGGGCGATTTAGGGCGCTGTTGATAGTCTCGGAAAAATAATTTTTCTTGGCTTTGAAGATTTCTTTGTGGTATTTTCTTGTTGCTTCTTTGTAGATGATGAGGTTCTCCTCTAAAGCGCTTCTTTTCCAGGCAGCTTCGGCCCTTCTGCGCTCTTGCTTCAGTAGCGCCAGCTGGTTGTTAAACCAACCGGACTTGTTTTTCCGGATGTGGGCTTTGTGTTTCGGCGCTACTAAGTCGGCTGACTGTAGTAGGGCTGCATTTATGGCGTCCAGTGTATCTGAGGCTGTTCGGAATGGTTGGAGTGTTTTAATTTTATTTTCCAAGGTAGATTTGAAGAGTTCCGAATGGAGCTTCTTCTGAGATCTAGTCCAGTGTGTTGTCACCGGCTTGGGTGTTTTTTTTTTTTTTATGGTAATTTTTTTTCTAAAGCACTGTCTAATATAAACATTTACCAAGTTCGATTTTTTATTTTTTTTCATCCTTTTCACATTTTAGAGCCGATTATCTACAATAACCTTTTTTTTTAACCACTTCCTGTTTACATGCACTTTTTTTTATCATAAATACTAGTAAACATTTGGGAAGATAGCAGAGCATAAAGCAATGTTAAAGCGGAGCTCCAGCCCCCCAATAATTAAAAGTCAGCAGCTACAAATACTGTAGCTGCTGACTTTTAATATTAGGACTAGAGTTGAGTGGACACCTGGATGTTCGGGTTCGGACCCGAAACCCGAACTTTAAAAAAAAAAGTTTGGGTTCGGTAAGCCGAACCCGAACCCAGACTCCGAACCCCATTGAAGTCAATGGGACACAGACTTTTAGTAAAAGAAAAAAAAAATGCATGGGGGTCCCGCCAAATTCAATAACCAGACCCTTTAGGTCTGGTATGGATATTAAGGGGAACCCCGACGTCAATTTAAAAAAAAAATGATGTGGGGTTCCCCCCAAATATCCATAACCATACCCTTCATGTCTGGTGTGGATTTTAAGGGGAACTCCATCCCAAATTTAAAAAAAAATGGCGTGGAGTTTCCCCTAAAATCCACACCAGACCCCTTATCCGAGCACGTTGACCTGGCCGGCCGCAGAAAAGAGGGGGGGACAGAGTTCAGCCCCCCCTCTCCTGAACCGCACCAGGCCACATGCCCTCAACATTGGGAGGGTGCTTTGGGGTGCCCCCCAAAGCACCTTGTCCCCATGTTGATGGGGACAAGGGTCTCATCCCCACAACCCTTGCCCGATGGTTGTGGGGGTATGCGGGCAGGGGGCTTATCAGAATCTGGAAGACCCCTTTAACAAAGGGGACCCCCAGATCCTGGCCCTCCCTGTGTGAAATGGTAGTGGGGTACACTGTACCCCTACCATTTCACAAAGGAAGTGTAAATAGTAGTTTTCAGGAAAAAAACACACACACCGTAGAACAAACTACTTTATTAATTAAACTAAATAAAAATCCAGCGGTGAAAATAGACGATCGATGCTGCTCCCTGCTCCAACGTTGTCTTCTATCCAGCGCCGGGTGATCTCTCCAGCGACGGCCGGTTGGTCCAGCGATGAGAAGATCCATCCATTCAGAGCACAGCTCAGCGAATGACGCGCCGGAGCTTTGACATTTCTTTTATAGGGGAGGCGGGCCACGCTTCACGTGACCCCGTCCCGCTCTGACGCAAGGGGCATGTCTGGGCTGTCCCAGTGACATAGCAGAGTGTGCTATGTCACTGGGACAATTTGTTCTACGGAAGGTGGAGACGGGCTGAACTTCGATGGAACCTCTCCGCAGTAAGGACTTCCAGGAGTGGGGACGGGTACCTGTCAAAAAAAGATACCCACTCCCCCCCTCAGCAAAAGGTGCCAAATGTGGAAGCAAAGGGGGGAGGAAGTAAACAAGCAAAGCTTCCACTTTTGCTTGGAGCTCAGCTTTAACCACTTCCCTACTGCCCATTGTCATATGACGTCCGCAGGAACACTCTGTCCCTCCGGGCGAGTGTCCTTGGCTTCCTGGCTGCCTGGCACCCGCGATTGCCCATCACAGAGCAGGGACATAGATCTGTATGTGTAAACACATACAGATCCACATCCTGTCAGGCAGAGGAGACCGATCACATGTTCCTTGTATATAGGAACACTGATCGGTCACCTCCCCTTATCAGTCCCCTCCCCCCCACAGTTAGAATCACTCCCTAGGTATCATCTTGAACCCCTTGATCGCCCCCTCGTGTTTACCCCTTTCCTTGTGAGTGCTTTTTATAAAGTAATCAGTGCATTTTTATAGCACCGATCGATTTATAAATGTCAATGGTCCCAAAATTTTGTCAAAAGTGTCTGATGTGTCCGCCGCAATGTCACAGTCACGATAAGATCACTGCCATTACTAGTAAAAAAAATTGACATAAATCTATCCCATATTTTGTAGATGCTATAACTTTTGCACAAACCAATCAATATATGCTTATTGCGAATTTTTTACCAAAAATATGTTGAAGAATACATATTGGCCTAAACTGAGAAAAAAAATGTTTAATAAAATTTTGGGATATTTATTATTGCAAAAAGTAAAAAAATGTTGTGTTTTTTTTTCAAACTTGACGCTCTTTTTTTGTTTATAGTGCAAAAAATAAAAACCGCAGAGGTGATCAAACTACAAAATAATAATTTAAAGCGGAGGTCCACCCAAAAAATAAATAAAAGCCAGCAGCTACAAATACTGCAGCTGCTGACTTTTAATAAATGGACACTTACCTGTCCAGGGTGCCCGTGATGTCGGCAGCCAAAGCCAATCAATCGCTCGGCTCTCGGCTGCCCCCGCCGCCATTATCTGTGAGAGAATCAGGAAGTGAAGCATTGCGGCTTCACTTCCTGGTTCCCTACTGCGCATGCGCAAGTCACGATGCGCGTCTTCACTGGTCCCTAATGTCTTCTGGGACCTGTGTGTTTCCCAGAAGACAGCGGGGGGATGGGGAAGTGGCGTAACCCCCCCGGGGATCCATGCCAGGAAGTGGGTTCAAATACCTGTATTATACAGGTATCTGCACCCCCTCCCCCTAAAAGGTGCCAAAAAGTGGAGGTTCCATTTTTGTGTGGACCTTCGCTTTAAGATTATTCATTTTGGCATTATGAGAGTTACTATAATGGAACTAATTTTATCTTGCCATAGATATGAGGTGTGGGTCATTAAATAAAGCCATTTTGAGCCAGACAGGCTGCCTGAAAAAGCAACAAAATGTAACCATCCTATAAGCAGGGGAAAAGACTGGACAAGTCTGCCCTTATCTGATATCTATGGTTCCCCTGGAGGTAAAATTATCTTGACTTCTTCCAGTTTCTTTGTCGAAAGTTATAACTATGAACATTAAGTGCACAAACAATCTGAGCATTCATGCAACATGTTTATGGCGGTATACTGTAAAAAATAAATAAAAAAATCTTCTAATAGTTGGAATTTTCCTGCAAATCCAATGATCAGATAATGTCTATGACCATCAAGATTAGGTAATCAACATATATGGAAGGCAAGAAGGGGAGATACCTTTTCAATGGCCCTTCACAGAGGAACTGAGGCAGAATTTTTTTTTGTAGTTTAAGCTAAAACCACTTTAGGCTAGTTTAATAAGGCACACAGTTCGAATCTTGGCCGCCTCAGCAGGAACCGGCTGAGATTCGAACTGTGTGTGGGCAGGCTGAATGTACGAATTTGATTGGTCAATCAGCTTGGGTACAACCAGCAATAATCACTGTCTTCTCTAGGCGGGGAAAGGTTCCACCTCCACTCCCCACCCTCCTCCCGAGAGAAGACAATGCCCAGCAGGAGAGATTCCCACATCAACACTGTCTATTTAGAGTGGAGACTTAAGCCCTGTACACACGATCGGTCCATCCGATGAAAACGGACTGATGGATTTTTTCATCAGTTATCCGATGAAGCTGACTGATGATCAGTCGTGCCTACATACCATCAGTCAAAACAATCGTGTCAGAACGCGGTCACGTAAACCACTTACGACGGCACTATAAAGGGGAAGTTCAAATCCAATGGCGCCACCCTTGGGGCTGCTTTTGCTGATTCCGTGTTACCGAGTGTTAGTAAAAGTTTGGTTACAGCCGATTCGCGCTTTTCAGTCTCCGTGCTTTTCTATTACAGTGTGACGAATGTGCTATCTCCATTACGAATGCTAGTTTTACCAGAACATCCCCTAATTTAGTCTGAGCATGCGTGGATTATTAACCGATGGACGTGCCTACAGACAATTGTTTTTTTTTTCTATCGGTTAGTTAACCATCAGAAAATTTTAAAACAAGTTCCTAGTTTTTTAACCGATGGATAGAAAACCGATGGGGCCCACACACGATCGGTTAGTCTGATGAAAATGGTCCATCAGACCGTTTTTATCAGACAAACCGATCGTGTGTACGCGGCATAACAGTTTCTCCATTGAAAAAATACTGCTTCCAACACTACTGACTAAAAAAATTGCTTACATCCAGCCCAATTTGTTGTACATCGTAGATCTTTTTAGTTAGGTATTTTAATATTTAGTTTATTTTCTTTATTTGTTTTCACATTGACAAAAAATGTTTTTTAATATATCAGTACAGATCCTGTTTGACCTTTTAGGGTGCATTGCCCATATGCTATTGATAAGCTTTAGAATTTATAATTAACCACCATTCAGGTTTCAGAATGCCATGCTTACACACCCAAGAACAGAAACTCATTTTCAATCAAATTGTTTGTGAACTGCTCTTCCAGCAATGTGAGATACACTATATTATTAAAAGTATTGGGACACCTGCCTTTACAAGCACATGAACTTTAATGACTTCCCAGTCTTAGTCCGTAGAGTTTATTATTGAGCTGGCCCACCCTTTGCAGCTATAACAGCTTCAACTCTTCTGGGAAGGCTTTCTACAAGGTTTAGGAGTGTGTCTATGGGAATGTTTGACCATTCTTACAGAAGCAAGGTGAACGAGAAGGCCTGGCTCACAGTCTCCGTTCTAATTCATTTCAAAGGTGTTCTATCGGGTTGAAGTCAAGACTCTGTGCAGGCCAGTCAAGCTCCTCCACCACAAACTCGCTCATCCATGTCTTTATGGACCTTGCTTTGTACACTGGTGCGTATTCATTTGGAACAAAAAGGGGCATCCCCAAATTGTTCCCATAAAGTTGGAAGCATAAAATCATCCAAAATGTCTTGGTATGCTGGTCCTGACCTCAACCCGATAGAACAACATTGGGATTATTTACAGCTGAGACTGTAAGCCACGCCTTCTCATCCACATCAGTGCCTGACCTTACAAATGGGCTTCTAGAAAAAAATGGTAAAAAATTCCCATAGACACTCTCCTAAACCTTGTGAACAGCCTTCCCAGAAGAGTTGAAGCTGTTATAGCTAAAAATGGTGGGTCAACTGAATATTGAACCCTACGGACTAAGACTGGAATGCCATTAAAGTTCATGTTTATGTAAAGGCAGGTGTCCCAATACTTTTAGCAATATAGGATATATTCTCAAGCCTCCTTGTGGAAAGGCATATGTTGGACAAACCTTATGTAAAATTTGATAAACATAAAAGCAAAATGAGGAGGGGTGATCCTACTTCACCAGTTGAATGCCATTTCTGAAATGCAAATCACAACAGCTCACAATTACGGTTCACTGAAATTGAGGAAGTCAAATGTCCATCAGGAGGAGGGGACCTGGCTAGGTTGATACTCCCAGAGGGATTATATAGGATTTATACACTAGATACATTATACCCAAAAGGTATGAATGAATAATACAACTGTACAGTGTTTATTTGATCTGGTCTGGTTCCAGCTTAAGATTGTCAAACATTGTACAATCAAATTGAACAGCCTCCGTTAAATCCATCATTTACTTTATAGTGCTTAGGTTTTCCCATTGAGTTGCTAATTAATAAGATTGCATAGGTTAGTCTACATAATGTGCAGTCTGTATGAGCCAGTGTGGGATTGAACAGAGATTAAAAAGGTCTAATTAGGTGGTGTATTGCCAGTTATAGAGATAGGTTTCGTCTCTGCTGTATATACAGTATTATTTACTGTTTTCTTTTTATATTATATATATATATATATATATTTGTATTAAATATGTGTAGTAGACATGTGCACTGTGGAAAAATGTGTTTGTTTTTGTTAAATTCGTTGTTGGTTTTTTTTTCTTCGGATCATTCGTTATGATTGCAATTCGTAAATTTGTAAATTCGCAAATTCATAAATTTGAAAATTCGTAAATTCCAAAAATCGAAAAAATTAGAAAATCTGAAAATGAACAAACTAACTAATACGAGCTAACTATTACATTAAAGGTATTGGAATTTTCTTTTTAATGTGGCTGTTAGTAAACGCAACGAATACAAATGTATCCAAAGTTACAAATTATCCGAAATAACGAATTTCGCATGTAAACAAATATGGAACAGAATTTTTTTTAATAAATAATAAAACGTTTTTAATATTATTATTATTTACTATTAATTTGTTATGTTCTATTTGTTTAGATACGGCATTTGTTATTTCAGATAAATTCATATTCGTTACATTCACTAACAGCCAAATTTGAAATGAACGTCCAATACCTAATAGTTAAAATGTTCGGGTTTTTGAATTTCAAATTTCTGAATTTACGAATATTCAAATTTACGAATTAATGAATATTCAGAAAAATTTGTTAAAGAGGATTTAATTAATTCGGATATTTTCAAATTAACGAATTTGTCAAAATTTGTTAAAAAGATCATTTGAAAAGGAAACGAATTGCACATGTCTAATGTGTAGAGTGTCTTAAATTGGGTGCACATTGCTTTTTGTAGTATCTGCTCTACACTTTCTCCTTTTCTAATCAGGGTATTTTTTGTTTTTTTATCTTTTAGATTGTGAATCTACAACAAGCTACTCTTCAGTCTCTGCGCCCTAAAATTCCAATCAGAGTTCTTGCCAAACATTATTTTTACCAGAATTCTTGCATCTTTTTATTTTTGTTGTTCTTAGTCAAGCTAAGTTACACCCCCGCCCCCGTGGAGTCTTAACTTCTCTGAAGCTGGTTGGCACATGGTTGGTAATCTTGAGAGAAGGGTGGAGCCAGGACTGATCCTGGGCAGGTGCACGGGGTGAAGCACACCCAGGTGCCATAAAGGTGGGGGTGCTGAAGCGCCAGAGTACTCCCTTTTCCATCTCCTCCTTCTTTTCTTGTCTGTGTCCAGAGGCAGCTCTTTACATTTACATGACATCTGCAGTCTCTGACCATCTCCTGTAGTATGTCTGCAGTAACTGACCATCTCCTGTACTATGTCTGCAGTCTCTGACCATCTGGGGGCGCCAGAAATATTTCTGCACCCCGGCGCCTGTTACCCTAGGATCAGCCCTGAGTGGAGCCATAAGTCACTCCCAGAAACAGGAACCAGAAGTGATTTTACATACAGATGGCCATGGGGCGTAGCTGATAGTAATAGTCATTGTATGTATGATACATGTGCTTAGCTGGTTAGCTAGGCAGGAGGTTCTTGATTATGTTGAGTTTTTCTTTCTCCTTTCTCTTTTTACCAGGGTCTGGCTTAGCTATCCTTTTCATTATTCCATTTAGGTGCTTAATTCTTGTATGTATTTCTGAACATCAACTGCTATATGACTTCAGCCTCTAACTGAAAGCACTAGAGGTGGTCGGCTGCTGGTTTTCCAGCATACACTTCCGTTCTGTTGAAACGGCTGTCGTACACACAGGCCGAACTTTGCCTGGCTGTCACCCAACATTCAACTCGTATGTACTAGGCCTAAGCACCCTTAAATATAATCTATTGTTGGTTGTTAATGGTGTAGATAAAAGTGAAAAAAAATACAGTATATATCAATTTAAGTTACATATATTTACTCACCACATCCAGTCTGTGTTCTCCAGTCACCAACAGTAATCCCTAGTGCTTGACAAATAAGTGCATAGGCCTGGATTGCCTGGCAAAGGCTAGTGCCATTGTCTCGAGAACCACAAAGGTCATATACACAGCTGTGGACAAAGGCAGTGGGATCCACTATGGTGCCACATTCCCACAGTGGACTTCCTGTGAGGTTAATAAACCCACAGTATTCTGAGGTAAAATAAAGTGACTCCATTGCTGAATCACATATACTGCAGTTATCTACACACCCAGAAGAACACTTCCAGTCTGGATGATACACTCTCCAGCTATCTCCCAAATCTATGACAGATATAGCTGGTCTTCCATCTGAGCGGAGGGTATCATCTTCAGGATTCTTGTTGTAGTTTCCACACATCCCACAGGTAGAGTTGATGTATGTGCCAGGTACTGATATAGAAGCATAGTGTTCTCCATCATACATCACTAGTAGTCCAAAATCAGTTTCCACAGCAGTCGAGAGTCCACTTTGGTATATTTTAATGGCTCCATGTTCTAAAATTATTGGAAGTGAAAATATCAGATTGTTTACCTGTAGTAAAGCAAATGTGACACGCGTTAATGGGTAATCAGTGTTTGTTTAAAGCAACACAAACTCCACACACATAAAACAACACTACTTAGAAAGCCAATATCTCTGTGGCAATAAGAAATAGTAATGATAAATAATGTTCAAAATTAAAAGGAACCAATGTAAGGGCCTGTGTCAAGGGCATTAGTTTGACATCAGTTTGAGATGCTACTAAATGTATTTGGAGTGAATGGAAGCCCGAAAACACAGGCCCTTAATACTGTATGTGTTAATTAGCACAGTACTTGTATGCATGTGCAATGTATTTTATAAAGACACAATGGGCCAGATCCACAAAGAATTACAGCAGCGTCAAATTTTCCGTCGTTCACGACGTTTGCGTAACCCGTTCGCGAATAGGGAATTGCGTAAGTTACGTACACGTCGTTTTCATTAACTATTTAAAACGTGATTTCACGCATGCGCACTGGGACACGTCCATGGCCGGCGCAGGCGCAGTTCAAAAAATGCGTCGTTTGCGTCGGTTCATTGATAATTTTAATAAAACACGCCCACCTCTTGTTCATTTGAATTACACCCGCGAACGCTGGCCCATTTACGCTACACCGCCGTAAGTTACAGCAGAAATTGTTTGTGGATAAGGATACGCTGCTGTAACTTACAGCTGCTTATTGTAACTAAGATAGACTACGCCAGCAGGAGATCTTTGTGGATCTGGCCCAAAGTTTATATAATGAACTGCTTTTCCTGATCTTGGATGGCATGACTTAGCTTGTAGGGAATAAAAAAAGGTTTATGTTTTCTTTTCTTCTCAGACACTTTGTGGATTCAGATTTATCATACACAGATGGTGCATTGGTCACCATTTTTGTTTTTACTTGATTTGTTTAATTATGGGCACTGATGGACCCAATGCTAAGTAGATACAGTATACTTATTATGTATATACCTAAAGATGAGGCGTAGTCTAAAATGGCTCAAAAATATGCCAGTCATTGTTAATTGCAGTGTCATTTTACCCTTTTCTTCCCTTTTTTCTCAGTGTTTTACACAAAAGTCATTTTTAATTCATGGATAATAAGATAATATGAGTTAGTTATCTAAATATTGTACAAATTAATTACATGGAAATTCCTTTTGTTTTTTTATTTTATTGCATGTATCTATAATTGGCCCTTAAATGATCTTCTGTGCATTCTCAGACGTAACTGCTCTGTGCTAACCCAAAATCTGACAGAGCACCTTAAAAGAAGTCAAGGCCAGCTTCTTGCTGAGTATGCAGAATAGGGAAGAATGTGGTTCCAACGCAAGATAATTTAAGGCCATATACAGCTTTATGCAGGCAGTGGTACTTATTCACAAATAATAGGATTATTCAAGAACAGTATATTCAGTGACAGCTTGCTTTAAATTTGACCTCTTTCCATATGAAAGTTCATCTATAATACTTTCAGTTGCTTTGGTTTTAATATAGTAACTCCTAAATCATAAAAAAACGAAATATGTCAATATTACACATTTTACAAAAGATCCAAGCAGAGGTGAGTTGTATTTTGTATCAAATTATTCACTTTAGCTTAATTTGTCTTTCTAGATTTTGGCAAGATTCTCCATGGTGGACAGACTGTAATATAGACAAGTCTGTCTCTAAATTCTTTACTGCTCGTTATCGCATCTTTCAGATAATTGATTCGGGGTGTTAAATGTCTTCCAGTTTTAAGCATATTTTTTAAAGCCCTCTTTGTCTGTTTTTGTATAATCATTTGGTTAGAATTCAACCCACTTTTCTGTTTCTCTTCTGTTCTTGTTACCCCTAATGAACCCTTAAGTTACAGAATGTAACAAAAAACCATTTGGAAGAAATAGCTGGACATTTGCCATAGATGCTAACAGACTGCAAATGGAGCCAAACTATTCTAGTTGTTGAAGTAAATTCACAAGGATGTGTATCAAAAAACCCTTATCTGCCTTTGAGCACACAAGAAAAAGAAAACTTAGGAACTGCAGTCTCATCTTATTGAGGTAATGCCCTTAGGTTGAAAAAACTGTAGTCTACTGATAGAACTACATTTACCTAATAAATGAATGGTATTTTTGCAATTTTTGACCATTTTATGATCATGGATTATTATTGTCATGATAAATGAACATATTCTTGGCCGAATGCTCTGTCAAATAATTAAAACTTGAGAAAGCATAACAAAACCCATGCGTTGGTTATGCAGGGCAGAACAACATATTTACACTCATGGGTGGATTTATTAAATAGTGTTTTTTAGTGTGTGGTGCTCAGGTGCAGTTAAGTTTCACTTTAAGCATGTGCTAACAAGGGGTCAAACATTAAATTACACCTGTTGCTTTGCCAACCATTTGCATTTCCCTATATCTTCCTATAGGCAGCACTGTTCTTTCCCTGAACCTCATAGGAGAATATTTATGTTCCAGTGAAAAAAATCCTCTTTGTAATGTCATGATTTCTCTATTGCATTTTATCACATTTACATCAGTTCAACAACAGATATCTGCACTGCATGCCAAAATTTGTGAAAGTGTTTGCTTTATAAAAAAATTAACATATTAAAGCCTGCCATGCATGGCTCAAATTTCAGCCAACTTTTGCTAAATCAGATGCAATTTGAGCCATCGTGGCCTTTTCGGTACCATCCAGCTCAAGAAATTTTAATTGGAATATCCAAGGCGCAAGGTAGAAAATTGTCAGTCAAACTGAAGCCAAGCTACATTTAATTTAGACAGCAGATATATATCTGTGTCAAGCAAATCTCCCTCAAAAAGCTATTAAACATAGTTTTACCTTTACTTTTCCAAAGCTTCCCTTGGGAATGACAATATTATGGGAATACACCTCCACAGAAATGTCCTTTAGCCATGATACCAAGGATGCTCCACGATTCTCATTTTTGGCTTCAACACTAAAGAATGGAAGTTGATTTCCTGTTAGGCAATTTCTTGCAAGTAAATAGGCACATGAACCTTGAAAGTGAAAAAGGAGTCCATCAAATGTGTGGTAATGAGGGTCTCCAAACACTACACATGTGCTGCTTTCAACAGGTAGACACTGGAAATATTTCTCCCTTGGTTCACACACTTCATATGGGCCACAGACTGTCTCTTGACAAGAAATCTCATTATTTAAATCGAGGCAACGGCATCTTGTAGAGCAGTTTGCATTTTCCCAAAATTGCTGTCCTCCTCGTATAAAATGGCCTGAAAAGAAGATAACATCATCATTACAACCACATTTTATTTACATCAAATTATAAATTGGAATGTGTTTTGCATTGGTTAAACCATTAATTGGACTTGAAACAAAGTCATTCTTAGTTTGAGTTTTGAAATATACAGTCGTTCATGCCCATAGCAACTAATTACCAACAATGTACTTCCTGGCCTCTAAACTGTGGTCAGGTAACTTAAAATGATGCTGAAAACATCTGTATTGAGAGTAACTGACAGACCTTGGTAACATTAGGGAGATCAAAGAGTGATCAAAGAGTTTTCATGAAGAGATAGTTGCTGCTATTCTACCAGTACTGCTTCTTAGAGCGTTGTCTGCTTTTGCAGTCAAATAAAAAAAAAAGACACTATGGCCCGGATTCACATACATCGGCGCATATATAGGCCGGTGTAGCGCATCTCATTTCCGCTACGCCGATGCAACTCAGTGAGGCAAGCATGGTATTCAGAAAGCAAATCCTCCCAACGTTGCGCCGGCATAATGTAAATTCGTAGGTGTAAGCCGGCGTAATTCAAAGTAGGAAGGAAGTGGGCGTGGGCCCTAAGATACACCGGCCCACCGCCTACGCCCAGAGCATAAAAACGCCCAGACATGCGCAGGATGTACAAAAGTACATCCTGCTTGTTTCCCCCCCTGAATCAAGGTACTTTTGAGATGGCTAATGTTGATTCTGAGAGGGACAGGAGGAAGAAAAATGTCTCCCCAGAAGAGAAGGCTGTCCTGATCTCGGCCATGGAGAAGTTTGATATTTTCCTCCATGGCGCCAAAAGTGGCCAGACCAGCAGGGCCAAGAAACAAGAAATCCTGGAGCAGATCACCATTGATGTTAATGCCCTTGGGCATGAGTCCCGGACCTCTAAGGACATTAGTAAAAAAATCAATGATTTGCGTCGGCTTGTCCGGTAGAAAGTTGGCACCATCAGAAGGCACCAGAGGGGCACGGGGGGCAGACCACCATCTAATGTGTGGTTGACCCTGGAGGAGGAGGTGGTTGCCAGGTGTCTGGAGAGGGAGCAATTGGAGGACCTGGAGGGCTTTGACTCCCTTGATCAGGACTTGAGGACAGGTAAGTGTTTTTTATCCCCCATCTGGTGTGTAGCATGTGAGCGGGTGGAAGGGAACATGTTACAAGTGTGTGGGTCCACCAACATGTGAATGCTTTGTGTCATCCACAGATGTGCTGGAGGGAGCGGGGCCATCTCGTGCAGGTGGCCATCCAACGCCATCCCCAGAACATCTGGCTCAGCCTGACCCCCTGGGAAGCCATGATCCATCGGTGAAGGGGAGTGCCCATACCTCTCCTCTAGAGGTGGTTGAGGAGGAGATGGTGAATCTTGATCAGGAGGTTTGCGTCTACTTGGAGGAGTCTTGCGTTTTGCCTGGGCCCTCACAGACCTCCACCCCCATCAGGGGAAGCCTCTCAAGGTCCACGCCCATCAGGGGAAGCCCCTCAGGGTCCACCCCCTATAGACAGCCCTAAGCCTCTCCTGGCCCCAGGAAGGCTACGAGGAAGACAAGAGGTGTTCCTGAATTCCTCCCGGTAAATCTACCAAGGGAACAGGCCCGCCAGACCTTCCATATGGGTGCTATAGCCGTGGAGCTGCGACATGTGGCAGACAGCCTGGCCTCCTCAGCCCAGATAAATGACAGCCTGCAGGATGTCAGTGGCAACTGTGCTGTTGTGGTCACCTGCCTTGGGGAGCTGCAGGCCACAACAGCAGGCCTCGTGGCAGAGGTAAAGACCCTGGCAGTGGCGGTACAGGCAAATACAGCTGCCATCGAGGCGGAGGGGAGGCAGACAAGGCTGCTGCAGGCGGAGACTAATGTGGTCCTCACCCGCATTGCCCTGGCTTTGGAGGTCAGGCAGGCAGCCAGGGAGAGACCAGGGGATGCTCCTCCTCCAGATGCCCCACCCTTCCCCCCGAGGCTCCCACCAGACAATTAAGGAGGCGGAGCCGTGGCAGCAGGCTTGGCCCATGACAGGGCAATTGATTGCCTTTTTTTTATTATCTTTGCTCAGGTTATGAGATTTTTTTTTATTTTCTTTGCTCAGGTTATGAGCTTTTTGTTTTGTAGTATCTGCACATGGTGAGGAGTGCAGGCTACAGTATGACTGGTGTGTGAATGTGGGTGACATTCCTGTCAGTAAGGGGTGTCACCCTGGGTCGTTGGGGAGAGGTTATCCCCACGGCCGTGTGAATGTGGTATGAATGGACAGTGACATAATTGGCGCCTTGGCGTGGCGTTGCTGCTCCCAAGTCCTGCATGGTGGACTTGGGCTAATCCAATGCGAGGTGGATGTGGTGTGTGTGAGCTAGGGAGCACAGTGGTGTGCATGCGTGCATTGTCTGTGTGCCATGATGAATGTGTGTGTTTAATTTGCAAAGGTACGTTCCACGAGTCAACTCCTGACTGCTGTTGCTTCAGCAGATGGGTGAGCCTCGTAAGGGGGGGACTGTGTGGGTTGGGGGTCAGGTCATCACATATGTCAATCTCCAGGCCCTTTCTCATGGCGTAGTTGTGCAGCACACAACATGCACCGATGATCTGGCACACAAAGTTTGGGGAATACAACAGGGTCCCACCGGACTTATCCAGGCATCGGAAACGGGACTTCAGGATGCCAAATGTGCGCTCCACCACTGCACGGGTGCGTATGTGTGCCGCATTGTATCTTCTATCTCCTCTGGTTTGGGGATTCCGGTATGGAGTCATGAGATGGGGCCCAAGTGCATATGCCGAGTCACCTGGAAGGGAAAACGGGAGGAAGTTAGCCGTGCATGTGCCCCTCGTGCCATCTGCATAATGGGGTCAGACAGTCATGCCTGACTCCCATGTCACTCACCAACCAGCCAGGTGTTCCTGTACACGTTCTGTTCGAATTCTTTTGGGATGTTGCTTTGATGGTATATGTAGCTGTCGTGGCTGGCCCCTGGGTGTTTGGCACGGACGTGCCATATGAGGCATTGGGCATCGGCTATCACCTGTACGTTGATGGAATGCCACTGCTTACGATTGCGATATATGTGCTCTGTGGCACGGGGGGGCCGTAGTGCCACATGTGTGCAATCAATGGCTCCGACGGTGCGTGGGAATCCGGCAATTCTGTAGAAATCATGCATTGCCTTCTGCCGCAGATGCTCATGGGTGGGTCTGATGATGTGGTGGGACATGCATGTGAGGATTGCGGGAACAACCTGGTGCACGCATCTGACATCCCAGACACAACTCCACTTGTACGTTGGAACGAACCACTTGCAAAGAAAATGGAGTGTTGCCAGTACCTTGACCAGTGGCTGCACTGCATGTGAGCGTTGTGTCTGGCTGGTAATGTCATCTTGCAGGGCTGTGGCTAATTCCAGGATGGCATCAGGGCTGAATCTTAGGATGCGATACACCTCCGATTCCCCCATGCCAAAGACATTAATGAGCATTCGGTATATTCCCTCCCGTGCACTCCTACGCGCCTGTGGACATAGAAGTAGTGCTATGACCATGGCTGCCCCTGGCATGTTGACATACAGATGTGTTGTCCTGCAAGTGTGGTTGCTCAGCTCGTCCATAATGGCATAATGGTGCTGCTACAGCTGCTCTCCAGCTGACCTGTGCACGTCTGCTGCTGAGTTACCCCTGCTTTATGAGGGGTAACTTTAGGCCGGACGTACAACTTACGCGCACATCGCGTAGCCTGCGTCGGGTGCATGTACGTTTGTGAATCGCCGCATCTCCCTCATTTACATATTTGAATATGAAATCAATTGGAGTGCCAGCGTAAATACGCGCCCACGATACGCCGGCGTAGAAAAGTTACGTCGGTCGAAAGAAGCCTATTTTCAGGCGTATCTAGTTCTGTGGGTACGGCGCACAGATACGATGGCGCATATTTACACTTACGCGGCGTATCTTGAGATACGCCGGCGCAAGTCCTACGTGAATCCGGGCCGAAATGTTTAGTATTCTTATTCACACAGCATGCATAAAACATTTTTTGAACCACTTCAGCCCCAGAAGATTTGACTGCTGAATGACCAGGTCATTTTTTGCGATACAGCACTGTGTCCCTTTAACTGACAATTGCACGCCATATGCCGCTGTACACACTTAGGCCTCGTACACACGATCAAATCTGTCTGCTGGAAACGGTCTGCTAGACCGTCCCAGCAGACAGATTCGATCGTGTGTACGGGCGAGCCGACGGATTTGGCCACCCGACAGATTTCAAAGCATGCTTTGAAATCTATCGGGTGGGAACCCGTCCGCCCGACATGTCTGCTGGTTAGTACACTTACCAGCAGACATGTCGTCTCGCACCGGCGCCGAATGGATTCGGCGCATGCGCGGAAGTGTTTTACTTCCTGGTGCGGTGACGTGGCGGCGTCAACGTCACCGCCACGTCACCGACACGTCAGCGCGCCGTCTGCTGGCGGGGATTTTGGTTTGCTCGTGTGTACACGCGAGCAAACCAAAATCCAAAGAGACAGATTTGTTCAAATCGGTCGGTCCGACCGATTTGAACAAATGATTTGCCTCGTGTGTATGAGGCCTTAAAGGAGCTGACATACAGCTATGACGGCTCGCGGGATCGTGCCAACCTGTTACAGTATAATGACGGCGGCTGGTCGGCAAGGGGTTAACCAATGTCGGAGTGAGCTTGTCCCATGTCTGTCTTCATTGACATGCAATGCAAGAAGCCCAGCTTCTACATGTTTTATTATTAGGACAGAGACATGTGGAAACAAAATACAATTGATAATGAAGATCTGCCCGTGTAGCACAGACAGGGTTAATTATGACAAACACAGCTGCCCAGTCCCCTGCTAAACAAGGAGAATTATCTAACATTTTTCCTTGCTGGAGGGTCCAGAATAGAGCATCTAAAAAAGGTAAGCTGCAATTTTTTATCTTTTTATTTAAGTTTTGCCATGTGAATAGGGGCATGTAACAAATGTAAAGTAGGTATTATCTCAATTGGACTGCAAATGAGGAAATACAGTAAGCCCTACTAGTCAAAATCCCTGTAACTGATAGGCAGAGATCAAACTGTCTTTACAGGGACAGAAAGGGTCCTTTTATTTTCCTTTTTTAAAGAATCAGCAGCATCAACTTGCTTCTGACACAGGAAAAGCTGCTTTTTGTTTGAAGCACATCACCAAATAATTGTGCTTTACAGTTTATTTCACCCAAATCACCTTATTGTTAATGCACCAAAGCACCAAATCCTCAATACCCCTAGTGTCAGAGCTGATAAGTATTTAAAGTGCAGCTCTCTTAGAAAAACAAAATAAATCTTTATTATGCCACGTACACACAATCTGAATTTCCGACTGAATTTTGGCTCAAACTTGTGTTGTATACACACGGTCACACACATGTTGTCAGAAATTCCGAACACGGTGACATACAACACTACGAAGAGGCGAGAAAAATTAAGTTCAATGATTCTGAGCATGCATAGAATATTTGTGCGTTGGAATTGCATACAGATGATCGGAGTTTCCGACAAGAACTTTTCCCATCGGAAAATTTGAGAGCCAGCTCTCAAATTTTTGCTGTCGGAAATTCGGACAGAAAATGTCCGATGGGGCTTACACACGGTCGGAATTTCTGACCAAAAGCTCACATCGAACATTTCTTGTCGAAAATTCTGATTGCGTGTACGCGTCATAACTTAAAAGCATACAAGATCACCAACAACATGTAAAAGAAATGATATTGGTGTAAATCCACAGACAAGGGGCCGGATTCAGAAAGAATGGCATAATTTTCTCTGATTTTGGTTCAGAATATGACCCCATTGTAAGCAGTGGGTCTGCTACAGATTCTGAGGAAGAGCAAAGTGTGCCCAAGGAGCAGCAGGCTACCACAAGTAGCGCTGTGGCATCAACCAGCAGCTCAGTGTTCAAAAATGTAATAGGTGGTTCAGAGATTAGATGTGTAATTTATGCTTCTAGAATGCATGAAGGTGCTACTTCAATGTTGGGCCTCCACCAGAGAACACAGGCCGGGGGAATTGGGCGTACGTTACGTTCACGGCGTACATGGTGATCCGGCGTAGCTTAGGCATTTGTGCGGGCGTGGTTGTGAGCATGCGCATAAGGGTGCTGTTTCATGTGTCCACGTCACGGCAACGTCACGGCACATGCACAGTTCATGATACGCCGGGCATAAAACACTGCACCATGCTCGGACCATAATTTGCATGTGGTCACTCCCACTTCCACCTACGCCGGCCTGCGCCTTCGAAAAATACGCCACACCGACGCAGCGTTGGGAGCAATAGCTTGCTGAATGCAGTGCTTGCCTCTCCGTGCTGCATCGGCATAGAGTACAGCGTTTGCACTACGGTGGCGTAATGTGCGCCCACTCTCTGTGAATCTGGGCCTCTGTGTTAAAAAAAATGTAACTTTGAGAAAAAAAATGCTTTTTCATTTATTTTCCACTTTTCCAAAAACTTCTGGAAAAAATGAACTGTTCAAAAGACTCATTATGCCTCATAGATTATACGTTGGGGTGTTTCCTTTCCAATTGGGTCACTTTGTGGGCTTTCCATTGTCCTGGTGCTCCAGGGCCTACAAAAGTGTAATAGGTGGTTGAGAGATTAGATTTGTAATTTATGCTCCTAGAACGCATAAAGGTGCTACTTCAATGTTGGGCCTCTGTATGTGGCCAGGCTGTGTAAAAGTCTCACACATGTGGTATCGCCATACTGAGGAGTATCAGAATATATTTTGGGGTGTCATTTGTGGAATGTACATGCCACAGGAGAGAAATAACCTGTTATAATGACAATTTGGTGTGAAAAGAAATACAAATAAAAAAAATCTTAATTTTGCAAAGAATTGTGGGGAAAAAATTACAAATTCAAAAAACGAACTATGCCTCTTACTTGCTACATTGGAATCTCTATTTTCCAAAAAGGGGTCATTTTGGGGGGTTTCGTACTTTCCTGGCTTGTTAGGGTCTCAAGAAATGAGATGACAAGTCAGTACATCAGGTGTGATCAGCTATGATCAATTTTCAGTGATTGGCACCATAGCTTGTAGACTCTATGGGCCAGATTCAGAAAGAATCTTCACTGGCGTATCTCCTGATACGCCGCCGTAAATTCAAATGTGCGCCGTCGCATCTTTACGCCGATTCTGAAAGCAAGATACGCCGAAAAACATGGCTTCAGTTGTCCGGCGTAACTTGCCTACGCCGGCGTATCGTGGACGCATAGTTACGCTGGACGCATTAGACGTTCCCATAAAAAATATGCAAATGAGCTAGATACGCCGATTCAGAAACGTAGTTGCGCCTGGCGCATTGATATACGTCGTTTATGTAAGGCGTATGACCGGCGTAAAGTTACCCCTGCTATATCAGGCGCAGGCAACGTTAAGTATGGACGTCGGACCAGCGTCGAATTTTCCGTTGTTTACGTCGTTTGCGTAAGTCGTGCGTGAATAGGGCTGTGCGTAAGTCACGTTCACGTCAAAAGCATTGCGTATTTGCAATGTGATTTTGACGCATGCGCACTGGGATACGTCCACGGACGGCGCATGCACCGTTCGTTAGACGCGTCATTTACGTGGGGTTACGATTCACGATTACATACAACACGCCCACTGCCTGGAAAATTTGAATTGCGCGGACTTACGCCGGACCAGATACGCTACGCCGCCATCATTTAGGGCGCAAGTTCTTTCTGAATACAGTACCTGCCTTTCTAAGTTACGGCGGCGTAGTGAGATACGCTACGCCCGCCTAAACTTACACAAATCTTTCTGAATCCGGCCCTATAACTTTCACACAGACTAAATAATATCCACTAATTTGGCTTATTTTTACCAAAGATATGTAGCAGTATAAATTTTGGCCCAGGTTTATGAAGAAACATTACTTATTTGCAAAATGTTATAATAGAAATTAAGAAACATTCATTTTTTTACAAAATGTTCTGTATTTTTTGATTTATAGCACAAAAATATTAAAAACCCAGAGGTGAACAAATACCACCAAAAGAAAGCTCTATTTGTGTGAAAAAAAAGAACAAAAACTTTATATGGTTACAGTGTTACATGACTGAGTAATTGTTATTCAAAATATTCGGTACAGTATGAGAGGAGAGGGGGGGAGCGGGTGGCAGCAGCAGCGCTGTGGCTGGATCTGAGACAATTGCAGTCACAGATCCATCCATCCCAGCTCAGCCATCCCTGCCCCATACTGTGCAATACCCCAGTACTTTGCAATACCCCAGTACTCTGCAATACCCCAGTACCCTGCACGATACTCTGCAATACCCCAATACTCTGCAATACTCCAGTACTCTGCAATAACCCAGTACCTTGCACAATACTCTGCAATACCCCAGTACTCTGCAATACCCCAGTACCCTGCACAATACTCTGCAATACCCCAGTACTCTGCAATACCCCAATACCCTGCGCAATACTCTGCAATACCCCAATACTCTGCAATACCCTGCGCAATACTCTGCAATAACCCAATACCCTGCGCAATACTCTGCAATACCCCAATACTCTGCAATACCCCAATACCCTGGGCGATACTCTGCAATACCCCAATACTCTGCAATACCCTGCGCAATACTCTGCAATACCCCAATACCCTGCGCAATACTCTGCAATACCCCAATACCCTGTGCAATACTCTGCAATACCCCAATACCCTGCGCAATACTCTGCAATACCCCAGTACTCTGCAATACCACAATACCCTGCGCGATACTCTGCAATACCCCAATACCCTGCGTGATACTCTGCAATACCCCAATACTCTGCAATACCCTGCGCAATACTCTGCAATACCCTGCGCAATACTCTTCAATACCCCAATACTCTGCAATACCAATTTTTTTAAAGCACCCCTGTCCCCGTGTGCTCGCATGCAGAAGTGAATGCATACGTAAGTCCCGCCCACATATGAAAACGGTGTTCAAGCTGCACATGTGAGGTATCTCTGCGAATGTTAGAGTGAGAGCAATCATTTTGGTCCTAGACCTCCTCTGCAACTAAAAACATGTAACCAATAAAAGTAATTAAAGCGTAGCCTATGGGGATTTTTAAGTAGCGAAGTTTGGCGACATTCCATGAGTGTGCGCAATTTTGAAGTGTGACATGTTTCAAATTATGAAAAAAAATTGGGCTAACTTTACTGTTTTGTTTTTTTAAGCACAAAACTGTTTTTTTTTTTATAAACACGCGTTCAAAAAATGTCTGCGAAAATACCATGCGAGATAAAAAGTTGTAACGGCCGCCATTGTATTCTAGAAGACCCGGCGCATCACCGATTACAGTAAATTGCCGCTGATAGTGGCTGTTTACCACGTGATCACGCCGTCATTTGACGGCGCGATCACTTGTAAATAAACCGGCGTCATTTGATGACGCCGGTTCCTCTCTCTCCTCTCTGTACCGTTCGGTACAGTGTGAGAGGAGAGGGGGGGAGCGGGTGGCAGCAGCAGCGCTGTGGCTGGATCTGAGACAATTGCAGTCACAGATCCATCCATCCCAGCTCAGCCATCCCTGCCCCATACTGTGCAATACCCCAGTACTCTGCAATACCCCAGTACTATGCAATACCCCAGTACCCTGCACGATACTCTGCAATACCCCAATACTCTGCAATACCCCAGTACTCTGCAATAACCCAGTACCCTGCACAATACTCTGCAATACCCCAGTACTCTGCAATACCCCAGTACCCTGCACGATACTCTGCAATACCCCAATACTCTGCAATACCCCAGTACTCTGCAATACCCCAATATCCTGCGCAATACTCTGCAATACCCCAATACTCTGCAATACCCTGAACAATACTCTGCAATACCCCAATACCCTCCGCAATACTCTGCAATACCCCAATACTCTGCAATACCCCAATACTCTGCAATACCCCAATACCCTGCGCGATACTCTGCAATACCCCAATACTCTGCAATACCCTATGCAATACTCTGCAATACCCCAATACCCTACGCAATACTCTGCAATACCCCAATACCCTGTGCAATACTCTGCAATACCCCAATACCCTACGCAATACTCTGCAATACCCCAGTACTCTGCAATACCACAATACCCTGCGCGATACTCTGCAATACCCTGCGCGATACTCTGCAATACCCCAATACTCTGCAATACCCTGCACAATACTCTGCAATACCCTGTGCAATACTCTTCAATACCCCAATACTCTGCAATACCCATTTTTTTAAAGCACCCCTGTCCCTGTGTGCTCGCATGCAGAAGTTAATGCATACGTAAGTCCCGCCCACATATGAAAACGGTGTTCAAGCTACACATGTGAGGTATCTCTGCGAACGTTAGAGTGAGAGCAATCATTTTGGCCCTGGACCTCCTCCGTAACTAAAAACATGTAACCAATAAAAGTAATTAAAGCGTTGCCTATGGGGATTTTTAAGTAGCGAAGTTTGGCGACATTCCATGAGTGTTCGCAATTTTGAAGTGTGACATGTTGGGTATCTAGAAACTTAGAAAATACATTGGGGTTTTTGCTTTCCAAAATGAGTCTGCTTTCCTGGCACTTCATGGACTCAAGAAACATGATAAGTAGTCAGGATAATAAACATGTAATTTATGCTCCTTCGACGAAAGGTGATCCTTGGATTTTAGGCTCCCCTATGCAACTAGGCTATGAAAGAGTCTTAGGCCTCGTACACACGAGGGGATATGTCCGCTGAAAACGGTCCGATGGACCATTTCAGCAGACATCTCCGCTCGTGTGTATGGGCTAGCGGACAGATTTCTCCACCCGACAGATTTCAAAGCATGCTTTGAAATCTATCCGGTGGAATCTGTCCGCCCGACATGTCTGCTGGTTAGTACACTTACCAGCTGACATGTCGTCCCCCACCACTGCCGCGCCGCCGCCGAATGGATTCGGCGCATGCGCGGAAGTGTTTAACTTCCTGGTGCGGTGACGTGGCGGCGTCAGCGTCACCGCCACGTCACCGCGCCGTCCGGCGGCGGGGAATTTGATCCGATGATCCGCGGACCGTTTTCATCGGATATGTCCGATCGTGTGTACGAGGCCTTACACATTTGGTATCCCATACTCAAGAGGAGTAGCTGAATGTGTTTTGGGGTGTAACCAGGCCCGGAGTGGCTAATCGGGAGAACCGGGACAAATCCCGGTGGGCTGGTCCGGTTCGGGCCGGTTGCGGGCCGGTCCCGCGGCCGCCTTCCGGCTCCCTTAAAAATTTAGCCCCCGGCGCGGCGGCCTGTAGCGTCCGCATTAAACGGCCAGTGATTGGCCAGGCCGGGTGCATGTCATACCAGAGGCCGAGGCTCCGCCTCTGGTATGACATGCACCCTGTCTGGCCAATCACCGGCCGCATAAGAGCAGAGAGCTGCACGAGTGGAGGCTGTCCAAGTGTGCTCGTCTGCTGCTGAATGAACCAGTGAGCCAGCCCCGGGAAACATTCCAAGTGAGTGAACATGTTCACCGACCAGACCCTGCTCCCTCTCTCTCCCCCCTCTCTCACTCTGACCCCCCCTCTCCCCCTGAGCTCTCTTTGACCCCCCCTCTCTCACTCTGACCCCCTCTCTCACTCTGACCCCCTCTCTCACTCTGACCCCCCCTCTCACTCTGACCCCCCCTCTCCCCCTGAGCTCTCTTTGACCCCCCCCCTCTCACTCTGACCCCCCCTCTCCCCCTGAGCTCTCTTTGACCCCCCCTCTCACTCTGACCCCCCCTCTCACTCTGACCCCCCCTCTCACTCTGACCCCCCCTCTCCCCCTGAGCTCTCTTTGACCCCCCCCTCTCACTCTGACCCCCCCTCTCCCCCTGAGCTCTCTTTGACCCCCCTCTCTCACTCTGACCCCCCCTCTCCACCTGAGCTCTCTTTGACCCCCATCTCTCACTCTGACCCCCCCTCTCCACCTGAGCTCTCTTTGACCCCCCTCTCCCCCTGAGCTCTCTTTGACCCCCCTCTTTCACTCTGGATCCCCCTCTCCCTCTGAGCTCTCTTTGACCCCCCCTCTCCCCCTGAGCTCTCTTTGACCCCCCATCTCCCCCTGAGCTTTCTTTGACCCCCCCTCTCTCACTCTGACCCCTCCCTCTCCCCTGAGCTCTCTTTGACCCCCCTCTCTCACTCTGACCCCCCCTCTCCCCCTGAGCTTTTTGACCCCCCTCTCTCACTCTGACCCCCCCCTCTCCACCTGAGCTCTCTTTGACCCCCATCTCTCACTCTGACCCCCCCTCTCCACCTGAGCTCTCTTTGACCCCCCCTCTCCACCTGAGCTCTCTTTGACCCCCCCCCTCTCCACCTGAGCTCTCTTTGACCCCCCCTCTCCCCCTGAGCTCTCTTTGACCCCCCCTCTCCCCCTGAGCTCTCTTTGACCCCCCCTCTCCCCCTGAGCTCTCGTTGACCCCCCCTCTCTCACTCTGACCCCCCTCTCCCCCTGAACTCTCTTTGACCCCCCTCTCTCACTATGACCCCCTGAACTCTCTTTGACCCCCCTCTCTCACTATGACCCCCCCATCTCCCCCTGAGCTTTCTTTGACCCCCCCTCTCTCACTCTGACCCCTCCCTCTCCCCCTGAGCTCTCTTTGACCCCCCTCTCTCACTCTGACCCCCCCTCTCCCCCTGAGCTTTTTGACCCTCCTCTCTCACTATGACCCCCCCATCTCCCCCTGAGCTCTCTTTGACCCCCCCTCTCTCACTCTGACCCCCCCTCTCCCCCTGAGCCCTCTTTGACCCCCTCTCTCTCACTCTGACCCCCCCTCTCCCCCTGAGCCCTCTTTGACCCCCTCTCTCTCACTCTGACCCCCCCTCTCCCCCTGAGCTCTCTTTGACCCCCCCTCTCTCTCTGACCCCCCTCTCCCCCTGAGCTCTCTTTGACCTCTCTCTCTCTCTCTCACCTCTCTCACACCTCTCTCTCTCACACCTCTCTCTCTCTCTCTCCTCTCTCTCTCCCTCTCTCTCTCCCTCTCTCTCTCTCTCTCTCTCTCTCTCTCTCTCTCTCACCCCTCTCTCTCACCCCTCTCTCTCTCACCCCTCTCTCTCTCCCCTCTCTCTCTCTCTCTCCCCTCTCTCTCTCTCTCACCCCTCTCTCTCTCTCTCACCCCTCTCTCTCTCTCTCACCCCTCTCTCTCTCTCTCACCCCTCTCTCTCTCTCACACCTCTCTCTCTCTCTCACCCCTCTCTCTCTCTCTCTCACACCTCTCTCTCTCTCACACCTCTCCTCTCCTCTCCTCTCCTCTCCTCTCTCACCCCTCTCTCTCTCTCTCACCCCTCTCTCTCTCCCCTCTCTCTCTCTCTCACACCCCTCTCTCTCCCTCTCACACCCCTCTCTCTCCCTCTCACACCCCTCTCTCTCCCTCTCACACCCCTCTCTCTCCCTCTCTCATCTCTCATATACGGGGTCCAGGGATGCAGGATGCTGTGTAATGTAAATGGGCCCAGAGGTGCAGGGTGCTGTGTAATGTAGAAGAGAGAGAGGTTTCGCTTTGCCCTGTGGGGGGCAGAAATTTAGGGACAGAGCTTGGTACAGGGAAGTTATAAACACACCTCCACGCTGTACATAAGCAAACCTGAACCCTTCACTCTGCATGTAAGGCAATCCTGAACCACGCACTCTGTACGTAACGCACTCCTGAACCACGCACTCTGTACGTAACGCACTCCTGAACCACGCACTCTGTACGTAACGCACTCCTGAACCACGCACTCTGTACGTAACGCACTCCTGAACCACGCACTCTGTACAAAACGCACTCCTGAACCACGCACTCTGTACAAAACGCACTCCTAAACATAATGTCGTGAACAAAAGTGGGCTGGTCTAAGGCATGAAACTCCAGGGCTGAAAATGAGTCCCACTCCGGCCCTGGGTGTAACTAAGAACAAACTTCTTGATCTCCTTCAGTCCAGATTTCACCCTCAACACTCCAAGGATACTGCTCTCCTTAAACTCACAAATAGATAGATAGATAGATAGATAGATAGATAGATAGATAGATAGATAGATAGATAGATAGATAGATAGACAAGAAAGATAGATAAACAAGAAAGATAGATAGATAAACAAGAAAGATAGATAAAGATAGAAAGCAAGAAGGGAAGGAAGGAAGATAGATAAAGAAAGAAATATAGATAAAAAAAGAAGGGAAGATAGATAGATAGATAGATAGATAGATAGATAGATAGATAGATAGATAGATAGATAGATAGATAGATAAACAAGAAAGATAGATAGATAAACAAGACAGATAGATAGATGAACAAGAAAGATAGATAGATGAATAAGAAAGATAGATAGATAAACAAGAAAGATAGATAGATAAACAAGAAAGATAGATAAAGAAAGAAAAATAGATAAAGAAAGAAGGGAAGATAGATAGATAGATAGATAGATAGATAGATAGATAGATAGATAGATAGATAGATAAACAAGAAAGATAGATAAACAAGAAAGATAGATAAAGATAAAGGCGAGAAGGGAAGGAAGGAAGATAAATAAAGAAAGAAATATAGATAAAGAAAGAAGGGAAGATAGATAGATAGATAGATAGATACAGAAGGGAAGGAAGGAAGATAGATAAAGAAAGAAAGATAGATAAAGATAGAAAGTAAAAAGGAGGGAAGGAAGGAAGATAGATAAAGATAAATAGATAGATAGATATAGATAGACAGTGGCGGTGCGTCTATAGAGGGCGCCGGAGCGCCGCCCCCTCTGGCTCAGCCGCGACAATGGGCACAGTGGCGACGATGGGCACAGTGGCGACGATGGGCACAGTGGCGACGATGGGCACAGTGGCGACAATGGGCACAGTGGCGACAATGAGCACAGTGGCAATGATTGGCACAGTGGCGACAATTGAAGGGCACAGTGGCTGCGTTTGATGGCATGGCACAGTGGTGACACTTGATGGCACAGTGGCTGTGTTTGATGCCATGGCACAGTGGCTGTGTTTGATGGCGTGGCACAGTGGTGACAATTGATGGCACAGTGGCTGCGTTTGATGGCATGGCACAGTGGTGACAATTGATGGCACAGTGGCTGTGTTTGATGGCATGGCACAGAGGTGACAATTGATGGCACAGTGGTTGTGTTTGATGGCATGGCACAGTGGCTGTGTTTAATGGCATGGCACAGTGGTGACAATTGATGGCACAGTGGCTGCGTTTGATGGCACAGTGGCTGTGTTTGATGGCACAGTGGCTGCTTTGATGGCATTGCACAGTGGTGACAATTGATGGGCCCAGTGGCTGCATTTGATGGGCACAGTGAGGCTGCAATTGTTTTTTTTTTCCATTTGCGCCCACCAAAAATGTTGAGCACCAGCCGCCACTGTAGATAGATAGCTAGATAGATTATTATCTATCTATCTACAGTGGCAGCTGGTGGGGGGTGCAAACGAAAAAAAAAAAGAGAAAAAAGAGAGAGAGAGAGAAAGAAAGGTGAAGAGAGAGTGAGAGAGAAGGGAATGAAGGGCACCCCAACATTAGTGTACAGTACTCTCAGTACTCACTCAGAGGCAGGAGGGACTGACTGGATGGATGGATATCAGACTCCATCTTTCCTTTCTGATTGCTGGGCTTGAATCTTGCCGCCCACATCCCTTAGGCAGCAGAACAGTGTCCGTCGTGAGAGTGGGGGCAGGGCAGACACGGGAGGAGAAGAAGAGAGGAGGGGGAGGAGTAGAAGCAGCTCCTCTCCTCTAACTGGCCGTGGGGGCAGCAAGGGGAGGGGAGAAGTGTCAGAGCTGGCTATGACACCCCAGCTGATCTCTCTCTATCTGGCGCTGTGTTGGTGGTGTACACCCCTGGGGAGACGTGACATACGGCCCGCTGGCCGTTCGCAAAGCAGTTTAAAAAAAATGCCAATGTGACATGATTGCCTCAGGCGGGGGGGGCAATTTCCCTGTTGCCCCCCCCTGGATCCGCCGTTGAGCGGATCGCATGTCAGCGGACATGTCACCGCTGACATCCGTCGCTCCATCAACCTGCATGGAGCATCCATTCAGGTGTGCCTAAAAAACTGAAAGATGGACCTGAATGGCCTGCATGTGTGAAAGGGACCTTACAGTACTTGGAAATACAACCTGTCAATTAAAGTTCTACTTCTAAGAAAATATATGGGCTGCTGCCTCTGTTATTTTCCTGGATTCTGATATATTTGCTTTGATATCGCCTCATTAATTTCACGTAATTACAAAGTACTAGAGCTTGACTAACAGTCAATGCTATTAAATGCGATTGTAACAGGGATCATTTTTCATCATGTACAGGGATATATAGCTAAAAACAGATTAATCAGTCGGTTAGCAAACACACTTGTTCATACTTTTCACAAAATGTATTCAGAATTTACAGACCTTTTTTGAGCATAAATACTTGTAATTGTTTACTAGGTATGATTCAATAAATAGCATTTAATAATTATCATCTGAACATATATGCAGTTGACATATTTACCATGTTACATATATGTAAAATGTTATCAGCTCAACATACCTTTCAGACTACAGCCATTAGCTGGATCAATTTCCTTTCCATCTACCTTAAATAACCAGCGTCCAGGTATATTCACATTTGTGGTTTCTTCAATGCTGACAATCTCTGGTGAGCGGGATCCAGGAACACTGAAAAAATTGGTGCTATTTCCACCAATAAACCCAGCCTGAAAAATAGTTAATGCTGGTTAATATTTTGTTCATTGAAATATATACTGATAATACATTTAAAGCTAAAACGTATTCTTCTTCTACTTCTGTTCGAAAAATAAAACCTCTGTCAGTATTTCATTTTTTTTTATTATTATTGGGTCACGTCCCAAATTATGAGATTTGGGATGTTTTACCTTGCACCTGTTTTATCTTGCACATACAGACATTACGAAGAAAACGCTAGCCTGCAGGATCTAAAAATTGCAGAGAGACACTTGTTTGAGAGCTAAGAAAGTATGACGTTTTCCCTTACCGGTTAAGGTTAAAAACACAGTATGCATGGTTAGCTGTCAGTAGGTTGCTAAAGAATATCTCAAATAGATATCCATCTAGACGATGTACTAATATCCTTAATTTTTATAGTTTTGCCTCCACTTGCTTGCTCTAGATCCATAGTGTGATTAAATTATATGAACACCAAAGTTTGACTTGGTAATCTAACAGACTTGGTCTGACACACTCTCTGTCAGGATCCAGATCTGAAACCAAGACCTCTGTTGTGCCTGGCAGTAGCTCTTCTTACTAAACCAACTGAGATACTGAACAGCTTCCTGCCTAATGATCCCTTGGACAACCATACTTTGTATCTTGTTTCTGGTACAACTTGGACTCTTTCCTCCTCCCATGAACTTCCTATTTTACACTAAGTCTCTGCTGTTCCTATGACCCATGGTTTATTAGTGTGCCGCTCAGGCTCGATCACTGTGGGGAGCAGAAGTGCTAGCAAAGGAATGGAGCTCCTTCCAGCTCCTGTAGTCACTGGAAGAAAGAGAGGAAAAATCCATGGTGCCGCACATCCACAGAGTCCTATGGTGGTATTGGGCTGCGTACACACGATCGAACATGTCCGCTGAAACTGGTCCGCAGACCAGATTCAGCGGACATGTTCGATCGTGTGTACGGCTTATCGGACAGTTTTCCAGTGGACAAACGTTTCTAAACATGCTTAGAAACCTGTCCGCTGGAAACCTGTCGGACAGGTTCGATGGTTAGTACGCCCAACCCAACCACTAACAATAAAAACAATTCAGCCGCATCTAACGACTGAGGAAACACTGGAGGCCATAAACACAGCCCTATTACAGTCAGCCGACTTAATAGCGCCGAAACGTAAAACCCACATCCGGAAAAATAACGCAGGCTGGTTCAACAACCAGCTGGCGTCACTGAAGCAAGAGCGCAGAAGGGCTGAAGCCGCCTGGAAGAGAAGTCCATCAGTTGAGAACCTCTCCATCTACAAGGCAATAACTAGAAAATACCACAAGGAAATTTTCGATGCCAAGAAAAATTATTTTTCTGAGGCTATCAACAGTGCCCTCAACCGCCCCCGCGAGCTCTTCAAGCTGGTCACTCAGACCATGAATCCAGGATGTCTTGAAGCCCCCAATTCGGACACACAAGAATTTTGCAATGATTTATCGGATTACTTCATTAATAAAATTGAGGGAATCCGGCATTCAGCAGAACAACTCCCCCCGTAGCCCCCCCAGTAATTATTCACACAACACAGTAACTCACCACAATCAGGTAAGTTCACGCTGGAACCCGTCTGTATTCATGACATTAAAAATATCATCGGCGCTCTATGTAACAGCACTGCGCCGAATGATATCATCCCCACTAAACTGCTGAAGGAATGTGCCGACTTCCTGGCGCCTCCGATCACGCAGCTTATTAACCAATCCTTTAGGGAGGGCATAGTGCCCTCCCAGTTGAAGGAGGGTATAATTCGGCCTATCTTGAAGAAACCCACAATGGACCCCAAGGATCCACTCCACCGCCGTCCCATAACAGGCCTAAACTCTCTTTCTAAGGTCATGGAGAAAGTAGTGGTACAACAGCTGCAACAGCATCTAGATACCCATAACCTACTTGATCCATATCAATCGGGTTTCCGGCCCGGACACGGGACAGAAACCGCATTGCTCAAGATATGGGACGACGCTCTCGAGGCCGCAGACGAAGGAGAATCTTGTCTCCTGGTTCTGTTGGACCTAAGCGCAGCTTGCGACACAGTAGACCATAAGCTTCTATTGACTCGGCTAGCTGAAGTAGCCAGAGTCGCAGAAGGCGATTTATCTTGGTTCTCCTCTTTCTTGGAAAACCGTTCGCAAATAGTGAAGTTAGGACCTTTCACCTCTGGAAAAAGCACAGTATCATGCGGAGTCCCTCAAGGATCCCCTCTGTCGCCGGTGTTATTCAACATCTATCTGCGTCCTCTTTTTGAAATCATCAGCAGTCAAAAACTGCTCTATCACTCATATGCAGATGACACGCAACTGTATTTCCGCATTTGCAATAAAAAGGATCACCACCTCAATCTAGAGACATGTCTCTCTTTGATAGAGGACTGGATGACCAAGAGTTATCTTAAACTCAATGGAGTGAAAACAGAACTTCTCCTGTTTCACGCCAAGCGTAGGAACCAACCAGCAACAACGTGGACACCCCCGCCCATTCTGGGCAAAATCATCACCCCTAGCGCCAAAGTCAAAAGTCTTGGTGTCATCTTCGACTCCCACATGACAATGGACGCGCAAATAGGGTCAGTAGTCAGCGGATCTCACCATCTGCTGCGCCTACTACGCAGACTTATTCCTTTCATTCCTAAAGAAGACGTAGCAGTCGTGGTGGTAACAATTGTTAACTCCAGACTGGACTATGCAAATGCCCTTTACCTCGGACTCCCGAAGTACCAAATCGCTCGTCTGCAAGTCGTTCAAAATACGGCCGTCAGACTTGTGACTGGGAAAAAATCCTGGGAATCCATCTCATCTTCACTGAGAGCCCTTCACTGGTTGCCAGTGAAAGACAGAATTGCTTTTAAAGCACTCTGTCTAACGCATAGATGTATCCATGGGAATGCTCCCCAATATCTGTGCGAAAAAATAAAAGTTCATAATCCCAATCGCATCTTGCGATCCACCAACCAAAATCTACTCCAGATACCGAAAGCCAGCTACAAGTCCAAAAGAGATAGAAGATTTGCGGTCCAAGGTCCCAGACTATGGAACGCTTTACCAACCAGCATTCGGTTGGAGGAGAACCACCTAGCATTCAGGAGAAAGTTCAAGACTCATCTCTTTCGATTCCAAAGGAGACAGGAACAACAAGCGCCCAGAGGCGATTTAGTTCGCATGTGCCGCGCTATATAAGTTTTCATTCATTCATTCATTCATTCAACCATCGGACCAAAATCCCGCGCATGCGTCAAATTGATTTGACGCATGCTTGGAAGCATTGAACTTCCTTTTTTCAGCATGTCGATGTGTTCTACGTAACCGCGTTCTGGTCCGAGGGGATTTTGGTCTGATGATGTGTACGCACATCAGACCAAAAGACCACTTCAGACATGTCCGATGAAAACGGTCCGTTGGACCTGTTTCATCGGACATGTCTGACCGCGTGTATGCCACCTAAGAGAGACAACCTCAACCTGGGCTCCCACCAGGCTGGAATTCTCTCTCTTATACCACCACAGGACTCTGTGGATTTTCAGCACCAGGGATCTTTCATCTCTTCCCTGCTCTTCCTGTTTTCTAGATTATTTTGCTCTTCTCCATTCAATATCTTACTCCCTGCGCTCCTGCTGCTGTCCGTATCTTCACTACCACCTGTTACTGCCCTTTGGCTTGTTCCTTGACTATACTTCCTCTTGATCCCAACCTGCAACCACTTGTTACAAATGGTTGAGCTTGTTTTTTGACTATTCTTCTACTTGATCCTTACCTATTACATCCGCTACATCCGCTACTGGACCCTGGCTTGCTCACCTCCTTGTTGGGCAATCACGAGGACCATAACCTGGCAGTAGCACACAGCAAAATACATCTCCACCACCAGGAGCTCTTGTGAAGCCCAGTTAGTGCTTAGACCCTGCACCTTAAATGAGCCCAACTCACCCACCAGGGGGATCTGCTCGTGTATTTATCCTGATGGTTTCTATTTAAGCCTTTCTACTGGCCTCTTAGACTGACCATGACAGCCCCTTTATTCTTCTGCAATACAAGTCAGGGAGAGAAAGCTTGAGCTGAGGGGTGTGACTGTTACTTATCTATGCCAGCATAGAGCACTGCAGTGCTGTCCAAAGCTGTCCCTTCTGCTTATTCATCCAGAGTGGGGGCACTCTAATACAGGAGGTGTATTACTGGCCAGATCAGCAGGTTAAAAACAGAGATAAAAAAAGCCTAGGAAGGGAAAACTGACATCTAATTATTGGCAAGCTGCAATATATACAATTTTTGGTTTGGAGTTTAATACCGCTCTAAAATATCCTGGTATTCTTATTGAGAAACATCCTCTCATGTGTTTTATTATGTTTTTGACATAAAAATGTAAACCAACAGTTAATCATAATATTACAGATACACATACAGTAAACCCCACAAGTATAAAAAACACAAAATTAAATAAATAAAAAGTATCCTAAATATACTCAAAAACCCACCCCAAGTAGGAAAAATAAAAGAGTAGAAACGTTTAAGAAAATTTTACCTAGTAGCTTAGTGAAAGAAAATACGTTCCTGCTTTGGCAAAATTAGTAACTTTGCAACAGAATCAGTTTGCCTAAAGTCACTCTGCTCATCCTTATGAAAGAGAAAGAAGTGTAGGGGCCACTCATATTACCAAGTACTGTGCTACAAAAGATGCTTTTTCATGCATTGAGACACAGTGCATTAGTCAACTAAAAAAAAAAATGTGTTGTAATGCATGTGTGTTGAGTTGCCATTCAATATGAATAGTACTGCAACACACAAACACGTGCATGGTGGCTTGTTACTGTGCAATATGGTACCATTATGTTTTACTACTCATTGCTTATATGCGCTGGTGTGAATTAACACATATGGTACAGAAAGATACATTTCCAGAGATAAAGGTATGCAGGGATAAAGCTTGAGAATCTAGGACAGCCCTGGTAATCAAGAACAGCTGGCAAGTACAAGGTAAGAAGAGAGCAGGGCCAAGGCCACCCACGGGAGGACAGTGCTAATACCAAACCAAAGCACCACTTAGATGGGTATGAATAGAGTTGAGGACTGTTTGTGTGAGGTTACACTGTGTTTATAAGAAAACGATACCTAATACATATATTCTGGAATACATCCTGGTCAGTTAAGAGAACATCTGAGAGGAGTGTATTTCCACTAAATGCCGCTAATGTTACACTGGTTTTGTGGCAACATTTTTACATTGTAGAACCCCGAAAGCAAACATTTATTATATTTCAGCTAACCAATTAGATGTGTTGGCTGCGTTCGTTTTCTTTGTTAGGATTTCTTTTATGTTCATCCGTTGACTTAAGGTGTCCATTTATGATGAAGAGATTAGCCACGAACGTGTTGCTCGCAGCCTATCTCACATGTGCGTCAGTTTATGTAGCTGAGATGAGAATTGGAGAACATGTTCTTTGCTTCTCATCACATCACAAAACACTTCTGTTATTTGCCTGTACACAAACAGCCATTTGTTTATGAAGGTGAGATCTGAGCACCTCACTGGTCTTCTGTGTAAAATATCTCACTTCCTGCTTCTCTAACTCAGAGACTGAGGGCCAGATTCTCATAGATTTCCCCTGGCGTAGCGTAAGCCATTTACACTACGCCGCCGCAACTTAACAGAGCAAGTGCCGTATTTTCCAAGCACTTGCTCCGTAGTTTGCGGATGCGTAGAGTAAATGGCCCAGCGTTAGGCCGCGTAATTCAAAGGGGGCGGCTTGTATTTAAATTAAGCGCGCCCCCGCGTCAATCGAACTGCGCATTCGCCGGCCGGGCAAAAAGCCCAGTGCGGAAAAGGAAAAAAGCTGCGCTGCATCAATAAAAAACAAAATGTGTTGCATAAATATACCAAAATATTGTTTAACTAGTGCATAGATACACCGGTGCAAAATTAAAAAAACTTAGAAATAAATCAAAAGTCCCTGTAGAATACAGAAAATAATCCCCAGAGAAGTTCAGAGAAGGATGTGGTGACAGGATTCCTGGATTTCTCGTGCTGGCTTAATTTGAATCCATGTGTTGTTGATCTCGTTAGAGGTCTGATCTCTCTGGTAAGCAGTTTTAACCATAAGTGGTGGAGGATAACCTGTATCAATCTGGCTGTTACACACGATTTCCTTGGAGCTGTTCAACACCCATTCGGACTTCTTTTGTTGTCTTGTACATCCTTCTCTGAACTTTGGGGATTATTTTCTCTATTTTACACGGACTTTTGATTTATTTCTACGTTTTTTGAATTTTGCACCGGTGTATTTATGCACTAGTTAAACAATATTTTGGTATATTTATGCAACACATTTTGTTTTTTATTGATGCAGCGCAGCTTTTTTCCTTTTCCATATTGTTCTATGTTTATATCTGACATATTAGCTGCAGCAGCATCTATTCATTATTTATTTAATTTCACAGCTTATTAATATAGACCTGCGCAGTATTTTTCCAAATTTATAAAAAGCCCAGTGCGCATGCTCCAGCTCACGTCAGAAAGCGTCGGTGAAACCGACGTCAAAACGACGTTATCGTCACTTACGCAATGCCCTATTCGCGAACGACTTAGTAAAACGACGTAACCGACGGAAAAAGCCAATGCTGACCCGACGCCATACTTAACATGGCATCCGACGGCACCCGACGGCATCCGACGGTACTGCGTAAGGTTACTCCACATCTTTGCAGGGGTAACCTTACGCGGACGAAAACGACGTAAGCGACGACGGGGCGGCGTAAAAGCGTTCGGGAATCTGCGTATTAGCCTCATTTGCATAGGCAAATGAGAAAACAACGTAAAGGCCACCTAGTGGCCGGAGTTGTCATTACATCTACGATCCGCAAGTGTAATTGTATTACACTTGTCGGATGTTCACCCGTATCTATGCCAAAGTGATTCTAGGAATCACTCGCATAGATACCCGGGGAAAAAAACGGCGATACGACGGGGTATCTGAGATACCCCGTCGTAGCTCCTCTGAGAATCTGGCCCTGAGTTAGCAGGGAGAGAAGCTGCTGCGATTTGAGGAAGAAGACGTCTTCCTCCATGAGCACCTGAGTGTGAAAAGTTAACATAAATAATAACTATCTGGCTATCCATCTTTCTCAATTTCCCACGTAGGAATTTCCACCATCAACACAAATATAAATGAGGTTCCACCTCATGGGTCTGTCTACCAGTGCCACTGCTCATGCCTTTTGTCTTGGTCCTCCAGACCATCAAACACAGAACATCACTGCTCTCATACAAACTCTGCACCTCTGCTCTTTTCCAGATGCTTGCTGCTTGCTGTTTTGTGACTGACTGCACCTACACTGTGTTTGGAGGTATTCTCCTGACCCCTATGCAGAGAACTCCTGTCTCTTGGGTGGAGCCCCAAACTATTGTCAGGTACTAGACTCGGCCTGCTGGCCCCTGATTCAGAAAATACAAAACAGATAAAAAAACACCTTTTTCAACTCAGAACTGACACTCTGAAGCCCCTCAAACTGTCACAGTTGCCAGGCCTCGCACTGTCACAATATATAAAGTTATATATAGTTATATTGCATTGTCTTATAGGCCTTATTTACATTTGAGCAATGCAGCATTGTGGGATACTGTCTGCAATTCTGTATTGTGCCAAAATCTCAATAAAAATTTGCAACATCCACTTGAGTGTCATTTATGGTTAATGGCACCCCAAATTCGGTTAGCAGATGCCCATTTTTTCTCACATTTTGTGGTATGACAAAGGATTTTTTCACTTCCAGTTTAAGTGCTGTGTTTCTATTTGTTTCTATTATAGCGAGGGAAGCATCTTGTTAAACAGATCTCTGGTTGATCAGCTGCTTTGAAGGACAGATGAGTCATTAGAAGTCTAATAGATCCCTGACCTGTTACTGCCCAAATATGAAAATTAAGAACTCCAGCACTGTCTAATGGGCTGGGTAGGGGGACTGCAGCAGTACCTGTGGATCTGATCCTAACAGAAAGAGTGATAATTACGTGAGTGGATTAAATAGTGAAAAAGAGAGACTATCCTAATAATACTGCAATAAACAGTACAAATAAGTGTACATAAATGTGCAGTAAACAAACACCTATAATATATGTAGTGGTTAACAGTAAAGACTCATTATATAAATACAGATACATGTATAAAACCCAAAATGCATGAAAATAGTGCAGAAAAAAATGTTATGTAGCAAAAATCACACATGTGATAAAGTCCTATCCATAAGAAACAGGTATAACAGTCCAGTAATGCTTCACATAGCAGTGTCTAGATGAAACATCTCCACCCAAGATGCAGTGTGCCAGATAAAATCTTCAGTGATAACACCTCTGAGTGCACTAGCAGCTCACCTCCCGGCTGATTGTCCAAACAGCTAAGCAAAGTCACAGATCAAAACTGGATATGGAGGCTGATAAACACCTTCTCCTAATTCCTGGGACAGCTCTCAGCAGCCAATAAGTGTCATGAAAAAATAAATGGTACATAGAGAGTGCATAAAGCGTGACCCTGTGAGGGAACCTCAAAAGAAAAAGAAAATCCTAAGATAATGCACTCACATGAAGCAAAAAAGGCAGTCGACCTCAAACCACGAGTGCCGAACTCATATCCCCCTCAGAGTGTCAGCTATGCAGGTAGAGGTATATTCTGATCCTCATACGTCCAATGGCAAGGCTCAGTGTGTAGCAATGGAATTAGAAAGAAAAAGGGACCATAGCATAACTGCGTATAAAGTATAAGTTGGCCGCACCAAAAAGTATATGTTGGCCGAAATACCGCACCAAAGAACATGTCAAAAACATTCAAAAGGGTTTCTTAAAGCACAGTGTATCTAGGGACTTTCTAGAATTTCACAATAAAGACCCCTCCCATTTAAAAATTTGGGTCATTGAGCCATATATTAGATTGTGGCCAGGGGGACATAAAGCAAGGACCATCAGTCAAGCTGAATCCAAATGGATTTTTTCCATGGATTCTTTTGCCCCTAAAGAATTGAATATAGACTTTGATTTAAACCATTTCTTGGGTGATTTTTAGGACAGGTATAGTGTGTTTTTTCCATCTTTCTTTATCGTTGCCTCCTTTTCCCATTTTCCTTCACTTTTATTATGGTAGTATACTTGATTAATTATATTTTGCATGTCCTCGTCATGCTGCAGGTACCTCAGAGGTGCTATCACTGAAGATTTTATCTGGTACGCTGCATTTTGGGTGGAGGTGTTTCATCTAGACACTGCTCTGTGGAGCATTACTGGACTGCTATACCTGTTTCCTATGGATGGGACTGTATCACATGTGTGATTTTTGCTACATAACATTTTTTCTGCACTATTTTCATGCATTTTGGGTTTTATGCATATATCTGTATTTATATTATGAGTCTTTACTGTTAACCACTACATATATTATAGGTGTTTGTTTACTGCACATTTATATACACTTATTTGTACTGTTTATTGCAGTATTATTAGAATATATTTTTTTTCACTTGCTATTACAAGGGAGTATAAGGGACAAGGGAGTATAAAAATAATACATATTAATAAAAATAAATAAATAAGAAAAATGTTTTAAAGCACCCCTATCTTCCCTGCTCATGTTCAAATGCAAACATGCACATAGGTCAAGCATGTGTATGTAAACAGCGATTGCACCACACATATAACGTAAAAGAGAGAGCAATATATGTAGCACCAGAGCTCACATTTAAAGTATAACTAAATGCAAGACTTTTTTAGATTTGGAAAAAGTAGAGAAGGATCAAAACATTTGTCATGTTTACTGTTATAATCGAACGTGAAGGTAAAACTTCCTGTTTTGGCTATGAATAGTAAGCGAAGAGAATTCTCCCCAAAGGGACATAAATATAAAAAACGTACATGGGTTATAACCCTGCCTAAGACTCAGGGGAAGACAGAGATTATTGCTAGCGGCTATAGCAGCCACTAATGCAAGAGAATCTGGCAGGCTGGTTGAACCCAAGTTGATCAATTGATCACCTTGGTACATTCAGCCTGCCCATTAATGGTTTGATTTGTGTATGGCCAGCCTAAGTCTGTTATTTTTCAAAAGAACAAGTTGTCTTGCAGAAGTATCAGTTATAGGGGTGAGACAAACCATGCAATACTGGCAGGGGTGTTTACAATAATCAGTTTTATTTATGTAAAACATTTCCCCCCACCTCGGAAAAAAAAACTGCTTTAACTGCTTAGAAAGTGCTAGCTGAAGTTTGGCTTCAATTTGTTTGTGTTTTTAAATCTTCAAGTACAGACTGATAATGATTCTTTTCAAAGGTGCCCTTTGTACTTCTTAAACTATAGTGGAGGCACTCTAATGCAAGAGGTGTGTTACTGGCCAGATCACCAAGTAAAAACAGAGTGGGAAGCCTAAAAAAAAGAAAACAAGTGCATCCACCACATCTAATAATTGGTTAGCTGCAATATATTACATTTTTGGTTTTGGGTTCAATACCACTTTAAGTTAAAGGGGTGTTCCAGCCAAAATTGTGTTTATTAAAAGTCAGCAGCTACAAAAAGTGTAGCTGCTGGCTTTTAATAAACACTCACTTACCTGGTCCTGCGTTCCAGCGATGCGCCGACCGGGGCTCCGCTCCTCTCCCCCCCTCCCCAGCCGGCGTCTCCATCTCCACTGTGGGCACCCAGCCGTGACAGCCTTCGGCTTCACGGCCGGGCACCCACTGCGCATGCGCGAGCCGCACTGCGCATGCGCGCGCGGCGCGGCTCGCCGCTAATTGGAGAGGCGATCGCATGGGACCTGTCAGTGTCCCATGTGATCGCCTACAGGGAGGGGCTGCAATAAGGCGATTAAGCCTAATCGCCTTACCAGCCCCTCGGCGGAAGCAGGAAGTGGGACAGGAAGTCCCACTCCTACTGAAGCCCCCACTCCCCCCCCAAAAAAATTACATGCCAAATGTGGCATGTATGGGGGTGAGGAGTGGAACAAGAGGAAGTTCCAAATTTGGGTGGAACTCCTCTTTAATGTTACCTCCTAGCTGCATATGTACAGTGGTGATCAACCAAACACAAAAGGCAACCCAGACTAAGCATGTGCTTCTTTTAAAATTACATATCTTCCCAAATGCATGTAAATGGGCAAATAACCATACAGCCACACCCCAATGACAAGCCAGCCAAAGCATGCACTATCTTTAAATAGAATCTAAAGCCGTGTACACGCGATCTGTTTGTCTGATGAAAACAGACTGATGGACTGTTTTCATCGGACAAACCGATCGTGTGTGGGCCCCATCGGTCTTTTTTCCATCTGTTAAAAAAATAGAACATGTTCTACATTTTTCCTATGGATAAAAAAACGATAGAAAAATCAGATCGTCTGTGTGGAACTCCGTCGGAGAAAAATCCATGCACGCTCAGAATCAAGTCGACGTATGTTCGGAAGCAGTGAACTTAATTTTTTTTCGGCTCATCCTAGTGGTGTACGTCACCGCGTTTTGGCACGGTCAGATTTTTGACTGATTGATGAAAGTCAGCTTCATCAGATATCTGACGAAAAAATCCATTGGATTAGATTCCATCAGATATCCAATCGTGTGTACAGGGCTTAAGGCAAACTTTTTTTACATTTCTGGTAGAATATGGAATTGTTAAACCCTAAGTAAGATTTTTTCGCCATAGTGTATCCCATTCTAAATATTTCTCTTTGCTTCCTATTCTGTAGATACAACAGTTGTCACTTGAAGATTTCCTGTGACAGTGGTCGTCAGTACAAATAGAGAGGGTGGACTTCCCCAGCAGAGACAACAATGAAAAGATTAAATTACCCCACATAATGACAAATATACATTTTCCAAACACAGACAACCAGAGCATAAACTGTCAATTGCCCTTTAGTAGACTTGTGGCTACACATATGGTTCTTGGGCCCCTTTAATTCGGACCCCACTGGGATAGTCAGTCCATGAAGCAACTCCAAATGGGTTTTCCTTTTTAGCTTATAGTTCAGATTACTTATATGTTGTAGTTTAGATTGACAGGTCTGTTTATAGTTTAGATTGACAGCTCCGACTTGTATTAAAACTAAAAGGAACAAAAAAGGAAGTTATTGGTCAACCCTTCTTTTTCACTGTGATCAACAAAAATGGTTGCTATGGGTTATAAAATATTGCAAATTGCTGGAGATACAATAACCATGTCTCCACCATAATTCTATGAGGAATTATTTTAAAGTCAATTCTTCTCGGCTTTCTTTTGAAGTGATAGGAAGAAATTCATTTCAAAAGAGAATGTTTGTAAGTAAACTGTAAGTGGTATCATGTATCATGTGGGTAGAGTGGGGGCAACACTCTCCCAAGATGTATAATCTTGTCACAGAGATGTACTCACATGAAGGAATGGGGTTACAAAAAATTGTTTTACCTTATACAGTGCATTTACTATCATATTCATAATTGTTAATCTCTTCATATTAGTAGGGATTATGGGGTGGTAGATTGGATAAGCACTGATTTGCTTTTGACCAATTATTGGCAGATATAGCTGATTCAATCTGACTTTCTTTTAGTTCAAAAAGTTGAAAGTTGTGCCAATGTCTCCCTGATCACCTTGCATTATGTAACTTTGGAACTAGGGTATAGAAAATTATCCCAGTAATGGCCCTATTCTTTGGAGAAATATTAAATACATGTATAAGCAAGCTGGTGGGTGCTGTATTATGAGAAACTGAGTTAAAGTGGTACTGAACCCAAAACCAATAATGCAATATTATTACATAAAACTAATTATATATGTATTATTTAATATATTATATAATGTATTATATAAAACAAATCAGTCACCACCTTATCGATTTTTTGGGAATTTTTGGATTGAGATTGAGCAGTCTTCTTTTGCTTTACTTGAACATAGAGCCCGTTAAACAACTGTAGTTAGATCAGAGTTACTTGCATGAACAGTATGTTGCAATGTTCTTTTATACAAGTAATGCACCAATGGCAAATTGCTATTAGAATAAGATATTTTACTGGCCTATACTATAACAATATATATATATATATATAACATATATGTAATTAAACATATTTTTATCATTATCACTAAAGAATAAATCCACAGTACATGTTAGGATAGCTTACAATATAAAACTGTGCTCATAAGTTTACATACCCTGGCAGAATTTATGTTTTCTTTGGCATTTTCAGAGAATATGAATGATAACACAAAAATGTTCTTTTACTCATGGCTAGTGTTTGACTAAAGCCATTTATTATCAATCAACTGTGTTTACTCTTTTTAAATCATAATCAAAACAGAAACAAGGTAAATGTTTACATACCCCAGTTCTTAATACCGTGTAGTGCCCCCTTTAACATCAATGACAGCTTGAAGTCTTTTGTGGTATTTGTGGATGAGGCTCTTTATCTTCTCAGATTATAAATCTGCCCATTCCTCTTGGCAAAAAAGCCTCAATTTCCTGTAAATTTTTGGGCTGTCTTGCATGAACTGCACATTTGAGATCTCCCTAGAGTGGCTTAATGATATTGAGGTCAGGAGACTGAGATGGCCACTCCAGAACCTTCACTTTATTCTGCTGCAGCCAATGACAGGTCGACTTGGCCTTGTGTTTTGGATCATTGTTATGTTGGAATGTCCAAGAACGCCCTCCTGGGCTGCTTCCTGGCTGATGAATGCAAATGTTCCTCCAGTATTTTTTGATAACATACTGCATTCATCTTGCCATCAATTTTGACCAAATTTTCTGTGCTTTTGTAGCTCACACATCCCCAAAACTTTAGCGATCCACCTCTGTGTTTCACAGTAGGAAGTAGTCTGGCTTGGGGTTATCGCTATTAGTACTGAAATTCAACCCCCCGGAGCCTGACTCAGGAATACCGCCAGGGAGGTTAAGAGCCATTTAAACCCCTTTTGTCAACTTGTGTGCATGTTATCGGGCCAAATTCACCCGGGTATGTAAACTTTTAATCAGGGTAATTTCTGTTGTTATTATGATTTAAAAAGAGTAAACACAGTTGTTTGATAATAAATGGCTTCAGCCAAACACTAACCATAAGGGAAAGAAATGTTTTTGTGTTATCATTCATATTCTCTGAAAAAATGGCCAAGAAATCATACATTTTGCCAGGGTATGTAAACTTATGAGCACAACGGTATTTTTGGATCCCATCATACTTTTTAACAATAGCTTTGTGGGAAAAAAAATTTGTAGAAATAAGTAAATGTTGCACATAACAGTTAAGAAATAAAATTTCCAGTACTATAATTACTATTATATGAGTTATAATTTGAATGGCAGTATATGATTTTTACGGCATATTGCTTACCTGAGCCATAACACCACCCAGCCCAGTAAGAGGGTCTCCCCCACTCGCTGTCCCTGTGGTCCACGTGATTTCTGCATAATTGAACATTGCAAAGCTAGATGCCCCATCTGAAATCAGCAGAGCTTGAAATGTATTCACCTGAAAATGTAATTAAAGTATCATGAAAAGCTTTCCTCCATTCTTTATCATCTTTTCAAGACTGGCAGGTTACATTGAAACAAAAAACATGCAACAATGTGATTATATGATTACTTTACAACTAACAAAGAACTATTTAAAACCAAGAGCTTATATTTTGTTCGAGGGGGCATTAAAATACCAGATACAAACTATCTGCTATTGAAAGTAGCTGAAAGTATTTTAAAGACTGTAAAGGGCTGTATAAGCTAATTTGGAACATGGTGTAGTTCATTATAATTGTAAATTTGTAATTGGGATCTTTGTAGGTTGGCATTGTCAACCTTTCCTTCTGAAAACACTAGTTTTCTGATTATCAAGTCACAGACAGAATAAATAAGCATATTCACAATTTTGGCATTCTAACTTTACATTTGTATATGCTTGTTTATGTCTTAGGCCGCGTACACACGATGAGACATGTCTGCTGAAACATGTCCGACGGACCGCTTGCAGCGGACATGTCTCATCGGATTTTGGTCCGATGGCATGTACGCACCATCGGACGAAAATCCCCTCGGGCTGAGGACGCGGTGACGTGGCGGTGACGTTGACACTGCCACGTCACCACTCCAGGAAGTAAAATACTTTCACGCATGAGTCGAATCCATTTGACGCATGCGGGGACATTTCTGTCCACTGGTTAGTGTACTAACCAGCGGACATATCCGACGGACAGGTTTGTAACGGACAAATTTCAAACCATGCTTTGAAATTTGTCCGATGGACAAACCTGTCCGCTAGCCCGTACACACGATCGGAGATGTCTGCTGAAACGGTCCGTCGGACCAGTTTCAGCAGATAAATTCAATCGTGTGTACGCGGCCCTAAAGTAAAACTTCAGGCAGATTTTTTTAAACATTAGGAGTGCTTGCAACAGTTTCCTCCCCTGAGGTGTAGCTCAGTGCCTGATTCCCTCTGTGTCCTTTAAAATCACTGCTTGTGGTGACACCAGGTACTAAAGAGATTGCTGGACTTCCAGTCTGCTGCAGCTGTGAGTTTTGTGGCTACAGGGATGAGATACTGTTTTATAGCTGCCCCCCTCTCTACTTGTCTCATCACAAAACATTATATATTACCAGGGCTTTTTTTCAGCGGCAACGCGGGGGAACGCAGTTCCAGCACCTCCAGCACTGAATTTATGTACTGGAAAGGGCTGCTGGAGGGTCTATTGATGCTGGCTGCTGGGGTATCTATTGTTGCTGGTGGGAATCTGTTTTGGGTGGGGGTCTATTGTTGCTGGGTAAGCCTACTGTTGCTGTTGGGGGGAGTCTTACCTTGCTGGGGGGTCAATTGTTGCTTGGTGGGATCTACTGTTGAGGGAAAAGTCTATTGCTAGGGGTGGTGTTTTGTTGTGAGGAAAATGTCCATTGTTGCTGGGGGGGGGGGGGTCTTTTGTTGTGAGGGGGATCCATTGTTTCTGGGGAATCTATGGTTTCTGGGGTGTAGTCTATAATTGCTGGGGTGGAGTCTATTGTTTCTCATTTCAAGGGATCTGTTTTACCATCTTTCTTGTTTTCATTAACACATTTCATAGAAATTACAGAGTAGCACAAGATACTTAATTCTGTACTGGGAGGTGGGTAGGGGGTGGAACCAAGGGATGGTGTTCAGAAACTGGTAGCAGGGAGAGACGAAGTGTGACTCATAAGGGTGGAATTCCTGCACCTATTCCCTGAGAAAAAAAGCCCTGTTATATTACACATATTACTTAAGGAAGAATCAATTCCCAAATTTTCTTTTCACATCATAGTCTCCTTTTCTTTCTGGCTCTCGGTGCTGTCCAAGCCCCTCTGCCCTCACCTCACTACATAACGGTTTATGTAGCAGGCAGGTGGGAGCAAAGGGAAATAATATATTATAGCTAGACTTTTTGGGACTGCTTACATCACATCCAAGATCACGTCCAGGGCTTTTTGATGACTGCACAAGGAAGGCTTTACAAGTAATTAACTTGCCTAAAATATGTTAAATGCATATCTATTCTTATGGAAAAACTGTTGTTAAAACTGTCTGGTGACAGGGACTCTTTAAATGCCAACTCTAATTTCATAATCCAGTACTGTCCATACCTGATTTATACACTTTAAAGAATAGGTATGCTTATATTAATATTAACATACTTTAGCTCATTTATAATATCCAGGCATCTGATGCATGTCTACAAATATACGATTGTATTTCTTCCTTTCTCCTGCTAATGTCCCCTGAGATCCCTATCAGGATCCATGACCAACAGACATTAGACACAGAGTTTTTCTGCCAGGCTGCTGATAAAGCTATTTGCAGATATTTATAAATCGGAGTAGTTCTATCAAAGAACATATCTATTTCATGCTCACAGACTAAATTTACTGCAGGGATAAGCAAGTTGAATGCACATCCAGAGGAATGCCAGTGACATACTCCTATACAGAAAAAGCAAGCAGTATATATGGATATACAGTATATACATACAGCAGCAAACAAAACAAAAAAACAGAGTGAGGTCCTAAAAATCCATACCAGACCGTCCATGTTTTTATACATATTTTAAGGTCGTATCCCACACAAATAAGCATAGCCTCCCCCCAAAATCTATACTGGGACCTTATCAAAGCATGGGCCATAGGCATCCCCCTGTCAAAGCATCTGGTCCCCATGGTGATGGAGACAAGGCCTCTTCCCCACATTCTTGGTCCTGTAGATCTGGGGGTCTGTGGGGAAAGGAATTACCAGAATCTGAAAGCCCCCTTTAAAATAATGGGCCTCTAGATGTTCACCCCCCCCCCCCCCCACACACACACACAAATGAGTAAGGGGTATGTGGTACCTCTAGTGACTCTTTTACAGATACATATTAAGCAGTAAATACAAATATAACATATAACATGGGTGCTCAATCTGTGTCCCTCCAGTTGTTGTGGAACTACAAGTCCTATCATGCCTCTGCTTTTTGGAGTACCCATCCACTGCTTGCAATGCCTCATTGAACTTGTAGTTCTGCAATAGCTGGAGGGACACAGGTTGAGCACCCATGACATATAAGTTCTTTATTAAGTAAAAGGCAAAAAAAATGCCCCACAGTTTAAACCTTTTATTAATCACATGTCACATGTAAATCTATGTCAATCTATGTCAATCATGATGAACAAATGCCTGCTAACCCTTCAAAACAAACTAAGTATGCTCAATGCACTCCTGACTGACTCGGGGCACAAAAAACATGGCCTTTCTTTTTTTTGTTTACAAACTTTTATTAAAGAAGTAAATGATGGCACAAACTTTTATTAAAGAAGTAAATGATGGCACAAATCTAAATGATTAAGGCATATAGAAAAATAATGGCCTTTCAAATAAATGGAAATAAAGGGGTGGGAATAAAATATATGAAAAATATTATTGACCAAATATACATACTCAGATGGGGAGAGGCAATTTTTTTCTTTGGTTGGAGTACCCCCTTAATATCAATACAAGACCCCTTCCTAGGATCAATATCTGGTACTGATTTTGGGGGTAACCCCACATAAATTTTCTTAAGCTGTTATATTTAACAATCCTTGAATCTTTTTTGTACAACTGCTATTTTGTAGTTTATAGTATTTTATTTTTTAGATAGTTACCAAATTCATAGTGAGACACGGTTTGTATTTTTACAGATTTTTGTGCAAATAGGATTTGTATATTTTGTTATTTTTTTTAAATGTTGTGAGTAGATTTATAAGTGTGTTGAGGTATAAATGTATATATTTTGGGGGTGTATGTTTATGTCCATTGAGCATGATTTTATAAACCGGAAACATATTCTTTGTATTTTTGTACATACTACAAATCAAGCTGATTCTGGTTTTTGTCCATCTTTATTGGGATTTAAAGTGGAGGTTCACCCTAAAACAACTCTGTCCCATCCCATCCAGCATACCGCCAGTATGCTGTTTTTTTTTTTTTAATCGCTCTACTTACTGTGTAATGAAAAATTTTATTTTCTCCCTACCGCGGGGAATGGCGCGGCTATGACGCGTCACACCTTCCGAAAATAACCAAACTAGGACTCGGCTCTTCCCGGCGCTATACAGAGCCTGCGCACAGACCTAGAAGCTGACTGCGCAGGCGCCGTATATAACCAAGTCCTATTTCGGCTTTTTTCGGAGGGCGTGACGTGCCATAGCCATAGGACTCGGCTATATACGGTGCCTGCGCAGTCAGCTCCTAGGTCTGTGCGCAGGCACCGTATAGCGCCGGGAAGAGCCGAGTCCTAGTTTGGCTATTTTCGGAAGACGTGACGCGCCATAGCCGTGCCATTCCCCGCGGTAGGGAGAAAATACAATTATTTATTACACAGTAAGTAGAGCGATTAAAAAAATAAAAATAAACAGCATACTGGCGCTGACACCAGTATGCTGGATGGGATGGGACAGAGTTGTTTTAGGGTGAACCTCCGCTTTAAGAACTTCTGTGCACAGCTCAATGTACATTCCAAAGAAGCTTGTGAAATCTACATGTTTATATATTTTTTAAGTCAAGTTCTATTTTCAGGTTTCAAGTATCTTGACATTGGGAATGCATTTGTCACATGTTTACCAAGCACTTGCCAATGAGTTTGTCATGCTTTTACCCTAAATTCTTATTGACTTTTAACGAGGAATAAACCAAACCCTATTCTCAAACTGCTCTTGAATTATTTCAACGAAGATCCTGTATTATAGCAGTTAAAAATTTCTTTCATATTATTGCAAAGCCAGCATAATAAAGTATAGTTCAGCAGATCTGGAAAACAACAAAAATCATCAAAAGTTTAAAGCAACATATGATCTATATGTTTAAATATTCAAATTCTTAATTGTGCATTACAGGAGTGGTGCTGCTTCCTCCATAAAACGTGACCTCATCCCATGTGACCAGGAACACCCACGTGGCTGAGAACGATGGTATGTTTGTAAAATGTTTCCTAATTTCTTTAGACACCCTTTTAAGGATTACGGTATCTGTTGTTTCACGGTAGAAAATCTCCCCTCGTATTCCATTGTGGACATCAGCCCAGAAAGGAGCAATAAAGGCACGGCCATCAGCTAGAGGAAAAGCTTCTGGAGTAAACTGGCTGACGAGAACATTAAATGAAATCACTCCATTGTTGTTAACCTAGTGAAAAATAAAGAGGTGTCAGACACATAATACTACTGTTATAAGCACATTTAACAGCCCAGAAATTTGCATATAAAACTATTAATTTCACATATTTGCATAAGCTACAGACTTTCACAGTACCTGGTACCGAGGGCAAATCCTGGGAAATGCAAATATTAGGATATTAAAGGTAGGTTATCAGATTTGCATGAAATGTGATCAAAACTTTGAGTGAGTGTGGTTAATGGTTGGATTACTTTATAAATACAATGGGCCAGATTCACAGAGCGATTACGCCGGCGTAACAGGAGATGCGCGGCGTAAGTCTAAAATTGCGCATGCGTTTCGATACTCCGCATCCCCAAAACGAGATACGCAAGAAATCTACTTTTTTTTGTCCAGCGTAATTTCGATAGACAGGCGCATCTGTCCGCGCAAAACTGCGCTAGACACACCATTGATTTGCTATTCAATTATGCTAATGAGGGAGTTACGGGGATCCACAAAAGAACGTTGGTGCAGCGCAGGCTACGCGCTGTGCGCAACAGCTGCATGGCCTGTCTAAAATTAGACCATATAAAAGGTGGTATAAAATTAGACAATTCGTCTACATGTCAGAGAAAGCAACACTGTTAGTGAGGAGCAGAGCAGTCACACTTGCTGCCCAACAAACTGTATGCCAACATGCCAGTGGCATCCATGCTCATAGCTATACTACTGACTTTAGATGAGCAAAGAAGGAGGAGGGCACGGAGGAGGGCACGGGAGAGGATTTTTTTTTTTTTACCAAAAATTTTTCTTTGCTTTAAAAAACATTTTTACAAAAAATATACATACATATATACATCAATACATAACATACATACAAATTACAAACACGGTCTCACTATCTTTCAATAGCCCTTTACAACCTTGATGGATATAATAATCTAATCTGATACAAGCCCCTCACTCTTCACTTGATAAATCACACACGCATAGACATCTTTGGCATCTTTGGTGTCTCGCATCTTCAGATTCACCCCTCGTGCCATCCTGGAATTAACCACAACCCTGCAGGAGCCCAACACATGACACCACCCATGACACCCATGACAGCTACATATACAATCCTAGCTCCATCCCAACAGATTTCGAACAGAAATCTGGGGACAGCTGGCTGGTTTGTGAGTGACTTGGGTGGCAGGCATGACTGTCCCCCCCATAATGCTGAAATCACAAGGGGCACATGCACTACTAACATCCTCCTGTCTTATCCCTTCAGGGTGACTCTGCATATGCACTGGGACCCCATCTCATGACTCCTATACGGAACCCCCCTAACCAAGGCTACCCCGTCTTCTGAGGGAAGAGCAGCCAGGAGCCAGCTCACATTAGGCATCTTTGCACGTTAAACACACACATTAATAGTGGCACAATGAGAATGCATGCATGCACACCACTGTGGTCCCTAGCACAGACACATTACATCCTCATCACATTGGATTGGCACAAGCCCACCATGCAGGACTTGTGAGCAGCAACGCCATGCCACGGCTCCAATTATGTCACTGTACATTCATACACCATTCACACGGACCTGGGGATCACTTCTCCACCACAAATGAGGGTGACACCCCTTTTCCGGCAGGAATGTCACCCCCACATTCCCAAATCATGCACAAACAGAACCAAAAAAACAAAAAAATTGACGAGCAAAAATAAAAAATGCCCAGCAAAAATCTAATTTAAACAAAATAACAACAAAGAAAACCCATAAAAGACAAAAATCACTCTGCAAAACAGTCCCTAAATATCTCAAAGACACGTCACAAACAAACAAACAAACGCTAAGAAACAACAGAACAAAAGCACCTTGCTGTATAGGAAGGGATACAAAGGGATGTACTTTTGCAAAGAAAGTGCGTTTGTGTCTGTCTATTTATGCTGTCTGCGTAGTTCACTAAGTTGCCCAATTTCACTGATTGCGCCGTTCCCGAGTTGTGAGCATGCGCACAGAGGTGCTGACCATGGTCTGCTTCATGTGCGCATGCGCCAGCCGGCCGGCCCTTCATTTGCATGGGGTCACGGCTCATTTCAATGTAACACGCCCACGTCCTTCCCAATTTGAATTACTCCGCCTTGCGCCTCTGAAATAACGTTGCGCAGGCGCAAATTTCTGCGCAAAACCGACAAGAATAGGGTGATTGCGCCGCTACATTGCGTCAGTCTAACGTAAAGGCGGTGCGCTACGCCGGTCCAATAATGCGCAGATGTACGTGAATCTGGCCCAATAATTTTACATCTTCAAAGGATGAATTAAAAAAAAACAGATCAGGCTCAGAAACTATAACATTTACCATAGTATACTGTAAACTGCACAGTATGTACCAAATTTTAAAGAAGAAAAGGCCATGAGAGTGACTCAGTCCAGCAAACATGTAAATGTGGCTTGGATCAAATCACTAGACTTGTGCACAACGTAAAATTACATTCAGTTTTATTTGCATTCGTAAAATACATAATTTTGTTCAGTTTTACCAATTATGTTTTGTTAATTCATTTTCGGAAAATGTGTTATTTCTGTAGAGTATAGATATTTGTTATAACTAATCAATTCATTTTATTGTTTAATTGTTGCGTTTTCTCGATAATTTGTTATTTATGGATGTACAGTATCTCACAAAAGTGAGTACACCCCTCACATTTTATAACATTTTAAATATCTTTTCATGTGAATACACTGAAGAAATTACACTTTGCTATAAGGTAAAGTAGTGAGTGTACAGCTTGTATAAAGCCCCATACACACTATCAGTTGTCCTGAAGGTTTTTCTCTTTAGGTTTACCAAAACCATGTAGTGCAAGGGCCTCGCTAATTGCATACAAATTGAAACTCCTCATATTAGATGGTTTTGGTAAACCTGAAGAGAAAAACCTGCAGAAAAACTGATAGTGTGTATGGGGCTTAACAGTGTCAATTTTCTGTCCCCTCAAAATAACTCCACACATGGTCATTAATGTCTAAACCGCTAGCAACATGAGTGAGTACACCCCTAAGTGAAAATGTCCAAATTGGGACCAAAGTGTGTGATCACCAGTATTCTCCAGCATTGCCTTAACCCTCTTGGACATGGAGTTCACCAGAGCTACAGATGTTGCCACCGGAGTCCTCTTCCACTCTTCCATGATGACATCACAGAGCTGGTGGATGTTAGAGACCTTGCGATCCTCCACCTCCCGTTTGAGGATGCCCCACAGATGCTCAATAGGGTTTAGGTCTGGAGACATGCTTGGCCAGTCAATCACTTTTACTCTCAGCTTCTTTAGTAAGAAAGTGGTCGTCTTGGAGGTGTGTTTGGGGTCGTTATGATGTTGGAATACGGCCCTGCCGCACAGTCTCCCAGTTTCTTGTGCATCATCTTTAGAAGAGGCTTACTTCTGGGACGACAGCCATGCAGACCAATTTGATGCAGTGTGCAGCGTATTGCCTGACAGGATGACCCCCCCACCCCTTCAACCTCTGCAGCAATGCTGGCAGCATTAATACATCTATTTCCCAAAGACAACCTCTGGATATGACGCTAAGCATGTGTACTCAACCACTTTGGTTGATCATAGCGAGGCCTGTTTTGAGTGGAACCTGTCCTGTTAAACGTGTGTATGTTCTTGGTCACCATGCTGCAGCTAAGTTTATCTTATAACCTAGGCCATCTTTATGTAGAGCAACAATTATTTTTTTCAGATCCTCAGAGAGTTCATTGCCATGAGGTGCCATGTTGAACTTCCAGTAACCAGTATGAGAGAGTGAGAGCGATAACACCAAATTTAATACACCTGCTCCCCATTCACACATGAGACCTTGTAACACTAATGAGTCACATGACACCGGGAAAGGCAAAATGGTTAATTGGGCCCAATTTGGACATTTTCACTTAGGGGTGTACTCACTTTTGTTGCCAGTAGTTTAGACACGAATGGCTGTTTGCTGAGTTATTTTGAGAGGACAGCAAATTTATACTGTTATACAAGCTGTACACTCACTACTTTACATTGTAGCAATGTGTAATTTCTTCAATGTTGTCATATAAAAAGATGTAATAAAATATTTTCAAAAATGTGAGCAGTGTACTCAATTTTGTGAGATACTGTGTATATATATTCGTGATAACGATTTGTAATTCGGAAAGTCGTTTGTTTATTGAATCCATTAGCACACACAATGACAATTGTTGTAATATTAATATGTACAGTATGTATTTTATATATTGCGTTCAATATATAGCACAGTGTACAGTAAAACCTTGGTTTGAGAGTAACTTGGTTTGAGAGCGTTTTGCAAGACAAGCAAAATTTCTTCATAAAAACAAGCGATGTCTTGATATACAAGTACAGTGGAACCTCGGATTGCGAGTAACACAGTTAACAAGTCTTTCTCAATACGGGCAATTTTTTTACTTAAATCCTAACTCGGTTTGCGAGTGTTGTCTCACAAAACTAGCAGGATTCAAGCCTCTGCAATGTGCAGTACTGCATTTGATCAGAGGTGCGGAGGCGCCGGTAACACTGTGAGCTGTTCAGAAACACTTGGAAATACTCGGAAAAACTCGGAAATACTCAGTTCCCATGTTTTTTTCGAGTCTTTCCCATGGTTTCCGAGTGTAGCCGAGTGGTCTCCGAGTATTTCCGAGGCTCTTGGATGCCCCCCCCACCTCTGGCCACATGCGATTTTGCATGTCATAGAAGTCAATGTGGAACAAATTATCTTTGTTTCCATTGACTTCTATGGGGAAACTCGCTTTGATATGGAAGTGTTTTGGATTACAAGTATTCTCCTGGAACGGATTATGCTCATAATCCAAGGTTCCACTGAATATGTATCACATAGTGGCCAAACAATATTTACTACACATATGAAAGGGGACAGATAATGACTCTGTGCTATGTTAATGTTAATATGCAAGAATGCAAATTAGGGCAGTTTATGACTGGAACTTTTTACATCTAGTGGTCATTATCTGTCACTCTAAAAGACAGAAGTAAATCAAAGGCCTAATGGAAATGGGCAATCAAATTGCTTAGCCTTTCGGTGTATAGGGGGCATAAACTGGCGTTCAGTCTAGTCATTCTCCATCAATATGAAGGCCCAGGTCTAGGAAAAATGGGACTCTAAAGGCTACTATTCTTTGTCATATTTACTCTGTTGGATTTTGTCACCTGTTGCAAGTATCTTATGGACTTTGTTCTTTGTTGGAAGTCAATAAAGTGCATTCCTCTGGAAGAATCGGGTTGCTGCTGGGAATTACTCATATTATCATCATCAAAATAATACCTAAATAACAATTATCTACCCACATTACTATAGCACTACATTGGTGTGACCTGGATCTCTTCTTGTATGCTCAAATACTGTACAACTCCCTTCTCATGAAGTTCTCAGGAATGCACTTTGCAAGTAATCCAACCTCCAGCACAAAATTAATCAGCTGATTGGACTTTAAGATTTAAGATTTACTCAGAGTCGACCTGTTGTTTCATTAGACCTTTAGCGAATTATTGAATCATGCCATATTAATTAGTTATTTTAATTATAATTTTATTTCCTATTAGTTTAAATTGTTAAATTAAATTAAATTGTTTTATTTTATTCTTCAGATATTCGGATGCACCTGAATGTCAGAAAGGTGCAAAATTCACCGGAATTTTGATTAGTTGCGATTAATGAATTGCACATGACTACAAATCACTCTGACGGTGCTGTACATATGCAGTATAATGAGCAGCAAGTTGATCACTTGCTACTTAGTATAAACAGCCTATTGCTACAATTTTCTGGGTTCCTAATTTGTTTGATTTTCAAAATTTGTTTCCACATGCGAATCAATTATGACATTCAGTGATTCAAGATTCCCTGCAATGCATGCAATGATGTATTGTGCATTCTTACAAGGCAGTAATAGATACCAACACAGGTTGGCAATCTAATCAGTCTAAGCTGTAATAATTACAAACATCATAGGCATTTGTGTGCAGTAAGATAGATAGCTAGATAGCTAGATAGATAGATAGATAGATAGATAGATATATAGATAGATAGATAGATAGATAGATAGATAGATAGATAGATAGATAGATAGATAGATAGATAGATAGATAGATAGATAGATAGATAGATAGATAGATAGATAGATAGATAGATAGATAGAATTTATGGTTAAGGCTTTATCGAATTATATACTTGCGTTGCTGTGCCAGTTGAGCAGAATTAGGAATGCCATTTGAATCGCCAAGAGATATAAGAAATCAGCATGCGTTTCTAGTTGACCCCTAAAATTAACCCCTTTTGCTATGTCGATAAATGTTATACATACTGTAGCATAGGAGCTATTGCAAGCTCCCACACAGATGCCCAGCAATCCCTATACAATTTAGATTGACTTGAACTGTTTCCTTATTAGGAATCATGTCCAATTATCTCACTTCATATATGGTTCTCTACAAACTACAAACCACAAATCCCCTTACTTTCTACAAAACATTTTACTGTATCTATTTGAAACCATTGGCATACATGCTACAAACTCTCCTCCAAGCTACATACCCTTACCATTATATTTGTAATCCTTCCATTCCAGTTAGCTTCACATTATCTTTTAACCCCCCTGGGCTCTTACAATTTAGGTATTGTATATAGCTAATTCAGTGACCCCCTAACTAAGATATTTCCAAACCCTCAAAGGCAAACGAGCTGATTCGAAATCCCAGTTATATTCCTACTAACAAGTAAGACATAATGTACTGACATACACCCCAGACCTATACATAGAACACCCTACCTCTTTTAACAAGCTAAGTTTTCATAGTCCCAGCCAACAACATATGATCTTCTCTTTAATTTATTCAACTTTTTGTTGCAAAATCGCTACTATATACGCAGAAATAGAAACAAACTCAAAAGATAGAAATCCCCCTGCCTCTATTGTAACATATATGAGAAGGAGGCACAGAGTACTCAATTTTTACAAGATTTAGAACAAATGCGATACTAATGTTTTCCTATATAAAGGCAAATTGAAATCTAGGTGTGCATGTCTTGTAGCAAGTGTTTGGAGTTAGATTTTCTTTAGACCCAGTACATTTTCTGTTGACATTCTTGTTCTAAGAGACATCTTCCAGAAAGCAGCAAGAAGATAATTATCCACTATGTATTCAATCAGACAGATGGACTTAACCGATAGAACCAGCAATAAAACTCCTAAGTATACCTGCAACTGGTAGCAGTTGAATTTTTCCCCCACTACATAGATACTCTTTCACAACTATCCCAATTGATCACACCAATCCATTCACGTGCCTATGCTCTAATAGCATGGTGACCTTACCATGTTTAGTAAAAATGGTATTACAGAGAGCTAAACTATTTTTTAGCTGTAGCTTTTACTGTTGAATCTGTGACTTTCTCTGAGGGCTTTTATTATAAAGGTCCACTCCTTCACCAACAATGATACGACCAAATACATAACTATCTAGATTAGGGATGAGCCGAACACCCCCGCGTTCAGTTCGCACCAGAACCGTCGAACAGACTGACCGTTCGCGCAAACATTTAGAACCCCATTGAAGTCTATGGGACTCGAACGTTCGAATTCAAAAACGATCATTTTAAAGACCAATATTCAATTTACTGCTGGAAAACGTCTTTTAGAACCCGGGTCTTGCACCAGCGAACATGTATCAATGGAAAAAAGTTAAAAAAATGGTCGTTTTTTCAGGAGCAGGACTTTTTTTTTTTCCATTGATACATGTTCAGTCGGGCAAAACCCGGGTTCTCAAAGACGTTTTCATAGGCAAACTATAGACACACAGCAGGTACAATATTTAAAGGAATTTTTCTTCTTTTTTTTTTTAAGTTAAGCATCATTAAAATCACTGCTCCAGGAGCAGTGATTTTATTGATGCTTAAATAAAAAAAAAATGAAAAATTCCTTTAAATATTGTACCTGCTGGGTGTCTATGCCTGTCATAATGTCTTTAAATAGCACAATCACCTGCCTGCCAGTAAATTAGGAATAGCTGATCTAGCTAAGCTATACAGTGTATAAATATATGTACAACTCCTAGGGATGTATATATATTCTCTACACACTGTAATTGAAGCTAAACTGACTAGCCTGCTCTATCTAGCTATCTTAAAAGTCAATCTCTCTGTCTCTCTAACTGCTTTCATGAACAAGCCAGAACACACTACATGAGGCCGCCCAGCAGGCGGCCTTATATAGTGTGGGGCGTGTGCTAAAGCCCTGAGCCATAATTGGCTAAAGCCACCTAGGCTTTGGCCAATTATGGCTCTTCGTTTTTTGCGCGCTGTGATTGGCCAAGCATGCGGGACTAACAGCATGCTTGGTTAATCATCTGCGCGCAATGCCGCAGTGAATTATGGGCCATTTTGCGTCACTCGAATTTCGACGAACGTACGAACAGACAATGTTTGAGGCAAACATACGTTCGTATCGAACGCAAAGCTCATCCCTAATCTAGATGTAGACCTATTGGGCCAGATTCACAAAGCACTTACTCCGGAGTATCACGAGTTAGGCACGCGTAAGTCTAAAAATGCACACGCTTATCTATGCACCGTATCCCCAAAACGATATACGCCTGAAATCCACATTTTTTAGACCGACGTAATTTAGATAGACCGGCGCAGAGTGCGTGCAAAACTGCACTAGACACACCATTGATTTGCTATGCAAATATGCAAATGCGGGAGTTACGGGGATCCACAAAAGTAAGTTTGTGCGGTGCAGTCTACACGATGTGCTTATCAGCTGCACGGCCAGTCTAAAATTAGACCAAATAAAAGCAGGTTTAAAATTAGACAATCCGTCTACATGTCAGCAAAAGCAACACCATTAGGGCCGAGCTGAGCAGCCACACTTGTAGGACATTAATCTGTATGCCAACATGCCACGGGCATCCTTGCTCATAGCTATACTACTGACTTTAGATGAGCGCAGAAGGAGGAGGGCACGGAGGAGGGCACGGGAGAGGATCTTTGTCAGGTATATGCGTGGGGTGAGCCCAATGGAAAAAGGCCCCCCTTTTGGCTGGAATTAGGGTGCAATTGGAGAAATACCCTGTGTTAATAGGAGGGTAGATGTTGGTTCCTCAGCTTCCACTAATTTCAGTGAAATTGAGTAAAGGTGGATTAATTAGGTCAGGAGCCTGTGCAGGCCAGCAGGCCCAAAGATTGCTAAAGTAAAATGATCCTATGCTGCTATAAGGATGCCAGTTGTGACCGATGCACCCTAAACCATATAAAACAAAGAAAAAAATGTGTCTCTAGAGTCTAATAGGTAGGAATCCCTACTAGTGTGGTTGATTACACTAGTAACCACACTAGTAGGGATTCCTACCTATTAGACTCTAGAGACACATTTTTTTCTTTGTTTTATATGGTTTAGGGTGCATCGGTCACAACTGGCATCCTTATAGCAGCATAGGATCATTTTACTTTAGCAATCTTTGGGCCTGCTGACCTGCACAGGCTCCTGACCTAATTAATCCATCTTTACTCAATTTCACAGAAATTAGTGGAAGCTGAGGAACCAACATCTACCCTCCTATTAACACAGGGTATCTCTCCAATTGCACCCTAATTCCAGCCAAAAGGGGGGCCTATTACCATTGGGCTCACCCCACGGATATACCCGACAAAGGTATTAATTTAGCAGCGCCATTTCCCTTTCTACTATTCATATTTATATTAGCTCCCCACATAGGGATCCTACTGGGAGGCAACAGCTACTGTATTCCCCATAGCGCGGACTCCCCTGTTCTTACACGGGAGAGGATCTGCCCACCGCCACTGGGCAAGGTACTGGCAACACTTAATTTCCTTGCCAGTGGCTCTTTTCACCCTAATGGGTAAATATATATTTTATATACATTTTTTTCTGTTTAGTATATATTTTATAATAATTAATATAATACATATATATATTTTTTTTTTAACTAATATAAATTTACTAATTTTAATATTATTATAATTATCTTATTTAATATTTTATATATATATATACACACCGACACGACACAAAATTGGATGTACTTTTGCAATGGAAGGGCATTTCTCTCGGTTTATTTAAGCACTGTGCATAGCTCACTAAGTCTGACGGGCCTAGTTCCTATCTAACTGATTGTGCCGTGCCTAGTTCTGAGCATGCTCAGAGAGGTGCTGACCATAGTCTGCTTCATGTGCACATGCCCAGTCTGGCCGGCCCTTCATTTGCATGGGGTCACGGCTCATTTCAATGGAACACGCCCACGTCCTTCCCACTTTGAATTACACCGCCTTACGCCTCGGAATTTACATTGCACCGGTGCAAATTTGGCCGAAAATACTATGAGGATACGGTACTTGCGCCTCGAAATTAAGCCAGTCTAACTTAAAGGAGTTGCACTACGCCGGTCCAAAAATGCGCCGATGTACGTGAATCTGGCCCATTCTTTTTATGTATACTGATATTTGATTCTTGTACAACAATATGCCATTTGGCTACTTAGAAAGTACTTGTATTAAAGATATGAAAATCCAATAAAAACAAATTTTTATGAAAATGACTGCAAACTGTTTAAGAAGTAGCATACATGTATATATTTATTAATTAAATATATGTATTACTATATGTATTTGCAAAGAAACGTCATACACTTTATAATCACTTGTTTTTGAAAAAAAATTGGGTGTCAAACAATATTCCTTATTAAATTACTTTTGGAAATGCAGTTTTAGCGGGGGGAAAAAAACTCACATAAAGTGCTTTGTATGGAACTCCAAAGAATACAAAAGGAACAGAGAGCTTGATTTCAGATGAACTTCCATCATCCACTTTTGGAGTTTTAGTATCATTCTGCCAGAATGGATACAAAATTGTCTTTGATTGTGCTGTGAATAAAAACATATTTTAAAATGTTATTTCACTTTTGTTGAGAAGAAAATAATCCACTCTGGGTTATGTAGTATAGTATATGTACATTGCAAGAATTTTAACAACCTTTTTAGCAGATTCCTAAAACAAATTCTGTTTTGAAGAAAAATATGTTTGTTCCACTGTGTGCTTTCAAGATTGGTCCTTGAATACAAGGGCTTGTTTCATTATAACCACCTGGTGCACATTCAATGTTCAAAAGAGGAAAGTTGCCTGCATCCTTTTAGAAGAATTCATACCTTAAGAGTAGGGATGAGCTTCGTGTTCGAGTCGAACGTATGTTCGACTCGAACATCGTATGTTCGATTGTTCGCCGAAATACACGCCCCACACTATAAAAGGCCACCTGCAGGGCGGCCTCATGTAGTGTGTTGCGGCGCTGGTTAGATATCAGTCAGAGAGAGAGAGAGTGTCTTTTTTTTCTAGCTAGATAGAGCAGGCAGGCTAGTCAGTTAAATTTACAGTGTGTAGAGGATATACAGTGCCTTGCGAAAGTATTCGGCCCCCTTGAACTTTGCAAACTTTTGCCACATTTCAGGCTTCAAACATAAAGATATAGAACTGTAATTTTTTGTGAAGAATCAACAACAAATGGGACACAATCATGAAGTGGAACGAAATTTATTGGATAATTTAAACTTTGTTAACACATAAAAAACTGAAAAATTGGGCATGCAAAATGATTCAGCCCCTTTACTTTCAGTGCAGCAAACTCTCTCCAGAAGTTCAGTGAGGATCTCTGAATGATCCAATGTTGACCCAAATGACTAATGATGATAAATAGAATCCACCTGTGTGTAATCAAGTCTCCGTATAAATGCACCTGCAGTGATAGTCTCAGAGGTCCGTTTAAAGCGCAGGGAGCATCATGAAGAACAAGGAACACACCAGGCAGGTCCGAGATACTGTTGTGGAGAAGTTTAAAGCCGGATTTGGAGACAAACCAATTTCCCAAGCTTTAAACATCCCAATCAGCACTGTGCAAGCGATAATATTGAAATTGAAGGAGTATCAGACCACTGCAAATCTACGAAGACCTGGCTGTCCCTCTAAACTTTCAGCTCATACAAGGAGAGATACGAGATCTGCAGCTGAGGTAGGAGACTCTGTCCATAGGACAACAATCAGTCATATACTGCACGAATCTGGCCTTTATGGAAGAGTGGCAAGAAGAAAGCCATTTCTTAAAGATATCCATAAAAAGTGTTGTTTAAAGTTTTCCACAAGCCACCTGGGAGACACACCAAACATGTGGAAGAAGGTGCTCTGGTCAGATGAAACTAAAATCGAACTTTTTGGCAACAATGCTAAACGTTATGTTTGGCGTAAAAGCAACAGAGCTCATCACCCTGAACACACCCTGAACTGAAAACTGCTGTTCACGAACGCTCTCCATCCAACCTCACTGAGCTCAAGCTGTTTTGCAAGGAGGAATGGGCAAAAATTTCAGTCTTTCGATGTGCAAAACTGATAGAGACATACCCCAAGCGACTTACAGCTGTAATCGCAGCAAAAGGTGGCGCTACAAAGTATTAACTTAAGGGGGCTGAATAATTTTGCCCAATTTTCAGTTTTTTATTTGTTAACAAAGTTTGAAATATCCAATAAATTTTGTTCCACTTCATGATTGTGTCCCACTTGTTGTTGATTCTGAACTGTGGCAAAAGGTCGCAAAGTTCAAGGGGGCCGAATACTTTCGCAAGGCACTGTATATACATCCCAGGTGTTGTACATACATATATTTATACACTGTATAGTTAGATCAGTTCTTTCTTAATTTACTGGCAGGTAGTTGATTGTGTTAGCTGCAGTATTCTCATGTGGTGTATTGCCTGTGTCCTCTGCAGTGTGTACCATAAAGCTACACAGGCATGCTATAGACACCCAGCAGGTACAATATTTAAAGGAAGTTTTCATTTTTTTAAATTTAATTTTAATCATGATGCTTAAATAAAAATGTAAAATTCCTTTAAATATTGAACCTGCTGGGTGTCTATAGTATGCCTGTGAAAACGTCTTTGAAAACCCGGGTAATTTTTTTTTAAATTGTCGTTTTTTCTGGAGCAGTGATTTTAATGATTCTGCATCATTAAAATTACTGCTCCCGAAAAAACGACCGTTTTTAAAACTTTTTTCCATTGATACATGTTCCCTGGGGGAAGACCCGTGTTCTCAAAGACGTTTTCCGACAATAACTTGCACATGGGGCTTTAAAATGAGCACTTTTGAATTTGAATGTTCGAGTCCTATTGACGTCAATGGCTCATCACTACTTAGGAGATATCTCACCAAAAATTAAAGTCCCATTGCAGACAATGCCTACAATTTTACTTGTATTTTAGTGCCAATATCTGAGAGGATATTGGCTCTATCACACAAACAGGAAATAAAATTTCTGGGAGCATTCTGTATACCAACACCAAACATGTAGAAAAAGCCATCCAATGATAATTACCGTATTTATCGGCGTATACCACGCACTTTTTTGCCCTGAAAATCAGGGCAAAATCGTGGGTGCGCGATATATGCCGATACCTGCTTTCCCACGCCGAGTTTGAATACTACGCCGGCATATACCGAGCGCAGTACACTCGTGTATAGTTGGGCAGGCTCGGCTCCTCTCACGCTCACGTCCTAGACGTACAGAACGTGAGCGAAAGAGTAGCCGAGCCTGCCCGACTATACACGAGTGTACTGCGCTCGGTATATGCCGGCGCAGTATTCAAACTCGGCGCGGGAAAGCGGGGATCGAGCAGGGAGGACGCCGCAGAAGGACGCCGGACCCGACGAAGAGGACACCCAAAGCCGCAGATGGACCCCGGACCCGACGAAGAGGACACCCGAAGCCACAGACGGACGCCGGATCGGACGAGGCCGCCGATGGACACCGCGCAAGACACCAAAACTGTAAGTACAAAAATATTTTTTCCACAGGAATGCGGGTCCACTTTAGGGGTGCGCAATACCCTGATAAATACGGTACATTCTCTTCTTATTTTCTGTCAATAAACTTTGGGGGGAAAATAATTACACAGTGTACAGCTGTCTAACCGAGATACATTAGGAAGCTCCTAAAACTTGGCTCGTTGCTGAACCCTTCATTGGCATGTCTGACACTACCCCACCCAGTCAATCCAATGCCAAAGCATTGGATCTGGCCAGTTATCTGCCCTTTCTTTAGCGTTTTTTTTTTGTCCTTGTTTTCAATGTCATTGGTTTTTGCAGATTAGGCACCATAGGGAAGTAGCACTTAGAAAATCATGCAGTTTTTAAACATTTCTATTACCTAATATTCTAATCTTTTCATTTATATTATGCAGGGTAAATGTTTTATTAGTCACCATTTAATAATTAGTTAAACTTATATATATTTACAGAACCATGAGTATTTTTGTAAAGATACAGATAACAGGATAACAGGATAAGTTACTTAACATTGTAGACAACATTATTTTTTTCACCAGCTAATGCTTCTAAGGATTGTACAAGTATACAGTACTAGTATGTCAATATTTCTATTAAAGGTTCCTCCTACATACCTTGTAATAAGCAGAGTGCAGACCACAGTCCAAGCAGAGAAGAATAATTCATTCTGCAGCAATAAAATATAGTTAGTAAGAAGTGTATTAGTTCATGTACACACTGTATGCATCAGTTTGTTTAATACCCATTTTCTATTGTCAGTACTGCTTGAACATTCGGTTATAGCAGCACACACAGGCCATTATAGAAGCAAGGGTTAATTATCAGCTATATTATGTTTCTTGTGCTCCCTGTTATAGCTGGAAGGTGCTTGTTTTGTTAAATGAATAGGAGCAACAATGGACAACGGTATCGTTTAAGGCTGACATTTAGAGACCTTTGGGGAATGCGTTCCAACTGTACTGTAGTCAGGATAGCCCAGCATTTCAAACCATCCCAATGTATAAGAAAGATTCAGTTCAAAATCTGTACTGTAAAGGCAATAGATTGTTCCAAAATCTGATACTCAGTGGTTTATGGAATTATTATCATCACTTTTATGTCAGAGCTTTACTATTTATTTCATTGTTTATTATAAGTTTAGGTAAAATAAAAGAATATTCTATAAAGTAAGTCAGGCAGCTGTAAATAATAGCATAATATATTTTAGTCCTACAATAGTAAAAAAATACTGTATTTTGGCAACTGTATACAATTGACATCTGTAATAATAGTATTCAGTATATGAATTACTCATTTTTTTAGTGCGTTTATCTTTATTTATATGCAGAGAGGATTTGGGATAAACCATATAACCTTCTCTCGGTGCTTTCAAGGATCTTCATAAGGTTACCCCCCCAAAAAAAAATGTTACTGCAATTGTTTGGAAAGTGTTAGCAGCAGTTAACTATGATTTTTGTCACTTATTTACATTTTATTTAACACTATGTGTACATGTACGACTACTCTGACAGCACTGTTGTTTGAATTCACTGCAGAAAGTGGGAAAATAGTGAATGTACCATCAGGATCCACTGGTAATAACACTATGTTACCTGGGGGGTGGGGAGGAATAAAAAAAACGCTGTGTTCATTCCATTGTCAAACTCCATCAGTTATGTATTTTTAAATTTGGTCCTATAACTCAATGTTAACAACTTATAGGCTCTTTAGGGACTTTAACATCCTAAAGATAAAGCTGTCATTTTGGGATCTGGAATGAATGTAATTTTGAGGAATGGGCCAATCAGTTTCAGCAGAAGTTATGTATGACTGTTCAAGTTCAGTAATTATATATCACAAACAATAGTGATCTTTACTCAAATTTTCTGGACTTCCCAGTCTCCGCTACGCTATGTATCTGAATGTCTTTGGACAACATATCAGGGGTATAGATGGGCCGAACACCCCCGGTTCAGTTTGTGCCAGAAATCTTGAACATTGCAAAAGTTCAGACCAGAACCGCAAATTTTAGGCTTTTAGATGCTCTTGCCAACGGGTTGAGTGGTGGGAGGTTAAATGTCTTATTAAGCATGTGGTACCCAAATGGCTGGTGTTTTTGCCATGCTTGATCTGCTTGCGGCAGAGATTGCAAATTGCAACACTGCGATCGGCTGCACATGTGATAAAAAAGGCCCACACAGCTGAGCTGTCAGAAGTGGGCTTAAAAAATTGCAGCTCCGCAATCTGATAGAATAGGGAGGCTACTATCTACTCTTCCATGATGGCTGCCTCAGGAGGACATCCTGCCTCATTGGGGTTGTGCCTCCCCCTCGCTTTGCTCCTGTGCTCTATCTGGCACCCAAGTCGTGTCAATGACCTCGTCATCATCATCCCCTCCATCCTTATCATTACTGGAGCCAACTTGGCAATACGCTGTGGCTGGGGGAACATGACTGCCAATTTGTTGTTTATCAGTGTTCTCACCTCTCTGTAGGCTCACGTTCCTCCCTTCCTCTACCTCAGATACAACAACAGAATCAAATAATTTCTATGCATCCTCAAGCTTTGTCTATGGCAGGAGTAGCTGAGGACAAGGAGGCCGAATAGGCCACTCTGGCAGCTGCAATGGACTGCGCACTAGTGTCAGCTTGGGTAATAGAGGATGAGGATGATTTAGTAAGCCAGTTCACCACTTCTTCTGCATGCTGTGGCTGGATAGCACAGACAACATCCTTTAACAGAGACAAATATGCCCTGCCTGAGGATGGAACACATCCACCTTTGCCTGTGGATAAAGACACTGCTGGCCCCCTCATAGTGACACGGAAATGTCTGCCTCTCCTTGTTGACCTCCCAGACGTGATGGGGGGCTTATTAAACAAATTGAATATACACCGGGAAATGTTTTGGTGCACTTTAACCACATGCCGACCATCGTACGCAGATATACGTTGGCAGAATGGCACGGACAGGCAAAAGGACGTATATATACATTCCCTTTAGGAAGCGGCATTGTGGACGCACACACGCACGCCTGCTGCAAGCTCCGTTACCCCAACCACAGGTCCCCATGGACTCGATGTCTGCGGGCATACCCGCGATCGTGTCACGGTGAGGAAGAAGAGAGAAATGCTTATGTAAAGAAGTATTTCCCCAGTCTTCCTAGTGACAGGACAGTGAACACTGCTTCCTGTAATCGGAAGCGGTGATCACTGTCCTATCACACATCCCCCATACAGTTAGAAGCACTCCCTAGGACACACTTAACCCCTACAGTGCCACCTAGTGGTTAACCCCTTCACTGCCAGTGTCATTTTCACAGTTATCAGTGCATTTTTATAGCACTGATCGCTGTAAAAATGACAATGGTCCCAAAACTGTGTCGCAGTCATGATAAAAATCACTAATTGCCACCATTACTAGTAAAAAAAATATTAATTATAATGCCATAAAACTATCCCCTATTTTGTAGACGCTATAACTTTTGCCCAAACAGATCAATGAACACCTATTGCGTTTTTTTTACCAAAAATATGTAGAAGAATACGTATTGGCCTAAACTGAGGGAAAAAAAAAGTTTTTTTTTTATATATATTTTTGGGGGATATTTATTACAGCAAAAAGTAAAAAATATTGCATTTTGTTCAAAATTGTCACTATACTTTTGTTTATAGCACAAAAAACTAAAACTGCAGAGGTGATCAAATACCATCAATAGAAAGCTCTATTTTTAAACCACGTTGCACGACCACGCAATTATCAGTTGTTCAGTGCTGAATTGCAAAAAGTGGCCTGGTCATTGACCAGCAAAATCGTCCGGGGCGTAAGTGGTTAAAGGCTAAGTTCATCTTATTTTTTTTCTAAATTCCAGCTCCCCTATGTACCAATATAGCATTAATGCTTATTTAAAAAAAAATAAAAAAATGATTTTCAATAATTCTACACCTCACTCTCTTCACAGCTATTTAAACATACTGCTCAATTATTTCTACCTTACATCCTGTTCAGACTTAAGGTCAAGACACGGGAAGGAGTTAACCAGCTGATATCATTAGCACACACCCCGCATCATCTACCCTCAGCTGGTCAACTTCTTCCTATTTCATGACCAGAACTCTGTTCCGGAAGTAAGGCAGAAGTAATTGAGCAGTGTGTTTAAACAGCTACGAAGAGAGTTAGGTAAGCCTATGTAGAATTAATGGAAAGCTGTTGTATTTTTGCAAAATAAGTACATTAATGCCATACTGGTACATAGGGAAGATGTAATTTAGAAGAAAAAAAGTAAACAAAGGTGAACTTTAAATTTCTGACGTTGACAGAAATGTAAAAACTATAAAAAAAATAAAAAAGAGGGAACACCATCGTCACAGTCAGAAAAACTGCGGCTCACAATTTAAAAAAAGGGGGCAGGCAGGGGACAAAAAAAAAAAACACACAGCTACAAAAAAAAGGCGTGTACAGCATTAAATGTTTTGTAATTCTGTGTTAAACACTGCACTATACTCACACTATACTGACACACTACACTATTCACACACTATACTGACACTATACTGAGACACTACACTATACTCCCCCTATACTCACACACTACACTATACTCACACTACACTGACACACTATACTCACACTATACTAACACTACCCTAACACTACACAACACTCAGCGTCACAATAAGTGAACACACTAACTCGCGATCTCCACTCTAACAACCCACTGCAAAAATTTCCTGTGGGAAGGAACCTTTTATAGTGTGGGGTGAGACTATGAGCACTGAGCTGTGATTGGACAAAGTCGTCATCAATTTGTTTATTCAGGGCTCTGACAGTGCTCTGTGCCCTAATTGGCAAAGCCTTGCACCTGACCAGCGGTCTTCATCCAATTAAGTACCTAGAATGCACTGAGCAGTGCGCAGTGCATTGTGGGGCACTCTTGGGCGAACATCCCCCTAGGCACCCTGCAAATTCAGGTGTTCGCTGAACAGGAGGCGAACAGGCGATGTTCGGCCCAAACATTTCATCGGCCTGAACCGTTCACCCAACACTAATCAGGGGACTTTTGGGCAAGAATGACAACAATTTTACTAACAAGATAGGATGTCATTAAGCCAGACCCCACCCAAAGACCCAGCTGTAGATAAGAATTAACATCAAGATTGGTTTGGCCAGTGATTTACAATTACAATATTTATAATCATACTTTAATCTGCAATGGATGGACTTCTGTGATCATAACATTTGTGACTCTAATTCAGAGATTTGGGGTATGGCTCGTACCTATATATATATATATATATATAAAAGATATTGTATATCACCATGTCAGTCACATTTTCACCTTTAACTCCACATAATACTAATGCTAGGATTCATGGAAATGTTCATATGTGTGCAAAATCCATTTTTTTTAAATATTGAAATTAACATCCTTTTGATGCTGGAAAATATACTTGTAGCAAACCATGCTGCTATACCTGAAGTACTATTACATAAAATCTATTGGGTTAAATATATTTCTGAAAATATATGGAAGTTGATGATAATGATTACCTGCATTTTATGGCATCGAAACTATAAACTGACAATAGATTTTTTCTCAATATGACTTTGTATATAAAGTAATCTCTGTTTACAGAGTAAAATTAAATATCACAAGTCAGTCAATGCAAACATATCCAAAGACAACAGATGATTACAACTCATTCCAGAGAGTTTAGGCTAGTATTACTTGCAAGTTGCCTCACCAGACACTCTCCTGAGATTAAAAAGTTAATTGCCCACATTTTTGCCAACTGATTGCTACTGTTCCGATAAGGGTGTCTGTTCACTGTATAAATAGGTACATTTCATTTAACATTTGTGGAAAATTTAGGTAAGATGAACACTTCTGTGTTGCAGTGATGCATGCTTTACTGTGTGCATTACTATAATGTACGTATTTGCTTTGAATAGCATCCCGCAACACGCAAAAACAATGCACCTGCATTGCAGCATGGCACAACACAAGCAGTTTTTTTAGAGAAAAAAGGTAATGCGAATGTTAGGGTGGACTGGCAGTCTAGTCATTTTGACAATACGCAAGTGCACTGACACATAGCAAAGATGTAAATATTCCCCTAATGGCTCTGGAGCCTAACCGGAAGACAGTTTGTTTGCTAAAACACTCTATCATAAAGGATTGCCATGCTTCTTTTTGTTCATAAAAGACTGTTCACCTTTTTCTTCATGCAATATTGCTGATCTACTCCATCCCTTTTCAGCCACTACTTATCTACATGCACTTATTGAAACATTTGCAGCACAACATTGACCTGAAACGACTTCCTGACTGCAACAGGAGTGGACCATCGCTAAAAATGTGTCAGCACAGCCACTAAAGAAGGTTGAAGCCAGACATGAGTGTAATCTGTACATCTGAACAGGATAAGGTTGGGCCTCAAGAACAGCCAGATATTTTGAGTTAGTTTAAAGTAGCTCTAAACCCAATCGCTAAACTCAAATATTAGTTTTACCATGTTATTGTAATTTTAAGATTTGTTTTTAAATCTGCAGCTTCCATTAAAAATATACCTGGTAAGCATGTTATGAAGATCATTGTTCATGTACTACCTGTTATAGGGTGACAACTCCCAGTGGTGCTTCACTGGTAAGTGCACCACTAGTGAAAACTACATGCACCGTTCTGACATGCCTTCCGTAAGCATGGTATACCTTTCTCATCAGAAAAAAGGTCAAGAGCAATGAAATGCAGAACATTTTGGGATGAATCCAAGTACCCAGGAAATAGATGTAAAAGGTTTGTGGAGGTGACAACAATATTTTATGAAACACGCGTAATTTAGTTAGGGTCTAGATCTTCTTTAAACCCTAGGGGTTTATAGGGCCAGAGCTGCACCCCAGGTTAAAAAGCCATACAGTTCAGGGCCTGCAGAGAAAATAGTTGTCAAACAGCTGATTGGAAAATGTCTAAAATGAGAGGATAGTCTCATTTTAGATCTTGGGTAACATAAAAACCTGACTAAGTGGATAACCACAGAAAATTATTAATTCTCTATAAAAACAAAAACAAACACAAAAAACACCAGTAACACAGCATATCTACCTATTGTACATTTCCAAGTACCAATTAAAATGACAACACCCAACAATTAACGTAACCCTATTAAGGCAATATTTACCTTGTAAAATATAGCTTAGTCTTATTTATTAATTCCCTGCAAATGTTCCAAACCTAACATGAGTCCATTGACTAAGTAAGACACCAGTACCATTTTTATTTCGCAATTTTCTGCCAGTAGACAGAGAATAGTTGAAAAGTAATGATCACATGGATAAGAGTGAAATCTGTTGGGAGCAATTCCACATTTTAAACAATGACATATGATTTGGAGGTGCTACTTTTTAAGCCCTGGAATTAAGACTATAATATACTATATATAATATTCATAAACAGAAGTTAAAAGCACACTCATTAATCTATAGAGGAATTGGTGTGTTAACAAATATTTTACTATTATTAAAAGACTTAGGCCTCGTACACACGAGGCAATCTATCTGTTCAAATCGGTCGGACCGACCGATTTGAACAGATCTGTCTGTTTGGATTTTGGTTTGCTCGCGTGTACACACGAGCAAACCAAAATCCCCGCCAGCAGACAGCGCGCTGACGTGTCGGTGACGTGGCGGTGACGTTGACGCCGCCACGTCACCTCACCAGGAAGTAAAACACTTCCGCGCATGCGTCAAAATCATTCGGCGCGTGTGCGAGAAGATATGTCTGCTGGTTAGCATACTAACCAGCAGACATGTCGGGCGGACGGGTTCCCAGCCGACAGATTTCAAAGCATGCTTTGAAATCTGTCGGGTGGCCAAATTCGTCTGTTTGCCCGTACACACGATCGAATCTGTCTGCTGAAACGGTCTAGCAGACCGTTTCCAGCAGACAGATTTACTCGTGTGTACGAGGCCTTACACATTAGCAGCGTGGTTGCTGAGGGATTAGTCTTGAGACCCATTTCCATTTACATACTTTTGAGTTAACTGGCATCTAACTGAAATGGTCCTAGTCTAACTATGCATTCACCCATATGCATTTGAAAATATTTGTGTTTTAATCTACATTTGCATGCATGTTATACATGCATTGTTATTGTGCTGCATTGTGCTTTTGATGTGTTTTATATGCATTTCATGTGGATTTTAACCGCTTTATACAATACAAGAAATGTCATTCCTGCCACCATTTGTATTTTTGATAATGTGCGGCAAACATGTTACATATCGTTTAAATGCATTTTACACGTGTTGTCCTGCATTTTGACACAAAACAACCGAGTCCCACAAAAAAGTGAAGATAATGATTGTTCCAATGAGAAGAATGGTACATAATTCTTAATGCATTCTATACGTGTTTTAAACTTGTGCTAAAAGCTATGGAAAGCATTGGATTGGTTGCAACCTAAGTTTCTTGTTTCACTATGGTCAAACGTAAGCTTGTGCTAAGGGAGGAGGAAGGATCCATACAGAACTAGCAACTTGACCCTATGAAAAAGATGTTTAAGAAAGAGTACAATAGCTGCCTGTTGTACCTGGCGGAACAGAAAAAAATGTAAGAGGAATATAAATACAAACGTTTTTTTTTCTGTTTCAAGTGGTTAAATGATTGTATCTACAGTATATCACACTAAGCAGTCCTCAAACATTAAATGCTTTTAACGGCTCATTAGTATCTACAGACGTGTAAAATTGCATTTTGACTTCAAGTGTTTTCAACATTTTCTCCACACCCCCTCCATTCTGCCCCTTCCTCCTTTTTCTAATTTTATATAAATCAGACACTGGCTAGCTATAATTGTTTGGTACAAAATAATCAATGCAATCATGGGACCCTTTAAAATAATCACATTTTATTTTAATGGAAATAGATATTATTTTTAGAATGTGCATGTATTTTTAATACACTCTAATAAATACATATATTTTCAATCTCTATGTTCTCAAAGACCGTTATGAAGTAAAATTAATGGTAAAGTGTATCTAATTTTTAACAAATATGTTTTTTTTCTGTAATTATGATTTATAATGTCAGAATAAAAATGCCTAATACTTATTACAACAGCAGTTCTTTTGTAGTTTATTATTTGTATCTTTCCTGTTTCAATATGTAAGTTATCAGCAACAGTTAAGGCAGCTTAATCTGGTCTGCTTTGGTCATGCAAAGGTATATACAATAGATTTTCTCAGACTGTAAAAACCAAGTAACATTTTTAATTTGATGATATATTCAATTAGCTTCAAACAAGCTAATTTTCTAACTGAAACTTTGTATATGGCGGTGATTATAGATGCAATGTCCACACTATTCAAAGCATGTTTTTAGGTACCAAAACCCCAAAACTATTTTAAACAAACATGAACTATGTTCTCCATAATGCACTGACATCTATAAAACGTTGGTTACATATTCCCCTGTCACTGACTGTATATGAATTCAAAAATACATACTTCAGTTAACAAATCAGTGGAATAGTATCCTGATTGCCCTTATTAAAATCAGCATCTGGAAATAAACAAGAAAACACCTTTAATGCCATATGCACACAAGAATGCATATTTTTTCATGCCAAGTTTAAATATATTATATAGAAGTAATATAATGTTGTTGGTATGTCAATTATAATTTAAGAGATTAAAAATCCTCAACACAAATACATTATTGTACAATAGCAAAATTAAGAAAATTACAGTTGGTAATAGAAGCATTGGCTTAATTTAAATGGCATACCTGGCCAGATATAATGGCAGAACTGCACCAGTCTTTATAGCTGCTGTCTTCTCTTCCCCAGCTTGTCTTTTCTGGCAGTGAAAGTAAATCCTGTGGCCCCTGCTCCTGGAAGATACGTGGAGTGTGTATGATGATATAGGAAGGTACAGAGAGGAGCGCCAGAGTAATGTCTATTCCTATTGATTACACCGATCCAACAATCGTTTTGGGTAGCTGTGGTTTTTTTTTGGGCTGTGAAATAGGAGTGGGGTTCTTTCCCTGAAATATTACCTGCTTTAAAAAAAGACAGATGAAAATGTCAACTCCTTGGACTAGTTTAATCTTCCTGACCAGAAATACTTTCATCTAAAGAACACAAAAGAGAAAAACCCCTTTCACCTTTCCAAAAGCAGGAAAAAACAACCTTGGCCTATTAAATTACAAAATTAGCATTTGTCTAAAACACTAGACAAAAGACACAGAGTTTGCATTTAAATGAGCAAGTCAGCTTTGCATAGAAGCTTTTTTGTTCATGAACAATCTCCCAAATTGATTTTATCTGTTTTTCCTATTCCTTAATAAAAAGAAGAGCATAGGATGGTGAAATAGTCAACTTAATTAATGTTCTGTAACAGTTCTCTTCATTTTTTTTCCTATAGAGCAGAGAACTGAAGGATTAAATTAGTATTGTCCAGTTGTGAGAACTTGAAGCCAGCAACCACGCCTACTCTTCTTTCACTGTTTTCTTGACAGGGTTCTTTGTAGGTAAAGGCATCTTCTAACCTATATAAACAGGACTGAGTTGGTAAACTTCACAACTAGGGCATTTGCGAGAATGGCTGTTGTGTCTGTTTGTAATATGGGACTGGTCTATCATCTGTAAAAAAAATAAAAAATATTTCATTCTAAATGAAACAGTCAGTAGAACAACATACCTACACCACTGAAACATAGCACGCTACTGGATCAGTAATCTGCTGTCATTTGTGTTATGCTTTTATGCTTTATGTTTAAAGTAAACCTGTGCTTTGCCCAAAGGTTCCCCTAACTACTACCCTCCTCAGCTGCTGCATCCTACCTTCCTTTTGCTCCCCTCCACTCTGTTCAGGACGAGGAGGAAATAGAAATATCTGTTATTCCCGGGTATGACTCACTTTCTTTCATTCACATTAAAAAGCACTGGTGTTTGGTGATTGGCTGCTAAAGAACCTAGCACTGTCAAATGATAATGAAGAGAAAGAGAACTTAGCCCCGGATAAGATCTGCGTCACACTACTCAGCTTCCCCACTTTTCTCCTAGTGGCCAAACAGAAGGGTGGAGGGCATGGGGAAGGTAGTTGGGGGTAATAGGAAGGTAAACAGGATGTAGGTACAGTTTGACAGGGTCCCTTTATGGCCAAAGCACAGATTCCTTTTGTGTTCTTACCAGGTACAGGTGTCTTAAAAAGGGCAGACCTTAACAGGGGTTACGGATCAATATAAATGCAAAATATACATTTCAGTTAATATTGCATAGATCTTCCCCCTATATATAAGAATACTTACCTCTTGTAAAAATTATGTTTAAAATGAAGCTGCAGTCAGAGATTACCTTTGATGTTTACGAGACCATGGGGGTTATTAATTAAAGGCAAATCCACTGTGCACTTCCAAGTGAACTGCAAGTGCACTTAGAACTGCAATTGCTTTAGATTTGAGGGGGACATGCAAGGAAAAAAAAAAACAGCATTTTTGCTTGCAAATGTTTGGATGATAAAATCAGCAGAGATTCCCCTCATTTCAGATCTTCCCTCAGATCTGCAGCAACTGCAATTTCAACTGCACTTGCAGTGCAGAGTGAATTTGCCTTTAGTAAATCATCTGTCATATGTACTAAAGTTAAGCAAGTAAAATGGAAAATGTGTTCTGGTTTTTATCGGATGGCAGTACTGAGTCAGTTTGGAATGTATTGGCATATCAACCCATATGTAAGTTAAAAAATTCTTAGTACAGCACTAGATTACTTTTTTCCAAATCAGAGTTTACCAGATTATCTTCCAGTACCTTATTTATAGGGATGAGCCGAACATACCAGCGTTCGGTTTGCACCAGAACCGTCGAACAGACCGACCATTCGCAGGAAAATTTAGAATCCCATTAAAGTCTATGGGACTCGAACTTTCGAATTCAAAAACGCTAATTTTAAAGACCAATATTCAAGTTATTGTTGGAAAACGTCTTTGAGAACCCGGGTCTTGCCCCAGGGAACATGTATCAATGGAAAAAAGTTTAAAAAACTGTCATTTTTTCAGGAACAGGACTCCTGAAAAAATGACCGTTTTTAAAACTTTTTTTTCCATTGATACATGTTCCCTCGAGCAAGACCCGGATTCTCAAAGACGTTTTCACAGGCAAACTATAGACACCCAGCAGGTACAATATTTAAAGGAATTTTTCTTTTTTTTTTTAAGTTAAGCATCATTAAAATCACTGCTCCAGGAGCAGTGATTTTATTGATGCTTAAATAAAAAATAAAAATTCCTTTAAATATTGTACCTGCTGGGTGTCTATACCTGTGATAACATCTTTAAATAACACAATCACCTGCCTGCCAGTAAATTAGGAAGAACTGATCTATCTAAGCTATACAGTGTATAAATATATGTACAACTCCTAGGGATGTATATATATTCTCTACACACTGTAAATTAAGCTAAACTGACTAGCCTGCCTGCCTGCTCTATCTAGCTATCTAAAAAGATAGGCTAGGCCAACCCAGGCTTTGGCCAATTATGGCTCTTCGTTTTTTGCACGCTGTGATTGGCCAAGCATGCGGGACATACAGCATGCTTGGCCTATCATCAGCGTGCAATGCCGCAGTGAATTATGGGCCGTTTTGCGTCACTCAAATTTGGCGACAACGACCACTTTTGTTCGAATTTCGTCGAACATACGAACAGACAATGTTCGAGTCGAACATACCTTCGTATCGAACGCAAAGCTCATCCCTACTTATTTACTACTCTAGGTTTACAACATAATGGGGGTTATTTACAAACCTGGAGCATGCAAAATCTGGTACACCTCTGCATAGAAACTAGCTTCCAAGTTTTATTGTCATGGCTTCATTAACAAGCTGAAGTTAGAAGCCGATTGGCTGCCATGCACAGCTGCCCCAGATTCTCCAGTTTTAGTAAAACTCCCCCAATCTTTCTAGCTCTATTGCACAAGCTCTGATATGATGACAAATTATAGGCTTGCAGGTTAACCATAAAGTCAATTTTGTTGAGGTTGTAGACAAGTTCAGCAGTTAAATACGTTATTCCTTAATTTATTTAGTAGAGTAGGGTAAAGCAAGAACCCACTGTCAAGTTGTTATTTCTGTCTGTGTGACCATTGCAGATTTTTCTTCACCTATTTGGAGAAACCTTTGCCAGAAGGACAGGAAGAACTCTATTCAAAACTAGTAAAAATAATTTATGTTTTTGATTTTATGTAATGGATCCCTGGAATTTCAGTATCTATTACTCTCATATCATCTCATCTCATTTCTCTGTAATTCTCTTGCTCTGCTCTCTCATTTGCCATCTTTTAAAATCTCCAGAGCCTTTCCACCTATAAGCTATTACCCAACCTCATGATTGTCCCCCTCACCTGAAATTCAGGTCCTACTGTACATGGCTAGGTTGGTACAAATCATCAACGTAGAAGAGGAGCTGCTCAAAGACTTGTACCCAACACACAGAAGCCCTCAAAATTGGCAACAGACTTTATGCCTATTTCCAGGGATTTAAAAGAAGTTGGTTGTGTGAAGGATTGCACTCCCAGCCTCACCTTGTGCCATGATTTTTCAGTTCATGAGACAACAATCCAAGAACCAGCAAACTGAAAGTGATTAACACTGGTGCAGTTAACTCCTCACTTAACCTTTACACATACAAGAAGTATGTACATCTGCTCCCCTTCTCTTAGGCAGAAATCACAACTCCTCTAAACACATAAATGGACATCATGCACTGGCCCAAAGACATTCTTTAGCAACAACACACTGTGCACAGTCTGAGTGGCTGATACATGCTTTATTTTGTTATTTCTCATGTAAGTTCCCATTGGTGACTTTTATATAAAACTTTTTGACAGTTTTGCACTATGAGTCTGTTCTTTTCCTCTCTTCATGGTCCATTTATAGTGTTTTTGCAGGAGTTGTTATGCCTGCCTGAGGGAATTCTTCTGAAGGTTACCCTGGATTGTCCTTGTGCATTTATAACCTTTATATGAGAGGTTTGATATCTAGCTCAGCGAAGCTAGTCAATTACAATCAGCACAAATAAAGACTCAAGCCACGTACACACGACAAGAAAACTGCTGGCAGAGTAAGGCCTCATACACACAACTGTTTTCCTCGACAGAATCCATCAAGAAACTTGGTGGTGGAGCTTTTTTGCAGAGGAAAACGGTCGTGTGTATGTTTTTCATCGAGAAAACTGTCGTGGAATTCTTAAAAAAAAGAGAACAAGTTCTTTTTTTCCTCGTCGGGAGTCTCAATTTCCTCGCCGTGTTCCTCGTCGGACTGGTTTTTCGACAAGGAACACGTTCGTGTGTATGCTTAGAAACCCGCGCATGCTCAGAATAAAGTATGAGACGGGAGCGCACCTTCGGTAAAAGTAATGTTTGTAATGGAGATAGAACATTTGTCACGCTGTAACAGACTAAAAAGCGCGAATCATCTCTTACCAATCTTTTACTTAACACGCAGTAACATGAGAATAGCAAAAGCAGCCCCAAGGGTTGTGCCAGTGGAATCAAACTTCCCCTTTATAGTGCCGTAGTATGTGTTGTACGTCACGGGTTTGAGAACAACGAGATTATGTCTTGACAGTGTGTACGCAAAGAAAGCTTGTCAAGATTCTCGACAAGCTTGACAAGGAACTCGTCGAGGAAAACGATGTGTCTTTTACGACGAGTTCCTCAGTCGTGTGTACAAGGCTTTGAGGTTTCTCATCAAGAAAACTGCCCAGAATCTAAACGAGAAAAAAAGAGAACCTGCTTTCTATTTTCTCGTTGTGATTCTCGACAGTGTTTTTCTGACGAGAAACCCGAGCGTGTATATACTTACCTGTCTCCATGGAAACCTGCGCATGCTCGAAATGAATTTGACGAATGCGCCAGCTTCCAAGGTATAGGTAGGGTGAAGCAAGATGGCGGCGACGGCATCAAATGTGACGAGCGCATGCTCGTTGTAGTCGATGACGTCACTGCGTTCGTGCCATTCAAAAGAACGGCGGTTCTTTTGAATCGTAAGTGTGTACACACAGCCGGCAAGAGAATCTTGCCAGGAAACTCATCAGGAAAAACAAATTTTTTTTCCTGACAAGAATCTGGGCCGTGTGTACAGGGCTTCAAGTGTGTTTCTTTAGTGCTACGTTTGTGCTGTTTTGTGCCATAAAAATTTACATTTGTGCTGCTTTTATTTTTAAGATATTAGCAATTGTTTTTTCCAGACTATGACATCACCTAGCCCCCTTAGGCTGGTTAGCTAGTGTTGCGTTTGTGCTGTTTAATTTTCAGTTCTATCTTTCATTGTTTTCGCGTTATTAATGATTTATTAAAGGTCACCAAAGGTCACGCAGCCCCCCTACAACACCCAAATGACATGAAACTGGTCCCGTTGGTTAGTGCTATATTTGTGCTGTTTAAATTTCTGTTCTATATTTTATCTATCTTTTATAGTTTTTGCAGTATAATGGTTTATTAAAGATCACCAAAGGTCACTCAGCCCCCCCTACAACACCAAAATGACATGAAAATTGTCTTGTTGGTAAATGCTACATTTGAGCAGTTGTCGGCAATGGCACCATCCTAATCGGTGCGACGCCACATCTGCGGCGCTGCACCAATTTCAAAAAGTAGTTCCTGTACTATTGCTGCTGGAGTCCGGCGATCGGTCCCCTGAGCTGAAGAACGGGAGAGCTGTGTGTAAACACGGCTTCCCAGTTCTTCACTGTGGCGGGGTCATCGATTGCGTGATGCCTTTTATAGGGATACACAATCGATGACGTCACACCTACAGCCACACCCCCCTACAGTTGTAAACACACATTAGGGAACACATAACCCCTTCAGCTCCCCCTTGTGGTTAACTTCCAAACTGCACTGTCATTTTCACAATAAACAATGCAATTTAAATGCATTTTTTGCTATGAAAATGACAATTGTCCCAAAAATGTGTCAAAATTGTCACGACAAAAATGTTGTTTGGGAGCCACGTCGCACGACCACGCAATTGTCTGTTAAAGCAACGCAGTGCCGAATCGCAAAACCTGGCCGGGTCCTTTAGCTGACTAAAGGTCCGGGTCTTAAGTGGTTAAAAGCCAGCAGCTACTAATACAGCAGCTGCTAACTTTTAAAAAATGGACACTTACCTGTGTTGTGGTTTACCTGCACCGCGGGTGTAACGCAGTGTACCTTTGGCTTTCCTGCACTTTGCAATAGACTTCTATTATATTCTGCAGATTTGATGCATTTTCAGAAATCTCACCAAACTTGCAGGTAATAAGAGAAGTCTTTGGCTCAGTGCAGGTAAACTTCTCTGCGCTTGCAGATCAGTTTGAAAGCAGCCCAGTAACCACTGCAGAAGAGATATGCCCATTTATACAATGTGATTTTAGCAATAAACGTACCTTTAATAACAGTATTCTATTCCATCCAGAGCCAGGAGGTCGCGGGCCACATCAGAGGGCTCCGCAGGCAACATGTGGCCCCCTGGCCACTGGTTGGGCACCCCTGACCTAGCGGGTCTGCTGCAGTCCCAGCAACAGTTCCATGGCCACCCACAGCTCAGCTTAGACTCTGACATGTGCATACCCTTCCTGGGTTTTGTAAGTGCATTTTAGTCTTTGTTTTAATAAATGTATTACTGTGGTAACACACCAGGTCATTGTGCCCTGCTGTCTGTTTTTCTTTCATAACATCTTTATGAATTTTCCCAGTCTGGAAGGACAGATAAGCTGCATGACCTAATTTTCTACCTGCCATGGAATTTCAGGAAACTTTTATAGCTGTTCCTGTAACATTCCTGGCGTGGAAGTATCATTGCTTTTTACGTTTCTTTTTGCTAAAAATATCATATCAATTAAAACAAAAAGCACTGTACATGCATACCCCATGGGGCATTTATAAGAAAGTCTAATTGTAGGTAAAAATATCTTTCCTAATCTGAATTAAAAGCATATATTGTCTCCTTTCCCTGAGAAAAATTATTGCCTAATATAGGTATTATGTATTCAAAAGCAGTTCTGCATGAGTTACATATACAATATACTAAACCTATAAAATAATAAATCAATGAAAAGGCAAAGTTTATATCACAACATGAGACCTAAAACACTGAAATATGATACAAGATGTATTTTAGGGAAGTAGTTAAACAGTGAGGACATCTAGTGGGAGGAATATATAACATCCTGTTCAGTTTTTAATAATATGGGGATACTTGTGTTCAATGTAAAATGTATTAGTTTCATTACTTTAAAAATATGTCATCATCTCTGAGTTTTATCAAAAATAAAATCTGCAGAGAAAATCATGTCACCACCATACACATCCTTAAAATAACTATACCCGGAAGAAAAGCTTACTGTTGATTTCATAGCTACTGTATGTCACGTGTGTTTATTCTTCAATCCATGTGGCATCAGGGACATTATATGAAATCAGGGGGCCTGTGTGCAAGATCATTAATTGGTCCCCATTGCTTGATAAAAAAATAAATGTGGCATGCTTAGTGCACCTTGGTGAAGAGTGGTTATGGTTTTCATTGCGCCAGGGTGTTGCTAAGATTGTGAAAGACCTTCGGCCTCTTTAAGTAGAACAGTGATGCAGTACGCATAGCGCTTCATTGTGAAGAGTGTGTGTGTGTGGCCCAAATTGCATTAACAATGGGAGGGGCTTAAATTGTCATGTTATATAAAACAAAGTCTCACAGACATGTATAAACCACAGCACAATATATATATATATATATATATATATATATATAGATATATATATATAGATATGTATTGGATATTGATATGTATATATATATAGATATATATATATAAAATATGGACTAGAATAAATTCAAATTTTCTTAATCAAAATATAGCAAAAACCTCCCTGAACCAACAACAAATTGACTCTCTTAACGAACCCTGTTCAGTAACTGAAATTCTCCATATCATCAAATCCTTGAAAACCTCCACTGCCCCTGGGTCAGATGGTTACACATCCTCCTACTATAAAAGTTTGCACCTATTTTAGCCCTGTACCTCACTAAAATGTTTAACCATGTTCTTGCTGGCAATCAGTTTCCTGAGGAGATGCTCCTCGCCAACATGTCTCTCATCCCCAAACCCCAGAAAGACCATTCTCTCCCTCAAAATTTCTGCCCCATCTCAGTCCTGAACAACGACTTGAAAATCTTTGGGAGATTACTGGCAGACAGGTTGGCCAAAGTCATCTAACCTTTAATTCATTCAGACCAAACAGGTTTTATCCTGGGCCGACAAATTGTAGACAATATTAGATTAGTAACTAACATAATACAAGATACCAATATACATTCCCACCAAGCATGCCACCTCAGTTTAGATATTCACAAGGCTTTTAATAGTGTAAATTGGTCCTATCTTAATTATCTCCTCCCTAGATTTGGTATCCCAGATACATTTCTCCAGGGCTTTAACGCCTTATACCATTCCTCCCAAACTCGAATTAGGATCCCTGAAAACAATTCCCAATTTCTCACTCTAGGCAGAGGCACAAGACAGGGTTGCCCCCTGTCTCCTCTCCTTTTCGCTTTAGCTATCAAACCTCTTGCCCAAGCTATTAGGAATAACACTGATATCAGGGGATATACCAAAGGCCAAAACACTTTCAAAATCAGTCTATATGCAGACGACACCCTTGTTTTCCTCACAGAGCCTCTCATCTCTATCACAGTCCTTCTAAAAGAACTTAATATATTCAGAGATATCTCAGGCCTCGGGATAAATACTAGTAAATGTTCGGCCCTCCCAATCAATCTCCCTCAAAACCTATACAATTTACTGCAAAGTAACTTTTCATTTACATGGTGTTCCCATTCCTTTAAATATTTATGGGGGCATATTTCATCTTCCCATAAGCTCTTATATAAATCTAACTACATCCCTCTCTTTTCACATATAGAGTACTTACTCAAATCTTGGTCCTCATACCACATTTCATTCCTTGGCAGGATTTGTGCCATCAGAATGAACATTATTCCCAAGCTCCTCTACTATTTTCATACACTTCCCATTAATATCTCTAAATCCAAATTTCACTCCCTCCAAAGGACCCTTAATACGTTTATATGGTCGGACAAAAAACCTAGATGTAGTTATGCTCTTTTACACAGACCTCAATCTAGAGGGGGTTTAGGTTTCCCTTTGGCTTGTCATCAAACCCTCCCCCACTAGCTACCTTCCTGGGTGATCCCAGACTTCCAATAGCCTATAATGATGAGAAGCAATTTTCGCCCTGGATTGCTAACAATCTCATTACTCTGAAATCATTACTAACCAAATGGGAGTTATCATCATTCTCTTCGTTACAGGCAAGATTTGATCTCCCAGCCTCAGAAACATTACACATGTATCAGATCATTTTTTGCAAACCATGTTGTGTGCTCGTGTCTCTAACACAATTTTTGACAGAGTCTGTATCTCATCCTCCAGAGACAAGCGGATAATCTCTAGACTTTACCAATACATCAATGACTCTACACAACTGGATAAATCAGAGCCCATGCTTCCATGGGAGGTGGAACTTGATTGTTCCCTCTCAGTGGAGACATGGCAAGACATGACAGATAACCTATTAAAAAATGCAATAGGGCCATTTCATTTAGAGAGACTCCACTGAAATTGTTCTCCAGGTGGTATTTAACCCCCTCCAAGATTCATACATTTTACCCCACGGTGTCTCCTGGCTGCTTCCGGGGATATCCAGACCCAGGTACCTTTTTGCACATTTCCTGGAGCTGCCCGCATCTTGATCAAATCTGTCAATTAGCTGTGGATAGATTCAAAGCCTCCTCAAAACTCAAGATTACTCTCATCCCCCAAATCTGCCTTTTATACGACAATATTCCCAAACCTAGCGCTAGACTATTTCACTCCCTGTGTAGTTGTATACAATGGATGATTGCTTTAAACTGGAAATCCAGGAATTTAATCTGGTCACAAGTAATTGCTAGAATAGAGATGCTAGAAATTTCAGAAATAATTTTTCATACCCTCCATGATAGCCTCCATATCTATGATGCTAAATGGTTCCATTGGAATCTCATATAAGGTGCTTCTTTATCTAACCCCTTATCTTTTTTTTGTGTTCTATCCCTGACACTTTACATATCCATGCCTGCATTTATGTTCATCACCTTTATATGCTACTTCTTACCTCTTGCCTTAAGATGTGATGTTTGTACTGCCGTTGACCAAATGTATATATCACCCTTTTTCCCTCCCCAACCATGTCATGTAACTATCATATTATCCTTTCAATAAACTTTTGTAAACAAAAAAATATAGCAAAACATGTAAATTGTGTATTGCATTAAAATGGTACCAAGCCCACATCATACACATCTAAAAACATGCATCCACCTCTCTCACTATATACAAATACTCAATGTATAGTGATTTAGTAGAAAATCTAAAAAAAATCAAACATGACAGTGGTGATCCAATGCATGGTGGATAAATAGAACTATGGAGACTAAAGCCCTGTACACACGATTGAATATCTGATGGACTCTAATCCGATTGGATTTTTTCGTTGGCTAACCGATGAAGCTGACTTTCATCAGTCTTGCCTACACACCATCGGTCAAAAATCCAACCGTGTCCAACGCTGTGACGTAAAACACTACGACGTGCTGAGAAAAATGAAGTTCAATGCCTCCAAGCATGTGTCGACTTGATTCTGAGCATGCGTGGATTTTTGACCGATGGACTTCCACACAGATGATAATTTTTTTCTATCGTTTTTTTATCCATAGGAAAATTTTAAAACGTATTTTATTTTATTTCACCGATGGAAAACAAACTGATAGGGCTCACACACCATCGGTTTGTCCGATGAAAACGGTCCATCGGTCTGTTTTCATCAGACAAACCAATGGTGTGTACAGGGCTTAAGAGTTCAATGCTTTATGAGGCAAGAGAAAAACAAGCCAACAGCCATTCAATGATAATATCCTCATAAAAAAGGATGGTAAGTATCATAAGCATCAATACTCCAAGGTGCCAGGTGGAGGAACAATCGGGATGACATGGATCTTTGGTTAACTCATATTGTGTGCATTGTCCAAAGGAGGATAAATGCTCACCAAAGCAAAGTCAATGACTGTCTAGAACATATGTCTATAGGGTCCCAAGATGTATTTTGTGAACATAACCTTCCTCGCACATCAAAGCACATTCAAGTAAACCATTACATTGGCTGCCTTAGAAAAGTGTCCTCAAAGTAATTGAACAAGACCCACGGGTCAAAAAGTCAATGGTTGTGCTTGTAAAAGCATGCATATAAGTTTATATACTTATCCATCCAATAGATTCATAGAAAATTAGACCCATATGCGCCTGACCAGTTTTGCCGGGCAAAGGCCAGCTGCTTCAGAGGCACAGTGCTGAGTTACTCTGTCACCATGTGCTTAAATATTGTTTGAAAATGGCCTCCACGACATATTGTGTTCGTGCATGCACGTTGGCTCCCAAAAATGTGCAACGGCGTGAATTCGAACATACATGTGGCGTCACTGTGCTCCGTTGCAGTGACGCCAACCAGCCAGGTCAGTGTCTCCCAGCACAATCACCACCTCATCCTGGTCAGTATTCCCCAGAAAATTCATCTTCCTCCAGGTCAGTGTCCCCTAAAACTATCACCCCTTCCCAAGGTCAGTTTTCCACAGCACAATCACCACTCCCCCAGTTAAGTGTCCCCTAGCACTTTCACTCCTTCCCAAGGTCAGTTTCCCCCAGCACAATTACTTCCCCTCAGGTCAGTCTGTCCAATAGCACAATTCTTCTGTTCCCTTAGCACCATCACCACCCCCAGGTCAGTCTGTTCCCCAGTTCAATCCCCCTGGTCAGTCTGCCCCATGCACAATCACCCCCTAGGTCAGTCTGACCCCTGATACTGTTGGTCTGTCCCCAAGCACAATCACCCCCCAGGTAAGTCTTTCCCTCAGTACAGTCAGTATGTACCCCAGCACAGTCACCACCCCCCCAGGTCAGTGTCCCCCAGCACAATCACCACCCCCCAGGAAAGTTTCCCCCCCAACAACAATCACTACCCCTTGGTCAGTGTCCCCCAACACCATCACCCCCAAAGTCAGTGTCCCCCAGCACAATCACTACCTGGCCCAGGTCAGTGTCCCCCAGCACATTCACTCCTCCCCCCACCAGCACAATCACTCCCCCAAGTCAGTGTCCTCCATCACAATCACCACCCCTCAGTTCTGCATAACCCAGCATCACCCCCCCCCCCATGTCAGTGTCCCTCCAGCGCATGAGTCTGTAATTAACAAAATAGTGTACTGTACCGACCACAGGAGTATGTAATGTATAATATGGTGTATATAGTGCAGGAATTTGAGACTGAGCCTGACCCCCAATCACACCCCTCCCCCCACCAGGTCTGTCTGTCCTCCAGCATGGTCAGCCCTCCTCAGGTCCATTTGTCCCTTAGTATAGTCAATGTGTCCTTCTAGGCACAAGCAACCCACCAGGACAATCTTTCCCCCAGAACCGTCAGTATGTACCCCAGAACAATCACCACCCCCAGGCCAGTGTCCCCTCAGCACAGTCACCACATCCCCTAGTCAGTGTCGCCCAGCACAATCACCCCCCCAGGTCAGTGTCCCCCCAGCAGATATGCCCCTCCCAGAGGTCAGTGTCCCCCAGCACATTCACCCCTCCCCAGATCAGTGTCCCCCAGTATAATCACCACCCCCCATTCAGATCAGTGTCCCTCAGCACAATGACTGACCCCCCCCCACCACATCTTTCTGAAATCCCAATACCCCCTCCTTAGATGCATTTTGTGTCAGAGCCCCATAGGCACACTTTGGATGATATGCCACTGTGTGACATATAAGTTACAATTGAAAATGCAGGTTAAAGTGGTAGTAAAGTCCCTATAATATTTTTTTACCTACAGGTAAGCTTACAATCAGGCTTAACTATAGGTACAGTAAATATCTCCTAAGCATGCACCGTTTAGGAGATATTCACATCGGTAATAGCCGATGACAGTCAGCTGTGCATGTGAAGTACACAGTATGCAACTAATTGCCAAGCGTCATGTTATTCAAATGGCCAGAGCCCACAAACTCAAAAGACCAGATGAAGATGGAAGCACTGGAGGGTTTGTGTCATAATGTGCTAATATGCGGTGGATACTAGGACATTATGGAATAAATGGGCAGAGTACATAATACATTTTTTTTTGAGGTTTGCTACTGCTTTAAGTAATAAAGACATAATCCCTTTGGCATGCTGCAAGCCTGACTGGTCAGTATCCCTAAGACAACATGACTTCTGTGACCCACAGGATCGGGTAACTACACACATACTGTGTGCACACACCTTAGCTGCCATTCTAGCTACTGACACATTATGCTAAGAGTGGAAAAGGGACTCCTGGGACCTAGCTTAGGCCTGAAAGATAATATCCTGTAGAAACCTGGACCAAGTTCCAAAAATGTATAAAATTGACTCAAAATCAGTTTGGTTTCCCTGTATGTAAAAAAAAATCAGTTTATCACTGAGCTGTGTTAAAGTTTGTTAGGAGAAATAGTCAGTTACATTTTTAGGAAGAAAGTAGAAGCTTAACTGCTTCAATATTAGGTACTTTTACCTTCCTTCCTTCCTGCCTGGGCCAACTTTCAGCTTCTGTCACACTTTAAATGACAATTGCCAATTTGTAATTTTTTCACACAAATAGAGCTTTCTTTTGGTGGTTTTTAATCACCACTGTGTTTTTTACTTTTAACTAAAAAAAAGGGAGGATGCACCTATGGGCACTGATTAGACGGTATTGAAGGGCACTGATGAGGTGGCACTGATGAGGCTGCACTAATATGCCGCACTGATAGGTGGCACTAATGAGCACTGATAGGCAGCCTCGGGGGGCTATAGAGCACACATGCTGCAATACATTATCAGAAGGCTGGCGATCTCTTTCTGCTTCTTGCAGCAGGTCCCCTGAGGACATATGATGACACCTGGACATCAGGGTCTGGCAGTAAGAACCCGAAAAGATAGCTAGCTCCTGACGACATCAGAGAAGAAAATGGCAGTAGAGGATCTAGTGGCAACAGATCCGTACAGAAATTCCCTAGATTTAATAGCCAAATATGTTTTCTAAAGATAACCCAGTAAAGGGAGGAGAAAAATATAGAGATTCTTTAACACATGATGGCCTTGTGCATCTTCATGAAATGTCAGGTGACAATTGCAGTCTGCTTGAGGATAGTGGGACTTGCATTTGTTGAACAAGCTTTACAAAAAGATGGCAACCATGCCAATTTATAACTAGCCTTTGCAGTAAGATGCACATGGAAGTGCAACGCACAACACAAACAGAAAAAAAATTCCCAGCACAATTAACTGCTAGCCTGCAAAAAAACAAATTCTCCCTAACAATTCACATTAAAACTGAGGTTTTAGTTGCAGTAATTTGCAAATATATGTGGAAGGAAGCCATTGTGCTAGTGTCAAGGCTCCTATGTGTACTGCATCCTATCTTTTTGATAGTCTTCAAATTGGAGCATATATAGTAGTGGCAGAGTTGCCAACATTCTCAAAAAATGTATAAGAACACCTTTTTGTCTGTGGGTGGGGTCTTACTATAATTAGGGGGTGGGGCAATCGTTTGTTGGCATGGTGTAGCTGGGGAGTGGAAAAATGGCATCTATGCAGTGGATAAGTTAACGCCAGGTTTGCCTGGAGAGAGCTCAGGGCACAGGGGTGACTAGCGGCATCCAATGTGTCTCCATGCTAAATCCAGCAAACAAGCTATACAAAAAGATGGCAACAACCTCAATTTTTAACTAGCCTTTGCAGTAAGGTGCACATGGAAGGGCAATGCACAACACAGACACAAATTTCCCAGCACTCTTACCAGCCAGACTGTAAAAGAAAACAAAATTGACCCTGTTTAACAATTCAAGTTGAAAATGATTTCGCTTGACATTCCCGGTTTTTAGACCCTTTAAACCAGCCTCTTGGTTTTTACCTTCGGCCTCCAAGAGCTTGTCTTCTGTAAATGGCGTGGAGACCGAATCACCAGTGGCGTCACTACCGTTGAGCGGCTGGTGTAAGAAGGCACTCTGCTGGGGACACCAGATATAAGGAGGGACTTCTCTGGGGACACCTGATGTAAAGAGGGACTCTGCTGGGGGCACCTGATGTAAGGAGGAACTCCGTTGGGGACACCTGACGTAAAAAGGGACTCCACTGGGAACACCTAATATAAGGGGGGCTCTGCTGGGGGCACATGATGTAAGGAGGGACTCTGCTGGGGGCACCTGATGTAAGGAGGGACTCTGCTGAGGGCATCAGATGTAAGGAGGGACTCCGGTGAAGGCATCTAATGTAAGGAGGGACTCTGCTGGGGACACCTGATGTAAGGAGGGACTCTACTGGGGACACCTGATGCAAGGAGAGACTCCGCAGGGGGCACCTGGTGTAAGGAGAGACTTCACTTGGGGCACCTGATGCAAAAGGAGGAACTCTGCTCGGGACACCTGATGTAAAGCGGGACTCTGTTGGGGACACCTGATGTAAGAAAGGAACACTAATGAGGACACCTGAGGTAAGAAGAGACTCTGCTGGGGACACCTGATGTAAGGAGGGACTTCGCTGGGGGCACCTGATCTAAGGAGGGACTTCGCTGGGGGCACCTGATGTAAGGAGGGACTCTGCTGGGGACACCTGATGTAAGAAGGGACTCTGTTGGTGTCACCGAAAGTAAGGAGGGACTACGTTGGGGACATCTGATGTAAGGAGGGACTTTGGCTAATAATTCTAGGGAATTTTTGTACTGATCTGTTGCCACTAGATGTAAGGAGAGTCTCCACTGAGGACACCTGGTGTAAGGAAGGACTCTGCTGGGGACACCTGATGTAAAGAGGGACACTACTGGGGTCACCTGATGTAAGGAGACACTCCATTGGGGACACCTGATGTAAGGAGGGACTCTGCTGGGGACACTTTATGTAAGGAGGGACTTAACTGGGAACACCTAAAATAGGAGGGACTCTGCTGGGGACACCTAATGTAAGGAGGAACTCTGCTGGGGCACCTGATGTAAGGAGGGACTCTACTTGGGACAACTTATGTAAGGAGGGACACCTGATGTAAGGAGAAACTCTATTGGGGACACCTGGTGTAAGGGTGGGCTCTACTAGGGGCACCTGATGTCACGAGAGACTCTGCTTGGAATGCCTGATGTAAGGAGAGACTCTCCGTTGGGGGACATCTGATGTAAGGAGAGGCTCCACAGGGGACACATAGTGTAAGGAAGGACTCTGCTGGGGACACCTGATGTAAAGAGGGACACTACTGGGGACACCTGATGTAAGAAGGGACTCTGCTGGAGAAACCTGATGTAAGGAGGGACTCCGCTGGGGAGACTTGATGTAAGGACGGTCTCTACTGGGGGCACCTGATGTAAGGTGGGAGGAACTCTGCTGGGAATGCCTGGAGTAAGGAGGAACTCTGCTGGGGGCACCTGACATAAGGAGGGACACTACTGAGGACACCTGATGTAAGAAGAGACTCCACTGGGGACACCTGATGTAAGGAGGAACTCTGCTGGGGACAGCTGATGTAAAGAGAGACTCCGCCGGGGCACCTGATGTAAGAAGGGACTCTACTGGGGACACCTGATGTAAGGAGAGTCTCCGCTGGGGACACCTCATGTATGGAGGGACTCTACTGGGGAGACTTAATGTAAGGAGGGTCTCTACTGGGGGCACCTGATGTAAGGTGGGACTCTGCTGGAAATGCTTGGTATAAGAAGGGACTCTGTTGGGGGCACCTGATGTAAGGAGAGACTCTTCTGGGGATGCCTGGTGTTAGGAGGGACTCTGCTAGGGACACCTGATGTACGGAGGGACGCTGCTGGGAATCCCTGGTGTAAGGAGGGACTCTGCTGGGAACATCTGATGTATGGAGAGTCTCTGCTGAGGGCATCTTATGTAAAGAGGGACTCTGTTGGGAATGCCTGGTGTAAAGATAGACTACTGAGGGCACCTAATTGCCTCTGGTGGCAGGTGACGTGGCAAGTGGCACACTCAGGGCTCCCACTAATTCTGCATTATGGTGAGTTGAACAATTTCATTTTATATTACAATGTAATAATAGAAATAATGTGCTTCAATCATCCTGACACAATACCAACCATGGTTACGTGATGATTGAAGCGCTAACACCAGGTGTTTGTACTAATTGCCTTTTATTGATACTAGGAAACTAAAAAATATGTGCCTGTTCATAAATTGGGTAGTTATGAGCAAGTTATTAGCAGGAACTGTATCACTGAGTCCAGGAAGAGTGCAGGTGGTGGCACAGACATGGAAGATGGGGCAGGGCTTTGTCGCTAGAAATTGTTTAACCACTTTAATACAGGGCACTTGTTCCCCCTTCCTGCCCAGGCCACTTTTCAGCTTTCAGCTGCTGTCGCACTTTGAATGACAATTACGTGGTCATGCAACACTGTACCCAAAAAGACCCTATAGATAAATAGAGCTTTATTTTGGTGGTATTTAATCACCACTGGGTTTTCTTTTATTTTTTGCTAATCAAATGAAAAAAAAAAAAATCTTGATCATACATCACGGGACACAGAGCCTTAATTACTTAATGGGTTATGTAGTCACCACAGGTGATTGGACAGTAGCAAACCCAATTAAAAGTTCCTCCCCTATATAACCCCTCACAAATGGAGAGTACCTCAGTTTTTTCGCCAAAGTTAAGGTGGTTGGTCACGTTCAACATGTGCTAAGAAGAAAAATGCTCCTTTGATGGTCTGGCTGCGGAGACCTAGTAGCTATAACCGGATCCATTCCTCGGGCTGATATCAAAGGCCTAAGATGGTTGGTACCCGGGCCTCATGTAAGAAGAGGTTTGCCTGTAATGTCTCTCTGCGGAGGTCTGGGCTCTGGGATCCAGACTTTGGTGTACTAATACATCTGTGGCACGAAAAGTTTCTGGCAGAGACTTCTACAGATCCAGGTATGAGGTTTTCTCTAATAATACCCTTTGTTAACCTGAAGGTTGGCACAACTTTCCCGCCGTGATGGGTGAAAGCTGGAACTAATTTTTGTAGCTTTCCCACGGCATGGATCAAGTAAGAAGATCATTTTTTATTTATGTGTTATCTTCTTGACGTAAGATGTCTTTCCTGGTTTTCACCACTGGAGGGAGTAAGTGCAACCTGGTGTTTTCTTACATAGCCTTCCAGAATATACATGCTCAGTTAAGTCGGTCATAATAACACCACTTACCCCCTACCAGTGCAGGCTCTGCCACGATACGCATACAAGGGTTCTCAGATGCCCCCCAGTAACTCTCCCCCGCTTCCTCGTTTCCTGGGCGCCGCCATGACAGCGAACGCGCGTGTGAACGTTCCCGCTCCAGAAACAATCGTTTCTGACAGTATGGAGACATGGATAGGGGGAGGGCCCAAAGTGGTTGCCAGTGCCCGTGCGCAATGCAGGACACCTGTGTGCAGGCGCCAAGAGGCTCGTTCAAAAGCCCTGCGGATTGAACCAGGCAAACCTAAGACTCCTACTCTGCATCTGATTGTGAAGTGAGCTGTTATTTTTTGTGTATTGTAAGACTATAGCACAACAGTGATTGCATTTATATATTGTGAATAGTGCCTTTGCTTTGCAGTAGAGACTATGGGCCAGATCCACAGACAGCAGCCGCCCACGCTGTAAGTCACAGCGGCGTATTACTAATCCTCAATGAAATGCCGCTGTAACTTACGGTGGCGTAGCGTAAATGGGCCGGCGTTCGCGGGTGTAATTCAAATTGACTAGGGGGCATGTATTATTATAATTATGAATGACCCGACGCAAACTACGCTTTTTTTTAACTGCGCATACGCCGCCCGTGGACGTATCCTAGTGAAATCACGCCACAAATAGTCAATGAAACAACGTAAATGTAACTTACACCCAGGCCCATTCTGGATCGGCGTAGACAAACGACGTAAACAACGTCCAATGCGACGCGGTCCCGACAACCATACTTAACTTTGGCTGCGCCTCCATATAGCAGGTGTAGCTTTACGCCGGAGATACGCTTACGCAAACGACTTAAAAAGGCTTGCGTCGGCCGCTCGTTCGTTCGTGGATTGCCATAACTTGCTCATTTGCATATTTTACGCTGGAAATAGACGGAAGCGCCCCTAGCGTCCAGCGTAAATATGCATCTAAGATACAATGGTGTAAGAAACTTACGCCAGTCGTATCTTAGCGTAAGGCCGGCGTATCTTGTTTTCTGGATAGAAAACAATGACACGCCGGTGGGAAATTCGAATTACGCCGGTGTATCTGTAGATACACCGGCGTAATTCTCTGTGGATCTGACCATGTCTAGAAGAGGGTCTAGGGAAAATAAAAAAGGCACCAGAAAATCCCCACGTACGACTAAAGATTCTGAGTTTGCCTGCAGTTTACCATCCCCCTCTGTTAGCCTGATAACAGCCTCACAGGATGAGCCCATCTGGTTTTGCAGCTTCTCCTATGGCAGCTCCTGTATGTCACTGAGGGTGCTTTAAAAGTGGCTATGGATGGCCTGGAAGAAAAGATTGCTAATATTGTCGCAACCTCCTTGAGAAATAGCAGAAAACGGGGTAGATCCCCTTCACCTGCTCTTGCTCTCTCATCAGATGAGCCTTCTGAGGGTGAAAAACCCCTCTCAGGAGATGAGGATCATGTGCGGTCTGAGGACTCAGAGGATGAGAGATTTCCTGCGACTTCTCAGTCACTAAAGATCCAGGTGCAATATTATGCAGAGATGGTGCGTGCCACTTCCAAATTGCCTCTTGTTGAAGCTTCTAGGCCCTCTGTTTCCTCTTTGGGATTTCGGAAATCCCTGCAGGCTGCTTGCGCCTATCCAGTTCATCCCTTGCTGGATAAACTAATGTATGATGACTGGGTTCACCCAGATAAACTGTTTTCTCCTACTAGACAGTTTTCCCTCCTTTATCCTATAGAGGAAGGTTTTACCAAGAAATGGGGGGGGGTACCTGCTATTGATGCAGCTATTTCTTGTGCAAATAAAAACCTGACCTGTAATTTAAACAACGCGCAGGGTTTTAAGGACCTAACTGATAAAAAGATGGAGTCCCTATTAAAAGCCTCCTCTGCCATGGCTAGTACTGTAGTACAACCTGCTGTTGCAGCCATTGATGTATGTCAGTTCCTCAAGGAACAAATGAAGCAGATGATTAACCTCCTCCCTACAGAGGAGATTGAGGTTTATAAAAGCCTTCTTAAGGCCTTGTGCTTTGCGATTGATGCGATTATGGACTCTGCTCAGCAAGCATCCCACTTGAATCTCCTGCAGGTACACATGCGCAAGTCCCTTTGGTTAAAACATTGGGAGGTCGAAACTTCCTGCAAGAAATACTTGGCAGGATTCCCCTTTGGGGGAGAGAGCCTGTTTGGAGATGACCTGGATAAATACATCCAAAAGATTACCGGTGGCAAGTCTACTCTATTGCCGGTTAAAAGAAAGAGTAAGCGTCCCTCATTTAAACGTACTCTTTCTCCAGCCCCTGAAAACTCAGTCTCCAGTCAGTGGTAACAGCTGCCCCACTAGGGGAAAAGCCCAGAGCCAAGCCCAAGGGCAAAAAAGAACTTGGGGTTCAAAGCCTAAACAGATCCCCAAAACTTCCCTATGAAGGGATGCCCCCGCTCAGCTGAGTGGGGGAAGGCTGTGTCACGATCCGTATCGTGCCAGACAGACGGCGAGGCGTGGCCGTGCTCCAGTTGGCTTTGGATGGGCTTGAACCCAGGACCTCACCCTTGCTGTTCCAATGCTTTACCTCTGAGCCACTTCTCAATTGGGGATTTCTGGTTGCTTTCCAGCTATGGTGGTGCTGAATGTACTCTTCACCATTAGCTGGATCTTATTACATTCTACACCTGATTATCTTGCTCCAGCTGCCGCAGCTTACCCAATTAGCCAGCGTATAAAGCCCTGCCTCACTTTGAGAGCAGGGTCAGTTCATTGTTATTGATCTCCCTGTCTGAGCCAAAGGTACCTGTAGATCTTCAGCTCCTAGACTGACCCCGGCTTTTGACCTTTTGCTTTGTACCTCGGATTGCTGCTATCTCCTGTCCTTTGACCCCGGCCTGTACCTTCGGACTTCCTCTACCATCTCCAGCCCTTGACCCACGGATTGTGCCCCGGACTTGTCTTTGGTTCCTGTTTGTTGGACACCTGCTGTCACCTTGATAGCTGCTGATCAGTTCTATATACGAATAGCTTGCATCTGCTTGGGACTTCCAGACATCTCCTTCATCACCTGCTACTACTACACTCAGCAGAACCGCAAGTACCAAATACTACCTGCTTTAGCTATAGTCTGTGTTTGTACATTGGCAGTAATACCTTGCATGTTTAAGATAACAGTCACTTCCATCCTACCTTGTCTGTATCAGAGATACTTACCTGTTCCCCCTCTGTTAGTTGCTTATGAGGGAATAAGCATCTACAGTTTTTCAATTGGTTGTCCATTAGAGGTTGTGATGATTTAACCCCGAACTTTCTGTTTATTCTGAAAGAGAACTGGTGGTTGTACCTGAGAGACCTCTATAGTTTAAATCCAATTGCACTACTGTAATTACATAGCAGGGATGTTACAGGCTGCTGCTTTTCGCAAACGCCTGGCGGGACAATATTCAGGACAAGTGGGTCATCTCCACAGTGTCCTCAGGCTACAAGCTGGAATTCAGAGAACTTCCGCCACCCCGTTTTCTTAGATCAAGAATTGCCAAAGATCCAGAAAAAAGAAGGCCTCTACTGCTGCCCTTGGAACACCTGTTGTCCCAAGGGGTAATCTTGGAGTTATCCCCAGAGGATCAGGGGGTCAGGATTCTATTCAAACCAAACAGGAATGTCAGACCTATCCTAGATCTAAAGAGTCTGAATCAGTTTCTGAACATTCGCTCCTTCCACATGGAGTCTGTCCGTTTAGTTGTTTCCACCCTTCAGGGAGGAAAATTCCTGGCATCAATAGACATTAAAGATGCATATGTGCATGTGCCATTTTTTCCCACTCACCAAAGATTTCTAAGGTTTGCGTTGGATTTCACATAGCTTTCAGTTTGTGGCCCTTCCTTTGGGGCTGGCTACAGCACCTCAAAGATACTGGCCCTGGCAAGACTAAGGGCACAAGGCATATCGATAACAGCCTACCTGGACGATCTGTTGATCATAGATCAGTCCGCCGCTCGCTTGGGCCACAATGTGCACAGCACAGTGGAATATTTAGAGTACTTAGGCTGGGTCCTCAATTTGGAGAAATCTTCCTTGCAGCCTCAAAAAAGGCTAAAGTACTTGGGCATGATTATAGACACTTATTTAAATGGGCCTTGCCAAAGCGTGCATCAACCACAGGGTGACTACAAACTGTGGATGCAGTCGTTTTATTGTACCAACGTCCCGATAATATGGAAATAGAGATTAATCTGATGAAACAGACTTTTGACGGTACAGGTAATCAATGTAAAAATCTATAAATATTTATTCGTAAAAAAGTTTTTTTACATAAAGAACAATCTATAGCCACAGATTTGTAGAACAGTATAGCATCAACATATATGTATCAATATATATCACCAGTAAATATTAAGATAGTATTTAAAAAAATCTTATAATGATACAAGTATACTCATGGTATGAGGACACCTAGACATCAAAGAGTACATAGAAATTAGATATTCTTGAAACTGGGTTCAATATGTGAAGTAGTAGATATTGTTTTTAGTCGACATGTTTCGCACACTATATGCTTCATCAGAGCATAAAAGTAGACCAGTTCAAAGTCAGGCCAAAAACCAACCTGACTGCCACCAATTAGACTGTATATATATATATAGAGCTTTCACCCAACCAGCCCGCTGGGCATTGGGTGTTCATTGTATATAATAGTAAAGGAATGAGCTGTAACAAAAACTGCCAGTAGACAGTGGCAAAAAGATGACAGGGACACCCTCCAATGAAGTATGCTCTCAACGTAGCATACTGAGGCTCACAAACAAGACTGAAACAAATCTAGATGTTGGAAGAGAGATAGCCACCTCTGCCTGTAAGCACATCCAGGAAGAAAGGAGCCCTTTACTGATATGTGATTATCGTTAAATGTGTGTGGCCACTAGGGACGAGCCGAACATACCCGCGTTTGGTTCGCACCAGAACGTTCAAACAGACCGCGGGTTCACGCGAACATTTAGAACCCCGTTGTAGTCTATGGGACTCGAACGTTCGAATTCAAAAACAATTATTTTAAAGACCAATATTCAATTTACTGTTGGAAAACGTCTTTCAGAACCCGGGTCTTGCCCCAGGGAACATGTATCAATGGAATTTTTTTTTTTAAAAACTGACGTTTTTTCCGGAGCAGCGATTTTAATGATGCTTAAAGTGAGAAAAAATTCAAACATTCCTTTAAATATCGTACCTGCTGGGTGTCTATAGTAGTGGCACGTGTTTAGAAATGTCCCTGCACAACATGAGATTACGCTCAGAAAAAAGTAATTTAATACTACTTGCGGCTTTAAAAAACACAGCAAACGTGCAGTAAGATCGACTGCGTTTATGGGCAAAAACACAGAAAATGTGCAGTAAGAGCGACTGCGTTTATCGGCAAAAACACAGCAAACGTGCACTAACAGCAACTGCTTTTATGGGCAAAAACACAGCAAACATGCAGTAAGATCGACTGCGTTTATGGGCAAAAACACAGCAAACGTGTAGTAAGATCGACTGCGTTTATGGGCAAAAACACAGTAAACATGCACTAACAGCAACTGCTTTTATGGGCAAAAACACAGCAAACATGCAGTAGGATCGACTGCGTTTATGGGCAAAAACACAGCAAACGTGCAGTAAGATCAACTGCGTTTATGGGCAAAAAACAGTAAACAGCACTAACAGCAACTGCTTTATGGGCAAAAACACAGCAAACATGCAGTAAGATCGACTGCGTTTATGGGCAAAACACAGCAAACGTGCAGTAAGATCAACTGCGTTTATGGGCAAAACACAGCAAACATGCAGTAAGATCGACTGCGTTTATGGGCAAAACACAGCAAACATGCAGTAAGATCGACTGCGTTTATGGGCAAAAACACAGCAAACGTGTAGTAAGATCAACTGTGTTTATGGGCAAAAACACAGCTAACGTGCAGTAAGATCGACTGTGTTTATGGGCAAAAACACAGCAAATGTGTAGTAAGATCGACTGAGTTTATGGGCAAAAACACAGCAAATGTGTAGTAAGATCGACTGCGTTTATGGGCAAAAACACAGCAAACGTGTAGTAAGATCGACTGAGTTTTTTGGGCAAAAACACAGCAAACGTGTAGTAAGATCGACTGCGTTTATGGGCAAAAACACAGCAAACGTGCACTAACAGCAACTGCTTTTATGGGCAAAAACACAGCAAACATGCAGTAGGATCGACTGCGTTTATGGCCAAAAACACAGCTAACGTGCAGTAAGATCGACTGTGTTTATGGGCAAAAACCACCCGTTTTGTTTGAAATTCGTCGAATGTACGAACAGACGATGTTCGAGTCAAACATACGTTCGTATCGAACGTGGAGCTCATCCCTAGTGGCTACCAGCATGGAGAGAAGCATTACGGAGGGAGCCGTCCTGCGTCAGCGCACTCCTGTGTACTGCACACTGTGAAGGCAGGCAATTTGTGTAAGCCGCCAGCAACTGAGTCCAGGAGAATGGTCTCTACACCCGACATTCAAATTATATGTCAGAAATGGGGAACCCCAGATGTGGACCTGTTGGCTTCCAGGTTTAATGCAAAACTGGACAGTTTTGTGTCAAGAACAAGAGATCCCTACGCTCAAGGCTCAGATGCCCTGACAATCTCATGGGATCAGTATTCCCTCCAGTACCGCTCCTCCCACAATTCCTTCAGAGGGTCAAGAAGGAAGGAAAGTCTGTAATTTTGGTTGCCCAGGAGACCCTGGTATGCAGAAGTCATAAGGATGGCAGTAGGAAGACCTTGGATTCTTCCATTATGCCCAGACCGATTATCACAGGGTCCAATATTCCATCCTGCCTTACAAAGTCTAAATTTGACGGTTTGGCTGTTGAGACCCACATTCTGAAGAGACGCTGGTTAATGCTAGGAAGCCGGCCTCCAGGCTCATCTACTACAGAATCTAGAAGGCATATGTTTCCTGGTGTGAACCCAGAAAGTGGCATCCTAGGAAGTTTGCCATTAATAGGATTCTTGCCTTTCTTCAGTTGTGCTTAGATATGAGGTTGGCTTTGAGCACTATCAAGGGCCAAATCTCAGCTTTGTCGGTATTCTTTCAGAAACCGCTTGCTTCTCATTCTCTAGTTAGGGTCTTTGTTTAGGGTGCACTGCAGTTAAATCTGCCGGTTAAGTCTCCCGTGTGCTCATGGGATTTAATTTTGGTATTGTCTATTTTACAGAAGCTACTTTTTGAACCTATACACCAGGTTTCTCTAAGTCTATTGACACAGAAACTGTTTTTTATTGTAACCATATACTCGGCTATAAGGGTATGGGAATTGGCAGCTCTTTCATGTAAAAAAAACTATATGGTTATTCATGAAGACAGGGTGGTGCTACGGCCTCACCCGAATTTCTTACCTAAGGTGGTTTCAGGTTTTCATCTGAACCAAGATATAGTCCTACCGTCTTTTTTTCCAAATCCGCAGCCTGCGGAGGAAGAGAGTCTACACTCTCTAGATGTTGTAAGAGCGGTAAGGGTTTACTTGCAAGCTACAGCTCAGATAAGGTAGACTGATTGTCTGTTCATTCTTCCACAAGTCCTAAAGTAGGGCCAGGCAGCGTCAAGATCCACTATTGCAAGATGGATTTGACAAGTCATTATTCAGGCCTATGATTTAAAAAAGAAGATCCTTCCTTTTCAGGTGAAAGCGCACTCGACTAGAGCAGTTGGTGCTTCATGGGCAGTGCATCACCAGGCCTCCATGGCTCAGATCTGTAAGGCTGCTACTTGGTCTTCGGTCCATACATTTACCAAATTCTATCAGGTAGATGTGAGAGATTACGAGGATGTCGCCTTCGGACGTAGTGTGCTGCAGTAATGAAGGCTCTGTGTCCCGTGATGTATGATCAAGAAAATAGGATTTTTTTATACAGCTTACCTGTAAAATCCTTTTCTTGGAAATACATATCGGGACACAGAGCTCCCACCCCTCTTTGGAGCTAACTGGGAAAACACTTGTTGCTTTGCTACAAAACTGAGGTACTCTCCATTTGGCAGGGGTATATAGGGGAGAAACTCAATTTTAATTGGGTTTGCCAGTGTCCAATCACCTGTGGTGACTACATAACCCATTAAGTAATTAAGGCTCTGTGTTCAGTGATGTATTTTCAAGAAAAGGATTTTACAAGTAAGCTGTATAAAAAAATCCCATTTTCCTTTTCAATCTGCAGCCGCTGTAATTTTCTGTAAATGCAGTGCAATATGGCTACATGTATGTAGTTGATCTGTACACAGAGTGTGTAATGAACACACCCCAGAAACATCATTTCCCGCTTGTGTGATTCGCTCACTAATTTTCCCAGAAGTCTGCCTAAGATATAAGTCAGATTTCAGGCTTCCCCTGCAATAAAAATATCATTTTTTAGTGAGATACTTTCAATAGGAACATGTCTAAAAGGATGTAGGCCCGGCAAATTTCTTCATTAGTGTTACTCTTTTAACCACTTAAGCCCCGTAAGATTTGGCAGCTGAATGACCAGGCGATTTTTTTTTTTGCGATTTGGCACTGCGATTTAACTGACAATTGCGCGGCCGTGCAACGCTGCACCCAAAACAAAATGTATGTCCTTTTTTTCCCCAAAAAGAGCTTTCTTTTGTTGGTATTTGATCATCTCCGGTCAGGGAGGCTGCCAAGATACCTACAGCAACATTAACTGCTTGCCAACCTGCCACCGTCATTTTACTGCAGCAGGTTGGCTCTCCTGGGCGAGAGCCCGTAGCTCTACGCCGGGAGTTTAGCGGCCACTAGGGGGCGCGTGCGCGCCGCCGGTGGCCGGCGTGTGCGCCCCCCGCTCGCCCCCGGAGTCCCGTGCGCGGCGGACACGATCGCCGCCGGGCACACGCGATCGCTCGTTACAGAGCGGGGACCGGGAACTATGCAAAAAGTGCTCTGGTCATTGGGCAGCAATATGGTCCAGGGGTTAAGTGGTTAAAGGAGCTGCAGGAATATCTGGCAAGTACTGGCTGTGTGGTATATGTGATAACAGTCTCCCATATTTTTCATATGTCTGGGCTATGGGGTAGTGGCAAGACGGAAGCCTTTTCTTACGAAGAAAAACATCCAAGCCCGGCTAAATTTTGCAAAAACACATCTGATGTCTCCCAAAAGCATGTGGGAAAATATGTTATGGTCTGATGAAACCAAGGTTGAACTTTTTTAGCTATAATTTTTTAGATATCTGGTGCAAAAACAACACTGCACATCACAGAAAGAACACCATACCCACAGTGAAGCATGGTGGTGGCAGCAACATGCTTTGGGGCTGTTGTTTTTCAGCTGGAACAGGAGCCTTAGTCAAGGTAGAGGGAATTATGACCAGTTCCAAATACCAGTCAATATTGGCACAGAACCTTCAGGCTTCTGCTAGAAAGCTGAACATGAAGGGGGAATTCACCTTTCAGCATTAGAACAACCCAAAGCATACATCTAAATCAACAAAGGCATGGCTTCACCAGAAGAAGATAAATGTTTTGGAATGACCCAGCCAGAATCCAATTGAAAATCTGTGTGGTGATCTGAAGAGGGCTGTGCACAGGAGATGCCCTTGCAATCTGACAGATTTGGAATGTTTTTGCAATGAAGAGTGGGCAAATATTGCAAAGTTAAGATGTGTCATAGACTCACACCCAAAAAGACAGAGTGCTGTAATAAAATCAAAAGGTGCTTCAGCAAAGTATTGGTTTAAGGGTGTGCACACTTATGCAACCATATCACCTAAAAGATTTCAGTTTGTTGTTCAACTGAGTTGTACAGTTTATAGGTCACATTAAAAGGTGGAAAAAAAATCTGATATGATTTATCTTTGTCTCATTTTTTTACATCACAGAAACCTAGACTTTTTATATCATATATATTAGGGCTGTAACAACTAATCGATTAATCGACAGCTAATCGAGTTTGAAATTGATCGATTACAATTTTCATAATCGATTAATCGTCAAGTAACATAATGGGGTTAAATTAAACTAAAATTAGCCCTTTTTAGTACAAAAAAGCAAATCGCTACTGTAAATATTACTTTCACTGTCCCACAGCACAAAAATGAACCCCTTACAGAAGCGATTATTTGCTCTTTTTTTTTAACCCCATTATGTTACTAAACATCTCAGGCCTGGGTTAACACCTCTGTTTTTTGGTGCTTTTTGCAGAAACACACTACAGTTGATTTACATGTTTTCCTATGGGACACGTTCACATCCATGATTTTTTTCAGCTGCTGCGTATTTGGAAAGGGCAAGGACTTTTTAATGCAAAATGGTGCTATTTTTTTTTTTTGGTTCAATATACTTCAATGGAGAAGCTACAGAAAAGCATGTAATGTGTTTTTGCAGCTATTATCCAATAATCAAAACAATAATCGGCCAACTAATCGATTATGAAAATAATCGTTAGTTGCAGCCCATATATATATATATATATATATATATATATATATACCCACACACATTTACCCTAATAAAAAGAAATTCAGTTGTACAGATCAATTAATCCCTTTTTAAAATACTGATATAAACATTAAGACCCCTTCCACACACACACAGCGTGACTACGTTAGCAGCAAAGTGCTGCTAGTTTTGGCGGCGCCTTTACCGTAATTTTTAGCAACGCTTTTGGGCCACTAGCGGGGCACTTTTAACCCCCACTAGCGGCCGAAAAAAGGGTTAAATACGCCCTAAAAATGCCACTGCTGAAGCGCTTTACATGTGCTTCGGCAGCGGTGCCTGTTCATTTCCTAAACCACTCCAAAGATGTTGCTTGCAGGACTTTTTCTAACATCCTGCAAGCTCACCACTCTGAGTGAAAGCACTCAGGCTCTCACACTGGGGCTGCAGGGGAGCCATTTTTCAGGTGCTTTTAGACTTTAGCGCCTGAAAAACACCTCCAGCGTGAAAAGTGTCTAAGTGTAATATATGACTACACACTTATGGTTTTTCCCAACCGTGGATGAAGCTGCATCATGAAACCCCAGCATAGAGCCATACTATAGCATAAGAAGGATGCATTATATTTTAAGGGATGTGGCTTTTTGCACTGCTGTTTAAGTTAATGTGTTGTATTTCTCTTTGCTTATTGTTCTCTGCAAGTCTCTATGAGTTAAATAGTTCTTTTTATGTGAGCCCTTTGAGTGAAATATGAGTTGAAGCAATGCCTTTGGGAAGAAAGCCTCACAATTTACATTGTTGCCTTTTCATATTAACTTAACAGGAAAGAAACAGAATCTGTCAAACGCTGTTCTAGAGGGAGACTTCATGAAAACAGCAGTGACAAGTTAAAAAAATATACAGGCAATGGACAAGAACAGGGACTAAGAAAGAAATCCACAGAGGAAACAATATAGAGTTAACGCAATGAAAGTTTAATTAAAACGTGACAAAGATCCTCTGCCAGAAGGAAAAAAGGAGAAAGGTGAATATACGTTGAGAAGGGTAATTGGTAACTTTTTTTTAAGATACTGTACTTCCCATCTCTCAGGACTGATGAAAAGGTCAGCTACTTTGACGTGAATGAACATTCTTAGGTTGAGCGGTAGTGTATTCCTGAAGGGAGAAAGACTAAAGTGATAATGATATAAGAGGGTAAAAAGACAAAAGAATAGAAGAGGGAAAGATACTAAACCAAATTTCTACAGAACAAAAGGCATGAGTATAATAAAACTCTATTGTTGTATATAACAGACAAATTAAAATAATTAAAAATAGTTAACATTTTTCATTCTTAATTTGGCTTTAGTTACCCAAGGAGACAGGCACATAGACCTTTTGACTGTGTTCGCTTTGGACTTGAAGATGTTGTTATTTCCTGGGACAGTTTTGTGCAATACATTTCTATTGTGAAGGCAGCCACATAACACTCTACTGAGTTTCAACAAAACATACATTTTTGTAGACTTTAAAGTATATTTCCACTTTTGCAGTCAAATTTGAGAAAACCCCACCATATGTTTGTTATGTGTTTTCATTCACACAGCATATCTCAAAAATTGTTAAACCAAAATGTCTTACTGATCCAGGGGTTTATTTGCAGTCTGTATTGCTGTAAGCTTTATTAAAGCGATACTAAAGCGTTGCGATGTGCATTGCCCTTCCATGTAAACCTTACTGCAAAGACTAGTTATAGGTTGGAATGGTTGCCATTTTTTTGTACAGTTGGTTGAATTGGGATACTTTCGCTGCCATGATGCCCTTGTTGGGCATCACATGCAGGATGCCCAGTGCTGGGACACACAGGGACTGCGCCTTAAAGTAAGAGGGGGCTCCCTCCAGACACACCTGCCCTAAACTATCCTACTGCTATATATGTGCTCTACTTAGGAGACTCTGGAAATTTATATAGTTAGGACTACAATTTATAGAGGAACCTTGACGTGTGCACTGTAGCTTATGCAAACGTGTGCAAAGAAAACCCTGGGCCAGATCCACAGAGCTACTACGCCGGTGAATCTCCTTATACACCGGCGTACTTTCAAATTACCCGCGTCGTATCATTAGTTTGAATCCTCAAACCATGATACGACGGCTTCGATCCGACAGGCTTACGTCTTTGTACGCCTTCGGATCTAAGCTGCAATATTTATGCGCTCGCTGGGTGGAGTTTGCGTCGTTTTCTGCGTCGGGTATGCAAATTATCTTTTTACGGCGATCCACGAAGTTACGAACAGCCGTCGCTCTCTCTTACGTCGTCGCGTATAGTTAAACCTGCTATTATCCGGTCTATAGTTAGACTTGCCATGTTAGGTATGGCCGTCGTTCCCACGTCGAAATTTCAATTGGTTTTTTTTTTTGCGTAAGTCTTTCTGTGAATAGGAATGTATGTAATTTACGCTACAAAAAAAAAACAAAACGACGCTTCGACGTAATTTTGCGCAATGCACAGCGGGAAATTTCTGAACAGAGCATGCGCAGTTCGATTGCCGCGGGGACGGGCTTCATTTAAATGATTCACGCCCCCTACCCACGTAATTCAATTCCGCCACAAGAAATACACTACGCCGCCGTACCTTACGGGCCGAAATCTTCCTGGATTCGACTTAGAGCCAGGTAAAATACGGTGGCGTAGTGTATCTCTGATACACTATGCCGGGGCAATTGTACGTGGATCTGGCCCCCTGTTTTTAACGTACATTTTTAGACAGAGTCAATTTGGTTGTTTTGCAGGCTGGCTAGTAAGTGTAATGGGAAATCTTATATTTTGGTGTTAGAAATTTCTCTTATGTTATATTTACCTGATCTGTGCAATGGTTTTGCACAGAGCAGCCCCAATCCTCTTCCTACTTGGGCCCCCCACTGGTACTTGCTCCTCCCCTCGTCGAGTGGCCACCATAGGAAGCCACTTGCTATGGGACCACTTGAGCAGGTTTGCTCTCAAGCCGGGATGTTGTGTCTATGCAGACACGTGCCCCCTCACTGCTGACAGGTTTTGAATGACAGCAGCTCCAGCCAAACCTGTGAGAGGGGAGGAAAGCTGCTGCAGATGTGCACAGCAATAGACCGAGATCCGGCTTAGGTGAGAATTTAGAGGGCTTTGGCGGGATGCTGAGAATGCAGTAAGGTAAAATACCTTTTACCTTTACAACCACTTTAACATGGAGGTTGACCTATAGTTTAGTGTTATGCATGCTCTGTTAACCACTTAAGACCCGGACCAATACGCTGGCAAATGACCCAAGGGGTTTTTGCGATTCGGCACTGCGTCGCTTTAACAGACAATTGCGCGGTCGTGCGACGTGGCTCCCAAACAAAATTCGCGTCCTTTTTTTCCCACAAATAGAGCTTTCTTTTGGTGGTATTTGATCGCCTCTGCGATTTTTATTTTTTGCGCTATATACAAAAATAGAGCGACATTTTTGAAAAAAAATCAATATTTTTTACTTTTTGTTATAATAAAAAAACAATAAACTAAATTTTAGTCAACCATTTAGGCCAAAATTTATTTAGCCACATGTCTTTAGTAAAAAAAAAATCGCATTAAAAAAAAATTAGCTACCTAGCGGGAACAGCGACACTAATATAGCGATCAGAAAAATGATCGCTTAGTGATGCTGGCAATAGGGAGTGAAAGGGTTAACTAGGGCAGTGATCAAGGGGTTAAAACTTTATTGGGGGGGTGGGGGGGGGGCTACCCTGACACTAACACTGACTGACTGTCACACTGTCTGTCACACTGACACTAAATACAGTAATCATACATGTATGATTACTGCATTCAGTGACACTGTGACAGGGGGGAGGGGGGGGGGGCGATTGCGGGGTTAAATGTGTTTGTGTCTGTGTGTAAGTGTGCTGTTGGTGCAGACTTACTTGTAGTGTTGTGATCTCTCCTCAGCGGCGCTTGAAACAAACGCCGAGGGAGAGATCACGTCGCTTCCTCCTTCCTGTGTTTACACAGGAGGAGGAAGTGACAGGGCGGGCGGGCGCGCGCATTGGCTGGGAGCGATCCGGAGGGGGCGGGTGAAAACGGATAGCCGCCCCCACTTGTCGGATCGCTCCTGCAGCCGCGCGGACCGCCGCATGTACGGGGGGGGGGGTCCGATCGGACCCCCGATCCCCCCCCAAGGCACCAACGTATATATACGTTGATGTGCCTGTCGGTGCCATTCTGCCGACGTAAATGTACATGCGGCGGTCCTTAAGTGGTTAAAGGACAAAATAAAACGTAGTAAACGTAAAAAAAGAGGGACACACAGAGTTTCACCTCATTAACATACAATGCAGAAGCCCAGCTTCTTGATCTGGAAGTAATAATAAACACAAAAAAAATAAAATGTTATATATTGGGGCGTACCATTCAGTGTATGTGGTGGCTGCATTCATTTTTTTATGGCCATTCTCCTGTGTTTTTTTACCTGGTGATCTGGCCACTAACAGAATGGCCATAGTGCCCCCACTCTGGATGCAGGAGCATAGGGGGGCACATTTGGAAAGCAGCATTGTCAGTCTGGGGGAAGGGGGGTGTTAGATGTAATAGCAGATTTAGACACTAACTAACTTAAGCCAAATTCCAGATAACATTTTATAAGCAGTTACCGCAAATAGTTTTTTTCCCCGTTTGGGATAAAGGTTTTACATAAATGAAAAGCTGGTCATAGTAAGCACCACTGCCAGTGTTAAATGGTTTGTCTCATCCCTGTAACAGATACATCTGCAAGACAGCGTGTTCTTTTTAAAAACAACCAACGAAAATAAAAGACAGAAAACATAAGTAAAACTAATGCAGCCATCACATCTAAGAATTGATGAGCTGCAATAAAATGAATGTTTGCTTTTAGGTTTAGTACTGCTTTAAACCCTTTGCCTAGACAGGCAGTGTTTAAATGTAGTTTACAACTGATAGTGAGGCCTTCCAGTACAGTAATGTTGGCAACCATTAACTCCCTAGCCCCCTCTACAGAAGACAACTTAAATTTTATGCAAAAGTGAATGCAGCAAGTAGGGTTGTCCCGATACCACTTTTTTAGGACCGAGTACAAGTACCGATACTTTTTTCAAGTATTCGCCGATACCGAATACCGATACTTTTTTTAAATGTGTCCCCAAATGCAGCCATGTCCCCCCACATATGCAGCCATGTCCCACCTGCCATGTCCCCCACATATGCAGCCATGTCCCCCACATATGCAGCCATGTCCCCCACATATGCAGCCATGTCCCCCCAGCCATGTCCCCCACATATGCAGCCATGTCCCCCACATATGCAGCCATGTCCCCCACATATGCAGCCATGTCCCCCACATATGCAGCCATGTCCCCCACATATGCAGCCATGTCCCCCCAGCCAGGTCCCCCAACTTTATGCAGCCATGTCCCTCCAGCCATGTCCCCCACATATGCAGCCATGTTCCCCACATATGCAGCCATGTCCCCCACATATGCAGCCATGTCCCTCCAGCCATGTCCCCCACATATGCAGCCATGTCCCTCCAGCCATGTCCCCCACATATGCAGCCATTTCCCCCCATACCTAGCCGCCGCCGCAACCAAAGCCGCCGTATGGTTAAACAGCGTGCGGGGAACATCACAGTTTTCATTTGAATAGCTGTTTTCCACGCCGCGCATAGACACTCCCCCTTGCTCGGTATTGGACAGATCACGATCACCCATCCAATCCCAAACAAGGGGGAATGTCTATGCGCGGCGGGGAAAACAGCTATTCAAATGAAAGCTGTGATGTTCCCCGCACGCTGTTTAACCATGCGGTGGCGGCTTTCGTTGCGGCGACGGGGGGGGGCAAGTATTCTATTGAGGCATCGGGGGCATTTGCGGGAGTACAAGTACTCCCGCAAATACTCGGTATCGGTCCCGATACCGATACTGGTATCGGTATAGGGACAACCCTAGCAGCAAGTTTTAAGCTATGAATGAGAACATGTAACAAAAATAAAGTAGGTGTTATCCCAATTTGGGCGCAAAAGTAGAAGTACACTTTAAGAAATTAAATATGAATTGGTTTGCAAATATTTCATTACATCTCAGCTCACCTTAAGGCAGTGTTTCTCAATTCCAGTCCTCAAGTCCCCCCCAACAGGTCATGTTTTCAGGATTTCCCTCAGATGAAAAGGCTGTGGGAATTACTAAGGCAGTGAAACTGATCAAATCACCTGTGCAAAATAATGGAAATCCTGAAAACCTGACCTGTTGGGGGGGGGGGCGTGAGGACTGGAATTGAGAAACACTGCCTTAAGGTGTGCCAGCAGAAGTGGCACTGATCAGCCACATCAATCCTTTATTTTCTACTGATGGTCTGTCTGAGTCTGATGACTTCCAGTCCGTACACCCAAGTACAGGAGCCTGAATTTCTCCACTCTATACAACTATATATTATGTACAGACACATCACAAATACTAGCATCATGGCAAAACATGTTTTTTTTTCTTTTTGGTAGGACCAGAATAGAAAAGCAAGGAGACACATATAGCATTAAAACCATTCTTTGTAAAGAGGGCATGGCTACAAACAGGTTTTTAGTAGGGTTGTCCAGATACCGATACTAGTATCGGTATCGGGACCGATACCAAGTATTTGCGGGAGTACTTGTACTCGCACAAATGCTCCCGATGCCTAAATAGAATACTTTTTTTGTATTTATCAACATGTTCTGTGAAAATTCTTTGAGTTTTTTACTACTGCATGACAAGAAAATAATTGTTTTTTATGAATTTTTACTCATTTTTATTCTTTTATAATGTCTTGATTTAGAGTTCTTCATAATTCTAAAGAAAATATCCTTAGTCTGTATTGTGGTTTGAAAACTGTCACATGACATTTAAAAAAAGTATCGGTATTCGGTATCGGCGAGTACATGAAAAAAAGTATCGGTACTTGTACTCGGTCCTAAAAAAGTGGTATCGGGACAACCCTAGTTTTTAGTGTTGTCTCTTTTCCCTCACTTTCTGTCTGTCATCATGTTTTATACAAACAGGTAAGATTCCCTCTTACATGGCAAACCTTTGAACCCTTCCCCATTCTGTCCAAATTTAAAAACAAGTGGCTGAACCTGGGTAATAACATACAGAATCAAAATCAACAAAGCCATATTAATTACCTAAATCTATGTATCAAATGTATTGAGCCTGGCAGCAGCTGCTTTTTGCTTCTTTATGAGTCTGAAGAATATGGTTAGATGGGTCACAAAGCTGATGTTAGCAGGCCAACAGACACTAGGTATGATAAAGATCACGGGCCCATGCAATTTTGCAAGCTGAGTAGGAATTTCAAAATGCCACAATCTATACCCTACTGAGTACAAAATAATGCAAGAGGAAGCAAACACACAGAAAGGTATACATGTATCAAGCCATACATCTCTATCCTAGTACACTGGGTGCCATGGAGTTAGGGCTGCCACCTGTACGGGATTTACCGGGACAGTTCAGGTTTTGAATCGTGTGTCCAGGTTTCAGGCGGACTGAAACCCGGACACATTATTGAATTCAGACCAGGTTATGGCTCTCCAAGTAACTAAGATAGTCACATACAAATCTGTTGCCATCCGAGACCTGAAGTGGCCATCTGGTGGCAGGTTTGGCATCACAGGAGGGCAGGGTGATGATGTTAGGAAGAGTAATCTGGCCACACCCACCATTCACTGCAGCACGCTATGTGCACCACATTACTACTCTCCTTGTGGCACCCAAAGGTGTCCCAGACAGCTAAAGTGTTTGGGTTTGGCTTGAAGAAATAGTGGCAACCCTACATGGAGTGCTAGAATAAAGCTCCATAAAGCCTTAGTAAACTAGGTACCAAGGAGTGCTAGGATTATGGAAGGAAAATGCCAAGACATTTATTTTAGTGCTTGTGTATGCAAGCCCTTAAGCAGTATACAAACAGAGAAAATTGCATTGCCATAGAATGCCTTAGTGCAATTTATTGCAATACATAACCATAACCATTATTCTGAGTGGACAATCTAAAACAACTGGCTTATTAAGAAGACGCTTTCTATTGCAATGTTTATTGATTTTAAGGAGGGTATACATTAAAACTAAGGTTACTAGTTGTATAAGGGTTTCTAAAGAAGGGCAACATGTTAAAATAATTCCACTCAAAACTAATAATTGAGCTTTGGATGGGGGCAATTAAGAATCCTTACACAATATTACATTTACCTCCATAGCCTTAAAACAAACTTCTACTTTACCCATGCATGGCAAAAAAAAGTGGTTCCCCACTCCCTTGTTGCTCCATTCATGTGCCAGAAATAAAGAGGAAATTATACTTTACTTACCAGGCACTGGAGGTAAGGAAAGATGAGCATGTGCTGTTGTGGAGGGTGGATTTAAAGGTTAGGCTCACCTTTGGAACATGTAACATGTTCCAATTACTGCTTCCTATCTCTTCCCCTCCCTGTGACAACGGGCTGCGGATCTTCTCCCGCTACCCGCTGTCACAATTTAAAAACAGTCATTCACTCAGTTCTCTGAATGAACAAACTACAAGTACCGATGGCTACCGTGGCTGACGGCTTGTAGCTCTTAATGAACTGCGAAGTTCATTGAGTTATCTTTCGAAAGTACAGGCAGACAGTGTACTGTGAGTCTGCAGTATCCTAACATTGTACCCACAATCAGTGCAATGCTTTACAGTTTACAATCACTTTTTTTTACTTGCAAAAAGATGTGTATTTACTATTATTTTTTATATAAAAGGTGAACTAAACCTTTAAAGCAGGGGTCTCCAAACTTCTAAAACAAAGGGCCAGTTTACTACTCTTCAAACTTCAGGGGGGCAGACTATGGCCAGTGGGAGTAGAAAATGCCCTGGCACTGGTGAAGGGAAACAATGCTAAAGGCTTGGTGGTAAGTGGGATAAAAAAAATTACATTTGTGTCAGTGTGACCCATCTCTGGTGTTACTGGGGTGAATAGTGTTTCATGTCAGTGAAAGAAATAGCGCCCCAAGGGCCGGATAAAGACAAGCAAAGGACCACAGTCTGGAGACCCCTACTTTAGGCTGGGTTTACACCTATGCAAATTGGATGCGTGTTTCTCCTCATCCAATTCTCATGACATGAGATTGTGACCAGCTCTCTATGGAAGCGGTTCACATATCTCCGTTGCGGCTGCGGAGCAGCGTGCAAAGATACACTGTGTATCTTTGGCTCTGTTTCAGGGCTGAATTCATGAAACAATGGAGTCCTGATTTATCCCTGAAACAGAGAACAGGGATGCACCAGACCCCTGCTTTGAGCCACGTCTTAGGTGTGAATCCAGCCTTAAAGTATAATTATAAGCAAAACTTTTTATCATTTTGGATAGAGTAATGGTTACCTTCACTTCCTGTCACATAGCCAAAACAGGAAGTGAGGGGAAATCTCTGCGAATAACGGAATCTCTTGGGGACCCGCAGAGGGTCCCTATTGGAAGATTTACCCTATTACTTTACTGGGGACAGCCCAAAATGTGTGATTTTCTTTTACTTTCACTAATAATGGTAAACATGACAAACAGAGAGGGTGGGGATCACAGACAGCAACAAAAGCTGACTGGTGTTAAAATTCATCTACCCTCTATCCAAAAGCTTTGCCTTCAGATATAGCATAACCCTGGTATTTTTGAAAACAGCGGGCGGTCTGCTTTCAGATAAAAGTGGTTTCCACAAGATCACTTATCGGTGAAAACCTCCCTCCCACTGCATCTAGGTCATCTCCGTCGCCTACCGGAGCCGTCGGTAGCAGCGTGGACGATCCATTCCCCTTAGGCCCTGTACACACGATCAGACATGTCTGATGAGACTTGTCCGACGGATCGTTTTCATCAGACATCTCTGAACTTGTCTGATGTGCGTACACACCATCGGACCAAAATCCGATCAGACCAGAGCGTGGTGACGTAGAACACGACGTGATGAAAAAACGAAGTTCAATGATTCCAAGCATGCGTCGACTTGATTCTGAGCATGCGCAGGTTTTTGGTCCGATGCTTTTGTGTACTAACCATCGAACCTGTCCGACGGACAGGTTCCATCAGACAGGTTTTAAAGCATGTCCGACGGACAACGGTCCGATAGGCCGTACACACGATCGAACATGTCCGATGAAACTGGTCTGCAGACCAGTTTCATCGGACATGTTCGATTGTGTGTACGCGGCCTAAGGCCTCGTACACACGAGTAAATCTGTCTGCTGGAAACGGTCTGCTAGACTGTTTCAGCAGACAGATTCGATCGTGTGTACGGGCAAACAGACGGATTTGGCCACCCGACAGATTTCAAAGCATGCTTTGAAATCTGTCGGCTGGGAACCCGTCCGCCCGACATGTCTGCTGGTTAGTATGCTAACCAGCAGACATGTCTTCTCGCACACGCGCCAAATGATTTCGACACATGCGCGGAAGTGTTTTACTTCCAGGTGCGGTGACGTGGCGGCGTCAACGTCACCGCGCTGTCTGCTGGCGGGGATTTTGGTTTGCTCGTGTGTACACGCGAGCAAACCAAAATCCAAGCAGACAGATCTGTTCAAATCGGTCGGTCCGACCGATTTGAACAGATTGCCTCGTGTGTACGAGGCCTTAGAGGCATGCAGTTGAGTGAGGGAATGATGGCCCCCACTCCACTCTATACCACTGGATGACTGAAGCAAAGTCAAACATCACACGCTCAATGATCTTAAAGGGGAAAAAAATTATTGAAGAGATACTTTTTTTTTTACTGCTTGTTTTTTACTTTTTGACCCCAGATCTTATGATAAAGAGGTCCTTTCATGTTTTGTTCTACTACAAGAGATGTTTACATTCCTTGTAATAGGAATTAAAGTGATCCAAACATTTTTTTAAGGGGACAGTGTAAAAATAAAAATAAGACCTTTTTTTTTTTTTTTTTTTAACTGCTTGCTGACCTCCTGCTGCAGAATGGCACGACTGCGCAAAGCAATGTTCAGCTACGTTGCTTTGAATTTGCCGTTGTGTGGGAGCACGCCCCTGCCGCAAACTCCGTGACTGCGCATGCGGACTCAATGTCCGCTGGAGTCCCACGATCGTGTCACAGAGCTGCAGAACAGGGAGATGCCTGTGTAAACAAGGCATTTCCTGTTCTGCCTTGTGACAGGACACTGCTCCCTATCATCGGGAGAAGTGATCAATGTTGTGTCACTGGTAGCACAGCCCCCACAGTTAGACTCACTCCCTAGGACACACTTAACCCCTTCCTCGCCCCCTAGTGGTTAAACCCTTCCCTGCCAGTGTAATTTACAGTAATTATGGCCTTTTTATAGCACTGATCGCTATATAAATGACAATAGTCCCAAAATTGGTTCAAAAGTGTCCGAGTGTCCACCATAATGTTGCAGTCATGATAAAAATCCCAGATCACCACCATTACTAGTAAAAAAAAAATATTACAAAAAAATGCTATAAATCTATCCTCTATTTTGTAGACGCTATAACTTTTGCGCAAACCAATCAATATACGATTATTGCGTTTTTATTTGTTACCCAAAATATGTAGAAGAATACATATTGGCCTAAACTGAGAAAGTTTATATATATATACATACGGAATTTCGATTGGCTGCCGAATGTTTTGCAAACAATAAGTTTTGATTGGCCGTCGTTACTGGACGTGCGTGACTACGCTCATGACGCCATACGGCGTGTCTACGTTGTGTCTGACGCGCCGCCGTAAAATTTCGATACGACATTTCCGATTGGCCGTCGAATTTTTGTTTTCGATACGGGAATTTCGATTGGCTGCCGAATGTCTGCAAACTATAGGCTCTGATTGGCTGAGATTAGTGGAGGTGTACTATTAAGTTCATGGCGTCGCATGTGCAGCTACACTCTCCGTTGAAGTCATTTACTGACGAAACTAGTCAGAGTGATAGCTGCATGCTACGCCTGGTATGTTATGTTATCCACGCCACACTGCAGGAACCAGGAAGAGTTGCTCTGCTGGGAAACCTTTCGGTGATCGCGTTGAGGACGCCTGACTGGTGATGTGATACATACATTGTCCATTGTTAATGTTTTTCTTGTACGTAGGACTTGTTTGGGATATTTGCTGGAAAGGGGCTTTTTAATAAATTGAGTTACACTATATTTGTTTCCTCTGTTTGTTTCAATATCCCACCTTTATGAGGTTAACTCCATGCAAGTGATCCCCAGTGGATGGAAATTCGATCAGTGACCGATTATATATGAAGTGCCTGATATTATTGTCTGTTTGGTGAGTTTGAACCCCTGCGGGGACTTTGATTCCTACACGTGGTGGATTAAGAGTGGGCAGGCTGGTGCACGCTTCCTCCTTCTGTATCTGTCACTATTTTTGGGATAAACACACAGACTTTGACTATATCAAGATTTCCCATCCATTTTTGCCTACTTTACGGTGGAGTTGGACACTTATATCCATACTTAGCGCTGTTTTGCATTTTTCTCTTAAATGTTTTATTTTGGACTTTGAATGCTATTTTGTTATTTATGATACACCATTTTAACAGCTGCTGTTTATATACACCTATATATGTCAATTTGGAGATATCTAGTGTGTTTCATATATAATTTTATTTTTATTTTTCCTTTTTTTAAAGTTTTTGTCTGTTGGGCACTGAGGAGTGTATTATAGGCCTTGTAAATACACTGTTTTGCTATTTATTTGTTGTTTTCTTAGCAGCCATGGACGCTTTACAATTTTTGGAAAATAGAAATATTGACATTAGCAATGTATTTTCGTTTAATGAACATAGTACTGCACAAGTGAATTATAACGTTACAATGTCGGCACTAGGTAACGCCCTGGAAAAACAGGTGCGTACCTGGTGGGACATTCTCACTTTAGAACAATACTCTAAGGATCAAATTATCGTTAGAAGTTTACGCTGGGATGTTGTACCCCAGGATGGTCTGGATGACCCTAAGTCACAGGCTGAATGGTACGACTTCTTTAACACCATGGGTTTTAAGTTGCAGGATTTAGTCCTGGAGCGAAAACGTAGGAAAATGACCATACTAGAAACTAAAATTAATGAGCTTAAAATCAAATTAGACCCTATCAAAGAGTCACAACAAATCATAGATTTTAATATCAGAATTAAGAAAAAACTTGAAAAAGTGGATAAAGACACACAGAAGAAAAAAACCAAAAAATATCATCGTGATATGCTAGATTTTCAGTCAAAAAATGTATATTTATGGCAACAGGGTACATCACCTTCTAATAGGGAGCCAAATGTGGACAATAGGAGTGAAAATTTGCCAAGTCAGATTCCCAACACCCCTATACCAAATTCTAATGTGGGGAGAAATGACTATCCCTTATCTCGAGCCCCTAGGGGTCAATCGACACCAGTGAGAGCTGCTGGCCGTGGAGGGAATAATTATGGCACTAATCGCCATCCTTCATATCCGGATATTCAACATCAGATACCTGTACATAACAGGTTTGAACCATTATATAACGACCCAAGAGGTTCTCACCAAACCCCACGTCCTTTTTTAGGTCGGGGGAGGGGCGGTCAGAAACGCGGTCGGGGACAACCACAATGGAGAGGCAAGCCGCCTCAACACGCCCAAACCCAAAACCAGAGGGATCCCACTTGGAGGGAACAGCAATACTGGGAGAGGGAACAGGTTCCCCTGTCAAGTCAAAGGAGAAACGACCCAGAGGCTGTCGTGGAGGACGAAAGGTCCAGAAAAAGAAGAAGGGCCCCGGAATAACGGGTATTTTTAATTTAAGTAATGTGATTTTGAACCATAAGGAAACAAATATTTTACATCTAGGTCTAAAGTGTGGTCTCAGAAGACCGGTGAATAAATTCAATGTTTTCATCGATGTACATAAGTACATACGAAAAATAAATATGAAAAAATATTATTTGAATAAGAATTCACAAACCACTATGAGCAATTCCGCAGTGGCAATTGATAGCGGGTTACGTAATAAATCTCTATTTAACCCCTTGAATAAAGCCAACCATCAGGTTGAGACTTTTAAAAATTTGGTTATACGAGACCTAGAATCTATTGTCCCTAAGAAAAAGGTAAATCCACAAAATATTATGGATGGCATAACCTCCCTAGAAAAAAGGAAAGATGTGATTATCCGACCTGCGGATAAAGGTGGAGGGGTGGTGATCCTCAACAAAGATTTTTACTTGGATCAGCTCAATGTCATGCTGAGCGATACAAGTACCTACACTAAACTGGATAGGGATCCTTCCTCTCAATATGAGAAGGATCTAAAAGTTCTGGTGGAGATGGGCTTTAAGAGAGGTGTTCTTACAAGCCGTGAGAAAAAATATCTGATTCCGAGCAGTAATAGAACACCAACCATCTATACCCTCCCAAAGATCCACAAAGACCAGGTTAATCCGCCTGGTAGGCCCATAGTTAATGGGATTGGGTCGATCACTTCTCGTCTTGGTGAATACCTTGATATCTTTTTACAGAAAAGTGTGGTTGAGACAAGGGCATATCTGAAAGACACAAAAAGTCTGCTTCAATTGCTACAAACGATTGACCTTACAGGGAAAGATGACATCTATTTAGTTACAGCAGATGTATCATCACTGTATACTATTATACAGCATGACGATGCTCTTTTAGCGCTTAATTGGGCTTTGTGTAAACGAACCGATATACCCCATGATCAGAAAATCTTTATCCGTAACGCCTTAGATTTTTGTTTAAATCACAATTATTTTTGGTTTGATGGCGTCTACTACTCCCAAAGTACTGGTGTCGCCATGGGCGCTAAATTTGCGCCTAGTATCGCGAACCTTTATATGGGAGAGTGGGAGGATAAAATAATTTTCTCTAAAGATCGGCCTCAACTATTATTTTACAAACGATATATTGATGATTTGTTTTTTGTCTGGGAGGGGTTGGTAGACACTCTACAACTATTTTTGGAAGAACTCAATCAGAGTACTGACAGTATTAGATTGACAAGTGAATTTAATGCCACTCAGATTCACTTTTTAGATGTGGATATATTCAGAATGGGGAATAGACTATGTACAAAAGTCTTTTTTAAACCAACTGATTCAAATAGTTATCTACCTACCTGTAGTGGTCACCATCCAACGTGGCTTAAAAATATTCCTAAAGGACAACTAACTAGGGTAAAAAGAAATTGCTCGGAACCAGAGGATTTCCTGATACAAGCCCAGATTATTAAAAATAAATTTATGGACAAAGGATATCGTGATGAGACCCTGGACACAATCATTACAGAATTAGCACAAGCTCCGAGGGAAGACTTTCTAGCTATCACAGGAGGTAAAGAAAGAGATGAAAAACGAGAGTGGAATTTTTGCTCAGATTTCCACTCTCAATATAAAGAGGTTGAGAATATCCTCCATACACATTGGCATATTCTGTTGATGGACAAAACACTGGCTCCGGTATTACCATCTAAACCAGGCTTTATTTATCGGAAGGCCTCTAGCTTTGCGGATAGAATAGTCTGCAAAGTACTCAATCCTCCTTCTCGCCCAGCTACTTTTTGGGACAAGGATGGTTTTTTTGCGTGTAAGAAGTGCCGAGCCTGTAAGGAAGCTTCCCGCCCGGTAAAAGGAGTGGAAAAGTTCACTTCTACATCAAACCAACAGGAATTCTATGTAAATGATTTTATCACATGCAATACTGATTATGTTGTGTATGCCCTCCAATGCCCATGTGGTTTAATTTACATAGGTCGCACAAAGCGACAATTAAAGATCAGAATCGCTGAACATGTAGTTAATATCATTAACGGATTCAAGGACCACAATGTGTCGTTGCATTTTAAACTTTTTCACAACAAAAACCCTGCGTTTTTAAAATTCTGGGGTATTGACCACCTTAAACCAACATGGAGGGGTTCTAATTTGGTACGTGATCTCTCTAAAAGAGAAACCCAATGGATTTTTTCTGTAGATACTTTAGCCCCTAGAGGCTTGAACGTAGATCTAGATATTAATTGCTTCATTAGCGACTTTTAGAGTGAATTTATTTTAGCGACTTTAAGAGTGCATTTATTTTGAATTCATCTACATTGAGGAAGTATCTACTAATAGCACGTTTTAGATCTGTATTAAGAATCATTGCTTTAAGTAGGATATTACCAGATCCTTAAGAATTATGTTTAAAGTATTGGTCATTTTTTTAATAAGCAATTTTTAAGCACGTTTTGCATATATGACTGGCACCAATATGCCTGGTAATTGGGGTGTCTAATACAAATATATTTGATATAATGTATATTGCAAAACTGTACATTCTGGAATTTTAAATATTGTTTTTAGGCGTGTTTTGTCTAAACTATTTTTTGTAAATTATGTTTGCTTAATTTTTAATATGCTTTGTTCATGGTTTTGTTATTGGGTTTTAGCCTTTACAACTATACAAATGCACATTCATCCAAAAAGGATGAGTTGTGAGACAATCTAGTATTGTGTGTGGACTAGGATAGAGTGTCCGGTCTATTAATAAGAAAGAGCGCATTTTTGCTGTGCTTCTTCTTGTGTATAGAAATCTCCCTAAACTCGCCATATTGAAGCCCAGGAGTTAATATAGTGGAAGCACTGAGGACCGTGACGTGCACCGTTAGGAACGCCCCCGTGCTTGCATTCCTCCTGATCTGTTGTCGAAAAATTATAATAAGACAATTTCGATTGGCCGTCGAATATCTGTTGTTGATTGGATCACATACGGAATTTCGATTGGCTGCCGAATGTTTTGCAAACAATAAGTTTTGATTGGCCGTCGTTACTGGACGTGCGTGACTACGCTCATGACGCCATACGGCGTGTCTACGTTGTGTCTGACGCGCCGCCGTAAAATTTCGATACGACATTTCCGATTGGCCGTCGAATTTTTGTTTTCGATACGGGAATTTCGATTGGCTGCCGAATGTCTGCAAACTATAGGCTCTGATTGGCTGAGATTAGTGGAGGTGTACTATTAAGTTCATGGCGTCGCATGTGCAGCTACACTCTCCGTTGAAGTCATTTACTGACGAAACTAGTCAGAGTGATAGCTGCATGCTACGCCTGGTATGTTATGTTATCCACGCCACACTGCAGGAACCAGGAAGAGTTGCTCTGCTGGGAAACCTTTCGGTGATCGCGTTGAGGACGCCTGACTGGTGATGTGATACATACATTGTCCATTGTTAATGTTTTTCTTGTACGTAGGACTTGTTTGGGATATTTGCTGGAAAGGGGCTTTTTAATAAATTGAGTTACACTATATTTGTTTCCTCTGTTTGTTTCAATATCCCACCTTTATGAGGTTAACTCCATGCAAGTGATCCCCAGTGGATGGAAATTCGATCAGTGACCGATTATATATGAAGTGCCTGATATTATTGTCTGTTTGGTGAGTTTGAACCCCTGCGGGGACTTTGATTCCTACACGTGGTGGATTAAGAGTGGGCAGGCTGGTGCACGCTTCCTCCTTCTGTATCTGTCACTATTTTTGGGATAAACACACAGACTTTGACTATATCAAGATTTCCCATCCATTTTTGCCTACTTTACGGTGGAGTTGGACACTTATATCCATACTTAGCGCTGTTTTGCATTTTTCTCTTAAATGTTTTATTTTGGACTTTGAATGCTATTTTGTTATTTATGATACACCATTTTAACAGCTGCTGTTTATATACACCTATATATGTCAATTTGGAGATATCTAGTGTGTTTCATATATAATTTTATTTTTATTTTTCCTTTTTTTAAAGTTTTTGTCTGTTGGGCGCTGAGGAGTGTATTATAGGCCTTGTAAATACACTGTTTTGCTATATATATATATATATTTGGGGGGGTTTATGATTTGTTTTTTTCTTGTTTATAGCGCAAAAAAAACAAAAAAAACAGGAGGTGATCAAACACCACCAAACGTAAGCTCTATTTGTGGGAAAAAAGGAAGTACATTTTGTTTGGGAGCGCGCAATTGTCAGTTAAAGCGACGCAGTGCCGAATCGCAAAAAATGGCCCAGTGGTTAAAGCTCCCTGTCCCGCTGTGCTTGTGCGCAGAAGTGAATGCATACTTGTCATGTCCGCATATGTAAGTGGTGTTTCCAACCACACATGTGAGATATCCCTGTGATCGTTAGCGAGAGAGAGCAATAATTCTAGTAAAAGACCTACTCTGTAACTCAAAACTGGTAACCTGTAGTTAGGTTCTAAGTACTGTAGTTTTATAGCAAAAAAATTAAAAATGTAACTTGTAAACATCAAGTATAAAAAATAGGCCGGGCCTAAAGTAAGGTACCCAACATGGAAAAATACAGTGCATCCAGAAAGTATTCACTTTTTCCACAATTTATAATAGCCTTTTTCCAAAATGGATTAAAATCATTATATTCCTCAAAATTCTAAAAACAATACCCTATAATGATAACGTTGAAGTCGTTTTTTTTTATATCTTTGCGAATTTATTCTAAATGAAAAAACTCACATGTACATAAGTATTCACAACCTTTGCTTAACCACTTCAGGCCCGCGCTACCGTCGGATGACGGCAACAGCGCGGGCCTGAATATCCAACATACCGTCATTTGACGGCATGTCATTCTAGCGTTCCCAGCGCGCGCTGTAGAGCGTGCTGCGGGGAAGCCTGTGTTGTCCGGGTCCCTTGGACACGGCCAATCACAGCAAACGGCCAATCAGAGTGGCCGTTTGCGATGCGATCTGTGGGCGAATGAGAGATGATCTCTCATAGATCATCTCTCATTGCCGTTTTACAGAGACAGCGTCCTGTCTCTGGAGGAGCCCGATCTGTGTTCCTTCCTACATAGGGACACAGATCGGTCACCCCCCCCTCCCCCCACAGTTAGAACACACCTAGCATACACATTTAACCCCTTCCTCACCCCCTAGTGTTAACCCCTTCAATGCCAGTCACATTTATACTGTAATTAGTGCATATTTATAGCACTGATCGCAGTATAAATGTGAATGGCGCCAAAAATGTATCAAAAGTGTCCGATGTGTCCGCCATAACGTCGCAGTACCAATAAAAATCGCAGATCGCCGCCATTTCTAGTAAAAAAAAAATAATAAAAAATAATAATTCTCTCCCCTATTTTGTAAGCGCTATAACTTTTGCGCAAACCAGTTGCTTATTGCGATATTTTTTTTTTACCAAAAATATGTAGAAGAATACGTATCGCCCTAAGCTGAGAAAAAAAAGTGTTTTTTTTTTTAATTGGGATATTTATTATAGCAACAAGTAAAAAATATTGTATTTTTCTTCAAAATTGTTGCTCTTTTTTGTTTATAGCGCAAAAAATAAAAATCGCACAGGTGATCAATTACCACCAAAAGAAAGCTCTACTTGTGGGGAAAAAAAGACGTAAATTTTGTTTGGGAGCCACGTCGCACGACCGCGCAATTGTGAGTTAAAGCGACGCAGTGCCGGAAGCTGAAATTTTACCTGGGCAGGAGGGGGGTGTAAGTGCCCAGTATGCAAGTGGTTAATACATTAATACTTCGGATTGCGAGTAACGTGGTTTACGAGCACTTTGCAGTGTGAGCTATTATTTTTTTAAATCCTGACTCAGTTGGTGAGCATTTTCTTGCAAGACGACCAGGATTCAAGCCACTGGGGTGTGCAGTACTGCATTTGGCCAGAGGTGTGGGGGCGCCTGTGACACTCCGTTTCCGAGAGTCTCTTAGCCTCTCTGAGTGCCTCCCCACCTCTGGTCACATGCTGTACTGCATACAAGACAGTCACTGTGGAATGGGGAAACTTGCTATGATGTACAAGTGCTTTGGATTACAAGCATTTTTCTGGAATGAAGTATGATCATAATCCAAGGTACCACTGTACTTTGTTGAAGCACCTTTGACACCAATTACAGCCTCTTTTTGAGTGGGATGGTACAAGCTTGGCACACCTCTTTGGGCAGTTTCTCCCATTGTTCTTTGCAAACCTCTCAAGCGCCACCAGGTTGGATGAAGAGTGTCGGTGCACATCGATTTTCAGATCTCTCCAGAGATGTTCAATTAGGTTAAAGTCTTAGCTCTGGCTGGGCCACTTAAGGACATTCACAGTGTTGTCCCATATCCACTCCTTTGTTCTCTTGGCTGTGTGCTTAGGGTCGTTGTCCTGTTGGAAGATGCACCTTCTCCCCAGGCTGAGGTCCAGAGGGCTCTGGAGCAGGTTTTCATCAAGGCTGTCCCTATACATTGCTGCATTCATCTTTCCCTCGATCCTGACTAGTCTCCCTGTTCCTGCCACTGAAAAACATCCCCACAGCATGATGCTGGCACCCCCTTGCTTCACTGTAGGGATGGTATTGGCCAGGTGATGAGCGGTGCCTGGTTTCCTACAGACATGATATTTGCTATTTAGGCCAAAGTGTTCAATCGTTGTTTCATCAGACCAGAGAATTTGGTTTTCTCATGGTCTGAGAATTTCAGGTGTCTTTAGGTGTCTAGTGGCCACTCTACCATACAGGCCTGATTAGTGGAGTGCTACAGAGATAGTTGTTCTTTTGGAAGGTTCTCCTCTCTCCACAGAGAAACTCTGGAGCTCAGTCAGTGATCATCGGTTCTTGGTCACCTCCCTGACTAAGGCCCTTCTCCCCTGATCACTCAAGTTTGGCCTGGTGGTTCGAAACGTTTTCCATTTACAGAGGATGGAGGCCATTGTGCTCACTTTCAATGCTCCAGAATTTTTTCTGTACCCTTTTCTAGATCTGTGCCTCGATACAATACTGTCTTAGAGGTCTACATACAATTCCTTGTACTTCATGGCTTGGTTTGTGCTCTGACATGCACTGTCAACCATGGGACCTTATATAGATTGGTGTGTGCCTTTCCAAATCATGTCCAATCAACTAAATTCACCACAGGTGGACTCCAATCAAGTTGTAGAAACATCCTTGGCTGGGTTCACACTGGTAAGACAAATGTTTTGAGATTGGGAGCTCATGTTGCATGACATGTGAAAATCAATGGATCCCTATGAGAGCCATCTTAACTGGTCTGACACAAGTCGGTCCGACTTTGAAAAAGGTTCCTGCACTACTTTGGTCCTACTTCAGCCCATTGAATATCATTGAAGTCGGATCAAAGTAGGATCTTTGTCCTAACCATCCGACTTGTGACATCCAACATGGTGATTACAGCAGCAGAAAAGGGAATCTATGTCATACTGGGATTGTTTTGATTGGTCAAAGGACAAGTTGCACTAGCACAAAGTCGGATCAAAGTAGTATCCTGTTCATTTAAGTTGGATGGATGTAGGACCGAAGTAGACTGATGTCGCAGAGCAAAGTAGGATGACAGTCGTATGACTGTCAAGTAGTATCATTGTGAACCCAGCCTCAAGAATGATCAGTGGAAATAGGATGCACCTGAGCTCTATTTTGAGTGTCACGGCAAAGGCTGTGAATACTTATGTACATGTGGTTTTTTTTTCATATATTTGCAAAGATTTCAAACAAACTTTATTGACATTGTCATTATGGGGCATTGTTTGTAGAATTTTGAGAAAAATTATGAATTTATACCATTTTGGAATAAGGCTGTACCATAAAATGTGGAAAAAGTGAGGCGCTGTGAATACTTTATGGATGCACTGTAACTGGTTTGTTCATTGGTCATTTACCATGGTTCGGATCCATTTCATTTAGCAGGCGAGCAGACCCACTGCTGAATCGGAGCCTCAACAGGACGAGTGTCCGTTTTGCAAGATTTGTCCCCATTTAATTTGTGTCTGCAGTCCTTTTACTTTTTTTCTCCCAGTTGTGAATGGATTCAAGCCTCATTACATCCACCAGCCCATAGAGCTGCATGGATCTTTCGATAAGGTCCATCTGAAAACTGATAGTCCTCGTACACACGACCGAGGAACTCGTCGTAAATGAAACATCGTTTTCCTCGACGAGTTCCTTGTTAGGCTTGTCGAGAAAATTGACAAGCTTTCTTTGCGTGCCACAGTCAAGACCAAATCTCCTCGTTCTCAAACGCGGTTACATACAACACATACGACGGCTGGGGAAGTTTGATTCCACTGGCACAACCCTTGGGGCTGTTTTTGCTAATCTCATGTTACTGCGTGTTAAGTAAAAGTTTGGTAAGAGACGATTTGCACTTTTCAGTCTGTTACAGTGTGACAAATGTGCTATCTCCATTACAAACGCTACTTTTACCGAAGGTGCGCTCCCGTCTCATACTTTATTCTGAGCATGTGCGGGTTTCTAAGCATACAGACGAACGTGTTTCTTGTCGAAAACCAGCCCGACGAGGAAATTGAGACTCCCGATGAGGAAAAAGAGAACTTGTTCTTTTTTTCTCATCGCGTTCCACGGCAGTTTTCTCGATGAAAAGCATACACACAACCGTTTTCCTCGGCAAAAAAGCTCTGCCACCAAGTTTCTTGATGGATTCTGTCAAGGAAAACGGTCGTGTGTACGAGGCCATAGGTAGACCTGATCAGAAAGACCTGATCTGTAAAATCTAAAAGTAAAGATGAACTCTGTTCAGTTTAACCTCTTGTTCATCCCAGCCAGCCTTTGCTGGCATTGCCTATGCCTGACAGCAAGATTCTCTTTAATAGGAAATCCTCACCTATACAAGGGATGAACTAAACAATATTTTCCTTTTTTTTTTTTTTTTTGACAGGTGAGAATAAAATGTTTATATTTAGAACTTCCAGCCAGCAGGTGGATCTCATTTTTCACTTGTTTACCAGGCTAACTTCAACTGCTTTGCTAAAAAGGTAAAATAAAGCATTTGTACAAAACTTAAAATCTGAAGCACAGATTACGCACACATTATACTGATGGCAGGCATGACTCTTCCTTTTTGTGTTGTACATAGTTTCAACTAATGACAGTCTGTATGAAAAGGAGAAATCTACTGCTTTGCACTCTCCTTAGAAAACGCCTATGCTCTTCTCACCCTGTATATATTTATTTGTAGGAGAAAATATCTGTTTAAAACATATAAATGTAAAAAAAAAAAAAACAGAGCCACTGCAACACACAAAAATTGGGGTTGATTTACTAAAACCAAATAGGCTTTTCACTTTGCAGGGGAACTTCCATTTAGTTCAGTGAATGAGGTGCAGTCCTGCTGACTTACATCATATCTACTCAAACTAAAATACTTTTCTTTCTTATTTTTCTTGCACATTATTAGGCATTCTTGGCAAAGTAAAATTTCACAAAGCTAGCAGAACATTTTACTTGAAAAAATAATAATTCCAAAATTAGAAAATTGAATAGCCTATTTATTTTTAGTGAATCAACCCCATTGAGTCTTTATCAGCTTTTTGGCCATGCATTATAGCTCTTACTCTTATGCCACATGCCTTTTCTCAGTGGATGTGTTTTTTATTTTATGTTATTTTATATGCTATTGTCCTTTTATTGTTCTACATCAACTTTTTTTTATATACTAATTGCTGTTTCAAGACCAGGGTTTAGTCCTTACATTGGTGGAACATTTGGTGTTTAGAGATCAACTGCTTTCTGCCCTGTGTACATATATAAATGTCCTAGGCGGCAATCGGTTATACAAGGATCGCAGTTGCTGATCTCTCCATCACCATAATAAGCAGTTGCATCAGTTATCCACAGAGGAGTTGAAGGAACATCCATTCCCCAGTCTCCTGTGTAGTGAATGAAGGATTTAGTTTAGATTTGTCTTCCCCTGGCCATTACAGCCAGGAAATCAGATGGTTAAACAGATCTGTTTGACCTATATGGACCTAACTGTATATGTAAATGGTGATTGCACCACACAGACACTTATATCAGAGTGAGGGCACTAATTCTAGCGCCATAGTTCATGTTTGACAATAAAATTATAAACTGTAAAGGCTTTTAAATTGTTGCCTATTGACAATTTTAGGTACCATAGTTTCCCAGGGGAGAAAAATTTTAAATCTTTAGATATTTGGTATCTATTTTCCCACGCAGCATTATATTATATTAAAAAAAAAACATTGTAATATACAGCATTGTGTTTGCACTAGAATTCATTCAAATGTATTTTTCCTGAAAATTTGTGTTTGATAAACGGCTGAGCAACTATCATGTGACATAAAAACAGCCACCATTTTCTTCTCCAGGGCCTCTGCTTTGAGAAAATATATGGTTTGGGGTTGTAATTTCCTAGTAAAAAGTACTGATTTTAACATGTATGTGAAAAATGGTAGGCAAGCAGTTAAATTATTGGATATGTGTGCCAAATGTGTTTATGTTTTAGAAATTAACTGCTTGATCTTTGATCATTTTTTATCCTAAATAAAGTTGTAATATTATATCATTGGGTGTCATGAGGGTTTTTCCTGTATGGTGTTATTGCTCTTAAATTCTCCTAGCTTTGCTAGTGCAGTTCTAATTGGTAAAATCCACATTTAAACAATCATTCAGGTGTTAAGATTCTAATTTTAAGAAAAGAATGTAAGCATGAAATGTGTTTTTGCTTTACTCATTATAAACCAGGCTGTACACAGGGAGTGGATTAGACAGGAGGAAACTGAGGTAGGTGTTCACATCTGGGTTACAGAGGTAGGAGTAATTTAATCTGCAATGCCCCCTAGTAACTGTGCTCTAAATGAGTTTTGAGTGGTATTCTGATATAATTTTAATCCTTCATAAAATGTGGAATAATGATACATTGTATGGATTATGCTTTCACAAACTCAAAGTGCTCTAGGAGTGCCTCCATCAGCCTTCATTACCAGAGGAGGCCCCCAGTGCATAGCGGTTTATACATATGTAGAATTTATGAAATTAAATAACATAAAGACACTTAAAATACAAAAATTTGTAGATACATATAAATATACACATTCACATGTTGCTAAAGGTCATTTGATTTTAGGTTCTACATAAAATTGGCATCCATCTCGAACACTATATGAATGTAAAGCTCGCGTGCTGAATTTCATCTCTTCAGGTCCAAATGGAGCTTCATGGTCCAGGTAGTAGACTCGCATATTGTTTGTGGACAACTGTACTAAAGTTTTAAGTTGCTTTTTAAATTCAGCAACGGTTTGATCAAGGCGAACACTTATTGTTTGAACTTTTTCTTCATAGTGAATATCAACACTGGCTTGGTTCTGTGGTCGGAGATCTACCTCTGCAAGTGGCTCCAACTTACCATACTTTGTTACCAATTCTTGATACCTAAGATAATACAAAAAAAAATTGTTAGCCCTAATTTATCATGAGATGCCACTTTATATTCCAATATTTTATTATTGCTCAAATATAGACATTATAACATGATCACATATACAACACTGAATACAGCTGAACTGTATTAGTTGGACAGATTTTTCATTATCAGACTGTGTGTATGGCACACAAAACCTATATTAAGGATGTAAACAATTTGGCTCAAGATTTCCAAAATTGTTAAGAAAAAAATATAATACAAAATTTAACATACATCATAAGTCTTAATTTAACTTCAGCTGGTAATAAGGCACCAACAGTTTTCACACTCAAGTTATAGCATACCCCTTTATCATTTCCCTTCTTTTTTAAGTAAAACAAGGAGAGGGGCGCCTCTGAGTATGTTTTAAAAAAACATTTATTAAACAAGAATATCCACTCACATGAAGAAATGCAGAGTTGAGTTCAGAATCCGTAACTGGGCTGAAGAGATAATATTGGACTGGAAGTCACAGCAGGTCCGTTTTGGCTGGCACCACATCAGATCCTTGACAGGAAGGGGTGGGATGACTGAGAACAGCAGAGTCACTTTCAGGGGCCCAGGTTTGGCATACCACAGTCAGGCGGGATAAGGAGTGGTCCATCTGGCAAGGGTATGGGTTCCAAGAGGTCTGGTGAGGGAGGGGGGACGTCATAGCTAATGGCTGGCCACGTTATGGCTGGCAAAAGGCGTCCGGCCTCCGCAACAGATGGAGAAACACGGCCGTGTGATCAAAGGCCAGAACGAGGCTTAAAGTGGAAGATGATTAAAGTGGAAGTAAACCCTTCTATCATTTTCAGCCAAGGAAGCTGCCATCTTGGCCTATGTTCAATCTTCAACTGACGTGGTGCTGCACATGTGATCAGTTATGACACCAGCCATTGGATGGTTTGACAGTTTGGTTGAGAGCACAACCAATGTGACAGTTGGCGATCCCGGCATGCCGGAAATTTTACTGCTTTTTGAAACTGTTAAATCGATGGGTTTACTTCTGCTTTAAGAAAGGAGCGTGGCTATTCTTCCACCAATAGCAAGCCAGCTCTGAAATGCGTTGCACATCTGTAACATCACAGCCCAGCGCCGTACTCTGTGCTCGATGCTCAAAACTCGTTCTGGCCTCTGATCACACGGCTGTGTTTCTCCATCTATTGCGGAAGCCGGACGCCTTTTGCCAACCACAATGTGGCCAGCCATTGGCTCTGACGTACCCCCTCCCTCACCAGACCTCTTGGAACCCATATCAATGCCATATGGAGCACTCCTGATCCCACCTGACTGCGGTATGCCAAACCATCTCATCTCTTCAGTCCAGTTACGGATTCTAAACTCAACTCTGCATTCCTTCATGTGAGTGGATATTGTTGATTATTAAATGTTTTTTTGATACATACTCAGAGGCGCCCCTCTCCTTGTTTTATTTTAGCTTACTGGAACCTGCTTCTGCTCTTCTCGGTGGCTACCCTGACCAACCCATTGATTTATATGAACACAAGTCCTTATGCATATCTTTTATCCCTGTCCTCAGACTATTTGGTACTATACTGAACTATATTATTGAGGTACCTGTGCATTGCGCCCTTTTACTTGTTTTACTTATTTTTGAAGTGGAAGCTATGAAGCCCCCGAACTTTATAGGCCAATATTTGCCCATATTTACATAGAGAGTAACTCTGTGTATTACCTCAGAGAGATTGAAGGCTATAGTTCTGTTCCTTCTACTAGTTAAAGTGGTATTAAACCCAAACTCCAACATTAATATTATATTGCAGCTTACCATTTCTTAGATGTGACGGCTGCATTAATTTTCTTTTTTTTATGCTTTTTTTTCTACTATTTTCACCTAGTGATTCTGCCAGTATGTCTACAGGTATTTCTCAAAAGAACAAGCTCTCCAGTAGAATATATCAGTTACACAGATGAGACTAACCATTTAACACTAGCAGGCACATTTACAATAAAGCTTTAACTTTTATTTAAAAGGAAAAAAAAGCTGCTTGCTGCAACTGTTTATAAAATATTAGCTGGAGATATTTGTCTCCAACCCCCCCTTCCATGACAATGCTGCAGTCCAAAAGTGCCCTTGCTCTCCTTCATCCAGATCCTGGGAGCATGCATAAATAGTGTTTTTGCTCACATATGCAAAAGTATATACATGGGAGGTGGGAGAGTTAGAGCATTGAACAGAAAATATATCTTCTATTTCAGATAGTTAGCAATCCCACTTGTGGAGTTGGAGCCATCTGCTATTTGCTCTGATCCATTGATGCACTGTGCATTATACATTATGGGGGGTCCTGCCGTATATTGGGGCTGGTCCCTGTGAGGGGATTCTTGGTCACATTGTAGATGGTAGGAGTGGCTAGAGGAGGAGTGGGAGACAAGGAAGTGGAAAGGAGGCGTGTCTGGTGGGAGTTACCTTTGAGGAGGGGTGGCTTATGACCCTGACTTTTCGGCACATGCCCAGACATTTATGTATGTGTATATATATATATATATATATATATATATATATATATATATATATATATATATCCACAGTTTCCACTATAAGGAAGCAATTGCAGACCACCGAGGCTCTGAGGAAAGGGGTACGCCCCCGAAACGCATCAGCCCTATCATCGATCAGATACCATTTGATTCGAGTAGTCATCGTGTTCTGTTGGTGTTGCTGTACTGTCAAGGCATGTTTTACAACTAATTTTTGTGAGTATAACTATTGATTTTAATTATTTTAATAAAAACCCTGTTATACGGTATCACACTAGGTCAGTGTGCCCTCCATTCTTTTCTCTTTTTTTAGTCATATGAATTCCCGTGATTCTGAGGAGGGCTGCAAGACTTTTGAAGATACCTTTTAATTGGATCACGCTACCCCATAGTAGGAAATACCAGAGTGCAGGAGAATTTTTTGTTTGCTATACTTAATCATTGAAAGAATGCCTTAAAAAAATTAACACCATTGGGTTGATTTACTATTGATTTACAATTGGTTTGATTTTGAAGACTGCAAAATCGGATGCAGCTGTGTGTGATTGCCAATCAGTTTCTAACTTCAGCTGGTTCAATTATGCTTTGAAAAGGAAAAAAAACTGGAAGCTGATTGGTTTCTTTGCAGAGCTACACCTGATTTTGCACTCTCCAGTTTCAATAAGTTAGCTCCAATGAGTAGTGCTGTACTTATTAAAGTGGTCATAAACCCTTTACAACCACTTTATGCTATAAGGCTTACCTGTAGCTACCCAGAATATCTCCTAAACCTGTACAGTTTAGGAGCTATCCCCTGTATTTGCCAATGTCATCGGCACATGAGCACTAAAGCAAACTGAAGCAACGGCACACATGTCAATGTGTGGTTACCCGAAGTAACCCCCGAAAGAGATGTATTAGGCCAGAGGGTGTTACGAGGACCACTGCGGGGGGCTTTGATCTAAGATAAGTAATTCACAATGAGCTGGTCTAGCTAGGGTTTTTCTTTTTACAAGGGCTTACAAGCACTTTAAGAACTGCTTTCTGCCATGTTTCAGCTGAGAAGTCCATCCCCATATCATTATCCCATTTGAGAATGACAGGTGATTTGGAGAAATTAATTCTATTTTGATAAAAAGTATATAACCAGGAAATACCTGCCCAAGTTGAGGGTAAAGTGTTATGCAAATTCAAAACAAACATTTCAACCCCTATTTGCATTGTGAATAATTTTGATGAAAGTGATGGAGTTGAAGTTTATAAGCCTCTTTTTTTGGTAAATATAAATTATATTATGTTGAGTAAATAAATACCTGAGTACACCCATATAACGATGGCAAACTATGGTGTCCAAACATTTTTATAAGGGACAATTTAAAAGCCTTTACAGTTTACCAATTATGAGTTACACAGGAGGTCTAGCACTAGAATTAATGCTCTCCCCCTGTTGTTAGCGATAATATCTCACATGGGTGGTATGATTGCAGTGTATATATGCATGAGGGGCCTACGTGCATGTGTCCAATTAAAACTACGTCGGCAGTGACAGAGATCTGGGGTTTATTAGACCGCAGATCTCTGCCCCCCAAAGCAGCTGATCAAACTGAGATCAGTTTGATCGGCTGATTTACCAGACGGTAAATAAAAGACCAAAATTGGAAGTGACAAACCTCTTTCAGGTCATGAAGGCCCAAAGAAGTCCAGTGACAGGATGTAAATCGTAAAGGGGAGGAGTTTTATTAAGATGACATCATCATGCTGTGAGTCTGTATACCAGCATTCAGGAATACACATAGGCCAGTCTGCTGTTTGTTGGCTGATGCTTTTTGTAACATATCGCTGAATGGAGCTTTGTTTGATAAGATAAATAAGAATACAGTGAGCACTATCCGGGTCTTTTTTATGTTTAGATTTATATACTTGGTGAAAGTTTGGCTGGATTCATATAGGTGTTCGGCAAGAGAGGAGACTAGTGCGTCATGTTAACCATTACATGGGTAACAAGCTCTCGATCGCTTTTCTTTTTCAGAGGTCATAGCATGGAGGTGACCAGATAAGTATGTCACCAGGTGGATTGTTGCATTTATTTTATTTTTCTTAGGAAGAATTGTTCACATGAACTTTTGGATTGATTATAAGCTGTTAGCACTTTATATTTGTTAATTAGAGAAAGGCTGACATTGCTTACCCTTTTGAAAATACTATTTGCTCAGCTGTCTCGGGCTTCAATATTTCAGGTTTCAAATTTGTAACAAGCATGCATGGTCAGAAACGCTAACCTCAACAATTCTCTCACCATTGGTGAGAGCAGGAAACAGAATTAGAGAAAGGGGTATTTAACTGAAAAGTTTTGAGACAGCTCATCTAAAACTATGCAATATTTCCAGAGATGTTCCATGGCAGAACATGGGTATGGACAAAAATTATATTTGAAAGGTAACTGTTAAGTCTTTGCATGAGGAGTGTAAAATACCCAGCTATAACAAGCTGCATAGATGAGATTCATGCAAAGGAACTTTTTTGGATACTAGCATGCTGTGTTGAAGTTAGTAAGGAAAAATTATAATTGGAAGCACATTGTAGAGTTTGGGAGTAGGGATACAGAGTACTCTAGGTACCCTGTGCTGCTGAGCAAGGGGGAAAAATATATTTTTTGAAACATTTTTAAAGTTGTAGCTTAAATGCACTTTTCTTGTCACCAATTTCCCAGTTTAATAAGCTATATTACATTCATGAAGGTAAATAGAAATTTCATGGGAAGTAAGTGAGCAGCAAGCAAGTCAGAAACATGATGATTCACAGGAAAGAATGACCCAGTCACTTGTAACATGAGACGCAGGCAGTTTGGAATAGCATACTGGCGCTATGAACTGGAAAGACTCAACCATTAATCGCTGCACAAGACCTATCAGTGTCTCTCTTTCACATTGCACAGATGGAGAGCTATGGACAAAGGATTCATTGACAGTGGAGAGGTTGGTCTCTTATCCGAGTCTTGAAGTTTTAAGGTTTTTTCTGCTTATAAGTGATAACTATCTTACGAATCGATGATAGATTAAATTCTGAATCTTCATTACAGTATTTCATTTTTAAAGCTGAATACAATGATCTTCAAAAGAGATAGGCGTCTTCCTCCTCCCTGATATTTTGTATGTCTCTAAAAGCAAGTGAAAATTCTTTCACTTGCTTTCATTCACTCTGAACCTCCCATGTCCAATTAAATCTTTTGGGCTTGAATTCGTACTACTTTCTGGAGTTTCTTCTATATCATTACAATAAACTTTAATGTGTTATTGTAAATACAACTGTTCTGAATGGTATTCTAATGAGAGGCCATGTAATTCTTGTGCAAAGCTTTATATTGTTGTCTTGTTTATTTGAAAAGCCATAGTAACATTTAGTGAAATCATAAATAAAAATAATATTTTCAGGTGTAGAATCATGTTTACAACCTTAGCAGACACCACAGGGTATGGTATGGATTGAGTATGTTAATATAACTTTTACCTTGCAGTAAAGGCAACCAAGCATTTCATAGCAAGCTAAACTATAGCTGGCCATACATTTCTTGATCAATTTCCTTCAGATTTACCTTCAACTATGTAGAGCAAGGGTCTGCCTGATTGCATACAAATTGAAAATGTTTAGGTTTGATCTCATATTATATAATAGAAGACGTATGTTCAAAACTATATATGACAAACCCAGCAATATAACTCAGTTTATTCCTTTAAAGCGGAAGTAAACCCATCGATTTAACAGTTTCAAAAAGCAGTTAAATTTCCGGCATGTCGGGATTGCCAACTGTCACATTGGTTGTGCTCTCAACCAAACTGTCAAACCATCCAATGGCTGGTGTCATAACTGATCACATGTGCAGCCCATGGCAGTTGAAGATTAAACATAGGGCAAGATGGCAGCTTCCTAGGCTGAAAATGATAGAAGGGTTTACTTCCACTTTAACTACTACCTATGAGCCCAATTTCACAATCAGGGAAATTCAAGCCATCAATGAATTAACCACCCTGGCAGTATGATTATGTCAGATTTTAGCGTCTCAAAGAGGTACTATGTTTTGCAATTTGGCGTTTTATATTGTAGGCCTGTAATTATTAATGATAACACACTTAAATCTGTCCAAACAAGAGTCTAGTAGACATCCCGGATATGATAAAGTTTGAAACATGAAATCATAAATTATAATATAATAGATAACTATAAATAATTATAAAAAATACAAATATAATAAAATTAATTTCCCCACGATTCAATATCGCTCAATTCTGCAAGTGTTCTAATTTACTATTGCTGGTCTAAAACCACGTTTGATGTAAAGGTACAATTTTTGGTGGTAAATATATCAGCATGCCATATCTGTAGTGTGATTTAAGATGAAATGCTTTGAAATTCTGAAGATAATACGGTATGTTTTCATAGAGTCAACGATTCCCCTGAAGATGACCACGCTATGGTTGAAACGCGTCGTTTCAACACCCCATAGCACTTGCTATGTAACTTTTCAACAGTTTTGTTTACCTTGCTTGCATGCAACATTGTGGAATATGTAGCATATCATCTGGCCAGATTTTCATATATTGTATTTTAATTATATTGTGACATCTGATAACCACTAAATAAAATATTTTCCTATTAACAATCTTACATACTTTGATCGTGTTTACATTGCTTTTTAAAGCCCCATTGGGGAAACCGTCCTATATTATTGGGGGCACTTTTTGGTTGCCATGGACAATCTCAAGTCGTCAGGTAGAAATAACAGTATATATAATATAAGACTGCAGGCAGGGTGTTGAACAAAGCACTAGAGAAAAAAAGGATGTGAAATGATTTTATACAGTAATGTAATCTATAAGATTACAGTGTACTGTATGGGTTATGTAGTTTTTGAATTTGCCACACAGAGGCCTTCGGGTGGAGGACATAGCAGGGGGACATTGCAGGATCCTGGGGACAAGGTAAGTAACCTGGACCAGGATCCTAAGATGCAATCCCTAGTGTGGTTTGGGGTTACCGCCAATGGTACTGAAATTTAACCCTGAAACACACTCAGGAATATCACCAGGGAGGTTAATGGAGCTTTAAGATGAGGGAGATGCATTTGAAGAGGCATCCTCTTCTCTCAACACTCAGACGCTGCTGAAAACCCCTTTCCTTCTCCTGTATATTTCAAACCCAAATCTTAAAATTTCCCAATCTTGGGCAACAACCCCAATATTTGGGCAGCAAACTACTAAATAAATAGAAAATACAGTATGATCTAAAACTGGCCCAGACAATCTCTCCTTAATACATAGAAAAGCCCTTGTATCCCTGCAGAAGGATGTTAATATAGTAATTAAACCAGCTGAAAAAAAGGCGATAACCTAGTAATCATGAACAGTGAAAACTATGAACAGATCTCAAATTGTAATTGATAACTACTGCATTGAATATGGGAATATTACCCATAAAGCTTTTTAGATAACACCATAGACAAACAAACATGGAATAACCTCAATATTACGGAGCCAAAAATACCCACCTTCTATAGTAGGCGAAGACCAAATAATGTTAACCATATACCATAAATGGTCAAGAAAGGATGGATGGGGATAAAGCTTAGGCTGTGGTTTTATGAGCCGAGGACAAAATGTGTTACGATTAGCAAATAACAAAATAAACAACCAGGCAGGTAGGCTAGGGCTTTATCTCCTTTTAAAATGGTACTATGTATATTATCTAGAGAGTACCTTTAAAAAAGGACAATACACTGTATATTTTTAAAAGAATCTTATATTTTTATACATATATTTTGAACTTAAAGCAGAACAAGACTAAGCAGTACTCATTTCTGCTCTGGTTATGCCACGTCTGCCAGCTCCTTCTTCTTTGGATTTGGTGTCTTTGGCCCTCCAGTGATTAGCCAGCTCGGGATGATGCAACACCTTTGCATGTATACAGGAGTTAATTCATCCCGATATCAAGGTATGCCAAAAAAATATGTTGGGCATGTGCAGCTCAGTGTACAGTCCAAACAAGTTTGCCAACAGGCATAATATGAATCTTTTCTACAATAAAAAGCTTTTGTCTAGCACTTTTTTTTGCAGGTAAATTTCCCAATAATGACAATCTAAAAAAAATAATACTGCTGCTTATGACACAAAAAAACACATATTTTTAATCCCAGTAGCTGCTCACACTAAGTGCCATTCTCATGCATATAAACATTAAAGTGCCACTTTATTCATACAATTAAGTACTAATAGACCACTTCATACTGGCCCCTTTTGCAGGTATAGCTATGTAAAAAATTTAAAATAACTGCCTATACTGTTTCAAATCCAGTAATGCACTGTCTTTCCCTGCTCTGCACATGCTCAGTTGCACTTTGGTATGGCCTTTTAACATATACGTTTAAAATAAAACATTTTATGTAATTTGAGATTGGATATATTTAATATTTTAATACAAAAAGTGCAGCGCTAAAAATAAACAGGTTATAAACAAGGACAAAGAAAGAAAAAGTATAAAACGCACGTCAGGTCGTATCTACAGCTACTACTGCATGGAATCTACCCATATACAAGCGCTTGTTTTATCCTGTAAATTTTAAATGTTTTCAAATAAATGTTTTTCCTGTTAAATGGATTTACACTATGTGCATACCTTTTCCTTACTTTTGGTGAACCTGAATATCTCTGCTACGGAACCTATCGTTAATATTGTGGTTATGCTACTTATTGCTAAGATGAAACTGACTATATTACCCTGATGTTCGCCAGTTCCAGTGCTGACTGAGGTCTTCGTGTTTTTGGTCTAGTGTCACCATACAGCCCTTTAAGACTCATTTGGTGTATGCCTTGCTAAGTCCATTCAGTCCGGTAAGTCTTATTCCTATCAGTGGTGGCGGCTTTTCTGCTATCATCACGTCTGTGTTAACTGAAGATCAACCTTTACTTGTTTGGATTATCACTCCACTTATGCTATTACAGTCATCACAAATGGACTTGAGCAAAGTTTAATCATCATAATTTTTATACATTTTTCGCTTTCAATTCATATGTATATTTACTTATAGAGCGAATATCTTTACTCACTTATATAATTGTTTATGTGTTTAAGACCCTAAACAAGCTTTATACTTTTTCTTTATTTGTCCTTGTTTAGGACCTGTTCATTTTTAGCGCAGCACTTTTTGTATTACTATTTTGTCTAGGCCAGGTGTCGGCAACCCGCGGCACTTTTGAACCTTTGCCGCGGTTCTAGCTCAGGGGTCCTCAAACTGCGGTCCGGAGGACTTTGAACTGGCCCACCTGACCCTGACAGGCAATGCCGGCCGGTTACACTGCGATCCCGGAGATCACAGCGTTAACAGTTCAGGCATGCTGTGATAAATGTCCCGCCCTCCTCCTCCTAGAAGATTAGCTTGTGTGATAGAGCCAGTGTGCTGTCTGTCACACAAGCTGGTCTAGAGGAGGAGGGCGGGACATTTATCAGCGCGCCAGAACTGTTACCAACAGTGGGGGAGCATCGTGACAGCCGGACCATGACACAGCACTGAACAGTAAGGAGAAAGGCTGTGAGAGGCTTACAATGGGGGGGGGGGGGGGGGGGGGTGGCTTGCGATGGTAAGGGGAGCTGATGATTGTTTAATGATGATGATAATGGTGTGGGGGGGGGGGGGGGTTGGCTTGCGATTGTGAGGGGAGCTGGTGATTTTTTAATGATGATGATGGGGGGGGGGGTCTGGTTTGCGATGGTGAGGGGAGCTGATGATTTTTTAATGATGATGATGATGATGATGGGGGGGCTGGCTTGCAAGGGGAGCGGATGATTTTTTAATGATGATAATTATGATGATGGTGGGGCCTGGCTTGCGATGGTGAGGGGAGCTGATGATTTTTTAATGAAGATGATGATGATGATTTTGTAATGATGATGATGATGATGGTGGGGGGGGGGGCTGATGATGATGATGAAGTAATGATGATTGGGGAGCATTTGCTGGGCATGTGGAGGTGGAATCTTATCCGATATTGACAATATCAGATAAGATTCCACCTCCACATGCCCAGCAAATGCAATACTGTACAATATCAATTATATCAGAAAAGATTCCACCTCCACATGCCCAGCAAGTTATTTTTATAATGACGAGGATGGGCCCTCATTATTATTTATTCTTTACATCAGGCACTGATTATGATTTATGGTACACTGGGGCCCTGATTACTTTTCTATGGCATTTTGGGGCATTGGTCATTTGGGGGCATTGGTCATTTTCTTTGGCACTTTGGGGCAGTAATTCATTTTTTATGGCACATTGGGGACATTGTTATTGGCTGTGTAATGTGCTGTTCAATTGCATTCTTTTTTTTTCGGTTGGAGTAGGTTGCAGGGAAATGAAGGGAAGGGGGGTGTCTGGAGCTTGAGGGGGGTGGGCATAGCAAATTTTCCGCCCTGTAATTTCTAATTACGTCGCTGTTTTCGACCCCCCGGGTAGGCCAGCCATGGATGTCACAATGGTTTTGCGGCTCCCAGTTTTTGTTTTTCCTTCGGAAACGGGTCCAAGTGGCTCTTTATGTCTTAAAGGTTGCAGACCCCTGGTCTAGGCTGTTTGTCATAGGTTGTGCTAGCAGTTGTTTCATGATCATGGATAGCGCGGTATTCACATATTTTTTTTACACTGTATATTTAATATTTGATCAATGATTCAGTGCTGACAATTTTATCACTACTACATTTTATTACTTAGATGCACTGGGATTAGGTGCACTATATATTCTAATGCCAGTGTATTTATATTGGAAATTTGTTGCAATGAAAGGTTTTACATGGTAAAGCACTGTAGTGATTTTGTTTTTTGCCCTGAGAGACAGAGAGCATAGGAGGTGGTACCTGTTGGAACTGGAAATCAGAGGACCCCAGAAAAGGAAAACATTTTTTTTTTGAGTTTTATGACCCAATATAATATATGGGTCATAAGGAGAAGGTGACAGCACACTCGGTATGGAGCACAAAGGGGTGGAAAGTGGATTTGAGCACTACAGTGACATTGTAGGCACAAGGCACAGTGGGGTCCAGTTCCTAACATTGGAAAGTGCAAAATTTGGTGCAGCTCTGTTTCCAGGTTTATTTTGTCAAAACTTAATTGAACAAGCTGAAGTTAGAAGCGGATTGTCTACCATGCACAGCTGTGCCAGGTTTTGCACCCCAGTGTTAGTAAATCAACCCCAGTGTTATATGTTAAAGTTGAAAAAGAAAGACAGAAACTTTTTCCATTTTGGGTGTTGGATGTTTGTTAATTAGCAGTATATTTGAGGTTGTATTGCACTACCTTTTTGATACACAAATTTTCAAGAGTGACACCATCATATTGATTTATATAGAGTATCGCTGTACTGTTTTTTATTTAAAGTTTCACATTAGGAAATGGTTAATTTATATGATACTCTTTTTCTAGCAGTTATGTATTAAAACAAGATGTTTCAACAGTAAATAAAAAAAAGAAAATTGACTTAAGTTCACTGACATAGCTGACTGCTGCTCTAGGCAAATCTTCCATAACTGACTTTAACCTTGACAGACATTTAAGCTGGAGAAGAACAATAGTCACCATTATAACACAGGGCCAATATGGGACTTGTTTGTATACACTTAAAACTGGATCTGAAAAGGTATTTTGTGTCAGACCTAACTCCCCTCTATCTTTTGTCCCAGGTCTCACCTTAATGGGACATCTTCCTTTGGGAAATTCATATAGTAACGGAGGAAGAATCTCTCTGAGTCTTCTCTTTCACCTTCTGTGACAACGCTGCCATTCAGTTTGGAAACAGATGGTAATCTAGGAGTTTATACAAGAGAAAACGTTTAGCTGGGCCATCATTGCACTCAAACTGGTAGAGGAGAATGATTTGATCAGTAAATCAATATGCTTTCACATCACATTGTGAGAAGTTTTGATGGGTGCCTGTCAGGTATAATCAAAGAGAAGTGATAATGGTTTAGGTCAAATTTATTTTCTTTTTTTAACACTTCTGAACTATACTATACAACCCCATTAAGACAGCCTGCATGTACTTGCAATAATCGTTGGAATAATTTTCTTTGGATCCGAGATGGTACATAATCCTGCTTACATGCTATATACAGCTGTCTTCCTGCTGGAGCTATGCCCCTCTCCAGCATTCATCATATACCAAAAACAAAAAAAACTTTTTTTTGTTGGTCCCTTAAAGGGGTTAGTCTTCTCCAGAGCAAGGGTGCCAGGAAGGTCAGACAGAGGGGTCAGCAGCCTGTGCCTCCATAGGTCAAAGACGTTGTGCTTGCTGCACAGCTTGTGACTCTCTCTCTCTCTCCCACTCACTTCCTTGACACAGGTGCTGATTTTCCTCTGCTGCCTTTCAAGCCTCCCTCCCCTGGGACTTAACCCCTTCGGTACGAAAGTCCTAGTATTTAGGGTTTGAAGACTCTGCAACTGTCCCCCTTAAAGGGACCACAACTTAAATATTGGGGGAATGTACCTGCCAACTAGAACTCATTCCCGGTGTCCTGTACAATAGATATCTATACAAGTGAAACTCGAAAAATTAGAATATCGTGCAAAAGTTTATTTATTTCACTAATGCAACTTAAAAAGTTAAACTAATATATGACATATACTTATTACATGCAAAGCAAGATAGTTCAAGCCGTGATTTGTCATAATTGTTATGATTATGGCTTACAGCTCATGAAAACCCCAAATCCACAATCTCAGAAAATTTGAATATTACATGCAATCAATAAAACAAGGATTGTACATAGAACAATATCGGACCTCTGAAAAGTAGAAGCATGCATATGTACTCAGTACTTGGTTTGGGCACTTTTTGCAGCAATTACTGCCTCAATGTGTCATGGCATGGAAGCTATCAGCCTGTGGCACTACCGAGGTGTTATGAAAGACAAGGATGCTTTAATAGTGGCCTTCAGCTCTTCTGCATTGTTCAGTCTCATGTCTCTCATCTTTCTCTTGGCAATGCCCCATAGATTCTCTATGGGGTTCAGGTCAGGCGAGTTTGCTGGCCAATCAATCATGGTAATCCAACGGTCATTAAACCAGGTTTTGGTGCTTTTGGCTGTGTGGAAAATTAAGTCAGCATCCCCATAGAAGCATGAAGTGCTCCAAAATCTCCTGGTAGACAACTGCGTTGACCCTGGACATAATATAGCACAGTGGACAAACACTAGCAGATGACATGAATGAATGAATGAAAACTTGTATAGCGCGGCACATGCGAACTGAATCGCCTCTGGGCGCTTGTTGTTCCTGTCTCCTTTGATATCAAAAGAGAAAAGTCTTGACCTTTTTCCTAAATGCTAGGTGGTTCTCCTCCAACCGAATGGTGGTTGGTAAAGCGTTCCATAGTCTGGGACCTTGGATCGCGAATCTTCTTTCTCCTTTGGACTTGAAGTTGGCTTTCGGAACCTGGAGCAGGTTCTGATTCGTGGATCGCAAAACGCGATTGGGATTATGCGCTTTTATTATTTCGCATAAATAAAGGGGGGCATTCCCATAGACACATCTATGCGTAAGACAGAGAGCTTTAAAAGCAATTCTGTCTTTAACTGGCAGCCAATGAAGGGCTCTCAGAGAAGGTGAGATGGATTCCCACGGTTTTTTCCCAGTCACAAGTCTGGCGGCCGTATTCTGAACGACTTGCAGACGAGCGATTTGGTACTTGGGGAGGCCGAGGTAAAGGGCATTTGCATAATCCAGCCTGGAGTTTACAATTGCTCCCACCACGACCGCTAAATCTTCTTTAGGGATGAACGGAGTGAGTCTGCGTAGTAGGCGCAGTAGATGGTGAGATCCGCTGACTACTGACCCTATTTGAGCGTCCATTGTCATAAAGGAGTCAAAAATGACCCCTAGGCTTTTGACTTTGGCGCTAGGGGTGATGATTCTGCCCAAAATAGGCGGGGGGGTCCACGCTGTTGAAAGTTGATTCCTGCGCTTGGCGTGAAACAGAAGAAGTTCTGTTTTTGCTCCATTGAGTTTAAGGTAACTCTTTGTCATCCAGTCCTCTATCAAAGAGAGACATGTCTCTAGATTGAGGTGGTGATCCTGTCTGTTGCAGATACGGAAATACAGTTGCGTATCATCTGCATATGAGTGGTAGAGCAGTTTTTGGCTGCTGATAATCTCAAAAAGAGGACGAAGATATATGTTAAACAGCACTGGTGACAGAGGCGATCCTTGAGGGACTCCGCATGTTACTGTGCGTTTTTCCGACGTAAAAGGTCCTAACTTCACTGTTTGCGATCGGTTTTCCAAAAAAGAGGAGAACCAAGATAAATCGCTTTCTGCGACTCTGGCTACTTCAGCAAGCCGAGTCAGTAACAGTTTGTGGTCTACAGTGTCAAAAGCTGCACTTAGGTCCAACAGAACCAGGAGACAAGATTCTCCTTCGTCTGCGGCCTTGAGAACATCGTCCCATACTTTCAGCAATGCTGTTTCCGTCCCATGTCCGGGACGGAAGCCTGATTGCAATGGGTCAAGTAGCTTGTAGGTATCTAGATGCAGTTGCAGCTGTTGTACCACTACTTTCTCCATTATCTTAGAGAGTACGTTGAGGCTTGTTATGGGACGGCGGTGGAGTGGGTCCTTGGGGTCCAGGGAGGGTTTCTTCAGGATGGGTTGGATTATACCTTCTTTCAACTGTGAGGGCACTATGCCCTCCAAGAAAGACTGGTTGATAAGCTGCGTGATGGGAGGAGCCAGGATGTAGGCGCATTCCTTCAGCAGTTTTGTGGGGATAATGTCATTTGGCGCTGTGCCATTGCGCAGAGTACAAATGACATTCTTAGTGGTCTCGATGGAGATGGGTTCCAGGGTGAACTTACCTGATATCGGAGAATTTCTATGGGTGCTGTGTGAGAGGCTGCGGGGGGGGCTGGGGGGAGAATTGTTTTGCTGAATGCTTTCGCGGATTACCTCGATTTTATTAATGAAGTAATCCGATAGTTCATTGCAAAATTCTTGTGTGTCTGAACTGGGGGCTTCAATGCATCCTGGCTTCATGGTCTGGGTGACCATCTTGAAGAGTTCGCGGGGGGCGGTTTAGGGCACCGTTGATAGCCTCCGAAAAATAATTTTTCTTGGCTTGGAAAATTCCTTTGTGGTATTTTCTTGTAGTCGCCTTGTAGATGGATAGGTTTAGCTCTGAAGAACATCTTTTCCAGGCAGATTCTGCCCTTCTGCGTTCTTGCTTCAGTAACAACAGCTGGTTATTAAACCAGCTGCGGTTGTTTTTCCGGATGCGGGTTCTTCGTTTTGGCGCTACCAAGTCGGCTGACTGTAGCATAGCCGAGTTTATGGCTTCCAATGTTTCAACGGCCGTTTGATGCGGCTGAGTTGTTTCTATCTTTTTCCTTAAAGTCGTTTTGAAGAGTTCCGAGTGGAGCTTCTTCTGACATCTAGTCCAGTGTGTTGTCACTGGATTTGATGTTTTTGTTGTAGGGGGGATGGTGGTAATACTGAATATAATTGCATGGTGGTCTGTCCATGGCAATTTTTCATTTTCCCAAATCTTTATTTCCAGAGCTTGTCTGAAAATAAGATCAAGTGTGTGACCTGAAGCATGTGTGGGCCCACATACTAATTGCTGTAATCCTAATCCTTCCAGGTGGTCAATACAGGCGTCGGCAATGGGGTCTTGTGAGGAGTTTGCCCAGAGATTGAAATCCCCTAGCAGCAAAAGTTGTTTGCTGTTGAGGGTATAAGTGGAGAAGAAATCCGTCCAAGATGATAGCAGCTGCGATTTTGGGCCGGCGGCCTATAGCAGAGCAGAATGTGGACGGTCTCCTTTGAATTTGCTTGAAGTTGTAGAGTAAGGGTTTCCATGAATGGAAGAGGGTTTTGGCGGACTGGTTTGGTGATCGTAAGATGAGTCTTATAGATCACCGCCAGGCCGCCTCCTCTTTGCCCTATTCTGTTTTCTGTAATAATACAATAGTTTTCTGGCACCAGTTCTCCTAGAATGGTGTTACAGTCGGCTGTGAGCCAGCTCTCTGTAATAAAAAGACAATCTAGATCCCTTTGTTGAATGAAGTCGCGGATTTCTAGTCGGTGTTTTACTGCCGATCTAGTATTGATCAGAGCACATGATATGTGCTTGAGCTGGGGTAAATGACTGAAATGTCTGACCGTCGATCTATGATCGATTCTCAATAGTCGCTCATTTCTTAGGGCTTTTTTGGTGATGGCTGGCAGTATTGCGGCGCATTGCCTCAAACTCCAAATGGTTTCGGCAGAATATTGCCTACATGCCATAATCGCCAATACACCAGGGGGGGGGTGGATTTTAGGGCAGTGGGGAGAGGTATTGGCTAAACTCCTCTCTCCCGGCTTGGTCCAGAGGAAGGCAAAAAACCCTGGCGGAGCTCGGCCAATATGCTCCGGTAGGGAAAAAATTCCTTCCTGACCCCTGTAAGAGGCGATCGGGTGACCCCTGGATCAAGCTTCTGTATGTTGAAGGACAGGGGGGGAGGGGGGCTGGGGCTAAGAGGGTGACCCTGTTGCTGGGATGGCTGTCTGCACAGGCGGTGGGATGAGGACTGACAGGGTGCTGCTTTAACTGAGTGGGTGTAAGGCAGGGCAGGGTAACTGTCCTTCTGTCTTTCTGGGGTAAGGGGGGATCCCTGGAGGCTGGGTGAGGACCACAGAGGCGTGGGGAGCGGCGCGCCGTTAGGCCGCAAGTGAAGCCGCGGTCTTTCCTAGACCGCGGCCCCGCGATTCAGAGCGGCCTGGCGCGGTGCTCTCAAAAAGAGCCCCGGAACGGCGCAAATTTTCGGGCGGAGGTTAGAGAGGATAGAGAGGGGGGCTCTTGAGGATGATGAAGGTGTGGGAGTGCAGGGGGACACAAAAAAAAGGAGAAAAGGAGATCTGTATTGCTGCTGCGGCTTTATCCTGAAAAGGACGGCCGTCAGCAGCACTGGTAGAGGGCTCTTACCTGCAGAGAGCCAGGGAGCTGTGCTGGAGGAGAAGAGAGATCAGGGGCCCAGGATTTCCAGGTTAGGAACTGGAGGGAGGACTAAGCTTGCAGGGCTGGGAGGGACTCTGCCTGTCTGCCTCCTAAGCCTGCCTGGAGCTATAGCACACACGCTCCTACTCTAGGAGACGTGCGCCGTGTGGAGCTCCTGTGGCTAATCCCCTGCCTCACTGACTTGCTGCAGCATCTGACAAGTCTCTATGGAAGACAGGAAGTGATGTCAGGGAAGCGTAGGCTCCCCAAATCAACACAGACTGTGAAAACTTTACACTGGACTTAAAGCATCTTGCAGTGTGTGCCTCTCCATTCTTCCTACATACTCTGGATCCTTGGTTTCCAAATGAGATGCAAAATTTGCTCTCATCAGAAAAGAGGACTTTGGACCACTGAGCAACAGATCAGGTCTTTTTTTCTTTAGCCCAGGTAAGACACTTCTGACATTGTTTGTTGTTCAGGAGTGGCTTGACAAGAGGAGTACTACATTTGAAGCCCATGTCCAGGATCCGTCTGTGTGTGGTGCTCTTAATGCACTGACTCCAGCCTCAGTCCACTCCTTGTGAAAGTCCCCAACACTTTTGAATGGCCTCTTCCTGACAATCCTCTCCAGGCTGCGGTCATCTCTGCTGCTTGTGCAACTTTTTCTTCCACATAACTTTCTATTAATGTGCTTTGATACAGCACTTTGGGAACATCCAACTTCTTTTGCAATTACCTTTTGAGGCTTTCCCTCCTTATGGAGGGTGTCAATTAGGGTTGTCCCGATACCTCTTTTTTAGGACCGAGTACAAGTACCAATCCTTTTTTTCAAGTAGTCGCCGATACCGAATACCGATACTTTTTTTAAATGTGTCCCCAAATGCAGCCATGTCCCCCACATATGCAGCCATGTCCCTCACATATGCAGCCATGTCCCTCACATATGCAGTCATTTCCCTCTAGCCATGTCCCTCACATATGCAGCCATGTCCCTCTAGCCATGTCCCTCACATATGTAGCCATGTCCCTCACATATCTAGCCATGTCCCTCACATATGCAGCCATGTCCCTCACATATGCAGCCATGTCCCTCTAGCCATGTCCCTCACATATGCAGCCATGTCCCTCCAGCCATTTCCCCCATACGCAGCCATGTCCCTCTAGCCATGTCCCTCACATATGCAGCCATGTCCCTCACATATGCAGCCATGTCCCTTCAGCCATGTCCCTCACATATGCAGCCATGTCCCTTCAGCCATGTCCCTCACATATGCAGCCATGTCCCTCACATATGCAGCCATGTCCCTCTAGCCATGTCTCTCACATATGCAGCCATGTCCCTCTAGCCATGTTCCTCACATATGCAGCCGTGTCCCTCTAGCCATGTCCCTCACATATGCAGCCATGTCCCTCTAGCCATGTCCCTCACATATGCAGCCATGTCCCTCTAGCCATGTCCCTCACATATGCAGCCATGTCCCTCTAGCCATGTCCCTCACATATGCAGCCATGTCCCTCCAGCCATTTCCCCCATACACAGCCATGTCCCTCTAGCCATGTCTCTCCAGCCATTTCCCCCATACGTAGCCATGTCTCTCCAGCCATTTCCCCCATATGCAGCCATGTCTCTCCAGCCATTTCCCCCATACCTTACCTTTGCTGCCGCACGGAGAACATCACAACATTCATTTGAATAGCTCATTTGAATAGCTGTAGTGTTCCCGCCCATATAGACACTCCCCCTTGCTCGGGATTGGACAGATCACGATCACCCATCAAATCCCGAGCAAGGGGGAGTGTCTATACGCCCGGGAAGACTACAGCTATTCAAATGAATGCTGTGATGTTCCCGCACGCCGTTTAACCCATGCGGTGGCTTTCGATGCGGCGGCAGCGGCGGGGAGGAGTATTCTATTTAGGCATCAGGGGTATTTGCGCAAGTACTCCCGCAAATACTCAGTATCGGTCCCGATACCGATACTGGTATCGGGACAACCCTAGTGTCAATGATAGTTTTCTGCACAACTGTCAGGCCAGCAGTCTTTCCCATAATTGTGATCCCTACTGAACCAGAGAACATTTAAAGGCTCAGGTACCCTTTGCAGGTGTTATGGCTTAATTAGCTCATTATTGTGGGACACTTTGAGCCTAGAATATTGCACCTTTTCACAATATTCTAATTTTCTGAGATTGTGGATTTGGGATTTTCATGAGCTGTAAGCCATAATCATCACAATTATGAAAATCACAGCTTGAACTATCTTGCGTTGCATGTAATGAGTCTCATATATTAGTTTCACCTTTTAAGTTGCATTAGTGAAATAAATTAACTTTTGCACGGTATTCAATTTTTTTGAGTTTCACCTGTATATATAGATATATATATAGATCTATATATATATATATATATATATATATATATATATATATATATATATATATGCGTGTGTGTGTGTGTCCTGCTTCCTCAAAACTATTGGACCGACTGTGGTAGCCAGATAACTAGTGTAATTGTTAATGCAATTTAGATAATGAAAGTTAAAGGACACAATTTCTATGCTCTACAACATCAATCCTCTCCTCTGGGCCCACTAACAGGCCAGGTTTGCAAGTTAACTGAAATACATCACAGGCAATATAATTTGCTGCTCAGTGATTGCAGTATTCTAGTCTTCACCTCCCCAAAGTAACATAAAATCTGGCCAGTTAGTGGGCCCTGAGTACTGCTCTATAAAAGCTGAAGTGTATGAAAGACTCCTTTCACACTGAGGCAGTGTTCAGGCGCTTTAGCACTAGAAAACTGAAAACTGCCTCCAATTCATTGCAGTGTGTCTTTTCACACTGGGGGGCGGTGCGCTTGTGGAGCGTTATGAAAAGTCCTGCAAGCAGCATTTTTGGGGTGGGTTGGAAGCGCTGTAAATAGATTTTCCAAAACATCCTGCCCATTGCAGTGAATGGGCACCGCTTCCACAGCGCCTTAAAAGCGTTTTAAAAACGCTGCAAAACTGGAGTTTTTTTACCTTGTTTTTAAGGTAAAAACTGCCCCGTCAGTGAAAAGCAGATTCTTGAGTATTTTTTTCAATAAATAATAGTTATCATACTGCATAGGATAAATACCTGGCAACAACTAATTTCCTGCGTTCTTCTGTGGTATAAGGCTCCACTAGAGGAATACCTAATAACCTGACTTCTTCTATCTTCGGTAAAGTGTTTAGTTTTTCAATGTCCTTCCAGGAACTTAGACCTACACAAGATAACAAAAGGCTTATATAAAACATACCAGGCATATCTAAAAAAATGACAATAATTTTTTTTTTTTTTTTTACATAACAGTATAATCTAGTAGACATGTTTTAAATGAAACATGTCTAAATTTAAGTATCGTTTCCACGTTTGGAAAAATCGAATATATTTAGGTCTTCCCACATTGTCGTTTTAAATATGTACAAAGATTTATTAATTTGATTATCTGTGTGCACATACTATAAGTATCTATGTAAACACACACTAGCACAATAATGTGTCAGAAGTCCCCCTTGCCTAGTGCCGAGGTGAGTGGCCATGCCGCATCCAGTGTCCGAAGTATCATTATAGTCCGTTTTCTGTATCTGTGGGTGCACTGAATAAAAGAGTAGCTCCTGACAGAATGTAATTTACACCCCCCACCCCTAAATAAATAAATAAATAAAGTTCAGTGCATGCCACAGTGTAAGAGCCCTTTCACACTGGGGCGGTGTGAGTGTTGGCCGTAAAGCGGCGCTTTACTGTCGTTTTAGTGGCACCTTTCGGCCGCTAGCGGAGTGCTTTTAACCAAAAAGGGTTAAAAGTGCCCGCAAAGTGCCTCTGGCTTTCACATTGGAGAGACAGGAGAGGCGCTTTACAGGCGCTATGCAGGCGCTATTTTTAGTGCTATAGCGCCTCAGTGTGAAAGGGGTCTAAAGGCAACATTACAAAGAGAATAAAATTAATACAGCAATAGGATAAGGTTACCTGACTTGTGAAGGCTTATTGACCGAAGGTTTGGAAACAACCGTGACAAGGATTCCCCAGAGTCCCCAATCGTCAATATATTGTTATTCGCAAGGATAAGTGTATGAAGACAAGGAAACATCATGCCTAATTTACAAATGTCAGACCAGTCCTGGAGATTGTTGTCTGTTATATGAAGAAGCCTCAATGAACTAAAACAAACCGGTGAACTCACTATGGTGTCATAGTCATTAAGGCACAAAAACAGTTCCTCTAGGCTGGAAAGGAATAAAAGATAATTTTGGTTAAAACAAAAACTGTAGACAAGTGGTTCTCAAAATGTCAGGTGGTCTTTACTAGTTAGGCCTATTGTCATTATTAGAGAGCTGTGAGAAGTTTTAATTCTTTAATATATCTGTTGTTTATATCCGTTCAAATTTCATGTTACTTTTACCTTATGACATGTCCTGGGAATCATTTCTGGACTAGTGGTTAAAAGGCATTGGTGAATAGGTGAAAATGATACTTATCCCCATTTTCCTCTGTTTACCCCCTCTCTTTTATCGGGCCAAATCAAACCAATACATTGCAGTATTGCATGTTACATGCATTTGTTAGCTGTGGTGGCATTCATTTTTAATTTGGCACTTTAATGCACCTGCGCTGCAGCACACGGTAATGCATGGTAATGAAGGTGTGAATGGACGCTTTAGTGACCAAAATTTCTTAATGTCCTACCCTGGGTAAATGTCATGTTAAAAGATTTTCCAATGTAATTTGACTGGGGGCATTTTTAATCATCCTGTCTACGCTGCAAAAGCAACATTGGTGTTCACTGCAAATCATAGATTAGGGTAATCTCTGCTAATAGGAAGGGGTGTGTATACTTTTCAACTAAACTGTATCTACCTGAACTATGCAAAAGGGCACTGTCCATGCTTAATTTGGTCTCACTCTCCCCTATGCACAGACTCCCACAATTGTTCTCATTATATAGAACATACCACACACAGTAAAATTATTTCAATGGAACCGTAGCGACTGAACTTTAGGTAACACCCGATAGCACAAACCACATCCGAAGTGTGAGGAGCCTTGTCCCCCAGCGTCTAAAGCTTAGGACACAACGTCTTAGTTGAGATGAAACAAAGAAACCACCCTAGGTAAAAATGACACCTGTGGCTGTAGGACCACCCTGTCATGGTAAAGCACCAAGAACGGTTCCTTACAGGAAAGAGCAGCCAATACTAAAAAATCTGCAACCCAAAGTAATGGCAACTAGAAAAATAACCCTCTGTGTCAGAAGGACTAAAGAATATCCCAGATAGGTTAAAATGGATATTTGTGCAATACAGAAATAAAATGTTTAGAGTTTAGGTCCCGTGAAATCCTGACAAGTGGAACAATGCACAAGACCCCTTGTACAAAGGCTTGCACCAAGCAATGTGAAGCAATTCGTCTCTGAAAAGGAACCCCCAAGGCCAAAATCTGACCTATGACTCAAGGCCAAACCCTGTTCAACTCCAATTTGTAGAAAAGTCAGGATGCGATCCACAACATTCTTGTGAGGATGAAATCTCCTAGCTTCATCACCAAGCAAAATAAGATTGCCGGGTTCTGTGGTAAACCTTCCTTGAAGTCACCTTTCAAGCCTTCAGTAGGGTAGGAATGACAGAGTCAGAGACTTTCCTGTCTTTTGAGACTCTGGCTTTGACAGCCATGCCATGAAAAACAGCAACTACGAGAAGTATGCAATAGTGGACCTTGTGAAAGAAAGGGTCGTCTTCTGACATGTTCATGATGTCAGAGTACTGCTTGGTACACGCCATTGGGTTTTCTGGCAGACTTTTTACCGCCGAGAAACCCGAGGGGAAAGCCCAGATCCGTCTTGACAGCTTTTTTCCCCCCTACACACGGCTGGTTTTCCTGACAGGAAAACTGCCATGAGAGCTTTGGCCGGAAAACCCGGCCGTGTGTATGCTCCCCTGCAGGCTTTTCACATAAGAAAACTGCTGGGATTCCCAGCGGTTTTCCTGTTGGGAAAACTGCCATGGAGCAGGACTAGATATCCCAACATCTGGGTTGGTACTGAGGCTTACCTCATAGTAGAACTGCACGATTCTGGATAAAATGAGAATCCAGATTTGCTTAGAATATAGATCACAATTCTAAGCGCAACATCTTTCACATTATACTAAAAAATGGGCTAACTTTACTGTGTAGTCTTTTTCTAATTCATTGAAGTGAATTTTTTTCCCCAAAAATTGTGCTTGAAAGATCGCTGTGAAAATACAGTGTGAAATAGAATATTCCAACAACCCCCATTTTATTCTCTAGGGCCTCTTATAAAAAAAATGTACATAATGTTTGGGGGTTCCAACTAATTTTCTAGCAAACAAAAAAAGGAAAGAAAAGCCCTCAGGCTTTCACATTGAGAATGCTGGGCAGGAGTTTTTCAAGCGGTATTTAGGCTCTATTTTTAGCGCTAAACCACCTGAAAAGCTCCTCAGTGTGAAAGGGGCGTAAGGCTGAAGTTTGATCCTTCAGCAGTACAGGGAGCCAGGCAGTTTATGTGCTAAAAGGAATGCTAATAGAGAAATCAGACAGAAAAATTAGCTTGTTATTTTGCTGTGCTTTTCATTTATTGTCAGGCAGGTCCCAAACATTAAGCCCAAATGTGGGTTGAATGCCGACTGGAAATATTTAGTGGTGGAAAAGTACTATAGGTGAGAGTTTTAAACTAAAAGTGAGTATTGCAGCAAAAGCAGCTTTTTTATTTACTTAATGGTCTTTTAAAGCAGTTGTCAAACTAAAAAAAAATGTCCCTTTAAAGCATGATCAGTAACATAGTGCTTTTGCATTGTCATTTGTCCCTTTTGTTTTTATTTAAAATACCTGATTGATCCTGCCAATTCCTGTGCCCACCTCTGTGTGCTGACCACAGTATTTATGGCTGCTGAGCCCTGACCACCCAGTGTCTGCAGAGCCGATCTCCTCCGAGCCCCTGCCCTCTGCTCCTGCCTCTAGTTTAGGGATATGCAATTAGCGGACCTCCAGCTGTTGCAAAGTCCCATCATGCCTCTGCCTTTGAGTGCCATGCTTGTGGCTGTCGGAGTCTTGCTATGCCCCATGGGACTTGTAGTTTTGCAACAGCTGGAGGTCTGCTAATTGCATATCCCTGCTCTTGTACAATGCATTACATAACACAATGACTTGCATCTTTTCTGTTTTAGCAAGATATTCACTGCAGTATGTCAGTTTTTTTAAATGATAATCCTAAATACCCTTTTGCACAACTCCTCTGAGTGGTCACATGATCTGCCTCTGCTGGCTGGTTGATATCACTGGGGAATCTCAGCCCCTCCCACTTCTGTTTTTAGACAGAGGAAGCAGTGCAGAGGGAGATCATGTGACTGCACAGAGGAGCTGTGAAAAAAAGATATTTAGGATTTGAACCCTTTCATGACTAAGCCTATTTCTGACATTTAGAGAATAAAATGGCGACTGTTGCAATATTTTATGTCACAAATTTAGTTTCATGAATTTTTAAAAAAATTCAAAAGTTAAGTTAGCCCAATTTTTTTGTATAATGTGAAAGATGATGTTACGCCAAGTAAATAGATATCAAACATTTCATGCTTTATAATTGCACACACTCCTGGAATGGCGACAAACTACGGTACCTAAAAATCTCCATAGGCGACGCTTTAATTTTTTTTTTACGGTTACCAGGTTAGAGTTACAGAGAAGGTCTATGGCTAAAATTATTGCGCTCGCTCTGACGATCGCAGCAATACCTCACATGTGTGATTTGAAAATCGTTTACATATGCGGGCGTGACTTCCGTATGCCTTTTCTTTGCTGCACAAGCTCGCGGGGACAGGGGCGATTTTTCTTATTTATTACAATTTTTATACTATACAATTGTGTTTTTAAATTTTGTATTTTTTTTATCACTTTTATTGCTGTCACAAGGCATGTAAACATCCCTTGTGACAGTAATAAGTGGCGACATGTATTTTTTATGGAGGGATCGGGGGTCTAAAACCTCCAATCCCTCATTTGCACTTCAAAGTATTCAAATCGCCGAAAACGGCGATTCTGAATACTGTGTATTTTTTTTAAATCCGCCACCATTGGCAGCGAGTAACCCGGAAGTGACGTCATGACGACGCTTCCGTGTTTACATTGAAGAGACTGAATCAAAGCCGTTCGCGGCTTCAAATCAGTCTCTCTCTAAGTGCCGGAGGTGGCGCATTGTGGATCGGGACTCCCGGTGGGACAGGAGGCCCGGTAAGAGGGGCGGAGGCAGTGGGAGGGGGGGTGTCCCCTCCCGATCCTCCAGGATAACAACCGAGCGTTGGTTATCCCTGGAAAGCCAATCGCCGGCTCTAAAAAATTATACTGGAATGATGCCTGCAGCTGTGGGCATCATCCCGGTATAAGCCCCGAAAGCCGAGGACGCATATCTGCGTACGCTCGGCGGGAAGGTGATAATTTAAAAGAAACACACACTGCACCTTATATCTTGCAAAAAAAAAAGAGATAATATGAGTTATTGCGTTATGTGACTTTACAACCTCTTTAATTTGTATCCGTTTTTTTTAGTTGAATTTTTCATCCAAGCTAAAATAAATCTCACTTCTGGAATAAAATGGCCTATAAGTGTTTAGTACTGACATACACAAGACTACAACATCATTGTATAATTGTAAGCACCTATAAAATAAACTCAACATACTATCATACTTACTTTGGTAGCTCCATCAGCAGTGTATGGACGGTTTCCCAGGAAACTTTGCAGTTATTGAGAACCAGTTTCCGAATGCCAGAAAATGATCCAGCACACTCACGTTCCAACACAGACATGTACAATGGGTTAGAACTCAAATTCAAGAACTGCAGTTGAGGCACATTAGATACAATCTTGCTGATCTGCAAGTAAAAGCAGAAAAAGGCAAATAATTAAATGAGGGCATGATTATGCTGTAACAAACTTGCCACATGCAACAGCTTACTGTAGTTTTCAAAATATCATAAACTAAGATTTTAATACATCATAGTCCACTAAGCAGCACTGCAGGGAAGAAGGCACTGTTCTTATGTTTCAATTATGAAGAGTTTATAGAATTGAATGTAAACATGCCAGATTCTAATAGCATTGCTCAACTCCAGCTACAAAAATGCCTTTGCATATTAACTTGTAAAAGTAGCAGTAACATACACATTGTGCTACACATAGGTAGTACAGAGAGCAGAGCTGTGGGAGGGGGCCCTAAGGTCCACCCACTACAGGTTGTCTGCAGAACATTACAAGGGAGGCCAGATACAAGACCAGTCACCATGCACAAGGAGAGAGATGCAGCAGTGACTGGCCTTTATTACATGACACTCCTGCACAGGGACAATATGCAGAAGTTGTTTAATCCTGGATTACTGCACAGATCTTGATCTTAAAGAGATACTCCTAGTCCAAGATTCAAGTAATTATACACATGCCTCTTGTTTCGAGAACATATTTGTTTAGCCTAGATTTCAGATTTAATATCCAACTTATCTACAGCTAAAACCTTTCCCTTCCTTTAAATATGCAACTTGGAAGATTATCCTGTGATATAAAGACCAACTCAAAGCCAAGCCAAGCTTTTTTTCATTTCTTTTTTGTTTGGGGAGTTTTGTAGTGTTGGCTAGAATAGGGAAAGGTTAGACCTTTTTTAGTTTTTCAAAGCTTTTCCTTTTAAAGAGATATACCCTTGCTACCAGTTTGCCTTACACTTGTCACCATAAGAAATTAGGTGTAATTAATTCAACAGGGAAACGGACAGCAAAATAAACAGATCTGTAAATGTTTTTTTTTTTTTTTTTTTAAATAGTAATTGGGGAAGGATTTGAATCTCTGCTCAGTTTTTGTTGTTTAGACAGAGGTTCTAAACCTTCTCCACTCGATCCAAAGGAAAATAGTTTGAGGGCACCACAGTGGCTAAGTGGTTAGCACTTCTGCCTGGCAGCACTGGGAGTGCCAGTTTGAATCCCAACCACAGCATAAAATAAAATGGGGCCCTTGAATCTCTAATGATCAGGGCAGATAAAAAGTAGATGTGTATTGTTAAACCCCCCATGGTCTTGTCATGTTTTATCAAGCATGGGGCAAGAAAAACTCTAGTCCCATGATGCAGTAATAGCTTCTGGCATTCTACTGTCTGAACTACCCTGTCAACCAGAATGATGTTAAGCACTGTGTGGTCAAATGTTGCAGGAAGCCATGTTTTAGACCTCACTGTGACGGTAGTAGAACATATCCCCGTCAAGCATTCCCTTCTTCCATAAAAGAAAATCACCCAATATTCCACGAGTAGGAATATCCCTGAAATCGCAGAATAATCCATACATGAGCCAAGGCTTAATGCTGGATGTAAACAGGACACCCTTTATTGAAAACACAGCACACTTTTATACAGGATTTGGAACATCCCGCTCCCAACAACCGCTTTCTTATTGGTCCTTTTTGGAGTCTCGGCAGTTCCCCATCAGGTCCACCTTCCATGCAAATGAGGACTTGAAAATGACACAGCAGAGATTGGTCAGAAAGGGTTTGAATAGAAAGACTGCTATGTGTATTCAGACAAAAGCCCCAGGGGGGCAATCAATCAATGTACACAATAGCCAGCCACAGAACAATGGAACTGTCTGGAGAGTTGAGACAGGGCAGAAGTCATTTACACCTGATAATCAAAAGTCTAGATAGGGTTATCACACAATGGACAATAAGTATCTCTTCTGAGTCTATTGACCTGGCTGGGGTTCAGAATAAAATCTCATGTAATACATGAATTAGGATTTCACGTAGAAACACTTCAGTATTTCATGGTCCATGACACTCACATTTGCTGCTTATCAATTGTAAGGAAAGTAAACTTGTAGAACTTCAAAAGCTCTTCATTTTAAATACAATGTTATTATTACATTATGTTTTTTTTCTACCTATAAAATGGAAGCACATGCTTGTATTAAGACATAACTTCTTTAGAAAGGCAACATGAAAGTGGCCTTTTAAAAAAAATTCCAATACATTTGTAGAATTTGTATACACATCTTATATCACTTCCTACACATTAGGTGCCAATTTTTTTTTTTTTGTGGATTACACTTGCATAGATGGCCTGTCTCATTACCAGACATCCAGATGTTACAAAACAGTGATGTGGTTCACCCACATTATCTGTTCAATTTGATTCTCTGGTAAATAAAGGTTTGAATACAAACAACATTCTATTAATGCTGTGAACAGTTTGATGTTTTCTCTTACCTCTTGCCAGCTGTTAAGATGATTACCAGATAGGTCTAATTCTGATACATGTGAACAAAAAGCAGCAATCTCATTCTCTTCTCCAGCATAGCTAATGCCACAACTGTTCAATACCAAGATACTGGGGAGGTTCAAGCGATCTAAAACAGAATTTTAATGAGCTCTAGTTAAATATGTATGTATTTAAATTCAACTAATGTGAGTACATGAATTTGACTTGATATTAGCCTGCTGCAGTCCCCATAGACAGTATTAAAACTAAAAAAAAGGGAGGGGGTAGAGCGGGGTGAACAGGGATGACCTTATTAAAGCAGAACTAAAGTTCCACTTTCAAAAACTGGAAGCGGGGAGGCGTTTTTTAGAACAGACATGCAATCTTATTATTTTCTCCAGCATGGCTAATGCCACAACTGCTCAATACCAAGATACTGGGAAGGTTTAAGGGGTAAATTCATCTTTGTAAAAAAAAAAATCTAAATTCCAGCTCCCCTATGCACTAATATAGCTTTCCATCAAATCTGCACTTACTCTACTTGTCCTATTTCACGTTTCCAGATGTTTCCATTAGTAATGTCTTTCTTCCTTGTAGGTCATGACACATAAGGCCCCTTTCACATGAGTGGACCGTTCTTCCGCTTATTACAAGTCCGTTTACGGACTTGTAATGGGCCCCTATGGGATCACGTCCGTTAGTGGATGATGCATCTGCTAACGTCCGCAACGATCCGCGTCCGTTAAGGTCCGGTTTTTCGGAAGGAAGAAACCCCTATTTTTCTTCCGTCTGAAGGATCGGATCGGATGAAGACGGACAGACGGTCCGTTTTCATCCGATTTCCCATAGGGGATAGCGGAGGAGAGACAGGGCGGTCCCTGCACAGTGTGCGTCGACTGCCCTGTCCACCAACAGCTCAGCGGGACCCCCCGCTGAGCCGACGGACACACACGGAGTGGACCGAAAAACGAACCGCTCCGTGTGAAAGAGGCCTAAAGAAGTTGACCAGCTGACACATCATCCACCCTTTCATTTCCAGGTGTGCACTTTTTTAAATGAAATGCAATCAGTCAGTGATCACCCTTGAGGCTGGTTTCACACTTGTTCCGACAACGCTCCTACATTGGGAGCAAATCTAGCATGACGTGTGAAAATCAATGTTTCCCTATGAGAGCTGTCTTAACTGGTCCTACACAAGTCAGTCCGACTTTGAAACTACTCCCTGTACTACTTTGGTCCTACATTGATCCTACTTCAGCCCATTGAATATCATTGAAGTAGGACCAAAGTAGGAGCCTTGTTCTAACCATCCGACTTTTGCCATCTGACATGTGATTACAGCAGCAGTAAAAGGAATTTATCTCACTCTGGGATTGTTTTGATTGGTCAAAGAACAAGTCAGTCTATCACAAAGTAGGACCAAAGTAGTATCCTGTTCATGAAAGTAGGATGGATGTAGGACCAATGTAGGATCAATGTAGGACAAATGTCGCAGAGCAAAGTAGGATGAAAGTCGTGTAGTGTAGTGTGAACCCAGCCTGTCATGACCCGACAGCACTAAAGGATCCACTGGTCTGCTCCAGGATTAGCCTCCAGGGCACCTTGATCGCTGCGTCCACACTCCTCCTGTTATCTCTGCTAATTCCTGGGGCGGTTGGTTCCTGTCTATGTAAAAGCATCACAGGTTTGATGACGTCACTAACACATTTCACTCCTCAGACGAGTGTCTTCAGAGCCACCTGAACTTAAAAGCCAATTGGCTACTATGCAACTGCTCCAGATTCTGTGTGCACCAGCTTTAGAAAATCTCTCCCACTGTTTTTTTGATTGCGTAATTAGCACTAGTTTTAAACACATGTTGCATTAATTGTGTCCTAAAAGAAGTCACATTTTTCATTATATGATTTATACATTTGGCTTAATTTCACATTATAGGTATTTTATTAAAAATAATAAAAAAAACAACAACATAATGATATGCATCAACTTTATGTAATACAATTATTCTATTCATCCTGTCACCAAATGTAGTCATAAAGAACAAGCAAAAGTAATCTACAGACATTAGGCACCTAAAGACCAGAGTCCTGTTTGTGATCAATAACAAAGGGCATGTTAAAGAGTATACACATGCAATTTATATATATATATATATATATATATATATATATATATATTATAAAGGAACATTTAAAAACAAACATGTCTATACTTACCTGCTCTGTGCAATTGAATTACACAAAACAGCCCCAAACGTCTCCTTCTCTGGTTCCCCGCCTGCGCGCCTGGCTCCTATTATCTGTCCAGTGCCCCACGAGAAGCTGCTTCCCATGGAGGTATTTGTGCGTGCTCGCTCCGGAACCCCGGGGCTGCATCAAATAACACAAGACAGCGGTACTCGGCCCCACCCTGGAGTTGACAGACAGGAACGGGAGCCAATCAATCTTCCCAATGCAAAGGGAGACAGCGGTAAAATATGCTGCTCTTGTGCACGTTGCTGGATGGGATCGGGGTCAGGTAAGAATAAACGGGAGGCTGGGGGATTCTGGAGCAGATGAGAAGTTTTTTACTTTAATGCATATTAAGCATTAAGGTAAAAAAAAACATTGAGGCTTTAAACTACACTAATATCACACTACTGTTGGATGTATCCTAATTTTAGGAACCATTAAAGAAAAAAAAAGGCTCCTATGTAATCAACATATTTAGGAGTAAAAACTATTATTATTATTATAAGAAGATAAGGCATTGCTAAATCCAAACTTCTTTGCTAAACCAGTTGTGGATAAACATGTAGGAATCTCCTTGTTTTGGTCTTCATAGCTCATGTCTAATCCTTCTGGAACTTGTGAAACACTGACATCTGCTGGCTATTTCAATACATGATTTATACAGATGGACTAGAACACTTCCTATAAAGCAGATAGGAAACCTTCAGCACACCAGCTGTTGTAGAACTATAAGGCCTCATTTCCACTGGCGTTTTTACAGCCACTTTTCTGAGCGTTTTTTGCAGCTTAAAAACGCCTGTCCATGTTAGTCTATGGCATCATGCCCACCATGACGTTTTTGAGCTGTAGATGGTTAAGCTGCAAACAAAACGCGGGACCAGTGCGTTCTGAAGCTCCAGCAATAGAGCTGTAAAAACGTCAGACGTTAAAAAACGCGCACAAACGCTCAAAAACGCGACCGCGGCGTTTTTAAAGCTCCAGCTCCGGAAAAACTTTTTTTTTTTTTTTTCCAAAAATAAACATGGACAGGCGTTTTTAAGCTGTAAAAAACGTGGCTGTAAAAACGCCAGTGGAAATGAAGCCTAAGTCACAAGAGTCATTGCAAGACTGACAGCCACAGTCATGACTCCCAGAGGAATGATTTGATTTGTAGATTTACCACAGTGAATCCCTGTTACTAAAACACAAACCAAAAAATTACCAAAGTCTGTCAAAAGCTGGCTACACACATAAGGCTTCATTTCCACTGGCGTTTTTACAGCCACGTTTTTTACAGCTTAAAAACGCGTGTCCATGTTTATTTTAGAAAAAAAAATAAAAAATTTTTTGGAGCTGGAGCTTTAAAAACGCTGCGGCCGCGTTTTTGAGCGTTCGTGCGCGTTTTTGCGAGTTTATGCGCGTTTTTGAGCGTTTTTTAATGTCTGGCGTTTTTACAGCTCTATTGCTGGAGCTTCAGAACGCACTGGTCCCGCGTTTTTTTTGCAGCTTAGCCATCTACAGCTCAAAAACGTCATGGTGGGCATGATGCCATAGACTAACATGGACAGGCGTTTTTACCGTGCAGCGTGCCATTACTAACAGCGATCATGCCGTTAGTGGCGGTATCCGAGCACTAAGGATGAGCTCCGGCGTGTTCGCATGGTACACGTGCAGAGCCCGCCAGGAAGTGTGCATGGCGCTGCGCTAATCACAGCCAGGGAGACATTTCCCGATGCTCGGCAGCTGAGCATCGGGAAATGTCTCCCTGGCTGTGATTAGCGCAGCGCCGTGTACACTACCTGGCGGGCTCTGCATGTGTACCATGCGAACACGCCGGAGCTCATCCTTACCGAGCACATGCGCGGGAGTGACGTCATCACGGCTCAGGCCAGTCACATCGCCTGAGCCACGATATGCGGAAGTGAATCGTGGAGAGATGGCGCCGGTGGAGGAGGTGACCGAGCACCGCTGCAGGGGCTTCGATCTCAGTATCTCATAATGAGCTAGTATGCCTTGCAGGGTGCAGGGTGTTTTTAAAAAAACCTTAAGCAAGACAACTTAATGGTGTGGTGAGAAGACACTGAAACAGCAGTAAAAGAAAGCTTAGATCACGCTCCTTGTTTCCTGTCGGCACATGTGCATGCAGCAGAGTGAGACTTTCTTCAAGTGTTTGACCTCCCACTCCTAATTTAAGCACTGCTGGGCAGGGGGCTGGTGTCAAAATGTATGAAAACTCAACTGCTGAAAACTTTTATAAATATTAAAATGTTTATTTAAAAAGTAATTTTTTTATATTCTTTGTTCTTGGTTTAACCCCTTAAGGACCGCCGCATGTACATTTACGTCGGCAGAATGGCACCGACAGGCACATCAACGTACCCCCCCCCCCCCCGATACATGCGGCGGTCCGGTTTGCTGAAGGAGCGATCCGTGCTGAGGGGGCGGCGGTTCGTTTTTGTCAGCCCCCTCCAGATCGCTCCCAGCCAATCCGCGCGCTCCCCTGCAGTGTCATTTCCTCCTCCTGTGTAAACACAGGAGGAGGAAGTGATGCGATCTCTGCTCTCTGCATTTTCTTCAACCGCCGCTGAGGAGAGATCACACAGTGAGTCTGCACAACACTACACCGACACCAGTACACGCAGGCACACTTAACCCCTTGCGATCACCCCCCCCCCTCCCCCTGTCACAGTGTCACTGAATGCAGTAATCATATATGTATGATTACTGTATTTAGTGTCAGTCAGTTAGTGTTAGGTTCAGGGTAGCCCCCGTACCCCCCCTAATAAAGTTTTAACCCATTGATCACTGCCCTAGTTAACCCTTTCACTCCCTATTGCCAGCGTCACTAAGCGATCATTTTTCTGATCGCTGTATTAGTGTCGCTGTTCCCGCTAGGTAGCTACTTTTTTTTTTTTATTGCGATTTTTTTTTTTACTAAAGACATGTGGCTAAATACATTTTGGCCTAAATGTTTGACTAAAATTTAGTTTATTTGATTTTTCTTATAACAAAAAGTAAAAAATATAGATTTTTTTTTCAAAAATGTCGCTCTATTTTTGTATATAGCGCAAAAAATAAAAATCGCAGAGGCGATCAAATACCACCAAAAGAAAGCTCTATTTGTGGGAAGAAAAGGACGCAAATTTTGTTTGGGAGCCACGTCGCACGACCGCGCAATTGTCAGTTAAAGCGACGCAGTGCCGAATCGCAAAAAGGGGCCTGGTCCTTTACCTGCATTTTGGTCCGGGTCTTAAGTGGTAAATGATCATGGTATCACTGGGCTTAATTAGCCAGCAAACTCATCTGACCTAAACCCCATAGAGAATCTGTGGGGTATTGTCAAGAGGAAGATGAGACACCAGACCCAACAATGCAGATGAACTGAAGGACGCTATCAAAAGCAACCTGGGCTTCCATAACATCAGCAGTGCCACAGGCTGATCACCTCCATGCCACATCGCATTGAGGCAATAATTCTTGAAAAAGGAGCCTGACCAAGTATTGAGTGCATACTATTCTATACATGGACATACTTTTCAGTAAGCCAACATTTCTGTATTTTATTATATTGGTCTTACATAATATTCTAATTTCCTGAAATACTGAATTTGGGGTTTTCACTAGTTGTAATGCTGGCCATACACTCCCCGAAAAATCATCCGAACAAACTTTCGAAAAATGATGGGTGCAAAAGATAGTGCCATCATGTAATGACCGATAAATCGTTCAATGGACATAAAAAAAGTTCGTTTTTTTTACATATAATTAGTGCAGAAAGTTCAGACGGGATACACATAAACCTTCCGATTTATTGTTCATTTGGCAGAAGATTTCCAAACTTGTCCTTCGTTTTTTCGGCTCAAAAACGTCCAAACGATTTTCGATTTTGTGCCCATCAACTGGCCGAAAAACTTAAGATCTTTCTTAACGACCGACTTTCGGCCGCATTTTCGTATAGTGTATGGCCAGCATTAGCCATAATCATCAAAATTAAAAGAAAGAAATGCTTGAAATATATCACTCTGTGTAACGCATCTATATACAATATAGGAGGAGTTTCACTTTTTTTTTATTGAATTACTGAAATAAATTAACTTTTTGATGATACTCTAATTTTATGAGATGCAATGCACCTGTGTGTATTTTGTTGCCAGCGGTTTAGACATTAATGGCTGTGTGTTGAGTTATTTTGAGGGGACAGCAAATTGACACTGTTATACAAGTTGTACACTCACTACTTTACATTGTAGCAAAGTGTAATTTCTTCAGTGTTTTCACAGGAAAAGATACACTTAAATATTTACAAAAATGTGAGGGTGTACTCACTTTTGTGTGATACTGAGATTTTATATATATATATATATATATATATTATATATTAGGGCTGGGGAAATTAAAGATTAATTCCTCAATTAATCTTTAATTTTTTTGATCGATCAAAATTCTTGACGTCACCAGACAGCCTGGACAGTAAGACTTACCCTGTTGGATGCGAGCAAACTGCACCCATTGGTACCTTTGCATCTGTGGAGCAGGAGGATGCATCAGGCTCCATCAGGGGAAGAGGGAAAAAATAACCATTGTTTTCCTGTTCTAAGCAGTTTTGTGCAGACAATTCTTTGTTTATCAGCAACATCTGTTCCGTGCAAAAGACTGTTCAGTTCTTCAGGGTATATTGTCAATAAAATGCAATCATGTCTGCTTCCAGAAAATGTAAACACTCTGGTATGTCTGTGTGACTGGCTAAAGTGATGCCTACTATAAAGTGACTGACAGTCAATATACTAGATACGTTTTATAATTAAAGTTAAATTACCTTTCTACGTTTTTCTTAAAGTTTAATAAGAAAAAATTACTTATGTCAGTGCTACAGTTTGAATTTAAAACGTATTTGTGTGAACTGTAAAGTTAAGTCATGGATTGTGACGGGTGATTGTATATAGTGTATACCACATTTACCTCTGACTAATGCAGAGTTGCAATGCAAGGAGATCAGCTAAAGGTAGTTGGATCTGTAAGTGCGTTATAATTAATCGAAATTAAGTCGATTAATCGATAAAAAAAACCCAAAAAAAACCGATTAATCGAACATGAAAATTTTAATCAGTAACAGCCCTAATACATATATATATATACACACTATACATATGTATTTGTATTTTATTTTTTACATAAATCCGTGATCCCAGATGTAAAAGGGGATGAGAGAGCTGGGGGTGGAGAAACATCAGCATACTGATCTTATCAGTGAATCACTGTACACCAGGGGCATGTCAGGAAAAGTCTGACCACTGGAGGACAGACGAGATGGAATGTTCTCCCAGAAAACAGACCACACAAGGATGGATGTGCACTCATGCCTAGAGTGGTCAGTTTGACATAGGAAAGCTGGGGGACTGGCAGAAACACAAGGCATTTCACACAAAGGAAGCAATACAAACAGAACAGGATACTTTTAAACTAGAGTACATGGTACAACAGACACATACCTGGAATATGAAATGCTGGGGTAACATATTCTTTAGGACAAGTAATGTCATACCTTTCATAGGTGACACTTGAGGTCCAGCAGGTACATGCACACCAGCTCCTGGACCCCTCCTGTACGGAAAGTTTTCTGGGCTGTATTTCTCACACAGCACCTGCATAAAACTCCTTCCACATGGTGGCTCCATTTCTGTTACCTGAGAGGAGCAAAACATATATCCAGTTACTGCTGAAACAATACTTCACTGAAAAATGCAGTACAGAATAATTGTGTTGTACTGGTAAGGAATCAGTATTGAAAATTGGTAATTATGTACTATAGTTCTTTAAACAACAAAATAAAAAAAAAATTGAAATCCTGAGCACTCAATGACAATATATTTTGGGTGACATTTTTGGGCTACATTCCTTTCTCTTGTAGCCCTTTGTTCTTTACCTTCAGGAAAAATATTGCAATCTTATTAAATCTTCTATTTCTGAAAGAATGGAGACTTTTGGAAAGAGGAAGGTCAACTACCACATTTAGCCAAACGCTATATTCACAATCTATGATTGTGGTGGCTGGAGCATCCTGAGACAAGTGACAGACTGGGCAATTAAAGTAGATCTCTGAGCAATTTTAACCACTTGCTGATGGCCGCAAAGTGGTTCTAATTCTCTGGGTCGCCGTCTTTTTACAGCCTCCGCGCCACTAGGGGGCGCGCGAGCGACACCGGCGGCGCGAGTGTGCCCCGCCGCATTACTGACATGCCGATGCGCGTGCCTGGCGGCCGCGATGGGCGGTTCACAGAGATGGACGTGGATCTGTGTGTGTAAACACACAGATCCATGTCCTGTCAGGGAGAGAGGAGACCGATCTGTGTCCCTTGTACATAGGGACATAGATCAGTCACCACCCTCCCCCCACAGTTAGAACACAATGCAGGGTACACATTTAACCCCTTCCTCACCCCCTAGTGTTAACCCCTTCAATGCCAGTCACATTTATACAGTAATTAGAGCATTTTTATAGCACTGATCGCTGTATAAATGTGAATGGCGCCAAAAATGTGTAAAAAGTGTACGATGTGTCCGCCATAATGTCGCAGTCCCAATAAAAATCGCAGATCGCCGCTATTACTAGTAAAAAAAATAAATATTAATAATTCTGTCCCCTATTTTGTAGGCACTATAACTTTTGCGCAAACCAGTCGCTTATTGCGATTTTTTTTTATTTTTTTACCAAAAATATGTAGAAGAATACATATCGACCTAAACTGAGAAATTTTTTATTTTATTTTTTTAAATGGGCTATTATAGCAAAAAGTAAAAAAAAATATATATTTTTTTTCAAAATTGACGTTTAATTAATTCCTGACAAGTCACAATTTCCCACACCATTATCATTTTTCATTGCTCTACCTTTTATTATTAAAAACCAGTCCATGAGCTTTAGTCAAATGACTCTGCCTAGACCTCAACCTTGGGTTCCTAGAGGAGTTGCTAGGGGTTCCTTGAGCTGTGAACATTGGCAGATGGACCTTCCAACTGAGTGCTTGTGCAGTTTTGGCAGCAACAACAATCTGCAGGCTTAGCAGAATGGGACCAGTGGAGTTTCTTTTCTCATATCTTGGGTAAGTATTCACTGGCACAGGATTTGTTTCTTAGGCCGCGTACACACGATCAAATTTATGTGCTGAAACCGGTCCGACGGACCGTTTCAGCAGACAAATCCGATCGTGTGTACGGGCGGACAGACAGGTTTTTCCAGCAGACAAATTTTAAAGCATGCTTTAACCACTTAAGGACCGCCGCATGTACATTTACGTCGGCATAATGGCACCGACAGGCACATCAACGTATATATACGTTGGTGCCTTGAGGTGGGTCCGATCGGGACCCCCCCCGGTACATGCGGTGGTCCGAACTGCTGTAGGAGCGATCCAGGATGAGGGGGCAGCTATTCATTTTTGTCCACCCCCTCTCTCCCTCGGGTGGACTCGGGTGTGATCTCTCCCTCTGCGTTTTTTTCAAACACCGCCAAGTAAGTCCTGCACTAACACTACACTGACACACACTACATATAGGCACATTTAACCCCCCCCCCCCCCGATCGCCCCCCCCCTCCCCCTGTCACTGAATGCAGTAATCATACATGTATGATTACTGTATTTAGTGTTAGTGTGACAGGCAGTGTGACAGTCAGTTAGTGTTAGGTCCTGGGTAGCCCCCGTACCCCCCAATTAAGTTTTAACCCCTTGATCACCGCCCTAGTTAACCCTTTCACTCCCTATTGCCAGCATCACTAAGCGATCATTTTTCTGATCGCTGCATTAGAAGTCTGATTGAAGTAGTACAGGAACCTCTTCTGAAGTCGGAGCGACATGAGTAGTGTGTATTAACACCGCTCCCATTCACTTACATTGCTTTTCTGGACAGCACAACTTGGGACGACTTGAGACGACTTCAAGTCGGATCCCAAGTCGCCCCAGTGTGAACCGACTCTAAATCTTTTGTGTATTCCATATAATTATCACTTATGTAAAATATACTCTCAGAGCGATATTAAAGGAAAAAATGTTTTTGCCTAAAATTAATGTCTGCAAGGTAGACAGAGAGAATGGTGTAATGATTCTGTTAACAAATGAGTAAATACCTATTAAATTCCTTCATCTATATCACCTCTGGTGTTCTAGTTTCTGTTCTCTCATTCACTTCCTGGTTTGCATCATTTGTATATGTAAGAACTACATTTCCCAGTATGAATTGTGGCACGCCCAGTAATTCAAACCTCCTTAAAGTCTCTAACACATAGAGAGCGTCCTGCCGCACAGATGTAGTTCCCAGGAGGGGGCGAGCAAGTTACTGACCACCGCAGTAAAGTCTCCCTTCACAGTGGTCAGTAAAATCAGACAAGCAGGAAGTAAACAGAACAGAGAAGTAATAGAGCAACTTCTGAGCAAAAATGAACAATGAGGAAGTGAAAAGAGGAATGTCTTATGATTTTTATTTTTTTCCCTTTACAACCCCTTTAAGAGAGGTCAGACAAGCAGATCCCAAAGGCACATACAATGCCTTAAAAAAAGTAATCATACCCCTTGAAATTTTCCACATTTTGTCATGTTGCAACCAAAAATTTATTTTATTGGGATTATATTTTGCTGACTAGTTAGCGCCCTTTATACACACCTTTTCCGTTGATTATTAGTCCAGCACTAATTTAAGGTGCAGCACTATAATTTCAGCCAATAGATTGGTGTCGTTACCCTTTCTTTATTTTACTTTTAGCTCTGGCTGTATGCCTTGGGTCGTTGTCTTTCTGGAAGGTGAACCTCCTCCTCAGCCTTAAAACTTTTGTAGACTCTTAACAGACTTTCTTCTAAGTTTGCCCTGTATTTGGCTCCACCCACCTTCCCTGTGCCTGCTAAAGAAAAGCATCCCCACAACATGATGCTGCCATTACAATGTTTCATGGTGTGTTCAGGGATTCTCCCATCTGCGCTTTGGATCTCTGCAGAACCTCCAGATTTACCACGTGCCTCTTGGCTCCTTCTCCGATTAATGTTCTCCTTGCCCGGCCTGTCAGTTTAGGTGGATGGCCATGTCTTGGTAGGTTTGCTGCTGTGCCATACACTTTCCATTTTAGGATGATGGATTTTTTAACACTAAATCCTGCATTAAACTTCTCCACAACTTTATCCCTGATCTGTCTGGTGTGTTCCTTGGCCTTCATGATGCTGCTTGTTCACTAAGGTTCTCTAACAAACCTCGGAGGGCTTCACAGAACAGCTGTTATTACACTAAGATCAAATTATACACAGGTGGACTCTATTTACTAACTAGGCGACTTCTGAAGGCAATTGGTTCCACTAGATGTTAGTTAGGGGTATCACAGTAATCAGACCCCATACACACTATTAGATTTTCTGTGGATTTTTGTCTTCAGATTTACCAAAACCATATAATATGAGGTCAAACCTAAAGTGTTTCAATTTTTATGCAATCAGGCAGGCCCTTGCACTACATGGTTTTGGTAAATCTGAAGACAAAAATCTGCAGAAAATCTAATAGTGTGTATGGGGCTTTAAGAGGGCTGAATACAAATGCACGCCACACTTTTCAGATATTTATAAAAAAAAATGAAAACCATTTATAATTTTCCTTTTTCTTCACAATTTTGTGCCACTTTGTGTTGGTCTATGACATAAAATCCCAATAAAAAACATTTATGTTTTTGGTTGTAAAATTTCAAGGGGTATGAATACTTTTTCAAGGCACTGTATGACAGCTTCATGTAAAAATAAATAAATAAATAAACAATAACCATTGCTGGCAAACCGTGTGATACTCAGGACCTATTCAAAAATAAAGGGGATTTATTTTTAGAAATAACAAACATGTCATACTTGCCTCCACTGTGCAGTTAGTTTTACACAGATTTGCACCAATCCTTGACTTCTGAGGTCCCTCCAACGGCACTGGTAGCTCCTTCCCGCATCGAGTGGCACGTTCCAGAGTCCTGCTTCTGTGTAGACTTACACAGAATGCAGGACTCGGCCCCACCCCCTGGCGCCTGCCTCATTGAATTTGATTGACAGCAGCAGGAGGCAATGGCTGCACTGCTATCAAGCTAACCAATCAAGATTCGAGACAATGGGGTGAGAGGTAGAGCGCTTCTCCGCCCAGGGAACAAACGGTCTGAAGTGAGTAAAACGGGGGGGCTTGTCAGTGTCAGATGTTTTTTCACTTTATTGCATAGGATTCATGAAGGTAAACAAAAAAAAAACCTTTAATGGACATGTGTCTATAGCCCTTTAAAGCCTGTGTAAGGTACTTCTTTAGCCATGGACACATGTTGAGGACCCATTAAAAATGAATAAACACACACGTATCCATGGGCAAAAAACATACCTGTCTCATAATATATGCATACCCATTAGTGGTTAACAGTAATTTGTATGTATAGTGTGATTGAACCACCCTAATATCTAGTAAATGCGGCAAAATAGAGTTTGGTGATGTGTCATTTGGCAGCTAGAACGATGCTGATAACTGCATTTCTTTTTCATTGCTACTAAAAACTTTCTAGAATTGTTCAATCCACCGAATGGTACATATATTTTAGTATAAACTGTATTCATAATACACAAAGTACAACAACTTAAAACAACCAATCAGATCGGTAAAAAAATAATCCTTTTAACCACTTGCTGACCGCAATACGTATAAAGAGACGTTGCGATTTGAAAATGGTTTACAGGGATTACGGCTGATTATATCAGACATAACCCTGGTACAGTTTTTTTCCGTTGGTTCCCCGAGAAACAATGTGGACGGCTGGACCCATAGGCAATCATGGAGTTTCTTTGATCGACTATGGCCTTGGAGGACCCGAGTGATGCCAAGTACGGACCGGTCCAGCCAAAAATACATACATTTTTATTTTATTTTTTAAAGGAAAAGATTAAAAAAAACATTTTTTTAAATTTTTATTTGAAGAGATTTTAAGTCTTTTTGACCCCAGATTTCTCCATAAAGAGGACCCGTCATCCTTATTTATACTACAAGAGCTGTTTTCATTCCTTGCAATAGGAATTATAGTGAAATAATAATAAAAAAAATGAATGGACAGTGTAAAAATAAAACCTTAAATATATAAGAAAAAAAATTCAAGTACCCCCATCCCTCCATGCTCATGTGTAGAAGCGAACACATACATAAGTCATGCAAGCATATGTAAATGGTGTCCACACCACACATGTGAGGTATCGCCATGAACATAGAAGTGAGAGCAATAATTCTAGTGCTAGACCTCCTCTGTAAGTCTAAACAGGTAACCTGTAAAGGCGTTCAAATTGTTATAAACAAATAGTGAAAAAGGGAAATGATATGCACCCTTCAACCTTCTTCCACCCCACTATGCCAATCAATATACAATTACAAACCCTCAAAAAAAAGCAGCTACTTAAAAAATGTGAATTATATGTAAAAAATTCTGAATGAACAAAATGTTGCCTATGAAGATTGTTGTATACTGCAGTTTATCACTATTCCACTAGTGTGTGCAATTTTTAAATGTGTCATGTTGGATATCTATTTACCTGGCGCAACATAATTTTTCAGATTATACAAAAGATTTGGGTATACTGTATATTGTGAGTTTTTTAAAATTCAATAAAATGTGTTTATGATTTGAAAAACTGCTGCGCAAATATCGTGTGACAAAAAAACAGTCGCCATTTTATTCCCTGGGATCTCTGCTAAAAAAAAAATGGATAGTGTTTGGGGGTTCTAAGTAATTTTCTACCAAAAATTATTTAAATTTGTAAACAAAAAGTGACAGAAAAAGGCAAGTGGATAAGTTCCATAAAACTGCAGTTTTTGCATTATTTTATTGTGTGCTACCTTACCATGTGGACCTAATAATTATTTTAGGTTACCAGCAAATCAGTTAGCACATAAATAAGCAAATGAGTGTTCAAATGTGCAGAAATACAGTATGTCATGCTTCATACAGATCAGAAAATTATCATATGATAATCTGATTGTTAGTACACAGCTATAATCCGAAATTTTCTGAAGGGACATACACAAAAAAAAATCAGGACAAATACATTACACCACTTCTGAATTTGTATTCTGTCATACAAGAATTTTTGTATTTTGTTTTCGATATGAAGACTAGCATGCAAAAAAAAAACCAAAAAAAAAAAAAAACATCATTCGTCGGATAATCTCATTGTGTGTACTAGGCTTTAGAAAGTAAACAAAACATATTATTTGCCATATGTATCATATGCTTAGCCTTGTACAGCCCAGAGTAATACTATTAATAAAGCCCCCATATGTTACATTATATCCCTCTGCTGTTCATGCGTTACTGCTCTCTACACAAAGATTCCACAAGAACGGTAACATTAGACTGTATCACAAATCCCCTGCATTGCCAACACACAGAAATAACATTACTTTGTGTATAGGCAACTTTGTATAAGCAGTAGATCACATTACTTCTCCCCATCTGCTTGTAAACAGGATTATGTTTTTCCTTCTCAGGCACCAATCCCATAATAATCGATACCCTCTCAAGCGCCATAAATAACACTGTGATTGGCATAACTATTCACCTGTACACACAGCATACATGATATGCTTCTACTTTCCCACTGTCTATCCTCACCTAAATCCAACCCCAAACACAAAACTGTTACACAACAACACTATCTGCAATGTTGTGCCATCCCAGAATAAGAACAGCAACTAAAACTTGCAATGTAATCTTGCAGACGGTAGAAAAATAAAGTATACGATTACCAGTATGAAATGACAGGTCATCTGTTTTGTGTAACTTTCTGTAGCAGGAAAAGTTACTTACCATCTTCCAGGACAAAACTTCACACCAGGACCACATCATCATCATAACAGCACTTCACGTGACAGTGTTTATCACTGAGCTGGGACGTAGCTAACTGTTTGTTTTTAAATATCTGACTTTGGCAGTTCGTACAGGAAGACCGGAGCTATTCACTTGTTGCTATGGAGAACCCATAACAATGACTTAATCTCTTCAGTTTGCCCCTCATCTGCATAAAAGCTGTAAGCTGCTGAAAGGTTAACCCCCCCCCCCCTCACAAACTGCCAGCTCCACCCACTCCTCAAAGCTCTTTGAAAGAAATGTTAGACAAGTATCTCTATTTCATTTGACATGCTAAAGATGGGTACACACCTTCAGTTTTTTTTTCTTTCAACCAGCAGGTTGAACAGAAAAATAAACAAACTGACAGGTCGCTGTGTCAACACAACAACACAAGCAATGCTGAAGCAGCGATCTCTCCTGAGGAGACATTGGGGGTTATTTACTAAAGGCAAATCCACTTGGAAGTGCAGTCGCTGTAGATCTGAGGGGGACATGCAAGGAAAATAAAAAACATAAATTTTAGCTTGCACATGATTGGATCATAAAGTCAGCAGAGCTTCCCCTCATTTCAGATCTACAGTGACTGCACTTCCAAGTCTCCCCACCATGAGAATACACAGATCAGAACTGCAGCCATTGACCACTGACTGAAGGTGCTGGCCGATCGCTGGTGTTCCAGTATGCCCGTTCGACAGAAACTAGTCGTTAGACCAGCTCCTGTAGACCAGACCGAAAGTCAGCTAGAACCAGACAATTTTCACCCTGTGTGTCCTGAGCTTTACGTTCTGGAGATTCTACAACATGCCCCTGCCTGCAAGACACTCAACAATTAAACTGGACCAATCTAAGACTAGATTATAACTAGGGTTGTCCCGATACCACTTTTTTAGGACCGAGTACAAGTACCGATACTTTTTTTTAAATGTGTCCCCAAATGCAGCCATGTCCCCCCACAAATGCAGCCATGTCCCCCCACAAATGCAGCCATGTCCCCCCACATATGCAGCCATGTCCCCCCACATATGCAGCCATGTCCCCCCACATATGCAGCCATGTCCCCCCACATATGCAGCCATGTCCCCCCATATATGTAGCCATGTCCCCCCATATATCCAGCCATGTCCCCCCAAACCTAGATGCCGCCGCCGCCGCATGGTTAATCAGCGTGCGGGGAACATCACAGCTTTCATTTGAATAGCTGTAGTGTTCCCCGCTGCGCCCCGTATAGACACTCCTCCTTGCTCGGGATTGAACAGATCACCCGTCCAATCCCGAGCAAGGGGGAGTGTCTATACGCGGCGCGGCGGGAAACACTACAGCTATTCAAATGAAAGCTGTAATGTTCCCCGCACGCTGTTTAACCAAGCGGCGGCGACGGCTTTCGTGGCGGCGGCGGTGGGGGGTAGTATCGGATGAAGCATCGGGGGCATTTGCAGGAGTACAAGTACTCCCGCAAATGCTCAGTATCGGTCCCGATCCCGGGACAACTCTAATTATAATGATACTAAACATCAGGTGCCCAACAATGACAGGTGACTTTCCGAGTACAATTATCTGCTATCGGGCTCCATTCATACGTGTGACTTGTCATGCAAATTTGTTCCCCGTGTTTTCCCAATGATGATCATTCATATATGTGAGACTAAGGCCCCTTTCACGCGTTTGGACCGTTCAGGTCCACCTGTCAGTTTTGTCAGCGGACCCGAACAGCCACTCCATGCAAGCCTATGGAGTGTCGGATGTCAGCAGGTATATTGCCATCCGTCCATGGCGGATCGGATCAGGTGAGATCTGATGAAAACTGACATGCTGTCCATTTTTATCAGATCTCTCCATAGGAGACAGCGGCACTCGACAAGCCCCTCCCCGCTCAGTGAGCAGACAGGGACTCGTCATCCGCTGGCTCAGCGGAGATCTGCAGGGAGAGCTCCCGCTGAGCTGGCGGACTCTGTAGCGATGGAGTCCGCCTCGTGTGAATGAAGCCTTAAAGCTGCATCGACTTCATAGTAGTTCATGCACTACTTTGGTCCAACTTTCATGCAAATTGAGGGCCACAGACTTCAATGTTAACCCTAAAAAGTTGCATGTAAGTTTGTTTGAATGTTTTACAATGAAACAGTAGTGCAACAGTTGTCCATTATCACTGGTCAATGCCAAAGTCGTATCCAAATCGTGCCCATCCAAAGTTGCACCCCAAAGTCAGTGCAACTTTGGAGTTGTACAAGTGAGAATGGAGCCTCAGTCTGAATGGCTGCTACAGAATATCACTGATATTTAATTTTTCATCTATAAAACACAGAGCTGGCTAGTAGAACCCTCATCATCTCTACTGCCTCTCTTTCCAAGCTAATAATAGTGAAATGCATGTGTGTGTGTCAGCAACATTCACTGCATGACAGAAGCAAAGAGATCAAATAGATAAAACTGGCATTAACCACTTAATGACCGCCGCACGACTATGTACGTCCACAGAATGGCACATGGGTTTACATGTACGTCCCTGCCTTGTTGCGGGTCGGGGGTCCGATCAGGACCCCCTCCGCTGTGTGTGGCGGTCGTCTTACCTCCGGGAGCGATTGGCGACGAGGGGGCGGCTGTTCGTTTCTGTCCGCCCCCTCGTGATCGCTCCCAGCCAATCCGGGATACCCCCACCGTGTCACTTCCTCTGCCTGTATAATGTAAACACTGGCAGAGGAAGTGATGTGAGCTCTCCTTTCGGCGGTATTTTCAATCCGCCGAGAGGAGAGAAGACTCACAGTAAGTTGCACCAACACTACACTGACACCAGTAAACATAAGCACATTTAACCCCTTCCGATCACCCCCCCCCAGCCCCCTGTCACTGATTGCAGTGATCATATATTTACTGATCACTGCATTTAGTGTCAGTGTGACAGTTAGTGTGACAGGCAGTTAGTGTTAGGTCCAGGGTAGCCCCGTACCCCCCTAATAAAGTTTTAACCCCTTGATCACCGCCCTAGTTAACCCTTTCACCCCCTATTGCCAGCGTCACTAAGCAATCGTTTTTCTGATGGCTGTGTTAGTGTCGCTGTTGCCGCTAGGTAGCTAATTTTTTTTTATTGCTTTTTTTTTTTTTTTTTTTTACTAAAGACATGTGGCTGAATACATTTTGGCCTAAATGTTTGACTAAAATTTAGTTTATTTGATTTTTCTTATAACAAAAAGTAAAAAATATTGGGCCAGATTCACGTACATCGGCGCATTTTTTGACTGGCGTAGCGCACCTCCTTTACGTTAGACTGCCGCAATGTAGCGGCGCAATCACTGTATTCTCGCTTGTTTTGCGCAGAAAATAGCGCCTGTGCAACGTAATTTCAGAGGCAAAAGGAGAGAAACTACACTGGGTAGCAACAGGGCGGACTTTTCAGGCAATCACAGGGATAAGAGAAATTATAAAAGTATAAATTGAATTACAAAAAGTTTCTAACATACAAAAGACAAACCACAAATCATACAGAAAAACAAAACAAAGGGTTAAAAGGTCATTCACAGGTGATATTACAGTGGTTGACCGCGATATTGTGTCAATCTTGCTCCCTTTCTCGGCGAGATTGAGCACTTGCGAGCCCCATCGCGGGAGCCAGCGCCGAGCTGGCTTGCCGCGATGGAGACAAAGCCGTCATAGAAGCGACGGGGATCCTACGCGGATTCCCGCCAATTCTACACGTGGGCGGAGTTTGTTATGAATCCTGAGAAGGAAGTCCCCGCCGGATTTTAAATAAAAATCCGGCATGGGTTCCCCCCTCAGAAGCATAACGGGCCCTTAGGTCTGGTATGGGTTGTAAGGAGACCCCCCCTACGCCGAAAAAACGGCGTGGGGGTCCCCCCACAATCCATACCAGACCCATATCCAAAGCACGCCGGCCGGCCGGTCAGGAGGGGAGTGGGGGGCGAGCGCGCGCCCCCCCCCCCCTCCTGAGCCGTACCGGGCAGCATACCCTCAACATGGGGGGGTCATGTGCTCTGGGGCAGGGGGCGCACTGCGGCCCCCCACCCCAGAGCACCCTGTCCCCATGTTGATGAGGACAGGGCCCCTTCCCGACAACCCTGGCCGTTGGTTGTCGGGGTATGCGGGCGGGAGGCTTATCGGAATCTGGAAGCCCCCTTTAATAAGGGGGCCCCCAGATACCGGCCCCCCACCCTAAGTGAATGAGTATGGGGTACATTGTACCCCTACCCATTCACCTGCAAGAAAAGTGTAAACACAAATAAACCACACAGTGTATTGAAATATTTTATTAGTTGGCCGCCGGGGGGGGGGTGTGTATGATCGCTTTTATAAAAGCGCCCCCCTCTGGCGGGCTTCTGCGGGGGGGTGGGTGCCGCTGTTCTTCACCGCCGTCTGGTTCTCTTCCGCCGCCGGGGGGGCGCTTTGATAAAAAACGCCCACCACCCGGCGGGCTTCCTTCGACATCTTCGGCGGCGGGGGGGTCTTCTCCCACTCTCCGGGGTCTTCTCCCGCTCTCCGGGGTCTTCTCCCGCTCTCCGGGGGTCTTCTCCGGCTCTCCGGGGGTCTTCTTCTTCTTCAGGACTCGCCGCCGCTATCTTCGTGTTAGCTCAATTACTGGCGGCGGCGAGTCCCCTCTTCTGTGACGTCTTCTTCTTCTCTTCTCCAGATGTTGACGCGACGCTTCCTTCCGCTGTTATGGCTGGCGCGCGGCTCGCAGCGAGTTATATAGGTCTGTCTTGTGACGTCGCAGTCCCATCATGCTCCGGTAGGTAGCACGTGGTACCTACCGAAGCATGATGGGACTGCGACGTCACAAGACAGGCCTATATAACTCGCTGCGAGCCGCGCGCCAGCCATAACAGCGGAAGGAAGCGTCACGTCAACATCTGGAGAAGAGAAGAAGAAGACGACGTCACAGAAGAGGGGACACGCCGCCGCCAGTAATTGAGCTAACATGAAGATAGCGGCGGCGAGTCCTGAAGAAGAAGAAGACCCCCGGAGAGCCGGAGAAGACCCTGGAGAGTGGGAGAAGACCCCGGAGAGTGGGAGAAGACCCCCCCGCCGCCGAAGATGTCGAAGGAAGCCCGCCGGGTGGTGGGCGCTTTTATCAAAGCGCCCCCCCCCGGCGGCGGAAGAGAACCAGACGGCGGTGAAGAACAGCGGCACCCACCCCCCGCAGAAGCCCGCCGGAGGGGGGCGCTTTTATAAAAGCGATCATACACACCCCCCCCGGCGGCCAACTAATAAAATATTTCAATACACTGTGTGGTTTATTTGTGTTTACACTTTTCTTGCAGGTGAATGGGTAGGGGTACAATGTACCCCATACTCATTCACTCAGGGTGGGGGGCCGGTATCTGGGGGCCCCCTTATTAAAGGGGGCTTCCAGATTCCGATAAGCCTCCCGTCCGCATACCCCGACAACCAACGGCCAGGGTTGTCGGGAAGGGGCCCTGTCCTCATCAACATGGGGACAGGGTGCTCTGGGGTGGGGGGCCGCAGTGCGCCCCCTGCCCCAGAGCACCTGACCCCCCCATGTTGAGGGCATGCTGCCCGGTACGGCTCAGGAAGGGGGGGGGCGCTCGCTCGCCCCCCACTCCCCTCCTGACCGGCCGGCGTGCTTTGGATACGGGTCTGGTATGGATTGTGGGGGGACCCCCACGCCGTTTTTTCGGCGTAGGGGGGGTCTCCTTACAACCCATACCAGACCTAAGGGCCCGTTATGCTCCTGAGGGGGGAACCCATGCCGGATTTTTATTTAAAATCCGGCTGGGACTTCCTTCTCAGGATTCATAACAAACTCTGCCCACGTGTAGAATTGGCGGGAATCCACGTTGGATCCCCGTCGCTTCTATGACGCACTCGCTAGAATGTGCTTTTACTATTCCAGCGAGTGCGAGATGTCGGCAGCCTGTCGCCGAGAATCAGCGCGATGCTGTCGTGCTATAAACACATTCTCGGCGGCAGGCACTGTATCTTTTCGTCTGGTCTAAGCGTTTCACCTAACGGCTTCTTCAGGACGAGTTTGAGATGATTAACACTAGGGTATTGCTAGTTTCGTGCATCAGGTAGACTGCAAGTCATCCAAATATACACGAGACACAGTGGTCGACGATGTGTGAAGGAATGAATAACTTCAAAACAGAAGGGGGGGTCCAGATGGGGAAAAGAATAACATTTCCTATGATTGAACATCCGATAGTAGTGTGTCACAGAAAATGAAAAAAAACTCTGCAATATATCAAGAGTAATTATCAAGAGTTAGGATATCCCGGGACCAAGACAACAGAGAATGTCAGACAGAAACCAGGAAGGAATATAGTCCAGAACCGTGGTAATCCTAATACAATGTCCAATATAGGACAAGCCAAAAAATTGAAAGCCTTTGTAGGGGAGCAAACCCGTGTGTCCCGGGGGGAGGGGGAGCCTGTGCTGCAAGGTGCTTTTGTTCTGTTGTTTGTTGCGTTGTGACTGTCTTTGTGATATTTGTGGACTGTTTGATCTAGTGTTTTGTAGAAGATATTTGAAAGTGTTTTTTGGTGACTGCTTGTGAGACTTTTTGGTTGATAGTTTTTTGTTTGTTCTCTTGCTTGATTTTTCCTGCTTGTTTTTGTGAGTGATTTTTGCTGACTGTTTGGGAGGGAGTTTTTGTATGAGTATGACTGAGAGGAAGAGGAAGTTAAATTTTACTTTGGGGGAGAAAAAAATTCTTGCCCGTGCCATTTCCCAATATGGGCGTTTCCTCCGCGGCCCGGAGAGTGCCAACACCACCCCGGCCAGGAAGTGTGAGATCTTGCAGAACATTACTGACGAGGTGAATGCATCGGGGGGATGGAGACCCGGACACGGTCAGGGATTGAAAAGAAGATCAATGACCTCCGGCGTCTGGTCAGAAAGAAGCTGGCCAAAATGGCAGCCCATGCCAGGGCCACAGGAGGGGGCCCACCATGCCCTGTTCGGCTGACAGCGGAGGATTGTGCGGTGGCCCAGACCTTTTATAGACAACAGGTGGAGGGCCTGCCTGGCTATGACTCCAGTCATGAAGGCGTGATGCCAGGTAAGGTTTTTTTGCCCTATCAGGTGTGTAGCATGTGTGGGGGAGGGGGTAAAAGGGAATATGTGGCAAGTGTGTGGATCCTCCAACCTGTGAATGTTTTCTGCTCCTCCTTCCCCGGATTACCCCCCCCCTCCCCATGAGTCTCCGCTGAGGAGCCGGGGCCATGGCCGTGGGCGCCCCAGCCGTGGCTCACGCCAGCGGCATTAATTTGTTTTCCCCCCCTTTTTTTTTGCTGGACATTTTTTTTTTTGTGATGTGAATGCTTTTGGAATGTGGGGGTGATATTCCTGCCGGGAAAGGGGTGTCACCTTCAGTTTTGGTGGAGGATTCCCCAGGACCAGGGAGAAGTGATTCCCAGGTCCGTGTGAATGGTGTATGAATGTACAGTGACATAATTGGAGCCGTGGCGTGGCGTTGCTGCTCACAAGTCCAGCATGGTGGGCTTGTGCTAATCCAATTAGATGAGGATGTGATGTGTCTGTGCTAGGGACCACAGTGGTGTGCATGCATGCATTCTCATTGTGCCATGATTAATGTGTGTGTTTAACGTGCAAAGATGCCTAATGTAAGCTGTCTCCTGGCTGCTCTTCCCTCAGAAGACGGGGTAACCTCGGTTGGGGGGGGGTTGTCTGGTTCAGGGGTCAGGTCATCACGTATGTCAATCTGCAAGCCCTTTCTCACTGCGAAGTTGTGCAGAATGCAACATGCACCGATGATCTGGCACACAAAGTTTGGGGAATACAACAGGGTCCCCCCAGACTTATCCAGGCATCGGAAACGTGACTTCAGGAGACCAAAGGTGCGCTCCACCACTGCACGTGTTTGGGCGTGGGCTTCATTGTATCTTTCCTCTCCTGGGGTTTGGGGGTTCCGGATAGGAGTCATGAGATGGGGTCCCAGTGCATATGCAGAGTCACCTGTAAGGGAAAAGACAGGAGGATGTTAGTAGTGCATGTGCCCCTTGTGATGTGTGCATCATGGGGGGGGGGGGGGGGACAGACATGCCTGCCACCCATGTCACTCACCAACCAGCCAGGTGTCCCCATACACGTTCTGTTCCAATTCCATTCGGATGGGGCTCTGATTGTATATGTAGCTGTCATGGCTGGATCTGGGGTGTTTGGCACGGACGTGCCATATGAGGCTTTGGGCATCGACTATCACCTGTACGTTGATGGAATGCCAATGCTTCCGATTGCGGTATATGTGCTCTGTCTCATGGGGGGGCTGGAGTGCCACATGTGTGCAATCAATGGCCCCCACGGTGCGTGGAAATCTGGCAATTCTGTAGAAATCTGTCATTGCCTTCAGCCGCAGGTCCTCAGTGGTGGGTTTGATGATTAGGTTGGCCATGCTTCTGAGGATTGCAGGGACAACCTGGTGCACACATCTGCTCATGGAGGATTGTGACATCCCAGCCACCACTCCACTTGTTCTTTGAAAAGAGCCACTGGCAAGGAAATGGAGTGTTGCCATGACCTTGACCAGTGGCTGCACTGCATGTGAGCGGTGTGTTGGGCTGGTGATGTCCTCCTGCAAGGTTATGGTTAATTCCAGGATGGCATGAGGGGTGAATCTGAAGATGCGATACACCTCAGAATCACTCATGCCAAAGAGGTCTATGCGTGTGCGGTATATCCTCTCCCGTGCCCTCATCCTTCTTTGCTCCTCTAAAGTCAGTAGTATAGCTATGAGCGAGGATGTCCCTGGCATGTTGGCATACAGATTGTTGTGCAACACGTGTGACTGCTCAGCTCCTCACTAACAGTGTTGCTTTCTCTGACATGTAGACGAATTGTCTAATTTTATACCACCTTTTATATGGTCTAATTTTAGACAGGCTGTACAGCTGTTGCGCACAGCGCGTAGCCTGCGCTGCACCAACGTTCTTTTGTGGATCCCCGTAACTCCCTCATTAGCATATTTGAATAGCAAATCAATGGTGTGTCTAGCGCAGTTTTGCGCGGACGGATGCGCCTGTCTATCGAAATTACGCTGGACAAAAAAAAGTAGATTTCTTGCGTATCTCGTTTTGGGGATGGGGAGAATCGAAACGCATGCGCAAATTTAGACTTACGCCGCGCATCTCCTGTTACGCCGGCGTAATCTCTCTGTTAATCTGGCCCATTGTTTTTTTTTCAAAAATGTCACTCTATTTTTGTATATAGCGCAAAAAATAAAAAAATCGCAGAGGTGATCAAATACCATCAAAAGAAAGCTCTATTTGTGGGAAGAAAAGGACGCAAATTTTGTTTGGGAGCCACGTCGCACGACCGCGCAATTGTCTGTTAAAGCGACGCAGTGCCGAATTGTAAAAACACCTTTGGTCATTTAGCAGCATATTGGTCCGGGCCTTAAGTGGTTAAAGAATCATGAATGGTGATATTTGTGTATTTGCATACTTTCATCTGCTATCTCTCTGTGCCCTTTGGACCTGTGTGATAAATTCAGAAACTCAGTGTGATTCAACAGAGGTAACAAAAGTCTATATAAATCCCAGAAATTAACGTCTATTTGCTCCCTTTTGTTTTTATTAAGCTCAATTACAGAAATTCAGCCACTTTCTAACATCTGCTAGCTTACTATGGGTCATATCCAATCAAGTGCATGCCACCCTGTGGACTTTAATTTCCAACTGACAGGTTTACTGAGCTCTGCTGCTCTGACAGGAAACACACTGCTTTCTCTTACAGTCACAACTCTGCCCGCACATTCACAGAAGGATTTGTATTTTGTGGATGGTTTTATACAATACGTAATAGGTAATAATAATACAATATGTAATTGGGCAGGAGGAGGGGAGGGATGGGCAGAGCGACTGCATACAGCTCTGCAGCTGCAGAAGCTAAGACCAGGAGGTCCAGTAAGTGCAGAGAGCCCCTGCACACACCGGTGCGAATGGTCGTGGTATTTGACAGGTCCAAATCGCATGGCAAGTCGCCCCCATTGTCGGCAATGGAATTGTTCAAATCGGTGCAACGCTGACTTAGCAGTGCAGCACTGATTTGAAAAAAAGGTTCATGAACAATTTTTTTGTGATTTCAGATGCAACTTTCATAGACATCTGTGCATGAAGTCGCACAGATGTCAGCCAAGTCGCACTGACATGCAGCTTTGAAATTGTGCAATTGACGCACAATTTCAAAGTCGGATTTGGTGTGAACGGGGGGGCATATATTTGTATTCCCAGCACTCAGTAAAAAAAAAAAAAAAAAAAAAAAAAAAAAAAGTATATAAAAGAGTGAAGTACAGCAGGTGGCATGGACTCCATGGACTTAACCCCTAGTAATTCAAATCATTATGTGCCTGAAATCCTGGAGTTCAGCTTTAAATATCCCATTAAAAAGGATTTGTTATATCCATTTGTTATGTGCAAAAAAAAGGATTTTTAATAAACAGCTTACCTGTAAAATCCTTTTCTTGGAGTACATCACGGAGCGCATAGCCATTACACTTGGGTACCTTCAGGTGTGGACACTGGTGTAATCAATTTCACAGGAAGTTTCCTCCCTATATAACCCCCTCCCACTGGGAGTGCTTCAGTTTTGTAGCAAGCAATTCTCCCGAGGTTACACAATGTTCCCCAAAAGAGGGGTAGGAGCTCTGTGTCCCGTGATGTACTCCAAGAAAAGGATTTTACAGGTAAGCTGTTTATTAAAAATCCTTTTTTCTTTATCGTACATCACGGGACACAGAGCGCATAGCCATTACACTTGGGATGTCCTAAAGCAATGCTCTATGAAGGGAGGGAGACCGTAAGGCCAAGAATAGCCAAATAAAAACATTGTCAGGAGAAAACATGGCTCCACCAACAGAAAAACAAGGGGGCGTGAACCGGGCCAGAGGATTCTATACTGCTGCCCGTAGGACCGCCTGCCCAAAAGCTGCGTCCGTACCCTTTGCAACGTCCAACTTATAAAATTTAGTAAACGTATGTACGGAAGACCAGGTTGCCGCCTTGCAAACCTGTGACATAGAGATCTGATGGTGTGCCGCCCAGGAGGCACTCATGGCCCTCGTAGAATGGGCTTTAACTGATAAGGGAGGTGGAACGCGCTTCAGACCATATGCCTGAAAAATCAGCTGCTTAATCCACCTAGCCAAGGAAGACTTGGCAGCCGGCTGACCCTTCTTGGGGCCATCCGGAAGAACAAAAAGCACATCTGTTTTCCGAATCTTCTCTGTAGCCTTGAGATAGACCCTCATGGCTCGAACCACGTCCAAAGTATGAAGCCGTCTTTCCTCTCTGGACTGGGGAGTAGGAAAGAAGGATGGTAGGACTAGGTCCTGATTCAAGTGAAAACTGGATATGACCTTAGGAAGGAAAGAAGGTTGAGGCCGCAGAACCACTCTGTCCTTATGCAGAATAAGGTATGGCTCCCTGCATGACAAGGCTGCCAGCTCGGAAACCCTTCTGGCTGAAGCCATAGCCACCAAGAAAACCAACTTTCGGGTTAGTAGCACACGAGGGATTTCTGTCAGAGGTTCAAACGGCTGCCTTTGTAAAGCTGACAAGACCAGATTTAAATTCCAGGGGCAGAGGGGAGCTCTAATAGGGGGATTCACATGCAAGACCCCCTGCAAGAAGGTTTTCATAAGCGAATGGGTGGCCAAGGGTCTTTGAAACCATATTGATAAAGCCGACACCTGCCCCTTTAGAGTACTAAGAGCCAACCCTTTGTCAACGCCAACCTGGAGGAATCGCAAGATCCTGTCAATAAAAAACTTTCGAGGATGCCATTTTTGAGACTCGCACCACTCCACATAGGTTCTCCAGACTCTGTAATAAATATTTCTGGAGACCGGTTTCCTAGCCTGAATCAACGTAGATATGACCTGATCTGAGAGGCCTCTGCCCTTAAGAATTAGGGATTCAGCTGCCAAGCCGTCAAATTTAGCTGCTGTGAAGCAGGATGGCAGATTGGGCCCTGAGACAGCAGATCTGGTCGCAGGGGGAGCGGCCCCGGCGCCCCGACTGACATCTTCACGATGAGTGCGTACCAAGCCCTCCTGGGCCAGGCTGGGGCCACCAGGATCACAGGCCTGCGCTCCACCCGGATCCTCCGTAGAAGGCGGGGAATCATCTGCAGTGGAGGGAACGCATACAGAAGAGAAAACTGGTGCCAAGGGCAAACCAACGCATATGAATTTGTCCAATTTTTTGTTGGATCTCGTTGCCATAATGTCCACATCTGGGACTCCGAATCTTTGGCAAATCTCTTGGAATACCTGGGGGTGAAGAGACCATTCCCCCGGGAGCAACTATTGACGACTCAAAAAATCTGCTTGAGAATTGTCTATCCCTGGGATGAACACCGCCGAGATGCAGGGTACATGGGCTTCGGCCCATGAGAAAATCAGGTTTACTTCTCTTTGGGCTGCTGGGCTCTTCGTGCCCCCCTGGTGGTTTATGTATGCCACCGCAGTGGCGTTGTCGGACTGTATCCTTACTGGCAGACCCTGAAGGGGGAGAGTCCAGGCGATCAGGGCCAGTCGAGCAGCTCTGATCTCCAAGATATTGATGGGAAGCAGTTTTTCTGCCCCCGACCACAGCCCTTGCTGGGTCTGTTCTTCTAGAACTGCCCCCCAACCTAACAGGCTGGCATCCGTGGATACTATCTTCCACGTGATGGGGCAAAAGGATTTCCCTTTTGACAAATTTTGAGAGACCAGCCACCAAGACAGGCTGCGCCGGACCTTCGGGGAGAGCACTAACGGACGATCTAACGCCTGAATGGATTTGTTCCAAGCAGAGAAAATGGCTGCCTGAAGATATCTGGTATGGATCTGGGCATAGGGCACAGCCTCGAAGGCGGCCACCATCTTCCCCAGCAGTCGCATACATAGGCGAATAGTCGGCCTCTTCTTGCCTAAGATCACTTGAACTGCTTGAGCTATCGATCTGATCTTTGCTTGAGGTAAACTTATCCTCTGGCAGTCTGTATCTAGCCGAAGGCCTAGATATTCCAACTGCTTTGTGGGTTTCAATACCGATTTTTCTAGGTTTACAATCCACCCGAATTCCTCTAGATGCTGAACTGTGCGACCTACTGCCTGATTGAGGTTGGAAGCTGAGCTGTCGATAACCAGAAGATCGTCCAAGTATGCCAATACTAAAATGCTTTCTGTCCTTAGGACGGCTAGCACCGGGGCTAACACCTTTGTGAATACCCGCGGAGCTGTTGCCAACCCGAAAGGGAGGACTACGAACTGGTAATGGCGGTGATCTATCATACAACGAAGAAACCTGTGATGTGCCGGGTAGATCTGCATGTGCAGATACGCATCTTTTATGTCTATAGATGCTAGAAAGTCGTCTTGATGTAGGCTGGCTGCCACCGAACGTATGGACTCCATACGAAAGGTCTGAATGTTTAGAAAGCGATTTAGGCGTTTGAGGTCCAAGATAGGCCTGACGTCGCCATTGGGCTTTGGTATTATGAAAAGGTTGGAGTAGAATCCCAGACTCCATTCCTGGGTTGGTACTTCTACAATTACTCCTTGGAGCCAGAGACGATCCAATGCTTTTACAAGAGAGGCCCTCTTTAATGGGTCGCTTGGAAGACTTGACCCCTGAAGATGAGGAGGGGGGACTTCCCGAAACTCTAGCTTGTAGTCCGTGGTTACCACGGATTTTACCCAAGAGTCGGGAATTCTGGCCTTCCACACTTCGGAGAAAAACCGAAGCCTTCCCCCCACCCAAGAGAGTGGGGGCGCCCCTTCATGAATCTGACTTGAGGACTGGTTTAACCGGCTTGCGAGGCCATGGCCTCTTGCCTGTCGTGGCTTGTCCTTGTGGGCGGCTATTAAATGCTGAACGCCCGGGAGGCCGTCGATACTGACGGGAAGTTGAAGGGGCCGAGCCTGTGAAGGCCTGTCGCTTAAATGCGGGCCCACGCGATCTTTTCTTGATAGGCAAGAAAGAACTTTTACCACTTGATATGGTCTGGATATATTTATCTAGGTCTTCACCGAATAGTCTCCCACCATGAAAGGGAAATCCTGCTAAAAGCTTTTTGCAGGGTGCCTCTGCTGACCAGTTTTTTAGCCACAAAAGGCGACGCATATGAACCAACAGCAGAGATAAACGGGACGCCTGTTGAACGGAGTCCTTAGTAGCATCTACTGCAAAGCAGAGAGCTCTTGGGAGGTCAGCCAATTCACGAGCTTGCTGAGCCGGTATGTCCCTTAATATCGGTTTAGTCTGATCCTTTAAAGCCTGACAAACGCCAATGGCTGCCACTGCTGGCTGAACCACGGCACCTACTGTGGTAAAAGAAGCCTTCAGTAGGGTCTCCAATTTTTTGTCGACTGGATCTTTAAACACCTGGACATTTTCCACCGGACAGGTCAGGAATTTATTTACGCAGGAAATGGCTGCGTCCACGGTAGGGAGTGCCCATTTCTTTGCAAATTCTTCTTCCATAGGATAGAGAATGGTGACCCTTTTAGGAGGGATAAAAATCCTATCAGGTCGAGCCCAATCCTGAAAAATCACGCTCTCCAGAAGGGGGTGAACCGGGAAAGACGCACCACTCAATGGTGCCTTCAAGGAACCTAAAGAGGATACCGCGGGGGCTAATTGTTCTGACACTGGAAGTTTAAAAGCAGTGCGAACCATATTCGTCAGAGACTGGATCCACAGACTCTCTGCTTGAGAAGCCGAAAAAAAAATCATCTATAGTGGAATCTTCAATGTCTGACCCGTCGGGACTCAGGTCCGCTTGATCCCCCTGTGGGTCCAATTCCTCCGAAGAGAGGACCTCTGCATCCGAACACACCGTTCTAGGTGACGGGGATCTAGCCCGTTTGCCACCCGGCAAAGAGCGGGCAATTAAAGCAGTTAACCTTTTCTCTAGCCCACCCAGGGTGGATTCTAGCATTTCTTCCGTAACATAAACGGGAATGGGTTGATTGGGGGCCGCCTCTGCCCCTAGCACCCTCAATGGCTCCTGCATGATGCTGTTCGGTGGTCTATCTGGTGAGGGTGGGACCACTGGAGCCTGGCCCAAATCCTCTGACCCCGTTGGAGACCCCTTTACTTTTTTGGCACCTTTTGCAGCCTTAGCTGGTCCTGATCCCTTGGGAGCCATTGCACAACCTTGAGACACCCCCACAGCCAACACCCAACTGTTGTAGCTAGAAGTGAAACATTAATAAGGACAGGCTATGGTAAAAAAAAAAAAAAAAATTTAAAATTTTCATACGCCTGAGAAGGCGGCAATACCGAGGGGAGTCCTGTGAGTATTGCCACACCAATGCCCATTAGCTGGAGTCCAAGGTTGCACCGACTCAGATACTGCCAGATCTAATGCCGCGTACACACGGTCGTTTTTTGCGATGAAAAAAAACGACGTTTTTTAAAACGTCATTTAAATTGATCATGTGTGGGCAAAACGTCGTTTTTTGTCTTAAAAAAAACGACCAAAAAATTTTTCCAACATGCTTGAATTTTTTGTGTCGTTTTTCAAAACGTCGTTTTTTGTTTCACAAAAAGTCACCGTGTGTAGCAAAAACGTCTTTTAAAGCGACGTTTTTCAACCCGCGCATGCCCAGAAGCTAGTTATGAAGCGAGCTTCAATGGAAAGGAGTGGTGAACGTAACCTCGCTTTTTGTGAAAAAACGATGGTGTGTATGCAACATCGTCTTTGAAAAGTGACGTTTCAAAAACGTCGTTTTTTACTTCACAGAAAACGTCGTTTTTTTTCATCACAAAAAATGATCGTGTGTACGCGGCATTAGGCTGAGTCCCTTTAAGAAAAAAATCTTTTTTTTTTTTTTTTTTTTTCTGGTCAGTGTGGACTAAGTCCAGACCTGAAAATCCACAAACCACCACTGGGTGTCACTGTTAGCCAGAAATGGCTCAGCTGCGCGCTCTGTGTCCTTACTCTCCACTGCTCTCAGGAGGGAATGACCAGCCAGGAAATGCTTTTTTTTTTGCTTTATCTGAGACCTGACGCTGCTGGCCCACCCCCCCCACGCTGAAACCAACATGGAGGAAGCAGAGAGCAGAGGAGAAGCCTGGACCAGCGCTAGTAACACAGACACCCGGTAAGCCACTAATCTTTGTAGTGCACACATAGAGGAAGCTGTCCCCCTAGGCTTCCTAGGAAACAGGAGTTTTGTCAGCATTCCTCTCTATACACGTGGGGCTGCAGTATCATGCTAACAGGCAAATCTGGGGGGAGTAGCAAAATACATATCTTTAAAAGCATATATATATCTACATGTTATCTGGGTAAACATTAGTACATCCCATCCTGCCTCAAAAGACATAGTGGAGATAGTGGCTGATGCACAAGCATACCATTAGCCAACCCAGAACCCCCAGGGGGATACCTACTGTCGAACCAAGTCCCGCAGGTTCCCTCTTACCTGCTCCACGCCGCAGGGTATTGCAAAATGCAAGAGGCCCAGCCTTCCCCCATCTCCGTGGGTATTGTCTTGGACCTTCAGGGACCGGGGTCCTGTGTTAAGGAACCCACACCCCTGGACCTATATAGCATCCTGGCATCAGTAGCGTTTAGTTCTTGGAAGAGACTAAGGCACTGGAGCCCAGAATCCAGCCCTCCAAGGAGAGGCATTATAGGCAAAACCCCACTCCAGCAGGGCCCGGGTACCGTACACCTTGGCTTTGAAGCACTTCGGACGGATCCGGCTAGCTATCCTGGGTCCCGAGACCTCCGAGTGACAGCTAGACGTGACCAACACCTAAGACACTGGCGAAAAAACTGAAGCACTCCCAGTGGGAGGGGGTTATATAGGGAGGAAACTTCCTGTGAAATTGATTACACCAGTGTCCACACCTGAAGGTACCCAAGTGTAATGGCTATGCGCTCTGTGTCCCGTGATGTACGATAAAGAAAAATACCTGTTAATTGTGCCATAACATTTGTTAACTGACAACGTCCTATGATTTCTTCCCCCAGTTCTCTCTGTGAACTAGAGAAAACCTCCTCCTATATTATGGTAATGACAATGGGAGATGTTCTACAGTTTTAACATTTTTGGTTCTTGAGTTTAGATACACTTTAACCTAGGGATTCACCGATGCCAGTTTGTTATCAGCGAGTACTGATACTTTTGGTCAAGTACTCACTGATACCAGGTACCGATACTTTGCATTGCGATTTGCGTCCATACAAAATGAATGGATGTAAATTGCACGGAAAAGATTTGCAATTCTTGTCCAAATCGCATGTGATTTCCCCCACTGCTCCTGTGTGTGAGAAATCAGGAAAGATTGCGAAGCTCCAGGTAGTACAGTAATAGGCAGTTTATTTGAATGTTACAACAACTCACAAAGTAAAGATCTAGTCAAATCCATATCTCCAGTGTCCCCGTCCCACCAATGATGGCAAACCATGGCCACTGGAGGTGCTCACAGGGCTGGAGGAGATGCTTTCCAGGACTCCTGTGGGTATAAGGCGGAAGTGATGTTGCTGGGCTTGTGAGCACCTCCAGCTCCCGTGGTTTGCTTTCATCAGTAGGATGGGGACACTGTAGATATGAATTTGACTAGATATGTACTTGAGTCGTTATAACATTTTAAGAAATTGCCTTTTGCTGCACTACATGTCACTTTGCTTTCTTTACTGAATTCACAGACACACAGGAGCTGTGTGGGGTAAATTGCATGCGGTTCAGACAGGAATCGCATGGTGTTTCTGTACAAATCGCATGCGATTCTTTGCAGTGCGACAATTCATATTGGATGGATGCAAATCGCACCACAAAGTATCGGGTCGGTATTGGGAGCATTTTCACAAGTACGCGTGAAAATACATGGTATCGGCGCATGCCTACTTAAACCTGTATGGTACACGCTCTCTATACATATTTGGCTATTCAGTTTTAGTATTAATAGTACTTCTACACATATTCTATTCTAGATGACTTGGATAGGTGGATATATGGGATGCTACAATACAACTATATACAGTACATACAAAATGACAGAGGCAGAAAAAAACAGAAAAACAAAGACAGCATGTACAAGACCACATGGACCTCATTTGACCAAAATGCCAGACATACACAATAGCTTTTCCTAATGTTGAACTTTGACTGTAATTCACTTTAAATTGCTGGAATTTCATGCAGCGGGACCAACCAGCATAAAACCAGAGTGAAATGGGTATTATCACACAACTCAGTCTATTACTGCCATGGGATATCCTCACAAACTTCAGTACTGCTCAAGTAATATTTCAGCAGCACTGCCATTTATTAACATTTTCTTTGATACATTTTTCATATATATATATATATATATATATATATATATATATATATATAAAAAAGTTTCTGACACAGGATCCTCTTCTGGTGTGATCATGGCGCTTCCACTTCTGTGTTTTGCCCCAACAGCAAACCAGGCTTTGTGTGCGTCCAACTTGGCCCTGCCCACCGCTCTCTGCTTTTGACCGACAGCAGCAGGAGCCAATATCTCCCACTGCACTCAGTGTAGTGAGAGCAGGGAGAGGGGAGAGAAGACTGGCAGCTGGGCATAACGCTGGATCGATGTGGGCTCATGTAAGTGTTTAGGGGTCACAGCAAGTGACGAGATTTACCTTAACACAGGGAATACATTAAGGTAAAACATATTTTTCCTTTACAATCACTTTAAGTTGCTACCAGAACAGGAACAGAGTAAAAATCTTCCAAAGAGGACACTCAGGCCTCGTACACACGATCGGACATATCCGATGAAAACGGTCCGCGGACCATTTCCATCGGATATGTCCGATCTGGAGTTTGATCCGATGGCGTGTACACACCATCGGATCAAATTCCCCGCCGGCGGACGGCGCGGTGACGTGTCGGTGACGCGGCGGTGACGTTGACGCCGCCACGTCACCGCTACGTCACGCACCAGGAAGTAAACACTTCCGCGCGCATGCGTCGGATCCATTCACAGGATACGACGCATGTGTGGGAGGATATGTCCGCTGGTTTACCGTACTAACCAGCGGACATATCCGACGGACAGGTTTGTAGCGGACAAATTTCAAAGCATGCTTTGAAATTTGTCCGATGGACAAATCTGTCCGCTAGCCCATACACACGATCGGAGATGTCTGCTGAAACGGTCCATCGGACCGTTTTCAGCGGACATATCCCCTCGTGTGTACGAGGCCTTTTTCCTGTGAAAACTGTTCTAAGCCTCGTTCACACATACAACAGTCTTGCCACCCCTATGGAAAGTGATCCACAGTGGACAGATTTTTAGAAGGAGGTTGATAGGTGGCTGGGGAGCAATGTGTCACCTTCTCAACGCCTGTTTTTAAAAGCCTGGACCAATCCACCGCAAACACATGCATGTTACTGGGCGGTTAAATAGGCATCGGTACTGCCCACTGAATATGAATATAATAAAAGTAGTTATAAAAGCTCAAGGTTTTTTACCCTAATGCATCAAGGTAAAGAAAAACATCTGCGAGCGGCCCCCCACCCTTCAACCCCCCTTATACTTACCTGAGCCCCATCTGGATCCAACAACGTGCATAAGAGGAGCGGCTCTCCTGGATCTCTCTCTCTCTCTCCTCATTGGCTCACACAACAGTGAGAGACATTGGCTCTGGCTGCGGTCATCACAGCCCATAAGGAAAGAGCAGGGGCAGGGCCTAGTCAGGCTTTGTGCATGAATGGACACAGAGCACGGCTCGATAGAAAGCCTGCTTGAGTGCCCTCCTAGCAAGAGGCTTGCTACTGGGGGCACTTGGCAGGAACCAAGACCGCTAATGGGGAGACCCAAAAAGAAGAGGATCTGGGTGCTCTGTGCAAAACCACTGCACAGAGCAGGTGCGTATAACATGTTTGTTATTAAAAAAAAAAAAAAAAAAAATCTTTCCTTTAGAATCACTTTAATTTTTGCGCCCAGACAGGCTGCGTTTTCTTCTTCAGGTGGGGAGTCAGGGGGTGGTAGAATCGCAGCTCAATCCCCTGTTTTTACCATCACCCAACCCCAATTCCCCCAGGTAATTAGGACCTCAGAATGGATTTTCTTCATACTGGAAAGCAATCTCTATCCTGCTATTGGGAAACATAGGTAGCAAAAAAAAAAAAAACAACTGAGGTTTTGACTTTACAAATATTTTAAACATACCTTTAGCAGTAATGAAATGTTGCAAATTTGAAATTTATGTCCAGAGAAGAAATATAAAATACCTTACCTTCTCTGGTAAAAGAGTTGCCTTTAGCAAGCAGCAGAAATAGGGAAAATTTGGAGTTAGAGTTAAAAATATTGAAAAGTGTTTTTTTGTTTTTTTAGTTTACTGTTCTTTATTAGTATTTGTACAGATGAAACAAATGTGGATACAGATTTTACTTTTGTTGAAGCTTAATCCACTGCTCATTGTTTTTTCCTCTTTCACATGCTTTCTGCTCAAGTTCCTGGTTGATCCAGAGGGACACAGGTTGGAATCTGTCAATGCAGTCAGCTAGGCTAACCAATAGCTGTCCTTACCTCCCCCAGGACCTTTGGTTGCTATGGAAACTCCAACCAATCAGAAAACTCAAACACAACAGGGCACGGATGGAACACTGATGCACAGGTAGATCGTGCTTAAAGCTCATCTCCTCCCAACAGCTTATTACAGAAAACTTGCTAACTTCTGGGATGCAATTTCAATATACATTTACATACACACAATTACATTTATTTGCAAGGTAATAATTGCATTTATACTCCAATGCAATTTCACTTTAAAGGTCTAACTTGTGTTTCAAGTAGTAAATATTGCATTTTTCAGATGAATGTTAACAAAAAAAATCTCAAAAGAAAATTGCATGTAGACTGGCATTGTATCAAATTCTCAACATCAGTTAAGAAAAGCAGCATTACGTTCAGTTGATTGGTACAGGGGTACCCCTGCCTGGAATAGCCAGATACATGTTAAAGAATTAAAAAAAAAAAAAAAATTCTGTCTACTCAGATTGTTACAGCTAAACAATTAGGCCGCGTACACACGATCAGACATGTCCGATGAAACATGTCCGACGGACCGTTTTTCACACCATCGGACCAAAATCCCTTCGGACCAGAACGCGGTGATGTAGAACACAACGACGTGATGAAAAAACGAAGTTCAATGCTTCCAAGCATGCGTCGACTTGATCCTGAGCATGTGCAGGTTTTTGGTCCGATGATTTTGTGTACTAACCATCGAACCTGTCCGAGGGACAGGTTTCCAGCGGACATGTTTTCAAGCATGTTTTGAAACTTTGGTCCGCTGGAAAACGGTCCGATAGGCCGTACACACGATTGAACATGTCCGCTGAAACTGGTCTGCGGAGTCAAAACAGCTAAATAGACAATACATCAAAACTTACATGAGTTACCAACCGGTTTATGTTTTTTTATAGGAGGGAATACTGTAGATTAGGGTTGTCCCGATACCACTTTTTTTAAAGCGAGTACAAGTACCGATACTTTTTTTTTTACAGTTATTTTTTTATTTATTTTTGGGGGGGGGGGGGTAGTGGATTGTCAGTGTGTTTTTTTTTATTATTATTATTATTTACTTTTTTTATTATTATTTATTGCAATTTTTTTTTTTTTTATTAGCCCTGTTGGGCTTTGGTGAGATATCAGTGGGTCTTAACTGACATCTCCCCTTTAAGACAGAGAAAGGGACTAGGGACACAGATTCCCCAGTCTCTTTCTCTGCAGCCTCAGCTGAAATGAATGGAGGGAAGCTCCTCTCCTCTCCTCTCCATTCATAAACTGAGGTTATGATGTTTTAGTTATGTGAATGGACAGAGTCAGTGATCACTGACTCTGTCCATTCCGAAAATGTAGGAGCCGGGTTTAGCGGCTCCTACCTCCGCTCTCCATCCTGACAGATTGAGGGGGGAAGAGCGGCATGGATGGGGAGATGGGGAGAAGACGGCACGAAGGGAGAGAACACATCACTGGGGAGAGCGGCAAGGAGGGGGAGAAGACGGCACGGGGGGAGAGCAGCATGGACGGGTAGAAGACATCACGGGGGGAGAGCGGAACGGAGGGGGAGAAGACGGCACGGGGGGAGAGAGGCACAGACGGGGAGAAGACGCCACGGGGGGAGAGAGGCACAGACGGGGAGAAGACGCCACGGGGGGAGAGAGGCACAGACGGGGAGAAGACGCCACGGGGGGAGAGAGGCACAGACGGGGAGAAGACGCCACGGGGGGAGAGAGGCACGGATGGGGAGAAGACATCACGGGGAGAGGGCAGCACGGATGAGAAGACATCACGGGGAGAGAGCAGCATGGATGAGGAGAAGATATCATGGGGAGAGAGCAGCACGGATGAGGAGAAGACATCACAGGGAGAGAGCAGCACGGATGAGGAGAAGACATCACGGGGAGAGAGCAGCACGGATGAGGAGAAGACATCACGGGGAGAGAGCAGCACGGATGAGGAGAAGACATCACGGGGAGAGAGCGGCACGGATGAGGAGAAGACATCACGGGGAGAGAGCGGCACGGATGAGGAGAAGACATCACGGGGAGAGAGCGGCACGGATGAGGAGAAGACATCACGGGGGAGAAGGCATCACAGGGGGAGAGCAGCACGGACGGGGAGAAGGCATCACAGGGGGAGAAGACATCAGGGGGGGAGAGCGGCACGGACGGGGAGAAGACGTCAGGGGGGAGAGCGGCACGGGTGGGGAGAAGACATCACGGGGGAGAGCGGCACGGGTGGGGAGAAGACATCACGGGGGAGAGCGGCACGGGTGGGGAGAAGACATCACGGGGGAGAGCGGCACGGGTGGGGAGAAGACATCACGGGAGAGAGTGGCACGGAGGGGGAGAAGACATCACGGGGGGAAGACATCACAGAGGAGAAGACTTGTAACTCCCCCCACCTCCCGATACCTGACTGTACAAGTATTGGGTGAAGCATCGGAGCATTTCCCCCGAGTACAAGTACTCGGGAAATGCTTGGTATTGGTCCCGATACCAATACTAGTATCGGTATCAGGACATCCCTACTGTAGATAATTTGTTATCACTTGTAATTCTACAGGCTCTAAGCACATACCCTGGCAACCTGCATGCCCTTGCCCATTGTGCTCAATTCCTCTTTTAAGACCACCTATAAAAACTTCTCTCTCCTGTCCTTTAGCTTTCAGAGCAAGCAGTTCCACTGCAAGGCTAATTTATGCTTTCACCTAGTGTAGCTTAAAGAAGGATTTTAAGCAATTACCCTAATTGTTTTTTATTTTATATATTCTTTGTTTTTTTCCCATACAAAAAAAATCTGTTTAACCCTTCCCTCCACCGACCGCCGTCAAATGACGGCGGGAGGCAGACCCTATTGTTCTGGGTGGATCTCTTATGACGTTCCACCCTTTTAATACACTAGGGGGCGTGCCGCCGGCCCGCCGTGTCACTGGGGAACGGGTGCGCGTGCCCCGGCGGCTGCGATGGTCAATGGGCACCCGCTATTGCCCAGTAACTGAGCAGGACCGTTTACACACACAGATCCACCTCCTGTCAGGGAGAGGGGACCGATGGTGTGTCCCTTGTACATAGGGACAACCATCGGTCACCTCCCCCAGTTTTTTCCCCTCCTCCCACAGTAAGAATCACTCCCTAGGATACACATCATTAACCCCTTGATCGCTCCCTAGTATTAACCCCTTCCCTATTTATACAGTAATCAATGCATTTTTATAGCAGGGATTGCTGTATAAATGTGAATGGTCCCAAAAATGTGTCAAAAGTGTCCGCCGCAAAATATCGCAGTCACGATAAAAATCGCTGATCGCCGCCATTACTAGTAAAAAAATAAATAAAATGCTATAAATCTATCCCCTATTTTGTAGACCCTATAAATTTGGCGCAAACCAATTAATATACGCTTATTGCGATTTTTTTGTAGAAGAATACGTATCGGCCTAAACTTTATAGCGCAAGAAATAAAAACCGCAGATGTGATCAAATACCACCAAAAGAAAGCTCTATTTGTGGGAAAAAAATGCTAAAAATTTCATTTGGGTACGGTGTTGCATGACCACGCAATTGTCACATCTTTATACAAAAAACATGAATTTTAAAGTGCTCACTATACCCATAGCCCACCCCCTTATCTTATTTGTATCTCACACACAAACTCTATCCCTACTGCAGTATAAGCTTTTTCCTCATCTCTCTCTTTCCCCTCTCTCCCTCTCCTTCTGAGTACATTTATCCACTTTATCTATAAAGTGCAGTTCTCTTTCTCTATTTACTCTCTCTCTCAGGCTAATCTCCAACTTGAAGACAAAGAAAAATGAATAAGCACTGATCCAGTGCGAAACGCGTCGGCTGTTCCTTGTTTCCACTGCTGCGACCCTATTTTTGTACATGCTGTCTATTGAATAAAAGACCACCCATCAGGTTTTGGAGTGCGGCTATCCATTTTTCTTTGTCTTCATTTTGCTTAGTGCACCGCCAGCACCCTCGGTATCCTGCACCACCTGTAACCATTTAGTGATCCCACCTGGAGCGGTGACTCCTTTCTTTCTAATCTCCAACTTCTGGTCTAGATTATTCTCCTCTCTCTAGGCTGGACACCCCATTTTACTCAGCCAGGGCTCCCACAGTATTTTAGATTTGTTAAAATTTCCACGCCTTGTTCAAACTACTTTTTCCTTCCACACTGTCGTGTTTATCACATTGACCAATTCCGCTGATCTAGGCGCTTTCTGTGATTGTCAGTTTTGTGCTTTCAGTTTTCTAGCCTGGAACAGGCACCTTATAACCGCGACTGTGATGCCCCTTTGCTCATGCCTCTCCTCTATACAACCCAATAGGCATACCCTGGCCTCCAGTTCCAGAGCAATCCCAAAGGTTGTATTTATAATATCTAATACCTTAACCCAGTATCTATAAAATGTTGGACATTTCCACATCATGTGTATAAGGTCTCATGTACTTTGACACCTAGGGCATTTGTCATCTAGTTTCCTTCCAAATGATTATATAGCCTATTTGGGGGTGTAATAACCTCTGTGCACTAAAAATAGATGAGATACTCTTTGTAACAGGGCGAGTGACATCGATGTCCCTAGCTCCAGTATCCTTTCCCATTGTTCATTTGTTATATGGCCTACATCCTACTCCCACCTTTGTTTATTTGTTCCCAATCTCTCTCCCCTATAGACCCATCGCTAATCTGCACATACAGTTCGGAAATAAGGCCTTTGGAAATTCCCGACTTAATTAGCCGTGAGAGCCATTGGCTCTGGCTGCTTTCATTGCAGCCAATAAGGAAAGAGCAGGGGCAGGACCTAGTCACGCTTTGTGTGTGAATGGACACAGAGCACGGCTCGAGAGAAAGCCTGCTTGAGTGCTCTTTTATCAAGAAGCTTGCTACTGGGGGCACTTGGCAGGAACCAGGACCGCCAATGGGGGGACCCAAAAAGAAGAGGATCAGGGGTGCTCTCTGCAAAACCACTGCACAGAGCAGGTACATAACACGTTTGATTTTTTTTAAATAAATAAATAAATCTTTCCTTTAGAATCACCTGAGAGTAGAGCTGCACGATTCTGGCCAAAATGAGAATAACGATTTTTTTGCTTAGAATAAAAATCACGATTTTCACGGCCTAAAATCTTTTACATTTATACAAAAAAAAATTGGGCTAACTTTACTGGCTAGTTTTTTTTTAAATTCATAAAGTAAGTTTTTCCAAAAAAATTGCATTTGAAAGATCGCTGCGCAAATACAGTGCAACAACCGCCATTTTATTCTCTAGGGTCTCTACTAAAAAAAAATTATATATAATGTTTGGGGGTTCCAAGTAATTTTCTAGCAAAAGGCCTAGTTAGACTTACCGGTGACGGTATTTCTAAGAGCCTTTCAGGACAACCTTGGAGAGAGCGCAGCTCCGCCCATTTCTCAGGAAACACACGTGATCCTTTAAGATCCCTCCTCTTCCACCATGGCCTCAGTTATTGTGGTCTCCGCCCACTGGAAAATAAAGCACAGAACAACCACAACAAAACCATGATAGACATTTCAAACAATCTTTTGATTCAAAATACCTAGGGAGGGAAATTAGCGGTTGTCCTGAAAGGCTCTTAGAAATACCGTCACCGGTAAGTCTAACTAGGCCTTTCTCCAATCGCCTTTCAGGACAACCTTGGAGAGGATAACCGAGTAACTTACCCTAGGGTGGGACCACTGCTTGCAGCACCTTTCTGCCGAAGGCCTGATCTGCAGCGGACAGTAAGTCTAGCCTGTAGTGCCTTAGAAAAGTTGAATAGCTGGACCATGTAGCTGCCTTGCAGATCTGGTCAGGCGTGGCACCGGCTCTTTCGGCCCAGGAAACTGCCGTAGATCTTGTTGAATGGGCCGTCACTCCTGAAGGAGGCACCTCTCCTTTGGCTTGGTAACCCTCGGCAATGGCTTGTTTGAGCCATCTGGCCAATGTACTTTTGGAGGCCTTCTCCCCTTTCCGGGATCCTGAGAATATCACGAACAAGGCGTTGGTTTTCCTGAAATCCTTGGTGACCGCGAGGTATTGAAGCACACACCTTCTTACATCCAAAGTATGAAAATTCTCTTCCCCTGCATTAGAGGGAGTTGAGGAGAAGGTAGGAAGGACTATTTCCTGAGACCTGTGAAAGGTTGACGAGACCTTAGGGAGAAAAGCTGGATCAGTCTGGAGAACTATTCTGTCCGGCAAAATTCTTAAGAAAGGCTCTGTAACTGCCAAAGCCTGGATTTCGCTGACCCTTCTTGCGGTCGTTATGGCCACCAAAAAAATTGTTTTTAGAACCAAATTCTTCAAAGAAATCTCCCTTAAGGGTTCAAACGGGGTCCCCGTGAGACCCTGCAACACAATTGATAAATCCCAATTGGGAAAAGTTCTAAAGGCTATCGGTCTACTCCGACCTAGTGCCTTGAAAAATCTTGAAATTAAATGTTCTTTAGATAAAGTCCTTTCTAAATAAACCGATAGGGCTGCCACTTGAGTTTTTAGGGTGCTAATTGCTAACCCTTTCTCCATTCCTGCATGAAGAAACTCTACAACGGAAATTATACTGTTAATCTGGAAATTTTTGGAGGTACACCAGGAGTTGAATTTTCGCCAAACTTTGAGATAAATTGCTCTGGTCACCGGCTTCCTGCTGTCTAGCAAAGTTCTTATCACTTTATTAGAGAGCCCCTTAGCTCTTAAGAGGTCCTCTTCAGAAACCAGGCCGTCAACTGCAAGCGTTCTACCTCTGGATGGTTCACAGAACCCTGACACAGTAGGTCCTTCCTGAGTGGAAGTTTCCACGGTGGTTTCGTGGCTAAACTCTGAAGAGATGCAAACCACGGTCTTTTTGGCCAATACGGAGTGATTAAGATCAGATTGGTTTTCTCTTCCCTGAATTTCCTTAGGACTAGAGGTATCAGAGTGAAGGGGGGAAGGCGTAAGACAGCTGGTAGTGCCACTGTTGAGCTAGTGCGTCTAAGGCTACCGCCTGGTCCTCTCTGTGGAGAGAGAAGAACCTTTGCACTTTCGCATTCTGCTGGTTGGCAAACAGGTCTATCTGTGGCTGGCCCCACTCCTGAGCGATTGCCCTGAAGACCTCCGGGTTTAAGCTCCATTCTGCCTCCAGTATGCTTCTCCTGCTTAGCAGGTCTGCTAATAGGTTTTGAGACCCCTTTAGGTGCACCGCTGATAGGGATGCTACGTTCCGCTCTGCCCATGAGAGGAGATGGTTGGCCAGTTGCATAAGGCCTCTGCTTCTTGTACCCCCCTGCTTTAGGACATACGCCACTGCCGTGGTGTTGTCCGACAGGACCTGCACATGTTGACCCCTCACCAACTGATGGAAAGCTTGAAGCCCTAGAAATATTGCTTTTAACTCCCTCCAGTTTGAGGATCTTCTGGACTCTGTTCTGGACCAGACGCCCTGGGCAGTCTGTCCCTCTAGATGGGCCCCCCAACCCCAGGAACTCGCGTCTGTTGTTAAACGCTTTCCTACTGGGAATACCCATGGAAGACCCTTGTTCAAATTTACCGGGTTTCTCCACCACCAGAGTGCTCGTTTTACGTTTGAAGTTAACCTGAAACGTTTCTCTAGTGACTCTTGGTGTGACCAAGACTGAAGGATATTCATTTGGAGAGGACGAGAGTGTAACCTCGCCCATGGGACCGCCGGAATTGAGGCTGTAAGCAGCCCCAGGACGGCCATTGCTGTCCTGACTGACACCCCTTGGTTTGTCTGTACTTGAGCCACCGCCACCATGACCTTCTCCATCTTTTCCTGAGGTAAAAAGACCTTCTGAAGGATCGAATCTATGTTGTACCCCAGAAACCTTGTTTCTTGAGAAGGTATCAAGTTCGATTTCTCGCGGTTTAGTAACCAGCCGAGACTTCCAAGATGAACCTGCGACGACTGTAGATTCGTCGCAAGTTGATCCCGGGAGTCCGCAAAAAACAGTAGGTCGTCCAAGTATGGGATGACCGAGATCGCTTTGAGCTTCAGTGGTTCTAGGGCCTCTGCCATGATCTTGGTAAAGATCCTGGGTGAGGACGACAACCCGAAAGGGAGGGCTCTGAACTGAAGATGCCATATCCGGTTCCCCAGGTCTACTGCCAGTCTGAGGAACTGTTGAGATGCTTGGGCAATCGGGACGTGCAAGTAGGCATCCCTGAGGTCCAGAAATGCCATGAAGCAACCGGGTGTCAACAGCTTTGTTATTGAATAAATCGTATCCATCCGAAACCGTTTGTACTTTATTGACTTGTTTAACACTTTTAGGTTCAAGATCAGGCGGAATTTGCCTGAGGGTTTTTTGACCAAAAAAATGTGGGAATAAAAACCCTGACCCTCTTGATGTTTTGGGACCTGTATTATCACTCTCTGACTCATCAGATCCTGTAACAGGTTCGTCATTGCAGTAGCTTTTTCTTTGTCCCGGGGAAGGTTTGTGACATAGAACCTCGTTGGGGGACACTCTGAAAATTCCAGACTGTACCCCTCCGTAATGATTCTTTCCACAAAGGGGCTCGTGGTCATCTGTTTCCACTGTGGGAGAAAAGCAGCCAGTCTTCCTCCCACCGGAAGCAGATCGTCACTTGCTCTTGGTAGCTGGTTCTGAGGGGTTTTTAAATAAGATACCTCCTCTACCTCTTCCTCTTTGGGACCCCCATCTCTTTTTATTTTCTTCCTTACTCTTATGGGACTGTTGAAAAGGACGAAAATTTTTCTTAGGGTTCTGACCCTTTTTAGGGGGGAAAGCCTTCTTCTTATCTGCCGTTCTGTCAAGAACTTTTTCTAGGTCCTGACCGAACAAAAGGTCCCCTGAGAAAGGCAGACCACAAAGCTTGACCTTAGAGGGGATATCACCCGACCAGGTCTTTAACCAAACTGCTCGCCTGACTGAGTTCACCAGGGCTGCTGACCTTGCAGCCATTTTAATGGACTCAGCAGAAGCATCTGCCATATATTTGATGGCTTTTAAGATTAAGGGGAAGGAATCTATTAGATCCTTTCTTGAGGTGCCTGCCTCGACATGACTCCTTAATTTCTCAACCCAGCACTCTAGATTGCGGGCGACTATTGTGGCGGCCATGGCTGGTTTCAGACTGGTTGCAGTAGAATCCCAGGCCTTCTTTAGGAGGGAATCTGCCCTCTTGTCCATCGGATCTTTCAGGACCCCCATGTCCTCAAAAGCCAGGTCTGTATGACGAGACACCTGTGAGAAAGCTGCGTCTACTTTAGGCTTTTTGTTCCACACCTCTGTCTCACCGCTTTCAAATGGAAACCTTCTTCTAAGGGTCTTTGAAAAAAAGGGGGCCCTTTCAGGGTCCTTCCATTCCTTCTTGACGGTGTCCGAGAGGACTTTGTGGACCGGGAAAACCCGGCTTTTAGACTCATCCAGCCCCTGATACATCTTATCGTGTATGGATAACTGAACCTTCTCTTCCTGGATACCCAGGGTAACATAAATTGCCTTGAGTAAGTCCTCCACTTCGTCTAATGACAATTTAAACTTTGAGCTTTTGCTACTATCATCTTCCTCCTCCTCCTCATCTGAATCCCTGAGAGAGGGGAGAGTACTAGTCCCTTCATCTGCCGAATCCCCCTCTGTTTGACCCGAAACTGGGATTTTCGGACTGGGTGGTGGCTGCTGTGGCTCCCCCAAACTTGAGGAGCCTTGTGTGATCATATCCTTCACTGAGCCTAAAGAGCTTGCCAGCTCCTGGACTGAGGAAAAAAGGTCCTTATACTGTTGTGAAGTTTCCTCTTCCACCAGATTTTTAATGCAGGATCTGCACATTGGTTTTTGCCAAGAATCCCTTAAAGGATTTTTGCAAGACGGGCATTTCCTGGGTGTATCCAAGTGCCTAGCTTTGGTTGTAGATTTTTCCTGTAACGAGATGAAACCAAAGTTACCATCTCCAAAAATTTTTTTTTTTTTTAAAACACCCAAGTGCCGCCACCAGAATAAAACCAAAGGCCTGGACTAAGTGCCACCACCACTAACGGTTATACAGACCAAGAGCGTTTTAACCTGGACTGGTAACCACAGGCTCCCTCAGGGAGGAACAACAAAACACAAAATTAAGCCCAATATAGTAAGAATAAAAGGCACCGCTGTACCCCTCTTACCTGGGCCTGACCGGTGCTTGCAGCGCCTGTATCCGCCGGTGTTGTCTGTCTCTCCTCCATTGTAGAGCGCAGTCACACAAGTAGCTGGAGATTGACTCCATTTTTAAATTTTCCCGGCCGCCCGCGTCATCATCGAGGGCCGGAAACGGAAGCACCGGTCACCTGACCTGCCCCACAGATGCTGCGTTCCAGGCGCTGGGAACCAGCAGCGCCACGCCCCCCCCCCCGGAAAACGGCGTCACCGTGCGTGACGCGGTCGCCAGCCGGGACCCGGAACTGAGAATGCGGACCACCGCCGACCTGCGCCGGCTACCGCTCGGTCACCTGGACCTCTACCGCAGTTCCTGGGCACAACGACACCGTTCCCTGGGAGGCCGAAAGTTCCGCTGAACCGGAGCGTCTGGGGACTCCTGAACGCCCCCTCCCCGTGAAGAGGGGTCAGGATGGTCGCCGCCAACAATCTACAGACAAAGGTAAGCTCAAAAAAAAACTCTCCGCCTTGAGAGAGACAGCTCCCTGGTTCCCTGTGATGCTTCCACCATGGCGGAGGAAACACAATAACTGAGGCCATGGTGGAAGAGGAGGGATCTTAAAGGATCACGTGTGTTTCCTGAGAAATGGGCGGAGCTGCGCTCTCTCCAAGGTTGTCCTGAAAGGCGATTGGAGAAAAATGATATTAACTTGAAAAGACCTGTCAGAAAAAGGTTTGGTGTTTAAGTGGTTAAACGTTCCTAATTTACATACAGAAGTCTATTCCTTTGATGTAAAAGACAAATTGATACAATATTTAGACTTAACATTCCACTGATAAAGAATGTTTTCAAAACTTGGCAGATTGCCCAGACTTTGACTTTTGGCTGAGAGTAGAGAGGAAATTCTTCGCTTACCAAAGATTCTAAAACCCTGTGTCAAGATCGCAATGGAAAATGAGTGCAGCTCTACCCGAGAGGCTGCATGTTCTTCTTCAGGTTGGGAGTCCGGGGGCGGTAGAACGGCAGCTCAACCTCCTGTTTTTACCATCACCCAACCCCAATTCCCCCAGGTAATTAGGACCTCAGAATAGATTTTCTTCATATTGGAAAGCAATCTCTATCCTGCTATTGGGAAACATAGGTGGCAAAAAAACAACCAATGTTTTGACTTTACAAATACTTTAAACATACCTTTAGCAGTAAAGAAATTTTGCAAATTTGAAATTTATGTCCAGAGAAGAAATATAAAATCCCTTACCTTCTCTGGTAAAAGAGTTGCCTTTAGCAGCAGCATAAATAGGGAAAATTTGGAGTTAGAGAGTTGTTTTTTGTATTTTTTTTTATTTGACAGTTGAAAATACTGAAAAGTGTTTTTATTGCCGTCTACATCCCTTTTGGGGAGATTTTACCTTACTTCCTTACTTACTTGTGTTGTGGACCCTGCGATCTGAAATGCACAACTTTTTCTACAAACTTTTTTTCAATGTTTTATGAGAAATGTTTAGAGTAATACAGAATCCATTGGTCAGAACATACAGTAAATCATGAAGTAATCTTCCATTCTTTTGAGAAAGTAATAACAATACACACAGACCAGGTATAAACATGTCATGTTTTTACTGCTATCCCCACTGTCTATCCCATGGCAAAGGTTTTTACAAAATAGGGACACACACAGCAATCAAAATCTAGTAGGGTCCTAGCTTTTATCTACTTCATCAAAAAAAGAATAATCTGTTTTTGCTGCAAACACCAAGGGGTATGCCTTTATAGTGAGGGTCAACATCCCTAAAAGGGGCAAGGGAAGAGGTGGAATCCGTGTGGCTGGAGCTCCAAAGGGAAGAAACAAAAAAACGGAAAATTAAGAGTGGACGTATGCTACAGGCCCCCAACCTGGAGAATGAGGAGTATGATGTCCTATCACAATTGGGAACAGCAACGAGGGCAGGCAAATAGTGTTATAATATTGGGGGACTTCAATTATCCAGATATTGAATGGGCAGAAGGAACTGATCACTTATCAATGGCTCCTCATTTCTTAAGCATCCTGCCTAACAATTTCATGGGTCATTTGATCATGCGCCAACCAGAGATAATGCATTACTAGATTTACTGATTTACTGATTACAAACAACACAGACCTGATCGCAGCTGTGGAAACATTGGACAACTTAGAAAACAGCAATCACAAGGTAATTACATTCAGTATAAATCACAGGAGAAATAAACATAATGGTAGTACAAAGCAACTTCTCTAAACTGCGCTCTATACGGTAAGATATTAAATGCAAAAAACCCTAGAAACACTAAAGCCTCGTACACACGATCGGTCAAACCGATGAGAACGGTCTGATGGACCAAACCGATCGTGTATGGGCGCCATCGGTTATTTATCCATCGGTAAAAAAAAAGCAAACTTGTTTTAAATTTAACCGATGGATACCTAACCAATAGCACCAAACCAATCGTTTGTAGGCACGACCATCGGTTAAAAATCCACGCATGCTCAGAATTAAGTTGACGCATGCTTGGAAGCATTAACCACTTATGCCGCGTACACACGGTCGTTTTTTGCGATGAAAAAAAACAACGTTTTTTCAAACGTCATTTAAATTGATCGTGTGTGGGCAAAACGTTGTTTTTTTTCTTCAAAGAAACGACCAAAAAAAAAATTCCAACATGCTTAAATTTTTTGTGTCGTTTTTCAGAATGTCGTCTTTTGTTTCACAAAAAATGATCATGTGTGGGCAAAACGACGTTTAAAACAACGTTTTTAAACCCGCGCATGCCCAGAAGCAAGTTATGAGACGGGAGCTTCAATGGAACAGAGTGCCGTCGAAAGTGTCTTACGTAACCGCGCTTTGCAAGAGCATTTTCAGAAAACGATGGTGTGTATGCAATGTCGTTTTTTAAAATGAAGTTTGAAAAACGTCATTTTGTTTCATGAGATAAAACAACGTTTTTTACATCACAAAAAGTGATCGTGTGTACGCGGCATTAGGCCCCGGACCAATATGCTGCTAAATACCCAAAGGTGTTTTTACAATTCAGCACTGCGTCGCTTTAACAGACAATTGTGCGGTTTTGCGACGTGGCTCCCAAACAAAATTTGCATCCTTTTCTCCCCACAAATAGAGATTTCTTTTGATGGTATTTGATTGTCTCTGCGATTTTTATTTTTTGTGATATAAACGGAAAAAGACCGAAAATTTAATAAACTAAATTCTAGTCAAACATTTAGGCCAAAATGTATTCAGCCACATGTCTTTAGTTAAAAAAAATTAAATAAAAAATCGCAATATATAAAAATAAAAAAAAATAGCTACCTAGCGGCAACAGTGACACTAATACAGCGATCAGAAAACCGATCACTTAGTGACACTGGCAATAGGGGTGAAAGGGTTAACTAGGGCGGTGATCAAGGGGTTAAACCTTTATTAGGGGGGGTACGGGGCTACCCTGGACCTAACACTAACTGCCTGTCACACTGAAACTAAATGCCAGCTCGTCCATCTGCCTGTACGTTTCTGTGGACGTATATTTACATGCGGCGGCCGTTAAGCGATTAAACTTCATTTTTTTCAGCACGTCGTTGTGTTTTACGTCACCGCGTTCTGACATGATAGTTTTTTTAACCACTTCAATACCGGCCCATTGTCATATTACATCCACAGAAGGGATCTCCCATCCCGGGTGGATGTCATATGACATCCTGGGCTTTGAATGATGCCTGCAGCTAGAGGCATCAGATATCCACGTCTTCTGCCGGTGATTCTGTGCAACATAAGAACGATCATAGCGTGCTATCGGGGGGCCCGGAGAAAGAATCGTCCGGCGCTGGCAGGAAGCATAGAGATGACTGGTGACCAGATGGTCACCAGTCATCTCTATGACCCTCGGAGGACCCGGGCGCGATGTGATGAGTAAACAAAGCCACGATTGCGGGTACTAAGCAACAGTAATGAGAGCGGTAAAAAAAAAAAAAATCACCGATCTCAAGCTTTCCAGCCTGGAGGGGAAATGCAGGGTCTTATTGACCCTTATAAAGAGGACCTGTCACCCACATTCCTATTACAAGGGATGTTTACATTCCTTGTAATAGGAATAAAAGTGATAATAATAAAAAAATAATAATAAAAAAAGTGTAAAAAAATAAATATGTAAAAAATAAATAAAATAAAAAATTAAAACACCCCTGTTCCCGGTAGCTTGTGCGCGAACGCACACGCAAGTCCCGCTGACATATATAAACGCCGTTTAAACCACATATGTGAGGTATCTCCGCATGCGTTAGAGTGCCAGCAACAATTCTAGCACTAGATCTCCTCTGTAAATCTAAGCTGATAACCTGTAAAAAAAATCAAAGCGTTGCCTATGGAGTTTTTTTTTTTATGTACCAAAGTTTGGCGCCACTCCATGAGTGTGCGCAATTTTAAAGCGTGACATGTTAGGTATCTATAAACTCGGTGTAACATAATCTTTCATATTTTACCAAAAAATTGGGCTAACTTTACTGTTTTGTTATTTTTTTAATTTATGTAACAATTTTGTTCCAAAAAAAAGGCGTTTGAAAAATGATTGCGCAAATACTGTGCAAGATAAAATGTTGCAATGACCGTCGTTTTATTCCCTAGGGTGTCTGCTAAAAAAACATATATAATGTTTGGGGGTTCTGCATAATTTTCTAGCAAAAAAAATGATGATTTGTACATGTAGGAGAGAAGTGCCAGAATAGGCCCGGTATGGAGGTGTGTATAAAAGCCCTGTATTGAAGTGGTTAACCGATGGTGTGTAGGCACGACTGACCATCAGTCAGCTTCATCGGTCAACCGATGAAAATGTTCCATCAGACCATTCTCATCGGATGGACCGATCGTGTGTAAGCGGCCTAAGGAGAAATAGGAATGCTTCAAGAACATATTAAGTAAAAAGGTATTGGTCAGTGCATTCCATTGGAAACAAATATAAAAAAAGCAAAAGCTAAACCTGGGTGGTTAAACATTAATGTAAAAAGGCATACAGTTGCAATATGTAAACATTCACAGTGCAGGTGGAAAAAGTATGTGAAACCCTAGACTAATGACATCTCCAAGAGCTAATTGGACTGAGGTGTCAGCCAACTGGAGTCCAATCAATGAGATGAGATTGGAGGTGTTGGTTACAGCTGCCCTGCCCTATAAAAAACACACACCAGTTCTAGGTTTGCTTTTCACGAAAAGCAGTGGCTGATGTGAATGATACCTCACACAAAAGAGCTCTCAGAAGACCTACGATTAAAAATTGTTGACTTCCATAAAGCTGGAAAGGGTTATACAAGTATCTCCAAAGGCCTTGCTGTTCATGAGTCCACTGTAAGACAAATTGTCTATAAATGGAGAAAGTTCAGCACTGCTGATACTCTCCCTATGAGTAGCTGTCCTGTAAAGATGACTGCAAGAGCACAGCGCAGACTGCTCAATGAGGTGAAGAATAATCCTAGAGTGTCAGCTAAAGGCTTACAAAAGTCTCTGGCATATGCCAACATCCCTGTTAGCCAATCTACGATACGTAAAACACTAAACAAGAATGGATTTCAAGGGAGGATACCACAGAGGAAGCCACTGCTATCCAAAAAAAAAAAACATTTCTGCACGTTTAGTTTGCACAAGAGCACCTGGATGTTCCACAGCAGTACTGGCAAAATATTCTGTGGACAGATGAAACCAAAGTTCAGTTGTTTGGAAGAAACACACAACACTATGTGTGGAGAAAAAGAGGCACAGCACACCAACATCAAACCCTAATGCCAACTGTGAAGTATGGTGGTGGGTGCATCATGGTTTGGAGCTGCTTTGCTGCATCAGGGCCTGGACAGATTGCTATCATCGAAGAAAAAATGAATTCCCAAGTTTATCCAAACATTTTGCAGGAGAACTTAAAGGAACACTAAAGGTTCGTTTTTTATTAGATCAATTGATTGCTGTAAGCTGAAGCATTTAAATATCACTTACCTCGTTTTTCCTTTTGACCTCCAAAATACAGTAATCCAGGTTTGAAAATGCCATTTCCTGTCTCTCCTCTTCTTGCTTTCCACCAGCATCTGAGCCGTTTTGCATGGTGGAAAGCAGAATGTGCTCACCCCCTCCCTATGACTACAGCCCTGCGTGAAGATGCTCTCTTATCCTGCACAGGCATGGAGGCTAAGCCTAATATGAACTGTAGTTCCCATTAGGTTGTGATGTAGCAAGAATGAATGCGCACCGCAAAACAGGAAGTCAGTGAGAACAACAATTCAGGAGTGCTGGAGGTGAATAAAACAGCTCGATTTCAACAGGTATCAAACTAGTTATAATGCAAAACATTACTTTTTAATTTATCAGCTACTGTCAGACTTTACAACCCCTTTAAGGCCATCTGTCCACCAGCTGAAGCTCAACAGAAGATGGGTGTTGAAACAGGACAAAGACCCAAAGCATAGAAGTAAATCAACAACAGAATGGCTTAAACAGAAGAAAATATGCCTTCTGGAGTGGCCCAGTCAGAGTCCTGACCTCAACCCGATTGAGATTCTGTGGCATGACCTCAAGAAAGCAATTCACACCAGACATCCCAAGAATATTGCTGAACTAAAACAGTTCTGTAAAGAGGAATGGTCAAGAATTACTCCTGACCGTTGTGCACGTCTGATCTGCAACTACAGGAAACGTTTGGTTGAAGTTTTTGCTGCCAAAGAAGGTTCAACCTGTTATTAAATCCAATGGTTCACATACTTTTTCCATGTGCACTGTGAATGTTTACATGGTGTGTTCAATAAAAACATGGTAACATTTAATTCTTTGTGTTATTAGTTTAAGCAGACTGATTGTCTATTGTTGTGGCTTAGATGAATATCATTCCAAAAAGGTTCACATACTTTTTATTGCAACTGTAAAAGAGAAATTTTAGAAAATATAAGACAGAGGGATTATTGTCTGCATTCCAACACTACAAGAAATGCAACAAGATGTGTAAAAATGCAAACAGGTTATCTAAAATGGACTACGAAAAGCACATAGCAAAGGAGAGTAAAAAAATAAAAAATAAATAAGTTTTAATATATTAAAAATAAGAAAGCAAGGTCAGAGCATATAGGCCCCATAAAGTATGATCAGGGTAAATTGGTTACATACAAAGATAAGGCAACAGTACTAAATGCATACTTCTGATGAGATTTTATGGATTAAAATGAGGGATATAGTTACATAGTTAGGTTGAAAAAAAGTCCATCTAGTTCAGCTAATAAAAAAAACAAAAAATCATTCAATCCCATATACACAATCCTATACCCACAGTATATCAAGACTGTATCATTAGCAACACATCACAGAATGTACCCTTGTGTCTGACAGAAGCCAGTGTCAGAAAAATACTTGAAAAAAAAAACGTAACCCCAAAAAATTCACCTGGACACCTCAGAGGCCTTAAAGAACTTGGTGTTCATAATTTTTGTTTTTTGTTTAGTTTAATGATTGGAATGTTACCTGCTGATTGGCAAAAAGCCAGCGTTATACCAATATTTTTAAAAAAATGCAGAGACACAGTATCTAATTTTTGTAAATATTGTATTATATCTTTTCATGTGACAACACAGAGTCGGTTCACACACAGGCGGCACGACTCCGGGGGCGGCTCTTCAAGTCGTCCTTAGGACGACTTCAGAGGCGATTCGCAAGACGACTTCTGTATAGAAGTCAATGCAAGTCGCCCCGAGCCGCCCCCGAAGTCGTACAGGGAGTACATTTTTAAGTCGGAGCGACTTGCGTCGCTCCGATTAGAATGGTTCCATTGCACTGCATGGGAAGCGACTCGTCAGGCGGCTGAGCCACCTGACACGTCGCCCCAGTGTGAACCGACTCTGAAGAAATTACACTTTGCTACAATGTAAAGTAGTGAGTGCACAGCTTGTACAACAGGGTAAATTTATCGGCCCCTAAAAATAACTCAACACACAGCCTCTAACCTCTTGACGACCGCGTCATAGCCGAAAGACAGAGCGGTCAAGTTATTCTGGGAGGAGGTCTATGGACCTCCTCCCGTGCTCGCGCGCCGTCGCAACAGTGTCCATGCTCGCCGGACACGGATCACAGTAAAGGACCAATGAAAGCGATCCTTTACCACGTGATCGCTCCCTCCAACATCAGTGCACCCTCATCCGTTACCATCAGTGCACCCTCATCAAAATTACTTATTTTCAAAATGTTATAATACAAATGAAGAATTTTTATTTATTTTTTTACAAAATCTTCAGTCATTTTTCATTTATAGCACAAAAAAATAAAAAACCCAGAGGTGATTAAATACCACCAAATATGAGCTCTATGTGTGGGAAAAAAGGACGAAAATTTCATATGGGTACAGTGTTGCATGACCGAGTAACTGTCATTCAAAATGCGAGAGCACCGAAAGCTGAAAATGGGTCTGGTTAGGAAGGGGGTTTAAGTGCCCAGTGGTTAATGTCTAAACCTCTGGCAACAAAAGTGAGAACACCCCTAAGTGAAAATGTCCAAATTGGGCCCAAAGTGTCAATATTTTGTGTTGCCACCATTCTTTTCCAGCACTGCCTCTCTTAGGCATGGAGTTCACCAGAGCATCACAGGTTCCCACTCCTCCACGATGACATCACAGAGCTGGTGGATGTTGGAGACCTTGTGCTCCTCCACTTTCCGTTCGAGGATGGCCGACAGACGCTCAATAGGGTTTAGGTCTGGAGACATGCTTGGCCAGTCCATCACTTTTACCCTCAGCTTCTTTAGCAAGGCAGTGGTCATCTTGGAGGTCTGTTTGGGGTTGTTATGTTGGAATACTGCCCTGCAACCCAGTCTCTGAAGGAAGGGGATCATGCTCTGATTCAGTATGTCTTACTACATGTTGGCATTCATGGTTCCCTCAATGAACTGTAGCTCCCCAGTGTCGGCAGCACTCATGCAGACCCAGACAATGACACTCCCACCACCATGCTTGACTGTAGACAAGCCACACTTGTCTTTGTACTCCTCATCTGGTTGTTACCACTCATGCTTGACATCATCTGAACCAAATGTGTTGTTCTTGGTCTCATCAGACCACAGGACATGATTCTAGTGAGCCATGTCCTTAGTCTGTTTGTCTTCAGCAAACGGTTTGCGTTCTTTCTTGTGCATCATCTTTAGAAGAGGCTTCCTTCTGGCACAACAGTCATGCAGACCAATTTGATGCAGTGTGTGGCGTATGGTCTGAGCACTGACAGGCTGACCCCCCCACCCCTTCAACCTCTGCAGCAATATATAACTATCTCAATGGTGATTCTAACATAGGGAAAAAATAACTATTCAGTCTTAGAGACATTAAAAAGAAATGCAGCCACTCATTGAAATTGGAGAAGCGGTTTAACCTCAAACTGTGTAGAGGGTTTTTTACTGCCAGAACGATAAGGATGTGTTACTACTTTACACAATTGATGGTGCCAGCGGGGAGTGTCGATAGTTTAAAAAAACTTTTAGATATGCATCATAGCTAACACAATATACAGGGATATGGGAAGTAGTACCAACAAAACACATGCATACACCCACACTCGCACAGGTTGAACTGGATGGACTGGTGTCTTTATTCAACCTTACCCTATGTAACTAGGTTGTGAGTGGGACAGCAGAGGAAATCTCTGTAATGGAGCCTCGGATAGCAGTAAAAACCCAACAAGAGTTCTAATCCTCTCCTACTACTTTAAAACAATGAAGTTTTAGCTTCACATACACTTTAACTCACCTGACCTAAACAATGACATACATTAGAAATGCCAAATACAGAACTTCAAAGACATTACCGTAGATAACAGCGAGATAATTGTGACTTACCAACTGAAGAGCTTCTATTCTTTCTTTTACATAGGTGGAGCCTATTCTGCAAATGTCACTTCTACTTTTCTGTAAACAGGAGAGAAACTTCATTAAACAGCTTTAAGCAAAGAGTTACATAGTGCACTACTATTTACAAAAAACATGTAAAATAAGAAAAAACTAATCTTAAGGTGGAATTCTAGATTACGCTTAACTAGCCTTAAAACTACCCTGTGCCCAACATCTGTGCCAAATAACCTGTGTAATAAAGATGCATTTACTTAACCACTTAAGACCCGGACCTTTAGACAGGTAAAGGACCTGGCCAGATTTTGCAATTCGGCACTGCGTCGCTTTAACTGACAATTGCGCTGTCATGCGACGTAGCTATCAAACAAAGTTGGCGTCCTTTTTTTCCCACAAATAGAGCTTTCTTTTGGTGGTATTTGATCACCTCTGCGGTTTTTAATTTTTGCGCTATAAACAATTTAATATTTTTTACTTTTTGCTATAATAAATATCCCCCAAAAATATATAAAACATTTTTTTTTTCCTCAGTTTAGGCCGATACGTATTCTTCTACCTATTTTTGGTCAAAAAAAAAAAAAAATCGCAATAGGCATTTATCGATTGGTTTGCGCAAAATGTATAGCATTTTACATAGGGGATAGTTTTATTGCATTTTTATTATTATTTTGTTTACTACTAATGGCGGCGATCAGCAATTTTTTTCGTATCTGCAACATTATGGCGGACACATCGGACAATTTTGACACATTTTTGGGACCATTGTCATTTTCACAGCAAAAAATGCATTGTTTACTGTGAAAATGACAATTGCAGTTTGGGAGTTAACCACTAGGGGGCGCTGAAGGGGTTAAGTGTGACCTCATCTGTATTTCTAAATGTAGGGGTGCGGGGCTGGACATGCGACGTCATTGATCGCGTTTCCCTATGTTAGGGAAAGCCACGGCTGGGCACTTAAAGAGGACGTACAGGTACGTGCTTGTGCCCAGCCGTGCCATTCTGACGACGTATATCTGCAGGAGGCAGTCCTTAAGTGGTTAAAGGGGTTGTAAAGGTTCATGGTTTTAAAAAACAAGAAAACAAACATGTTATATTTAGGTCCGCTTGACAGTTGGTTTTGCACAGAGTGGCCCCGATCGTCCTCTTCTGGGGTCCCTCAGCAGCGCTCCTGGCTCCTCCTCTTCTTGAGTGCCCTGTCGGAGAAGCACTCTCCTTCATGGACACCCATGCTATTCACACAGTAAACAGGACACGGCCCGCCCCGCACGTCATTGTATTTGATTTATAGCAGCAAGAGCATATGGCCGTGCTGCTATCAATCCATCCAATCAGGACACGAGACAATGGCTTTTGCTGGTGCCCCCATTCCGAGGTACAGTGGGTACAGGCAAGTAAAACGTGGGCTCATCCGTCCCCGTAGCTCTGCTGGGCGGAAGTGACGTCAAAACGTCAGTCCCGCCCAGCGTCTAAAAGAGACATTTTTTGTTTTTATGTAATTTGAAAAATTACATTTTACATATTTTTTTTTTGCATTTGAGCCTAAATATGAGATCTGAGGTCTTTCTGACCCCAGATCTCATATTTAGGAGGACCTGTCATGCTTTTTTATATTACAAGGGATGTTTACATTCCTTGTGATAGGAATAAAAGTGATAATTTTTTTTTTTTTTTTTTAGTGTTAAAAATTGGTAAAATAAATAAAAAAAAATCCCCCAAAAAATTTTTTTAAATCGCCCCGTCCCGACGAGCTTGCGCGCAGAAGCGAACGCATACGCGAGTAGCGCCTGCATATGAAAACGGTGTTCAAACCACACAAGTGAGGTATCGCCGCGATCGTTAGAACGAGAGCAATAATTCTAGCCCTAGAACTCCTCTATCTCAAAAAATGCAACTTGTAGAATTTTTTAAACGTCGCCTATCGAGATTTTTAAGGGTAAAAGTTTGACGCCATGCCACGAGTGTGCGCAATTTTTAGGCGTGACATGTTGGGTATCATTTTACTCGGCGTAACATTATCTTTCACAATATGTAAAAAAAATGGGCCAAATTTATTGTTGTCTTATTTTTTAATTTAAAAAAGTGAATTTTTTCCAAAAAAAGTGCACTTGTAAGACCGCTGCGCAAATACGGTGTGACAAAAAGTATTGCAATGACTGCAATTTTATTCTCTAGGGTGTTAGAACAAATATATATATAATGTTTGGGGGTTTTAAGTAATTTTATAGCAAAAAAAAAATGTTTTAGTCTCGTAAACACCGAATCTGAAAAACAGGCTCGGGGCTTAAGTGGTTAATGGGGATGAAAAACCCTCACATATACCCAGTGAAAGCGGTTCTAAACCGCATATACATTTTATTTTTTTTAACCACTTAAGACCCGGACCAAAATGCAGGTAAATGACCAGGCCCCTTTTTGCGATTCGGCACTGCGTCGCTTTAACTGACAATTGCGTGGTTGTGCGACATGGCTCCCAAACAAAATTTGCGTTCTTTTCTTCCCACAAATAGAGCTTTCTTTTGGTGGTATTTGATCGCCTCTGCGATTTTAATTTTTTGCGCTATATACAAAAATAGAGCGAAATTTTTGAAAAAAATATCAATATTTTTTAATTTTTGTTATAAGAAAAATCAAATAAACTAAATTTTAGTCAAACATTTAGGCCAAAATGTATTTAGCCACATGTCTTTAGTAAAAAAAAAAAAAAAGCAATAAAAATAAAATGTGCTACCTAGCGGGAACAGCGACACTAATACAGCAATCAGAAAAATGATCGCTTGGTGACGCTGGCAATAGGGAGTAAAAGAGTTAACTAGGGCAGTGATCAAGGGGTTAAAACTTTATTAGGGGGGGATACGGGGGCTACCCTGAACCTAACACTGACTGCCTGTCACACTGACACTAACTGCAGTGATCATACATATAATCACTGCAATCAGTGACACTGTGACAGGGGGGAGGGGGTGGGTGGAGGTGATCGCAAGGGGTTAATGTGCCTGCGTGTCCTGGTGTCAGTGTAGTGTTGTGCAGACTTACTGTGTGATGTGATCTCTCCTCAGCAGCGGTTGAAAAAAACGGCGAGGGAGAGATCACATCACTTCCTCCTTCCTGTGTTTACACAGGAGGAGAAAGTGCAGAGCGGGGGGGGGGGGGGCGCACGCATTGGCTGGGAGCGATCGTGAGGGGGCGGACAAAAATGAATAGCCGCCCCCTCACCCCGATCGCTCCCAGAGCCATCAGGACCGTCGCATGTACCTCACCGCATAGTAGCTGATTATGAAATACTTACCGCGGAATGAGGTGTAGAGCACTTACCTGGTCCACGCCGAGCGAGATGTCATCTTGCTCCGGTGTGTCTTCCGGGTATCGCCGCTCCAGCGCTGTGATTGGCTGGAGCGGCGATTACATCACTCCCGCGCGTGCGCGCGGGAGATTTCAAATCGGCAAGGTCCGGCGGCTGCCGATCCTTTCGCCGTGGATTCCACCCTGTGCATGCGCCGCTGCAATCAGCAGGGCATTGCGAGGGGAATATCTCCTAAACCGTACAGGTTTAGGAGATATTCTTTATACCTACAGGTAAGCCTTATTAAAGGCTTACCTGTAGGTAAAAGTCAAAAAGTGGGGTTTACAGCCACCTTGAAGTGAAAAGCCTCAGATCATAACCAGGGATGAAACAAACTGAAATTGAAAATTGAAGGCCTGGTTGGCTGAATTTCGAATCAATGGTGGAACGGTCGGATCACAAAACACACAATGTCTGATTTTCTCATGAAAATATGTTTGGAATTCGACCCATGTATGGCTTGCATAACTCAAATCTACTCACAGCCACATTCTAAGGCTAATATGATCTAACCCTGTAAAGCTTTATTGAAGCTGATCCGGTCTCCAGTAGCAGATGCTGTGTGCAGAAGACTACTGTGAAACGCCTGGGAAGTGACATCACCCATAGAGTTATTATGGGGCTTTCGTTATCAGCTGCCTCTCGCCTCCACGAACAGCTCAGCGTGCTATACAGGGCAAGATAGATTCGTTTTAGAATGCCAGTAGATTAAGAGAGTTATGCCGCGTACACACAATTGGAATTTCCAACAACAAATGTTTGAGAGCTGGTTCTTAATTTTTTCCGACAACAAAAGGTTGTAAATTCCAATCGTCTGTATGCAATTCCGACGCACAAAATCCTATGCATGCTCGGAAACCAATTTAACGCATGCTCAGAATCATTGATCTTAATTTTTCTTGGCTCATCGTAGTGTTGTATGTGACCGTGTTCTTGACGTTAGGAATTTCAGACAACATTTGTGTGACCGTGTGTATGCAAGTTTGAGCCAACATTCTGTCAGAAAAAAATCCACGGTTTTGTTGTCGGAATGTCCGATCGTCTGTATGCGGCATTAGTCTGTTTTTCTTGAAACTTCTACTTTAACTATTTTCAAGCCACTCTGCTCTGCTCAGCGATCCAGCACCCCTATGCCAGCCAACACAGCTGCATGGAAATGGAGGAAGCATCGACAACAGTTAGGCCATTGAGGTCTATGGGTGACTCTCTCCCCATTCCCATGCAGCCACCACTGACTGACACAGGGGATCACATGACTAGACCAGAGCAGCCTGAAAATAGGCAAGTATATACATCTTTCTTACATAGGTTAGCTAGCATAGGTGTAAGGAGGGGGAGAGGTTCATTTTTTTAAGGCTAGTTAGGAGTAGGCTGGAATTCATATTTACTGTATTATTTTTATTGTCGGTGTCCTGTTAACTTTCTTTTCTAAGAGAAACTAAAGACATGAGGAGATATCCTCTCTCTTGTTGGACATACACGGCTCATATTTTGGCCAATTCCAGCTGTACAAGAAATCAAAAGATTCCCCCATCCACGCTACCCAGTGTAGATGGAGTTACTTCCTCTGCTGGATATTGTATTATGATAGGCACAGCTTCTGCATCCATTAGAAAACCGAACAGTGGCTGCATCCCTGAAAGTATTGGTCAACTCCAAGTTAACATAATTGCAGCTAGTGAGGGTAAACCTGCCATATTACAATTGTCAACAGAACAGAAAGAAATGGTGAAAACTGTCCATACACGGTCGAATTTTAAACAAATTTTCTTTTCAAAATCAGAAAGTTGTTTTTTTGTGATCCGATGATGCCACCATTGATTTTCGAAATTCGGCCGACAAAACCTTCATGTTGCCGTGAATATTCGTTTCTATCCGGGAATATTCTTTTCTTGCACAAGCACATTTTTTTTTCTATCACATTTCTCGCACGATTCTCCCATCATTGATCAGATAATCGTTTGTTTTTCAAAAAATGTCCAACATGTCGGATTTCTCAAATTTGTTTGTCGCACGAAAATCGGCTGTTGCTGTAGGATAGTTTTTTTCAAACTTTCTTTTGTGTCTCCAGGACAGGAAATACCGTATTTATCGGGGTATTGCGCGCACCGGCGTATAGCGGACACCCCCAACCTAGAAGGGAAATTTCAAGAAAAAAAAGAAAATACTTACAGTTTGAATGCCCCTCGTCGGTGTCTTACCCGGCGTCCATCGGCAGCCTTGTCCGGTGTCCATGGTGGTGTCCTCCCCGCTTCTCCCGCGCTGTTTTTGAGCTGAACCCTACTTCCCGTTCTGCGCTTGAACGCCGCTGCCGACATATACCGAGCGCAGTACACTCGGGCACGCTCGGCTTCTCTCGCATAAAGGCTAGGAGGCGGCACAGGGCGTGAGCGGAGCCGAGCCTGGCCGAGTGTACTGCGCTCGGTATATGTCGGCGGCGGCGGCGTTCAAACACAGCGTGCGAAGCAGGGATCAGCGTATATCGCGCACCCACGATTTTCCCCTAATTTTAAGGGGAAAAAAGTGCACAGTATACGCCGATAAATTACGGTAAATGAACATGTTGCTGCATTCAAAGAGCGCACCCAGGTCTATCCCATATGCAGTTTTCTATATGTCTTCTATATATTTACCACAGGGCAAATTAAATAGAGCTGGTGACCTTTGTCAGGTGGTCTTGCCTTTGGAGTACTTTAAGACTTTCACTGCCACAAAAAAAAATAAAAGAAAAAAACACGTTATCAAATTTATGAGTAAAAAAAATAAATAAAAAAAAGGTTGTTTGGAGCAAATATATTCCCAATATATCACTTTTAGCATTTTTTAAATGTATATCCTTTCATCATGCGTTTTTATCATATAAATCTGGTCACTTACTATGTGACCGGATTTATATTAAAAAAAGATAGTTTTATAAACTATGTCCACACCGTTATTTCGCTTGTGGGCATTGTGAAGCCCACAAGCACTTACTTCCCGGAAGTCTTGGATGGGGAGTGATAATTGGGTAGCGCACTGCATCCTGGGAAATGATGACACACATTTCCCAGGAGCATTAGAGGGAGATGATGTCAGAATCCTAGCAACAGGCATTTCCAGATGAGTAAAAAAAACAAATATTTTTCTTTTTTTTCTTTTTTAGGTCTAATGAGCACAATAATAAAAAAAAAATTGGGGATGGAAACTCCACTTTAAATGCTTTGGTGTACTTTTAATTTTCTTTTTTTCCCCACTTAACTTTATTGTTATCACAAAGGGAACCCCCTATGTGATAGCATAGTTATAGTGCCATGTTCTCTTGAATGGGACATCCAAGGGCCTATAAGACACCTGATGTGTCCCCTACACTCCAGTGAAGCAAACAGAGTATACCCCCCCCCCTCTCCCTTTTACTGTGTGTGGAAGTAGCGCTCCCTCTGCAGAGTTCCGACATTCAACAAAATCCAGCCATTAGACCAGATCCTGTAGAAGTCTGCTGTACACACGGACCGCAAGTTGTCCGATTCCTGCTGAACTGGCCAATTATTGCCTTGTTTTTTCCAAGCTTTATGGTTTAGAGCAGTGGTCTCCAAACTCCAGATGTGGCCCTTTGTTTGCTTTTATCTGGCCCTATTTGTTCATCCAATAATACCAACAATGGGACACATTTCCCCCCACTGACACCAAAGATGGAGCCAAATTCCTCCCAATTGCACCAAAGATGGAGCCAAATTCCTCCCAATGACAGCAAAGATGGAGCCAAATTCCTCCCAATGACAGCAAAGATGGAGCCAAATTCCCCCCAATGACAGCAAAGATGGAGCCAAATTCCCCCCAATGACACCAAAGATAGGGCACAATTCCTACAAATGACACCAATGATGGCACGCTATTCCTCCCACTGACACCAAAGATGCAGCACTGTTTATTCCCACTGATGTCAGGACCTTTTCAACTGTCAATGGCCATAGTCCGGCCCCCCTTAAAGGGGTGTTCCAGCCCTAAGTTGTGTTTATTAAAAGTCAGCAGCTACAAAAAGTGTAGCTGCTGGCTTTTAATAAACACTCACTTACCTGCTCCTACGTTCCAGCGACGCGCCGACCGGGGCTCCGCTCCTCTGCCCCCCTCCCCGGCCGGCGTCTCCATCCTGACTGTGGGCACCCAGCCGTGACAGCCTTCGGCTTCACGGCCGGGCACCCACTGCGCATGCGCGAGCCGTACTGCGCATGCGTGCGCGGCGCGGCTCGCCGCTGATTGGAGAGGCGATCGCATGGGACCTGTCAGTGTCCCATGTGATCGCCTACAGGGAGGGGGCTGGTGTAGGCGATTAAGCTTAATCGCCTAACCAGCCCCTCGGCGGAAGCAGGAAGTGGGACAGGAAGTCCCACTCCTACTGAAGCCCCCACTCCCCCCCCAAAAAAATTACATGCCAAATGTGGCATGTATGGGGGTGAGGAGTGGGATGAGAAAGGGTCATTTTTTTGGGTGGAACACCCCTTTAAGTCTGAAGGACAGTAAGTTGGCCCTTTGTTTAGGAAGTTTGGAGACCCCTGGTTTAGAGAATCTACAGAATGCCCCTGCCTGCAATACACTCAACAACAAAACTGGACAAATCTAAAGCTGGCCACACACCATACAATTTTCTTGTTCAATTTTCTTTAGATTTACCTTCAACTATGTAGTACAGGGGCCTGCCTGATTGCTTACAACATAAAAGTGTTTCGGTTTGACCTCATATTATATGGTTTTGGTAAATCTAAAAAGGAAAGTTGTACAAGAAAATTGTATATTGTATGGCCAGCCTGGGTACAGATGATCGGACATTCCGACAACAAAACCGTGGATTTTTTTCGGACGGATGTTGGCTCAAACTTGTCTTGCATACACACGGTCGTACAAATGTTGTCGGAAACTCCGATCGCCAAGAACACGGTCATGTACAACGGCACTATTAAAAGGGAAGTTCAATACCAGTCGTGCTAGTAGAAATTATGTGAGAGATGATTCGCGTATTTCAGCCTCATGCTTTTCAGTCCATTACAGCGTGACGAATGTGCTATCTCCATTATGAACGTTTTACCAGACCGAGCACTTCCGTCTCGTACTTGATTCAGTGCATGCGTGGAATTGTGTGCATCGGAATTGTCCACACACACACACAATCAAAATTTACAAGAACGGATTTTGTTGTTGGAAAATTTGAGAACCAGCTCTTCAAATTTTTGTTGTCGGAAATTCCGAGTGTGTGTACGCGGCATTAGTCTATAGTATGATTACGGTATCACTATATTAATCAGCAGATAATTGTACTCAGAAAGTCACCTGATATCAGTCTGATTGGCTGCTACAAAACATCACCGTCATTTCATTTTTAATTTATAAACACACAGCTGGATAGTAGAACCCCCATCATCTCTACTGCCTCTCTTTCCAAGCTAATAATAGTGAAATGCATGTGTCTGTCAGCAACATTCACTGCATCACATTACTGAAGAGAACAATAAACTGCCATTAAACAATCATGAATGGTGATATTTGTGTATTTGAATACTTTCATCCGCTATCTCTCTGTGCCCTATTGGACTCATGTGATAAGTTCAGAAACTCAGTGTGATTCACCAGAGGTGACAAAAGTTTAATCTGTATGCAAAGCCTAAAGCCCTGTACACACAATCGGTTTGTCCGATGAAAACAGAGCGACGGACTGTTTTCATCAGTCAAACCGATCGTGTGTGGACCCCATCGGTTTGTTTTTCGTTGGTTAAAAAAAATAGAGCATGTTTTAAATTGTTCCTATGGATAAAAAAACGATAGAAAAATACAATCATCTGTGTCGAAGTCCATCGATCAAAAATCCATGCATGCTCAGAATCAAGTCGACGCATGCTCGGAAGCATTGAACATTATTTTTATCAGCACGTCGTAGTGTTTTACGTCACCGCATTTGGACATGGTCAGATTTTTGACCGATGGTGTATGGGCAAGACTGATGAAAATCAGCTTCATCAGATATCCGAGGACAAAATCCATTGGATTAGATTCCATCAGATATCCGATCGTGTGTACAGGGATTAAGGGTCCTTTCCACGGGCGGATCCTGTGATGATCCGCCCCGTGAACATCCGCTTGCTCAGTGGGGGATCGCTCTGTTTCTTCATACTGAGGCAGTTTTTCAGGCATTTTGGTGCAAAGAAAGCACCTGAAAACTGCCTCCCATGCCTCCCTGAGTGCTTTCACACTGAGGCAGTGCGCTTGCAAGGCGGGGAAAAAAAGTCCTGGAAGCAGCATCTTTGGGGCTCCCTTAAGGCCCCTTTTACACTGGGGCGGAAGGTGCGGTGGCGGTAAAGCACCGCTATTTTTAGCGGCGCTTTACCGTCTGAATTGTGGAGGTATTCGGCTGCTATTGGTGCGGTTTTACCCCCCCCGCTAGCAGCCGAAAAAGGGTGGATTGGAGAGGTGCATTGCCGGCAGTATAGCTGCAGTTTCCCATTGCTTTCAATGGGAAGAAAGGTGAAGGAGCGGTAAACACACCGCTCTAAAGATGCGGCTAGCAGGACTTTTGGAGCTGTCCTGCTAGCGCACTGCTCCAGTGTGAAAGCCCTCGGGCTTTCACACTGGAAAAACAGCAGCCGCTGTTTTAGGTCGGTTTACAGGCGCTATTTTTAGAGCAATAGCGCCTGCGAACTGCCCCAGTGTGAAATCCTGAAGCGCTCCAACACTGGGTGTTTTTTAACCCATTCTTGGAGGTTAATAGTGCCCTGCTACCGAACGAAAAAGCACCGCTAAAACTAGTGATGCTTTACCGCTAACGGACTCGCCATCCCAGTGTGAAAGTAGCCTTAACTTCTCTTCTATTTGCTTTCTTTTGGTTTATTAAAGCCCAGAAATTCAGCCACTTTCTAACATCTGTTGGCTTCCTATGAGTTCATTCCAATGAGGTGTAGCCACCCTGTGAACTTAAAGCTTTCAAATTCCAGCTGGCAGTTTTCCTGAGCACTGGTGCTCTGACACAAGCAACTCTGCCCACCCATTCACAGAAGGCTTTGCATTTTGTGAATGGTTTCATACAAGCACTCTGTAATTGGGCAGGAGGAGGGAAGGGTTCAGGCAGAGTGAATGCATACAGCTCTGTAGCTACAGTAGCTGAGACCAGGAAGTAGTGATAGTACAAAAAAAATAAAATGTAAACCAAAGAGATGCTGTCACCTTATGTAAAGCTGGTCATACACTGGTAAAATGTAATTTTAAATTTAGAATTTTAAGAATGTTTGATTTTCTAACTGTTAATGTAGTTAAAGCGGATGCCCGCTCAAAAAAAAGTATTAAAAGCCAGCAGCTACAAATACTGCAGCTGCTGACTTGGACACTTACCTGTCCTGGATTCCAGCGCCGTCCGCAGCAGAGGACGAGCGATCGCTCTTCACTCTGCTGCTCCCCCCGCCATCCACGGTGAGGGAACCAGGAAGTGAAGCGCTCTGGCTTCACAGCCCGGTTCCCTACGGCGCATGCGCGAGTCGCGCTGCGCCCGCCGATTGGCTCCCGCTATGTGCTGGGAGCCCAGTGTTCCCAGCACACAACTGGGGGGGGGGGGGGCGACAGGAGGTGACGACATGCCCGCATTCTGCCCGAGAATGCTGGGCCGGAAGTGGGTGCAAATACCTGTCTTTAGACAGGTATCTGCACCCCCCTCCCCCCTGAAAGGTGTCAAATGTGACACCGGAGGGGGGGGGGGTTCCGATCAGCGCGAGTTCCACTTTAGGATGGAGCTCCGCTTTAAATCGACATTTGGTTTCACCAGCAGAGATGAGGAAATGTAAAGAAGCAGGATGTAAAAAAAATTGCGTTCAAACAGTGCATGTGGATTTCATTCAGGAAAGTCCATTCCCAAATCTTAAAAGCAAACAAAATTTTGACATACTTCCTAATGAATTTCTTAAAGGCCCCTTCCACACAACAAGCCCGCTCAGATCCGCCTGTCCATTTTCGTCCGATCTCCCATAGGAATCAGAAGAGCTCTGACAGGCCCCTCCCCTCTCAGTGAGCAGAGACGGACCTGTCATCCGCCGGCTCAGCGGAGATCAACGGAGTGATCTCCTGCTGAGCTGGCAGACTCCGCTAAACGGATCCGTCCCCTGGGGAAGAGGCCTAAGACATCAAATACACTGAGAATTTTTGTGTGAATATTTGTTCATAATTTTGTATAAACAATTATTTGAAAATCTAGCCAGCTTAAAGCAGAGCTCCACCCTAAAGTGGAACTTAGGCTCATCGGATTCCCCCCCCCCCACTCCGGTGCCACAATTGGCACCTTTCCCACTTCCGGGAGTCCGGCCACCACCGTGACATAACCGCGGGGCTCCCTCCTCCTCCCCTGGCCGCCGGGCTAATAGGAGAGAGGAGCGGGCCTCACTCATGCGCAGTAGGGTTCCCGGCATGAAGCCGAAAGGCTACACTGCCCGGTTCACTTACCCGCAATTGCGGTGACAGTGTAGCCTTTCAGCTTCATGCCAAGAACCCTACTGCCGACATCGCTGGACTCTAGGATAGGTAAGTGTTCATTTATTAAAAGCCAGCAGCTGCAGTATGTGTAGCTGCTGGCATTTAAAAAAATAATTTTCCCCGGACCTCCTCTTTAAAATGATTGTAAAGGCTTTTCTTTTAACAAACATGTTATACTTCCCTGCTCTGTGCAATGGTTTTGCACAGACCTACCCCAAACCTCCTCTTCTGGGTTCGCCGCTAGCACTCTTGGCTCCTCCTAACCAACTGCTTACTATGGGGGCACTCATGCAGGTCCAATCCTGAGCAGGGCTATGTGTGTCTATAGATACACACAACACGGTTTCGCCACATCCCCAATAAATCCTCACTGGGTTTGACTGACAGGGCTGCCGATTGGCTGCATGCTCGGGTAAGGGTCTGGTGTTGATTTAGGGGACCATACACCATTTTTTCTTTTTCATTTTGCCGTGGTGAAGGGCCTGGTAGGCATTGGGGGGGGGGGGGCAGAACTCCACGCGTTTTTTTTTTTATAATTTTTTTTAATTGCCGGTATGTTTGTTTACATTAGGGTGGCAGCGGGAAACCCGTTTACAACTGATGAGTCATCTGTTGTTAAGGGCGCGGTGGCTGTCTTACCTGTCAGCTCAATGCGATAAATTACCACATTTAGGCTGCATTCACACCTTAGCTTTTTCAGCTCGTATAATGCCAGAAAAAAACGCCCAACAACCAAAATCCCATTCATTTCAATGGCACCTGTTCACATCTGAGCGTTTTGTCACCTGAAGCAAAACGCCCGAAAACTGCCTTAGACCTCTTTCACACTGGGACGTTTTTCAGGTGCTTTTGGGCTAAAAAATTGTGCCTGTAAAACGGCTCCCCTGCAGTCTCAGTGTGAGAGCCCGAGGGCTTTCACACTGAGGTGATGCGCAGGCAGGAGAATAAAAAACTCCTGCAAGCAGCATCTTTGAAGCGGTGTGTACACCACCCCTCCACCGCTCATGCCCATTGAAAAGAATGGGTAGCACGACGGAACCGCTGCAGCAGCGCTTTGTGGGCAGTTTTAACCTTTTTTTCGAGGGGGGGGGGGTTAAAAGTGTCCCGCTAGCAGCCGAATACCTCCCCAAAAACTAAGGTAAAGTGTTGCTAAAAATAGCGGCGCTTTACCGACAAAGCCGCCCGCACCTCATTGTGAATGCAGCCCAAAGACTAAAAAAGAACATGACTTTAAAACGCTCAGTGTGAATGCAGCCTTAATAATGCAGTAATTACTGCTAAATCGAACAAAAAAAACTGCATGCGATATTTAACACAAAATTCTTAGTGAATTGCACTTTCAAAACTGATTTACCGCTAGCGCTATTTTACCAATTTTTTTTGCCCATTATTTACCTCTTAGTGACTTGACCCCTTATTTGCCAAATTTTATAACAAACTAAAAAAAAGTTTTTTTTTTTATTAAAATGTTTGCTCTTTTTTTATTTGGCACCAGGTGTCAGCAATTCCTAATGACTGACCCCCCAGACATGCAGTTCTGGGCGCCGGACAGCTGATTTACAAAACTGGCACCTAACTTTTTTTTAAGTTGGCTCCTAGATTGTCCTAGTACGCTTCCTTTGACTGCACACTCCTTAGATACAGTACAGCGAGTACACGTTATCACTAGAGATGGGCTGGAAACCGACACTGCACACCGCTAATAACAGGCAGGGAGACATTTCCTGATATCTGCGGACTGGTAAATGTCTCACTGCCTGCGATTAGCGGTGTGTAGGGTTACCACATTTCCAAAGTGCCATTCAGGGACACGCCCCCTCTCTCACCTTCCCCAAAAAAAGATGAGGGGGCGGAAGGAAATGTAGTCTCGTGGTTGATAGGGAATTTGCCGACGGGTTGTCAGGTGAATGTGCCACTTGCCACCCATAGCCTGCCACCAGATGCAGTGCCGCTGTCACTCCCCAATGTGCGTAGAAGGAAAAGAGTGGCGTCACTATCTGGAGAGTGAAGATCACACCAGTCCCTGCTGCTTGCCGCTGGGTACCGGAGAAGGAGGAGGTGCCAAGGTGGGTGGGGACAGCAGTGCTGCAATAGGCACAGGCCTCGCTCCCGGTCTCACTGTCTGAGAGAAAATCGTCACTGGTTGCAAGATGCCAAGAAGTGCTGGCCCTAGCAACCAGTTCCGGAAATGTAGTTATTAGTTAGTAGGAGGTGGCTGTGTCCTCTATTTCATTCTGGGACTTTGTATTGTCCCAGAATGAAGGTGCAAGTGACCCAGGACAGACATGTGAATTTGGGGCACAGTCCCGGGCAATCCGGGACATGTGGGCACCCTAGCGGTGTGGAGTGCAGGCTTCCTGGAAGGTTTAGGCATGTGGGGTGTTCATACATACCCGAGTCCATCTCTAGTGATGTGCTCAGTTGTGTTAAGTTTGGACACAAATCTGAAACCTCCTGATATCCCACCAGAAGGCTGTCAAAGTGGACAGCCAATCATAGGTGGCGGAGGTGTGCCCCACCCCAAGGACACAGATATACATGCATCTGTGGGCGGGGGGGGGAATGACTCTGCTGACTATTTACTTTGAAAGCTTTCTGGTGTTGTCAGACTCGGTTTGAACCAAGTTTTTCCCAGACTGTCACCCTAGGACAGAAGTGTGTTGCTGGCAGGATCACCAGGTGAAATGAAAGAGAAGTAAAAGGCTGGAAATAGAATATAAATGCAGCCACCTTATCTCCAGACTGATAATCTGCAATATAATACATCACTGTAACGTTCCTATCCTTGGGATTGAATACACATTCTGCTCACTGGCTGGGGTGACCAAGCTGTATTACCTAACTGCAGCATAGAAATGTCAGATCATGGGCCCTCGCTGTGCTGTGTGGCAGAGCTGTGTACATTTCAGGACAGAATAACACATCCTTTGGCAGGCAGATCCTCTCCCCATCAATGTATTATGTGTGTGCCTGGAGCTCACCTTCCATTCTTCTCTGCCATCACCCCCTGGCTCAGTCACCTCACAATGAGGAGCCTGTGTCTGGGGACTTTATTACTACTTCCCCTGTAATGTTCTATACACATTTCCCCAGTCACTGAGCCTGCCCGACACATATGTACAGAGGGCAAACAACACCATCCACACACCACCCTCACAATCTGCCTCTGCACACTAAACCCACATCTCTACAAAATACAGCTCAGGCACTAAGCCAATGCAAGTATTCCGTCCGGAACTAGTCGGCCCTAAACATCAGTCCCCCTCAGGTACTCACCGTGATCACCGCGCATGCGCCCGCCAAAGTACGCGGCTCCAACAGCACAGAGCGCCAAGAATTTCTCGCGCATGCGCTGTGCCTGCCTTCTACGGGATCGCTGTTCTGGGAGAGGGAAGTGGCGCGCGTGAGCGGGAAGTGTTTCCGGGACGGAGTCCGAGTGTGTCTGCTGTAGTGTAAACAGAAAGTGGAGCAAGAGGCTCAAAATAACGTGACATGGTTCCCAACACAAACTCTTCTTGTAGAATACACTTCCATATGTACGAAATTCGTCCCCTGTAAAGGAAGTCACATATGATTAATTTAAAGATGAAGTTTAATATAGATATAATATGTGTATTGTAGTGCTTACCCCTGAGAGAACAGCTGGTTGTGTTGGCTCCCCTTGACCGTCTCTGAAAACAACCCTGACTCTGGTACACCTGACTGAGCAGAGAAGGTTCATTTCAGATATGTGTATATACACCCCAATGGCTCAAGCTGCATCCACACCAAGAACGGCACAACAACTGGTTATAGCGGAATTCCACCCAATATTGGAACTTCCGCTTTAAGGACTCCTGACCCCCTGAAATGCCACATTTGATATGTCATTTTTTTTTGGGGGGGTGAGCAGATACCTAGTTTTGACAGGTCCCCAGCTCCCACTTCTGCTCATGGCAGCACTAGGGTAACCAAGATAGTCACACACAAATCTGTTGCTGTCCAGCAGCTGCAGACAGGTTTGGCATCACTGAAGGGTGGGGTGATGATGTCAGCAAGAGCAATTTGGCCACACCCACTGGTTACCACATTACTACTCTTCTAGGGGCACCCAAATGTGTCCCAGGTCTTTTATAATCCTATAGTTTTTACTGCGGGGGGAAAAAAAATTACCCTGTGGCACTAAAGTGTTCGCAGAGCAGTAGTTCTCTTCTCCACCCTCCCTGCGCCCCAGAAGATTGCCGCATCGCTGGAGTGTCTGTTTATTAAAAGTCAGGAGCTACACTTTTTGTAGCTTCTGACTTTTTTTTATAAATACAGAAATGGGTGGAACACTGCTTCAAGTAGCAGAAAGTATATTGAAATGGGGTGAACGGAAGAAAAAGTACACTCTAATGCTTAGAGCAGACTTATAGGTTAAATCAGTATTTTTTTTGCTAGAAACGACTTAGAACCTCCAAACATATATTTGTTTTGTTAGCAGAGACCCTAGAGAATAAAATGGCGAGTGTTGCAATTTTTTTTTATGTCATACGGTATGTTGCTCAGCCTTTTTTCAAACACGATTTGTATTGGAAAAAAATACATTTTAATAAATAAAAAAAACAAGGGCTGTTACTGATTACAATTTTCGTGTTCGATTAATCTATTTTTTTAATTGACTAATTTCAAATAATTATAACGCACATACATTTTTCGAATCACCACCATATATAGTCCCCACTGTAATATCCAAAGACATCTCCCCCTGTAACATTTACAGGCATCTCTCCACTGTAATATTATCCACAGACATCTCCCCACTGTAATATTATCCACAGACATCTCCCCACTGTAATACTATCCACAGACATCTCCCCACTGTAATATCCACAGACATCTCCCCACTGTAATATCCACAGACATCTCCCCCACTGTAACATTTACAGGCATCTCTCCACTGTAATATTATCCACAGACATCTCCCCACTGTAATATCCACAGACATCTCCCCACTGTAATATCCACAGACATCTCCCCCACTGTAATATTATCCACAGACATCTCCCCCACTGTAATATCCAAAGACATCTCCCCCTGTAACATTTACAGGCATCTCTCCACTGTAATATTATCCACAGACATCTCCCCACTGTAATATCCACAGACATATCCCCACTGTAATATCCACAGACATCTCCCCCACTGTAATGTTATCCACAGACATCTCCCCCACTGTAATATTATCTCCCCCACTGTAATATCCACAGACATCTCCCCACTGTAATATCCACAGACATCTCCCCACTGTAATATCCACAGACATCTCCCCACTGTAATATCCACAGACATCTCCCCCACTGTAATATTATCCACAGACATCTCCCCCACTGTAATATTATCCACAGACATCTCCCCACTGTAATATCCACATACATCTCCCCCACTGCAATATTATCCACAGACATCTCCCCCACTGTAATATTATCCACAGACATCTCCCCCACTGTAATATTATCCACAGACATCTCCCCCACTGTAATATCCACAGACATCTACCCCACTGTAATATCCACAGACATCTCCCCCACTGTAATGTTATCCACAGACATCTCCCCCACTGTAATGTTATCCACAGACATCTCCCTCACTGTAATATTATCCACAGACATCTCCCCCACTGTAATATTATCCACAGACATCTCCCCCACTGTAATATTATCCACAGACATCTCCCCCACGGTAATATTATCCACAGACATCTCCCCCACTGTAATATTATCCACAGACATCTCCCCCACTGTAATATTATCCACAGACATCTCCCCACTGTAATATTATCCACAGACATCTCCCCCACTGTAATATTATCCACAGACATCTCCCCCACTGTAATATTATCCACAGACATCTCCCCCACTGTAATATCCACAGACATCTCCCCCACTGTAATATTATCCACAGACATCTCCCCACTGTAATATTATCCACAGACATCTCCCCACTGTAATATTATCCACAGACATCTCCCCCACTGTAATATTATCCACAGACATCTCCCCCACTATAATATTATCCACAGACATCTCCCCACTGTAATATTATCCACAGACATCTCCCCACTGTAATATCCACAGACATCTCCCCCAACGTAATATCCACAGACATCTCCCCCACTGTGATATATCTACAGACATCCCCTCCACTGTGATATATCTACAGACATCCCCCCCACTGTAATATCCACAGACATCTCCCCCACTGTAATATCCACAGACATCTCCCCCACTGTAATATCCACAGACATCTCCCCCACTGTAATATTATCCACAGACATCTCCCCCACTGTAATATCCACAGACATCTCCCCCACTGTAATATTATCCACAGACATCTCCCCCACTGTAATATTATCCACAGACATCTCCCCCACTGTAATATTATCCACAGACATCTCCCCCACTGTAATATTATCCACAGACATCTCCCCCACTGTAATATTATCCACAGACATCTCCCCCACTGTAATATCCACAGACATCTCCCCCACTGCAATATTATCCACAGACATCTCCCCCACTGTAATATTACCCACAGACATCTCCCCCACTGTAATATTATCCACAGACATCTCCCCCACTGTAATATTATCCACAGACATCTCCCCCACTGTAATATTATCCACAGACATCTCCCCCACTGTAATATTATCCACAGACATCTCCCCCACTGTAATATTATCCACAGACATCTACCCCACTGTAATATCCACAGACAACTACCCCACTGTAATATCCACAGACATCTCCCCCACTGTAATGTTATCCACAGACATCTCCCCCACTGTAATATTATCCACAGACATCTCCCCCACTGTAATATCCACAGACATCTCCCCCACTGTAATATCCACAGACATCTCCCCCACTGTAATATTATCCACAGACATCTCCCCCACTGTAATATTATCCACAGACATCTCCCCCACTGTAATATTATCCACAGACATCTCCCCCACTGTAATATTATCCACAGACATCTACCCCACTGTAATATCCACAGACATCTACCCCACTGTAATATCCACAGACATCTCCCCCACTGTAATATTATCCACAGACATCTCCCCCACTGTAATATCCACAGACATCTCCCCCACTGTAATATCCACAGACATCTCCCCCACTGTAATATCCACAGACATCTCCCCCACTGTAATATCCACAGACATCTCCCCCACTGTAATATCCACAGACATCTCCCCCACTGTGATATATCTACAGACATCCCCCCACTGTAATATCCACAGACATCTCCCCCACTGTAATATTATCCACAGACATCTCCCCCACTGTAATATTATCCACAGACATCTCCCCCACTGTAATATTATCCACAGACATCTCCCCCACTGTAATATTATCCACAGACATCTCCCCCACTGTAATATTATCCACAGACATCTCCCCCACTGTAATATTATCCACAGACATCTCCCCCACTGTAATATCCACAGACATCTCCCCCACTGTAATATTATCCACAGACATCTCCCCCACTGTAATATTACCCACAGACATCTCCCCCACTGTAATATTATCCACAGACATCTCCCCCACTGTAATATTATCCACAGACATCTCCCCCACTGTAATATTATCCACAGACATCTCCCCCACTGTAATATTATCCACAGACATCTCCCCCACTGTAATATTATCCACAGACATCTACCCCACTGTAATATCCACAGACAACTACCCCACTGTAATATCCACAGACATCTCCCCCACTGTAATGTTATCCACAGACATCTCCCCCACTGTAATATTATCCACAGACATCTCCCCCACTGTAATATCCACAGACATCTCCCCCACTGTAATATCCACAGACATCTCCCCCACTGTAATATTATCCACAGACATCTCCCCCACTGTAATATTATCCACAGACATCTCCCCCACTGTAATATTATCCACAGACATCTCCCCCACTGTAATATTATCCACAGACATCTCCCCCACTGTAATATTATCCACAGACATCTACCCCACTGTAATATCCACAGACATCTACCCCACTGTAATATCCACAGACATCTCCCCCACTGTAATATTATCCACAGACATCTCCCCCACTGTAATATCCACAGACATCTCCCCCACTGTAATATCCACAGACATCTCCCCACTGTAATATTATCCACAGACATCTCCCCACTGTAATATTATCCACAGACATCTCCCCCACTGTAATATTATCCACAGACATCTCCCCCACTGTAATATTATCCACAGACATCTCCCCACTGTAATATCCACAGACATCTCCCCCAACGTAATATCCACAGACATCTCCCCCACTGTGATATATCTACAGACATCCCCTCCACTGTGATATATCTACAGACATCCCCCCCACTGTAATATCCACAGACATCTCCCCCACTGTAATATCCACAGACATCTCCCCCACTGTAATATCCACAGACATCTCCCCCACTGTAATATCCACAGACATCTCCCCCACTGTAATATCCACAGACATCTCCCCCACTGTGATATATCTACAGACATCCCCCCACTGTAATATCCACAGACATCTCCCCCACTGTAATATCCACAGACATCTCCCCCACTGTAATATCCACAGACAACTCCCCCACTGTAATATCCACAGACATCTCCCCCACTGTGATATATCTACAGACATCCCCCCACTGTAATATCCACAGACATCTCCCCCCCACTGTAATATCCACAGACATCTCCCTGACTGTAATATCCACAGACATCTCCCCCACTGTAATATTATCCACAGACATCTCCCCCACTGTAATATCCACAGACATCTCCCCACTGTAATATCCACAGACATCTCCCCCAACGTAATATCCACAGACATCTCCCCCAACGTAATATCCACAGACATCTCCCCCACTGTAATAATATCCACAGACATCTCCCCCACTGTAATATTATCCACAGACATCTCCCCCACTGTAATATTATCCACAGACATCTCCCCCACTGTAATATTATCCACAGACATCTCCCCACTGTAATATCCACAGACATCTCCCCACTGTAATATCCACAGACATCTCCCCCAACGTAATATCCACAGACATCTCCCCCAACGTAATATCCACAGACATCTCCCCCAACGTAATATCCACAGACATCTCCCCCAACGTAATATCCACAGACATCTCCCCCAACGTAATATCCACAGACATCTCCCCCAACGTAATATCCACAGACATCTCCCTGACTAATATTCACAGACATCTCCCTGACTGTAATATTATCCACAGACATCTCCCCCACTGTAATATCCACAATCTCCCTCATTGTAATATACACAATCACCCCCACTGTAATATCCACAGACATCTCCCCCACTGTAATATCCACAATCTCCCTCATTGTAATATCCACAGACATATCCCCACTGTAATATACACAATCACCCCCACTGTAATATACACAGACATCTCCCACACTGTAAAATACACAATAAACCCCACTGTAATATCCACAGACATCTCCCACACTGTAATATCCACAATCTCCCCCACTAATATACACAATAAACCCCACTGTAATATCCACAGACATCTCCCCCACTGTAATATGGTCCACATCTCCCCCACTGTATAGGAAGATTGGTGCTTGCTTATTCTTACCAGAGAAGCCGACTGAACACGAGCAGTTAAGGCCCTAAAAAAAAAAAAAAAACACAATATATACCCCCTTTTTTTAAATATGAAAGATGAGAGTTACACCTAATGTGTCACACTTTTAAATTGCTCACGCTCGTGAAATGGTGACAAACTACGATGCTTAAAAATCTCCATAGGCTGGGTTTACACAGGAACACGCAGCTACTCACAGCAAGAGTCCGGGGAGTCTCCATTTGTCGTTTCAGGTCCGATTTCAGCCTGAATTTGGACGTGAAATTGACCAAAAGACGCACAGGGCTCCTGTGCAATTCGCACAGGAGTCGCTGCGGAGATGTGTGAACGGGGTCCATAGAGAGGCAGTCACATTCTCCTGCTACACAAATTTGTTGCGGAGGAAACCAACATTCAATTTGCATAAGTGTGAACCCAGTCTTAAACATTTTTACTGGTTACCTGTTTAGTGTTAGAGGAGGTCTAGCACTAGAATTATTGCTCTATGTTTGTGGCAATACCTCATGTGTGGTGTGAACACTGTTTACATATGCATGCATAACTTAGGTATGTGTTCACTGTTCTTTTTATTTATATATATTATATATATAATGTAGCGCTACCCCCGAAGGAGCCGGTAGTTAGATTTGGGACCGGCGTGTTACCTTTGTAGCTTGTCTAGGGGTATGATGAAAGGCAGATGGTGTGAGCAATGATAGAATGTCCAAATAGGCTCAATAGAATAGGAGAGGTACCTCTGCCACAGGCCCTTGCTCTGGAACGTAACTTGGTGAAGCGATTCCTTCTCAGTAAAGTAGTTTGCCTGAATTGTCTTCAGGTAGGTCTTGATTTTTTGGGTGACCGACTGACAGGTTGCCATAGAACAAACTCCCAGTGTCCGGTCACCTCGATCCCCGATGGCTTGTCTAGGCCCTATTGGATGGCCTGCCTCCGGGCTCTCCTCAGACTGACTCCCCACCAAACAGCACAACTCGTTTGGGATCTTCTCTTAGAAGTGAGGACCCAGTAAGTCACTGGGGCTTCTCTGCAGCTTTAGTTGCTCCGGGTCATGAGGGCCTAGAGCCAGGGACCCCGCGTAGCACGTGCGCCCGGGCCTGGTAGGCCATAACGCCGGGGCCTGTGATGTGCCAACACCCCAAAGGTGGGTGCCGCACCCGGATCCAACCGCGAACTCCCGAAGCCAAGATGGCGCCCTAAAGAAGTACCCTCCCCCAGCATGCCCCGCAAGGGAAAACCTCCTCCGATTGGCTGCTGGCAAGAAGGAGCTCTCGCTGGTCTCCACTGTTGCCACCTGTCGTTCCAAGATGGTAAAGCATCTCTGGGACACAGAATGCCACAACAGCACAGCACTAAACGTAAATCATATGGATGAGAGATGTGTAACTCTCTCATCCCCCTCCAAATTTAAACAGCGTCCGTACTTGAAAGTATAGGGGCGATATATATATATATATATATATATATATATATATATATATATATATATATATCGCTTTTATTCTCATTACAAGGAATGTAAACATCCCTTGTAATAAAATTAAGGATGACAGGTCCTCTTTATGAAGAGATCTGGGTCAAAGACTCCGAATCTCTCCTTTACCTTTAAAACCAGACGTGACATTGCTCCGGTCCTCCAAAGCCACAGAGGTGATCAGAAATGATTTAGTCTCCATTTTCCTCTGTGACAAACCAGCCACACCATTGGAATATTTCATAGGTGCACCTGTAAAAACGGTAAGCCCGAGAAACACTGGCGAGTAGTGGGACTGGGGGAATGTGTTGATTTTGCTCCCGAATGGATGTTCAGCTTTTTCAGCAGCAGCTTGTATTAGAACTCCAAGGTCCTGGCTGCTTGTAGAGGAGCACATATAGCTTCTGCCACAGTTTGAGCCTCCAAGATACAGTGATGGGGCACTACAAAGACCTTCCCTTTGTGGGCCGTGGTTAACCACTTCAGCCCCTGAAGATTTTACCCCCTTTCTGATCAGAGCACTTTTTACACTTTTTACAATTTGTCACCGTTATGCTGTACCCAAACAAAGTTTGCATCCTTTGTTCCCATTATTTGATATTTGATCACCTCTGCGTTTTTAATTTTTTTGGGCTATAAACAAAAAAACAGCGACAATTTAAAAAAAAAAAAAAGAAAATGTTGTTTACTTCTTGCTATAATAAATAGCCCCAACAATGTTTTTAAAAAACGAATTTCTTCATCAGTTTAGGCCAATATATATTTTTCTACATAGCCTTGGTAAAATAATAAGCGTATATTGATTGGTTTGTGCAAAAGTTATAGCGTCTGCAGACTGCGGAATCAGCATAGTCCAGAGGGGCGGCATCCCCGGAATCAGTATAGTCCAGAGCGGTGGCAGACACCAGATCAACAGGCTGGGCAGCAGGCACATCAGACTGGGTAGCAGCCCAGAAACCAGCATAGTTAAGCGGAGCAGCAGCAGCCCGTGGCAAACACCCTCTCTCTAGGACGGTTTTGTTATCTCTTCTGGCAACTCTTCTGTTGTGGCTCAATAACAATAGGACAAGCGTACCCCATGGCCACATGCAGAGGATGTACCATGTCCACGACCAGTACTGTAGACACAGAGCCTGATTGCCTTCTTTTAGTGGCCTGTGAGCATCTTCCTCTATTTTGTTTTGTAACACCACACTACACTGTATTAGATACTGTGTACATCACCAAAAAAGTAGTAGCAAGTGTACTACGGCTGCACTGTATTTTGTACACCACCAGAAAAGTAGTAGCAACTGTACTACGGGTGCACTGTATTGTGTACACCACCAGGAGTGTAGTAGCAAGTGCAATACGGCTACACCGTATTGTGTACTGTGTACACCACCAGAAAAGTAGTAGCAGCTGCACTATGGGTGCACTGTATTGTGTACACCACCAGAAGTGTAGTAGAAAAAGTACACCAGGAATGCACTGCAGTCAGATATAGGCTACACTGGATGCAAAGTATATATTATATATATATACAGAGCTTTTTTTTTTTCAGAAAATAGGTGCAGGAACTCAACCACGACCCTGTTCAGATTTCACAAACAGTAGAAGGGTCTTAAAGGGGCATTAAATACCAGAATTGCACTACATACAGAGTGCAGAGTTCAGGGGGGTTACACACAGAGTGCAGAGCTGTCACTTGTAAACACAGAAACCAGACGTCTGTGTTTACAAGTGATTGTGATGAGCAGGCAAGAAAGGGTCTGGGCCAAAGGTGGTGGAACTGAGTTCCCCCAAGTTCCCCCAGAAAAAAAGCCCTGTGTATATATATATATATATATATATATATAAATTGTGACGGTATGCAAGGTGAGATGTAGCGATTTTCCTGTATCGCATTTGTTCCATTGTAAGGGACTAAATCTGAAGCCGGCCCGGTTTTTCCAGCCTTTGTGGCAGGCTGGGTTCCAGACCGGATGTTTGGTTCCACTGAAGTCCACAATCAGATGGACTTTAAATATCCAGGAAGAGAGCATAGCAGGGCTCTGGCTGAAGATTTAGGGAGGAACCTGAGAGACGAGCTCTGTATGTTGGACTGAAAGGTTTGCTTTACCGCATGTTTTGTGCGTGATGGGGACCAGCCCCGCACTGTATAGAGAGGAGACTATTTTGTTTAGTTTAGCTCCGGACAGCAAGGATTTAATTTACTCTTTTTTTTTGCAAACCTCCTGTAAATAAACCTGGCATTCACCAGATTTTAACCACTTGCTTACTGGGCACATAAACCCCCTTCGTGCCCAGGCGAAATTTCAGCTTGCGGCACTGCGTCGCTTTAACTGACAATTGCGCGGTCGTGCGACGTGACACCCAAACAAAATTGGCGTCCTTTTTCCCCACAAATAGAGCTTTCTTTTGGTGGTATTTGATCGCCCGTGCGGTTTTTATTTTTTGCGTTATAAACAAAAAAGAGCGACAATTTAAAAATATATATATATTTTTTACTTGTTGCTATAATAAATATCCCAATTTTTTTTTTTTTTTAATATTTTTTTTACTCAGTTAAGGCCGATACGTATTCTTCTACGTATTTTTGTAAAAAAAAAAAATCACAATAAGTGACTGCTTTGCGCAAAAGTTATAGCACCTACAAAATAGGGGACAGAATTATGATTTTTTTTTTTTACTAGTAATGGCGGCGATCTGCGATTTTTATTTTGACTGCGATATTGCGGCGGCCACATCGGACACTTTTGACACATTTTTGGCGCCATTCACATTTATACAGCGACCAGTGCTATAAATATGCACTAATTACTGAATAAATGTGACTGGCATTGAAGGGGTTAACACTAGGGGGTGAGGAAGGGGTTAAATGTATTGCCTGGGTGTGTTCTAACTGTGTGGGGGGAGGGGGGTGACTGGGGGAGGTGATCGATGCTGTCTCCCTATGTACAAGAGAAACAGCATCTGTCACCTCTCCCTGACAGGAAGTGGAGCTCTGTGTTTACACACAGAGCTCCACGTCCCTGCTCTGTCACCGACGATCGCGTGTACCTGACGGACATCGCGGCCGCCGGGTACACGCATCGAATCCTCGTGATGCGTCGGGACTGTTTTTCCACGCCGCGCGCTACAGGGTAGAATTACAAGTAAATCACGTCCAAAGACGTGACCCCGGCGCCTCAGGTCTGCGCTGCTGACGTATTCTGTCAATAGCGCGGACCCGAAGTGGTTAAACAAAGTGCCTGTTTGCTGACCTTCCTTCCGAAAAGGTTATGCCTCACGAGGTAATCTCCCACAATATATATATATACACACACACACACACTAGACTGTGTGTGTGTGTGTGTGTGTATAAAATATATATATATATATATATATATATTTTAATACACTGCCTGAAGTATATTAGGAAAAGTACACCAGGAACCTACTGCAGATATAGGCTACACTGGATGCAGAGTGTGTATATATATATATATATATATATATATATATATATATATATATATATATATATATATATATATACATACATACATACATACATACATACATATATATTTTTATTTTTTTTATTAGGAAAGACAAACAGAGCAGCGCCAATCTAATTGTAGTATTAAAAATAACAGACTTTAACCACAAGATATATACACTCACTAGAATGTGGTTGTAACTGGGCACATCATGGATAAGCATCATGAATGAGCAGCGCTGTCCGATTGTATAGGAGTCCAGGGTGGCTCAGTTGCAACACAATCCTGTCAGGCTCGGCGGCGCCGGTTGGTTTCCAGTGATGTGGAGGGCGCAGGAGAGACTCGTTGGCTGGACAACACTGGATCAGGTGGTGGCTGCTGTTGGGCAGTTGGTGATGACGCACACGTTCGGAGCATGCATGTTACTTCATCAGGCATCATATATATAATAGACTGGCTGTATATTGTGATAAAGTTGCAGAAATAGTGATAAATGTAGTGTAGCAAAGGCACTGGTCTTCAAGCAGAAATAGCAATAAATACGGCTTTATTGCATCCAACAGAAAAATAATACAAATAAAAAGGCCTACTCCAACTTAGGATTCTGACTAAACAGTAGTGTCCCTCACTACCTGTTACTGGAGGGGCTATTCCAGCCTCCAGTATAAAACAAACAAAGTAACAGTCCGAATAAACAATTATTTCTGACAGACCCTATTCCTCAGATATGCAGACAGCCTCCAGTCTGTCCATCCAGCACAGCATGGATCTCACACTGAGCTCTCACTCTACCCAGTCACTATCAGGTGTAGGCTAATTAATAGGGAGAGAGAGGAGGTTTACCTGTTGGCCTGGCTTAACGCCGCTTAACCCCTTCCAAGACAGGGAAAGCTGACCTTTCCAACCTCTCACTGACATACACAGAATCGTGTACCCTGTCACAATATATATATATATATATATATTTGTGGTCAGAGTCTTCGAGTATGGAATGTGATCACCCTAGCAACCAAGGCCTGAGGTGTGCCTTGGCCTAGCTGGTCGGTATGCTTAGAAGAGGGCATACCCTGAATATGAGAATGAGAAAAGTACAAAGAGAAAAGGTGTGTGTGAAGCTGGGGGAACGGGTGGGTGGGAAACCAGAAATGGAGCCAACCCGAACCTGATGTGGGGAGGAGCCTTAAGTACTCACCAGACTCCTCCCACAAATGCAGGCTAACCTACGGCAAGCCTTAATACTTGTGGTCAGAGTCTTCGAGTATGGAATGTGATCACCCTAGCAACCAAGGCCTGAGGTGTGCCTTGGCCTAGCTGGTCGGTATGCCTAGAAGAGGGCAAAAGACACATGTTTAGGTGAAGAAGGGTAGAGAACACCCGTCCAGTGGAGTAGCGTGCGCCTGGAAGGCAAGCATACAAGAAACCGTTACGACAGGAGAACCCACCGGCCCATGACTTGAGACACAAGGAAACCTCTATGGAACCTGCGAAACCGCTCAGAACTTATTGACCCATGAAAGCTGGAACGAGTCTGATGCCCAAGACAACCCCATCATAAGGAATGAACTACTTGTGACAAGAGGATGCATGGGGGAAATGGAGCAAGGGCCAAGCGGATAGGAATCTTTCAACCGGGCAATACCCGCGCTGATGTAGGGAAGTGAGAGGGTAAGTTGCAAAAAGGACAACAGGTAGGAGACTGAGTGTCATCTACCTGGAAGGCGGATAAGACCAATGCACTGGCAATGCATCAGGGCACATGTGAACCAAGCCAGACTCGGATTTGGGAACATAAACTAGCAAACAAGACAACAGATCACCAGACATGCAACGATCACACCCCCCTTGGCACCTACCTAAGAACGAGAACATGAGCAGGAACATCGAGACCACTGCGCATGAATGCACTAAAGACGGCCCCCCACCCCTATTTGATTGTTAAATGCGCCAGAGTAACCTGCAGCGCAGACACAGGCGGTAACTGAACCCTCAGGGCCAGTAAACCCACGGAGCGTGGTGGGTAGTCGTATAGGTGTAAGAGTGAACGTGCATCGTATGACGTATGGTATACGGGCGGGAAGATTGTGGGCGTCAATCATTAAAAACAAAACCTCAGCCCGTATGGATCTGTAGACGTGACAGATCCCGAGATGCGAATACTAGCTAACTAACCCAGTTGCAACATGACAAAGAACAATGAGACATAACCAACAAACAACCACGCCGTGACAGACAGATGACATGACCGACATGCTGGGGCAGAAACTACAGAAACGTGCGACTGGGGCAGAAATGACAGAAACGCAGACTGCAACGCTATGACGGACAACCCCTGGGGACAGAAAACCCCCCGGAAACGCTATGACCGAAATCGTGGGGCCAGAAACGCTATGATCGAAATCGTGGGGCCTGAAACGCTATGACCGAAATCGTGGGGCCTGAAACGCTATGACCGAAATCGTGGGGCCAGAAACGCTATGACCGAAATCGTGGGGCCAGAAACGCTATGACCGAAATCGTGGGGCCAGAAACGCTATGACCGAAATAGTGGGACCAGAAACGCTATGACCGAAATCGTGGGGCCAGGACAGTACTCGTGGGCCAGGACAGTACTCGTGGGCCAGAAACGCTACGACAGTACTCGTGGGCCAGGACAGTACTCGTGGGCCAGGACAGTACTCGTGGGCCAGAAACGCTACGACAGTACTCGTGGGCCAGGACAGTACTCGTGGGCCAGGACAGTACTCGTGGGCCAGGACAGAACGACAGAAATCGGGGGCCAGAAATGCTACGACAGAAATCGGGGGCCAGAAACGCTACGACAGAAATCGGGGGCCAGAAACGATACGACAGAAATCGGGGGCCAGAAACGCTACGACAGAAATCGGGGGCCAGAAACGCTACGACAGAAATCGGGGGCCAGAAACGCTACGACAGAAATAGGGGGCCAGAAACGCTAAGACAGAAATCGCGGGCCAGAAATGCTATGACAGAAAACGTGGGCCAGAAATCGGGGGCCAGAACGCTATGACAGAAATCGTGGGCCAGAAATGCTATGACAGAAATCGTGGGCCAGAAACGCTGCGACAGAATCGTGGGCCAGAAACGCTGCGACAGAATCGTGGGCCAGAAACGCTGCGACAGAAATTGTGGGCCAGAAACGCTGCGACAGAATCGTGGGCCAGAAACGCTGCGACAGAATCGTGGGCCAGAAACGCTGCGACAGAAATTGTGGGCTAGAAACGCTGCGACAGAAATCATGGGCTAGAAACGCTGCGACAGAATCGTAGGCCAGAAACGCTGCGACAGAATCGTAGGCCAGAAACGCTGCGACAGAATCGTAGGCCAGAAACGCTGCGACAGAAACGCTGCGACAGAAATCGCGGGCCAGAAATGGTATGAGAGAAATGCAGAGCCTGATACGTTGAGGCCGAAATGCCATGACAGGAAACCCGGGGCAGACAAGCTATGAGAGAAATGGTGAGTCTGAAATGCGGAGCCTGTGATGCTGAGGCAGAAATGCGATAACAGAAGCCTGGGGCAGAAACATTGCGCCTGAACGCTGAGGCAGAAATGCAAAGACAGAAACCACATAAACGCTATGATAGAAACGCTGGACAGAATCCTGGGGCAGTCAACGCTGAGACTGGACCATTGAGGCAGAAATGCACCGACTACGTTGGCACGATGCGACAGAAACGCTGTGACGGAAATGCTGGGCCAGAGCGCCTGATGGAAATGCTGGGCCAGAGCGCCTGAAGGAAATGCTGGGCAGAAACGCATGACAAGCACTGGGGCAGAAACGCATGACAAGCACTGGGGCAGAAACGCATGACAAGCACTGGGGCAGAAACGCATGACAAGCACTGGGACAGAAACTCTGTAGCAGAAACGCATGACAGAAACCCTGCGGCAGAAACGCATGACAGAAATCCTGCGGCAGAAACGCATGACAGAATCCCTGCGGCAGAAACGCATGACAGAATCCCTGCGGCAGAAACGCATGACAGAAACCCTGCGGCAGAAACGCATGACAGAATCCCTGCGGCAGAAACGCATGACAGAATCCCTGCGGCAGAAACGCATGACAGAATCCCTGCGGCAGAAACGCATGACAGAAACCCTGCGGCAGAAACGTGGGGCAGAAACGCATGACAGAAACACGGGGCAGAAACGCATGACAGAAACACGGGGCAGAAACGCATGACAGAAACACGGGGCAGAAACGCGGGGCAGAACGCATGACAGAAACGCGGGGCAGAAACGCATGACAGAACTGAAAATAGCCTGAACACAGACAGGATGCACAGACAACTAGCAGTTTGTGATGGAATGTACCAGCGTGACCCTGTGAGCCATGGGATGACAGTCCCCCCCCCCCCCCCACAATGCTGCCAACATGAACCCAGAAGAAATATGACAACCCCTCCTGAACTGCTGCCAGCGTGACCCTGGGAGCTAAGGGGTGGACAACCCCCCCCCCTCATGCCGCCCACGTGACCCTAGGAGTGACCTCCCCCCACGACACCGGCTGGACGCCGGCTGGACGAGCGGCGGCCGCCTGGAATGAAATGGTGTGAAAGGACGCCCCCCCTTCAGCGTGAGCCCGAAGACAGGGAGGTGGAGCGGGAGGCCCTGAAGATACCAGTGTGCCCGGCGGAGGTGATGGAAGGAGGATGGACGGGCGGCACCCCCTCCCCCTCGTGCACCCCGAGTAGTAAATGTGTCCTCCGATCCCGGGAAGGCAGATGACATGGACGAGTGGGCGGGCGTCCCTGGAGGAGTGGGTGGGTGGAGCCTGGTGTTCGCACCGGGATAAGCTGACAGCGCAGCCCCCCCGAGGATTAACATGGAAGGAAACACGTGGACGGCCCCCTCTCCGCTGCCTGCACGAGGTGGATTGCCGGATGAGCGGGCGCCCCCTTCCTCCACTGAAGCCAGCATGCCCACGGGAGATAGATAGATGGCTGGCTGGGCGGGCAGGGTGGGCGGGCAGGGGTTCCCACACTAATGAATCCTGGGAGAGGCACCGACATGAGGCTTGCTGCCACTACTCTGCACCTCCCCCCTTCAAACCAGAAATGGCGCCAACCCGAACCTGATGTGGGGAGGAGCCTTAAGTACTCACCAGACTCCTCCCACAAATGCAGGCTAACCTACGGCAAGCCTTAATACATATATCAAATACACTGCAGCTAACTGAATAACCTGTCTGCACAGTCTAAATTGCACTCTCTCCGTCCACACCAACAGCACTACACAGGGCCGCCTGCCTTTGGCCAATTATTGCTCTCTTAGCAGAGGGCGCTGGGATTGGCCAAAGCATGCAGGTCAGGTGCATGCTTTGGCCAATCATTATACAGCAATGCACTGCGACCTCGCAGTGCATTATGGAGTGTTCCACGGCGCTCGAATTTGCCACAAATGCCCATAATGTTCGTTTTTCGATGAACGGGTGAACACCCGATGTTCGAGTCAAACTTATTTTTGACCCGAACATCAAGCTCATCCCTAGTGATGATGGGAATAAATGACTAGGCCCCGGAAAAAGTCCTTTTAATAACAAAACCAGTCGGGTTGAGGTGTCGTTTCCTGTCATCACGTCTTGGATGAGAGCACATGGATGTTATTGTGCACATAAACACGTTGGAAGGCTGGCCGCAGGCCAGCCTGAGTTTGTGGGAGGAGTCTAAGACTAATACTTATAGACTCCTTCCCTGTCAGGTGCGATGTCGACGTCTCTTTCAGGGTTGGCGCGGCCGGAGCACGTCACTTCCTGGTTCCTTGTAGAGCGGTGGTTGTCGTTCCTCTCTCGGGCACCATCGGGGGATCTCCTCCCCCCTCTCATCCCTGGGTTACATCTCCACCAGCCTCGTGGGGGCCGCCCGTCCACTTCTCTTGGCGCTGATGCCGGGGGGAGTAGGGAGGCTGTCCATCCTCCACCCACCCACCCACCTCTCCAGGGCTCCATCTGGCAGCAGGGAGCCGCCCGCCCCCCACTGTGCTCATGCTGGTGGGAGAGGAGGTTTGTCAGTCCACCGTCCGCTTCTCCCTGGCATCCCTGCGTTCCATGCGGCATTGTTGGGGCCGCCCACCCGCTTCTCCCGGTGCTCACGCCTGGCATCGTGGTCCCGGTCGGTACGCTGACAATCAGGGGGAGGGGGAGGGAGCCGCTACCGTTTTATTCTCGTGCCAGCTCCATGGGGGGGTTGGTGCTCACCTCCCGGTAGTCACGTGGGGGAATCCTGGCTTACTTCCCTTCTCCTGGTCCATGCAGGTGCTCACGCTGGTGGGGGGGGGTGTCCATCTATCCAGCCACTTCTCCTGGGCATGTTTGGGTCTTGAGGGGGGCATCCATCCACACATCCCTGGCCATACTGGTGGCGAGAGGGGGGGTTCACCTCTCTGCTACAGGGGGTCGCACACAGGCTGAATGAGGGGGGGCGGTCCACCCACATCTCCAGGGGTCATGCTGGCAGCGTGGGGGGGAGTCCACCCTTTTCCCGTGGTCATGCTAGCTGTATTGGAGGGCATCCACCCACGTCTCCACGAGTCACGCTGGCAGTATTTCATTGCATTACTTGCATTGTCATAGCTTCCTGTTGAGCGTTTTCAGTCAGTATTGTCATAGCGTTTCTGTCCCGGCATTCTGTCATAGCATTCACGTCTGCCCCAGGTTTGCTGTCATTGCTTTTGCCTCAGCATTTCAGGCTCAGCATTCTGCCCCAGGGTTTCTGTCATTGCATTTCTGCCATAGTCTTTCAGTCTTAGCGTTTCTGTCACACGTTTCTGCCCCAGGTTTTCTGTCATTGCATTTTTAGTCTCAGCATTTTGTCACAGCGTTTATGCCCCAGGTTTTCTGTCATTGCATTTTTCAGTCTCAGCATTCTGTCATAGCGTTTCTGTCATTGCTTTTTCAGTTTCAGCATTCTGTCGTAGCGTTTCTGCCCCACCACCGCACTACTCATGCAGTTAGACGCAACGACTAAGGTAAGCAATAGCCAAATCATGATGTCACCCTCCGGGACACTATTACCTGCAGAAGCTAGAATTGCACCCATTTTTTTAGTCGAGTAATAGGTTCGAAATTCAAAATCGATCACTCTTGACCAAGCGTGTAATCAGACTGTGACCAATCTGGAACTGTCCATTATAAATCTGTCCTCTGTGAGTCTGACGGAGAGTGAGCTCCAAGTTCTTAAATTGGGACTCACTTTCTGTCCGACCTCCCAATTGGATAAGTTCAATCTTATTAAAGACGTGCATTTGTTTGCCCGTAGATTTAAGTATAAAGTGATATTTGACAAACCATCTACTTCAACTACTCCACCTGAACCGAGTCTCAATAATGAGATTGCAGAGCATCATGCTCTGGCAGATCTGGTGGATTTATGGGAGGAGGGCCACACCACTGAAGACGAGGGTGAATTGGTTTGTCCATCGGCCTTGTCAATCACTGGTGTGTCCTTTCCCCCTTTGCAATTATTTAAACCTAAATCTAGGAACTTTCCATTGTTAAACACAAACCCAAATATCTGGGCTTTTGTCCAGCAAGTCTGCCAAAGTATTGAGGAACATCACTTTCACTCTCTCCCCAACTCTAATCTTACTTCATCCCAAAGAGAAGCAATCAAATCACTGCAAAACCAATCCACACATAGTGATCAAACCCGCCGACAAAGGGGGTAATTTGGTCATTATGGATGTGATGCAATATGAAAGAATGTGCAAGAGAATTTTTGAAAATGTGAATTGGTATCGACCAATCTCTAAAACAGTTCTCGAAAATTTCTATGTCAAATATTGAAGCATTATTTCAAAAGCCTTATTCCAAGGTATTATCAATCAAGACACCTGGAAATATTTGGACACCAAGGATCCAAGGATCCTTACATTTTACGCACTGCATCCACCAGGTCGCCCAATTATTTCAGGTTGTTCCAGTTTAACTGAAAACGCTAGCTCTTTGATATATAGCTATCTTTCTCCCCATGTCACATCCTTGAGTTCATACGTCAAGGACACTATCGACTTATTGAGAAAGATTGAGGGCATTTTTCTTCCAGTCAATACCTGGCTGGTGGCACTTGATATCGAAAGCTTATACAACACAATACCACATAAAAAAAGGCCTCAGCTTCAAAATACAACATGTTTGTTTTGGAGTTGTTAGGCTACATTCTGGAACATAATGTCTTTGTTTTTGGATTCTCCCACTACCTCCAGGTGCAGGGGGTTGCGATGGGTACTAAGTGTGCCCCATCGTATGCCAACCTGTACCTTGGGGGGTGGGAGAGGGATCTGTTTTCAAGAGACGACCTTGCCCTCTATTTGGACAAGGTCGTCTCTTGGAATAGATACATAGATACACATTTGGACAGGCAATGAAGATGAATTGAAGGAGTTTATCTCCCTCATCTACATGAATGCATTTAATCTGAAATTCACAATGGAATACAACCAAAGCCATATTAATTTTTTGGATCTGACTGTTTCCATTGATGAGGAAGGACAGGTAAATTCAGCATTGTACAGGAAACCCTCAGCTGGGAACACGGTATTGCACGCCAGTAGCTCCCACCTTGAGCCTCTACTGAAAAGCATCCCTTATAGCCCATACCCACGTATCATAGACTTAAGTCAACAGCATATAGTCATAATTGCCTCAAACGGGCTTATAACAGGGTTAAAAGCCAGAAAATAAGTTCTCTTATCTTCTCTACAAAGGTTCAAAACAAAGCCAATACGGTTCGGGTTATCACCGGGTACTCTAACCAACACAAGGAAATGAGAGGCATCTTCAAGAAATGTTGGCCTTTATTGGCTGCCGATCCTGTAGTAAAAAAGTATGTAAAGAAATATCCTGAAATTACTTTAACGGGTGCCTTCGCTCAAAGATCGCTTAGTGCATAGTCACCATTCGGTGGCTTTGCAAACTGAAACTTTGGTGAGGGGAGGTACCCGCCCATGCGGTCAATGCGACATTTGCCGATTTGTTCAGAACAAGGAGAAGTTTAAATTACCCAATGGCAGGTGGCATTCCACCAAGGTATTAGTCACATGCCAAACCACAGGAGTAATTTATTTAGCACAATGCACATGTGGATGCTTCTATGTGGGGAAAACGATACAATATTTTTTCATTAGAATTAGGGACCATATTAGACCAATTCTGAAAAAGAAAATTGTCACAGCAGTTAGTAGACATGTCACTCTTTATCATGACTTTGATTCCAGTGTGATCTCATTTGTTGCCCTTGATCATATTCAGCCGGATTCAAGGGGAGGCAGTGTAGATTCAGCGTTGCTTCAACTTGCAGCCCAATGGATCTATGATTTAGGGGCAACTTCGTATCCTGGGTTTACTGAAAATTTAAGCTTTAAACCCTTTCTCTGAACTAATTCTCTGTTGCTATCCATACGTTTCCTCCCTGGATTTAACTTCAGCTGGGACATTGGTGTACAGGACTTTGACCTTTTCCCTTTTCCCCTCTCTCCTAAATTCCCCGTTCGCCCCCCTATACGTACCCCTTTCCTAAATGTATTTTCCAGTGTTCTTGGTTTCTGAGGACCACCAGGTCTGTTTGACTTGGGTCAGTTCAAATACATATTCAAACGTTGACATTTATATGTGTATTCCTCTAATGGGGTCTGATTTAGGGTCCAAATACCCATCCCTCGTGACCCCTTTCTGTTTGTTTTGGTTTTCATCTTCCCGGCCTCTGTTTGGCTTTGTTGCTCGCCATGGTTATGAGTGGCTGACCTATGGGGTTACGACAGCCAACCCCACAGGCGCAAAGGCTTATGGTTCTTGTGGTCCTAGGGGTTGTGGGGCGTGGCCGGGTGGCTCAAAGGCATTTATTTACCTGCTCTGCACCTGATGACGTCAGACGCCGCTCTAAGACGCTATTTAAACCAGCTCTCAAGGCACCGTGTATGCAAAGAGCGGTGAGCTGCCAATGCAATGCAGTGGAGGCTGGCAAACTGAGGTTTCATGGTAGGCATATCTCCCTGACTTTAATATATCAGGCTTGGAAAAAAGGAATAAGGTACAGCGCAAAACCAATGTATGTGGAATTTATGATAATGATATCAAAAATAAAATAGGTGAGTGAACAATGATAAACCAATCTAAAGAACCACGATTGGTTGTGTGAATTATGAAATATAACAAAAATAGTGAAAATGAATATTAACCACTTCAATACCCAGCCATAGAAAATTGACGGCCTGGGATGGGATTTACCATCCTAAGTGGCCGTCAATTGACGGCCTGGGCATTGCAGGCGAATATCTGGATGATGCCTGCAGCCAGAGGCATCATCCAGATATCCTCTTCTTCAGCCGACGATTCTGCACAATGTAAGAACGATCATAGTGGCGGTTCCGCCGCTTGATCGTTCTTACAAGCCGCGGGAGGGGACATCCCCCCCCTCCCCCCGCCATCCGGTGCTTCTCCGGGCTTACCTGTGCCTTCGGGGGCCCGGAGAACGAATCGTCGGCGGCGGCAGGAAGCATAGAGATGACTGGTGACCAGATGGTCACCAGTCATCTCTATGACCGTCGGAGGACCCGGGCGCGATCTGATGACGTCACGCCCGGGTCCCCGTAAGTAAACAAAGCCGCAATTGCGGCTGTAAGCCCCCATTCATGAGATCGGTGAATTTTTTTCACCGATCTCATGGTTTCCAGCCTGGAGGAGAGATGTGAGGTCTTATTGACCCCACATCTTTCCATAAAGAGGACCTGTCACACACATTTCTTATTACAAGGGATGTTTACATTCCTTGTAATAGGAATAAAAATGTAAAAAAAAAAAAAAAATGAAAAAAAGTGTAAAAATAAATAAAAAATAAGTCAAAAAAATAAATAAAAGATAAAAAAAAAAATTAAAACGACCCTGTCCCCGATAGCTCGCGTGCAGAAGCGAACGCTCACGCGAGTCCCGCCGACATATGTAAACGCCGTTTAAACCACATAAGTGAGGTATCGCCGCGTGCGTTAGAGTGCCAGCAACGAATCTAGCACTAGATCTCCTCTGTAAATCTAAACTGTAACCTGTAAAAAATAAATAAAGCGTTGCCTATGGAGATTTTTAAGTACCGAAGTTTGGCGCCATTCCATGAGTGTGCGCATAATTAAAGCGTGACATGTTGGGTATCTATTTACTCGGTGTAACATAATCTTTCACATAATACAAAAAAATTGGGCTAACTTTACTGTTTTGTTATTTTTTTTTAATTCATAAAACAATTTTTTTACAAAAAAAAGGCGTTTGAAAAATAATTGCGTAAATACCGTGCAAGATAAAACTTTGGAATGACCGCCATTTTATTCCCTAGGGTGTCTGCTAAAAAAAAACATATATAATGTTTGGGGGTTCTGAGTAATTTTCTAGCAAAAGAATGATGATTATTACATGTAGGAGAGAAGTGTCAGAATAGGCCCGGTATGGAGGTGGTATAAAAGCCTGGTATTGAAGCGGTTAAATTATATAACAAGTGTATAGTACAATACTATTAGATAGTATGCCATGAAGTGGTTAAATTAATATAAAAAGGGGTATATGATACCTAAGATTATAACTCAACCGATAAATAATTAAATGCACATCAAGAAAAATAAATATATGAAAGAAATGAATAGTCCATAAAATATTCCCAGATGCATAAAAAAAAGGTATCCGTGTAAAAGTGAGCTATAAGAAATCTTCCAAAAAGATGTTCAAAGCTTGGCACCACCTTCCACCAAAGGTACACCCGAGTGTCAGAAATAAAATCTCCTTACCAGACGTACTGACCACAACAGCGGTCAGACTGCACACAGGTTAATTTAGAGTCACCCAAAATACTATATGCTGGAGCTACTTCAGAACAAAATCAGCCAGAGCGGATGGATGTCTCAAATACAAAAGGAGAAAAGAGGGCCCATAGTGCAGCTTTGCAATACAATTTTAATGAAAAAAAGGGGATATATTGCACTTTCAAGAAGTCACTGTAAAGCAGGCTCAAAACGAATGCACCATATGCGATCTACAAAAACGGGGTCTCAGCGTCCTCTTCGATTCACTTTCAGTTCAAAAAACGTGATGACATTTCTGCCATTGAGTTTAATTTAAAGTATTTGTATTTCTTTTCAGTAATGTTTGTGATTCAGGTTCCCAGCCAGACTCCTTGACCATCAATGCAGTTGCAATAGTCAAGAACACCTTCCAACCTGTTAATTACTCTGTTAAGGAGCAGAAACACATTGATGTGGTCATCTCTCTGTTTTCCTCTACTGTCAGGATATTCGTGGCTGGTACAGGTAGATTTCTGCAGAGCTGGATAGTACTGGCCACCCTCTCCCAATCTGAATGTAGCTGATTTGAGGAATACAGGAAGCTCTTCAGAAGTGCTTGTGACTGCTCCTTCACACCCAAAGCTCCAGGATTCAGTCAAGGAGTCTGGCTGGTAGACATGTGCAATTTTTTTCGTTACGAATACGTTTTCCGTCATTATTCGTTATTTTCGTTGATTCGTTAACCTACGAATAAACAAATGGTTTAGCGCAAATAATAACGAATAACGATATTTCCAAAAATAACGAATATGGAAAACTACGAAGATACGAAACTACTAAATGTAAAAGAACAACACAACGAAAGAAAAAAGAAACGAAAACATAGAAAAAACGAAAATACCGAACACAAAAAAAAATCATAATTACGAAAAATAAACGAAAATGCAAACTTACTAATATTCGAAGAACGAAAAGAAAACAACCGAAATGCCGAACAAAGAATAATAAACAAAAAGCAAAACTAACGAAAAATAAATTACGAATCTTCGGAAAACGGAAATGAAATAACGTAAATTCACTTTCATTAGTACTGCCCCAATGAGCTTCTTTCTTATTACCTAGTGGCTCCTTGACCTTGTGTCTTTATCTGTGTTAGACTGCAGTGCATTCCATCCAGAGTCCAGGGTGTGTTTGGGTAGGTTGCACCGGTTTTGTGGATCTGTCAAGTCAATCGCAGTAAATTACGATGTTTTACAAAATTACGTTGAGTAATGTGTCGAATAAACGTAAAATGTTTTTTAACAGAATTTCGAATGCAAAAAATCTACAAAAGAACGTTGTTACAATCAAATGAAATTAGACACGAAAATACGAATGATCATAAAGCAACGAGGATTTATTTCTTTCGAAAATACAAACGCGGCATGATGGAAAATATAATGTAAATACGAATATCAAAACAACGAAAAATAAACCAACGTAAAAACGAATAAATTCATTGTAAAAATACGAACGAGGCAGAATACATCATTTAACGAAAATACTAATCTTGAATCAACGAAAAATAAACTAACATAAAAAAAAAGTGTTACGAAAATACTAAAGAGTACGAATACGATAACTAACGTCTTACGAAATTACAACTCGTTACGAATCACGATAAACGAAACAGAAATAAACGAAAATTTTTGTTGTGCACATGTCTACTGGCTGGGAACCTGAATCACAAACATTACTGAAAATAAATACAAATACTTATAAATTAAACTCAATGGCACAACTGACGTCATCACGTTTTTTGAACTGAAAGTGAATCGAAGAGGACGCTGAGATCCCGTTTTTGCAGATCGCATATGGTGCATTCGTTTTGAGCCTGCTTTACAGTGACTTCTTGTAAGTGCAATATATCCCCTTTTTTTTCTCCTTTTGTATTTGAGACATCCATCCGGTCTGGTTGATTTCGTTCTGAAGTAGCTCCAGCATATAGTCGTTTGGGTGACTCTAAATTAACCCGTGTGCAGTCTGACCGCTGTTGTGGTCAGTACGTCTGGTAAGGAGATTATATTTCTGACACTCGGGTGTACCTTTGGTGGAAGGTGGTGCCAAGCTTTAAACATCTTTTTGGAAGATTTCTTATAGCTCAATTTTACACGGATACCTTTCTTTCATGCATCTGGGAATATTTTATGGACTATTCATTTCTTTCATATATTTATTTTTCTTGATGTGCATTTAATTATTTATCGGTTGAGTTATAATCTTAGGTATCATATACCCCTTTTTATATTAATTTAACCACTTCATGGCATACTATCTAATATATGTGCAACTCCTGGGATGTATATATATCCTCTACACACTGTAAATTTAACTAAACTGACTAGCCTGCCTACTCTATCTATCTAGTAATAAAGACACTGTCTCTCTCTCTCTCTCTCTATAGAACTGATCTCTTTAACAACGCCGCAACACACTACACAAGGCCGCCTTGCAGGCAGCCTTTTATAGTGTGGGGCGTGTACTAAACCCCCTGAGCCATAATTAGCCATACCCACCCTGGCTTTGGCCAATTATGTCTCTCCGTTTTTTGCGCTTTGTGATTGGCCAAGCATGCGGGTCATAGTGCATGCTTGGCCAATAATCAGCTCACAATGCCGAAGTGAATTATGGGCCGTGACGCGTCACTCGAATTTGGCGCGAACGACCTGTTTTGTTCGAATTTCGACGAACGTACGAACAGACGATGTTCGAGTCGAACATACGTTCGAATTGAGCGCTGAGCTCATCCCTATTGTAGAGACAGCGTCTATACAACAATTTTTATGGCCCTATTTTTGGGACCTAACTATATTATTGCAGGTGTACTGCTCTAACATATCCCTTTATACTTATACTCTCTTATATATGTTTTCTGATCCACCCGCTGTGCATTGGCCTTATTTAGCGTCTTTTTGCGATTTTCTTTCGTAACACTCCGTTGATCCATCCAAGGGTTTTTACATCACATCCTATGTCCTTGGGAGTTCTTGAGGGCCTGGTCCTGCGAGTTTTTGTGGGTAAGCATACAAACTGTCTGGTTTATTTCCTCTGGGGCATTCCTTGGCCACCCGTCATGTATTTATATAGCCTATATGTATCATATTTCATGTATTGTTTATTGATGACCGTTTTTGGCTAGCTGGAATGTTTTTGTTTCACTTAGTTATAAACATTTGAATGGATATTGCTTTCCCCTGAAGAAATGAAAATCGTGAAACATGTCGGGAATATGCGATTTCTGTATTCTTTAAAACTGCAACTTTGTAATTTGATGACCACTACAATTTATGACTCTGTTTGGATCACAAATTGTAATATATTGTATATATAATTATTTTTTTTTTTAAATACGCTCTTTCTCATCATTACTGCATTATCAATCGCACCGTAATATATGCCCTCCTTTTTTTCCTCTACAATTTCAATACCCGCAACATGGCTAGAAAATGGCCTGCTAGTCAGAACGAACTAACAGAAAGCACTGAAGAACAGCAAGACCTATGAAAAACTACCTTAAAATCAGAAATGAGCGGACATGAATGCACTGGAAACCAGATACAAACTCACTACACGCACTGAAAAACAGATACGAGCCCACAAGAACAAACCGAACAACAGAAAACTATCTGAAAGACACAAAAACTGAAAAGCGCAGATTGCCTCTCGCCAAACTTTTACTAACATGAGGATCAGCAAAAGCAGCCCAAAGAGTGCCACTGTCGGAATGGAACTTCCCCCTTTATAGTGTCGTCGTACGTGTTGTACATCACTGCGTTCTTGACGGACGAAATCTCAGCCACGATTAGTGTGACCGTGTGTATGCAAGACAAATTTCAGCCATTTTCCTACTGGAAAAAAAAATAGTTTTTCTTGTTGGAAATTTTTGAACGTGTGTACGAGGCATTAGAATTGGATTGGTTATAGGCATGACGTGAAGCACGCACGCCGAGGGAGGGACTGACCGCGCCACAGACCTGGGGAGAGCTCAGACCGGACCGCTGAAGCCAGGAACGAAGCCTGTGATGGTAGGGATACAGCAGGGTGAGAGGCTGCCGGTGTCCCGAATGCGGGTCTCCTAGAAGACATCTGCCGGCTCCAGGGTCCGGATCCTCCTCCGCCTTCCTCCCTCCCCCCGTGCACCTTGCTTGCTGCTATGGGGAGACGTGGGCAGACGTGCTGGCGAAATTAACAGAGGCAGACCGTTGCTGCACAGCGCAGATCAGACCACCAAACCTGCCCGTTGTACACCTGACCCAGAGCTAAGAAGCTACAAAGTTGGGTAAGACCGTTCCTATAATGTTGGTAGATGAATGTCACCCCATGATAGACAAGGAGGTCAAAGTGAGGAAGTTGGGTAAGGACACATTGGATGCATGAACTGTGACCACCATACGGCTGACATTGTTAAGGAACGGGTTGAAATATATGCTTAGTACAAAAATGTCTCTGCAATACCAAGAAGGAGAGGCATTTTGTGCGGTGTCTATGCCTTAAAGGCTATTTGCTCCCCATGCACTAGGGATATAAGTTAATGCATAATATACAATATATTATACCATATCGCTGCTAACTCTGGAATATGGGTGGAAACAGATGATAAGAGTGCATACCTGTGAATCGTACCAAGTAGGAGGGCTTTTTTGTAAGCCTAGCACACAAATTTCTGAATAGTACTAAGAAGAGGAGACACCTTGTAGCTGTTTTTACTCCAAAAGCTTTGTGACATATGTACTAGGGACCAGGGGCATGAACTAGTGCTTACAACATTATACTGCTGTGAACGCTGAAAAGATTGGTCGGTATACTGGCCTAGTGTGTTAAAAACCCCAATTGGGGTAATCAAGAGATACACTTTGCGGCTTGTCTTACCCCAAAGTTTACCACCATCTACATATCAGGGACATAAAAGATAAAAATGAGTGTCCATAAAGAGAAATGTGGCCATCATATGGTTGATATGGCTAAGGAATGGGTAGAAATATATGCCTAGTATGAAAGATTTTGTCTAGTACTACTAGGAAGAAGAGACTTTTCGTGCTGTGTCTTGTCTTAAAGGCTAATACCTCCTATGCATTAGAGATATAAACTAATACATACTACAACATATTGCTACCAACTTTGAAATACGGGTAGAAATGTTTGATTAGTGCGCAAACCTGTGAACCATACTAAACAGGAGGGGTATCCTATAAGCCTCGCACACAAATTTCTTAATAGTACAAAGAAGGAGAGACATCTTGTAGCTGTTTTACCCCAAAGGCACTGTGGCTTAAGTACTGGGGACCAGAGGCATGAACTAGTGCTTATAATATCATGCTGCGGATAATGCTGAAAATACTGGTTGGAATATAGGCCTAGTGAGTAAAACTCCCAGTCGGGATAATTGGGAGAGACACTCTGCTGCTCGTTATACCCCAGGTTACCATCACCTGCATATTAGGGACATAAAAGATAAAAATAAGAGTCCATATAAAGGGCGCTACTGAAATCCAGCAGATGCTGTGGAGAGGGAGCTGGTTAGATGCCTTCTGAATGAACCCAGAGAGTGGAACCACATTAGAGGGGAACCCTGGTGATAGGGACATCCCAGTATATGTCCGGGATAAAGGGTTAACTCATAGGGTTGCTTTTAAAACGGGACTGGAGGGAGGTCGGGGTGAGTGATAAGGGATACGGATCAGAGGAGGATCCCCCCCCCCCACATTCCCCCCTCTCATTGTATTAGATCCCTCATGTGATAAACATAATATTGGGCGCTCTCTTACTGTTCACCAGGAATACAAAAATAGGGGACGAAGGTAGGGAGGAGCGAAGGTACCTCCAAGCAAACTAATACAATAAGGCATTCCCTCAGAACATTAAGGGGGAGGATAGTAAATAACCGCCAATAACTTCTGTGGCTCGGAAGCTCTTCTGGGGGAAGAAAAAAAAACACACTTGTGAAGGACTTTTATACAATTGCCTATATACTTCAGTCTAATCCTCTCCCTGCTAATGTTAATGTCTGTGCGTTATGGGGTTCTGCCTCTAGCCTGGATAATTGGATTACTTTCCCCTTTGTAGAGGCATCTGTAAAACCTGTTTAAACCAGATTGCCATGCTGCCAGTACGGGACAGTGACCTTTCAATGCTAAGTGGCTTGTGAAATACCTTTCCATTGTGTTCTGCAGATGAATAGCCGTGTCACAGACGAGACGACCTAGCCAACCGATTAGATAATTGACTCATGTTAATTGTTGTTCTGATTGCTTCATTGTAGTAATTACCCCCTGGGGGCTTCTCTCTCTGGGAGATAATTACTAAATGTCTTTTAGATCTGTGATTGTGTATTCTAAAGGTTAATTGAATTCAAATTCAAGAATGTGATGTGTCAAGCCTTGCGGTGCCGAAATGCCTCTGTATGGAAACCCCCAGTGTGTGGAAAAGGGGGTGGAGATTTCATTGTTCTTTGATTGATGACAAGCTTGTAACTGTGTATATAAATTTGCAGAGTTTTGCCATTAAAGGGTGTCCTGTTACATCCAGTATTAAGCCATGGCTCATGTGTGGATGATTCGGCGATTCCAGGGATATTCCTAAATCGGGGAATATTGGGTGATTTCTTTTATGGGAGAAGAAGGGAGAGGATGGCGGAGATATGCTCTAATACCGTCACAACACTCTCTACTGAAACTGGGGAAGCGAATCAGGCCTAAAATCAGACACAAAATGAGCAAGACAACAAGGGGTACGGCCCCGAAACCTCCAAAGGAGAACCAACGCCAGTTCAATAAGACATTATATGTCACAGGAGGGGAGTTCTCACAGTCCCGTAAATGAAAAAAAAAAAACGGGAAAGCAGGATCCACGAAAAAAGCAGGCGGGGGAGTAAATCTACAAGCCATAGATGTGTCCATAGAAGGAGACCAGGAACTAAGACATGTAGAAGACCCAAAAGCTGATTCACAAATATTAACGATGGCGGCCCTTGATAGAATGCTAAAAAGAATGGAAAATGCCATCAAGGAGGAAATCGGCAGCCTGAGGGATGAAATAAAGCATATGTTGTCCAGAGTAGAAGAGATTGAAAGAAAAATGGAAAAACAGGATGCAGAACTAAATCAACTGAAAAATCAAAACTCCACTCTAAAGCTGAATCAAAGGAATCTACAATATCTCCTAGAAGACCAGGAAAACCGGAACAGACGACAAAATATAAGAATTCGATCAGTAAAGGACGAAAGAGGAGAAGATTTAAGACTTATTGTGAACAATTTGTTCTCCCCCTTTTAGAAAATAGGGCAGGAAAACCTCTCAAAATAGAGAGGATACATCGTCTAGGCAGATTCAAAGAAAGCATGAGCGAAAGACCAAGAGATATTATAATTAGGTTCAGGCATTACGAGGAGAAGGAAGAGATTTGGACAGAACTGAGGAGAAAGCCACCCCTGGTATATGAAGGCACAGAGTTAGGCCGCATACACACGATCGAATTTGTCCGCTGAAAACGGTCCGATGGACCGTTTCAGCAGACAAATCCGATCCTGTGTATGGGCTAGCGGACATGCTTTGAAATTTGTCCGCTACAAACCTGTCCGTCGGATATGTCCGCTGGAAACCAGCGGACATATCCTCCCGCACATGCGTCGTATCCTGTGAATGGATCCGACGCATGCGCGCGGAAGTGTTTACTGAATTCTAACGTAAAATTGTACTCTCCTACATATCCTACCTGGTATTATGGTGATGCTATTACAAACCGGGCCAGAGGAGTGGCTATTGGCTTCTCTAGAACAGTAGATTTCACCCTCAAAGCGAGGGTTGCGGACTCAGAGGGCAGATACTTATTTTTGAAAGTAGATATCGGTGATACCGCGTATACTCTGGCTAATGTTTACGCCCCAAATGTATACCCCATAAAATACCTAGGTGGAATATTGGAGAAACTTAAAAATTTTGCGGAGGGGTTCATGATATTGATGGGAGACTTAAATTTTGTAATAAACCCGAAAGAGGACAGTACTTCCTTATGGAGGGAGACGAACAGTGTACACCTACAAAGACTCAAACGGAAAATGGTTAAAGCCCAGGTGGTAGATGCCTGGCAGGCTTTCCATCTAAATAAACGAGATAACACGTTCTTCTCTCCCCCACGGAAGTTACTCAAGAATGGATTACGCTTTAGTGGACCATAGGTTGTTAGACTATATCACCGAAATATGGAATTATGACCATATCAGACCACGCCCCGATCACTGTGAAAGTTGGCATACCACACAAAGATAAAGGTCAGGGGCTATGGCGCCTTAACAACTACCTGATCCAGGACGAGGTGGGAGGAGGAAGGGTTGAGCAAGAGTTAAAACTATTTTTTGAAGTTAATGATACAGAAGAAGTTACTAGGGCAGCACTGTGGGAATCACACAAGGCATATATTGGAGGAATCCTGATATCAGAGGGGGCACGAAGGAAAAAGGAGAGAAATAGGCAGAGGAATGTACTGGTTAAAGAAATAGCCGATTTAGAGCAAAACCACAAAGAAAAGGGACAGAAAGAGACCTACCTTAACTTAATAACAAAGAGAAACAAACTAAAAGAGATTATGGAACAAGAAGCCAGAAAAAATTTAAATAATATTACGAGAGAAATATATATATATATATATGGGGCAATAAATCGAGCAAACACTTGGCAAAAATGGTACAAAAAAAGAAAGCCAGAAATTATATTGAAAAAATCAAAAAGCAGAATGGTGAAAAGGCGTATGCAACCGCAGACATAGCAGAAGTGTTTAAAAAATATTATAGAGAATTGTATAATATTCAAACCCCAGAAATACAGTCAGGTAAGAGGGAAGACAGGATCAAAGCCTATCTGGACAGGGCGGGACTAACAAAGGTTGATGAAGGAGAAAGTTTAAAATTAGATAGACCCATAACGGAAGAGGAGATTAAAAGTGCCCTTATAAATATGGCGGTTGACAAGAGCCCAGGCCCAGATGGGTTTACGGTATTGTATTCTAAAAAATTTGGCGAAATACTAGTACCTAGATTATGTGCTTATTTTAACGTCCTGGGGACAAACTATGAACTGAGCAAAGAAGCCTCGGTGGTTGCAATCATCTTAAAAGAGGGCAAAGATGTCTCACTTTGCTCTGGGTACAGACCCATATCTCTTTTAAATATAGACACAAAGCTATTCTCCAAAGTGCTAGCGGAACGACTAAAAGGGGTAATACAGGGTTTGTCTCCAATAGGGAGGGCAAAGACAATGTTATTAGGGCATTGCTCTTGATGCAGGCCATCGAGAGAGATGGAGTCCCCAGTCTATTCCTCTCAGTTGATGCAGAGAAAGCATTTGACAGGGTAGACTGGGGACTCATGCTGGCCACACTAGAAGCGGTAGGTCTTGGAAATAGGTTCATAAACTGGATCAAAACACTTTACCACCAGCCCATGGCAAGAATTAAGGTTAACGGTGCCCTATCGGAACCCTTTGGGATGAGGAACGGGACCAGACAGGGTTGCCCATTGTCTCCCCTCCTTTTTATCTTATCCCTTGAACCCCTATTAGCCTCGATACGTAAAGACCCCGATATCAGGGGAATTTTAGTTGGTGGAGAAGAACACAAGCTGTCAGCTTTTGCAGATGATGTTCTTTTCTACATAGCAGACTCGGTAAAGAGCATCCCCAAATTACTACAGACTTTGCAACAATATGGGGCAATATCTAATTTTAGGATTAATGTGACCAAATACGAAATCCTAAATATAAATCGAAATAAAATCGAAATAGGATGGGTCATGCGCTTTTCCTTGGAGAAAAAATGTAAACTACTTGGGGATAAAATTAGCTAATACGTTCAAGAGGATTTATAATATAAATTTTTTACCACTGTTAAACGAAATTAAAAGTGAATTAAAAATAATTATAAATAAGCCCATCTCATGGATGGGACGTATTAACATCCTAAAAATGATCTATTTCCCAAAAATGTTATACAAATTCCAACTACTACCAACCAGGCTGCCACCCCAATATTTAAACACCTTAAACTCTGTAGTAATGAACTATGTTTGGAAAAACAGAAAACACAGAATCTCCCTTGGTACCTTAAAACAAGATAAACAAGAGGGCGGGCTGGCGGTCCCGGATGTTAAAAACTATTATAAGGCGGCAGTACTAGGGCGGTGGAATGGGTCAGAGATAATCATGGGAAAAGATGGGTACAAATTGAAAAAGCTCAAGAGATGACACAATTAGGAAAAATTTTATGGATACCGGCACAACACTGATCACTGAAACACAACATTTATGGTTTGACAAGAAGCACTTTGAAAATATGGGACAGGACTCAGGAACTCACAAATAGTAAATATAATTCACCACTCATTAATTTAAAGGAAAACTCGTATTTTCCACCCGGGGAAAAAGAAATAGGAGGGAACTGGATTAAAAAAGACACTGTTTATTTATGGGAATATCATAAAGGGTGGGGAGCTGGCCACTTATGAGGAGTTGAAATCTAGAAAGGAGATATGGAACTTAGATGTGTGGAGATATGCGCAGCTAAGCCACTTTATTCGACAACTCCCTCAACCATTACGGTCAGGAGTAGAACTGACACCTATGGAAAGGGTTTGCACAGCAGAGAACACGAAAGGCACGATTTCTAAATGATATAAAATACTTATTTAGGTTGGTGCACGAGGAGCAGTCCCGTTAGTAGAGAAATGGGAAAAGGAAGTTGGGTATAGGTAGGGGAGAAAACTCAGTAAACAAGATAATGAGCCTGACCCACTCCCCCACAATAGATTCGAAAACAGCAGAGATGAACTACAAGTGTATCACAGGCTGGTATATTACACCAGAGAAAACTAGTAAATATAAACTAGATCAGCCTGCTGAATGCTGGAGAGGCTGCCTGGGCAGGGGCACCATGGCACACATATGGTGGTCCTGTCCAATAATTCAAAAATATTGGGACTCCATACTACGCCTAGTAAAAGAGATCACAGGTACAGAAATAAAGAAAGATCCCTGGGTGGTACTATTCCACTGTAGCGAGGAAGGTATCAAAAAATATAAACAGTCACTAATCCCACATATGCTGAATGCAGCAAAAAAACTGATACCAAAAAAATGGCAAGATAACGAATGTCCACAGATATGGGAATGGGTCCAGGGATTGGAAGAAACCTATAGGATGGAGGAGTTGAAGCAGACGGATGCAGAAACGAATAATAATTTCCGGGCTAAATGGCAGAAATGGAAGGCGTATAAAAATACTTGGAATTACATAGAGGGTTCAAGGGAGACTCTGTGACTATCACAGAAACAGATAAAAGTAACAGAGAGGAAATGGGGAAATATGACTCCCCAACCTCCATAATACAAGGGCAGTGAGTAGATAGGAGAAAAATCAACAACAAAATTACAAGAGATTGTAAAGTGTACAGGAGTCCTGGGAGCCACATGGGGGGGGGGGAAGGCTGTAGGGTGGGGGATTTAGGGCATGTCTCCAATATGAGATTTCTGTCTCACTCTATAAGAATTCTGGTATGAATTTATTTTTTAAATAGTTTTATGCTTGAGACGAAAAAAATAAAAACTGAATACTTGGAAACAAATACCGTAAAGATTCACAGATGATGCAAAAACCGCTAATAGAGACAATGGAGCCACGTCACCGCACCAGGAAGTAAAACACTTCTGCGCATGCGTCGAAGACATGTCTGCTGGTTCGCATATTAACGAGCAGACATGTCGGGCGGACGGGTTCCCAGCCGACAGATTTCAAAGCATGCTTTGAAATCTGTCGGGTGGCCAAATCCGTCTGTTTGCCCGTACACACGATCGAATCTGTCTGCTGAAACGGTCTAGCAGACCGTTTCCAGCAGACAGATTTGATCGTGTGTACGAGGCCTAATATTATTTTTCTCTCTTTTTAAAATTAGTTTCACCCCCTCCTTTACAAGGGGGGGGGGGAGAATGATTTGATCTTGCAGCCAAAACTGTGCTGTGAAAAATAATCTTTCAGTCTTAGGCCTCGTACACACGAGGCAATTCATTTGTTCAAATCGGTCGGACCGACCGATTTGAACAAATCTGTCTCTTTGGATTTTTGTACACGGGAGCAAACCAAAATCCCCGCCAGCAGACGGCGCGCTGACGTGTCGGTGACGTTGACGCCGCCACGTCACCGCACCAGGAAGTAAAACACTTCCGTGCATGCGCCGAATCCATAGTAAGTGTACTAACCAGCAGACATGTCGGGCGGACGGGTTCCCACCCGATAGATTTCAAAGCATGCTTTGAAATCTGTCAGGTGGCCAAATCCGTCAGCTCGCCCGTACACACGATCGAATCTGTCTGCTGGGACGGTCTAGCAGACCGTTTCAGCAGACAGATTCGATCGTGTGTACGGGCAAACAGACAGATTTGGCCACCCGACAGATTGGAAAGCAGACCAGCAGACATGTCTTCTCGCACACACGCCGAATGGTTTTGACGCATGCGCAGAAGTGTTTTACTTCCTGGTGCGGTGACGTGGCCAGCAGACAGATTTGTTCAAATCGGTCGGCCCGACCGATTTGAACAAATCTGTCTGCTCGTGTGAATGGGGCCTTACAGTCTGTTTTTAGGAATTTGTGTCTGTGTGAAAAGCTTGGGGTCATCTCCCCCTTACACGAGCAGGCAAAGGTAAAACCAACTATTAGGCCTCGTACACACAACCGTTTTCCTCGACAGAATCCATCAAGAAACTTGGTGGCAGAGCTTTTTTGCAGAGAAAACAGTCGAGCGTATGTTTTTCGTAGAGAAAACTGACATGGAACTCAACGAGAAAAAAAAAGTTCTCTTTTTCCTCTTCAGGAGTCTCAATTTCCTCATCGTGTTTCTCGTCGGGCTGGTTTACGACAAGAAACACGTTTGTGTGTATGCTTAGAAACCCGCACATGCTCAGAATAAAGAATGAGGCGGGAGTGCTACTTTGGTAAAAGTAGATTTCGTAATGGAGATAGCACATTTGTCACGCTTTAACTGGTTATGGACCCAGCCAATCGGCACACTCCCCCGCCTGCACTTCCTCCTCCTGTGTAAACACAGGAAGGAGGAAGCAATGTGATCTCTGCCCTCAGCGTTTTTTTCCACCACCACTGAGGAGAGATCACATCGCACAGTAAGTCTGCACTAACACCACACTGACACACACAACACATAGTCACATTAACCCCTTGCGATCGTCCCCCCTGTCACAGTGTCACTGAATGCAGTAATCATACATGTATGATTACTGTATTTAGTGTCAGTGTGACAGGCAGTGTGACAGTCAGTTAGTGTTAGGTTCAGGGTAGCCCCCGTACCCCCCCCAATAAAGTTTTAACCCCTTGATCACCACCCTAGTTAACCCTTAACTCCCTATTGCCAAGCGTCACTAAGCGATCATTTTTCTGATCGCTGTATTAGTGTCGCTGTTCCCGCTAGGTAGCTAATTTTATTTTTATGCGATTTCTTTTTACTAAAGACATATGGCTAAATAAATTTTGGCCTAAATGATTGACTAAAATTTTGTTTATTTGATTTTACTTATAACAAAAAGTAAAAAATATAGATTTTTTTTTTCAAAAATGTCGCTGTATTTTTGTATATAGCGCAAAAAATAAGAATCGCAGAGGTGATCAAATACCACCAAAAGAAAGCTCTATTTGTGGGAAGAAAAGGACGCAAATTTTGTTTGGGAGCCACGTCGCACGACCGCGCAATTGTCAGTTAAAGCGACGCAGTGCCGAATCGCAAAAAGGGGCAAGGTCATTTACCTGCATTTTGGTCCGGGTCTTAAGTGGTTAACAGACTGAAAAGCGCAAATCTTCTCTTACCAAACTTTTATTAAAACTTTTACTAAAACTCTTTATCAAACTTTTAGTAACATGAGATTAGCAAAAGCAGACCCAAGGGTTGTGTTAGGTTAGGCACATTCAACCGCAGGTTTCGGTTGATTGCTATTGTTGCTGTCATGTTGAATCTTATATCAATATCGAACTGTTGTCACAATAAAATGAAAATAAAGCATTTTATATGTCCGATCTTTCGGATTCTGCGTGTTCGTTATCAATTGTTAAGAAAAAAGTGAAAATCACAGAAATTCGGCCAAAAATGCATTCGGACGAATGCACATGTCTAATATTTAATATTTAACCACTTAAGGACCCGCTCATGTACATATACATCGGTACTTTTACCACTTGCCTACTGTGCACCTTCCTGCCCAGACAAAATTTTAGCTTCCGGCACTGCATCGATTTAACTGACAATTGCGCGGTCGTACGATGTGGCTCCCAAACAAAATTGACGTCCTTTTTTTCCTCACAAATAGAGCTTTCTTTTGATGGTATATGATCGCCCGTGCGGTTTTTATTTTTTGCGCTATAAACAAAAAAAGAGCGACAATTTTGAAAAAAGACACAATGGGCCAGATTCAGGTAGATGGGAGCATCTTTGCTCTGGAGTAACGTTTCTCATTTACGTTACTCTGGCGAAATTTTAGGAGCAAGTGCTGTTATTCATGAAGCACTTGCTCCTAAAGTTGCGGCAGCGTATCGTAAATGAGCCGACGGAATTCAAATTGGGCGGGTACGGGGCGTGTATTATTTAAAATAAGCGCGATCCCGTGGCGAACGTACTGTGCATGCGTCGACTGTCAATGCATCCCAGTGCGCATGCTCCAAATTCTGTCAGTGAACGTCAATGACGTCAAATCCCCATTCATGGACGTTTTACGCAAGCGACGCGTTTTTTTTTTTTTTTTTTTTTTGACGCGATGACGACGGCTATACTTAACATAGGATACTCCACTAGGGGGCTGCTTTATCTTTACGCCGCGTATCGCTTACGGAAACGTCGGAAAGTCACTGCGTCGCGCCCGAATACGATCGTGAATTGCCGATTCCTGCTGATTAACATATTTTTTCAGCGTAAATCAGCGGGAACGCCCCCGGCGCCATTTTTAAATTAAAGTTGCGATGCGATGGCGAAATTCAATTACGCCGATCGCATCGGAACTCCAACCCGGCGTTTCTTGTGTTCTGGTTACAGAAAACAGAAACGCCGGCTTAAAGTGACAGTTAGGCTGGAGTATCACTGATACTCCAGCCTAACTCTACCTGAATCTGGCCCAATATTTTTAGTTTTTTGCTTTAATAAATATCCCATTTAAAAAAAAAAACACATTTTTTATCTTAGTTTAGGCCGATATGTATTCTTCTACATATTTTTGGTAAAAAAAAAAAAAAAAAAAAAACGCAATAACCGTATAGTGACTGGTTTGCGCAAACATTATTTTGCCTACAAAATAGGGGACATAATTATGATTTATTTTTTTTTTTTTTTCTAGAAATGGCGGCGATCTGCGATTTTTTTTCGGGACTGTGACATTATAGCGGACACATCGGACACTTTTGACACATTTTTGGGACCATTTACATTTATACAGTGAACAATGCTATAAATATGCATTGATTACTGTATAAATGTAACTGGCAGGGAAAGGGGTTAACCACTAGGGGGCGGGGAAATGTTAAATGTTTCTCCTACATTGTGTTCTAACTGTGGGGGGAGGGGACTGACTGGGGGAGGTGACTGATTGTGTCCCAATGTACAAGGAGTTCTGTGTTTACACACAGAGCTCCACATCCCAGCTCAATTGTCAGCAATCGTGTGTGCCTGGCGGCCATCGCGGCCGCCGGTCACGCGCATGTTGTTCTAAGTGACGCGACGGGTGCGCGCGCGCCCCTAGCAGCTTAAAGTGACAGGACTACATATGATGTTGTGTCAGGACAATAGGGTATATGTCAAATGACGGCAGGCCGGTATCAAGTGGTTAAAGATGGATATCTCGGTAACGGCAGCAGCTGCTGCCACAACCAAGATATCTATATTTTCTGTGAGCGTTCCTGTAAACGATAACCGTGATCTCCGCGGTGGTTTAAATGCACGTTTACCGTTATCGGCAGCGGGAAAGGGGGCCCCCTCCCGTCGCTCTCCCACGCCCTCCGCGCGGGAGCCGTCGGCAGCGGCGGAGGCGATTGGGTCCTTCTTCCTGCTTGGCTGGGATATGAGTGAGGGCACGATGGCCCCCACCCATCTCCATAGCATAGCAGGGCCGAAGCGGTGTCTTTTTGACTGCAGATCTCATATTTTAGAGGAACTGTCATGCTCTTTTCTATTACAAGGGATGTTTACATTCCTTGTAATAGGAAAAAAGTGACCCATTTTTTTTTTAAAACAGTGTAAAAAGTAATAAATTAAATTAAAGAAAATAAGAAAACAAATAGGGCTGTGCAAACTAACTTTTAATTAATTGATTAATTTAAAAAAATTTTTGATCGATCAAAATCTTTTTGATCAATTAAAATTATTTTGATTGCTACTCACCTCTCCGCCGGCTTCTGGGCCTTCAGGGAGTCCCGTCGGAGATCCGGTAACGTCACGGACACCGGCAGGGCTTGCCGTGTCCATCTGAAGGGCTCCTTTGCTGTGCCTTCATATCTGCATGCCGGCGGGACCTTACTATCTGCCACACGCAAGGGCTGTTACACTTCCCTCTATCAACCTGGGATTCTACAGCCATCCACTGGGAGTTGTGATCGTTCCCTTCATGGGACATCTACATGCTGACAGACTGATGTTAACCTTTCCTCATCTGGATTCAGCAGTGGTATCGTTATACACATTTTTATACCAGTATCATACTTAGCTACATGTTTTCATGACTACTTTTGCTACCGTTTGGTATTACTCGCACCATTTTTACAGTTTATGTAGCTACATCGATTTTATCTCCAGTGCAATATTTATTTGGTTAGCTATTTGAAGACTATAAAAGTTTTAATGCTATTCCCATCGAGCACTGCCTTTGTGTGTTTTTTGTATCCTGCTATCCATTTTTCCAGTGGTTGGTAGCTGCACTGGGAATCAGCCTGCAAGGAGATCAGCTAAAAGTAGTTGGATCTGTATGTGTGTTATAATTAATTGAAATTAGTCAATTAATCAATTAAAAAAAAAAAACGATTAATCGAACACAAACATGTTGATCCGTAACAGCCCTAAAAACAAACATTTTTTTTTAAAACATCCTGTCCCGACAGCCATGCCTAAGCACTGATCGCAGTGTGAAATGACATTTCCACCTTCTGCTGTTATTTGTAGTGCATTTTTCATCCACTTTTTTTAGAATAAAGTCAACCCAAGGGTTTTTTGGTGGTGCGGTTGTCCATTCTTTTAGCCTCTACATTTTGCCCCGTCCCGACGAGTTTGTGAGTAGCGCCCGCATATGAAGACAGTGTTAAAACCACACAAGTAAGGTATCACCGCAATCGTTAGAGCGAGAGCAATAATTCTAGCCCTAGACCTCCTGTGTAACTCAAAAGATGTAACCTTTAAAAATGTTGGGTATCATTTTACTCGGCGTAACATTATCTTTCACAATATAAAAAAAAACAAATTGGGCTAACTTTACTGTTGTCTTTGTTTTTAATTCAAAACAGTGATTTTTTTTTTCCAAAAAAAGTGCGCTTGTAAGACCGCTGCGCAAATACGGTGTGACAAAAAGTATTGCAATGACTGCCATTTTATTCTCTAGGGTGTTAGAAAAATATATATATAATGTTTGGGAGTAATTTTCTAGCAAAAAAAATTCTTGTAAACACGGAGTCTGAAAAACAGGCAAGGTCCTTAAGTGTATCATATCTCATTATATATGAACACAATGATTTTTGATGGTAAATTAGCTACTTCGTTTCTCAGCAATGGTTTGCTTACAGTGCAGTGGGGAACATTGCAACTTTGCAATTTGACTTTATTCCACACGCGCTGCTGACTGTTTCTCCTAAATGAAGTAGCTACTATACGGAACTCTGCTGTTTTTCATGACCCAGCATAAATCTGAAAAGAAAACCACAAGACAAATTTGATGCCATAAAACAATGACATAGCATTTACTTCCTCTCTTTTATTGGTGAGGATCGCCAGAGGCGACGCATATAAATCAACGTCCCTTCTGACATTCAATAAGTCCGAGACGAAGCCACGCCAGTGTGCAAGGCGAAACGCGTCGACGTCACCAGCTAGCGTGATTACATGACCCAGGAAGCCGGCTAGTCTGGACAGAGAACGGAAGATGAAGGAATCTGGAGGCGAATAATACCAGCTCCCTTCTGAATGTTGCCGCACCATCAAAGCTAGGTGAACAGAAGCCGATGGCTCAAGGCCATGAATGACAGCTGAAACTGCCTGGTCATACCGACATATGGTGTACCTTCATCACAACTCTTAATGGTAAAATTAGGCAATACTTGCCACCTGACACTGCCTCACTGATATATAGACTTTCAAATGAGTGAGGTGGATCGATGGACACAGTGCAGCTGCGTATTACGTGTGCTATTTACTCTCTATCACCAAACCAATGAACTGTATGCAACGAGTTCAATTATCTCATCAACTTAGAAAATGTATTATTGACAGCAGTCATTACATGAAATTATTATGAATGACCATAATCTGCTTAAAACAATACATAATTATGATGTAAGATCTGCTACAAGCTTTCATCTCAACATATTGAGCTCTGGTAACCACTGAATTCACAACTGCCCATGGATAACTAATAGATGCTAGCTATTTGGAAGCACCTGCATAGTTAATCACCATTAGACTCTTTTGTTCCATCTTTGGCTTTTTTTCAGTTGGTATTTACTTTTATAAACAACAGCTTGATATGAACTTTTGTTTTGACATATGACTAAATATAGTCACACACTTAATTCTTCCCCCCATACTTCCCTCCCTTCTCCTCCCAACCCCCACCCACTCAGCTGGTTTCCAGCCTCCACTTACAGGACTACACTTTCATTTGTTTTTTTGGCGGGCCTTCTGGGAGGGGATATACATCACCCCCCCCCCTCCCAATTAACTTCATCTATTATGATGACCGCATTAAACATTCTTACATGAGTGTATCCATAGTGCAGGCTGAACACTAGGGTGTCCGGACAGCGCGCATAGTTTGTATGTTTTTGTGTTTGTCCTGAGTCCTGTCTATGTGTTATTTGTTCTTTTCTTTTTAATCTTTGCATAGTGGTCAGCCAACATAGGTAGGCGACCAACCTTAGAGTTCCTATACAGTCGTGCTGTACATAATTTTAACTTTGATACTCATTAATAAACACTGTTTTGTATCTTAAATCATTTCAGATCATTACTCTTGTTGCCTTAAGTAACACCTTTAGGTCCCCAGCGGGCCGTCCATTCCCTTCCCCCGGTCCTTTTCTTTTCTTTATTGTTATAAGGTCCTTAAGTGGTTAACATGAGAAAAGCCATTTTCCCTCTAAAGTTGTTTTTCTTTTTCTTGCAGGGAGACTGCAAATCTTGCCTGCAATATCTTCCCAGGTTTTAAATTAAATGTTTGAACGAGATAAGGAAACTATCAGCTTACAGAACTAATTGGTATTTCCAGAATAAGCTACAAAACAAGAGGGCTTATTCACAAATGTAACTATTTTATTATATATTTTAAATAATAATTTTTCTTTCATAATATGTTTATAATGTATCTGTTTTAATATTCAAAAACCCATGAATGTGTGTGTGTGTGTGTGTGTGTGTGTGTATATGAATGAATGAATGAATGAATGAATGAATGAATGAATGAAAAACTTATAGAGCGCGGCACATGCGAACTGAATCGCCTCTGGGCGCTTGTTGTTCCTGTCTCCTTTGATATCAAAAGAGACGAGTCTTGATCTTTCTCCTGAAGGCTAAGTGATTCGCCTCCAACCGAATGCTGGCTGGTAAAGCGTTCCATAGTCTGGGACCTTGGACGGCGAATCTTCTTTCTCCTTTGGACTTGTAGTTGGCTTTTGGGATCTGTAGTAGGTTCTGATTGGTGGATCGCAAGATGCGATTGGGATTGTGAGCTTTTATTTTATCGCATAGATATTGGGGGGCATTCCCATGGACACATCTATGCGTTAGACAGAGAGCTTTAAAAGCAATCCTGTCTTTAACTGGTAGCCAGTGAAGGGATCTCAGTGAAGGTGAGATTGATTCCCAGGGTTTTTTTCCAGTCACAAGTCTGGCGGCCGTATTTTGAACGACTTGCAGACGAGCGATTTGGTACTTGGGGAGTCCGAGGTAAAGGGCATTTGCATAGTCCAATCTGGAGTTGACAATTGCTCCCACCACGACCGCTAAGTCTTCTTTGGGGATGAAGGGGGTAAGTCTGCGTAGTAGGCGCAACAGATGGTGAGATCCGCTGACTACTGATCCTATTTGTGCGTCCATTGTCATAAAGGAGTCAAAGATGACCCCGAGACTTTTGACTTTGGCGCTAGGGGTGATGATTTTGCCCAGAATGGGCGGGGGTGTCCAGGTTGTTGCAGGTTGATTCCTTTGCTTGGCGTGAAACAGAAGAAGTTCTGTTTTCGCTCCATTGAGTTTAAGATAACTCTTTGTCATCCAGTTCTCTATCAAAGAGAGGCATGTCTCTAGATTGAGGTGGTGATCCTTTCTGTTGCAAATGCGGAAATAAAGTTGCGTGTCGTCTGCGTATGAGTGATACAGCAGGTTTTGGCTGTTGATAATCTCAAAAAGAGGACGAAGATAAATGTTAAACAGCACTGGTGACAGAGGCGATCCTTGAGGGACTCCGCATGTTACTGTGCGTTTCTCAGATGTGAAGGGTCCTAATTTCACTGTTTGCGATCGGTTTTCCAAAAAAGAGGAGAACCAAGATAAATCGCCTTCTGCGACTCTGGCTACTTCAGCAAGTCGCGTCAGTAACAGTTTGTGATCTACGGTGTCGAAAGCTGCACTAAGGTCCAACAGAACTAGAAGACAAGATTCTCCTTCGTCTGCGGCCTCGAGAACATCGTCCCATACTTTGAGCAGCGCGGTTTCAGTCCCGTGTCCGGGACGGAACCCTGATTGCAATGGGTCAAGTAGCTTGTGGGTATCCAGATGCTGTTGCAGCTGTTGTACCACTACTTTCTCCATTACCTTTGAGAGTACATTGAGGCTTGTTATGGGACGGCGGTGGAGTGGGTCCTTGGGGTCCAGGGAGGGTTTCTTAAGGATGGGTTGGATTATACCCTCTTTCAACTGTGAGGGTACTATGCCCTCCAAGAAAGACTGGTTGATAAGCTGCGTGATGGGAGGAGCCAAGATGTAGGCGCATTCCTTCCTTTATATATATATGTATGTATGTATGTATGTGTATGTGTGTGTGTGTGTGTGTGTGTGTGTGTATATGTGTATATATATATATATATATATATATATATATTATTATTATGATAAAATTATAAAGATTGCAATTGTGGTATCCTATAAAAGGTGTGGTATCCTATAAAAGGTGTGGTATCTCGCGACAATAATAAAAATTAATGTGACAACAAAATATAATTATAGTGAATAAGCAGCTCCCCTAACATAGAGACCTCATCAAAGGTCTGAACTGAACAGTAATGGTATATGGAGAGGGCGCTAATAATGAATAATAAGAGAATAAACAATAAAGTGAAATCTAATAAATGGTCCGTCTGAACCAACAATAGCAGACTTAGTGAACAGCAACACACTAAAAATAGTGAAATAGAAATAAATTGTACAAAAAAGCGAATGAATGAATAAATAAATAAACTCAAGTCCATTCAAAGAGTGTTAGATAAAGTCCAATCAAGGCTAATCTTTCTCAGATGCAAATTGTTAAAAAATTCATTGTAAAAGGTGTCCACCTCCACCAAGAAGATCCCCCAAATGTGCACTAATGGATGGCTTCTTACCGCACGGTGTTGACCTGATTGTTTAGAAAAGGTCAAATACAGCAGTTGGTCACTAAACCTGTTGAATGATTCAGCTGCGCAGCTCTATGTTTCCCAGAATCAAACACTCTCATGAAGGAGGGAGAGGGGAAACCACCATAGTGAAGTACAGTTTATTTAAAATATGTCACAGATAAAACAGCATAGCAAAATGGCCTCTTACTTTAGTAGTGCCTAGGACCCGGCACTGAGGCTAGTCAGCATTGCAGGCTGGGCTATGATGAGAGTTCCTCACTGGGGAACTAGCGTGTAGTCCAAGCCGGATAGGAGTTCCTCGCTAGGGAGCTGGCGTGCGTTCCAAGCCAGAGGACCAGCGGGACCGGAAGTGCGTCGTTCGTACGTATCCAGGCGCTTCGACGTACGTTTTGTGATTAACACGTCGTCAGGAAGCATGCCTAGATACGTAATGGACCCATAGAAATAGGTCTAGCAGTTGGAATGGGCAGGTTGGCCTATGACGAGCCTCAGTTCCTGGTGCAAACAGTTAGTTAACCCATGCTGGGTTCCACATAATATAAACATTAAAACGTGTGTTCAAACCCACATTTAGAGTATCATACACACATATAACCACTGATTGGCTGATAAATGTATAAAATATAAATATATAGAAGAAAAATAAAATAAAATAAAATCATTCATTGGTTAAAAAGCAGTTTAAATCCAACTCAATATTTAACCCTAGTGGCTGCATTGTCCTTAAACAATGTATCCATTCTGTTTCATTTTGCGATACGGCTTTTTTTGAGGTCAGTGCCTCTCCAATGTTTAGTGACCCTGTCTATGCCATAAAAGGTCAGCTTGAGAGGGTCCTTATCATGGCAGTCTGCAAAATGTTTGGAAACACTATGGTTAGGAAACCCTTTGATTATGTTCGCCACATGTTCGTTGATTCGCACTTTAAGTTCACGAGTTGTGCGTCTCACATATTGCAACTTGCACGGGCATTCTAGGAGTCACATGATCTGAATGACAGGTGATAAGGGGTTTTATCGCGAATTCCTGTTGGGTGACAAAATAAATGAATTTGCTCTTTTTCTTTCCCTGTCTGGTGGTATTTTTACATGATCTGCATCGGGTACAGTAATGGAATGCAGATTCATCCAGAAAGGTCAGAGGTCTCTCAGGTGGATCTGGGACATTGGCCGCAATTTAATTTCTAAGGCCCGGAGCTCGCCTATAAATGAAAAATTGGGCTTGGGGGGTAATATTTTGGCCAAATCTATATCCTGTAATAGGATAGACCAAAATGTTTTGAAAATATTTTCCACATTCCTGTACTGTCTGTGAAAGCCAGAGAGGAAAGGCACCTGATCCTCCCATTTGGTGCTCCTCTTAGACTCAAGCAAGGTTAAACGGTCCATACTTAACACCTCATCTTGAGTGGCCTGTAGCGTAGGCAAAGGATATCCTTTTTCAGCAAACCGTTTAGTGAGTATGTTTGCTTGTAAGGTTGTAATCAGTAATTGAATCACAGTTCCTTCTTATGCGCATATATTGACCCTTGGGGGTTGCTCCCAACCATTTAGGATGGTGGCAGCTGGAGGTGGGCACAAAACCGTTTCTATCCGTAGGCTTGAAATAGGTTTTTGTGCCGACCTGATTCCCCTTTTTATACAGTGTTATGTGCAGATAGTTGATAGAGACAAGGCTGCATTGTGCAGTGAACCTCCGACCATAAAGATTATTATTCATTTCCAATATGAGTTAGTCTAGGGCTAATTTGGTGCCCTCCCACATTAGCAGGATGTCATCAATATATCTTTTATAATATATGAGGGCAGGTGGGTTAACGTTATAAATGGTTTCCTCCTCCCATTTATTTAGACCCAAATTAGCCACGCTGGGGGCATAGCGAGCGCCCATCGCGACACCCTTGATTTGCTTGAAAAAATGCCCCTGTGACCAAAAGTAGTTGTTCCCCATGGCCTGTTTTAAACCTTCTACTAAAAACTGAATTTGAGCTGATGGTAATACAGATTGTGTTTCAAGTGTTTCAGTAACAGCCAAAATCGCATCTGTTTGTTTAATGTTGGTATACAGCGACTGAGTTGGGATGGTGTTTTGACATTCTTTGGGGTGTGTGCTTTGGCTTTCGTTTTTAGTTTACTAACTGTTTGAATAACCGCCGTTGGCACTTCCGGATCTCTATCCAACAAGGATTCATTGGTTGCGGCAGGATCAAACTGCAGCTGCCATTTATAGACTTTGTGGTCATCATAGTCTTTGATGTCACGTTGGTATTTCTTTAACTTTTTTTTTGTTTAATATCCCCATCATACTTGGATAAGTGGATTTGGAGTTTCTGTGCTTTCTCCAAATACTCCCTGTCTGCGATGTAGGGACCCATTTGTTTTTAAGTTCTGCTATGTTGGCCTCTACTAGGAGATTTTTGGCTTTGCGTCCCCTGATCATGAGCTGCATGAGTTTTTGTTTGCAGGCGTTGAAAAATTGGAAGCACTCATCAATCAAAGTGAGGTCCTCAATCCCATCATTGGGCTGTACATCCCATCTCAACCTCCTGGGGGTGAGATTGTTGGTTGTGTACACCTCAAAAGATGCTACAGTAAGTCCCACCATAAGCGAATTTGTTTCTCCATATTAAATTGGAGTTGTTTGAATCCCCTCTCTACATCTAGATTAGGGCTGGGTAATTGTTGGAAGATGTCCTCAATGTTAGTCTGCCGACTCTGCATAAAATTGAAGACATCCATGGCTGCGCAGATGAAAGACTATAGGATAGCTTATGATATAAAAGGTGTGGTATCTCGCGCCAATAATAAAAATTTATGTGACAACAACATATAATTATAGTGAATAAGCAGCTCCCCTAAGGTAGATACCTCATCAAAGGTCTGAACTGAACAGTAATGGTATATGGAGGGGGCGCTAATAATGAATAATAAGAGAATAAACAATGAAGTGAAATCTAATAAATGGTCCGTCTGAACCAACAATAGCAGACTTAGTGAACAGCAACACATTGAAAATAGTGAAATAGAAATAAATTTTACAAAAAAGCGAATGAAAGAATAAATAAATAAATAAATAAATAAACTCAAGTCCATTCAAAGAGTGTTAGATAAAGTCCAATCAAGGCTAATCTTTCTCAGATGCAAATTGTTGAAAGTTCATTGTAAAAGGTGTCCACCTCCACCAAGAAGATCCCCCAAATGTGCACTAATGGATGGCTCCGTACCGCATGGTGTTGACCTGATTGTTTAGAAAAGGTCAAATACAGCAGTTGGTCACTAAACCAGTTGAATGATTCAGCTGCGCAGCTCTATGTTTCCAGGGAATCAAACGTCGAAGCGCCTGGATACGTACGAACTACGCACTTCCGGTCCCGCTGGTCCTCTGGCTTGGAACGCACGCCAGCTCCCTAGCGAGGAACTCCTATCCAGGTTGGACTACACGCTAGTTCCCCAGTGAGGAACTCTCATCATAGCCCAGCCTGCAATGCTGACTAGCCTCAGTGCCGGGTCCTAGGCACTACTAAAGTAAGAGGCCATTTTGCTATGCTGTTTTATCTGTGACATATTTTAAATAAACTGTACTTCACTATGGTGGTTTCCCCTCTCCCTCCTTCATGAGAGCGTTTGATTCCGGGAAACATAGAGCTGCGCAGCCGAATCATTCAACTGGTTTAGTGACCAACTGCTGTATTTGACCTTTTCTAAACAATCAGGTCAACACCGTGCGGTAAGGAGCCATCCATTAGTGCACATTTGGGGGATCTTCTTGGTGAAGGTGGACACTTTTTACAATTCATTTTCTACAATTTGCATCTGAGAAAGATTAGCCTTGATTGGACTTTATCTAACACTCTTTGAATGAACTTGAGTTTATTAATTTATTTATTCATTCATTCGCTTTTTTGTACAATTTATTTCTATTTCACTATTTTTAGTGTGTTGCTGTTCACTAAGTCTGCTATTGTTGGTTCAGACGGACCATTTATTAGATTTCACTTTATTGTTTATTCTCTTATCATTCAATATTAGCGCCCCCTCCATATACCATAATTGTGGTATCCTATTAATGAGACTGTTAATGATTAACTGTTATGCCTCGTACACACGATCACTTTTTGTGATGAAAAAAAATGTAATTTTCCTTCATGAAAAAAAAACAACATTTTTCAAACTTCATTTTCAAAAATGACGTTGCGTACACACCATCATTTTTGGAAAATGATGAACAAAACCACGGCACTCTAAAGGGGAAGTTCTATTTGCCTTGAGGCTGCTTTTAGCTGGTTACTTGTTAGTAAAAGACGATTTCGGCTTTTTTGTCTGTTACAGCGTGATGAATGTGCTTACTCCTATATGAATGGTAGTTTTACCTCCCGTCTCAAGGTAATACACCAGGGCTTAGGGGCGGTACGTGATGACCTAACAGTTACGCGATCGCGCTGTATGAGCGCCGTCTGCCGCACACACGCCTCTCTCGTGACCACACCCCCTCTTCCTATTTATACACTGCCGTCTCCCGGGAATGGTTGACCTGGTTGACGGCGACGGTACCAAGCAATACATCTATTGAAAGGTATACTGCTGGCTGATGCCTTGTACTGCCAGCCCCCCTTCCCTAAATACTTGTTTTTTTCTTTCCTGTTTTATACTAATCAAGCTGTATGCTACTTGCTGGATTTTTTTCAGCTTTCCTGTGCTGTGCTCCATGTTGACCCCCTCTGGCTATTCCCAAGCACTACCTCCCTTGGATAGGTATATAATTTACAATTTTCTTACTCTAATTAAAATTGATATATATATTTTTTTCTACCTTGCATATACATTTTTTGTGCAATCTGTCCTTTATTTCAGGGACTATATAACCTCTCTAAGTCCGGCAGTTTTGGCCTAGGGTTTGCTTCCTTTTGGATGTGTGGTGCCTGTCCCCCAACTCCTGTATACCACCTTTTCAGGAATACTCCTCACCATGGACTTTTTGCCCTGTGTTTTTATTGAGTTGCCATCTCTTGACTGGTATGTTCTTTGTTTTTCTTGTACTTTCTATGCTCGCTGTTTTAAAATTTGATGTAATTGTAAAAGCTATTTTTGATGATACGGTTATGTAAACCTGATGTAATATCATTTGTTTCCACACAGACTCCGGCCCCCGAAGAAGGGAAACCCCCGAAACGCGTAGGGCCTTGTAGAGTTTATTTATGTGGATCAGTCCCGATTTTTTTGCAACTTTATAATCTGTCAAGTGTTCTATTGTATGATTTTTTCTATACGATTAAATATTTATTATTATAAATATATATAACTCTTTTTTGCACCATTATATTAAGTTTACTACTGTTGCCTAAAAAGCCCCTCCTTTGGGGGAACCTTCCAATCTACCTCCCGTCTCCTAACTTGCTTCTGGGCATGTGCGGGTTTAAAACTTCATTTTTTACATAGTTTTGCCCACACACGATCATTTTTTATGACACAAAAAATGACATTTTTAAAAATGACATAAAAAATTCGAGCATGTTCGAATTTTTTTTTGGTAGTTTTTCAGAAGACATAAAATGACATTTTGCCCACACACAATCATTTTAAATGACATTTTTAAAAATGTCATTTTTTTTCATCACAAAAAGTGATCGTGTGTACTGGGCATTATGCTTATCATTAATATCATGACTTCATTTTCATGGCATTCACAATCTCAGCTAAATTGTGTGGGGTAGACTTTCTCAACCCATATATTTCCAGGGAAAGCCAGAATGTCTGGAGGAAATTGACACATGATTGTCAACCTTAGTCAATTAATGGTTTTCTGTGAAGCCTAGGTCAAAGGTTGTCATAAATTGACTTGGACATAAACAAAAATAAAATATAAGTCATTTCTTATACAAGACTGCCTCTAGAGGTTAAAAATAGTAAGAATTCAAGATGGCCACTAGAGTTGGTTGTCATTATTACATATAAACACACCATCATATTACATCATGAATTACATAGTAATGACACATACACACCCACTTTTTGGAGGAGATAAAAAGTAGTTACAGATCACAGAAAGGATCTCTCTCGGAGGAGTCTTGTAAGACGAGAGGAGGAGGAGATAACCGAGAAATGTAGGGATGTTGAAATAAGTCCCTTTTGGGACTCATGACCTCACTTGATGCTTCTCAAAATGACACAATTCTTATGTCCTGGTAAAGTATTATTCTGTTTATTTTACCTTTTTAGGTAATTGAAGTTTGGTTGACCATATGCTTGACTAATCCAATCAATTGTTAGTTCAGTTATGGAGTGGAGTGAATTATAACTGTAGTATGAATTTGTTTCACTTTTAAAACCAGGGAGATACATATATTGAAAAATATGTAAGAATATGCATAGGACAATTACACATAGTTGTGAAGCACAAAAAATCATTATTACACTCTTTGCTGTACATGGTTTCACCATTTAAGTTAATATTTAGCGCATATTCTTATATATTTTTCACTTTTACTGATTTACCTTATTATATGCAGCAAATTATTATTTAGTCATTTTTGTGGTGTTCTATATTTAATTATTTAGTAGCGCTATAGTCCATTTTTTCTTTATTCATTGAGATACATATATTGTCATATCTCACAAAACTGACTTCAAAGTCTTATGCCGCGTACACACGATCATTTTTCGGCATGAAAAAAACATTGTTTTTCAAACACATTTTTTCAAACACATTTTTTACTTTTTGCTACTTGTTGGATTCTTTGAAAAGTTGGAATGCTGATGATGATCCCTCAGCATTTTATTTTTTGAAGGCCTTCTCCTTTGCTTTTATATGCATTTTTACATTGGGGGTAAGCCACCCAGGACTTTTATTAGCTCTCTTAAATTTATTTCCCATTGGGACTTGCTAATGTCCTTATTTAACCGCTTGCCGGCCTCCTCGTGACTATTTACGTTGACAGAATGGCATGGGCAGGCAGATTGGCCTACATGTACGTCCCTTTAAATCTTAAGTCCTGGGAGTCCCGCAATTGCGGTCAGCAAGGGCAGAACATGGGAATGCCTTTGTAAACAAGACATTCCCCTATTCTGCCTAGTGACACTGTCACTGATGACTGTTCCCGATCATGTGATGTGTCGCGTGAAGCTACGCCCCCTAACAGTAAGAATCACTTCCTAGGGAACACTTAACCCCTGCAGCGCCACCCAGTGGTTAACCCCTTCACTGCCAGTGTCATTTTTACAGTAATCAGTGCATTTTTATAGCACTGATTGCTGTAAAAATGACAATGGTCCCAAAATGGTGTCAAAAGTGTCCTATGTGTCTGCCATAATGCCGCAGTCCCAATAAAAAACACTGATCGCCATCATAACTAGTAAAAAAAAAATATTAATAAAAATGCCATAAAACAGTCCCCTATTTTAAAGACGCTATAACTTTTGTGCAAACCAATCAATAAACGCTTATTGCGTTTTTTTTTTTTTTTTTTACCAAAAATATGTAGAAGAATACGTATCGGCCTAAACTGAGGTAAAAAAAAAAAGTTTTATATATTTTTGGGGGATATTTATTATAGAAACAAGTAAAAAATATTTTATTTTTTTTCAAAATTGTCGCTCTTTTTTTGTTTGTAGCGCAAAAAAAATAATTGCAGAGGTGATCAAATACCACCAAAAGAAAGCTCTATTTGTCATTTAAAGCAGCGCAGTGCCGAATTGCAAAAAGTGGCCTGGCCTTTGTTCACCAAAATGGTCCGGGGCTGAAGCGGTTAATTAGTTCTTAAAGCATACCCATTTCTCCTCCGTGTTCTTTGTTCCTGAGTAGGGATGAGCCGAACACCCCTGGGTTCGGTTCGCACCAGAACCTGCGAACAGGTCAAAAGTTTGTGTGAACTTTAGAACCCTGTTAAAGTCTATTGGACTCGAACGTTTAAATTCTAAAGTACTAATTTTAAAGGCTAATATGCAAGTTATTGTCCTAAAAAGTGTTTGGGGACCCGGGTCCTGCACCAGGGGAGTGTTTGGGGACCTGGGTCCTGCCCCAGGGGACATGTATCAATGCAAAAAAAGTTTTACAAAATGGCCGTTTTTTCAGGAGCAGTGATTTTAATAATGCTTAAAGTGAAACAATAAAATTGAAATATTCCTTTAAATTTCGTACCTAGGGGGGTGTATAGTATGCCTGTAAAGTAGCGCTTGTTTCCTGTGCTTAGAACTGTCCCTGCACAAAATGTAATTTCTGAAGGAAAAAAGTCATTTAAAATCACTCGTGGCTATAATGAATAGTCGGAAATCAGCTCAGGTTCATACTCCCACTGTGGAGGACTCTGGCCCACTGTCTACTGAAATGTTGCAAAGTGAGCATGTGCCTTTGACTGGTCCTGACAAAGAACCTGAACCCCAGCCCTTGAGCTGCCCCCAGAGGCTTAATGAATTACCTGAAAGTGATGTGCCATCACCTGTTAACCCAGAACTCAGCTCTGAACTCTTTGTGGAAGAGGACATTGTATGGTCCGTAAACTTGCCTGGAATTGCAAGTTTAAGTGGGGTGGATTGTGGCAGAGCGCCCCTTTATCCAGAGTCAGGTGCAAGTGCCTTTAATTTAAACTCCCACAATCCTCCGGGTTCCCAGCATCCCCTGAGCTCTTGGACACTCCCAGGGGATATAAATTCCTGCTCCTCCCTGCTTCCTGTGCTCGGAGAAACCGTGCTTGATGGTACAGCAATGATTGAGCAAGTGTGCTGTCACCAGGTGCTGGGTTCTACCCCATTAGGTTTGGTGTGTGGGCCCCCAGCAGTGAGCACAAGAGCACACAGCATCTATCTAAACCCCAGTCACTGGAGAGGTCTTTGCTGCTGTCCATGCAGTGGGGTAGCCCTATCTTCATCCACCAGGAATTCCCGACCAAAAGACAACAGCAGTGTCAGTGCCAGCCGAGGATGCACACAGCCATGAGCTTTCCAGAACCTTCCTTCACAAGGTGGACATGTGAGACATTATCTTATTTTCTCTTTCAGAAGTTGAACTGAACTCAGGAAGTCTACTGTCATTTAGTAGCTATTTGTAGAATTGTTCTCATTTCTTTTGTTCCGGTTTCCCTTATGCAGTGTTATGTTGACCTTCATTGTTTAGTAAAGTATAAATTGCACATCACCATTGATCATTTGGCTTATACCATTACACTACAGGCTCACCCTCCCTAAATCGACTGAGCTACTTATATTGTTATTATATAAGAGTTATTGCTGTTGCCCAGCCTGCAGTGCACATGCCCCACATACCCAGGAAAAAAGGCAAGACAGACGGAGATTCTGAAATTCTTCATGTTTACATGTGTGTTGTCCTGCAGAAGTTAAAGTGTCATTAACCACTTGCTTACTGGGCACATTTATCCCCCTCCTGCCCAGGTGAAATTTCAGCTTCCGGCACTGCGTCGCTTTAACTGACAATTGCGCGGTCGTGTGATGTGACTCCCAAACAAAATTGACGTCCTTTTTTCCCCAAAAGTAGAGCTTTCTTTTGGTGGTATTTGATCACTTCTGCGGTTTTTATTTTTTGCGCTATAAACAAAAAAAGAGCAACAATTTAAAAAAAAAATGCAATATTTTTTACTTGTTGCTATAATAAATAGCCCAATTTTTTTTTTAAAAACACATTTCTCAGTCTAGGCCGATACGTATTCTTCTACATATTTCTGGTAAAAAAAAAAAAATAGAAAAAAGCGACTGGTTTGCGCAAAAGTTATAGCCCCTACAAAATAGGGGACAGAATTATTATGTTTTTTTTTTTTTACTAGTAATGACGGCGATCTGCGATTTTTATTGGGACTGCGACATTATGGCGGACACATCGGACACTTTTGACACATTTTTGGCACCATTCACATTTATACTGTGATCAATGCTATAAATATGCACTAATTACTGTATAAATGTGACTGGCAGGGAAGGGGTTAACACTAGGGGGCGGGGATGGGGTTAAATGTGTCCTCTACATAGTGTTTCTAACTGTGGGGGAAGGGGACTGACTGGGGGAGGTGACAGATCTGTGTACCTATTAGTGTTGCTCACGAATATTCGCACTGCGAATATTCGTTACGAATATTGCATATTCGAGTATTCGCAAACAACTCGAATATCGCGGTGAATATTCGCTATTGCGAATATTCGTGTTTTTTCAAATTTATTTTTAAAACGGATCACATCCTAGTGATCTCCATTGACGTCTAAAAGCATTGCTGGTATGATTAGAGACCCTGGGCCGAGTAGCTGAGGCGATCCTTTTATGTTGCCGAATATTAGCAATGCGAATATTCGTATTACGAATATTCGCGAATACTTTCTCTGCCCTTCTGTGTTTTGTGTATAAAAAAAAAAAAAAAAAAAAAACCAAAAAATTAGCTTTAGTTTAGTCATATAAGTTTGTGTAAGTAGAGTTAGTGTTTAGTGCATATTAGTTTAGTAATCCAGGAAATGATCTCCGTTTTCGCGTGTTGTTCGCGCGCATGCGCGGACGAGAATTTCGCAATCGCATTAGTGAAATTTCGCAAAAATTTATTTTTGATAAAATATCAGGAATTATCGATATTAACGAATATTTCACAAATATTCTTCTATATATTCGTGAAATATCGCAAAATCGAATATGGCGTATTCCGCTCAACACTGGTACCTATGTACAAGGGACAAAGAATCGGTTTCCTCTCTCCCTGACAGGACGTGGATCTGATCTACTTCCTTGTCTGTGTAATAGACGGCCTCCTGGCAATTGGGATCCACACTGCCGCCCATAGGCGTCGGGAGACCCGGGCTTGGGTGGCTGGAGCCCCGAATGGGTCCCTGAAATGCCCAGAGTCTCAGCATGCAGGCTCTCTATTGTGAGCCCAGAGCCAATCGGCGACTGCCGGGAACGATCTGTTCCCGAGCGCCGCCGAACCGAGTACTGCCAAGTGCCATAGCAGCAGGTCCCGCCTTCTGGAGCCTGTGATGGACGTCCCACTGCTCCAATACCGCGCCGCAGGCTCCAGAAGGCGGGACGTACAAATACACATCGCTCGGCGCTCGGGCGGTTCTCCTTTCCTCCGTCTGCTATGTGTGCTGCAGACGGGACACAGGGGCGGAGGCAGAGCCTCCATGTCTCCAGGTGCACTCCTCTGGTTGGCTGCAGAAGGGACAAGGAGGTGGGGTTGAAGGCGGAGCCTCCCATTCCCTGCTGCTCTGTAGGAAAATGTACACTGTACAGAGATCGTGCTGGAGCTCAGCTCGTAAGGTCAGTTTTTGCCATGTTAAAAGTCAGTATGTCAGTACTCTCACCCACCATACATTATACATACAGATATAGTCCTCACTGCTTCCCCCACCATACATACAGGCCCCCATATATACAGGTGTTCCCCCCTATATACAGGTGTCCCCCCTATAGACAGTTCTCCCCCATATGTACAGTTCTCCCCAATATACCATCCATATATACAGTTCCCCCTCCATATGTACAGTTCTCTCCCCCCCACATATACAGTCCCCCCATTCACCATCCATATATACAGTTATCCCCCATATATACAGTCCCCCCATTCACCATCCATATATACAGTCCCCCCCATTCACCATCCATATATACAGCCCCCCATATATACAGTTATCCCCCATACACCATCCATATATACAGTCCCCCCCATATGTACAGTTCTCTCCCACATATATACAGTCCCCCCATTCACCATCCATATATACAGTTCCCCCCCATATGTACAGTTCTCTCCCCCCCATATATACAGTCCCCCCTATTCGCCATCCATATATACAGTTCCCCCGCCATATGTACAGTTCCCCCCCCCATGTATACAGTCCCCCTGTAACGAAATGCACCGTGACAGACTGAGATATTCCTATGTCTAGGGTCACCTTATGTCCACTAGGGCCATAGGGTGACAAAGAATCATAATTCATATATTACAGATGGGACATTATTAATACTTAATTTTAGGACTGAGATATCACAAGGAGTTCATGATGACATGACCAGGTCAACCAGACAGTGAGTCATACCTTTGTATAATATGCTATTGAAATATCTTAAGGTGTTGGCTATTCACTGTAAAGACATTCCGTTGAAGGTGTTGATTGCACCCACTCTCACAAGACTCTGCCATTGTGTGATAAAGCTGTCTAGATAACTTATTCAACTAGATGTCTGTGTACTATTCAAGGTTAATTGAACACTATTGAAGATGCGGTGCCGACAAGTCTACATGGTTAGCATGGTTACATGGTTAGCTTACCTGAATGCCTTTTAGAGTGTGATTGAAGCCCCCCATGGTGTGAAGGGGGGTGGAGACTACATTGTCCTGTGACTAACTGCATTATGCTTGAGACTGTATAAGAAGCTGAGAAAATACCAATAAATTGTCATATCTTTGAAGCAAGTGCAGAGCTTGAGTCTTGTCTTTATGGAAATGGATATGGATCGTGTATACAAGATTGTCGCAGTGTGTCAGATAAGCTTGTCGTGGTTGGATGGAAGGTCGTAAGCGGTGGTGACCGTTACACCCCCCCATTCACCATCCATATATACAGTTATCCCCCATATATACTGTCCCCCCATTCACCATCTATATATACAGCTCCCCCCCCCCATATATACAGTTATCCCCCATACACCATCCATATATACAGCTCCCCCCCCTATATATACAGTTCCCCCATTCACCATCCATATATACAGCTCCCCCCATATATACAGTCCCCCCATACACCATCCATATATACAGCTCCCCCATATATACAGTCCCCCCCCATTCACCATCCATATATACAGCCCCCCATATATACAGTTATCCCCCATACACTATCCATATATACAGTCCCCCCATATGTACAGTTCTCTCCCCCCATATATACAGTCCCCCCCATTCACCATCCATATATACAGTTCCCCCCATATGTACAGTTCTCTCCCCCATATATACAGTCCCCCCCCCATTCACCATCCATATGTACAGTTCCCCCCCCCCATATGTACAGTTCTCCCCCCCCATATGTACAGTCCCCCCATTCACCATCCATATGTACAGTTCTCCCCCATATGTACAGTTCTTCCCATATGTACATTTATCACCCATATGTACATGTATCCCCCATATATACAATTCTCCCTCCCCATATGGTTCTTCCCATATATACAGTTTTCCACCCCATCCATATATACAGTCTCTCCCCCCATATATACAGTCCCCCCATATATACAGTTCTCTATAGACCATACATATATACAGTCCCCCCATATATACAATTCTCCCCCCCATACACCATCCATACCTACAGTCGGGGGGGGGGGTATTGGGGGGCAATACACCATACATATATACAGTTCTCCACCCCCCATCCATATATACAGTCCCTCCCCCCCATATATACAATTCTTCCCCATTGACCATACATATATACAGTCCCCCCCATATATACAATTCCCCCCCCCATACACCATCCATATCTACCGTCGGGGGGGGGGGGGGGTATTGGGGGGCAATACACCATACATATATACAGTTCTCACCGGGTGACACTGTCCTCTGCCCTACTGACACTGTCCTCTGCCCTACTGACACTGTCCTCTGCCCTACTGACACTGTCCTCTGCCCTACTGACACCGTCCACTGATTTAATGGCTGACAGTGTCCACTTTTAAGCTAGGTTATTTTCATATTTTTACTGACATTACTTTTATTAATCAAATCATATTTTATGGGTACACAAATGCTTTTGTTTATTTAACCATGCCCCTTTAAGTCCCCCCACCTGTTGCAATGCAATTTGGCAACAGCCACTGTTCACCGTAGCACACCTCATTATTACTCTCTATGGGTAACCCAAAAGGTGTTCCAGGTATTTTACATTCTTATAGCATGTACTACAAAAAAATCACCCTGCGTCACTCCACCGACCGCACCCGCACCCCCCCCCCCAGTGCTGGCTTGGCCTTCGGGCTGAAGCCCCTGGTCTTTTTGGCACCTAGCAACGCCCCTGCTGTCCCTGTAGAAAGTCGTACGGCCGGCGGCAAGTGGCTTAACCTGTCTCATAAATAAATGCTGTATTACATGCTGGTCATACCCACTCAATCACTATGAGATTTGTTTTCTGTATTCTGCAAAAAAACTGGTTGATCCAGCTTTTCTCTACACATAAGTGTATCACAGGTGACAGGAGCAGTGCTGGTGAAATATGCAGAAAGTCGCCTATATATTTCTGTCCCTATAGCAAATAGCAGGAAACTAGCCCTAAACAATGTACTGGACACACACAGTATATCACAGGTGACAGGTGCAGTGCTGGTGAAATATGCAGAGAGTCACCTATATATTTCTGTCCCTATAGCAAATAGCAGGAACCTGTCCCTAAACTATAAGATGCAGATCTCACAGAAATAAACAGTGCTGGTGTAGATTTCTCAAGCAGGATAATCCTATCTAACACTCTCCCTCAATCAGCAGCAAACCTGTCCCTACCCTAGCTAAAGCAGACTGACGAGCCCTAAACGATATAATGCACAGTCCCTAAACGATAAGATGCAGATCTCACAGAAATAAACAGTGCTGCTGTAGATTTCTCAAGCAGGATAATCCTATCTAACTCTGTCCCTCAATCAGCAGCAGCCTGTCCCTACCCTAGCTAAAGCAGAGTCACGAGCTGTGCTGTGTGCCTCTGATATAAAGGCTGGTCACATGCTGGGTCACATGCTGCACTGGCAAATCACAGCCATGCCATTAGTAGGCATGGCTGTGATGGCTTCCCAGTCACAGTAGTAAAACAAATGGCGATTGGCTGCCGTGCAGCGCGCCGTAACATAGCCGAACTCCAAACCCGAACCCAAACTTTTTCCAATTATTCGGGTTCGGGTTCAGGTACAAAACCAAAGTCCGTACCAAACTTTACAACCCTAGACTTTGGGCCAGATTCTCAGCGGCGCTACAACGGAGTATCTCAGATACCCCGTCGTATCGCCGTTTTTTTTTGCCTCGTATCTATGCGAGTGATGCTTAGCATCACTTTGGCATAGATACGCTTCAACATCCGACAAGTGTAATACCATTACACTTGCGGATCGTAGTTGTAATGACAACTCCGGCCACTAGGTGGCCTTTACGTTTTCTCATTTGCCTATGCAAATGAGGCTACTATGCCGATTCCCGATTGCTTTTACGCCGCCCTGTCGTCGCGTACGTCGTTTTCGTCCGCGTAAGGTTACCCCTGCTTCTATGAGGAGTAACCTTACGAAGTACCGTCGGATGCCGTCGGGTGCCGTCGGATGCCATGTTAAGTATGGCGTCGGGTCAGCGTCGGCTTTTTCCGTCGCTTATGTCGTTTGCGAATAGGGGCATTGCGTAGTGACGATCACGTTGTTTTGACGTCGGTTTCAACGACGCTTCCCGACGTGAGCTGGAGCATGCGCACTGGGCTTTTTCCCCGGCTGACGCATGCGCAGTTCGTTCGACGCGGGGGCGCGCTTAATTTAAATACAAGCCGCCCCCTTTGAATTACGCGGACTTACGCTGGGCCATTTTCGCTACGCCAACGCAAACTACGGAGCAAATGCTTAGGGAATACGGCACTTGCTCTAGTACGATGCGGCGGCGTAGTGTAAATGGCTTACAATACGCAAGCGAAATTCTATGAGAATCTGGCCCTTTATCTGTTCACCTTTTTTTTTTTTTCACTGGGACTCAGACTGCAATATAAATAGGGCAACCTATTTGTTGTAGTGAATTCAACACACCAACATTTTAAATACGTCACAATATTTTTTTGTTTTTGTGTTTGAATTTTCACAGCAAAGACCACAGCCAAGAAGCTTCTAACGGAAATATTGTGCAGATATGGTGTCCCAGAGGTCATAGAGAGTGATCAGGGGCCGGCTTTCACGGCCTCATTAACCAAAAAAATATGGACAGCCCTTGGGGTGACACTAGCTTTCCACACCCCATACCACCCTCAGAGCAGTGGGAAGGTAGAGAGATTGAATGGCACAATAAAATCCCGAATGTTGAAAATGTCTCAGGAGACTGGGATGAGCTGGCCATACAGTCTGCCCATTGCCCTGTTCAGTGTAAGATACACTCCTAAAGAGAGCCATGGTTTATCTCCTTATGAAATACTGTTTGGTTCAGCACCGAGATTAGGGTGTTATTATCCACAGCAATTACAGTTACAATCCGATGTATTAACTGATTATGTAACTGCTTTGTCTCGTAAATTAACCGGTATCCATGCAAAAGTTTTCTCTTCCATTCCAGATCCTGAGTTAGATACAGGAACACACAAGCTGGTCCCCGGTGATTGGGTTATGATAAAGAAATTTGTGAGAAAACACCCTCTTGAACCAAGATATGATGGTCCCTTCCAGGTCCTCCTAATAACAGCTACATCGGTGAAAGTTGCAGGGAAGAACACCTGGATACCCGCCTCCCATTGTAAGAAGGCTTCCATACCCAAGGAAGCAGGAAAAGATAAATTATGATCCTATATATCCTTTGTCTGTGTGGTTTGACTAGGGCACAACATGCAGCCATCACTAAGAAAGATGGGAAGGTAATTTTTTGGTATAATTCATCTGATACCCATGTAGCCACATTTGATTTCCACCCGTGTAAGATACTCCCGTGTCCAGAGCATAACAGCAGGTCAGAACGGTATGAAAAAGATGATGGAGAGGGATATATATGTGTCACTAAAGGGTCGTGGGGAAAGAATTGTGACAGTTGGGGACACAGGGACACCCTGGGGACATAAACCTCAACCAGCCTATGACAGTAAAGACAGCCAGGAGGAGCCCTTGCTAACCCATCTCACCCTCACCAAGCCAGGGCCCAGTATGACACTAGTTCTAAACATACGGAATCCGAGCCCATGCGATAAGGGAGAGTATGTGTTGGGGTGGTGGTTCGGAGGGGGTCACTGGGGTCATAGAGGGTCTTTCCGTTTAGAAGATATGTACAACAACAATGAATGGCAGCCAGTCAAGAACGTGCCCCCACCAAACCCCTTGAAGCCCCATGTACAGACCCTGGGGGACATGGTTGCAATAGCGGATCCTACCTTCAAAGATACAATGGAGGTTGAAACCGGCCTCTTGGAAGTCAATCTCTGGCTAGAATGGATGAGATATAGCACCAGTAAACATAATAAAACCAACTGCTATGTCTGTGGTAGTGCTAGGCCACATTTGGGTACAGTCCCATTAGTTATACCAAAATAGGAGGAAGAGTGCTTCCTAAGCCTCTACACAAACATTTCCACTAACCAGTTAACATGTGAGAAATGGAAAAAGGAATATCCTATAGACACTAGGGCCACAATACCCAAGATAGCTATCACCATATACCCTGGAAACTACACTTGTTATGCTCACCATGAAGGGAGAGGTAAAAACCTAGGCAACTTTTCCAAAGGTTACTGTGCATCTTACAGTCATGTCCCGGCCAACTTAGTACAAAATCAAAGTCAATCCTTAGGGGATGTGTATTGGATATGTGGAGACATGCAGGTGAGGACTAGGTTGGAGGGGCAATGGAAGGGAGAATGTGCCCTTGCAAAGGCTATCATGCCTCTACACATCCTAAGGAAAGGTACTCACAACACACAGGGTAAGAGGACAAAAATGGAAGCCCTTCCAGGAAGTTTTGACCCTCATGTGTATTTAGATGCCATTGGAGTACCAAGGGGGGTCTCTGATGAATTCAAGGCCCGAGGCCAGGTAAAAACAGGTTTAGAGGCCCTAATCCCCATAATAACTGTTAGCAAAAATGTAGATTGGATAAATTATATATATTACAATGAGCAAAGGTTTGTCAACTACACGAGAGTTGCATTCCAGGGAATAGCCGAACAGTTGGAGGCTGACTCTCAAATGACTTTCCAGAACCGGATGGCTCTGGATATGATATTTGCAGAAAAAGTAATGGTTTGTACTATGATAGACAAAATGACCAGCACCACTTGCTGTACCTATATCCCAGACAACACCGGCCCGAATGGCCAAGTCACTGTAGCTCTTAAAAAGTTGAAGAATTTGTCAGTTGAACTAAAGAAAAATTCAGGCATCACAGATCCATGGGACCAATACTTCAGTTGGATGAACGGGTGGCAGAGAATTTTAACCCAAATAGGAGTAACTATATTGATCGTCCTATTTATCCTCGCTCTGGTAATTTGCTGCATACTCCCTTGTCTGAAGAAATGTATAGAGAAAGCGGTGGAACAAGGAATCCCCACATTCGTGAACCAAGATGTAGGACACGAGGAAGAAGAGTACGAAGAACCACTCATTCCACTACAGACATTCCCAGTCTCACATCATGAGTAGGCAGGACAACAGGGACAGACAGAGTAGGGAACCCAAGGGCCGCGACCTGGGTTCAGCTGCAGTGAAATCCATCCTCACCACTAGAGGCTCTGGAGAACACCTGCTGAACCTTAGACTCTGCACGCCCTGGGGTGGGGAATCTTGGATTAAGATAGGGACAGATTAAAATAGATTAAAATAGGCATTTCAAGGGGGGATCTGTTGTGGATATGGTAAAAATGGCCAAAGGAAGATGATGAAATGCTTATTTCAATGCGCAAACACATGCTCCACATGCTCTATATCTCATATATATATCCTATATACTTTATATGTTATTAATTGTTATCGGATTGATCATACATAGTCATAATTTGTAATGCTTTTATACAACCCTTGCAATCCTTGCTCACATGATGTTGCTATCAGATATGTGTCACAAGGTCTGAAGGAAAAAGGGAAATCGGTTGGTCAAAACAAGCTGAAATTAGATCGGTGGAAAAAGTCCCCGTCTGGAGATCGAACCGCAGAAAACCAGACATCAGACAAGCCAATATATATATATATATATATATATATATATATATATATATATATATAGCATTGTGGCTTCATGCTTCGCGCCATCCTAACACAAAATAGTTAATAGCTTGTAAATTAGAACGTCACAAGACTAATATTACATATTAATGAGCATGAATATGCACGTCATTAACCATATTTAAGTTGAGCTCGAAATAAACAAAGAGGAAGTATTTCAAACTGCAGATTTTTGTCAGTGTGAAATTATTCTATGCATGCATGCAATTATTCACTTCTTATCAGATTTGGCCAGGAAGCAGATACCAAAAACTGGCAGTTTTGACTGTCCAAATCAGGACAAGGAATAAAGGAGGCAAAGGGAGCTCTCATCATAGCTGAACAAAAGTGGTTGCTGATAATGGATTACTGGAAGAATAGAAGGTAGGAGAGGAAGGCAAAGTAGTAGTTGACTGTATGACTAGGTGTCAAAATTAAAGCCTTTTGCTGAAGAGGTTGTGGAGAAAGGCAAAACAAGAAAACGTTATAAGATTTTGACTAAAGCCAGCCATACATGGATTGAAATATGACCAATTTAGCAGGGAGGGCTGGGCTAAATTTAGACCCAATATATGAGCAGAGGGGTCTTACCGAAGTTGATCTACCTATCGGCTTCTGTACAACTACCCTGTTGGATTTTCACTGCTTGATCAGTGCCCAGGGACTGTTACAGTAACTGACTGTGGGTGGGACAGCACAGGAGCTGATCATGTTTAAGGGGTTAACGGCAGTAGAGCAGGAGCTGACTGCATACTTCCCAACTTTCTGAGATGGGAATAAGGGACACCTATTAGAAAATGTATATAGGCATAGGACACACCCCCTGCCCCGTCTAACTTAACCACTTAAGACCCGGACCAATACGCTGGCAAATGACCCAAGGGGTTTTTGCGATTCGGCACTGCGTCGCTTTAACAGACAATTGCGCGGTCGTGCGACGTGGCTCCCAAACAAAATTTGCGTCCTTTTTTTCCCACAAATAGAGCTTTCTTTTGGTGGTATTTGATCACCTCTGCGGTTTTTATTTTTTGCGCTATAAACAAAAATAGAGCGACAATTTAAAAAAAAATGCAATATTTTTTACTTTTTGCTATAATAAATATCCCCCAAAAATATATAAAAAAACATTTTTTTTCCTCAGTTTAGGCCGATACGTATTCTTCTACATATTTTTGGTAAAAAAAATCGCAATAAGCGTTTATCGGTTGGTTTTCGCAAAATTTATAGCGTTTACAAAATAAGGGATAGTTTTATTGCATTTTTATTAATAATTTTTTTTTTTACTACTAATAGCGGCGATCAGCGATTTTTTTCGTGACTGCGACAATATGGCGGACACTTCGGACAATTTTTACACATTTTTGGGACAATTGTCATTTTCACAGCAAAAAATGCATTTAAATTGCATTGTTTACTGTGGAAATGACAGTTGCAGTTTGGGAGTTAACCACAGGTGGCGCTGTAGGGAATGTGTACCTAATGTGTGTGTTTACTACTGTAGGGGGGTGTGGCTGTAGGTGTGACGTCATCGATCGCGTCCCCCTATTACAGGGATGACGCGATCGATGCTCCGGCCACAGAGAAGCACGGGGAAGCCGTGTGTACACACGGCTCTCCCCGTTCTTCCGCTCCAGGGACGGATCGCCGCACTGCAGCGGCGATCGGGTCCGCGAATCCCGCGGTCCCGGTCCTGGAGCTTCGGACCGGGTCGCGGGCGCGCGCCTGCGACCCACGGCTGGGTACTAAAACCAACGTATTTATACGTTGATGTGCCCAGCCGTGCCATTCTGCCGACGTAAATCTGCAGGAGGCGGTCCTTAAGTGGTTAAAGGAGAATTTTACAAATAATAACAAATTGGTTAAACCCACAAGTACTATTTTACCACTACTATTCCTTTTATATTTGCTTTTGAAATTTACAAATGCAGCAATTCAGAAATAGGATAAAAAGGGGGTTGATTGTCTCAGCGACAAGCAAACATTACATTCTCAGTTCACTACCTGATGACACGGATCTCACTATCACTTCTGTCATTGCTGCTTGTGGTAGGAGATACCCTGACAATCCTTGATTCGTATCTGGCTGTCAACTGTTTAATTGCTTCATTTAATGCCTATTGTATTTATATTCTTGTAAGTGTAATTCCTAAAAGGTTATTTTTTTTTTTTAGAGGAAAATAAAGACCTTCTATACAGAATTACACTATGGATATGTTTCTGTTTTTCCTCATATGATTGGACACTGTGATCCTATGTTTAATCAAGCCCTTTTGGTAAGGTTGGTCCTAGGAAATCGTATTTAAATTAGATATCACAGGATTGTTAACCAGCATTATTTCCTGCCTATTACCTTACTATTTCTGGTAAGAGTTTATACAGAGGGGGATGTGAGTACTCCCCTTTCTTTGCACGTGTGGCGGTGTTGGTGAAAGGCTAGCCATCTACCATATTAAGGAACCTCCATTTGAAAATTCCTATGGACTATTCATCATCCATTCAATATTTATTTATGGACTTTATTATATATGCACTTTAATGAGTCTTCAGTTTATAATGTATAACCCAGTTTGTAAAATGTGAATTCTAATTGACTGCTATAGGCTACTTCATTTTTCATATTGCACTTTAAAAACAACCAATGACACTTTAGACAACAGTTTTACAGTAACTCCTTAACATTTTAAGGAAGAGTATGTAAACATTACAGAAGCACAAACGCCTATTAAGAACAATTCTCTTTATTTTACAGAAATTGCATAGAACTGTAGTTTTCATCAAAAATATCCTTATAGTTGTTTCATATACAGTGTTACATGGACTCCCGAAAAAAAGACAATTTTTACAGTAAGGGATAGATTTACTAAAACATGATTATGAATCTTTTACGTTTAGTTCATGGTATGACTAAAAAAACACACACACCAAGAATGACCCCACTCAATCAGTACAGTGCCCATCTTTTCAAAGGGAACATTTCTAGAGCTCTCGATTTAGGGATGGTTCATACCTGATGTGAATAGATTCGGTGAGATCGCGTTGGGTGACTATTCCAGTGCTCTGATTGCCTTGTCTCCAATGTGCCCGGTTCATACCACTGAATCGCAGTGGTGTGCGGGCATGATGCAATGATAAAAAGTACTGTGAGCAGTACTTTTTTCAGTGCAGTGCAGTGCAGTCAGATGCAATCCACTGCCTCGCATTGCGTAGCCATCAATTAAACTTTATAAGATGTTTGTGTGACATCTCAAAGTTTGTTGAAAAGAAATCTGAACTCAGCGCATCATCACTGCAGTGATCTCAGCTGGATTGCTCTGCACACCAGCCGTTGCTGTAATGTTGACACATGTTAATGAGACCTTGCAACACATTGGAACAACTGTCACTTCTCATAAATGATGATGTGGTAAATCTATCCATCTCAGTTACACTATGGCAAAGCTATATATTTACATAACCACCTTCAGCATTTATGTCAGAACATTATTTTTAGAGTGGTTTGTGTGGCCAGGATCTATTGTTCATATTGGGAATAGATTTTTTCATACAAAACATGAATTCTGACATAACATAGCCTTCAAAGACACACAGAAAACCATTTAATCTCAACCAAGAAACACATCAAAACTGTCTCTAATTCATGTATGAAGGTCAACCTAATTCTTACCAGGTCCATATTATGATTTTTGACAAAATGTTCTCTTTAATATTACAAACATTGCAGATGTTGAAATCATAAATGCTCATAAGCATGAAAGACTTTGAAGGAAGACAATGTTCCTCACAATCCAAGGAAACAATACAACAGTCCACTACTAAGTTGGGTAACAACATACCAGTTTTTGTGATGTCAAAGATTTTAATGTCAGCTGGAAATACGCAGACCCTTTGTGGGAGATTTCGTTTTATAATGTGGGTAATCCAGTACCAGGATTTTACTCTTCTTTAAAAAAAATAGTTTTTGAATTATATGGTCTTAAAAAAAAGACAAAAATAAAACAGCACTGGATGCTTTTGTTTCTTACATTATCTGTCATGGCTCTTTTACTCTGGCTCACTGCTATTTGTAGTCTTTTCCCACAAACTCTCTTCACTTTGTGCTGGAGATCCACCAGATGGGCGTGTTCTGAGACCCTGAAAACGGCGACACTCTGGGCAGACTCGAATGTGTGTACATTCTCTGGCAACTAGAGCTGCTTCTTGTGCCAGTCTCTGTGCCAGTGGGTCGGGGCCAGTGCCCCCACACAGTTTACCATTGCTTAGAATGCTAGTATTGCGCCCTCTTTTGTCCTCCGGAACAGCTGATCTGGAGCGTATGATGCCTGCCCGTCTTCGACGTGGCATTAAACTGTCTTTGCAAAGTATAATGCTACTTAACTCTGACATCATTTCATGACAAACAGAAACCTGCAACAACACAAAAAACAAATAATTTTTTAAATAAAATAAAGTATTATTTCTTAATATCTTGTGTTAAAGGCACATACATGAATAGTTATTTTTCACATGTATAGAAAAGAGTGCCTTTGTAAAGTGGTAGAAAGCTGCAAAAAAAAAAAAACACCTGTTAGGCAATTACATAAGGTTCTAGTATGCATCGCATACTAGCACATTATGAAATACTGACCTTAGAACAAAGCCCTCAAGTTGGGTGCTGTCACCGCATGGAGGGCTTCCATCTTCCTCCGGTCTTTCTTTCTGGTTTGCCGGCTCTGGCTGTATGAGTGGCCGGAGCCACAATGACGTCACTCTTACACAGTTCCAGCACAAAGCTCTGAAGGTCCGGCAAGGTATGCCAGACCTTCAGAGCACATGCGCTGGTGAAGCCACCAGCTTCATCCAGGGTGAATATCTTTTGAAGAGAGAACGTTTAGGAGATATTCATTTTACTTACAGGAAAGCCTTGTTATAGTCTTACCTAAAGTGGACTTTACTACCGCATTAACTAGGGAGAAATAAAAAAGGAATTTATTATGAGTTTTTTTTTTATTAACCACTTAAGACCCGGACCAAAATGCAGGTAAAGGACCTTGCCCCTTTTTGCGATTCGGCACTGCGTCGTTTTAACTGACAATTGCACGGTCGTGCGATGTGGCTTCCAAACAAAATTGGCATCCCTTTTCCCCCACAAATAGAGCTTTCTTTTGGTGGTACTTGATCACCTCTGCGGTTTTTATTTTTTGCTATAAACAAAAATAGAGCGACAATTTCGAAAAAAATGCAAAATTTTTACTTTTTGCTATAATAAATATACCCCCAAAATATATATAAAAATTTTTTTTTTCCTCAGTTTAGGCTGATACGTATTCTTCTACCTATTTTTGGTAAAAAAAAAATCGCAATAAGCGTTTATCGGTTGGTTTTCGCCAAATTTATAGCATTTACAAAGTAAGGGACAGTTTTATTGCATTTTTATAAAAAAAAATGTTTTACTACTAATGGCGGCAATCAGTGATTTTTTTCGTGACTGCGACATTATGGCGGACACTTCGGAAATTTTGACACATTTTTGGGACAATTGTCATTTTCACAGCAAAAAATGCATTTAAATTGCAGTTTGGGAGTTAACCACAAGGGGGCGCTGTAGGGGTTATGTGTTCCCTGTGTGTGTTTACAACTGTAGGGGTGTGTGGCTGTAGGTGTGACGTCATCGATCGCGTCCCCCCCTATAAAAAGGGATGACACGATCGATGCTGCCGCCACAGTGAAGCACGGGGAAGCCGTGTTTACACACGGCTCTCCCCGTTCTTCAGCTCCGGGGACCGATCGCAGCACTGCAGCAGCGATCGGGTCCGCGAGTCCTGCGGTCCCGGTCACGGAGCTTCGGACCGGGTCACGGGAGCGCGCCGCGGGCGTGCGCCGTGACCTGCGGCTGGGTACTATTTACTGACGTAAATATACGTGGATGTGCTTAGCCGTGCCATTCTGCCGAAGTATATGTGCAGGAGGTGGTCCTTAAGCAGTTAAGCAGTAACAGAGATAATATCAACTCAAAAAGTCTTAAGCTGCATTCACACCTGGGTGTTTTGAATTGCGAGCAGAATGATTACCCTATGACAAAATAAAAATAATTAGGTACAATTGTTCCGTTATGCATATAAAACACTCTGCTAAAATGACAAACCACACAACACGAATTTCAGATGCCATTTATTTTAATGGCAGCTATTGTTGCATGATAAAAATCACACTGCAATGGCAAACCGAATCACTTGTTGCCCAAAAAAAGGATCAGGAGCTTCTTTTGGGGTACAATCAAGGCAGAACTGCACTGCGTGTTTAGGTGCCATTAAAATGAATGGCATCTGAAATTTGTGTTGTGTAATTTGTCATTTTATCACATAGATCACTGGAGGAATCACAGCGAGGTATGAATTCAGCCTTTTATATACATAACGAAACAATTATACCAAATTATTTTGTCATAGGGTGCCTTCATTAACGCCTTGTTGACTGCCAGCAGTAGTTTTACTGTGGGCGAGTGGTACATGCAGGGCAGACAACATACCTGTATGTTGCCGCCTGACTTCCAGGTGAACAGCACGCATGTGATTGGACACATGAGTTTGGCTGAAATCAGCTGGTCGGCTGTGTCCAATCACAGACAGAGTTCTGTGTTTCCATAGGACCAGCCAGATGTTTCAGGCAAAAAAATCAGCCATACCAGAAAGAAAAAGCAGCACATATTACACACGTTATATATTGTTATGCACACAGTTAACCCTTTGATTTCCTCTAGATGTTAACCCCTTCCCAGCCAGTGTCAGTGTACAATATTATACTGATCACTGTAACAGTGTCTGTTAGCGCCAGATTGTCCGCCACACTATCACAGTCACACTATAAGTCGCTGATCACCACCATTACAGTATTGCATCTATACCTGTGTAAATTCAAGTATACTGTATATACTATAGTTTGTAGATGCTATAACTTTCACACAAGCCAATTAATATACACTTGTTGGGTGTTTTTTTTTTTTACCATCTTCTAGTTTATATTTTTGTCAAAGCTTAATTAAACAAGCTGAAGTTAGAAGCAGATTGGCTACCATGCACAGCTGCACCAGATTTTGCACTCTCCAGGATTAGTAAATCAACCCCAATGTATTACTGGATCTTAACCACTTCCATACCAGGCACTTAAGCACCTTCCTGCCCAAGCCAATTTTCAGCTTTCAGCACTGTCGCAATTCGAATGATAATTGCGCGGTCATGCTACACTGTACCCAAATGAAATGTTTATCATTCTGTTCCCACAAATAGAGCTTTCTTTTGGTGGCATTTGATCACCTCTGCGATTTTTATTTTTTGCGCAACAACAAAAAAAGTCTGTTAATTTTTTTAGTAAAATGGCACTGATGGGTACTTATGGGTGGCACAGATGAGCACTGATAGGTGGGCACTGGGCATAGATGGGCACTGATGGACACTGGGGGGTGGCACTGATGGATACTGAGGGGTGGCACTGATTGCATTGCTGGGCATAACTTCAGTCAGTGCCCATGTTGTCAGTCAGTGCCCATTTGTGGGCACTGATTGGCATCGATTGTGCTCGATTTTTGCCTATTATTTTTCTATTGGGCACCGGGGGGCACTCCCTGGTGGTCCAGTGTGGGCATCCGAGGGGGGGCTGCACTGATAAACAATCTGCGCGAATCAACGGCTCTTCCTGTTTACATCGTGATCAGCCGTGATTGGACACGGCGGATCACGTGGTAAAGAGCCTCTGCCGGAGGCTCTTTACCGAGATCGGAGATGCAGGGTGTCAGACTGACACCCCGCATCACCGATCGCTGCGCGCCCCCACGGGTGCGAGCCGGCATGTAATCCTGCAGGATGTCAATAGACGTCCAGTCAGGATTACAGAACCACTTCCCGGATGTCAATTGACTATTGACCGGGGCGGGAAGTGGTTAAACAGTATAGGCACTTATTTTTTATATTTTACATACAGTAGCTATATCCTGCAAAAGGGTCCAGCCTGAATGATCTAGCAGAACTTAATTTTCTAACTAAAGTTCCACTTGAAATTTTGTTTGTCCTTACATATTGCATTTACTTTCAATGACCTACAGCATATAAAAATGGATTCTGAGCAACAGATAAATAAGTAAACATTATGATCTTACTTGAGTGTCTTCAGAGTTTCTTAGTGTCCACAGGAACTCCAGCACGGCCATGAAGATAGCCACTATTAAACCACAGATTAACACAACAAATATGCCTCCGATATTTTCCATGCCCAAACCTGACAAAACAAGAAAAGTATGTCAATATTTCATTACAGTACATTATTCTGTATTGGGCTTTTTTGAACTTGCAAATTATATTTCTGCATTTTCTGTAAATTATTAGGCTTCATTTCCATGGACGTTTTTACAGCCACTTTTTTTAGCCTTTTTTACAGCTTAAAGCGGAGCTCCAGCCGCGATTTTTTTTTTTTTAAAGTCAGCAGCTACTAACAGTGTAGCTGCTGACTTTAAATAAGGACACTTACCTGTCCTAGGCGCCCGCGCTGATGGCCCCCCCGATGCCGGTCCCGCGATCGCTCCGAGTCCCGCGCCGCCATTCACACTATGGGAAACAGGCAGTGAAGCCGTACGGCTTCACTGCCCGTTTCCTACTGTGCCTGCGCGAGTCTCACGCTGGCTTGTGAATGGGCGCGCTGCTCTCTGAGAACACACACAGTTCCCAGAAAGCAGCGCGCCAAATTCACAAGGAGAAGGACAAGAAGAAATCGGACCGTGGTGCAGGTGAGGCAGATTACGGACTTCCGCATAGCAACAGCTATTTCGGGTGAGTATTTTTTTATTTTTTTTTCAGGTTTTTTTTTTTATTTTTTTTTAAACAACATGGCAAAATGTTGTTTTGCTGGGTGGAGCTTCGCTTTAAAAACGCCTGTCAATGTTTTTTATTTTTATTTTTTATATTTTTAAAAAAAATTTGAGCTGGAGCTCAAAAACGCGTCAGGTAGCGTTTTTAAGCGTTTTTTTATGTCTGGCATTTTTACAGCTCTATTGCTGGAGCTTCAGAACGCACTGGTCCTGGTTTTTTTTTTGCAGCTTAAAAACGGCTCAGCCATCTACAGTTTAAAAACGTCATGGTGGGCATGAGACCATAGACTAACATGAAGAGCTGTTTTTAAGCTGCAAAAAACGTTTAGAAAAGTGGCTGTAAAAACGTCCATGGAAATTAAGCCTCAGGCGGCGTACAGACGATCGGACATATCCGATGAAAAAGGTCCGCGGACCATTTCCATCGGATATGTCCGATCGGGAGTTTGATCCGATGGCGTGTACACACCATCGGATCAAATTCCCCGCCGCCGGACGGCGCGGTGATGCGGCGGTGACGTTGACGCCGCCGCGTCACCGCCACGTCACCGCACCAGGAAGTAAAACACTTCCGCACAGGCGCCGAATCCATTCGGCAGCGGCGCGGCGGCGGTGGGGGCCGACATGTCTGCTGGTAAGTGTACTAACCAGCAGACATGTCGGGCGGACAGATTCCACCGGATAGATTTCAAAGCTTGCTTTGAAATCTGTCGGGTGGACAAATCTGTCCGCTAGCCCATACACACGAGCGGAGATGTCTGCTGAAACGGTCCATCGGACCGTTTTCAGCGGACATATCCCCTCGTGTGTACGCCGCCTCAGGGTCCTTTCACACGGACGGACCGTTCGTCCGTTTTTTACAAGTCTGTTTATGGACTTGTAATGCATCCCTATGGGATTGCGTCCATTAGCGGACGATGCATCCGCTAATGTCCGCAAAGATCCGCGTCCGCAAAGATCCGCTTTTTCGGACGGAAGAAAACCCTATTTTTCTTCCGTCTGGCGGATCGGATCAGATGAATACGGACAGACGGTCGGTATTCATCCGATTCCCCATAGGGTGCAGGGACCGCCTTGTCCGCCGACAGCTCAGCGGGGATTACGGATGATCCCAGCTGAGCCGACGGACACACACGGAGCGGACACAAAACCGGTCCGCTCCATGTGAAAGGACCCTTATAGATACAAAATATAACAGTATGATCTGACATCTGGCATGAGTGTGTCATGTACGTAATAATAAACATTGTGTGATGTCTACACTGCACTGGTCTAATGAAGGTTTAACGCTAGCTACTATATGATTTTAATACAGAAAATACAAGAAAGCAAGAGCACAACCATCTTTATATAGAAATGTATTTCTCAGGACTTACTTCAAATGATCTGGCAACCTTTTACAGCAGTAAAAAAGAAAGAGCCTCACGCTATGAAAATAACAAAGAGTAATTATTAGTGAAACTTAAAAAATTAAGCTGCTCCCCTTAATGACTGCCCCCTTGACCTGCTCTAAGGAAAGGGAGCCTTGACTGCTGGATGCTTGGCAACTAAGCGGGGCGTCAACATAATCACTGAGTCGGAGTGGCTCCTTTGGGATTGGCTACAATGGCACAAGGTGACTGGGTGGAGCCGGAACTCTACAAAAGGCTAAGCAGAGGCATGCCCCACTACTCTCGGGAGAATTTGACGTCACACGAGTTGAGTTGCTGTTCCCTGCGTTCCTGTCGGACCCGCCATGGACACGCCTTGATTGAGAGAGTCAGGGGTATGCTGGAAAGCGGACTTACTCCTGCCTTTGCTCACTGGTGAGATTGTTCCCCCTGGTCATCGTCTCAACCCCCCTGAATGCGTCTGAGGCTGGTGGGCTGCCGGCTTCCAGGGCCCGCAGGGCCACCTGTCCACCCTCCAAACTGGGCCCCAGTCCTCCTAGGGCTCTAAAGCGCACCTCTAGGCAGGGCAGCAGAGCCACTGGCACTGATGGTGCTGGCTCCTTTTTTTACTCACGGACCCACACTGCGAATGGCTCAGAGTCCGTTTCCAGCCGCGGCTCTCTTAGGCCTCCCCCTGCTTCTCATCCATGTCTCCCCAGCTCTAGGAGCCCGAGGGCCCCATCGTACAAAGCTGATCGTCGGCTGGTGGTCGTTTAGGCTTGCACTGTTCCCCTTCTGGATGCCGTCCCTGGTGGCCAGCTCTCAGTGCCCTGCTGGGCGGGAGCTGCTGCGGTAGTCTCTCTCCCATCTCCCTGCGCAGGAGGCCTCCAGATCCCTGGCAGGCCTCCACCTGCTCTCTGACTCTTCCTGCAGTATCGCTGCCTCCCCCCCTCCTCGCATGGCGCCGTGCAGTGCACAAGCTATGGTACCTGCTGTAGCGAAGTCTCGGCTCATCTGGGGGAGGCCGCTGGCTCCCGGGCCCACCATGGCCAGCTTCTTGGCCCTTCATCTGCTCCACAAGCCTCCAGAGTGTCCCTGAGGTGTCTCCTCTGACTGGGCTCTCTGATCACTTGAGGCTGGAGGCTCCAGTGTGGCTAGATCTGAGCAATTCCCAGCGTTTTCATCCCTCTGCACCTCCTCCCAGGTCCAGCTCTCCAACACCCCGGGTACAACATCCGCAACCTGCTCCTCCTGATGGTGACCACCTGTGGCAAAGGGCATTGCCTGCTGGACCTCCGCTGGGATCCCCTGCTCAGCCACCTTTGCGTGAATATGACTGTGGGGTGGTTTTGGGTAGCAGTTCTTGCAATGTGTCCACTGATGACCGCATCCTTACCGCAGTAAAGTAAACGTTGTTGCATTTGGGCGTCACGCCAGGCGTGGCAACCTCATCATTTCCTGGGTCTGGTTTTCACCTGGGTGGCCCCCTATGGTCAGTGTCAACGGTGGGTTTGCACCTGTAACAGGACGTAAAAGAAAAAATTTGGCATCGTGAGTTTATTGATGTGATGACGCTGGTGCCTTTTACCAGGGAAACAGTGGATGGGTCTAGGAGGATCGATGTTACTGTACAGGCGGAAAAGGCAAAGCAGCTTCCTTGCACATTTAGGAACTGACTGCAGGGTTTCTGTGCCTATGCAGGGGTGCTTTGTGAGAGGTTTCAGGAGCTGGGCCGTTCTCTCTTCGGGTATGTGGATCTCATTTGGGGGATCTCAAAATACTTGGGAGGTCTATCGGCGGATCTGGACTGAATGGGTATCTGTACTTGGCGGTGAGTTTCTTCTTTCCCCCCCAACAGGATAAGCGCTTGGCTCTCTTCTCATACCTTATCCACCTCCAGGAAAAGAGTCTCTGGGTCATCTGTGGGTACTGCTCTCTCGGCTCTCTCCTTTTGGTTCCGGCTTCTTGGATGGGAAGACATCACCAGGGATTTTGTCGTTCAGAGGGTTTTAAAAGGCTGGAGACGTTTGAATTGCTTTCCCGACTTCTGACACCAAGTGACAGGCCGCATTCTAACTGATATTTTTTCGATTTTGCCTAGGTTTTGTTTTTTCTCCTATGAGGCTCTCCTTTTCCAGCTTGCCTTTCCTGGGCGTTCTTTGGCGCTTTCCGGATCAGCGAGCTGGTTTTCAAGAAAATACATTCTTTGGTGGTGTTTTGGCTGAGAATGTACTTACCTCGGATCCCTTTGTCTCTATCCTTTTGGGCATTTCTAAAACTGACCGTTCTTCTAGAGCAGTGGTTCTCAACCTCACCAGTGCCGTGACCCCTTGATAAAATTTCCCAAGTTGTGGGGACCCTTAACAGTATAATTATTTTCGTAGCGTGGGTTGTTAGCACCCAAGGAGAGACAAGTAATTTGAATCCTTAACCCATGGACATTTTAGCTCTCCCCCGAGTCCCTTCCACTAGTACAGTATTAAAACCCCTTATGGTTCATTTTAGGATGCAACACTTTCTCTTAGTTCTCCTTTCTATCCCTTTCATCTCTCTTTCTATCCTAATTTCTTTTTTTTCACCCATCCGTCTCTCTAGCCGTCTTTCTTATGCTTTCTCTTATTCTTTCGCTCCCTTTTTATTTGTTCCTCCCCCTCTTTTCCTCTCCCTTCCACGTATTCTCAATTTTTAATCCTTCTCTTACTCCTTAATGGGGGAATGGGATGAGTGGCAGTGCTGGGGGGAGTTCTGATCGGCCAAATTAGGTTCTCTGATTAAGATCATCTGCTGATCTGAAAACTTTAGTGGGGACTTTTAACCACTTAAGGACCGCCACACGCCTATGTACGTCCACAACATGGCTCGTACAGGCACAAGGGCGTATATTTACGTCCTCACCTTTGTGCGGTTCAGGGGTTCGATCGGGACCCCCTCCGCGGCGTGCGGCGGTCCCCCTGGCTCTGGGAGCGATCGCCGACGAGCAGGCGGATGTCCTTTTTTTTTGCCCCCCCCCCCGCGATCGCTCCCAGCCAATGGGAGCGCTCCCCTTCGTGTCACTTCCTCCTCCTGTGTTTACACAGGAGGAGGAAATGATGTCATCTCTCATCGCAGCAGTGTTTCCCACTGCTGCTGATGAGAGAAGACATCCACAGTAAGTGTGCACCAACACAACACTGACACACACACACATAGGCACATTAACCCCTTGTGATCACCCCCCACCCCCCTGTCACAGTGTCACTGAATGCAGTGATCTAATCACTGCATTTAGTGTCAGTGTGACAGGCAGTGTGAAAGTTAGTTAGTGTTAGGTTCAGGATAGCCCCCGTACCCCCCCTAATAAAGTTTTAACCCCCTGATCACTGCCCTAGTTAACCCTTTCACTCCCTATTGCCAGCGTCACTAAGCGATCATTTTTCTGATCGCTGTATTAGTGTCGCTGTTCCCGCTAGGTAGCTATTTTTTTTATTGCAATTTTTTTTTTTTTTACTAAAGACATGTGGCTGAATTAATTTTGGCCTAAATATTTTACTAAAATTTAGTTTATTTGATTTTTTTTATAACAAAAAGTAAAAAATAGTGATTTTTTTCAAAATTGTCGCTCTATTTTAGTTTATATCGCAAAAAATAAAAAATTGCAGAGGCGATCAAATACCACCAAAAGAAAGCTCTATTTGTGGGAAGAAAAGGACGCAAATTTTGTTTGGGAGCCACGTCGCACGACCACGCAATTGTCTGTTAAAGCGACGCAGCGCCGAATTGTAAAAACACCTTGGGTCATTTAGCAGCATATGTGTCCGGGTCTGAAGTGGTTAATGGCAACTATAATCACAAGTAGTGTTACTCACTGCGTCTCCGACTTTGTAGTGTCTCATAGCAGTGACACCCATGCTGAAATCAGGAGATGGGGGTCTCCTCCAGCCCCTCCTACTCCACATTCCTCACCTATCAGCTGACCTCTAGTCTCTGCCCCCCAGCCATGATGTTAACTGAATGGGCAGCTGCGAAGAGGCTGAGTGGGACAGCCCAGGATTTGGTGACCCCTGGCAAATTGTCATTTGACCCCCGAGGGGGTCCCGACTCCCAGGTTGAGAACCACTGTTCTAGAGGATAATGAATAATGTTAGAAAAAAGTTTTAATTTGTTGAGTCTTCACAAATCCTTAAAAATAAATGCCTTGTATCCATTCACCTCAGTGCTCCCCCATAAGAAATGCCCTCACCTGACAGAGTGTGATCTCACACTTAAGTTTGGTCAAATAAAGCTTTTTAGTCACTCCGAACTAACAGATAATGCTTTCTTCCTCGTTGCTCTATTGATATACCTTGATATATTGATGAGAGAGAAATGGAGGTACACAATAGAGGTATATCAATAGAGCAATGAGGAGGAAAGCATGATCTGTTTGTCCGATGTTACTAAAAAGCTTTATTTGGCCAAACTGAAATGTGAGGTCACACTCTGTGAGGTGAGCACATTTCTTATGGGAGAGCACTTAGGTAAATGGATACAAAGCATGTCTTTTTGAGGATTTGTGAAGACTTAACTAGTTAAAACTTTTTTCTGACATTATTCATTAATTAACTATTGAACTGCACTTAATCACTTGATTTATAATATTATAAATAGAAATATACATAAATCTATTATATTATTGTTTATTCACATATTATTATGATGGTACTTATATTGGCACAGGAGAATTGATACACTAATGCCGCGTACATGCGATCGGAAATTCTGACAAGGTTTTTTTCTGACTGAATTTTGGCTCAAACTTTTGTTGCATACACACGGTCACACAAATGTAGTCTGAAATTCCAACCATCAAGAACACGGTGACGTACAACACTACAACGAGCCGAGAAAAATTAAGTTCAATAATTCCAAGCATGCGTGTTTTTTTGTGCATCAGAATTGCATACAGATGATCGGAATTTCCAACAAGAACTTTTCCAGTCAGAAAATTTGAGAACCAGCTCTCAAATTTTTGCTGACAGAAATTTCGACAGAAAATGTCAGATGGAGTCTACACACAGTCAAAATTTCCGACCAAAAGCTCACATAGAACTTTTCTTGTTGGAAATTCCAATTGTGTGTACGTGGCATTTGTGGTTGGAACAATTTGTTAACACCATTGCAGCATTATTTGTTTTAAGTTTTCTTTGCCCATTTATATTGGTAGTGTGTTGCTTGTTGTTTGCATAGATTACACAGATTGTATTCTAGTTGTTTGCAAGACTACCTATTATATTACCATCACTTAGCTTTTACCTGGGGGGGGGGGGGGGGTTGCTGGGGGGAAACGGGAGAAAAATGCTTTAAATGGATATGTTTGCTTTGTGTTTAAAAGTGTAAGAATTAATTACATCAATTCACACCAGATGCAGTTCTGTGCACTTTTTTCTGCACTAAAAATGCATGCAGTGTTGTTTAATCACATTTCATTGGATTTTTTTTGTTTTTTACACACAGGTTTCACTCAAAGCAAATAAAAATAACCTAAACATACATAGCCATTCTTAATTCAGATTATTCCCCAGGCATGGCTTAAGGTCTAACGCCCTGTACACACGATCGAATATCTGATGGAATCTAATCCGATGGATTTTTTTGTTGGCACTGCTAGGCGAGAGCACGTAGCTCTACGTCCTATCTTTTGCGGCCGCTAGGGGGCGCGCACGCCGCCGGCGGCCAATCTCGCCCCCCGAGTCCCCCACGCCCCCCCCCCTGGTGGGCGCAATCGCCGCCGGGCACGAGGGCTCATTCGTTACAGAGCGGGGACCGGGAGCTTTGTGTGTAAACACAAAGCTCTCGGTCCTGTCAGCGGGGAAACACTGATCTCCTGTTCATACAATGTATGGACAGAAGATCAGTGATTCCCCCTAGTAAGGCCACCCCCCCATACAGTTAGAACACACCAGGAACACACTTAACCCCTTCCCTGCCCCCTAGTGTTAACCCCCTTCACTGCGAATGGCATTTTTATAGTAATCCAATGCATTTTTATAGCATTGATCGCCATAAAAATGCCAATGGTCCCAAAAATGTGTCAAAATTGTCCAATGTGTCTGCCATAATGTCTCGGTGCTGAAAAAATGCTGATCGCCGCCATTACTAGTAAAAAAAAATATTAATAAAAATGCCATAAAACTACCCCCTTTTTTGTAAACGCTATAAATTTTGCGCAAACCAATCAATAAACGCTAATTTCAATTTTTTTTAAAGGAAAAATATGTAGAAGAATACGTATCAACCTAAACTGAGGAAAAAAAATGTTTTCTTAGATATTTTTGGGGGATATTTATTATAGCAAAATGTAAAAAATATTGCATTTTTTTCAAAATAGTGGCTCTATTTTTGTTTATAGCGCAAAAAATAAAAACCGCAGAGATGATCAAATACCACCAAAAGAAAGCTCTATTTGTGGGGAAAAAAGGACGCCAATTTTGTTTGGGAGCCACATCGCACGACCGCGCAATTGTCAGTTAAAGCGACGCAGTGCCGAATCACAAAAAGTGCTCTGGTCAGGAAGGGGGTAAATCCTTCCGGCGCTGAAGTGGTTAATGTTTCTTGTATTTCATGGTGTGTTTTAATGCATGACTGTGTGCACACATGTACATATTATCACTACAAGGTGTGTGAACAATCGTGGCATACACATGGATCACCCAATATGCATTGCAGCCAATTTCCTTCCTTGGATAATTGCTTGCAGTCAATTTAGACATTTAATGGGTGGAGTCAGTAATCCTTAGAGCTACTATTTATTTCAGAAGTTTCATGTCTGTAATGTGGTTATGACTATGGCCTTATAGGCTGAAACGCGTCAACCTTTCCTATTTGCGTCTACTGTGGCTTGTCAATAAATACATCAATTGTTTAAAAACAACGACCGGAGTGCCGGATCATCTTTTCCTGACGCCAGACATGGCAGCATACCTATGATATAGCCCCGCCCCTATATCCGCCCACAGGACACGTGATAACTCTCTATAAAACTCTGACTGAGAGCTAGCTCCCCCATTCTCCTTTTTGTCCTTAAAAATATCAGCCTACAGACAGTTTCATTCAGGATACGCCCTTACCTGCCGACTATGTCGAAGTTCCGGCTGGGTTCAGCCTCTCCCAGTTCGAGGTCCCACATCTTAGGCACGCTAAATGCACCAACAAGGTGGGGAACCCCTTCTGGTGGTCTTCTGGGGTTGAGGTGTTCTCTAATCAGAGACGACAGTCCTCCTTTGGCATTGCCGGCGATGGAGTCTGATTTGAGCAAGCTGGGACTGCATGATGACTTCTTTCCTATGGAAGCCCTTTTCCAGGTCTGTCAGTTTCTTTCTTGTTCTCATGTCTTTAAAAGCCCTATACACACTGCAACTTTTGTTGTCTGATTTCCTTTAGAGTTGCCAGGTCCATGTGGTGCCTGCCTGATTGCATACAGGTTAAGGCTTTAGGGTTTGGCCTCATGTTGTGTGGTTTTGATAAATCTGAAGGGTAAAATCTGCAGAAGATTGTATGGTGTGTAGCCAGCTTAAGGTGTCCTTTTGTGTGGATGGGTGTTGGCCTTCCTAATTGTATCAGAGTAGAGGTAGGAGAGGACTGAGTCTCAGGTGATCCAATTGCAGGGAGCAGCTAATGAATGCCTTTGCTTTTAAACATCTCCTTCTGAGGTAAGTCTTATCTATCCTAGTAATGGGGATATATGGGGGAGAGAGGAGTAAGGAGCAATGTATTACTAGGGGGATGGGGGTTCTGCCAGATTATTTTTACTATTTGTAAAAAAAAAAAAAAATCCTGAGATATATGTATATTTTTCTCTTTCACTTCCCTTATTTCTGTGGTCATGCAGTCCCCCATGCACCTTTCAGTAACTCCCATCAGCATGAGCCTACTGCCACATAAAGACCACCCCACTATCAGGTGGAGGGCCAACTTTTGGTAAGTAAGAAGACGCGGGAGAAAAGAGTGCATTGAGCCCTGATGAGCGTGCCTTCTTATCTGTTGCAACCCCGGCCGCTCACACCCGCTCAAGGAGGTCCAGAGGCCCTCTCTGGATCATCAGGATTTTCAGGGCGGAAGATGTCTCCTCCAGTCCTGGCAGACCCCAGTACAAAGGGTGCAAATGTACGCTTAAGAGAACGCACACAGCTTCTCCTCTGAGGGCTCAGCGCCCGAAAGGCGAATGTTGGTCATGTGGAGATGGCCCTATGCCTGGAATGCTACTTTGCAGCGACTGCTTCAGGCAGCTTGCCAGAGAGGAGTTTGGGAGTCAGCAGGTGTCACCTTGCTCAGCAAAATAGTTCCCAACCCCCTGGCTGAATTTTCCAGTCATCTCAGGCAGCCAGGGGCAGAAGTGGATGGACAGTATGGGCACTACACCAGGTCTAAACCAAGCCATTCAACCCTCTCTAACTGGAGGGGTACCAGGCACTTCGGGGGTGACTCCAGCCCAGGCTAGTTCCCCAAACCCAGTATTGTAGCCAACCTTTCAGGCAGAGGGAGATGATATTGCCTCCTCCTCAACAGAAGATCCGGAAGGTTGAGGCTTTGTTTTATGCGAATATCCTCATTTGTTATGGCAGTAAAGCTGCACTGTAATGGGTGGATCCAGTACCTCCTCCAAAGAAGGAGAAAGCCTGTTATTACACACCGTACAATCTGATTTAAAATTGTGTGACAATCGCTGTACAATATGCATTAGGTACCGTTATTCTTTCAGGGCACCCCAAATGCCATGCGATTCTGCTGTAATAAGTCACATTGGAGAACGCACCTTTCAAAACATTGTGCAGAGTTGGTCGCCCTCAAATAGGAGCAGGGGCTTCTGTTTGCGCACATAGGGCAACCAAGTGAATGGGCCGCACCCATGCGATTTACATCATTGTGTACAAATCGCTCTTTGAAAATCGCATTGCATATACATTGGTCTACTCTAAGTGACAAATTCAAATACCTCTGAAAGGTGACCTAAGCACAGATTGCCTTTTAGGGCAATGGCAGATCATGCTGCAAGTGTGAGCAAGCCTTTGGGTTCCATAGGAGGAATCTAAAGAAGCAGGTAAGCTACCTTTTTTCTCTTAGGACAGAAATAGGAAGCCTGTTTTCAGAGAGGAATGAGAAAGGGAGAGAGAAAATCCTCCTCAACCAATAGGTTGCAGAAGTTGTTTCCACTAATGGGGAAGGATGCGACTCCTTTATCTACCCTCCAACAGTGGATGCGGCAGTCGCCAGACTGACCAAGAATGTGACACTTTCGATGGTAGGCCCTTCCTCCTTTCACAAGATCCTTGTGAGACGCATTGCTTTCACATCCATAGCAAGTGCTATGTAAGTATGTGGGCGCAGAACTTGGAGTATGCGATTAAACCCAGCTGCCAAAGAGAAGAGTCATCAAGGCTCTTGACGAGATGGCTTTCAGTGGACTCTACAGGTGAGGCAGCTATAGACATCATTCGATGGTTATCCAGAGCCATGCTTGGCTCAGTCGCAGCCAAAGGTGCACTGGGGCAAATCCTGGGCGGCTGGCCCATCCTCAAAGCTGAATTGCTGTAAGCTGCCTTCTGATGGGAAGGCGCTGTTTTGTCAAAATACTGGAAACTATCTTCTCCAGGCTTATAGGAGGAAGATCAGATCTTCTGCCCCAGGATCAAAGAGCCAGAGGGGGCAACCATTCAAAGGAACACCAAACAGGTACTGCGATTTTGGAGGCTTTCGCCCATCCAAGGGCGTCAGAAGACCCATGCGGCTCCCCAAGATACTCAGAAGCCCTTTTAACGCCAGGCCTGCCCAGGAGGCAGTTGGAGCCAAGTGGCTCAAAGTGACCCAGTTCCGGTAAGACCACTACCGAAGAATGGCGATTTCAGGCCATGTAAGAGAAGAAATGGCTGCGCATCCAGGAATTTCAATATTCCCTTTATTGTCTAAAGTGGTGACCCCAAAAACACCAACACAAGGTCACATAGACGCTTTTCACACATTCATTTTGTGCTTAATCATTTCCAATGGCAAGGCCGTTATTGGTTATTTAATCGGCAGCCTCCAAAACTACCTCAAGAGGCTGAATCAATCTATACGGATAGACTCAAGATGGAGTCTCTCCATACCATAAATCCAGGTCATTCAACAAGGTTACTGGAGGATTTCAGTGGACCTGCAGTATACCTATCAGCATGTCCTGGTCCTTCAGTCATACCAACCGTTTTGAGTCGGGGGGGCAAGCATTGCCAAAACTAGTTGGTGCCTATGCGGAATATATGCTCTACCTAGGGGCCTTGTTTAGTACTCAGGCAGTTTCAGTTTCTTTGCCACCTCAAACTCCCTAAAGTCAGGAAGAGGTTTCAACAGGCGTTGGCTGCACCAGTGTTGTCAGCATCCCAGTGCATGAGTCCTCTCGGGACAATGGCTTTTGTATTCCGAGGATCCCTTGGGCTCACTGGAAACTCAGTTTTCCAACAAGGCTTCCGGACGCAATGGAAGCATTTTGTCTAGCCAGAGGCACCAGGGTTCTGGTGATTAAAAAAAAAAAAAAAAGATAAACTGCTAAATGGCTTAGTCTATTAGGGCTGTAGCCATGGATCACTATTGCTACAGATACCAGCACAGCAGGGTGGGACACCACCTGTGAGCATCTCAGGATTCAGGGCAGGTGGGAATTTCCCACTCAGGGCCTAGTTTCCATATTCTGGAACTTCTACCAGCATTGACATTGAATACTTTACTGTCACACACATAGGGTCTGCCAGTCCTACTCTGTCTGGACCACATGGCAGCAGTCCCATATACAGCGACAAGGCGACATGCACAGCCAGTCCCTCCTGGGAGAGGTGGAACCAATCCTGGCTTTGGCCCAGCAATATCTCCCAGATTTGAGGGCCATATATCTTCCAGCCTATCAGAATTTGGAAGCGGATTGTCTATCCGGGCAATTCAAGGATCCCAACGAATGGTCCCTTCACCCTGAAGTGTTCCAAGGGATCATCCACGAGTGGAGGTTCGCTCAACTGGATCTGTTTTGCCTCATCGGCCTGCTACAAGGGGAACTGGTTCCTCTCACGCTACCCTCATCCATTAGTGGAGGGGACAGATGCCTTTACCAAGCCTTGGGTTGGGCAAATGACCTATACCTTCCCTCCAGGAATTTTAGGATTAAAGAAATTGTTGAGCCTGACAGTCATCACAGGTCTTCCTTACTGGCCTCACAAATCATGGGTCTCTCTGGCAATGGGTATCAGTGTGTGCACACCGATAATTCTGCCTGTGACTCCTCATCTCCTCTTGTCTGAGGGAGATGCACTACATCGGCAACCATCACATCTAAATTTAGCAGCCTGGAAATTGTAAGGCAGAGGTTACAAGAGTTTTCCAGAGGGGATTAGAACTCTGCAGAATTCTTCGAAGGGATCAATCGATGCTATCTACTCCAGAGTATGGATTAGGCCCACAAGCTTTGCAGCTGGGCATCAGTTTGACTCTTGTGACCCAAATTTTATCTCAAATCCTGTCTTTTCTACAATCTGAATTGGATTTGGAGCTCAGTTTGCGTAAGGTGAAAATTTCTGCCATCTTGGCTTTTTCCCAAAAAAAAAAAAAAAAAATGGGCAGCAAACCTGCTGATGGATCACTTCATGAGAGGTACTTGGACTATGCCTTCCCAAGAGAAATAGGTTTCCTTTAATGGAACCTGGCAGCAGTCCTCAATTTTCTAGCAAACCCTCATTGTACTCTTGACAGAAGACTGCTCTTCATGGGAGATCTCCTTTAAAATCAGCCTTTTATTAGCCTTGATTTCAGGGGAGAGTGCGTCGACTCCAAAATTTGGGGCGACAGAGCCTCATTCCATGTTCTTCCGAGACAGGGTTGGGCTGAAGTCTTTTTGTTCCAAAGCATGACATCCATGTTTTGTCTTTTCAGTGAATGGGTGCTTCCAGCCCTCCCAGTGCAATCAGATGCCGATCTGCTCAAGTTAGGCTTTGAGGACTTTGGAATGTCCATCTCAGGCTACTTCTACATTCAGAATGTTTAAGATTTAAAGAGTAAGTGGCTTCGGCCCGAACCATCTCGGCCTGAATCGTGAAAATACTCACTGGGCATGTGGAGGCGGTAAGGATCCTCCAGAGATGGTTAGAGCTCATCGCTCAACCAGGGTGATGTCATCTTCTTGGATAGCCCAGGCAGGGTTGTCTCTGTAGACAGTCTGCAAAGAGGCAAGCTGGTCATCACATTATATGTTCTTAATACACCACAGGGTGGATCTAGCAGCTCTTACTACGGTAGAGTTTGGGAGGAAGTTTATCCAAGCTTCTTTGTCTTTTTTAAGTTACAGCATTAAACCCTCCCTCTAGAAAGCTCTTCATGTATCATAGGTATGCTGCCATGTCTGGCGTCAGGAAAATGGGAAATTGTATCAAATACTTACCGTAATTTTCCTTTCCTGATGCCAAGACATGGCAGCATACGAACCCTCCCTCTGATATTTTGTACTTTATACGGAGAATGGGGGAGCTAGCTCTCAGTCAGAGTTTTATAGAGAGTTATCACGTGTCCTGTGGGCGGATATAGGGGCGGGGCTATATCATAGGTATGCTGCCATGTCTTGGCATCAGGAAAGGAAAATTACGGTAAGTACTTGATACAATTTTCCATTTTCCTTCGTTTCTGGTAAGTTTCTGCACCAGAAACTGACCGCAAACTGACTGGACTGACTGCGCTGGTGTGAACCAGAGCCATTGGAATACATGGAAAACATTGTGCAAGCATTTTTTGGAACAGTTCCCACCACAAAAATGCACTCATACACCCTGGATCAGTTTTTGCTTGCAATTCACACCACAAGCAGTTCCAGTGCATTTTTGATACAATTTGCTAGGTTCCAGTACAGTTCTATGCAGAAAAAATGCAGCATGCTCTACTTTTATTTCTGCACTGAAAACAGACCAGAAACTGACTGCGCTGGTGTGAACTAGAATACATGGAAAACACTGCGTGCATTTTTAGTGCAGAAAAAATGTGCACGGAACTGCATCTGGTGTGAACTAGCACTAACGCATTTTATCATTTACTGCTTAACAGAAGTGTAAAGCTTTACTATGCAAAAATAAAATGGGATAATTTACTATGAATAAAGAAAGAAAATGTAAATTGTAACATTTTAAATAACAGATACCTTTTGCTCTGTGGTCTTCTTCTTTTGGACATTTACCTCCATCCCACCATTTCCGCTTTAGGTCTTCCAGACAGTTGTTTTCCTGTAGCTGCAAGATTGCTAGATCAAATTCATCACGGAAAGCAGAGCCTATAGTAAACACAGATATGTGGCTTAAAGTGTATGCATGGTCAAAGCATTTTTTTTTAGTTTTTTAAAAGAGTAGGGGGTTAAAAGAGACTTCCCTGTACATCTTGTATTAAAAACACAAAACACAGAACAAAGAGAGAAAAGCTCCTCCCCAAAGTATAATTTTCATTTTATACAGCTGCCACCAACCAGAAGATTTTCTGTCACCTCTTGCTTTCAAAAACTGTAAAAATATAAGATTTCCCCTTACTTTCTGACTCAATGGTCACCCAAACAAACAGAGAGGTGAATCTCCTCTGTGGGGACATAAAGAGAAATAAAAAATATATATATTGGTAGGGGGTCTAATGGTGCCTTATTTTATACTAAACTAAAAAAAAAACACATTACTGTACTCAATAATAAATATAACAAGTTATTTAACTTGTTTTCTGTTATGTATCCTTGCAGCGAGCAATAGAGCTATTTTCAAAACACAAGAAGACATAACATTTACTTGTTTTGGCATTAGAAGTGTTTTTGCTGAGAGGGCTAAGATGACCCTGGAAAAGATTGCTAGCTATTGATCCATACTTACAAACTGTCATAATTAGCCCTTTGACACTGCTACACTGGGATATTGACAATGAGAAAACTCACAAATTAGAAAACATTTATCAAGTCCATGCTCCATCAGTCCATCCTTCTTTTGAACAGCAGCAAAGACCAACAATGTGTCCTTAGCCATAGTCTTAGCACATGGATTGCTTACAATTTAACATAAATAAAGAATAAAGTACAGAGATCTGGTGCAGCATAAAACACACCCCATTCCCAGATCTTGTCTTTATTGACTTCTTCATTTTTTTTTGGTCTTAATTATATAGCGCTACCTCCTGTGGGGGCTGCTGGTTGAATCAGTACCCCACTGGTTGCCCCGACCCTGCCAGTCCTCCGCCACCTCTGACACCCTGGGTTCAGACATTTTCTATCAGTAACAATGATGAAATAGACACACTACAAGGTGATGCACCAATGATATTTGTTTACTGATATGAACAAGAGCACTGAATAACGTCAGACAATGGAATATAAAGAACAATTAGACACTGGCAGCCCTTAAGTAAACATATGTGACCTATGTGAACAGGCAGAAGAAGGGTAGAGGAATGACTTTTGTCAGACCATTCCCTTCTGTACCTTAACCCACAGGTGCAAGCAATAAACAAAGTGTCATAACATTCAGCAAACTGTTATAAGTTGTAGTATTTAACCTGCTCCCGCAAAAAGTTCTAGGTAAATTCAGGCTCTATGAGTGCAGCAAAAGAAATCCCTAATAATGGGGGGAAAGTTTGGTGTAGTCTTGTGTTACAGAGATGAAATCCTTTGGTCTTCAGGTAGAACTTAGGAGAGTTGTATAAGATGATATCCTGAATGGCAGAGCAACGCAATTCATCTGGTTTAGCTTTAGCAAGCAAAGCAAGCAGAATCTTCCTGTGTTGTTTGAGTGCAGAGTAATCACTGCGATTATTGACTTAAAAGCATTGTATCCTGTGTTACTACGTGTAACAGCAAGGTGAACAGAGACAATGGTGTCTGTATACAGTGTCTATGTAGCTGAATGGACTTATCCTGTGGTACTACAGGTAACAGCAAGGTGAATGGAGGCAATGGTGTCTGTATACAGTGTTTATGTAGCCGGATAGGTAGGTTCCCACCGATACTGCAATTGATGATGCTGGTGGTAATGATAGTGGCTTTACAGGCTCTCCCTCTGGGTCCTGGCTCAGGGGATGGCGTCCGACCTTTGTTGCACTGCGTAGTGACCCACCCGGATCAGCTGCAATGTGATTTAGATGGAGCAGGAACAGTCTTCAAGCTGCCGCTGGACAGTGCTGTCTGCAGATGCCCCGAGGATACCTGTGTGGTGACTTTTCTTGTACAGGCCACGACTCTGCCACAGCCCTCCTAGACACAGAGTCCCTGCTTGGAAGAGAGTGCTCCAGACCTAGGCCGGCTCTTATATATGCTCCCCCAGCAGTCGGTTCTTCTTTCCCAGCTGTCTGGTAGTTCCAAACAGTTAAACTTAAAGGGAAATCCCTGCAGTCTGAACTACATGTCCCAAGATGGTAAGAAGTAGCAATATGGGTAGGTGACAATGACAAAATGTTTTTGAACAAAGATTTTTTTTGTTCACTACATAAATATCTTTAAAAGAATTACAGCCGTATAAAGAGCCTTTTTCATATGCATTTGACGGTCCTTTGTATATCCAAGGTATACATGCATAGTAGGGTGGCTCTCTACATAATACCGTGTTTCCCCGAAAATAAGACACCGTCTTATATTTTTTTTTCCTCAAGAAATCACACTATGGCTTATTTTCGGGGGGTGTCTTATTTTTATTACAGAAAATAAAGGTTGCCTACCTGAACCACACTTGCGCTTCTTAGCATTTCCTCTGTCCACCTGTAGACTGAGATTATCGTATTCTGCACGCCATTTTTGGACCATTCGGATATCCAACTTCTTCTCTTTGCAAAAAGCCGTAAGATTCTTGCCTCGGGAGTCCTCCACAATTCCTTTCTTGTACTCAACAGAATAACTCTTTCTTTTTGCACTCATCTTGTCTGGTTGTACCACTACAAGATATCACTACAAGATTCGACACTACATCTTATTTTCGGAGATTCGACACTACATCTTATTTTCGGAGATTCGACACTACATCTTATTTTCGGAGATTCGACACTACATCTTATTTTCGGCGATTCGACACTACATCGCTACGTCTTATTTTCGGAGGGGTGTCTTATATTTCTATCTTGCGTCGAAATCCCGCTACGGCTTATTTTCGGAGTACGTCTTATTTTCGGGGAAACACGGTATTATTAATAATAAGAATAATTGTACCACTATCATGTGCTGGTGTTTAGCTTACTATTGTGCTCCTGCCCAGTGCTCAAGAGGTCAACTAGGTTTCCCCTTCTATGTGTTCACTGGTCCTCATAAAAAGTCCTGTAAGCCATTCACCTTTCAGGCTTGAGGAAGGTGGAACTGTCAGTGAAAGTTGTCACCTAGAAACTACCAATACAGGAAATGGTCAAAAATTGTGCCAGATTTCAGCTGCTGCTACAGTGAAGTTTTAGTGTGGAATACAGACAAAACTCTGGCGTGAAGCACTCTTTTGGTCCTTCTGAAATAAAGAAGTGGAAAATGGGACTGTCGCTATGCAGAGCTGCTGTCCCTGGTTACTGCATTCTCCCCTCATCCAGGCTGTGTGCAAAGCATCCAATCTACACTTTAACCTTTAACCACTTGCCTACTGTGCACCTACACCCCCTTCCTGCCCAGACAAAATTTTAGCTTCCAGCACTGTGTCGCTTTAACTGACAATTGCGCGGTCGTGCGATGTGGCTCCCAAACAAAATTGACGTCCTTTTTTTCCCCAAAATAGAGCTTTCTTTTGGTGCTATTTGATCGCCCGTGCGGTTTTTATTTTTTGCGCTATAAACAAAAAAAGCAACAATTTAAAAAAAATACACAATATTTTTTGCTTTTTGCTATAATAAATATCCCATTTAAAAAAATAAAATTACATTTTTTATCTCAGTTTAGGCCGATACGTATTCTTCTACAAAAAAATTAAAAATAAAAATCGCAATAACCGTATAGTGACTGGTTTGCGCAAAAGTTATATTGCCTACAAAATAGGGGACATAATTCTGATTTATTTTTTACTAGGAATGGCGGCGATCTGCGATTTTTTTTCGGGATTGCGACATTATAGCGGACACATCGGACACTTTTGACACATTTTTGGGACCATTCACATTTATACAGTGAACAATGCTATAAATATGCATTGATTACTGTATAAATGTGACTGGCAGGGAAGGGGTTAACCACTAGGGGGCAGGGAAGGGTTTAAATGTGTATCCTAGTTTGTGTTCTAACTGTAGGGGGAGGGGGGTGATTGGGGGAGGTGACCGATTGTGTCCCTATGTACAAGGGACACAGATCGGTCTCCTCTCTCCCTAAAGGACGTGGAGCTATGTGTTTACACAGAGCTCTGCACATGTGATCAGTTATGACATCAGCCATTTTATTGTTTGACAAGTTGGTTGACAGCACTAGCAAATGTGACAGTTAGGCCTCTTGCACATGATACTCCTGTTTGAGCATCTACTTTTTCAGACTTTTTTTGGATGAATTTGCGCATATTTACCTGTATTTGTTTTCTTTACAATCATTTTTATTAAGACATTTTCAAAGTACAAACACAAAGAAACACAAACAGTCCCAGGGAACTACAAAAGGATATTGCACAGCATAACCTTTATACAAACGCAGACAACATCCAAAATAACAGTAAATAGCCAATGCATGCAGCCCTAAGGCGGCAAAACCCTGAGGATGCAGGGCCCGCCGCCAACGAGCAGCACAGCACCGGCCTAAATGCTAGAAGAGCACACTGGGTTATCAAGGTTGAAACAAAGAGGAGGGGATACAGGTAGGGGGAGGGAGAAGAAAGAAATAGAAGTGGATACAGAAATAGAAAGGAGACGGATATCTGCGAAAGCCTCATAAACATAGTCATACAAAAGTAAGTTGCGTGAGACACATCATCAGAGTACAAATATAACTGAAGACAAGTGAAAACTATTGTTGTTTAAACCATTCCGCCCAAGGCCTCCACTGCATGTCAAACTTAGCTCTCCTATCTTCCCTATTAGCCAGCAAAGCTTCGAAAGTTTAGTTAGAGCGTGTGATCTCAAGGACTTCTGCAACACCAGGGACTTTATTGGACTTCCAATTCCTAGCCAATAGCAACCTAGCCGCCAATAAGATATGGGTGACCACTACTCGAAAACTCGGGGGAAACCCCTCTATACCCAAGTTCAGCAATGCTAGTTCGGGGTTGGGGGTGTCAGAATGCCCGTTATACGAGAGATGCATCTGAACACACTCCTCCAGAAGCCTGTAAGACTCTTACAAAGCCAGAAGATGTGAAAGATGTTGCTTACAGCACCACACTCCCGCCAGCAAAACGGAGAAGATGTAGGGGAGAATTTAGCTATACAGTACGGGGTGAGGTACCACCTCTGTGCTATCTTTTGGGAGAGCTCCCAATGATTGACACACCGAGAGGCCTTGTAAACAGATTTGAATGAATATTGCCACTGGTGCGGTGTGAACGTTTTCCCCAAGTCTATCTCCCACTTACGGAAGGGGGACGACACCGTGAAATTTAACTTACTTTGAAAAAGGTTGTAAAAGAGGGAGATACCCTTAGGTGGTAAGACCATTGTAGTGTAAAACTGCCATACAGCGTCTTGTATCATTGTGTTAGAAGAAGGATCTTCTGGTCAGATCAGACAAAGGCATCTCCACCTCTAATAAGAATGCCTGCTTACCAGCTCCAAATATAAAAACCGCATGTAACTCTATGGCGGGTTGCTTCTGCTGGTCCTCTGCCGTACACCTCCACATACAGATATACCGGATATCGATAAATGCCAAATCCGGGAGTGTAAAGAGAAAAAAAGCCCATAGAGTAGTACCGTAAATGCAATCAATTTATTAATAAAAAATGTCACTCACATGGTTTGTATAAAATTAGCGCCATATAATAAAAGCCGGCCGGCTCAAATGTTTTGCTCGTCCTTCCGGATAATCGTTTGTAAGCGGTGACGTCAGCACGCCGCTCCTCCCTACGCCGTTTCGTCACAGATGACGTCTTCCAGGGGCACAATCAGACCGCCCAGTTCTGACATACGGGAATCTTTAACACTGATCCTCCATATTGAAAATGGGAACCCTGCCCTTACTGTTCATAGCTAAGTGTAGAATAAGGCCACACTGGCATTAAATATGGACAGATCCCATATACTGAGCCTCAAACAAGTATGGACTTAATAATAAAAATAAAAATTTAAATTAGTTTGTAAGAGCGACATGAATATGATCACTGTCAGCACTTCATCGTAGTCGTATCTCATCAACTAAAATGATGTTTAGATAGGACACGCATAATATTGAAAAGCCTTATGGTGGATGAACGGCAATTAACTTGTTCATACCCACAAACCATCCTCAATCAGCATGAATAGACAATGTGCAGGTACATTCTCAACTAAATGAAAAATTATATATAAAATAAAAAAAAATTGACTCTGATAAGATATATATTATATTTAATGAAAAATTGTGTCTTTTTTTAATATGCTGATAAAACCCAAATCATAGAGCATACTAATAAGCTTGTGGCAGCAAGCTAGATAAAATGAACAAAAATGGATATAGTGGGGATAGGTATATCAGTGGAACCAATATATTGTTATCTAAAACAAACCCTACATGTCCAAATGGTTTCCAAGGGCAAAAACACTATCTGTTGAAAATGGTCCTATAAAAGTGGTGATCACCTAATAGGCTGAACATTGGGCTGCCTACCAAATTCAACTGATTATAAAAAAAATAATATAAAAAATATATATAAAAAATACAAAAAATATATACATAGGCAGTATGAGTCCCGGATCCCAAAACTGGTTCACACTATTATGGACAGCCCTATAGCAATATAGGATTGTACTATAGTTCAAACATAATGTGAAATGCAGATGTTCTAACTGTTGTCTATAAACGCATTTACGTCTACATCAACATTCAATCCATATGGGGTGTAAGTTCGTACTTTATGGATCCAGGCCATTTCTAGCCTGGACAGTTCCCTTACAAGTGATCCTCCTCTCCAATGGGCATCGAATTTATCAATGCCAAAAAAGAGGGTCCCCTCTGGGTTGCGATTATGATGTAGATCGTAATGATGTGACACAGAATGCTGAGAGAAACCAGGCCTGATGTTTGTTACATGTTCTCCCAGTCTTACCTGCATCTGTCTCTTGGTCCGGCCTATATATTGTAGTCCACATGGGCATTGTAATACACTACACCAGTGGAACTACAAGTGATAAAAGGTTCTATTAGGTGTTCCCTTGAAGTACTGGTTGAAACAAACTTAAGGGTTTTCTTAGAGGTCACTTTGTTTAACGTACATATTTGACATCTGCGACATTGATGGTATCCTACAATACCTCTCTGAAAAAAAGAAACCTTTTTGGTAGGGGGAACAACTACGCTCGGAGCTATTTTGTCTCGCAGCGAAGGCACACCTCTAAAAATGAACCCTGTCATTCTCCAATAGGTGCAGGTGCTTTTTAATTTTTTTTTAATGAGATAGTGCTGGGTAGAGTAGGATGTAACGAATGGTACCACTGGACCAGCCTGACTAGTTTTAGGAGTGGGGTCCAAAAGTTACTTGCATTCAATCTCAGCCACTTCATTTCTAGTCAGTTCCAACTGGTTGTGGTCATAACCCTTCTCTACCAGTCTGTCTTTAAGAATTTCTGTTTGGGAATAGAAGTCATCTAGGGTGGTGCAATTCCTCCTCATTCTGATGAATTGGCTCTTGGGCACAGATTTGAGCCAATTCTGGTGATGACAACTTCCCACTGGAATGAATGAGTTTCTATCAGTCTTCATAAAGAACGTTTTAGTTTTGAAACACCCCCCATCTTTAATAATGGTAAGGTCTAAGAAATTGATCCTTTCCTGATCCGCCTCATGTACGAGATGGATCCCTCTCTCATTCGTGTTCAAAATATTGATGAAGTCATCTAGCTGGGATTTAGTGCCATTCCATAGGAGGAGGATGTCGTCAATGTACCTAGCCCAAAGCATAATATGCGGGCTAAGGTCACTGTAGACGACGTCCTCCTCCCATTTGGCCATAAACAAATTGGCCAAGCTTGGCGCATATTTGGTGCCCATCGCGACACCTCTAATCTGCCGGTAAAAGCTATGGTCGAACCAAAAATAATTATGCCCTGCGGCATACTCCAATAGTTCGAGGATAAAATCCCTTTGTTTCTGAGGCACATCAGAAAAGGTCTCCAGATAATACTTGACTGCTGTTATACCCAAGTGATGTGGGATGATTGTGTACAGCGAGCTTACGTCAGCTGTCACTAGCCAAGTTTCAGCATTGGGCTCTATCTGAGAAAGCAAGTTAATAACCTGCCTGGTGTCCCTTACATACGATGGCATTTTTTGCACCAAAAGCTGTAAGAAGTGGTCAATGTACTTGCCCACCCTGGACGTAACGGAATCTATACCGCTTACTATCGGACGTCCAGGGTGCCCCCTCTTATGAGACTCTTATGAATCTTAGGGAGGCAATATAGGATCGGTATCCTTGGTGCCCTAGGGATGAGACATTTTTGTTCCTTCTCATTGAGTATACCCAAATCTGCACCCTTCTTGACCAGCACTTCCAAAGTGCTTTGATATTGTTGAACAGGGTTCCCCCTGAGAAGTGCATAGGTATCTCGATCATCTACCAATTTCTTGGTTTCATTAATATACATCGATCGGTCCATCAGAACTATCCCACCCCCCTTGTCTGCTGGACGTATAAACAATTCTTTATTGGTACATAGGGAATCTAATCCTTTGACTAAATTTTGATCCATCCTACAATTAGAGACTTTGACTTGTTCCAAATCTCTAAGGATTACATCCCTAAAGACTTTGATGGAAGGGGCCAGCACCCCAGGGGGATTCCAAGTAGACGCATTGGCCAGTCCTGAGTGTGAAGCGTGCTGACGTCACCGCTTACAAACGATTATCCGGAAGGACGAGCAAAACATTTGAGCCGGCCGGATTCTATTATATATTTTATACAAACCATGTGAGTGACATTTTATTAATAAATTGATTGCATTTACGGTACTACTCTATGGGCTTTTTTTCTCTTTACACTCCCGGATTTGGCATTTATCGATATCCGGTATATCTGTATGTGGAGGTGTACGGCAGAGGACCAGCAGAAGCAACCCGCCATAGAGTTACATGCGGTTTTTATATTTGGAGCTGGTAAGCAGGTATTCTTATTAGAGGTGGAGGTGCCTTTGTCTGATCTGACCAGAAGATCCTTCTTCTAGCACATTTCGGGTGTATTAAGGATCCATATGGACTTTATTTTTGTTCCACAGATTGAATTGTGATTATGTTTGGACTTTTTTCACTTCACCAGAGGTTTATGGAAGTTTATTTTCACATTTAAGGGATGGAATATTCTGTCCACACTTATGTATATGTATTTCTATTCATATATTTTTTTGCAGCGCAGCATACCTTTGTTATATAGTATTTTTATTGTGTATCGCACATTCTTTATGCAGCAGCAGCCCAACATTTTAATATTGTTTAATTTTTTTTATTCCTTTATAGACCTGCGCAGTAATTTTTTCCTTAGTTATATTGCAAATAGATACCTGTCATGGACAGTCTGGCTCGCTGGTGGGCACATCGGCGCGCACGGGCGCGCGCACGCGCGGTAGCGGCGCATCGGCGCGCGCGGGCACGCGCATTCGCGGCACCTTAGCGCGCACGGGAGCGCGCACCAGCGCCGGCGGCGCGCGTGCACGTGGGGACGCCGTTCTGGTGCCAAATCCAGCTTTAAAAGGGATCTGATCCCTGTGCTTCTTGCTGTCCTGTCTACAGCGTCTCTGTGAGCTACCCGCATCTGTTAACCTGATTGAACCTGATCCTGACTACCCGGCTTGTACCTGTTAACCTGTTTGCTGCCTGCCCTGACCTCGGCTTGTTTGACTACTCCTTTGGCTTAATCCTCTGTACTTCTGCTGCCAGCCGGCTGATTGACCCGGACTGAATCTGACCCCGCCAGTACCAACTCTACCTACTCCTGAACCCCTAGCTTGCCGGAGGGCTTACCTGCAGAGACTTGTTCCAGTCGGTACTACGGGACACCTCCCCCGCTTCTGCTGTAACTCCTGCTTCCAGCTGCCCGACAGTGAGCCTTGGATCATCAGCCTGCACCAGTCTGCAACGTGCTTCCAGGAACTACTGACTCAGCTCACGGGCCCAGCACTCGCCAGTACCAGGCGCTTGTGCGACTCTGTAGTCCCGATCCTCCTGTCTGCACTATCAGGGGTCCCGGGACCAGAGAAGCAAGGGCTGCCGCTCCCTGCACGCCGGGCTCGTACCACCAGGTACGTGACAATACCACTTTACAGCAGCGGTCATTTTACTCTGTCAAAGAGTGCACAATTTCACTGATATTCACTTTATTTGTGATTGTTTGGTTCATTCACGTCCATAAGTTATATTGCGCAATTCCATACGCCCCTTAACTATGGATGTTTTTGAATATCGAGCATCTAAGAATTTTAACACATATGGTGTATTTCAGATGTACAAGGAGGGCAATCTGAGTGGCCAGTTCACTAGACTTAAAAACCTTACCATCTCAGAGGTCCATACCCAGTGGGATGTGGCTTTTCTGGAGACCTACATCAAACTTAGTATGGTACCAAGGAGCCTTAGATGGCAGGTCAGTCCCCAGAAAGGAGATTTAGAACTCCAGGAGTGGTTCCGATATTTTAATGATGCCGGAGTAAATTTTTTAAAGTTTTTGGTTTGTAAAAAACAAGCCAAATTAGCTAAACTGGACAGTGAAATAAAAACACTGAAAGAAACTATGTCACCTCATAAGGAGAGTGATGAATACAAGTATAGATCCTCCAGTCTCCTTAAAATTTTAGACAAAGAGGAAAAGGAACAGAAAATAAAGAAAAAGAAAAAATACAATAGAGATTTTAATGATTACCAATTAAGCCTAGTTTTTGAGTGGCAGAAAAAAATAGTAGCTGAGGAACAAACAGAAACTAATTCTAGGATGGAGGCAATCATGCAGGGGGAAGAGGCGGCTCATGAGACTACTACCCCTTCACAAAATGCTTGGACCAGAAATGATCATGGCAAAACCCCTAAAAAGAAAAAGACTGTTAAAAAGGTGAAAAGGGCTTCACACCCACCACCAAATAGGGGAGCAGGCCCTCCTCCAAACAATTATCAGTATGATAATGGTACGAGTCGGATAAAATCTTTTCAAAATAAACATGGAGGCAATTTGGACCGTAATGGTGCTTCCACTAATCAAGGCCAACACTACCACTATAATGATTCCCCACAAAGGGAACGAGGCTCTGGAAGGAATGGGGCGGAAAATCACTACTATGGCCCTAACCAAGGACATAAAACTCTGCATAATGTCCGCCACTATTCAGATAGGGGTAGGGAAAATTATGATGATGATAGTGAATCAGATGCGAGAAACCATTTTTCCCCTCTAAGAGATAGAGAAGGCCCACGCAACTCAAGCAATGTCAATTATGAGCGGAATAATCAAGCACAAGAGGTTTGCCGGTTAGGTCCTTCTAGAGACTTTCCTTTTGATCAACAAAATGTGGATGTGGGGGACCATTGGGGTTTCCCCAGGACCAATCAAGGGATCAAAAGGCCAGTGGAAAACAAAGAGGGTGCAGAGGGGGAGGCGAACAAAATCTAAAGAAACCAAGAGTGTAGATGACGTAGGCATCTATAATCTTAGTTCCCATAATCTCACACAGTCTGAATTGGCTCTGTTAGATCGGGGACTAAAGTTCGCCCCCCCAAAGAAATTAAATAAATTCCAAACGTACATGGATATTCATCGATACGTACGGAAAGTCAACATTAGACGTTATTTTGCAGGTATTCCTAACACAGATAGATCCATTGGCCAAAACCCCACTTCACACTCAGGACTGGCCAATGCGTCTACTTGGAATCCCCCTGGGGTGCTGGCCCCTTCCATCAAAGTCTTTAGGGATGTAATCCTTAGAGATTTGGAAGAAGTCAAAGTCTCTAATTGTAGGATGGATCAAAATTTAGTCAAAGGATTAGATTCCCTATGTACCAATAAAGAATTGGTTATACGTCCAGCAGACAAGGGGGGTGGGATAGTTCTGATGGACCGATCGATGTATATTAATGAAACCAAGAAATTTGTAGACGATCGAGATACCTATGCACTTCTCAGGGGGAACCCTGTTCAACAATATCAAAGCACTTTGTAAGTGCTGGTCAAGAAGGGTGCAGATTTGGGTATACTCAATGAGAAGGAACAAAAATTTCTCATCCCTAGGGCACCAAGGATACCGATCCTATATTGCCTCCCTAAGATTCATAAGAGTCTCACTTGCCCCCCTGGACGTCCGATAGTAAGCGGTATAGATTCCGTTACGTCCAGGGTGGGCAAGTACATTGACCACTTCTTACAGCCTTTGGTGCAAAAAATGCCATCGTATGTAAGGGACACCAGGCAGGTTATTAACTTGCTTTCTCAGATAGAGCCCAATGCTGAAACTTGGCTAGTGACAGCTGACGTAAGCTCGCTGTACACAATCATCCCACATCACTTGGGTATAACAGCAGTCAAGTATTATCTGGAGACCCTCTCTGATGTGCCTCAGAAACAAAGGGATTTTATCCTCGAACTATTGGAGTATGCCGCAGGGCATAATTATTTTTGGTTCGACCATAGCTTTTACCGGCAGATTAGAGGTGTCGCGATGGGCGCCAAATATGCGCCAAGCTTGGCCAATTTTATTTATGGCCAAATGGGAGGAGGATGTCATCTACAGTGACCTTAGCCCGCATATTATGCTTTGGGCTAGGTACATTGACGACGTCCTCCTCCTATGGAATGGCACTAAATCCCAGCTAGATGACTTCATCAATATTTTGAACACGAATGAGAGAGGGATCCATCTCGTACATGAGGCGGATCAGGAAAGGATCAATTTCTTAGACCTTACCATTATTAAAGATGGGGGGTGTTTCAAAACTAAAACGTTCTTTAAGAAGACTGATAGAAACTCATTCATTCCAGTGGGAAGTTGTCATCACCAGAATTGGCTCAAATCTGTGCCCAAGAGCCAATTCATCAGAATGAGGAGGAATTGCACCACCCTAGATGACTTCTATTCCCAAACAGAAATTCTTAAAGACAGACTGGTAGAGAAGGGTTATGACCACAACCAGTTGGAACTGACTAGAAATGAAGTGGCTGAGATTGATCGCAAGCAACATTTGGACCCCACTCCTAAAACTAGTCAGGCTGGTCCAGTGGTACCATTCGTTACATCCTACTCTACCCAGCACTATCTCATTAAAAAAATTATTAAAAAGCACTGGCACCTATTGAAGAATGACAGGGTTCTCAAAACCTTTCTTCCTTCGAACCCTCAAGTCATTTTTAGAGGTGTGCCTTCGCTGCGAGACAAAATAGCTCCGAACGTAGTTGATCCCCCTAACAAAAAGGTTTATTTTTTTCAGAGAGGTATTGTAGGATATCATCAATGTCGCAGATGTCAAATATGTACGTTAAACAAAGTGACCTCTAAGAAAACCCTTAAGTTTGTTTCAACCAGTACTTCAAGGGAACACCTAATAGAACCTTTTATCACTTGTAGTTCCACTGGTGTAGTGTATTACAATGCCCATGTGGACTACAATATATAGGCCGCACCAAGAGTCAGATGCAGGTAAGACTGGGAGAACATGTAACAAACATCAGGTCAGGTTTCTCTCAGCATTCTGTGTCACATCATTACGATCTACATCATAATCGCAACCCAGAGGGGACCCTCTTTTTTGGCATTGATAAATTCGATGCCCATTGGAGAGGAGGATCACTTGTAAGGGTACTGTCCAGGCTAGAAATGGCCTGGATCCATAAAGTACGAACTTACACCCCGTATGGATTGAATGTTGATGTAGACGTAAATGCGTTTATAGACAACAGTTAGAACATCTGCATTTCACATTATGTTTGAATTATAGTACAATCCTATATTGCTATAGGGCTGTCCATAATAGTGTGAACCAGTTCTGGGAGACGGGACTCATACTGCCCATATATATATTTTTTGTATTTTTTATATATATTTTTTATATTATTTTTTTTTATAATCAGTTGAATTTGGTAGGCAGCCCAATGTTCAGCCTATTAGGTGATCACCACTTTTATAGGACCATTTTCAACAGATGGTGTTTTTGCCCTTGGAAACCATTTGGACATGTAGGGTTTGTTTTAGATAACAATATATTGGTTCCACTGATATACCTATCCCCACTATATCCATTGGAGGCAATTTATTTTATTTTATATATAATTTTTCATTTAGTTGAGAATGTACCTGCACATTGTCTATTCATGCTGATTGAGGATGGTTTGTGGGTATGAACGAGTTAATTGCCGTTCATCCACCATAAGGCTTTTCAATATTATGCGTGTCCTATCTAAACATCATTTTAGTTGATGAGATACGACTACGATGAAGTGCTGACAGTGATAATATTCATGACGCTCTTACAAACTAATTTTAATTTTTATTATTAAGTCCATACTTGTTTGAGGCTCAGTATATGGGATCTGTCAATATTTAATGCCAGTGTGGCCTTATTCTACACTTAGCTACGAACAGTAAGGGCAGGGTTCCCATTTTCAATATGGAGGATCAGTGTTAAAGATTCCCGTATGTCAGAACTGGGCGGTCTGATTGACACTCAGAATGTACAATTAGCGGCGAGTCAGCGCGCCGCTCGTGCCCCTGGAAGACGTCATCTGTGACGAAACGGCATAGGGAGGAGCGGCGTGCTGACGTCACCGCTTACAAACGATTATCCGGAAAGGACGAGCAAAACATTTGAGCCGGCCGGCTTTTATTATATGGCGCTAATTTTATACAAACCATGTGAGTGGCATTTATTTAAAAGCTCCCATACATAAAAACGGTATATAAAAAATCCTAGCCGGCAGGCTAAAATAACATGATATAAAATAAAATAAACAGACGAACACCCGTGCTTGCGGGGTCATGTGGGGACGTGGTGACGTCACATACGTAGCACCGCCCTGACCAGTTTTGACACAATTGTCGTTCTCGTGCCCTTTGAGAACGACAATTGTGTTGAAACTGGTCAGGGCGGTGCTACGTATGTGACATCACCACGTCCCCACATGACCCCGCAAGCACGGTTGTTCGTCTGTTTATTTTATATCATGTTATTTTAGCCTGCCGGCTAGGATATTTTATATACCGTTTTTATGTATGGGAGCTTTTAAATAAATATCCCCAATTTTTAAGAGGATAATGCACATGTTGCCTCTTTTTTGCTGTTACAACTTTTATGGTCTACAGTTTACATATCCGCTGGAGAGAGGACAACATCCCTGGGCTGACGTATACTGATCGAGGACACTCCGGGAGATCCACAGCTGAGAGGGATTTTCTGCATCCACAACCTCCGCAGAGGTTCATATCTGCACAGGCGCTTTTGACCTTACATCTTAAGGTCCAACTTATGTGGTAAGGGTCCCCCTCTTCTATTTCACTTGACACTGGAGAAAAGATATACGGTGGTGGTGGCTTCATCTTCATCCTTGTCTTCACTTACCCATTCCCTTTCCTGCATGGGATTCGGAACTTTTTATCTTAATATACACAGACTGCTGTTTTTTTGTATGTTTTTGAGCAGGACTTCTGTTCAATTTGCTTTTGTTTTTGCTACTTTGGATATTGCTCTCTGTTTTGGCTCAGGGCAATTCTCATCTTCACAGTAGTTCACTGAACTGTGCTGATATAACAATATTTTTCACAAGAATCAATCTTTGTGGCTTTATTATCATCATATTGTATACTTAGCGCAACTATTTGTTTTTTCGTATTTTGTCACATGATTATCACGTGTTTATGTTGCAGCTTTGTGTTTCACTGGTTTAGTCTTTTTACTAATACTACTCACTTCATGTTATTTTTTGGTTAGATTAGCGCAGAATTTATACTTTGTACATTTTTTAACCAGGAGAGACCTAGCGCATCTAGGGCGCCTGGACCCCCAAATGTATCGTTTTAAAATGAGATTTAGGTGTTTAAGGTGACTAGACTTCAAGTGGATGGGCAATGTGCGAAAAACATATAAGATTTGAGGTAGAAGTAGCATTTTAAATGAGGCCACACGACCAGACCACGTCAGCTCGGTTCTAGCCAACCGGGTAGCATCTTTAGATATTTTATCTACCAAGGGAACATAATTAGCATCAGCCAGTTTAGATAGGTCGCCTGTGATTTGGAGCCCTAGATATGTTATACTGGATGTGGCCCAAGAAAAGGGGAAGGAGACTTGTAAGTGGGATTGAAGGCGAGGGGAAAGATTGAGACCTAATATGAAAGATTTTGCAAAGTTGATTTTGTAATAGGAGACAAGACAAAATTCTGTGAGAATATTATGTCCCTGAAGCAAGGAAGAACGTGGTGAGGTCAGGAAGAGAATGATGTCGTCTGCAAACAGACTTATATTATGTGATCTCCCCGACAGGAGGAAGCCAGGGGTACCAGCATGGGATCTAATCTTTTCGGCTAGGGGCTCTATAAGAATGTTGAAAATAGACGGGGATAGGGGACATCCCTGCCTGGTGCCATTTGTTATTTTAAAAGGGCAGGAGAGCATGTTGGAAGTGTAGACCTGAGCTCCCGGGGAAGAATACAGTGCTAGGATAGCCGACAGGATAGGGCCCGAAAACCCGAACCTCTCAAGGACCCGGGTCATATACCCCCAATGTACCCTGTCGATGCCTTCTCCGCATCCAAAGAGAGGAGCAGAGAAGGCGTCCGACAGGCCTAAGCGTGGTGTACCAGACCAATAACTCTCCTAGTCACATCAGACGACTGTCTACCCCGAGTGAACCCTGTTTGGTCAGGATTGAGCAGCTCTGGTAATATAGGAAGCAGCCTATGGGCCAGGATCTTGGCATATCATTTCACGTCCTGATTTAACAGGGAAATAGGACGGAAATTGGCCGGAGTAGTGGGCGTCTTCCCCGGCTTAGGGATGGTCACAATAAAGGCTTTAAGCATTTCCTCCGGGAAAGAGGCAAAGAGCACTGCTTCCGAGAACACCCTACCCAATGCTAGGGTCAGAAGGGAGTCAAAAGTTTTATAATAGCTATTGGGCAGTCCATCTGGACCAGGTGATTTGCCAGTAGGGAGAGTTTTGATCGCCCTCAGGATCTCGGGCTCCGTGATCGGCTTATTAAGGGATTCCAGCTCAGAGTGGGACAGTGCAGGGAGTGCTAAATCAGCCAGAAAGGATTGGATAGCTTCATCTGCGGGTTGAGGGGTGGAGGGGTCCTCTCGGAGGTTGTAAAGGGAGGAATAAAAGTCAGCAAATGAATTGGCTATGTCCTGAGGGTTATAGATTTTACATCCATCAGAATTTCGTATGAGGAAAGGGGCGCATAGAGGTTGACCAGCGTATAGAGGTTGTTGTTAAATACCCCCACCAGGATCAAAAACCTACCATCCGGGTCAGCCAAAGACTCCTGGAGGGAGAAGGAAACTGAGTCCCTGATGGCTATGAGCACTCCCTTCTGTTTTTTGGGAGCAGATGCCCGGAAAATGTGTGGGAACCTGTTATAGCTGAAGGTAGGCGCACCAGATGCCGCCAGGTGCGTTTCTTGAAAGCACAAAACGTCAGAGTGCAGTTTCAGTGCTTCCTTCCAGACAGAGGCATGTTTAACAGGGTGGTTCAGGCCCCTGACATTAAAGGAGGTTATCGTGAGGGTCATACAAATTCACAAAAAGAAAACATAACAGTACCTTGCAATACTGCATCCGGTCCTCCAGACTCAGCAAGGCCCAGGCGGCGAGTGCAGATGATAAACAGAGTGTCTTCTTTAGAAACAGCGCAGAATCCATCTCGAACGAAGAAGGGAAGGAGGGGAACAATACAAAAACTGAAAGCAGAAAAGTCAGAACAAAAAGTATAAACTGAGGGAGTAAACAGGGAGATCCTGTTCGGAATCTGGACGCAGATTGACTGCACATATTTCTAGGGGGGTAAAAACGTGGGAGAAGAGCTCCAGAAGGTCAGGAGATCTATAAAATAAACACAAGTGTATTCCTGAGGCACAAAGGCATCATGACTTCCTTCTATTGTTGCGCTTGCGTGACACCAATGTCCAATCGTCTTGGGTCTGGACTCTGGAGGCGGAAGCAGCTCCCTCCGGTGGATTCTCAGGTAGGATGTCCCACTTGCGCAAAAGTGCAAGCCCCTCCTCCAGGTCTGCGATCACAAAGGAGGCACCGTCTTTAGTGATAGTAAGCTTGGTTGGAGGGCCCCACTTGTAGATAATGCTATGGTTGCGGAGTGCTTTAGTGAAAGGCCAGAGGGACCTGAGTCTCTGCATGGTATATTGCGAGAGGTCGGTAAACACTTGGATATTGGAGTAGCGATCAGATGGTGGGGAGCCCCTGTGGAATGCCAACATAAACTGATCTTTCACGTGATAGAAATGCACCCGCATCAGGACATCCCTAGGCACATTTTCCGGAAGATGCGCAGGTCTGGGCAGGCGGTGGATCCTGTCCACCACTAGCTCCGAATCTGGCATGGAGGGCAAAAACGACCCCATGAGCTCCCGTGCGTATTGTTGAAGTTGAGCAGGAAGGACAGTCTCAGGAACGCCACGCAATTTGACATTGTTCCTGCGAGAACTGTCTTCGAGATCTGCGACGTTGGCTTTAAGCCATGCGAGTTCATCAGACTGGTCATTGTGAGAATCTACTAGAGAGTTATTTGAGGAGGCGTATTCACCCATCTTCTTCTCCACATGATCCACCCTGCCGCCCAGCTCCCCTATCTCTGACTTAAAGCTCCTCATACACTCCATCAGGTCTGAGTGCAGAGAGCTACGTAGAGACACTAGCATGTCTTTCAATGTGGTATCTGACACAGGCTGGTTGGAAGTGGGGAAAGCATTAACAGTGTCAGCCAGTTCACGTGTGTCCTCCATAGACCCCTGCATTGCACTAACCTTGAGGTCACGCAGCTCTCCTGACAAGTGGGGGTTTTGACTTCACAGGGCTGCAGGAGAGGGGAGTAGATGCTGCTGGCGAGTGTCTGTGTGAGCCATCCCTCTGTCCAGGACTCGTGTGCCAGTGGAGGAGTTGCCTGTGGAGGCCGGAGACACGCCGCCGCCGCCACCTTGGGACGCGCTGCCAGCCCTGGGGGAGAAGAAATCTTCTAATTTCGCCAGTTGGCCAGCGGGCTTGCGTTTTCTTGCCATCTCCGGGTGACGAGCGGGGTGTCAGCCGACTGTGGGATCAGTTTAGAGGAGCCTAAAATGCCTCAGTTTGCTGGGATCTCTGACGCTGGAGCGGAGCTCTGTGTTCAGGCGTCCATTCAGCCGCGCGGTAACCACGCCCCTCCTGTATTTGTTTTCGAGCGCACTCGCACATTTGTGCAAAGAAAAATGTAAATGGACATTTGTGTGCATTTGTGCGCATGGGGCATAAATTACTGACCAAAAAAAGCAGATTTTTCAATTTTTTTTTTTTATGAAGAATACACAGCGCTTGTTTACACACCTGTGTAAAAAGGGACATTACAATAATTGGGCTGTATTTTGGCTCAGTAAAAAAAAAAAAAAGCCGTACTGAGCTTTTTCAAGCTGCAGTGTGCAAGAGGCCTTAGCTTTTCCAGGCATGTTGGGAAATTAGCTTTTTTGCAACCGTTAAATGGTTTAGTTCTGCTTTAAGTTTAACCACTTTAGGACTGGTCTACGTTGCTGCCTTCTTCTGGGTTCAGGGCGCATACGTGCATACGTGACTCCCACTGTGATTAGACACAGCAGGATTTTGTCAGCAGGTCCCAGCCAATGATTCATGGCTGGGACCTGCTGATTGGCTGTGCACAATAACAGCCCAGAGCCCTGTATTGACAAACAGCACAGAGGGGACGACTTTTAGTAAAAAGCAGCACATAATACACACATTAACACTTGTTAGCCACCCACTTAACCCCTTGATTACCCTGAGATGTTACCCTCTTCCCAGCCAGTGTAATTAGTACAGTGACAGTGTATAGTATTATCACGGATCACTGCATTAGCATTACTGGTGATGTCAGTGTCAGTCAGTTCCCACCCAGTGTCAGTTGGTGTCAGGCTTTTGCCACACTATCACAGCCCCAATCTAAGTCGCTGATCACCGCAATTACTAGCAAAAAATAAATGAACACATAAAAATTCCAGTATACAGTATATACACTATAGTTTGTATACTTTATAACGTTTACAGAAACCAATCAGAATACACTTAGTGATTTTTTTCTCAGATAAGGAAAAAAAGTTGTAAAAGGAACGTAGAGAAACAGTTTAACCACTTTAGGCCGCGTACACACAATCGAATTTGTCCGCTGAAACTGGTCCGATGGACCAGTTCAGCGGACAAATCCGATCGTGTGTATGGGCTAACGGACATGTCTGACCGGCGGACAAATTTTAAAGCATGCTTTAAAATTTGTTTGTCGGCGACATGTCCGTCGGATATGTCCGCTGGTTAGTACACTTAGACATATCTGCCCGCACAAGCGTCGTATGGACGCATGCATGGAAGTTTTTTACTTCCTGGTGCGGTGACGTGGCGGCGTCAACGTCACCGCCACGTCACCGTGCTGTCTGCCGGCGGGGATTTTGATCCGATAGTGTGTACACGCCATCGGACCAAAATCCGATGAGACATGTCCGCTCTAAACTGTCCGTCAGACAAGTTTGAGCGGACATATCTCATCGTGTGTACGCGGCCTTAAGGACTGCCTAACGCCGATATACGTCGGCAGAATGGCACGGCTGGGCACAGGCACGTACAGGTACATCCCTTTTAAGTGCCCAGCCGCGGGTCCGAAGCTCCGTGACCACGGTCTCAGGACCCGTGGACCCGATCGCCGCCGGTGTCCCGCGATCGGTCACATTCCCTGATATAGGGAAAGACGATTAATGACGTCACAAGTCCAACCCCACCCCCTTCTGTTAGAAATACATATGAGGTCACACATGACCCCTACAGCGCCCCCTAGTGGTTAACTCCTAAACTGCAATTGCCATTTTCACAGTAATCAATGTATTTTTATAGCACTTTTTGCTGTGAAAATGACAATGGTCCCAAAAATGTGTCAAAATTGTCTGATGTGTCCGCCATAATGTCGCAGTCACGAAAGAAATCGCTGATCGCTGCCATTAGTAGTAAAAAAAAAAAATATTAATAAAAATGCCATAAAACTATCCCCTATGTTGTAAGCGCTATAAATTTTGCGCAAGCCAATCATTAAACGCTTATTGCAATTTTTTTTTACCAAAAGTAGGTAGAAGAATATGCATCGGCCTAAACTGAGAAAAAAAGTTTTTTTATATCTTTTTTGGGGATATTTATTATAGCAAAAAGTTAAAAATATTGAATTTCTTTCAAAAATGTCGCTCTTTTTTTGTTTATAGCGAAAAAAATAAACCTCAATATCCCTCAATGGGCCCATCTGTGCCTTCTAGTTGCTCGCAGGACTATTATGTCCCACTGGATTTTACCATCACCACCCACGCTAGAGGCAGTGAAAAAAACTATGCTATCGCTCTTCTATCTGGAGAGGCTGGACAACAATTACGCTAACATTTCGCTCCACCTCTCATTTTTTCACGAGATGGTGTACTTATATTGAGGCCACATTAACCCAGAAAGTCCTGCAGGAAGTCATGCAACCATTTCGTTATACCGACTGGTATTTGAAAAGGGATCTCGCCAACTCGCTGGGCCACCTCAAGGTCTCTGATCTAACTGACCCCTCTCCAATTCACCCGCCATAAAGCGACCATTGATTCCTGGAGCTCTTTGACTTCCATGACTCTACTATACTTACGGCTAATGAACCTCTTTGCTATACTGGTTATGGCTGCGGTTAGACCACTGTATGAGATAACCAATCTAATTTTTGTACCATGTTTCTGCTCCTGAGGGTATTACTACTTTTACTGCTATTTTTTTTTTTTATACCATAGTGAAAGTCATCACTTTCGATCTGTTCAATCCAATTGTTTTGTTATAATGCGTTTTTACGACTGCTCTGGGGTTGTTTTTACCCTATTTGACTGTACTGTGAAATTTCAAATAAAAATATAAAAAAAAAAAAAAAAAAAAAAAACTGCAGGGGGTGATCAAATACCACCAAAAGAAATCTCTATTTGTAGGAAAAAAAGAAAGCCAATTTTGTTTGGGAGCAACGTTGCACGACCGCGCAATCGTCAGTTAAAGCAACGCAGTGCCGAATCGCAAAAAGGGGCAAGGTCCTTTAGCTGCATAATGATCCGGGTCTTAAGTGGTTAATAAACAATAAACATCGAAGGCTGGTCTGATCGAAAAAAAGACACATGGATTGTTGGGCAGCAGCAGCCACACATGGATTGAAATTTTGCCTGTCCCTGCTGAACTGGCTTAAACCTATGTACAAACTACACTATTCCATATAACTATTTCAATTGTACCTTGCATCAATGTCTTGTGCCAAAGGTCTTTCTTTACCATCTCAAAAAGCTGTGAAGAATACATAAACTCGCTGCTGCACGTACCTAAAGGCATTCCAATGCCATAGCCCTTTGTGTCAAGCAGACCTCCAACCTGAGTGAGGTTACAGTTGCGTTGACGATAGTACTCATTCATTGTGGATTCCAGAAGGAAGGCATAGTTTGAGTTCAGCACTCTGGCAATCCCTTCTTCAGTACTCTTGACAAACACGCTGGGCTGTTTTGAATGCATGTAATTCCACATTCGTTGATAGGTCTGGTATCTAGAATTCTAATAATTAACAACACAACATTATCACATATTATGTTATTATTAGTGATTAAACAACTATAACAATATATGCTTTAAAAATTAATTTGTATGTATTTTTAACTGAATTCCTGGATCTTTTCTGTTTTGTATATACAGTAAGTGATAGTAAAATAATATAATATTGTGTACAGATAAAATAACCTATTTACAGTTCACTGCAAATCAGCTGGATTTAACCTGATCAGGCAAATAGGCACATACATATATTAAGGGGAGAATAACCATTTCCTTGAATCTCTGAAAAAAAGGACATTATTTGGGTACAGAGTCACACAACCTCGCAATTGTCAGTTAAAGTAACACAGTGCAAAAAAAAATAAAAAAATGGCCTGGTCATTAAGGGGGTAAAACCTTTCGGGCTGAAGTGGTTAAAGTGGAATTTTAGTCAGAAAAGTCCTGCTAGATCACTTTAGGCTGGCCCTTATGCATGTATAGCTAAGTAAAACATTTCAAATAAGTGTCTATACTGTTTAAAATTCAGTAATACACTGTCTCACCCTGTCCTGCACATGCTCAGTTGCTCTCTATTTTTGGCATTGTGCCAAAAATCTGAGCCACTAGAGGCCGATCTGCTGACAGCCTAAAGATTTACTGCTGCTAAGAGGCTCTGATATTTAGAAAAATGGTAGCCTCCGGCAAGATGAAACATGAGCAATGCTGGAGGCAATTTACAGCACACAGCTAATTTTGATGCTGAATGTATGTTCATTGCTAAGGAACATTTTTTTTTTTTTTTTTTTTTTTAACGTTGTCATGGGTAACGTTTTGCTTTAAGCTCAGTGGTCCTTGAATATCAATTAACCCCTTATGGACCGCCGCATGTACATTTACGTTGGCAGAATGGCACCGACAGGCACATTAACGTATATATACGTTGGTGCCTTGAGGGGGTTCGGAGGTCCGATCGGGACCCCCCCGTACATGCGGCGATCCGGTCACCTGGCCGAGCGATCCGTGCAGAAGGGGCGGCTGTTTGTTTTTGTCCGCCCCCTCCGGATCACTCTCGGCCAATCTACGCGCTCCCCTGCAGTGTCACTTCCTCCTTCTGTGTAAACACAGGAAGGAGGAAGTGATGTGATTTCTCCCTCAGCGTTTTTTTCAACCACCGCTGAGGAGAGATCACATCGCACAGTAAGTCTGCACAACACTACACTGACACACAGACACATAGGCACGTTTAACCCCCGCGATCGAACCCCCCCGCCCCCTCCCCCCTGTCACAGTGTCACTGAATGCAGTGATTATATGTATGATCACTGCAGTTAGTGTCAGTGTGACAGGCAGTCAGTGTTAGGTCCAGGGTAGCCCCCGTACCCCCCTAATAAAGTTTTAACCCCTTGATCACCGCACTAGTTAACCCTTTTACTCCCTATTGCCAGCGTCACTAAGCGATCATTTTTCTGATCGCTGTATTAGGGTCGCTGTTCCCGCTAGGTAGCTATTTTTTTTTATTGCGATTTTTTTTTTACTAAAGACATGTGGCTAAATAAATGTTGGCCTAAATGTTTGACTAAAATTTAGTTTATTTGATTTTTCTTATAACAAAAAGTAAAAAATATTGATTTTTTTCAAAAATGGTGCTCTATTTTTGTTTATAGCGCAAAAAATAAAAATCGCAGAGGCGATCAAATACCATCAAAAGAAAGCTCTATTTATGGGAAGAAAAGGACGCAAATTTTGTTTGGGAGCCACGTCAGCCAATTGTCAGTTAAAGCGACGCAGTGCCGAATCGCAAAAAAGGGGCCTGGTCATTTACCTGCATTTTGGTCCGGGTCTTAAGTGGTTAAAGGCCATTTTTCTAGCCCAAGTAATACAACCACTGAGATTGCTAATGAAATTTACAAAGCACTGGTGTGAGAAATGTTCTGCAAAGATACTCCATGCAGAGTATTATTTATTGGCCAAATACAATTGACCAGTCCTGGTAAAATAACAGTTTAATATTTTTCTAAAAGAGAAAGACTGGCATAGTCTCTGTAGAAAACAAAGTTAAACATGGCATAATTCTGCAAATGGGATGCACAATTATATACAGTATTGGCTGAAATTAACACACTGGGGAAAATTTCACTTTGCAAGAAAATGCAGTCTGACATTAATAAACTGTAATGCCCCGTACACACAATCGTTTTTCGGCATTAAAAAAAAAAATAAGTTTTTCAGCATGTAGAAAAAACAACGTTTTTCCAACTTCATCATTAAAAACGATGTTGTCCACACACCATCATTTAAAAAAAAATAATGAGCAAAGCGCGGTGACTTATAACACGTACCACGGCACTCTGAAGGAGAAGTTACATTCAAGCTCCCATCTCCTAACTTGCTTCTGAGCATGCCCGGGTTTAAAACGTAGTTTTTAACGTCGTTTTAGCCCATACACGATCATTTTTTAAAACCCGAAAAATGACATTTCCTGACAGACTCCATGGCAGCCTACGTGTGGGTTAATCCCACCTCCTCTCCAACGCTATAGGACCCCATACCCATAAAACTTTGCTCACCTCCCAGTACTGGAGTTCCTTTTTTGTCCTCCTCCATGGATTCAGGATACCCGTTCATTTATGATGTCCAGTCAAGCAGGATGGATGGCACACTACTAGAGGTGCAGCTCGGATCCCAGCCATGGGCGGGTAGAGAGCTTTGCAGCAAACTCACTTGATTGTGTCTGGCTGCGTGTGCTGAAGACCCTGGACTCCTCTGCTGGCAAGGTCTGATAATCTCCATGGCAGTCGCATCTTTGTTTATTCATTATTATGTGTTGTCTGTTCCCCCGTGTATTGTTTTTTTTCCCCCCTGTTCGGGCTCTATGGCGGCTGGAACGCTTCTGCGTTCCAGATTGCCTGGTCGCTACCGGGTCGCGGTGCATGCGCATTGGCCTCTTCCAGAGCGAGGCTTGGCCCGCGCATGCGCAGTTTGGTGATTCTCGCGGCGGCTCTCCACCGCGCATGATGTCACCGGCAGGCTTTTTAAAAACAGCTGTTCGCCCTCTTCTTGTTGGGATTTCCCTAACAGGCGAACAGCTGCTGGGTGTGATACTCGGCTGCACAGGTCAGTGAATGGGATCTGTTAGACAGATCTTTCTTGGTGTCTTTTCTTTTTTTTTTGGTGTTTTGTTAGCTATAAAAAAATAATAATAATATAATATATATCTATAATTCAATAAATTAATCAATTTAATTATCTCCTACATACGTGGTTTTTTAAAAGGGGCAGCTCGTTTTCCTGACATTGTTTTTTGGCGTCTTAGGTTTCTCACCCTTCTGGCCTAGTATTGCCGTGTCACGCCGGTCCAGAGGTCATGGACCAGTCACTGCCCGTATGCGGCCAGCCCTCACGTACAAGGTATGTGCAGGAAAGGGGAGGGCGTGGGGTTGGAAATTACAAATTAGTGCTTTTCTTGTTTGATGGTTTCCCCCCAATAAATCTCTTCTCTTTAGCCCTTCTGGTCAAGATCATCACGCCCCAACAAACCAGACCACCTCAAACCTTGCCAGGCCGCAACAGCGTTCATCCTCTAAGTCAAAGAACAAACGCAGCTCTTCATCTACATCTCATCATCAGAGGAGAAGTTCCCATTCCTCCTCCAGACACCGCTCCCACTGCCATGATAGTTGCTCTAGTCATAGAGCTTGCTGGGGATGTACCACAAAAGTCCCAGAGGGCAAATCATTATGCAACCGATGCTATGCCCGTGCGGTTGGGGAAAAGAAGATTGGCACATCGAGTCTCTAGTTGAACGTGTGGTGCAAAGGTCCTTAAAGGAGAAGGACACGTCTCACACGCATAGTCAAGCCCGTACCATTGGATCTGGTTCTCCGGTCGATGAGGTCCATGAGGATCCAGGCCCCTTCCCAGCCTCACGCTTCCTCCCCGACAGCCCCGGAGGGCGATCTGGAAAGCGATGAGGAGAGTCTGGAGTTCGATTTCGCCCAAGTAACCCCACTCATCAAGGCTGTTAAAGAGGCACTTTTGTGGGAAGACCTATCCTCTTCCCCAGCTAAACAGAGAAAATATTTCAAGCGTCTGGGGAAAGAACGCCCAAGCTTTCCATTACTGACTGAACTGAAGGGCATCTTTGAAGAGGAATGGAGTAAGGTGGACAAGAAGTCCTCTATGACCAAAAAGGCTTCCCGATTGTACCCGTTTAAGGCGGATGATGTTAAATACCTAGAGAACATTCCTTCGGTAGATGCGGCAGTAATGCGGCTGGCCAAGCACGTTACGCTGCCAATGGCTGATTCGGTGTCCTTCAAGGATGGTCTTGACAGGAGAATGGATCAAGATCTGAAAAGAATCTACGGTCTGGCTGGTACAGCCTGCAAGCCTGCCCTAGCCTTGGCGGCCTTATCCAAAGCAATGGAAGCCTGGACAGAGAATGTGGACTCTTTCCTGATGTGTGTTTCCGAAGAACTGGCCGGGAGTTCGGCAACGGCAGAGTTGAAGCTAGCGGTTGCCTTCCTGGGAGAGGCATCCTTCGATTTAATCTGCCTATTGGCAAGGATTATGCTGTCTTCAGTTACAGCCAAGCGGGCCCTATGGTTGCGCCCTTGGGTTGCTGACCCATCATCAAAACAGAATTGGTGCAAAATTCCCTTTGAGGGATCGTCTCTGTTTGGCAACAAACTGGACGACGCCATTGCAAAAGCTACAGGGGGTAAATCGGGTTTCCTCCCCCAGGATAGACGCCAGTCGGGAAAGAAGAAACCCCAGTTCAGAAGGTGTAGCCCAGACCGAACCTCGCGCCTACAGACCAGGCGGGAATTTCAGAAGAAACTGGAATAGAGGTCAGAAGGTGTAGCCCAGACCGAACCTCGCGCCTACAGACCAGGCGGAAATTTCAGAAGAAACTGGAATAGAGGTCAGATGTCGTTCCGTAAGCCAGCATCTACAAGCCAGGCATCTAGTGGATGCGAACAGGGGAAGTCCTTTTGAGATACTGACTGAACTGAAGGGCATCTTTAAAGAGGAATGGAGTAAGGTGGACAAGAAGTCCTCTATGACCAAAAAGGCTTCCCGATTGTACCCGTTTAAGGCGGATGATGTTAAATACCTAGAGAACTGGAATAGAGGTCAGATGTCCTTTCGTAAGCCAGCATCTACAAGCCAGGCGTCTAGTGGACGCAAACAAGGGCATGTCTGGGCGGCCTCGATCACGGATTCCTGGGTCATCAAGATGGTGTCATCAGGCCACGTTTGGTCCTTCTCCAGCATTTTCCCCCCCAGGTTCATCTCCACCCTACTCCCAAGGTCAGCGATCAGAGGCAGGCCCTTCTGTCCTACGTGGACTTACTAAAATCCCAAGGGGCAGTAAGATGCGTCCCAAAGGACGAACAGTTTCATGGGGTATACTCCCCCCTCTTTTTGGTACAAAAGAAAAACGGTACTTAGCGCCCAGTCATAGACTTGACCTACCTGAAGAGGTTCATAAAGCACTGGAGGTTCAAGATGGAAACTGTCTACAATTCAACAAGCCATACAACCAGGCGACTGGATGATCTCTATAGATCTAAAAGATGCTTATTTCCATGTGCCAGTGGCAGTAGAATTTCAGAAATATCTCAGGTTCCACGTTGGGCAGGAGCACCTTCAATTCATTTGCCTACCCTTCGGGCTGACAACCTCCCCGCGAGTCTTTACAAAAACCCTATTGGCAGTAGTGGCCCTCATCAGGCTGAAGAAGGTACGCCTTTATCATTATCTGGACGACCTTCTTGTCTTGTCCCAAGACAGAACTCATCTCCTGGTGCAAAGGGATCAGGTAATCTCAATCCTGTCCGAGTTCGGTTGGCTCCTGAATCTGGAGAAGAGCCACCTGGTGCCAACGCAACGCTTGATATACCTAGGAGCTTAGTTCGACACAGTAAAGAAAACCATCTCTCTCCCGTTAGAGAAGATCCCTGTTATTCAGGAGAGGATTTCTCAGGCTCTGGATGCTCGTCGTCTGAAAGCTTCCCAGTGCCTAAGAATTATCGGCACGATGGTTTCGACAACCCCCATGGTAAAATGGGCATTGTGGAGGTTACGTCCCTTCCAGTTCGGCTTCCTCAAGCAATGGAAGCCAGGGAACAAGAACCAACGGATTCTCATCTCAACGTCTATGAGTAGCAGCCTCTTTTGGTGGCTTCAGCGGAAGAACCTGCTAAATTGTCATTCCATTGCTCCAGTCTCCTGGGTCACAGTGACGACCGATGCCAGTGGCTCCGGCTGGGGGGCCCTTTGCGGCACACAAATGGCGCAGGGCAAATGGGATGCCCGCCTCCGCAATCCGGGCTCGAACGTCCTGGAGATTCGAGCGGCCTGGTGTGCCCTCCAGTCCTTCTCCCAACTCTTTAAGGGGGAATCTGTGCTGTTGAGGATGGACAACACCACGGCAGTGTCCTACGTCAAGAGGCAAGGGGAGACACGGAGTTCAACTCTTCTATGAGAAGTCAAACCCATCTTGAGGTGGGCCCAGAAGAACCTGGCCAGCCTGTCGGCCGTCTTTATCCCTGGAGCTCAGAACTCCCAGGCGGATTTTCTGTTACGCACCCAGATAGACATCAACGAGTGGTCCCTCCACGAACAGTCTTTTCAGTGGATCCTGTCCCTGGGGAACGATCCCCAAGTGGATCTCTTTGCTTCCCTACACATCTCCAAGTTGAAGAAGTTCTATACGAGGGGTCGTTGCATTCAGGCGATTGGGACGGATGCCTTGACAGATCGGTGGAGATTCAAGAGGGCATATGCCTTTCCCCCGATTCCAATAATCCTCAAATTCTTACGGAGACTCCAAGCAGAGGCAGTTGAAGTGACGTTGGTGGCTCCCTACTGGCCGAACAGGCCGTGGTTCCCTCTTCTGGTCCAACTGAGCTATCGGGACCCAGTACCTCTACCAGTCAGACCGGATCTTCTCTCTCAAGGGTCATTCCTACACCCTTCCCCGGCTCTGATGAAACTAACGGCTTGGTTCTTGAGAGGACGAGGTTGGAATCCCTCGGTTGCGCTTCTAGAGTGATCTCCACACTGATGAGTTCGAGAAGAGCAAGTACAAACAAAATTTACGGAAGAATTTGGGCTAAGTTTGTGGAATTTTCTTCGGCCTCAGGCACGTCATTTAAGAATCCAGAGGTTCAGGACATCCTGAGGTTCCTCCAAATGGGGTTAGATCTTCCCCTATCTGTCAGTTCTTTGAGAGTTCAAATATCAGCCCTGTCTGCCTTCTCTGCGATCTCGTGGACAGTACACCCGCTAGTTAAACAGTTTTTCTGAGGAGTATCAAGGCTGAGGCCTCAAAGGAAGCCGAGATTCCCCAAGTGGGATCTTCCTCTAGTTCTCGATTTTCTGAGCGGACTCAGTACGATGGGGCCTTCCCCATCCTCCTTAAAGGACTTTTCGGCTAAAGTTGCCTTTTTGGTTGCCATCACCTCGGCTAAAAGAGTCTCGGAGATCGGGTCTCTTGGCCACAAAGAGCCGTTCCTAACGTTCTTCCGGGACAGAGTGGTTTTAATACCCATGCTGGGTTCAAATCCTAAAGTTTCATCAGTGTTTCATGTCAACCAAGAAATTGTCCTTCCTACTTTCAAGTCCTCGGAATCCGACGAGGTTTACCCTTTGGACTTAGGCAAAATCCTTTGCGAGTACCTCCAAGTTACATCTACCTTCAGACGTTCTGATCATTTGTTTATCCTGCACTCGGGCAGTAATAGAGGGAAGAAGTCCTTCGAGGACGATCGCGGGTTGGATCATCTACACAATCCAGCAGGCTTATAGGGCTAAGGGCTTGGCTCCCCCGCAGGCGGTGACTGCACATTCTACCAGAGGGATGGTGGCTTCCTGGGCGGCAGCTCATCATGTGGCTCCGGGTGTTATCTGTAAGGCGGCCTCTTGGTCCTCCATAAATAACTTTTTGTCCCACTGTTGAACCTGCATCTCTTTCCTCTGTGAATTTTGGCCTTACAATCCTGTCGGCCGACTGGACAAATTAAAACTATTTTTTGTTCAGCATACCCACCCGTGTGGTCTAGCTAGATATTTCCCCACACGTAGGCTGCCATGGAGTCTGTCAGGAAAAAGGAAAATTTATTATCAAATACTGACCGTAATTTTCCTTTCCTGATGGACTCCATGGCAGATGGAGTTCCCACCCTGTAAGTATGGAGTCGGCTAGTTACGGAACACCAGTACTGGGAGGTGAGCAAAGTTTTATGGGTATGGGGTCCTATAGCATTGGAGAGGAGGCGGGATTAACCCACACGTAGGCTGCCATGGAGTCCATCAGGAAAGGAAAATTACGGTAAGTATTTGATAATAAATTTTCCTTTTTTTTAAAACGACGTTAAAAAATGCAGCATGCTCGAATTTTTTTTTGTCGCTTTTCAGAAGATGAAAAAAATGTGAAGCCCACACACGGTCATTTTAAATACGTTTTTTTTTTTATGACGAAAAACTATCGTGTGTACGGGGCATAATATTTTGCCTAGTAATAAATAAAAGGTGAACAGCAACAATAGTGTATTGTCAGTAATGCTAGGTTACCTATATGGCATTAGGGGTACTATTTAGTATTTCCCTTTAGGTACACTACAATGGCAGTGTTATAGATGCAGGTAACTTAAAGCTGATGTTTAGTTTAAAGACCTTTTTTTTTTCTACAGCTTTAGTAACTTGATTTCCACATATTGAAGTATTTCCAAGCATGTGCAGGCTTCTGGATTCTGTAGAAATCTTGATTGCAGAGCTGACCTGTCCTCTTGCTGCTGAACTTCCAGCACTGTGAGGTTAACAGCTCCAGGTCCCTAAGCTCAGCTTGCTTAAAGATGATCTAATGGCCCCTGCTGCCCTCCCTTCTACTTAGAAATGTCCCTTCTCTGATTACACTGAAATGCTCTATGCGTAGGGGTGCCATTATTCCCTAATAGCACCCCATGTGCCAGAAAATTAAACGTGTGTTCAGGTATGTAAAAACTGCATGGTGCCACCACACCATGTGGTTCCATGCGGGCACATTTAGGAAAAAAGTCAGGGACTTTAACCCCAAATTTCTCACATGTACGCAGAACGCAGCATGTAGGAACCACACACGCGTAGACCTAGCCTGATACGATCTGTATATGGGTAAAGACTAAGCAGTCTAATCAGTGAAATACATTTTCTTAATGCAGGATATGGCAATAAATCAGAAGGCTTGCCCCTGTCGGATCCTTAATGCAGTTAAGCGCAAAGCTATTACCCCTATAGCGCTGGAAGTTTAGCAGCAGGAAGAGAACAGAGCAACCCTGCAGTGAAGATTTCTACAGAATCCAGCAGCCTGCACATTATGGGACATACTTTATTGTAGATAAGTGGTGTATCTAAAACTGTAACAGAAAAAAATATATTTTAGATAAACTTCAGCTTCAAGCGGTAAGTTCTCGATGTCTGGATTTACAGCTCTGAGTACGTTTTGCTACCTTTCCTAGAAAATGTATTTTTACTGGATACAAATAAACATACTTGGTGAAACTCCACAGTGAGAGGAGCCGAGACCAGATCTATCTTAGAAGATCTGGAAAATTTATTTGCAATACATTTAAATCAGCATGTAATAAAGTAGTGTAAAGAAGCCATGGTCAAGCCATGGTCAAGCAAGCAATTAATAATCCTATATGTAGCTGACCTATATTAGTTTATAATGTAAAGCCGTTGGCATGATGGGGATAATTACTTGGAAGAAAGTCATGCTAGATCCTCCATGTATGGTACCATACTCAATAGTAGTCTGATCGGCCAAGTCATCCACTGACTCAATGGGTACATCCATTCTCTGCACAGTAAGAAAGGCAGCAAGATTTGCTGTATATGAAGAAATAATTATCAAAGTGAATGTCCACCTGTAACAAATATAATAAAATTACAATTTTTAATGATTTAATGGTTGGGCATTTTTCTGCATTACCTTTAAAATCCCAATAGTATAATGTACACAGCTTAGGGTACTTAGGCATCAACCAGTTTAATTTTTTTAATATATATATATATATATATATATATATATATATATATATATATATATATATATACACACACACACATTAATACATTAATATATATATATATATATATATATATATACTGTATAGTGTGTCACTCATGTATATATGACCAGTCAATAATCTGTAAACCCATGACTCCCAGCTTATCTTTGTATACCAACTTTATTTCCTTGAGTTGCAACTGTGTATTTCCTGGCAAAATATTTGTCCAGAAGGTACACTAGGGTGGTAGAATGTCCCTTTGTGTATGGTTACATTAAAGTGACCCATGGGTCAAATAATTTGTAAGAAAGGCTAATTATCCACATAAATCAGGTGGACAGGACAGTCCAGAGTTTTCAGAGGCAAGTATGTGACCAGAGCTTGATCAATACAATTTCCGGCTGCTCTGAAATCCACAAAGGCCAGTAGCTCATGAAGTACAGTTCAATAGTGGATAACAGCAGGACTGGTTAAGTGATTGTCCTTTTGAGGTGTTAAAGGCGGACCCTAGGGTGACCTTTTCACAATCACCTAGGGTGCTGGAGTTTCTTGTGAAGCAAGAGCAAACCATATGACCCTTGAGGCCACAATACAAAGTCTCATGTCAAGATGGTGTGTGCATTCCTGAACCGATAAAAAGGTGGAATCTAAGTGTATAGTTTCTTCCTCAGATATGGCACTAGAGGGGGAGGATTTGGTTGTCAAGAAGGCACAGGTTTTACCTCAGCTGTGCCAAGTTCCAGTCTTTTTTCTCCCCCTAACAACAGTCAATTCTGATGGCCAATTTCATGGCCTTCTCCAGTAAGGCTGGTTAGGTGTAGTTGACCAAAGTGTTTTTAATTGCCTCAGATAGGCCAATTCAGAATTGGCTATAGAGCACTTTGTCATTCTTTTCATATTCTAGTGTCCACCTGCTAAACTCTAAACAATACATCTCAGCATAGTTGAACCCTTGTATCTATGTTGCACAGGGCTGATTCAGCAGCAGCACAATCTAAGTTATCATATAGCAAGCCCAGGGCTTCAACTAAAGCATCTACCATTAGAAGCGCCAAATTGGTTCTAGGCTAAAAGCTCAGACCTGGGGGTCACTTGGCAGTAATTGATGATTTGCACCCTCTGTGTTTCAGAGAAAGAAAAAGATGGCTTTAACTTAAAATATAATTTACAGTTGTTTTTAAATATACAGAACCTCTTACTGTCACCAGAAAAACGATCAGGCAAAGGAATCTATGGTTCAGGTGTCAGAGTATTGATAGTGGTGGTAGTAGGAGAATATTGCACCTTAGTGAGCTCTGTGGCCAGTTCCAGGACTTGATGGGATGAATTGCAAAGTTCTTGGGCAGATGTCTGAGTTTTTGCGTAATCCATTAAGTTTCCTTTTCCTTTAGTGTATGGCTCGTAAGTAATATACAGATAGTTTAGTGATAAATAGCATGTACGATAACCGGGACTGTAGGCAGAGCATGCTTGCTGGTGCTTGTGGTGCACCTCTGCAGATGTATGTACAGCAGCACTGAGATTAGTATGTAGCAGGAGCAGGCCAAGTATTAACAGAGAGTCTGATAACACAAGAGGGTCGGCCAAAAGCGCAATCTAGACAAACCAGGTTACACACAAGTAGATCAGAGTCCAAATGGTACACAATCACAGTGAAGAGAGTAGGGTCAGAGCAAACCGGGTCCTACATGGTAATACACAGAGCAGATATAAGCTGGGTCAAGGAAGAGCACAAAAGGTAGTGTGCAGCAGGTGCTTTAAACATCAAGGAGCTGGCCGATCAGCATAATTTCCAGGTGGGAGCTGCACCAGGTGAATTTTGCTCAGTTGTAAAGGGACAGCCCATGGATTCTGGCAGTTTTTTTTAACTAGATTTTGACATGGAACTCTTCCTGAGAAATTACAACTTTCAGCTGTCTTTTACCCTTTGGCTCTTTTACTGGAAAAATAAAAGTGTTGCTTTAACAATGGCTGTTTATAGGAGTGACAATTTATACAAAAATCCACAGTGGTCCATTTTGCAAACAGAGTGTATGTATTGGTAGTTGCTAAGAGTGTAGTATGGTTGGGGTTGTGTGGTGGTCGTCATGTCCTACATGTTTCGCTCCTTGTTGGACTCCAAGCAAGGGTCACATGAGAGGCCTATCCCAGGGTGAGTTTTTCCGGGCTACGGTAGGCACTTTGTACAGGGCCACCACACTACACATATCTTAACTTGAGCCATGCTTACAACCCGGACAGATGTTCAAACATGAACAAACTCTAGTAAACAATTTTAATGTATTATAGACCACCACAGTTGCTTGTGCATTTAGGAGGGACAAGCAGATCCCTTTCCACCTCTCTAGATTCTCACTGCTACCTCACTCCTAGTAATGGTATTGGGTCTCACCATGCACCTTATATAGACTTCATGCATTGATTAAATTCTTTCTCTTCCATACTTGTGTACAGGATGATATCCCCAGCAGTGCAGATCTGCTCCCGTTGCTATGGGAGATATCAGGTTGAGGTCATGACTCTGTACAGGCCAGTCAAGTTCCTCCACCCCAAACTCACTCATCCATGTTTTTATGGTCCTTGCTTTGTGCACTGGTCCAAATAATTTGGTGGATGGGGGATTATGGTGTGGGGTTGTTTTTTAGGGGTTGGTCCTGACCCCTTAGTTCCAGTGAAGGGAACTCTTAAGGAGTCAGAATACCAAGACATTTTGGACAATTTCATGCACCCAACTTTGTGGGAACAGTTTGGGGATGGTCCCTGTTCCAACATGACTGTGCACCAGTGCAGAGAGATGAGAGAGAGAGGAACTTGACTGCCCAGAGTCCTGACCTCAACCCGATAGAACACCCTTGGGATGAAATAGAGCATAGACTGTGAGCCAGGCCTTCTTGTCCAACATCAGTGCTTGACCTCACAAATGCACTTCTGGAAGAATGGTTAAACATTCCCATAGACATACTCCTAAACCTTGTGGACAGCTTTCCCAGAAGAGTTGAAGCTGTTATAGCTGCAAAGGGTGGGCCAACTCAATACGGACTAATGCTGCGTACACACGATCACTTTATGTGATGAAAAAAAACAACGTTTTTAAAAACGTTAATTTAAATGACCGTGTGTGGTGGAAAACTTTGTTTTATGTCTTGTGAAAACGACAAAAGAAATTGAAGCATGTTTCAATTTTTTGTGTCGTTTTTCAAAACGTTGTTTTTTGTTTCACAAAAAATCACCGTGTGTAGCAAAAAACGTAGTTTAAAACAACGTTTTTCAACCCGCGCATGCCCAAAAGCTAGTTATGAAGCGAGCTTCAATGGAAAAGAGTGGTGAACGTAACCTCGCTTTGCTAGAGCATTGTGAAAAAACGATGGTGTGTATGCAACATCGTCTTTGAAAATTGAAGTTTCAAAAACGTTGTTTTTTACTTCACAGAAAACGTCTTTTTTTTTCATCACATAAAGTGATCGTGTGTACGCGGCATAAGACTGGGATGTCATTAAAGTTCATGTGCATGTAAAGGCAGGTGTCCCAATACTTTTGACAATATAGTGTACTTTAGTGTTTAACAGCCATCATTGGAAAAGTACACAGAAATTGTTATTATTGAAACAGTAGCTGAAGATTGTTTCTTTTCTTACCAAACCCCACTGACACATCGTGTAGACAAAGCTCTTGGTGCAATGGTAGATCCCTGCTGCATAAAGCCACCAACTGGAAACCACAGACTGTTACCAAGAGAGTACTGATTAATTAGAAGATTGCATCGTCCTTGAACACAAGGGTGGGGACTGTACCATTCATATGGAGTTAACCTAAATCAAGGAAACAAAATAAAAATTATTGGTATTTTGAATGTTGTATAATGTATGTGTTATTATGTGGAGCATCAAGACTTAAAGTGGTTGTAAACATTAGGGCCGCGTACACACGATCAGTCCAAACGGATGAAAATGGAATGAAAGGCAAGTTTCATCGGTCCAAACCGACCGTGTGTACGCCCCATCAGTCTGTTGTCCTTCAGTCCAAAAATTTAGAACTTGCTTTAAAATCGGACTGATGGACGCCTATCGATAGGTCAAAACCGATGGTTAGTATGCAAAAGCATCGGTTCAAAACCCGAGCATGCTCAGAATAAAGTCGACGCATGCTTGGAAGCATTGAACTTCATTTTTTTCTGCACGTAACAACGTCACTGCGTTCTGACACGATCGTTTTTTGAACTGATGGTGTGTACGCACATCAAACCATCAGACCATCAGTCTGTGAACCGATGAAACTGAACTTAAGTCAGTTTTCAAAGGAAAGGATCGGATGCTGGCGGATGTCAATGAACACATGTCTGTTGACACTTGCTGCTCAATAGAGGAAACTGGAGGGTCCGATCAGGTCCGCCTGAAAAACTGACAGGCAGACTCGATCTGTCCGCACGTGTGAAAGGGCCCTGGATTTACTATAAGCAAATAGACTGTGCACTTTTGCAAGTACAGTTGCTCCAGAGCTTAGTAAAGGAGGGGGAGCTCTGCTGACTTCTATCATCCAATCATGTGCAAGCAAAAATTATGTGTTTTTTTTGTTTGTTTTTTCTTGCATGTGTTTGGGTATTCATTATAAAGTGAAACTTTACCTCATTTACTAAGCTCTTTTGTTTTGGCTTTAGTAAATCAACCCCTAAGGTTTTTTGTCTTGTGCATTTTATGCCAACTGCAACATGTATCTTTTTTTGAACTTACAGTGAGGGAGAAGGGTATTTGACCCCCTGCTGATTTTGTATGTTTGCCCACTGACTGAAAGAAACCATCAGTCTATCATTTTAATGGTTGGTTTATTTTAACAGTGAGAGACAGAATAACAACAAAAATATCCAGAAAAACACATTTAAAAAAAGTTATACATTGATATGCATTTTAATTAGTGAAATAAGTATTTGACCGCCTTCACAAAACATGACTTAGTACAGTACCTGGTGGCAAAACCCTTGTTGGCAATCACAGAGGTCAGATGTTGCTTGTAGTTGGCCACCAGGTTTGCCCACATCTCATGAGGGATTTTGTCCCACTCCTCTTTGCAGATCCTCTCCAAGTCATTAAGGTTTCGAGGCTGACATTTGGTAACTCAAACCTTCAGCTTCCTCCACATATTTTCTATGGGATTAAGGTCTGGAGACTGGCAGGGCCACTTCAGGACCTTAATGTGCTTCTTCTTGAGCCACTGCTTTGTTGTCTTGGCTGTGTGTTTTTGGTCAATGTTAAGCTGGAATACCCATCCACGACCAATTTTTAATGCCCTGGCTGAGGGAAGGAGGTTCTCACCCAAGATTTGACGGTACATGGCCCACCCATCGTCCATTTGATGTGGTAAAGTTGTCTGGTCCACTTAGCAGAAAAACACCCCCAATGCATAATGTTTTTACCTCCATTTTAGATGGTAGGGATGGTGTTCTTGGTGTCATAGGCAGCATTTCTCCTCTTCCAAATACAGCGAGTTGAGTTGATGCCAAAAATACTTGATTTTGGTCTCACCTGACCACAACACTTTAACCCAGTTCTCCTCTGAATCATTCAAATGTTCATTAGCAAACTTTTGACGGGCCTGTATATGTGCTTTTTTGAGCAGGGGGACCTTACGGGCGCTGCAGGATTTCAGTACTTCATGGCGTAGTGTGTTACCAATTGTTTTCTTGCTGACTATGGTCCCAGCTGCCTTGAGATCATTGACAAGATTCTCCTGTGTAGTTCTGGGCTTATTCCTTACCATTCTCATGATCATTGAAACTCCACGAGGTGAGATATTGCATGGAGCCCAGACCGAGGAAAATTTACAGTTGTTTTGTGTTTCTTCCATTCGGGAAATATCGCACCAACTATTGTCACCCACTATTGTCTTGTGTAGGTCTACAATCTTGTCCCTTTCCTGAATAGGTAAGTGTCCTAATATCAAAAGTCAGCAGCTGCAATATTTGTAGCTGTTGACTTCTATTTATTTATTTTTTCGGTGGAACTCCGCTTTAAAATGCAAATGCAAAAATTTATAACTTTTTGGAAATGCATTTTTCTGGATATTTTTGTCTCTCACTGTTAACCTCCTTGGCGGTATGATTCCTTCTGGTTTTAGGCGCTGAAAGCGGTACAATTATTTTGCATAGAAATGTGGCTTTTTATGTTGTAGGCCTGCAATTGTTAGGAATAACTCACTTAAATCTGTTCAAACAAGAGTCTAGTAGACATCCCGGGTATGATAAAGTTTGAAACACAAAATCATAAATTATAATATAATAAATAACTATAAATAATTATAACAAATAATAATGTAATTATAATTAAACGTTTTCAATAATGTAATCAAATCAAAAACACTGAAATTTGCTCAGTTGCAAAATTGTCGCTGTCATTACTTTTATTGTTTGATGACGAATTTACCCACAAATCGCTATCGCTCAATTCTGCAAGTGTTTCTAATTTATTATCGCTGTTTTCTAGCTGGTTTAAAACCACTTCTGATGTAAATGGACACTTTTTAGTTGCTATGGACAATCTACAGTTTCCAGGCAGAAAGAACAGTATTTATAATATAAAAGTGCATGTAGGACACTGGACAGACTACTAGGGATAAAGGGGATGTGTACTGTAATTATTTTATACAGTACTGTAATCTGTACGATTACAATGTACTATATGTGTACTGTGTATTTACTTTTTGAATCTGGCACTGATCTCTGCCCCCGTGTATTGTAACATTGCAGGGAACGGAGCTCGGGGATACCACTATTGGTGCTGAAATCCCACCCCGAGCCAGACTCGGCAATACCGCTCAGGAGGTTAAAATAAACCTACCATTAGAATTATAGATTGATAAATTCTTTGTCAGTTGGCATACAAAATCAACAGGGGATCAAATACTTTTTTCCTTCACTGTATATATCAATGATATACGTCCATTGGAAATTGTATTGACTTCACCTGGGTGAAGGGATATCCTGACATTTGCTGTAGACCCATCACCTTTATTGGTTACATTTGCCTACATTCACTACTAAATATTCAGAATGTAATCAGCTAATGTGTATCTGGTTGAAATCCTGGAAGCTGAATGTTGCCAATATTAGGCCAAGACCCTAAGCATTTATATTTATTATACAACTTGGGCAAAAACATTATTTAAAGCAAACTTGTGCTTTACCCTGTGCAGGGCTAAGCACAGGATTGCTTTATTCCTTTCATATTCAACTGCCCCCCTGCTGCATTGTTTCACTGTTCAGAGTGAAGAAATTACCTGGTACTTCGAGGGATAGAGGAGCATGTGACTTACGTCCAATTACAGTGATTGAGCCAATCACCAAACACTGAAAAATGGGGACAGTCCATAAGCCTATTTAGGATAAGTATTAGGAGACTCATCCCTGCTATCAGAAGGATGGCATGCATTGTCATGCGACAGACCTTTTTAACTTTGGTAAAAAGATTTAAAAAAAATTGAAACTAAGCAAATACAGTTATGGTGTCCTAAAAAGTTATAATTCTCTTAGAAAGTGTTAATAAAATTGTATGTTAAGAAATCCTTTAAGACCAGCTCTGCGGTGGCATACAGAGGCATGCCAGTACTCAGAGTGGGCCATGTTTGTGCTCAGAAGCTGTCACGAATGTGTGAGGTCCGCCTTTTGATTGACAGTGCATGGCTGCAGACGGATTCAAAATGGGAATTGGACTGAATAGTGGCTAAGGATCCACCCACAACTGTGCACTGTAATTCTATAGCCTAGCAGATTTGATGGGACACTGCCTAAACAACCCCTTTAAGATTCCGGTTACTCTTACTACAAGATTCCCTGGTCATGCAACTGACAAGGAGGAAGGGAATGTCCAATATGGTGCCTGGCACAGACAGAATCAGGATTCTATCTCTAACAGGTACAGGCCAATGAATTTCCATGCAACATCCCAAAAGATTTCTAAAGGATCTTTAAGAATTCTGCCCGTTGTGCTTGCATAAATGCTCTCCCTCATCCCTTGTTGAGGGTTCTGAGTGGTGGCCACAGTTTTTCCTACTGCCACAGCAGACCAAGTGAACATGCCTAGAAATGCAGTTGTCTTAGTACCGTTTCAGTGCATGATAATGTCTCAGTACAACAAAACTGTTTGAAGATAACTTTGAATGCTTAATGTGTTTTCAGTACAGTACCTACTGTATATTACACTAATACCAAAGTAGTAGGTTGACACAACACATAGTAATAGGTTTGCCTTTCAGATGGAGGTTGGGGAAACATTGGGGCACTTTTTTTATTTGCTTTGTGACTCCAGAAATACAGTATTTTTGCCTCTGGCTATTCCCTCAAATTCAATCATGCAAACTTATATCATAAAGACGATGGGGGGGAGTTTTAGCCATAAACAATTTTTTATCTGAACACTGTCAGTACAAGAATGTTGTGACAAATTTTGTCAGAATGTACAATTGCAATTTTTTTTTTTTCAAATATTTTTATTGAAAATTTGCAATTTACAAACCTCAAACAGAAACAAAAAGAGGTAGATTTAAAAAGCTTGTATCAAACCCACACCAATGTTTCCATTTAGGCTGAGTTTCCCCGCATTCAATTCGCATAGCAGGGTAATGTGATTGGCTCTCTTTATGGAGCCGGTTCACATATCTCTACAGCGGGTCTGGTGTGGTGTGCCTTAGGTGCATTTCAGGTTTGATTTCAGCCCAAAATTTGGCCTGAAATCGTACCTGAACCGGTGAACCAGCACGCACCAGACCCCTGCTCTGGGCCGTATGTGGCGACACTGTGAACCTGGCTATACTGCATTGATATTATGTCTTTGCATCTAATATCATATAGTTTTAATCATATTAACATACAGTGCCTGGAAAAAGTATTCATACCCCTTGACATTTTCAAAATTTTGTCTTGTTGCAATAATGTAAATGTTTTTAAAAATAAAAGTGGCAAATAATTTTAAAGTGGAAAAAAAATGATAAATGGTTTTCAAAATATTTTACAAATAAATATGTGAAAAGCGTGGCGTGCATTTGTATTCAGACTCCATCAGTCCATACTTTGTAGAACCACCTTTTGCTGCAATTACAGCTACAGGTATTTTTGGGGATGTCTCTACCAGCTGTGCACATCTAGAGAGTGACATTTTTGTCCATTCTTCTTTACAAAATAGCTCAAGCTCTGTTTTATTGGATGGCGAGCATCTGTGAACTGCAATTTTAAAGTCTTGCCACAGATTCTCAATTGGATTTAAGTCTTGACCTTGACCGGGCCATTCTAACACATGAATATATTTTGATCTAAACCATTCCATTGTAGCCCGGGCTGTATGTTTAGGTCCATTGTCCTGCTGGAAGGTGAACATCTGCCCCAGTCTCAAGACTTGCCGACCAGCCGCAGCAGGTCGGCTCCCCTGTGCAAGAGCCCGTAGCTATACGTCGGCTCTCTAAGCGGCCACTAGGGCTAGGTCGTCCCTGATTCCCGTGCCTGGTAGGCACGATCGCTGCCCGGCACCCACGATTGCTCGTTACACTGCGAGGACCAGGAGCTGTGTGTGTAAACACACAGCTCCCGGTTCTGTCAGGGGAGAAATGCCTGACCGTCTGTTCATACAATGTATGAACAGCGATCAGTCATTTCCGCTAGTGAGGCCATCCCCCCTACAGTTAGAACACACCCAGGGAACATACTTAACCCCTTCCCTGCCCCCTAGTGTTAACCCCTTCCCTGCCAGTGGCATTTTTATAGTAATCCAATGCATTTTTATAGCACTGATCGCTATAAAAATGCCAATAGTCCCAAAAATGTGTCAAAAGTGTCTGCCATAATGTTGCAGTACCAAAAAAAAATCGCTGATCGCCGCCATTACTAGTAAAAAAATATTAATAAAAATGCCATAAAACTACCCCCTATTTTGTAAACGCTATAACTTTTGCGCGAACCAATCAATAAACGTTTATTGCGATTTTTTTTTTACGATTTTTGGGGGATATTTATTATAGCAAAAAGTAAACAATATTTATTTTTTTCAAAATTGTCGCTCTATTTTTGTTTATAGCGCAAAAACTAAAAACTGCAGAGGTGATCCAACACCACCAAAATAAAGCTCTATTTGTGGGAAAAAAAGGACGTCAATTTTGTTTAGGAGCCACGTCGCACGACCGCGCAATTGTCAGTTAAAGCGACGCAGTGCTGAATCGCAAAAAGTGCTCTGGCAATATGGTCCGGGGGTTAAGTAGGTAAGATTGCCCTGTATTTGGCTCCATCCATCTTATCATCAACTCTGACCAGCTTCCCTGTTCCTGCTAAAGAAAAGCATCCCCACAACATTATGCTGCCATCATCATGTTTCACGGTGAGGATGGTATGTTTCAGGGTTATATGCAGTGTTAGTTTTCCGCCACACATAGCATTTTGATTTTAGGCTAAAAAGTAAAATTTTGGTCTCATCTGACCAGAACACCTTCTTCCACATTTGCTGTGCCCCCCACATGGCTGCTCTCAAACTGAAAACGACACTTTTCCATAAAGGCCAGATTTGTGGAGTGCACAACTAATAGGGCCAGATTCAGGTAGATGAGAGCATCTTTGCTCTGGAGTAACGCTTCTCATTTACGTTACTCTGCCAAAATTTTAGGAGCAAGTGCTGTTATTCATGAAGCACTTGCTCTTAAAGTTGCGGCAGCGCATCGCAAATGAGCCGGCGGAATTCAAATTGGGCGGGTACGGGGCTTGTATTATTTAAACTATGCGCGATCCCGCGGCGAACGTACTGCGCATGCGTCGAGTGTCAATGCATCCCAGTGCGCATGCTCCAAATTCTGTCAGTGAACGTCAATGACTTCACATCCCCATTCATGAACGTTTTACGCAAGCGACACGATTATTTTTTTTTCCGACGCGATGACGACGCCTATACTTAACATAGGATACTCCACTAGGGGGCTGCTTTATCTTTACGTCGCGTATCGCTTCCGGAAACGTCGTAAAGTCACTGCGTCGCGCCCGAAAAAGATCGTGAATTTCCGACTCCCGCTGATTAACATATTTTTTCAGCGTTAATCAGCGGGAACGCCCCCGGCGCCATTTTTAAGTTGAAGTAACGATGCGATGGCGAAATTCAATTGCGCCGATCGCATCGGAACTCCAACCCGGCGTTTCTTGTTTTCTGCTTACAGAAAACAAAAACGCCGGCTTAAAGTGACAGTTAGGCTGGCGGATCACTGGATACTCCAGCCTAACTCTACCTGAATCTGGCCCATAGTTGTCCTGTGGACAGATTCTCCCACCTGAGCTGTGGATCTCTGCAGCTCCTCCAGAGTTACCATGGGCCTCTTGGCTGCTTCTGTGATTATTGCTCTCCTTGCCCAGCCTGTCAGTTTAGGTGGACAGTCATGTCTTTGTAGATTTGCAGTTGTACCATACTCTTTACGCTTTTGGATGATGGATTGAACAGTGCTCCATGAGATGTTAAAAGCTTGGGATATTTTTTTATAACCTAACCCTGCTTTAAACTTCTCCACAACTGTATCCCTGATCTGTCTGGTGTGTTTCTTGGCCTTCATGATGCTGTCTTTTCATTAAGGTTCTCTAACAAACCTCTGAGGGCTTCACAGAACAGCTGCATTTATACTGAGATTAAATTGCACACATGTGGACTATTTACTAATTTGGTGACTCCTGAAGGCAATTGGTTCCACTAGATTTTAGTTAGGGGTATCAGAGTAAAGGGGGCTGAATACAAATGCACACTACACTTTTCACATATTTTATTTTGTAATAAATTGTGAAAACCATTTATTGTTTTCCTTCTACTTCACAATTATGTGCCACTTTGTGTTGGTCTATCATATAAAATCCCAATAGAACATGTTCATGTTTTTGGTTGCAACATGACAAAATGTGAAAAATTCCAAGGGGTGTGAATACTTTTTCAAGGCACTGTACATGTAAATAGGCAACTATTACCAAATTATTCATTTATAGTGGAAGCATGTATGAGTAATTTGCACTTAACTGATAATATAACCAATTAATATGATCTACTATGAAATCTAGAAAAGGAAAAGAACAAAGAATGAAAACAGAAATAAAAGGATTTTTAATAAACAGCTTACCTGTAAAATCCTTTTCTTGAAGTACATCACGGGACACAGAGCGCATAGCCATTACATATGGGTTATATGGGTACCTTCAGGTGTGGACACTGGTGTAATCAACTTCACAGGAAGTTCCTCCCTATATAACCCCCTCCCACTGAGAGTGCTTTAGTTTTGTAGCAAGCAATTTCTCCGAGGTTACACAATGTTCCCCAAAAGAGGGGTGGGAGCTCTGTGTCCCGTGATGTACTTCAAGAAAAGGATTTTACAGGTAAGCTGTTTATTAAAAAATCCTTTTTTCTTTATCGTACATCACGGGACACAGAGCGCATAGCCATTACATATGGGATGTCCCAAAGCAATGCTCCATGAAGGGAGGGAGACCGTAAGGCCAAAAATAGCCAAACAGAAAATATATCAGGAGGTAAAAAATAGCTCCACCCACAGAAAAAAAGGGGGCGTGAACCGGGCCAGAGGATTCTATACTGCTGCCCGTAGGACCGCCTGCCCAAATGCTGCGTCCGTAGCTTTTGTGACGTCCAACTTATAAAATTTAGTAAACGTATGTACGGAAGACCAGGTTGCCGCTTTGCAAACCTGTGCCATAGAGATCTGATGGTGTGCCGCCCAAGAGGCACTCATGGCCCTCGTAGAATGGGCCTTAACTGATAAGGGAGGTGGAACGCGCTTCAGACCATAGGCCTGAAAAATCAGCTGCTTAATCCACCTAGCCAAGGAAGACTTGGCAGCCGGCTGACCCTTCTTGGGGCCATCCGGGAGAACGAAAAGCACATCTGTTTTCCGAATCTTTTCTGTAGCCTTGAGATAAACCCTCATGGCTCGGACCACGTCCAAAGTATGAAGCAATCTTTCCTCTCTGGACTGGGGAGTAGGAAAGAAGGATGGTAGGACTAGGTCTTGATTCAAGTGAAAACTGGATATGACCTTAGGAAGGAAAGAAGGCTGAGGCCGCAGAACCACTCTGTCCTTATGCAGAATCAGGTACGGTTCCCTGCAAGACAAGGCTGCCAGCTTGGAGACCCTTCTGGCCGAAGCCATAGCCACCAAGAAAACCAACTTTCGGGTTAGCAGCACAAGAGGGATTTCTGTCAGAGGTTCAAACGGCTGCCTTTGTAAAGCTGACAAGACCAGATTTAAATTCCAGGGGCAGAGGGGAGCTCTAATAGGGGGATTCACATGCAAGACCCCCTGCAAGAAGGTTTTCACAAGCGAATGCGTGGCCAAAGGCCTTTGAAACCATATCGATAAGGCAGACACCTGCCCCTTTAGAGTACTAAGAGCCAACCCCTTGTCAACGCCAACCTGGAGGAATCGCAAGATCCTGTCAATAAAAAACTTGCGAGGATGCCCTCCTTGAGACTCGCACCACTCCACATAGGTCCTCCAGACTCTGTAATAGATATTTCTAGAGACTGGCTTTCTAGCCTGAATTAACGTAGATATGACCTGGGCTGAGAGGCCTCTGCCCTTAAGAATTAGGGATTCAGCCGCCAAGCCATCAACTTTAGCTGCTGTGAAGCAGGGTGGTAGATCGGGCCCTGAGACAGCAGATCTGGGCGCAGGGGGAGTGGCCACGGTGCCCCTACTGACATCCTCACGATGAGTGCGTACCAAGCCGTTCTGGGCCAGGCTGGGGCCACCAGGATCACCGGCCTGCGCTCCACCCTGATCCTTCGTAGAAGGCGGGGAATCATCTGTAGTGGAGGGAACGCATACAGGAGAGAAAACTGGTGCCAGGGGCAAACCAACGCATCGGTCCCGTAGGCCGAGGGGTCCCTGGTTTGGGATACGAATTTGTCCAATTTCTTGTTGAATCTTGTTGCCATGATGTCCAGATCGGGAACTCCGAATCTTTGGCAAATCTCTTGGAATACCTGGGGGTGAAGAGACCACTCTCCCGGGAGTAACTGTTGACGACTCAAAAAATCTGCTTGAGAATTGTCTATCCCTGGGATGAACACTGCTGAGATGCAGGGTACATGGGCTTCGGCCCATGAAAAAATCAGGTTTACTTCCCTTTGAGCCGCTAGGCTCCTTGTGCCCCCCTGGTGGTTTATGTATGCCACCGCCGTGGCATTGTCGGACTGTATCCTTACTGGCAGACCCTGCAGGGGGAGAGTCCAGGCGACCAGGGCCAACCGAGCAGCTCTGATCTCTAGGACATTGATGGGAAGCAGACTTTCTGCCTCTGACCACTGTCCCTGCTGGGTCCGTTTTCCTAAGATTGCCCCCCAACCTGTTAGGCTGGCATCTGTGGTTACTATTTTCCACGTGATGGGGCAAAAGGTTTTCCCTTTTGACAATTTTTGAGGGATCAGCCACCAGTACAGGCTGCGCTTGACCCCTGGGGAAAGAACTAATGGACGGTCTAATGCCTGTATGGACTTGTTCCAAGCAGAGAGAATAGCTGCCTGAAGAACTCTGGTATGGATCTGGGCATAGGGCGCTGCTTCGAAGGCGGCCACCATCTTTCCCAGCAGTCGCATGCATAGGCGAATAGTCGGCTTCTTTTTGCCTAAGACTATTTGAATCGTTTGAATCAACGACCTGATCTTCCCTTGAGGTAAAAATACCCTCTGGCATTCTGTATCTAACCGAAAGCCTAGATATTCCAACTGTCTTGTGGGTTGTAACCTTGATTTTTCTTGGTTCACAATCCACCCGAATTCTTCTAGATGCCGCACTGTGCGGACTACTGCATGATTGAGGTTGGAAGCTGATCTGTCGATAACCAGGAGATCGTCCAGGTATGCCAGGACCAAGATGCCTTCTGTCCTTAGGACGGCTAGCACCGGGGCTAACACCTTTGTGAATACCCGCAGAGCTGTTGCCAACCCGAAAGGGAGGGCTACGAACTGGAAATGACTTTGATTTATCGTAAAACGAAGAAACTTGTGGTGTGCTGGGTAAATCGGCACATGCAGATATGCATCCTTTATGTCTATAGATGCTAGAAAGTCGCCCTGATGCAGGCTGGCTGTCACTGAACGTATGGAGTCCATACGAAAGGTCTGAATCTTTTGAAAGCGATTTAGGCGTTTGAGGTCTAATATAGGCCTGACGTCGCCATTGGGTTTTGGTATAACAAAAAGGTTGGAGTAGAATCCCCGACCCCATTCTTGGGTTGGTACTTCTACAATTACTCCTTGGAGCAATAGGCGATCCAACGCCTTTACGAGAGAGGCCCTTTTTAATCGGTCGCTTGGAAGACTTGACCCCTGAAAATGAGGAGGGGGGATTTCTCGAAACTCTAGTTTGTATCCCGTGGCTACCACGGACCGAACCCAAGAGTCGGGAATTCTGGCCTTCCAGACTTCGGAGAAAAACCGAAGTCTTCCCCCCACCCGAGAGAGTGGGGGCGCCCCTTCATGAATCTGATTTGATGACTGGTTTAGCCGGTTTGCGAGACCAGGGTCTCTTGTTTGCCGTGGCTTGACCCTGTGGGCGGCTATTAACCGCTGGACGCCCGGGAGGCCGTCGATACTGACGAGAAGTCGAAGGGGCCGAGCCTACAATGGCCTGTCGTTTAAACGTGGGCCCACGCGGTCTTTTCTTGACCGGTAAGGAAGTACTTTTTCCACTTGATATGGTGTGGATATATTTATCTAGGTCTTCCCCGAATAGTCTTCCCCCATGAAAGGGAAACCCTGCTAAAAGCTTTTTGCAGGGTGCCTCTGCTGACCAGTTCTTTAGCCACAAAAGACGACGCATGTGAACCATCAGTAGAGATGAACGGGATGCCTGTTGGATGGAGTCCTTAATAGCATCTACTGCAAAGCAGAGAGCCCTAGGGAATTCTGCTAATTCATGAGTATGCTGAGCCGGCATGTCCTTTAATATATGTTTTGCCTGATCCTTCAAGGCCTGACAAACACCAATGGCTGCTACTGCTGGCTGAACCATGGCACCTACTGAGGTGAAAGCGGCTTTCAGTAGGGTCTCGAATTTCTTGTCGACCGGATCCTTGAACATCTGGACATTTTCAACCGGACAGGTCAGGGATTTATTCACGCAGGAAATGGCCGCGTCCACTGTGGGGAGTGCCCATTTCTTTAAATATTCCTCTTCCATAGGATAGAGAATAGAGAATCTTTTAGGAGGGACAAAGATTCTATCAGGTCGAGCCCAATCCTGGTAAATCACGTTCCGCAGAAGGGGGTGCATTGGAAAAGACGCACAAGTTAATGGAGCCTTTAAAGAACCCAATGAGGAAACCTCCGGGGCTACTAGTTCTGGCACTGGAAGTTTAAAGGCAGTGCGAACCATATCTGTCAAAGACTGGATCCACAGGCTCTCTGCTTGAGAGGCCGAGAAATATTCATCTATAGTGGAATCTTCCCTGTCTGAACCGTCGGGACTTGGGTCTGCCTGATCCCCTTGTGGGTCCCGTTCCTCTGAAGAGGAGACCTCCGCATCTGAAAACCCCACACTGGGTGAGGGGGATCTAGCCCGCTTGCTACTTGGCCAAGGACGGGCAAACAACGCAGTTAACCTTTTCTCTAGCCCACTCATGGTGGCTGCTAGCATTTCTTCCGTCACTTAAACGGGAATGGGTGGATCGGGGGCCGCCTCTGCCCCCAGCACCCCCAATGGCTCTTGTACTATGCCACTCGGTGTTCTAACTGGCGAGGGTGGGGCCGTTGAAGCCTGGCCCAAATCCTCTGACCCCGATGGAGACCCCTTTTGCTTCTTGGCACCTTTAGCAGCCTTGGCTGGTCCAGATCCCTTTGGAGCCATTGTACAACCTTGAGTCACCCCTTTAGCCAACACCTGACTGTTGCAGCTAGGAGTAACCAATATGAGGACAGGTATGAGGAAAATTAAAAAAACTAATTTCCTTTTTTTTTTTTCCAAAAAAAAATTTTTTTTTTTACCCGCCTGGGAGGTGGCAATACTGAGGAAACCCGTGAGTATTGACACACCAATGCCCGTTAACCGGAGTCCTTCCTTTTTTTTTTTCTGGTCAATAGTGGACCTAAGTCCTAGACCTGAAGATCCACAAAACCGCCACTAGGTGTCCCTGTGTGGCCAAAAGACCCAGCTGCACGCTCTGTATCCTTTCTTCCTCTGCCTCCAGGAGGGAAAGACCAGCCAGAGAAAAAATTTTTTTCCTTTAAACAGACCCTGACGCTGCTGGCCCGCCCCCCCGACGCACGCCGACGCTACAAAAGGCGGCGTGCACGCGCGCGCACACGCGCGCGCACCTCCCCACGCTGAAAACCACATGGAGGAAGCAGAGCAGAGGAAACAACATGGACCAGCGCCAGGCAGCACCAACAGACACCAGGTAAGCACTAATCTTATTGTAGTGCACACACAGAGAGGAAGCTGTCCCCATGGGCTTCCTAAGAAACAGGAGTTTTCACCAGCAATTTCCTCTTTAAAACATGTGGGGTTGCAGTATCAATGCTAACAGGCAGACCTGGGGTGAGTAGCAAATATATATCTTACACAAGTATACATATATCTACATGTTATCTGGGTAAACATTAGTATCCCATCCTGCCCACACAGACATAGTGGAGATAGTGGCTGATGCACAAGCATACTGTTAGCCAACCCAGAACCCCCAGGGGGATACCTACTGTCGAACCAAGTCCCGCAGGTTCCCTCTTACCTGCTCCACGCCGCAGGGTATTGCAAACTGCAAGAGGCCCAATCTTCCCCCATCTCCGTGGGTATTGTCTCGGACCTTCAGGGACCGGGGTCCTGTGTTTAAGGAACCCACACCCCTGGACCTATATAGCATCCTGGCATCAGTAGCGTTTAGTCCTGGAAGAGACCAAGGCACTGGAGCCCAGAATCCAGCCCTCCAAGGAGAGGCATTATAGGCAACACCCCACGCAGGCAGGGCCCGGGTACCGTACACCTTGGCTTTGAAGCACTTCGGACGGATCCGGCTAGCTATCCTGGGTCCCGAGACCTCCGAGGGACAGCTAGACGTGACCAACACCTAAGACACTGGCGAAAAAACTAAAGCACTCTCAGTGGGAGGGGGTTATATAGGGAGGAACTTCCTGTGAAGTTGATTACACCAGTGTCCACACCTGAAGGTACCCATATAACCCATATGTAATGGCTATGCGCTCTGTGTCCCGTGATGTACGATAAAGAAAAAATAATACAGTATAAAGATTAAAATAAAGTTATATCCAAAACAAATTGTTTCAAAAAGACAATGGGCCAGATTCACATAGAATCCGCGGCGTAGTGTAAGCCATTTACACTACGCCGCCGCAACTTACTGGAGCAAGTGCCGTATTCTCCAAGCACTTGCTTCGTAATTTGCAGCAGCGTAAGGCCGCGTAATTCAAAGGGGGCAGCTTGTATTTAAATTAAGCGCGCCCCCGTGCCGAACGAACTGCGCATGCGCCGGCCTTAAACGTAGCCCAGTGCGCATGCTCCATATTACGCTGCAAATACATTGGTTGTGATGTGAACGTAATTAACGTACAGGCCTATTCGCGACGAGTTATGTAAACGACGGAAAAACCCGACGCTGTCCCGACGGCCATACTTAACACGGCATACGACGGACTGACGTAAGGTTACCCCTCATATAGCAGGGGTAACCTTACACTTACGGAAACGACGTAAACTACGGCGAATCGGCGCAAAAACGTTCAGGAATCGGCGTATCGGCTCATTTGCATATTCGCCGCTGAAATCGGCGTAAACGACACCTAGCGGCCCGCGTATTATTGCATTTAGGATCCGACGGTGTAAGTGACTTACGCAAGTCGGATCCTAGCCTAATTCCGGCGTATCTTGTTTTGAGAATACAAAACAATGATACGACGGCGGGATTTTCGAATTACGGCGGTGTATGTGTAGATACACCGGCGTAATTCTTTTGAAAATCTGGCCCAATGAGTCAAAAAAACAATGTCCTGAATATAGATACAATTGGAAAGTCTGTATAGAGTGGTAGGCTGTATCAAGGTAACCAACAGTGTATGGGGGGATGTTGAAAAAAATGTGGAGACCAGCTGTGGATTTTGATGCAGGTGAGGAGAGGAAAGTGGAACGTAAACTTTGTATATTTGTATACCAAAGCGCCACTAGACCTGTTGTGGTTTTTGTTTAAGGAGCCACCATGCAATGCAAGCAGGTGTTCCTAAATAGTTTATATGTGAGCTGACTGAGGCTTAAAGGAGTTCCTCTCTCTCTTCTGTGGGACCTGCAGTTGTGTGAAAAGGCTGACTACTGACAGAACACTAAAAGGACACCCAGAGTATGCCATTTTCCCTCCCGCTGACACCAAGGATGGGGTATTTTAACTTCTACTAACACCAAGGATATGCCAATGTGCCAAGGATGTGCTATTTTCCCCACGCTGACACTGAGGGTGGGACATTCTCTGCTTGGGTGCACCATTCTTCCTCCAATGAACACCAACAATGGGACATTCTGGAATTTATAAGCAATCAATTGGAGTCCGGCATTCTAAGATCAAATATGGTGGGAGTCCATATAGGTCTATTATTGGTGAGTTTGAATCTGAAGCTAAAGATGTAGTCTATACCATGATCCGGCGATCGGAGGAGGAGGTCTGTTAATCTGTGATTCTTGTGAGTGTAATATCCTAAGGGAGCGGTGTCCCACATGGTGTGATAAAGGGATGAAGAAATTCAGGGATTAATTATATAATTTTTTTCAACATCCCTCATGCACTGTTGGTTACCTTGATACAGCCTACCACTCTATACAGAATTTCTAATTGTATCTATATTCAGGACATTGTTTTTTTGAATCATTGTCTTTTTGAGACAATTTTTTATTATTGGACACTCTGCACTGAAAAAAATAGTTTAGCACTGCTAATGTTTAGCTTTTCTTTAGGGTGTGTAGACATGCTTATTACTATTAAAATAAAGTTGTTCTTTTGATATGGGCCCTTTTTCTTGTTACATTCCACTCCTTTTCTTGTTTCCTATTTATTCCTATATTCATATTTAGACTGCAGAAAGACTGACGACTTTGTTTATGCTAAATTAATTGTGGTCTGAAAAACAGCTGCAGAAAAGTAGGGAAAGCCTACTGTATGTAGAGGGGAGCAGACAAGGTAGTTAGCAACTTGGTTTGGGTTGTAACCACCTAGTTACAGGCAGCTGTGACATATACCTCACTAAATGCCAGTGGAAACATAATAACTTTAAACATTACCTGGCTACTAAGAATAAAACACAGCTGACCGCTAAGTAGCCAAGAAGCATAAAAAGCCATACTCCGGGTGAGAATGGATCAAGGAAGGAAAAGTAGCCTGGTTTTCTGCCCTGCAATAAAACACAATTGATTAATGAGAAATAAAAAAATAAAAAAAAATACACTGTAAATGCACAGAGGTTCAATGTTGTTTTCAAACAATATGCCATAATGTCCATTATACAAAAGCAAAGTTCTTTTGTAAACATGCACAGTATATATACTGTCTAGCTATACTGTATATATATATATATATATAAATAAACACAAACACACATACATAACTCATTATTAGTAGTATGGAGTGATAAACCCTCATTTAGAGCAAAGTGATTTGGTTTTTGAAAAGGCCTCCTTATGGAGTTGTACAGTTGAAAGAAATTTTGAAGAGAGTAGTTAGAGAAGGGGAGAGGGTAAGGAGGATAACCTAATCTTTTATCCTAATGCAGCCTTTCTCAACCTTTTTACCGCTGGGGAACCCTAAAAATTACTTTCAAGTCTCGGGGAACCCCTGATAAAACCCATTTATTGGGGGTCAGTGGGAACAATGCCCCTTACTTTGGTGGTCAGTGAAAAGAATGCCCTTTTTTACAGTAGTGGTAAGAATGCCCCCCTTACAGAAAACTATGAAGATCATTGGTGTAATACCACTGGCTCCTCCAAGTGGAATTGGCTCAGAAGTATGTAGGCACCATCAAACAGGAGCTAAATCAGCCACAGCAAAAGGAACCCCTAGCCACCTCTGGAGGAACCCTAGGGTTCCACGGAACCCTGGTTGAGAATGGCTGTCCTAATGTGTTATCCTTGAAGCATACCAAGTTGTATTTGAGTTTAAAGCTATCTAGACTGACTAACTATCAAGAGACAACAAGAGAGGTCCTATTGGGTTGTATTGAGGTCAAGTTCTCTTAAATAATTGCAGGCTTGTGAAGTAGCAATTCATGTCTTTCCATGGTTTTAATAAATTGCAGTTTCTGCTTGATCAGATCCATTAGTGGGAAAATGTATTTTCTTTTTTCTGAAACAAAAAATAAAGAGAGTCCTAAAGTGTATCTGAAAGTGCACTTGGACGTGCAGTCACTGTAAATCTGAGGGGTAGATCTGAAATGAGGGAAAGCTCTGCTGATTTTATAATCCAATCCTGTGCAAGCTAAAATGCTGTTTTTTTATTTTCCTTGCATGTATCCCTCAATTCTACAGCAACTGCACTTCCAAGTGCACTTTCAGTGCAATTTCAAGTGCACTTTGCACTTGTTGTTTGCACTTGCAGTGCACACTGGATTTGCCTTTCATAAATAACCCCCACTGTTTTGCTTATTTTTTGAATGAATGTGTTGCGATAGTGTATCACATTTGTTTCTTTATCACACAAGAAAAGTCAGAAAATTTGGATCAGAATCACACCAAAATAATTATAAATTAATTAATAATTAAATATTATACAATTTAAAAAACAGTTTTGGAGCTAAGCTTTCAGATTTACAGAAGAAAAACCCAAGAGAAGCTCAATTACACTATTCTGAATATCGTAGGTGACAAGACCATAGAACTTACCATGTGAACACGGTACAGGATGCTGATTCCTAAGGTCATAAATGGCTTGGAGAAATCAATAACCTTTTCTCTTTCTGCTGTTATTGTGAGACCAGCAACGGCTAAATCGGCTTTCTGTAGAGGTACATATAACAGAAACAGATAATCTTACTAGTATTGTTGCACAGCAGTATAAGTAAAGAAATTATACTGTGCGTAAAAAAACAAAACAAAAAAAAAAAAACGTAATTTTGCACTTACAATACGAGAAAGTAATATTATTCTTTTGGAGATCTAAACAGCAGATATTATTCACACTGCACAAATTACCCATGTTATTGTGTTATTACACTGAAAGCTCTTGGCTCTTCTATGTGGATTTTATTGTACAAAAATTTAATTTAGGCAGCCAATGTGATGGCATTAACTCCGAGAACCTTAAATTGATATGAAAATGCACTTCTTTTTTTAAAAGTACGACAACATATTATCTCAGGTGCTCAACAAAAGTTTCATAAGAATACAAAATACAGTATATCTGAACTAGAAGAATCAGAACACTGTAATATGTTGAAACACTGATACGCTTTATGATATATTCCAAATGCATGGATTTCTATTGTTCAATCCACTACCAAATTATATTGGTGTTAATTGATCTCTATGACATTTTAGAATTCCTTTGTGCCTCCACACAATAAATGTTGGTGCGAGTGACAGATTCATGTACTTGTTGTAAAAGTGTCACTATTAAGACTTACCTGAATCTTCTGCATATGTTGGTAAAGTTACCAAAATGGGTGGAAAGGATATTTAAATCTAAGACAGGCCATTTTAAAGGGATATAGATATATATATATATATATATATATATATATATTGTAACAGTAGGCGCTACTGTAACTATAAAAATGATGATGAAATGGACACACGGTCTGCATATAACCAGATTGCAGAGCTGGGATCTGGGTGGGACTGGATCTCCAACCTGTGTCCAGGTTTTTAAGATAGCCTGCAAGCTGCCTTCCCAGGTGCAGACAGCTCATTAAAGGAAGGACTGGGGAGAGCAGATGGGAAGGAAGAAGAGAGGAAGGAAGGTGAACAGTGGCTGTGACTGTCGCTGTGTCCCTGTGTTGGGACGGACGCTGTGTCCCTGTGTTGGGACAGACGCTGTGTCCCTGTGTTGGGACGGACGCTGTGTGCGTTGAAGGACTTTGGGGCCTTGTGCATCCAGGACCGTGGGTCTGGAGGAGCGGATGGTTTGAGGAACCGTTACCTATAACAGCAGTGCTGTTGAAGAGTAGCCAGGTGGGCTGGGATTTTCATTTATCTTTGGATGTCGTTTAAACCCCTGCGTGGGATTCCTGTGAATGGACTTTTTGTTTTGTTTATCTCCTTTTAATAAACGTGGGCTACCAGGCCCTTAACGCTAATTGCCTGTTTGCTGTGGACTCATTACACCAAAACGCATCTGCCAGAAGAGTTAAACCCCCAATGTTTACAATATATATATATATATATATATATATATATATATATATATATATATATATATATATAAATATATATATACATATACAGTATATTGTGACAGGAAGTCAGGTAAATCTGTGGGTGTTGTCACAGACGGGAGAAACATTTCTGCCTTGTTTAGACAATGCACCAATTGCCATCGGGTTTAAGGACCTTGGATAGTTTCAGCTGTTCAGAATGAGGCAATTAAGGCCTCTACAAGTTATGCAGAGGATCACTACTGATTGCTGCATCCTGAAGCTTTTGAGTTAAGGAGGGCAGTGAGCTGAGAAAGACTCCTGAAAGTGAGGTGGTGTTAATTTTTCTGTGTGATCAAAGAGACTATTGTTTTTCTGCTGGGTGACCAGCAGTGTCTGCCCAGCAGTAGGCTGTGCCAGACTCCATACGTAGGTTCCTGTGTTCTGAAGGTGTTCTGAAGGTAGACGCTCCAAGCGGCAAGGGTTTATTTTATGTTTTGTTTATGCTGTTTTGATGCTTGCATTTGTATCCAGCAATATGGAAGAATAAACCATATCCTTTTTTTTTTCAACTGCCTCTCTGTATAGTTCAGCGTGTAGTGAACCCTTCCAGGGGGTCAGACACACCCGCTACCGAGCTAACCCCTCACACATGGTGGAGTGCCGCGGGCAATTAAAGTAAACCCAAAATGGAGGAGATATTGAAACCGCTGGCTATAGCAAATGCAAATCAACAACAACAAATGCAGCTTTGCAGCGGAGCCTTGCAGCTCAACAACAGGCTCACCAAGAGAGCCTTGCAGCTCACCAAGAGAGCATTGCAGGTTTGGAACAGAGACACCAGCAGCAAATGGAGGCCATCGTGAAACAACTTCAGAGACAGCAGACTGAGGCTGGGAGTCAGGCCAGTAACATACCGACTTTTCGAGTAAGCCACTTATTGCCAAAGATGACTGCATATGATGACCCTGAGATGTTTCTGACCACGTTTGAGAGAACAGCGGAAAAAGAGAGTTGACCTAAAGAACAGTGGGCTGGACTAGTGGCCCCCCTATTATCTGGAGAAGCCCAAAAGGCATATTTTGATTTGGAGCTTGCAGATGCAAAAAACTATGATCGGTTAAAAGAGGAAATATTAGCACGTTTTGGTGTAACCCTGGCGGTCCGTGCACAGCGGGTCCACAATTGGATTTATCAGCTGAAGAAGTCACCCGGGTCGCAGATGTATGACCTTATCCATTTGGCCAGGAAATGGCTGCAGCCAGAAGTGCTGTCTGGACCAAAAATTTTGGAACGAGTAGTCATGGACAAATTTCTTAGGTCTCTGCCTAACACCCTGCAGAAATGGGTGAGCCATGGTAGTCCAGAAACCACAGACAAACTAGTAGACCTGGTCGAAAGGTAACTAGCAACAGAGAATTTGTCCTCTTCACCCAGAGACGCACAGACTTTTCACCCCAAGACCAGACCCTCCCAACCTATAGGTAAGACTGCATCAAGGGATGGGGTGGAGAGAAGGACCCAAGAGCAACTAGAGGTGTTATCGGAACTACTACTGATGTTTGGCGAGAGCGCCTGGAAGACCCATCCCACAGGAGAGGACCAGAAGGTTGATTGGTTTCCGTTGCCGGGAAGAGGGACATGTAGCAGCCGTTTGCTCAGTGGGTGAAGAACCCATACAGTGTGACTTTCTGACAGAGAGACGACAGTCCCTTTTTGCAACCACATGCACTGCAGTAAAGGGGAATGATAAACCTTTATGTAGAATGTGCTTAGATGGTAAAGATGTTGTGGTATTGTTGGATTTAGGTAGCCTGGTCACCTTAGTGAAAAGTGATCTAGTGGTGGGAAAAACCTTACATCCTAGGAAAGTTTGTGTACATGGGGACACTCGAGAATATCCGGTGACTACGGTTTCCTTTGAAACCTCCCTTGGTAACTTGTGTCACCAAGTGGGTTTAGTTCCCAAACTGCCAATGACACCATTGTGGGAAGGGATTTCCCAAAGTTCTGGGAACTCTGGGATTGCCCAGATTCCCCAGTAGGTGGTTCTTCTGAGCCTGAAACGTCTACTCCAGAATCCTCTAACTGTGAGGATTTTCCTGAGTTTCCATTCTCATTCTTAGCAGGGGAAATACCAGTCCCTAGGGAGGAGCCTGCTACCTCAGAAGAGGAACAGCAGCCGATAGGGTTTGATGACCTTGAGGTGCACAGAGAAAATTTTTATCACTGAGCAATTGAGGGACCCCACATTGCTAAGAGCCAGGGAGAATGTAGTGAAGATAGATGGGGAGTTAGTTAACCCTGACGAGAGGGTTGCCCTCCCTTACTTCATTATTGAAAGGGACCTGTTATATCGAGTGTCACAGAGGATAGAGGACACCATTGAGCAACTGGTAGTGCCTAAACCGTACCGCAAGATTGTTTTGGAACTGGCCCATTGTCCGGGAAATGTCCGTAGAAGAAGTACTGGCAATCTTGCCAGTAGAAGAAATGGCCATAGAAGAAGTACTGGCAATCTTGCCAGTAGAAGAAATGGGAGACATAGGCTCATCATGTGACAGGAAGATCCTCCTGCTAGCTTATAAAAGGCTGCCACTGTCTGATCCAAATTGCTGGATTGTCGTCAGCCTTCCTGAGTTCCTGAGTCTCTGTAATATTGCCGTTTGTATTTCCTGTTGTGACCTGGCTTGTTCCTGACCTGTCTGATCCGCTCTCTTGGTTTGACCCCCTGGCTTGCTTTACTGACTTTTTACTTGAAAGGTTCCGAACCGCCCGGATCTTCACTAAATTAGAACTAAGGGGCGCCTACAATCTTGTCCGCATCCGCCAGGGAGACAAGTGGAAGACAGCATTTCGGAGGAGGTTCGGCCACTTCGAATACTTTGTGATGCCATTCGGATTATGCAATGCTCCAGCCACGTTCCAGCATCTAGTGAACTATATCTTCCGGGAATTCCTTGACTACTTTGTAATTGTATACCTCGATGATATTCTCATCTTTTCTGCCTCTTTGGAACTTCACCGAACCCACATAAAGAAAGTGCTCCTAACCCTAAGAAAACATGGTCTATATGTCAAAGCAGACAAATGTAATTTTAAAAAGACATCTAAACTTTAAACAAATAAATATACAAATATTGAATATTGTCCTTGGAATAGAAAAGTTCTTAAATGAAGAATGGCAGTCTTTAATGCAAATATTGGACTGAACAATCCTTATTCAGACAAAGTCCACTATAGCCCAAGATGATAGGTTTGGAAAGACACCGCTTCACGTCTGTGCTCATAGAAGAAAGAGGGGGGTGTGTGAGAAAAGAGAACCCCCTCTTGAGTAGCCTCTTACCGCAAAGAAAATTTATATCAGCGTGTCACAGGTGCAATCTCAGCCTCAATCACTGCTCAGCGTCTCTGAATGGCTCAGGGTTCATACATGAAAAAGATGGTAGGAAACAGACACATAGCGTGATCCTGCTTAAAAATCTTTAATCGCCCAATAAAAACGTCATCCAATATACTCACATGTATAAAACTTTAAAATGGCATATCTCACTGATTTACCCAAATCGGGTCAGGTTAACCACATCACCAAACGCTCAGATGATATCCCTTGGGATGAAACTAGTCAGGGCTGAACCAAGTGAAGCAGTCTGATTGTCAGTCGGCATTAGAGATCACTCCCCTCCTCGCAGCTTGACCAGCAATGAGCGTTTGGTGATGTGGTTAACCTGACCCGATTTGGGTAAATCAGTGAGATATGCCATTTTAAAGTTTTATACATGTGAGTATATTGGATGACGTTTTTATTGGGCGATTAAAGATTTTTAAGCAGGATCACGCTATGTGTCTGTTTCCTACCATCTTTTTCATGTATGAACCCTGAGCCATTCAGAGACGCTGAGCAGTGATTGAGGCTGAGATTGCACCTGTGACACGCTGATATAAATTTTCTTTGCGGTAAGAGGCTACTCAAGAGGGGGTTCTCTTTTCTCACACACCCCCCTCTTTCTTCTATGAGCACAGACGTGAAGCGGTGTCTTTCCAAACCTATCATCTTGGGCTATAGTGGACTTTGTCTGAATAAGGATTGTTCAGTCCAATATTTGCATTAAAGACTGCCATTCTTCATTTAAGAACTTTTCTATTCCAAGGACAATATTCAATATTTGTATATTTATTTGTTTAAAGTTTAAATGTTGCATATGTCCAGCGCTGCCTGGTTGATTGTGATATAATTCTGACATATTCAGGTTTTATTCATTTTTTACCCAGCTATTGATGTGTTAAACTGGTCCGTGAACCAAGTTATAATGGTAGCAGCTGCAGTCATTTAGAGTGGCTAGTTTGGATTTTTGGCTCATTGAATCACCTATTAGTTTTTTTCTTCCAAAAGCGCTTGTAGTGTGTTTTTGCATGGGGGGTTTGCTTTAATACAACGGTTTGATTAAAAAGACATCTATTCAATTTCTGGGTCTCATCATCTCCACAGAAGGAATTGCAATGGACCCAAAGAAGGTGGAAGCAATACTTAACTGGCCAGCTCCCTCGGACAAGAAGGGTGTCCAGCGCTTCATAGGGTTCTCCAATTTTTACAGGAAATTTGTGAAGGGTTTCTCCACCACCATAGGCGTGCGCACAGGGTGTGCCAGGTGTGCCCAGGCACACCCTAATCACCCTGTGCTGCACAGATTCCCCTTTCTGCTTGGCTGCAGAGAAAGGGACTCTGGAATATCTGTCCTCAGCCCCTTTCTCTGCTCAAAAGTGAGATATCAGGGGTCTGTTTAGGCCCCTGATATCTCATCAAAGCCCCCAATGGTGCTCCTAAAAAAATTGTAAAAGAAAATAATAATAAAAAAATTAATAAAAATAAACTAATGACAACAGTCCCTGTCCACTGACACCATCCACTGCTCTACTGGCACTGTCCATTGCTCTATATATGATATATTAACACACATGTGTGTTTGAGCTTTGGGGTGCACACCCTAATATAATAGGCTGCGCACACCTATGTCCACCACCATAGCACCCATCACCCAATTGACCCATCAGACGATCCGGTTCCAGTGGTCCCTAGAAGCTAGAGTTTGCATATAACGATTCTTTGCATGCAGCCATCAATCAGTCTCCCTTCTGGGCAAATTATGGATTTCACCCTTCCTTCCTTTCGAATACTATACCTGAAACATCTGCCCCCGCTGTCCAGGATCGGTTAAGGTTCATTCAAACTAACTACAAGATACTTCAGGAGGCCATGCGAAAACCCCAAGAGGACTATAAGAGGTTTCATGATAAAAGAAGAAGAGGGAATCCTGTCTTTAAGGTTGGGGACAAGGTATGGCTTTCTTCAGTAAACCTCAAGCTCTCATGTCCAGCCCGGAAGCTTGGACCTAAGTTCATTGGTCCCTTTGAAATTAAAAGGGAATTAAATCCAGTGGCTTTTGAGCTGGCACTACCCAATACTTACAAGATCCATCCAGTGTTCCACATCTCCCTGCTTAAGCCCGTGGTACCCAGTCCATTTCCTGGAAGAGAAGAGCCACCTCCACCTCCAGTCCTGGTAGAAGGGGAAACTGAATTTGAGGTTGAAGCCATTATGGATTGCCGAAGGAGAGGTAGGCAGATCCAGTATCTCATCAAATGGAGGGGATACCCTCCCAAAGACAATTCCTGGGAGCCTTCAAAGAATGTGCATGCTCCTAGACTGGTACGGGACTTTCACAGCACACATCCCGAAGCATAGGCCCGTTGTGGAATCCGAAGGCTGCCCCTTGGGGGGGGGCACTGTCAGGGAAATGTCCGTAGAAGAAGTACTGGCAATCTTGCCAGTAGAAGAAATTGCCATAGAAGAAGTACTGGCAATCTTGCCAGTAGAAGAAATTGGAGCCATAGGCTCATCATGTGACAGGAAGATCCTCCTGCTGGCCTATAAAAGGCTGCCACTGTCTGATCCAAATTGCTGGATTGTCATCAGCCTTCCTGAGTTCCTGAGTCTCTGTATTATTGCAGATTGTATTTCCTGTTGTGACCCGGCTTGTTCCTGACCTGTCTGATCCACTCTCCTGGTTTGACCCCTTGGCTTGCTTTACTGACTTGTTACCTTCTCCAGCACCTGATCCCAGCTTGTTTCACAGACTTTGCTTCAGATATCTGTTCCTGCCTGTTTTCCAACACCAGACCTTTGGCTTGTCTCCATTCCAGCAAACCTGTGCTTCTCTGGGCACTACACCCTCTATACCCAACCTCAGGGGTGTACTGCACTTAGCCGCAAGGGGAGCCCTCTCGGCATTTCGGCCTCCAACAAGGTACGGGACACCCATGGGCACATTCTTGGGGGACAATTGGGAGCAGAAAAAACCTGGAAGAGAATCACCCAGAGGTTTTATTGGCCTGGGATCACTAAGGAAGTGGAATTGTACTGCTCTTCCTGTCCAGTGTGTCAGATTACTGCACCCATGCCACATTTCCGCAGCCCGTTGATACCCCTGCCCATTATCGAGGTCCCTTTTGAGAGGATCGCTATGGACTTGGTTGGCCCCTTACTGAAGTCCACTAGCGGGCACCCGCACATCCTGGTAATAATGGACTATGCCTCCCGTTACCCTGAAGCGATTCCTCTCCGAAACACCTCTGCTAAAACCATTGCCAAAGAGTTATTTCAGGTTTTCAGCCATGTGGGTCTTGCTAAAGAAGTCCTAAGTGATCAGGGCACCCCATTTATGTCTAGGGTGACCAGAGAACTTTGTAAACTACTGAAAGTGACCCAATTACGTACATCAGTATATCACCCTCAAACAGACAGGTTAGTGGTTAATAAAACCTTAAAGCAAATGTTGAGGAAGGTGGTGGATAAAGACGGAAAGAATTGGGATTATCTGCTCCCTTATCTGATGTTTGCCATAAGAGAGGTTCCCCAATTGTCCACAGGGTTCTCTCCGATTGAGCTACTGTATGGGAGGCACCCCCGGGGCCTACTGGACATTGCCAGGGAAACATGGGAGAGTGAGAGTTCCCCTCATCGAAGTTTAATTGAACATGTGGCACAAATGCAAGATAGAATTTCCCAAGTGATGCCGATTGTGAAGGCACGTTTAGCCCAAGCCCAGTTGGTTCAACAAAGGATTTACAATCGTGCTCTTGGTTAAAAGACTGATACTCCGACCAGGCCTTGCGGATGGTACATAGGAAGTCATCATTTTTTGCCAAAGTTTCCAAAGTTTAGGAGTTGCATGTGACTGTAAGATGTTTAGAGTTAGAGATATGGAAGAGTGATCGGGAATGGCCATCTCGTGTATAGAAGAATCGCTGCTGGATGAGAGAAGGAGAGGGGCAGTGGCGTAACTAGAGACTTCAGGGCCCCGGTGCAAGAAATCATGAAGGGCCCCCCCTCCACAGTGGCATGACAGTCAGGTGGACCCCTCACACTGGCAGGCGGCAGTCGGGCACCTCAAACGGGCAGACTTGGCGAAATTACAGGGCCCAGTCGCAACGGCGACTGCTGCGACCCTGATAAATCCGCCATTAGTTAAAGGTGTGTTACATGCAGAGTTCAAGGTGTGCTACGTACAGAGTGCGGGGTGTGCTACGTACAGAGTGCGGGGTGTGCTACGTACAGAGTCCGTGGTGTGCTACGTGCAGAGTCCGTGGTGTGCTACGTGCAGAGTCCGGGGTGTGCTACGTGCAGAGTCCGGGGTGTGCTACGTGCAGAGTCCGGGGTGTGCTACGTGCAGAGTCCGGGGTGTGCTACGTGCAGAGTCCGGGGTGTGCTACGTGCAGAGTCCGGGGTGTGCTACGTGCAGAGTCCGGGGTGTGCTACGTGCAGAGTCCGGGGTGTGCTACGTGCAGAGTCCGGGGTGTGCTACGTGCAGAGTCCGGGGTGTGCTACGTGCAGAGTCCAGGGTGTGCTACGTACAGAGTCCCGGGTGTGCTACATACAGTGCAGATTTCAGAAGTGCCACATTTCTGCGGAAAAAAAGCCTGGAGTAAAAGTATACAGTGCAAACACTGTCTACAGCCATGAAACATACAGCCACAGCATCTGTGATCATCATTATCATGCTGATAATTACACTGTACTTCATGTGACTGTACTGTATATAGCCTATATACACTACAGTCACATGAAGTACAGTATAATATAGGCTGTACAGTGTGATCATCACTCAGCATGATAATGATGATCACAGGTGCTGTCTTTCATGCCTGCAGACAAAGTTTGCTCTGTATACTTTTACTTTAGTATACTATAGCAACCACTGCAGTCTGAGTCTCAATACATGCACACTCACATACATACATACATATTCACATGCACACACACATTCATACATACATGGCATGCACACACACACACACACACACAGTAGATAAAAAACGGCAGTCTTTTACCTTAGCAGCTCTTCCTGCCGGGTACTGCACTGTAGGGGGAGACAAAGAGCACACACTTTGCTTTCAGTTTGTAATGACTGTGACGAGCTCCCCGCACAGTGCCGATTACAGTTCGGCTTGGGATCGGGGAACTTGTCTGTGCTCCTTCTTTTGAAGCACTGTATACAGGGGGCCCTCAGGGCCCCCTCCAGCAAGGGGCCCGGTCACCATGGCGACCTCAGCACCCCTATAATTCCGCCACTGGAGAGGGGAACAAAACAGATAATCTAGTCTGGCCAAGGAGTCTTGGGGAAAGGAATAACAAGTAAACTCTATCTATAGCATGATTTAGATGTCATGGGTCTAGCATGTTCAAATCTTACAACATGTTTAAAAGTGGAGAATCTCTAAGGGTAGATGTGAGACCCAACTTAGCTCTGTGGGGTTTGCGTGATTTGTGGTCTTTCTCTGGATGCATTACTGTATTGAAATCACCCCCTACAATGTACAAGGTATGCAGGTGTGTCTCTAAAGGAGGATGAGCCGGTGGAATTAGGGGCATATACATTGTTGATTTAAATAGTATAAGATGAAAAATTAAGTCCTAAAGATACTCTAAGGCCAAGGTCATCCCTGGCTACCAACTTGGTACAGGGGATGGCTTTTGTGCAGCAATATAATCACTCCTGACTTATGGCCTACAGCTGGGGATCCACCTCCCCTACCCAGAGTTGTTTCAGGTGGTAGAAGTCGGTTTCCGCTAAATGGGTTTCCTAAAGTAGAGCAATGTCTGCCCATTGGCGTTTAAGGTGGCGCAAAGCTTTCATGCGTTTTGTGGGGGAGTGGAGACCTTTGACATTCCAGGAAATTACTTTTATATCAGCCATTAAAAGGGAGAATGGGGTCCTAACGAGTGAGAAAGATACTGTCTGTAGACCACTACCTTTAGCAAGAAAGGTATATGATACTGCCTGTTGAGAGTTATGGGAAGAATGGATGGGTGAGTCTGTTCAGCAACTTGTAGAAGAATTCAAAAGGAATTTTTTTAAATAAGCAAGAAAATAAGCAACAAACCATAAAATCTTAAGAGCACTGGCTTCTCTTTTTTCAATGCAATGCGTTACTAGGATCTAGATCCCTAAAGCCCTTGTCCATTGACAATTGACAGAGACACCCAATAGGAGCGGTGGATAGCATAGAGACGCACATGAGCCACCCTTAAATAAAGCATGCCCTCCAGTGCCAAAAACAAGAGATTATAAGCATAACCGCAGACAAATTAACTAAGAAACAAAGGACCAGGTTCTAACTGGATTAGTAAAACAAGTTTAAAAGAACATAGAATAATAGAGTTAGGTAAAATGTCCAGGACCATCAGTAAGCCTTAGACAAATTCAAAACATATGGAGGGTCAAACAGAAGGTACCCTTCATGGTTCAGGAGATTCGTCTGCGGAGAGAAGAGGATTTAAACTTATGCGCTCTACGTTGATCCTTGTGAGAAAGGGGTGCTTTTCTGGCTGGTGGAATTTACTCCAAAGGTTTCAGATTTATAGACTGCAGAATGGGACGCAAGGTGCTTGCCTTCTGATGACGTGAGATGCAGGATGGCGGGGTAAGCAAGGGTAAATTTAAAGTGATGGTGAACAGATCTGCAAGAAGGCCTTACGTTTGCGTGATACCTCTACTGAGTAATCTGCAAACAATAGAAGAGTATGGCCTTCAACTTGCAGGGTTCCTGAATTTTTGTAAAAGCTGTTGTTTACGTGCGTAGTTTAAAAAGTGTACAATGACTGGCCTTGGAGATTGCCTGGCAGTTTTCAATAAGCTGACCCAGCCTATGTGCTCTTTCCACTATGCACTCTGTATCGACCTCCAATGACTTGGGGATGGCGGAGGAGCACAGAACAGCCAGGTCAGCAGCCTTGAGTGATTCCAATGAAGTGCAGATTTTTTCACCTGGAGTGGTTTTCCAGATCTTCCAATTTCTCCTGTAAAGCTAGGAAAGCCTCATCATGAGTCTGGGTAACATTAGATGCCTGATGCAGGTCTTCTGCTATGAGAGACAGCTGATTCTCTGTGGTCTGTATTCATTGTAGCTGTAGCCCCAGCTCCATCTGCAGCTGAGCTATACCCTGTCTCACAGCCACTTCCACAGCAGAGGAAATGGTGGGGTTGAGAAGGGCTGCTACATCCTCTGTGATGCAGTCATTTGAAGGATCCACCGAGGGAGATGAGTCTGGGCAGAGAGGAAGGGGGAGGTCCCCTCTGGAGTATCTAACATGGATGCATGTCCTGCCATGTTGATGTCGGCTGTTGGCTTTGCATTGATATTCTGGCTGGGCTGTGTGAAGCGGGATTGCTCCACAAATTGGTCCATTAGATAGACTGGTACTCACTGTACTGCGGAGGATGAGCTCCTGTGTCGGCTTGTGAGGCAAGATTCTGTGGGCTTAGCGGGAGCTGCAGGAGTCCTCCTCTACATCGTGCGGCGCCGGAACAGGAAGCCTGCCAGCTGTCCTTAAGCATTTTGGAGTATCCAATGCCCCTTACCCCTCTTCTGTTAAAGTTCTGCAAGCAATAAGTCTTAAAAGACAGCACTTTGTGGAAACTAATTTCCCATGAGCACATGAAAAGGGATTAACATAGTGGGCATGTTGGTAGGCATTCCTTGGGCAGTTTCAAATCATTAACAGAAAGATAAGGGAGATCTGGCACCATAGGAGAGGAGTATATACAGTAGGCACAGAGAAGCAGGGAGAAGTGGTGACAGGCAGGGACAGACAGGAAGAGGCACTGCTGTAATAGGAAAGACATTCACAATGAATCCAACACTGCTGTGCTTATATAACCAACTGTTATAGCTTTAAACTTTCCTTCAACTATGTAATTGTTTAGCACTTTGAATCCTCTCTGCATAAGGCAGAAAGAGCAAAAGCACAAGATTATACAAGATTTTATTTTAGGCATGATTAAGTTATTCTTAGTAGACATGTGCATTCGTTTTCGTTAGAATGCACTTTCGTCCAAAAATCACGTTTTTTCGTTATTGTTTTAACAAACGATAATGAAAGCGCAAGAAACGAAAACCGAAAGATCCAACATAAAAAATGCTTTATTTTCGTTGTCGTTGCGGTAAAAATTACGATATAGAGAGATTCGACATTATAGGGAAAAGATTCGACATTATAGAAATAATAGATTCGACATTACAGAGAATAGATTTCGATTTAGGCGGAATATTCGACTGGAAATGTACGATTCGACGTAAAGATTCAACGTTCCGTCGAATATTCTTTTCACCATTCGACAGAATTCGACTGGATTTTCGGACGAAAGCTATTCCGCAACGAAAAACAAAATAAATCAAAATGATTTTCGGGAGTAACTAAATAAATGTATTTTCCCAACGAAAACGAAAAAACGAAACGAAATATTCAAGTCTGCACATGTCTAATTCTTAGTTTAATTACATATCAATTAAGAAGTGTAAGGCTGTCTATATACAATCAAAAATTGGGCAGGTTAAGCAGGAACTTGCCAAATTTCAATCCACCTATGGGCAAGCTGATTGTACTGAAGTCAATCTATTAATCAACTTTAGCACAACCAGCCTGTCAGATTTTATTGTTGCGATTACTGGCAACTGCTATAACTGCCGGCAGTTATCACTGTATTCTAACGGAAGGGAAACCTTCTGCTATCAGAATACAGTAGCAAAGTGGTGGAATTGAGCAATTTTCTTTCCTTCAACTGGTGATTGAAGGAAAGAAAATTGTATAATGTATGGCTTGCTTAAGTCTTCTGACACATAACATTTGTGTGATCAAAGATGACTCTTCAGGAACCTTGCTAATATCCAGCAGTTGCTGAGATAGTGGTACCCCATTAAAGTGGAGGTTCCCCTAAAAAAACTATTAACATTGCATTCCCGAGGTTAATGACAAGTAGAATCGGCGGGTTTTAAAAAAAAAATATGTCCGTACATACTGTTTCTCATATCCCTTCTCACCGCCGCTTCCGGGTCTGATGGTCGGGGATGAGCGTGCCTAACTGAACCGACACATACAGCGCGTCACGAGATGCCGAAAGAAGCCGAACGTCGGTGCGGCTCTATACGGCGCCTGCGCACCGACGTTCGGCTTCTTTCGGCATCTCGTGATGCGCTGTATGCGTCGGTGAGATGCCTGTCAATCAGTTAGGCACGCCCATCCCCGACCATCAGACCCGGAAGCGGCGGTGAGAAGGGATATGAGAAACAGTATGTACGGACATATTTTTTTTTTTTAAACCCGCCGATTCTACTTGTCATTAACCTCGGGAATGCAATGTTAAAAGTTTCTTTTTAGGGGAACCTCCCCTTTAACCTGATAAGCCAGCTAAATTGAGATCCATAGGGAAGGCTCACTGCATCTCTTGCTTTTGTTTGCTGCAACAGTTCACAAAACACCGTGGGGGCTGGAATATTTCTTCCTAATTCATTGTATTTAATGCCTAAGCCTTATGCCGCGTACACACGGTCGTTTTTTGCGATGAAAAAAAACGATGTTTTCTGTGAAGTAAAAAACAACGTTTTTGAAACGTCACTTTTCAAAGACAATTTTGCATACACACCATCGTTTTTTTCACAAAAAGCGAGGTTACGTTCACCACTCTTTTCCATTGAAGCTCGCTTCATAACTAGCTTCTGGGCATGCGCGGGTTGAAAAACGTCGTTTTGAACGACGTTTTTGCTACACACGGTGACTTTTTGTGAAACAAAAAACGACGTTTTGAAAAACGACACAAAAAATTCAAGCATGTTGGAATTTTTTTTTGGTCGTTTTTTTTAAGACAAAAAACGACGTTTTGCCCACACACGATCAATTTAAATGACGTTTTTAAAAACGTTTTTTTTTCATCCCAAAAAACGACCGTGTGTACGCGGCATTATGCCGCGTACACACGGTCGTTTTTTGCGATGAAAAAAAACGTTGTGTTTTAAAACGTCATTTAAATTGATCGTGTGTGGGCAAAACGTCGTTTTTTGTCTTAAAAAAAACGACCAAATAAAAATTCCAACATGCTTGAATTTTTTGTGTCGTTTTTCAAAACGTCGTTTTTTGTTTCACAAAAAGTCACCGTGTGTAGCAAAAACGTCGTTTAAAACAAAGTTTTTCAACCCGCGCATGCCCAGAAGCTAGTTATAAAGAGAGCTTCAATGGAAAAGAGTGGTGAACGTAACCTCGCTTTTTGTGAAAAAAACGATGGTGTGTATGCAACATCGTCTTTGAAAAGTGACGTTTCAAAAACGTTGTTTTTTACTTCACAGAAAACGTCGTTTTTTTTCATCACAAAAAATGATCGTGTGTACGCGGCATTAGATTTAGGTCTATGGCAGTGGTTCTCAACCTGAGGGTTGGGACCCCTTAGGGGTTCGAATGATGATTTGCCAGGGGTCACCAAATCATGGGCTGTTCCTGAAGCCCGCACCACTCTCCCAGCCTTTTTGGGGCCGACCAGCAGGGCTGTCCCTGGCGACCGCGACCACCCATTCAGCCTCTTCGCAGCCGCCCATTTAGTTCATGGCATGGCTGGGGGCAGAGACTAGAGGATAGCTGACTGGTGATGAATGTGAAGTGGGGGGGGGGGCTGTAGGAAACCCTATCTTCTGATTTCGGCATAGGTGTCACTGCTACGAGACACCACAAAGTTGTGTCTCACAGTGAAGCCGGAGGCACAGTGAGTAACACTACCTGTTGCCACAAAAAGTCCCCACTACAGATCTCAGATCAGCAGATAACCTTGATCAAGAGCACCTATGTTGGCTGATCAGAACTCTCCCCAACATTGCCACTAATCCCAACTCCCCACCAGCACTGTACTGTACAAGTGGAAAGGACTCAGGGAGCACTAAATGTCCATTGGTCAGGGGCACAAATTACTTGTCTTGCCTTGGGGGTTGACAACCCACTATACCAAAATAATTTTACTGTTAGGGGGCCCCACAACTTGGGAAATTTTATCAAGGGGTCACGACACTAGTAAGGTTGAGAACCACTGGTCTAAGGTTATATAAGCTAAGAGCTAATTATAATGAAGGATCCAAAGTACAGACCAAAAGTTTGTGTGAACTTTAGAACCCCATTAAAGTCTATAGGACTTGAATATTTGAAATCTAAAGTGCCAATTTTAAAGGCTAATAAAAATTGGGGACCCGGGTCCTGCCCCAGGGGACATGTATCAATGCAAAAAAAAGTTTTAAAAACGTCCGTTTTTTTTCTGGAGCAGTGATTTTAATAATGATTAAAGTGAAACAATAAAAGTGAAATGTTTCTTTAAATTTCGTACCTAGGGGTGTGTATAGTATGGATGTGAACTAGCGCTTGTTTCCCGTGATTATAACTGTCCCTGCACAAAGTGTAATTTCTAAAGGAAAAAAAGTAATTTAACCACTTAACCACCAGCCGCCATCAAATAACGGCGGCAAGGTGGTTGCTTAACTGTGGGAGGACGTTATATAATGTCCTCCGAGAGTCGAGCTCCCGCGTGATCCCTGGAGCGCGCACACGGGAATGTCCGTGATCACAGATTGCGGTAAATTGCCGCTGATAGCGGCTGTTTACCACGTGATCGCTCCGTCCAATGACGGAGGGATCACATGTGCACATGCAATATTAAAGGGTGACATGTTGGGTATCTATTTACTCGGCGTAACTTCATCTTTCATATTATGCAAAAACGTTGGGCTAACTTTAATGTTTTTTTTTTTTAAAAGCACAAAACTGTTTTATTTCCAAAAAAATTGCGTTAGAAAAATTGCTGTGCAAATACCATGCGCGATAAAAAGTTGCAACGCCATTGTATTCTCTAGGGTCTTTGCTAAAAAAGCATATATAATGTTTTGGGGTTCTATGTAATTTTCTAGCAAATAAATGATGATTTTTACATGTAGGAGAGAAATGTCAGAATTGGCCTGGGTGCTCCAGAACGCCTGATGGTGCTCCCTGCATGTTGGGCCTCTGCATATGCTGTGTGTAAGAAATTACCCGCTAATATGAAACTTTTGTGAAAAAATAAATAAAAATAAAAAAGATCTTGATTGTGCAAAGAACTGTGGGAAAAAATTACAACTTCAAAAAACTCACAATGCCTCTTTCTAAATACCTTGGAATGTTTTCTTTCCAAAAAGGGGTCATTTGGGGGGTATTTGTACTTTTCTGGCATGTTAGGGTCTCAAGAAATGAGAGAGGCTGTCAGTACATCAGGTATAATCAAAGACCTTATTACTTTCACCCAGACTAAATAATATCCATTTTTTTTTGTTTTGTTACCAAAGATATGTAAAAGTATACATTTTAGGCCAAATTTATGAAGAAAAATTACTTTTTTGCAAAATTTTATAATAGAAGAAAAATTCATTTTTTTACAAAATTTTCGTTCGTTTTTCATTTATAGCGAAAAAAATAAAAACCGTAGTGGTGATCAAATACCACCAAAGAAAGCTTGTGGGAAAAAAAGGACAAAAAATGTATTTGGTTACAGTGTTGTATGACTGAGTTATTGTTATTCAAAATGTGAGAGCACCGAAAGCTGAAAATTGGTCTGGTTATTAAGGGTGTTTAAGTGCCCAGTGGTCAAGTGGTTAAAATCACTCGCAGCTATAATGATTTGCCGGCTCCCAGCAATACAGAGAACAGTCATTGATAAAAAATAAAAAAAAACATATATTGGAGTTCACCTTAATATCCATACCAGACCTGAAGGTCCTGGTAATTGAATTTGGGGGAACCCCCACGCATTTTTTTATTCTCAATGACTTTCAATGCCTTTTCTCTGTATTGCCGGGAGCCGACAATTCATTATAGCCGCTAGTGGTTTTAACTAATTGCCGACCGCCCGCCTTAATATTACTGCGGGATGGTGGCACTGCTACGCGGGAGCACGTAGCTCTACGTCCTCCCTTTAGCAGCTTGTAGGGCGCGGCGCGCGCGTCCCCCGAGTCCCGCACGCGTGCCCGGCGAGTGCGATCGCCGCCGGGCACCCGCGGTTGCTCGTTACAGAGCGGGGAACGGGAGGTATGTGTGTAAACACATACCTCTCGTTCCTGTCAGCGGGGGAAACGCTGATCTTCTGTCCATACAATGTATGGACAGAAGATCAGTGATTTCCCCTAGTGAGGCCACCCCCCCCCATACAGTTAGAACACACCAGGAACACACTTAACCCCTTCCCTGCCCCCTAGTGTTAACCCCTTCACTGCCAATGGCATTTTTATAGTAAAACAATGCATTTTTATAGCATTGATTGCTATAAAAATGCCAATGGTCGCAAAAATGTGTCAAAAGTGTCCGATGCGTCCGCCATAATATCGCAGTACCGAAAAAAAAGCGCTGATCGCCGCCATTACTAGTTAAAAAAAATAATAATAAAAATGCCATAAAACGACCCCCTTTTTTGTAAACGCCTCTAAATTTTGCGCAAACCAATCAATAAACGCTAATTGCGATTTTTTTTTAACGAAAAATATGTAGAAGAATACGTATCGGCCTAAACTGAGGAAAAAAAATGTTTTTTTATATCTTTTTTGGGGATATTTATTATAGCAAAATGTAAAAAATATTGTATTTTTTTCAAAATAATCGCTCTATTTTTGTTTATAGCGCAAAAAACAAAAACCGCAGAGATGATCAAATACCACCAAAAGAAAGCTCTATTTGTGGGGAAAAAAGGACGCCAATTTTGTTTGGGAGCCACGTCGCATGACCGCGCAATTGTCAGTTAAAGCGACGCAGTGCCGAATCACAAAAAGTGCTCTGGTCTTTGGACAGCAATATGGTCCGGGGCTAAAGTGGTTAAATTACTTTTTTTTCTTCAGAAATTACACTTTGTGCAGGGACAGTTCTAAGCACAGGAAACAAGCGCTGCTTTACATGCATACTATACACCCCCTAGGAACGAAATTTAAAGGAATATTTGACTTTTATTGTTTCACTTTAAGCATTATTAAAATCACTGCTCCCGAAAAAACGTCAGTTTTAAAACTTTTTTTTCCATTGATACATGTCCCCTGGGGCAGGACCCGGGTCCACAAACACTTTTTATGACAATAACTTGCATATAAGCCTTTAAAATTAGCACTTTAGATTTCTCCTATAGACTTTTACAGGGTGTTCCGTGGCTTTTAGAATTGGCCGCAAACACCCCAAATTGTTTGCTGTTCAGCAAACAGGCAATGTTCGATTCAACATGAGTTCGACCAGAACTCGAAGCTAATCCTTAGCCCGGAGAACCACAGTGCGATACCACCTAATTAACCAGGTCCTGACAGTTTTTCTTCCTCCTCCTCCGCCCCCCCTCCTCTTCAACTTTTGGCATAGTTTATATTGTTTTGGGGGAGAGGGGGTACCTAGCTTTGACAGGTACCAGCTTCAGCTTTCGCTCCAATCGCCTGGGCAATCGGAGCAGAAGTTCTCCCCCCCTTTACTGTTCGTCTTCTAGAACATGTCACAGGTCCAGATGGCTGCGAGACCATCCACAAAGCATACCCTGGCTTGAGCATACACGGTGGGCAGCCAGCTGTGAAGCCACAAGGAGTCACAGCCGGCTGCCCACAGTTAATATGCTGGCACTGGGGACCCGAAGACCCGCGAAGAACCGGACCAGGTGAGGATGCTTGGACTGAAAAAACACTTTAATCCATGTCAGTTGATTGTCATTCACTTCTGCTGTGTACGTACAGAGCTTAATAGCAGGCTGATAATTAGGGCTCTTCAGATGCAGTGTAGATATTTAGCAAAATTTGAGTGAGGAACTGTATATAGGCTTACTTTAAAGTGGATCTTAACAGATAGGGAAAATCTAGATTTATTCATTTGGTCTAAGCAGTAACCTGAAAAATCTACTATTTGGCTTGAATTCCTCCTTGTAACTGTGCCTATGCACTCTTGTGCCTATACCCAGATAGCTGTATACCTGCACTGAGATCTAAGACAATGGTGCCTCTGAATTCTAGTCTCAAGAGATTTGGAGTAAGATTCATTGATTTATCTGTGCTGTTCACTGTTCTCCTTGCTGGAGCTCTGACATGTGGAAGTGGAGCCATGCCTCTACCAATGTGGCCAACTCCACACAGAAAAACCTTGCAAAACAAGGCAAAATAAGTCAGTAATGAGGAAAAGGTCAGCTGCAGGGAGACCATATGCAATACTGGTGACCAGTGTGTTACCTGTTTTTTTTTTTTGTTTTTTTTTTATGGCCACAGCTTCCAGTTTAGTTTCTCTTTCAGACAGTGGTAAATTATTTCCCTAAATTCAGTTTGCATCCTATTTGTTTACAAACTATCATTCACAACCAGGTTGTAGCATTTTCATTCTATATACGCCTTACCCTGGATATCAGTTCTCCCACCATTCCAGTCCAAGTTCCATTCACCTCTGAAACGCCATAAAGCCCATCAGCAACCAGGCGAATTTTATAGTTAAAATGCAAGATCTTGGCTAGCTCCTTGAGCATGTCCACACAGAACCCCTCGTAGCGTTCATTACCCTTCAAATCATGATGATTTGGTTTAAGCATCACGTATGGGTTTTCCTTTCAAAAGAAAATAGTTTGGGTTATTGCCATCAGCTTAGGCGATTATTTCAATACTATTCTATTAAATTATATGCAAGTATAAATCATTTAGATATTTGTTTTAACATATACTTTTAAAATACATGCTGTTACCTTGGGGCCATATGACAAGGATTAGTTATATGATTGTTAGAAATGTAAAAGGGCACATGAATGGAGAACCCACTTTAAGGGGTTTTCTATAAAAGATGTTGAAAAGAAAAGTGGTGTTCTTGTTGTGAATTATTTCCACCATATTTCAACTTCTTGGGCTAAACTTCAGTTATTTATTTTTTTACACCATTATATTTCACCACAAAAATATATAAAGAATGATTTAATCAATCATTTTCCAAAGCACTTCAATAACTGGTGGAGTGAGAAAATAAATGCACTACCCAAAAAATGTTGAAACATAACCCCAGTGAGGGGTATGAAGCAGCTGCACAGGAATGTGACAAATTCAAAGGGAGTGAGGATGATAATGTAGCGCTACATATGAGTCATGGTAACACTATGTGTACCCATTAGGGTGTGACCATATAGTACGTTATAAAAATGCTACGCAATACATACCCAGCAAAGTGAACAAAAACATGTAAAACAATCAACAAAATTTCAAATATAATCAAAATTAGGAAATCTAGTGTCCATCAAAATAAATATAATCAAAAATATGTCATGAGATGGAAGAAAACATCCCAACAGAAATCTTCAGATGAATGATGAAATACATATGCGCTTACCAGAGGCGTTGGACCCGACTGTCATAAAACAACAGATCGATCGAGCTTAGGGTGTCCCAATCGGGCCCATCTGTCCTGTCCTTTTTGGTTTGGTCACCAATCTATCCTTCATTGGATTCTCCTTGACACGTTTGTGGAACAGCCATTTGGGACACCATACTATATGGTCACACCCCAATGGGTACGCATATTGTTACCATCACTCACATGTAGCACTACAATATCATCCTCACTTCAATAACTGTAAATGTGCAGACTTACTAGGATAGTAGTGACTATTAATGTCTTGTTAGCCAAACTGTCAGAAATGTTTTGGAAGAAGTGTCTTCTGTCCATAGATAGACCATTAGTGACATGCCATTGTCCAATCTGGAAAGAAAAAATATGTACAAGTATATAATGTAAAGGTAAAAGCAAAATAATTAATTGGGATAGCAAATTTTAAATAAGTGAAACAACTTGATCCTCAACCTGTTGTAGCATCAGGTCACATTAACAAATGACCCCTTCTTCCCACTCCCTTCCCCTTCCCCAACTTTGTGTGCATTGTGTGCCAAGCGATGCACTAATCCAACAGCCATACAATGAAATTCACAAAACCGGAAATGAGCATCACTGATTATAAATGTCAAGTAGTGAGCGTGACCACAAATGACTTTGGTCTCTAGTATTCTGTATAAACAGAGAATAGACGAGCTGTCTCTTTAAATCATATAATAGTAGCTTTAGTATCCAGTGCTTTATACCAGTGTTTCTCAACTCAATACCATTTTCTTCATGTAGTCTCACCGCCGCTTCCGGTATGATGGTTGGGGACAGGCATCTGATTGACGCATACAGCACATCACAAGATGCCGAAAGAAGCCGAACCTTGGTGCGGCTCTATACGGCGCATGCGCACCAACGTTCGGCTTCTTTCGGCATCTCGTGACACGCTGTATGCGTCGATCGGATGCCTGTCAATCAAGTATTTAACTAACCACTGATTGGACCTTCCCTTTGCGAACTAGAAAGATTTTTTTACTTGCCCTCACAAATCACGCTCCAATATTACCTCTGTCACTCTTCTGCTTCTCCTAATTTCTAGAGATCTCCAAACTCTGGGCTTTCATCATTTAACTGTACCCAACGCACCCATCACACCACACCCTCTGGCAGCAATCGCAAACCACACAAATTTGTTTCCATTCCTCCTCTTCCCAAAACCTCTTCTCCTATGCTCTTTGGGAATCCTTGCTCTGTCTGCAACAAACTGATCTTGGTTAATGACTTATTTTTTCACTAATGCCTTTAATTTACTTGCTGTCACTGTAAATTGAATGTACTGTAACTATGAATTTCCTGTTTCCCTCATGATGGTCTTCTCTGGACTGACTCTCCCAGACCCAATGGATGGAAGGGAGGTGAAGTTGGAATCCTCTTATCCCCACAATGCACTTTAGGCCGCGTACACACGGAGGGACTTATCCGCTGAAACGGTCCGACGGACCGTTTCCAGCGGACATGTCCCCTCCGGATTTTGGTCCGATGGCGTGTACACACCATCGGATCAAAATCCCCGCTGGCAGACAACGCGGTGACGTGGCGGTGACGTTGACACCGCCACGTCACCGCACCAGGAAGAAAAATACTTCCACGCATGCGCCAAATCCATTTGACGCATGTGCGGGAGGATATGTCCGCTGGTGAGTGTTTTAAAATTTGTCCGCCGGTCGGACACGCTAGCCCATACACATGATCGGATTTGTCGGCTGAACTGGTCTGTCGGACCAGTTTGAGCGGACAAATTTGATCGTGTGTACGCGGCCTTATTGTTTGTATTTTTTGTTTTTGTTAGGAAGAAGCAGTATAATATATCCATATAACAAAAGCATAGCTATAAATGGTGGGTACAGTGAATATCTCTCAAAAAAGAATGTCAAGTACAGGTATATTGAAGGCACTGAACCCAATAGCAGACAGTGTTTAATACAGTTATTCAACAGGGATTTAAATGTATACAGCAGAAATATACTGTCTCTTATGTTTTCTCGCTTTAAAGGGGAGAAGGGGAAAGGGGTGGCAACAGGGTATTATAAGGGGGGGAAGAAAAAAAAAGGATTGGGGGAGGGGTGAGAGGTAGGATGGAGGAGGGAGGGAGGGAGGAGTGTGGGAAAGACCCACCCGCCCTCCTGCCCTGAGTCCCAGAGGAATCAATTATCTCCAGGGGTTGGTAAGACTGCCAGGAGATCTCTCCTCAGTCTATGGTTGGGAAGCCAAATATGTTTGAATAAGACACCTTTTAAGTTCTTTACTCTACTACCTCTCTGTCATTCTCATCATTTGAAGCCCACGGTGTATGTCTATTTTCTACTTAATCTGATGGCAACACCCTTGATCTTGTATTCTTCACATGCTTGCCCTTCTCACTACACATAGAATCAAGCCCAGACCTCTACAACCTTGGCAAACAGATGACACGAGAAGTCTCAAAAAACATAGCTTTTAGAAAAACTCAGAAAGACTTCAACCAATATAAATCTGCCCTGCAAAAAGACAATTCTTGCCTCTTCACTGCCAAACAAACTATTTTATCACTCTCATTACCACCCTTTCATCCAGTCCCTGTCAATGCTTCTCTACTTCATCCTCCACCCACTCACTCACTGCTAAGCAGGAACAAAAATTGTCTCTGGACAGCCACACTCTGAACAAATTGTAGCCTTTGTTAAAAGTAGGACAGCACTACAAGTCACAGCAAAATAAAATAAAACCCGACCGCTGACGCATTTCGCACTGAAACTAGTGCTTAGTCATAGCAGTAACTCACTCACTGCCCAGGAAATCACCAATCACTTAAAAAATAAGATTACCATATTTTTCGCTCCAAAAGACGCACCTGACCATAAGAACCACCTAGGTTTTAGAGGAGGAAAATATGAAAAAAAAATCTGAACCAAATGGTGGACTAAAATATTTTATAAAATATAACCAAATAATATTTCTACACCGACAACCAATGTAAGGGGGCACCCTACACTGATCCCCAATGTAACTGGGACATTTACACTGACCCCAACACAACAGGAGCATTTAGATCAACCACCAATGTAATTGAGACATTTATACTGACTAGCCATAAAACAGGGGTATTTACAGTAACCCCCTATCTCTCTACTAATCTCTGCATTCTCACCTCCCTCTCAGTACAACTTTGCCCCTCTAACTCATTATCTACTAACCTCTGTCCCCCAAATCCCTGCTAAACTCTGCACTCCAACCCTTCCTTTCCATTCAACTCTGCACCTCTGTACACCAACTCTGCTCACCTCTTACTGCACACCTCCTCTGCTCACCTCAGCACCTCAAGCCCCCCTTTTTAATTACCTCTACATGCCGCATATGCTCACCTGTATGCTGTTTACATCCTCTAGATCAGGGGTGGCAAACTCAAATTCATCGGGGGCCGCATCAGCAGTTTGGTTGCCCTCAAAGGGCCGGTTATATCTGCACTCCAGTTTTCTTGCGCTGCGTAGGGAGCTCAGTGTTCAGGAGTGCGCTGTGTAGGGAGCGCAGGGTTCAGGAGTGTCCCCCCCTCCTCTCTGGTGTCACTGGTGTCCCCCTTCCTCTCTGGTGTCACTGGTGTCCCCCTTCCTCTCTGGTGTCACTGGTGTCCCCCTTCCTCTCTGGTGTCACTGGTGTCCCCCTTCCTCTCTGGTGTCACTGGTGTCCCCCCCTCTCTGGTGTCACTGGTGTCCCCCCCTCTCTGGTGTCACTGGTGTCCCCCCCTCTCTGGTGTCACTGGTGTCCCCCCCTCTCTGGTGTCACTGGTGTGCCCCCCCTCTCTGGTGTCACTGGTGTCCCCCCTCTCTCTGGTGTCACTGGTGTCCCCCCTCCTCTCTGGTGTCCCCCCTCCTCTCCTCTCTGGTGTTACTGGTGTCCTCTCTGGTGTCACCATCCTCTCCTCTCTGGTGTCACTGGGGTTCCCCTCCTCTCCTCAGTGACCCCAGTGACACCAGAGAGGAGGGGGACCCCAGTGACACCAGAGAGGAGGGGGACCCCAGTGACACCAGAGAGGAGGGGGACCCCAGTGACACCAGAGAGGAGGGGGACCCCAGTGACACCAGAGAGGAGGGGGACCCCAGTGACACCAGAGAGGAGGGGGACCCCAGTGACACCAGATAGGAGAGGAGGAGGACCCCAGTGACACCAGATAGGAGAAGAGGAGGACCCCAGTGACACCAGAGAGGGGGAGGGACCCCAGAGAGGTTGGGGACCCCAGGGACACCAGAGAGGAGAGGAGGGGGACCCCAGTGACACCAGAGAGGAGAGGAGGGGGACCCCAGTGACACCAGAGAGGAGAGGAGGGTGACCCCAGTGACACCAGAGAGGTGAGGAGGGGGACCCCAGAGAGGTTGGGGACCCCAGGGACACCAGAGAGGAGAGGAGGGGGACCCCAGAGAGGTTGGGGACCCCAGGGACACCAGAGAGGAGAGAAGGGGGACCCCAGTGACACCAGAGAGGAGAGGAGGGTGACCCCAGTGACACCAGAGAGGAGAGGAGGGGGACACCAGTGACACCAGAGAGGAGAGGGACCCCAGAGAGGTTGGGGACCCCAGGGACACCAGAGAGGAGAGGAGGGGGACCCCAGTGACACCAGAGAGGAGAGGAGGGGGACCCCAGTGACACCAGAGAGGAGAGGAGGGTGACCCCAGTGACACCAGAGAGGAGAGGAGGGTGACCCCAGTGACACCAGAGAGGTGAGGAGGGGGACCCCAGAGAGGTTGGGGACCCCAGGGACACCAGAGAGGAGAGAAGGGGGACCTCAGTGACACCAGAGAGGAGAGGAGGGGGACCCCAGTGACACCAGAGAGGAGAGGAGGGTGACCCCAGTGACACCAGAGAGGTGAGGAGGGGGACCCCAGTGACACCAGAGAGGAGAGGGACCCCAGAGAGGTTGGGGACCCCAGGGACACCAGAGAGGAGAGGAGGGGGACCCCAGAGAGGTTGGGGACCCCAGGGACACCAGAAAGGAGAGGAGGGGGACACCAGAGTGGAGAGGAGGGGGACCCCAGTGACACCAGAGAGGAGAGGAGGGTGACCCCAGTGACACCAGAGAGGTGAGGAGGGGGACCCCAGTGACACCATAGAGGAGAGGAGGGTGACCCCAGTGACACCATAGAGGAGAGGTGAGGAGGGTGACCCCAGTGACACCAGAGAGGAGAGGAGGGTGACCCCAGTGACACCAGAGAGGAGAGGAGGGTGACCCCAGTGACACCAGAGAGGAGAGGAGGGGGACCCCAGTGACACCAGAGAGGAGAGGGACCCCAGATAGGTTGGGGACCCCAGGGACACCAGAGAGGAGAGGGGGACCTCAGAGAGGTTGGGGACACCAGAGAGGAGAGAAGGGGGACCCCAGTGACACCAGAGAGGAGAGAAGGGGGACCCCAGTGACACCAGAGAGGAGAGAAGGGGGACCCCAGTGACACCAGAGAGGAGAGGAGGGGGACACCTGTGACACCAGAGAGGAGAGGAGGGGGACACCTGTGACACTGGTCCCCCTCCTCTCCTCTCTGGTGTCACAGGTGTCCCCCTCCTCTGCTCAGTACAGACAGCCATGCTCCCCGGGTGATGGTCTCTCCTACCTGCAGGTGCAGAATCTTGCAGTTCTCCTCATGTCTGCGGTTGTGGTCCCAGGTCTGTAATCAGTGAGCTGAGGCGGTGCAGTGTCACGCCGTGCACTGGTTACTAGGCAAGCCGACTGGGGTGGAGCAAGATGGCGGCGGCGAAACGTCACTTTCTGACGAGACAGCCGCCGGGTGTACCAAGATGGCCGCCGCTCCGGAGCTAGGCCGAAGCCGGGGACTTTCCTATGGCCGAGGCTGCGGAGCGCATGGTGTCACGGATCGGTAACACTCTGTTGCCACCGTCGCGCGGGCCACATAGCCACCCCTGCTCTAGATGGACGGCATGCAGAGAATGGGGCATGATTTACATGTGAATGTCAATGGTAATTAAAAGAACAATGCCTTTTGTTTCTCTCCCTATAGCACCTAAAGGCAGGGGAAAAACAGGATTTAGCTGGGGCAGAGAGATGCACAGGGCATCGTTCTGCCACCAAAATGATCCCTCTATTAGTGGCTCTGCTGGTCAGTATTCGCTCCATAAGACGCACAGACATTTCCCCCTGTTATTTTGGAGGGAAACGTGTGTCTCATGGAGCGAAAAATACAGTAATACAATATTTGATGAGATCTCCACTTTACAGATACCTCTCCCAACTAACACCCATGCCCACATGTACACTGAGTACTTCAAACCATTTACTATAGGTGAGGTTGCTACCACTCCACCCAACGAACTGACCTCTGAACCCTGTTCCTTCTCAAATACTATGGTCACCTTCTGACTCTATCATATACTCTCTAACTCACATCTTCAATCTCTCCCTGTCTTCTGGCATCTTCTCCAATTCTTCAAAACATGCAATAGTCACCCCTATACTTAAAAAGCCCAATCTTCTTGCTTCCCTTTTTTTCCAAACTCATTAAACGTTTGGTCTACAACTGACTCAGTCACCATCTCACTGAGAATAACCTTCTTGAACCCCTTCAGTCTGGATTTTGCCCTCAACACTTCATAGAAACTGCTCTTCTAAAGCTCACAAACAATTTATCAACAGCTAAAACAAATGGACACTATTCTGCCCACCACCTCCTCCTTAATAATCTTTACTCCTTTGTTCTCCATCACTGTACTCTTTATTGGTTTTCATCATACCTATCTCACTGCACCTTTAGTGTCACATACAATTACACTTCTTCCTCTTCTCTCCTTTTTTCTGTCAGGGTCCCACAAGGTTCTGTTCTTGGACCTTTTCTATTCTCGATCTACACCTCCCTGGGTCAGCTGATAGCCTTCCATGGCTTTCAATACCATTTCTATGGTGACGAAACACAAATCAATCTTTCTACCCCTCAGCTCATGCCATCAGTATCCTCATACATCACTAATTTACCAATAGACATGTCAGTCTGGATGTCACACCACTTCCTAAAACCCAATCTATCCAAAACTGATCTCATATTTCCTCCCCCTCCCCAACCAGTGACACTACAAAGCTTCCAATTCACTCTCTGGTTATCTCTTACTTTGACTACTGTAACTCACTCATCACTGGATTACCTTTACATAGGCTATCCCCCCTTCATCCAGCATGGTTGCTGCTGCCTGACTCATTCATCTGCTAATCCTCCAACCTCCACATATTCGTGATATTTTATAAAAAAAAAAAAAAAAAATTGCGAAATTTCGCTATTTTTTTTTTGGATAAAATATCACGAATATTCGATATTTACGAATATTCGCTATATTTCATAAAAAAAAAAAAAATTGGGAAATTTCGCTAATGCGAAATTTCGCTAGTGCGAATGCGAAATTGATTGCGAAATTGATTGCGAAATTTGAAAAAATACGAATATTCGAAATAGCAAATATTCGCCGCGATATTCGAGTTATTCGCGAATACTCGAATATGCAATATTCGTAGCGAATATTCGCAATGCGAATATTCGTGAGCAACACTAGTCTCAAAACACCAATCAATTTGTTCTCTTCATTCTTCCCAAGACCTCCTGCTCTCTAGCCCTTTGGAACTCCCTACATCAATCTGCCCGACTTTCTCCCACTAAAATCCCTAAAAGATCCCTAAAAACTAGGGTTGTCCTGATACAGACCATTTGCGCAAGTACTTGTACTCGCACAAATGCTCCCAATGCCTGACCCGATACTTGGTCAGCGGCCAGAGGTTTTGAGCAGAGAGGGCAGGCAGAGTTTGCGAGCGGATAGGGTGTATGCTGCTCTCCCCTCCGTGTGCCTTGTCCCCCTCCGTGCTCCTGCTGTCCTCCTCCATGCTGTGTCCCGTGTCCCCTTCCGTGATGCTTCTCTCACCCCGAGTGATGCTGCTGTCCACGGTCCACGCTCCATGTCCCCCTCCCTGCTCCCGCTGTCCTCCTCCATGCTCTGTGTCCCTTGCCCCCTTCCATGATGGTGCTCTCCCCCGAGTAATGCTGCTGTCGGCGCTCCGCATCCCCCTCCCTTTTTCTGCTGTCCTCCATGTTCTGTGTGTGTCCCCTGTCCTCCTCCATGATGCTGCTCTCCCCCTCCTGCTGCTGTCCCCCTCTGCGTTCTGTTTTCCCTCCCTCTGTCCTCGTCAGAATGGAGAGTGGAGGTAGGAGCCACTAAACCCGGCTCCTACCTGTTCTGAATGGACAGAATCAGTGATCACTGACTCTGTCCATTCACATAACTGAAACATCGTAACCTGTAAATACGATGCTTCAGTTTATAAATGGAGAGGAGCCTCTGTCTCCTGTCCATTCATTTTAGCTGAGGCTGCAGAGAAAGGGACTGGGGGAATCGGTGTCCTTAGTCCCTTTCTCCGTCTCAAAGGAGAGATGTCAGGGGTCTGTTAAGACCCCTGACATCTCACCCAAGCCCCCCACAGTGCAAAAAAAAAAAATTCGCAATATAAAAAAAATGAATTGTAAAAAAAAATTGTAAAAAATAACAAAAATAAAAAACACACTGGCACCATCCACCCCCCCCCCCCCCTAAAAAAAAGAAAAAGAAGAAAGAATCATAAAATAACATAAAATTGTAAACTGTCACTGCCACTGTCACATGACATAAAAAAAAAGTATCGGTAATCAGTATCGGTAAGTACTTGAAATAAAGTATCGGTACTTGTACTCGGTCTTAAAAAAGTGGTATCGGGACAAACCTACTAAAAACCCTTCTATTCAGAGAAGCCTATCCTACCTCCCCCTAAAAACTGTACTTTTTTGTCCAGCTTCTCCAGAGACAATGTAAAACAGTTCACATAACTGTAATGAAAGGTCAAGCATGGCTTCATGTTTCATGTTTCCTCTCAAAGCACAGAAAAAATTGTAGAGCTCTAGCCAAACACTTAATAACATTTGGATTCTGTAGTATTTTATAAACCTATTCCAAATACAGATATGTTTTTCATCCGCTTCTATAATAGTTTAGTTTCAACTCTTTTTATTCAGTAAAAAAGGATATAACAACAATACAAGACAATCAAATACCCAGATAATATTCCTGAAAGAAAACAACAACCATAAGAAACCAGGAAGGTTTCACATGTGTCACAATATACAGTATATATAATTAAAAACATATAATAAAAATAAAATCCAAGGTGTATGTGCTGGAAGCATATCCTTACATCCATATACGGTATCACGTTTCTTCATCATGTTTCTTCATCAAAAAAGGAGGCAAGAGACAAACTATAAATGGGGAAAACCCTCTTCAAAGCATAGGTACCCTTTCTGATCTTAGTCCCAACTATAGTCTCTAGAGGGGAAGATAGTGCCGTTTCTAAATGAGGTCATGCCGTGACTTGGCTACTCTCGAGCGCATTCGCGGGAGTGATGTCATTGCGGCTCCGACCAATCACAGCGCCGAAGCTGCGATACCTGGAAGTAACTCAAGGATGAAATGTCGCTGGCCAGTGCTGTGTCGGGCACTGCAGCGGGGGCTTCCACCCCAGGTGAGTATTACATAATGAGCTAGTATGCTATGCATACTAGCTCATTATGCCTTGCATGGTGTTTTTTTTTTTTTAAGTGGGTTTACAACCACTTTAAAAGTTATTTTTGTAAATTGAACCATGTAAATTTATAGTAAAAATAGATCTAACGTATTGGTTTAAAATATATTATATACACATAAAATCTATATATAAAAATTAACACCTTGTGTAGAAATTATTTTACAATTGTGCAAAAATAGTGCAAAAGAGAAACAAGAAATTAATCTCACAAACTTAAATCAGAGACACTGCATCCCCAAATGTCAGGATATGTGACTTTAAATAATTGCATAAATGCATGAGTGCGTTGTTTAAATGCGCAAGTTAAAATGAGCATACATTATACAATACATTTAGTGCAACAAAACATAGGTTGATGTGTCAACTCAAAACATGCAAAAAGTCCACTTCAGCAACAAATGTGAAGATACATAAAATCTTGTGATGTGTGGACTATAGGTGGCAGAAATCCTAATAGTGGCCGTGCTCTTTCACCAACATGAACCCTATCTGCTTACCGGAACATTGGACTCCCAAAAATGTAAGAGGTCTAAAGGTAAACAGCCCAGCAATCACCCAGTCATATCACAACAAAAACAGAGAACTTTCCTCTGCAGTCTCCAGGAGTGTGATAGTCAACTGCTGCAGGTTTTGGAACGATCCAATGCCAGGTCATATCCTCAAAACATGCCTCAAAATACCACAAAAGAAAATCGATCCATAGTGCATTATCACCAAACAAACTGTTTATCGAGTAAATATATACTCACAAAGGGAGATATTATAATCACATATAGCAATACAACATGCTGCTTGTCCCAGCACGCATGCATGATGATGTCAGCACTATAGCTCCACCCCAAACCATTATAGTTTACCTTTAATTAAAATATACATAACCTTATCCTAGCTTCATGGGCACACTAAAGGGAACCCCATAGCAACCAGGTTTCTGAATCTTTGGTCCTATCCAAATGTTCTATAACACCTGGTGTTATCACTTCCACCATCCAGATAATATTTCTGTTATTGCATCAAAAAAGGTGTCAGAAACATACTGTGGGTGCAAAACAAATATGCTTACTTGATGATATTTATAATGATGTATACACTGTATCAACAAACAGAAAAAAAATCAATATGCCCCTAAGCAGGCAAGTCCAAATACAAAACCAACGCTACAATATATCAATCCAAAATCAAAGAAATAGGTTACTAAAAAGTTGTTGTGTTTTATTACATTTTTTTATGTATTTTAGATGTTTTAAGGTGATTTTGTTATAAAAAATGTGTTTAACTATGTGTTTTATGTGCCCAGTTTATAAGATGACAGCTTTCAAATATTTAGCCAAGAAAAGATTGGTCTTTGGAGAAAAAACATGCTTACATACTTAACCAAGATGGTAGATATACATGAAAATAAGGGCAGAAATAGACTATTAAAGAGTACTTCCTGTCTGACTTCACATCCTTTGAAAAAGTAAATTAAAAAAAACGATTTGGGAAATTACATCAGATGTGACCTGTAATCACCCTGTCAGCCACCTTGATTTTGGGCTTTATATGTTTTTTCCTGCATGTAAGCATATTGATACAATGCATGTTTTGGAGACTATGCTGCACAAAGACCTGTTTTTTTATTTATTTTGCATGTCATTACTTACTATACTCTTGAGGAATATTGGGGACAAGAGATCAGTGGGGTTATGGCAATATACTAAGCATGCTTATACAGCCTTTACAAACAGTGAAAATATGGTCCTGTAATGTGCACCAATTCACGTACCGATGCATGTAGGTGTAGAGGTTCCACACATGGGATGTTGATGGTTTCTTTATGCACTAAATAGTTTTTACTTAAAATGTGAGTATTGCGATTTGTGGAATGGTATTGTTACAAGCAGGCAATATTACACAATTTTAGATTTTCATTTTTTGGGGTATCTTCAACATTGATTATGAACTTTGATGGGAAGACTACTGATGAATATGTGATATGTCAGCTGAAATGTTTGCATTTGGTAGGGGTAGATGGGACAAAGTGGAGTGAATAACACTAAGGCCGCGTACAGACGAGGAGACATGTCCGCTGAAACATGTCCGACGGACCGTTTCCAGCGGACATGTCTCCTCAGATATTTGGTCCGATGGTGTGTACACACCATCGGACCAAAATCCCCTCGGACGGATAACGCAGTGACGTGGCGGCGACGTTGACGCCGCCACGTCACCAATCCAGGAAGTAGAATACTTCCACGCATACGTCAAATCCATTCGACGCATGCGGGAGATTTATGTCCGCTGGTTAGGCATACTGTCCGACGGACAGGTTTGCAGCGGACAAATTTCAAAGCATGCTTTGAAATTTGTTCGCTGGAAAAACCTGTCCGCTAGGTCGTACACACGATCGGATATGTCCGCTGAAACTGGTCGGCGGACACACGAGGAAACATATCCGATGAAAATGGTCCGACAGACCGTTTTCATCGGACATGTCTCCTGGGATGTTTTGGTTTTATGTGTGTACACACGATCAAACCAAAATCCCCTCAGACAGACAGCGCGCCACGTCACCAAACCAGGAAGTAAAAGACTTCCACGCATTCGTCAAATCCATTCGATGCATGCGGGAGATTTCGGTCCGCTGGTTAGGCGTACTAACAGCGGACATATCCGACAGACAGCTTTCCAGCAGACAAGTTTTAAAGCATGCTTTCAAACTTTTGTCTGCTGGAAACCGGTCTGCTAGGCCGTACACACGATCGGATATGTCCGCTGAAACTGGTCTGCGGGCCAGTTTCAGCAGATATGTTTGATCGTGTGTACGCGGTCTAAGAGCACTGGGTGATTGTTGGCACTAATACAATTACATAATGTGAGCACAACAATATTTTGTTGATTGTGAAGCCATTGAAGCAATATAAACTTTATATAGTGGAAGGTGAAAAAATGAGAAAAAACACTTGACTAATTGATTTATCAGGCTTCATTTGACCCATAAATTGGCATTTAGATCTGGTGAAAGTTCATAAAACCCTACAGACTTTGATCTTGAAATTATATATTTTAGTGCTGGTTCAGATTTGTATTTAAATATGCTTTGTTGTTGGTGTAAATTATTACCTTCAGTTTAAAGTAATCTTGAATTCACATCTTGGATCCAGCTTTGGAAAAAAGCTTGAACTTAGATTATTATTATAATATTACTATGCCATTTTGTTTGAAATTCAGACTTTTTTTCCAATGTTCCAGAAGCTTGTTACCAATACATAAAAAACAAGTACTTCTCCTTTGTGCTAAGTATAGTAACTAGGGTAAGTTATCTGCTATTTTAATAAAATGTGTAACACATAAGGTATCATGTTGTATAATTGTTGCAAACAAGCAAATTAAACAAACAAATAATAAAATCAACATAATGCATGTGTACCTGGTGCATTGTCAGATGGCCACCTTACCTGCTGGATCCAGCTGAAAATTAATAAAAAAAAGAATGTGCTACTATTTAAAGATATTACAATATTCTACAGGATTCTCAAAGTTGGTGCCATAAACATTAAAAAAGTTATCCCTGAGATTTTAAACTGAAAACAGATCTTTACATAAAAGGTCCTTATATGTTTATGCAACCCTGACTTACTATAAGAATTCTTAGCAACCATAAGAGCTCCCTTATGATCGCTTCCCTGTATTTTTAGCCAGTTTCAAGAAACAGGTTCATGGAATGCACTGATTGACTGAACAATCTGGAGAACACTATGTACTCATCGTTCACATGTCCCTGGTGGTCAAGACCATATAATTGAAAATTGTTTAAGTCTTAGGTTCAAAACAGGAAGAACAATTGCCCTACAATCTAAATTCACAATGGTATGCACTATACCCTTTCCAACTAATAGCCACCATATTAGCATATCACATTTTTTGTACACTGCTTATTGGAATCGCACAGCGCATACCAAATGCATGTGCTATCTCCGTATTATAAAACCAGTTAGTACTAATGAATTTGTGGTCCTTATTTATTAGAACCAATGCTACATTGAAGTATATATATAAAGGCATTTTTTTTTTTAGATGTGGATAGAGTAGTGAGGGGTTGGAACCACTGTCAGGGCTTTATTGCTTTCTGTGTTCCCTCTTTGGAGATACACTCTCTCTAATTGTCCTAACCACTCATTGGGACGTTCACACACTAATTGTTCACATCATTTGTTGATTTTGTTCATTAATTAGTCACGGTGATCACCCTCACAGGTGAATCACTATATTTGATATCGTATACACTTTAATCACTTATTGTTTTGTTATGAATTCATTAGCACCCTCCCTTTTTTCAATTTCTATCAATCAACTGTGTTTTTTTTTTTTAAATCATAATGAAAACAGAAACAAGCCAAATGACCCTGATCAAAAGTTTACATACCCCAGTTCTTAATACCATGTATTGCTACCTTTAACATCAATGACAGCTTGAAGTATTTTGTGGTATTTGTGGATGAGGCTCTTTATCTTCTCAGGTGGTAAAGCTGCCCATTCCTCTTGGGAAAAAGCCTCCAGGCTACTGTAAATTCTTAGGCTGTCTTGCATGAACTGCACGTTGGAGATCTTCTCAGAGTGGCTCAATGATATTGAGGTCAAGAGACTGAGATGGCCACTCCAGAACCTTCACTTTATTCTGCTGTAGTCAATGACAGGCCGACTTGGCCTTGTGTTTTGTATCATTGTCATGTTGGAATGTCCAAGTACATCCCATGTGCAGCTTCCTGGCTGATGAATGCAAATGTTCCTCCAGTATTTTTTGATAACATACTGCATTCATCTTGCCATACATTTTGACCAAATTTTCTGTGTCTTTGTAGCTCACACATCCCCAAAACATCAGTGATTCACCTCCATGTTTCACAGTAGGAATGGTGTACCTTTCATCATAGGCCTTGTTAACTGCTCTCTAAATGAAGTGTTTATGGTTGTAGCCAAAAAGAAAAATTTTGGTCTAATCACTCCAAATTACTTTGTGCCAGAAGGTTTGGGGCTTCTCTCTGTGCTGCTTGGTCAATTGTAAGTTGGATACTTTGTGGCATTTGCGTAGTAATTGCTTTCTTCTGGCGACTTGATCATGCAGCCCATCTTTATTCAAGTGCCTCCTTATTGTGCATCTTGCACACCATATGTTTTCAGAGGGTCCTGTATTTCACCTGAAGTTATTTGTGGGGTTTTCTTTGCATCCCAAACTATTTTCCTGGCAGTCGTGGCTGAAATTTTAGTTGGTCTACCTGACCGTGGTTTGGTTTCACCAAAACCCCTCATTTTTCACTTCTTGATTAGAGTTTGAACACTACTGATTGGCATTCTTAATTCCTTTGATATCCTTTTATATTCCTTTCCTGTTTTATACAGTTCAACTACCTTTTCCCGCTGATCCTTTGACAATTCTTTTGCTTTCCCCATGACTCAGAATCCAGAAACATCAGTGCAGCACTGGATGAAAGATGCAAGGGTCTGTCAGGAATCCAGAAACTCATTGACAACAGGTCATAGGTGAGGATGGTTACCTTTAATAGCCATTCAAACCCCTTTGTGTCAACTTGTGTGCATGTTATCAGGCCAAAATCACCAGGGTATGTAAACTTTTGATTAGGGTCATTTTGTAGTTTATGTTGCCATTATGATTTAAAAAGATTAAATACAGTTGATTGATAATAAATGGCTCCAGCCAAACACTAACCATGAGTGAAAGAAACGTTTTCATGTTATTATTTATATTCTCTGACAAATGGCCAATAAATCATAAATTCTGCAAGGGTATGTAAACTTATGAGCAAAACTGTATGTCAATGGAACAGTCCTAAAGGAACTGAAAACTCTCCTAAACTGCTGTCTGTGCTGTCTTTGCTTTGTAAAACTGTAGCTACTCTTTTCTGCTCCTAGTCCTGTTGCATATTACTTTTCTGCATACATTCTCTCCATTTCTCCCTCCAGCTAAACTCATTGGCCCAGATTCACAGAGCGATTACGCCTGCGCAACTGGTGTTGCGCGTGCGTAAGTCTAAATGTGCGCGTGCGTTTAGATGTGCACGATTCAGAAAACGATTTACGCCAGAAATCTACTTTTTTTTGTCCGGCGTAATTTCGTTAGACAGACGCATCCGTCCGCGCAAAAATGCGCTAGACACACCATTGATTTGCTAGTCAAATATGCTAATGAGGGAGTTGCGGGGATCCACAAAAAAACGCAGTTGCTGCGCAGGCTACGCGATGTGCGCAACAGCAAAATGTCCTGTCTAAAGTTAGAGCACATAAAAGCTGGTCTAAATTTTGAAAAAACGTCTACATCTGACAGAAAGCAACACCGTTACTGAGGAGCAGACCACACACACGTGTTGCACTACAATTTGACTGCCAACATGCCAGGGGCATCGTCGCTCATAGCTGCACTAGTGAATTTAGATGACCAAAGAAGGAGGAGGGCACGGAGGATGGCACGGGAGAGGGTATACCGCACACGCATAGACCTCTTTGGCATGAGTGATTCTGAGGTGTATCGCATCTTCAGATTCCCCCCTCATGCCATCCTGGAATTAACCACAACCCTGCAGGAGGACATCACCAGCCCAACACAACGCTCACATCCAGTGCAGCCACTGGTCAAGGTACTGGCAACACTCCATTTCCTTGCCAGTGGCTCTTTTCAGCGTACAAGTGGAGTGGTGGCTGGGATGTCACAGTCCTCCATGAGCAGATGTGTGCACCAGGTTGTCCCAGCAATCCTCGCACGCTTGGCCAACCTAATCATCAAACCCACCACTGAGGACCTGCGGCTGAAGGCAATGACAGATTTCTACAGAATTGCCAGATTCCCACGCACCATCGGGGCCATTGATTGCACACATGTGGCACTCCAGCCCCCCCTGGAGACAGAGCACATGTACCGCAATCGGAAGAATTGGCACTCCATCAACGTACAGGCAATAGTTGATGCCCAAGGACTCATATGGCACGTCCGTGCCAAACACCCCGGATCCACCCATGACAGCTACATCTACAATCAATGCCACATCCGAATGGAATTCTATCAGAACGTGTATGGGAACACCTGGCTGGTTGGTGAGTGACATGGGAGTCAGGCATGACTATCCCCTCCCGTGATGCACACCTCACAAGTGGCACATGCATGACTAACATTCTCCTGTCTTTTCCCTTCCAGTTGACTCTGCATATGCACTGGGACCCCATCTCATGACTCCTATCCGGAACCCCCAAACCCCAGGGGAGGAAAGATACAATCAAGCACACATCAAAACCCAAGCAGTGGTGGAGCGCACCTTTGGCCTCCTGAAGTCACGTTTCCGATGCCTGGATAAGTCTGGGGGTACACTGTTGTATTCCCCAAACTTTGTGTGCCATATCATCGTTGCATGTTGCATGCTGCACAATCTCGCAGTGAGGAAGGGCCTGCAGGTTGAGCTACGTGATGACCTGACCCCCCAACCAGACAATCAACCCCTAACCGAGGATACCCCGTCTTCTGAGGGAAGAGCAGTCAGGAGACAGCTCATATTGGGCATCTTTGCACGTTAAACACACACATTAATCATGGCACAATGAGAATGCATGCATGCACACCACTGTGGTCCCTAGCACACACACCCCACATCCTCATCAAATTGGATTGGCACCAGTCCACCATGCACGACTGGTGAGCAGTAACGCCACGTCAAGGCTCCAATTATGTCACTGTACATTCATACACCATTCACACGGACCTGGGAATCACTTCTCCCTGGTCCTGGGGAACCCTTCTCCACCAAAATTGAGGATGACACCCCTTTTCCAGCAGGAATGTCACCCCCACATTCAAACAGCATGCACAACCCAAAATTTAAAAAAAATGTCAGCAAAAAAAAAAAAAAAAATGCAAAAAATGTCAGCAAAAAAAAAAAAAAATGCCAAAAATGTCAGCAAAAAAAAAAAAAAAAGGGGAAAAAAAAATTATTGCCCTCTGCGTGAGCCACGCCTGGGGCGCCCCCGGCCACGGCCCCTCAGGGGAGACTCATGGGGGAGGGGCAAACCCGGGGAAGGAGGAGCAGCCCCTGATATCTGCCCACCTGGCGGCCTGCCCTCCAAGGCCACGGCAATTCTGTCCAGGGAAGCACCAAGTGTTGCCGTGTTGGCCTGGATAGCCTGTGTAAGGGCCCTCACATCCTGCCCAACGCCTGCTGCTGTAGTCTGCAGTTCATTTAGGCAGGTTGTGAAAGCCCGGGAGTGGGAGTCCAGGTTACCCAGCGTATCCTTCATGGAGGACAGGCTCTCCTCCACCCGCCCAAAAGTCTGGCAGAGCTGTCCCAGATGGCGGGTCTGGAGGGCCTGGTCCCTTCGCAGACTGGCGGGCAGGAGATTGGGCGCCCCCCTGGTGCTTTGGGATGACATCCTGCCTCCAGCTGATGGTTGTGGGCGGGGAGAAGGGGAGGCCCTTGTGAGGGGAGCCATGTTGGGGGAGGAGGGGGGGGGCTCCCCCTTAGGGAGGGCAGGCTTCTGCCAGCCAGAGGGGAAGAGTCCGCACAAACCACTCGTCCAGTGCCTGACTCCTCCTCCTCATGATTATCCTCCTCCTCATGATTATCCTCCTCCTCATGATCGTCCTCCTCCTCATGATCGTCCTCCTCCTCATGATCGTCCTCCTCCGCGGACTGTGGCCTTGTTGGGGGGGCCTCATTAGGCTGCTGTCCTGGGGTTGGAGCGGTCAGGCCAGATGGCCCTGCACCCTCCTGCACATCTGTGGATGACACAAACCATTCACAGGTTGGAGGATCCACACACTTGCCACATATTCCCTTTCACCCCCTCCCCCACACATGCTACACACCTGATAGAAAAAAAAACCTTACCTGGCACCACGGGGACCGGACTTGTGTCAAAGCCTGGCAGGCCCTCCACTTCATGCCGGTGAAAGGTCAGGGCCACCACATGCTCCGTCGCTGTAAGCCTAATACGGCATGGTGGGCTCCCTCCTGTGCCCCTAGCATGGGCATGCATTGCGGCCAGTTTTTTTTTCACCTGACGCCGGAGATCATTTATTTTTTTGTCAATCCTAGACCGGGTCCGTGTCTCCCCCTCCCCCGATGAATTCACCTGCTCCGTGATCCTATCCAAAATCTCCCTCCTCCTGGCCGGGGTGGTGGTGGCACTCTGCGGGCCGTGGAGAAAACGCCCATACTCGCTAATGGCCCGGGCAAGAATTATTTTTTCCCCCACAGTAAAATTCAGCTTTCTTTTTCTCTCTGTCATACTTCCAAACAAACTCACTACCAGTCACCAAAAATCAGTCACAAATACAAGCACAACCAATCAGGCAAGAACACACACAAAGAGAAAACGAACACCCAAAAATCACACTAGCAAGAAACAGTCACAAAAAAATTAAAAAGAAAAAATAAAGCAAGAAAACAAACGCTCAGAAATATATCAATCAAACAAACAGTCTCTCAAACACTTATCAAAAAACACTTTCACAAATATACCAACAAGCACTTGATCACACAGAACACTAATCTGACAACTACAAGACACACTGCAACGAACAACAGGAACAAAAGCACTTGGTTAAATGGGAAGGGACACAAAGGGATGTACTTTTGCAATGCAAGTGCGTTTGTGTGTGTCTATTTATGCTGTCTGCGTAGTTCACAACGTTGCCCTAGTCCATTTCCAATTTCACTGATTGCGCCGCTCCCGAGTTGTGAGCATGCGCACAGCGGAGCCGACATGGTCTCCTTCACGCGCGCATGCGCGAGCCGGCTGGCCCTTCATTTGCATGGGGTCACGGCTCATTTCAATGTAACACGCCCACGTCCCTCCCAATTTGTATTACTCCTCCTTACGCCTCAGGAAAAAACCTAACGCTTGCGCAATTTCCTGCGCAAAAGCTACGTGAATCGGGGCATTACGCGGCTAGATGGCGCAAGTCTAACGTAATGGCGGTGCGCTACGCCGAACCGATAATGCGCCGATGTACGTGAATCTGGGCCATTAATTCCAGTGTTTTATGAAATGCTCTTTTTGCCCTGATTCTGTTTTATTTTGTTACCCTTTTGCAATTTTCACTTTCTTTTAACTTTTTGTATTGCACCCTTCATGTGAAACATGCCCCTCTTAACCAGCTCCTCATTTGCCCAGGAGCTTGTCATACTCCAAACCTGAAAACTGCCAGTTCCTCTAGTGGAATCTTGTGTGTGTGCCTTATATATGGCACACCAGCAATCCCATTGCTCAACCTATCTGAAGAAGGTTACTTCAGCAATCATTTATCACGTGTTTTATATGGGCTGCTTTGCCCTTGTGGGCTATAATAATATGCGGGTAAGACCTCCAGATGCTTTCGAACCAGATTTGGGGAGCATACACGCAGTATCTTTAAGGCAAGAGGTAAACAGTCTCTTCCCAAATATTTACAAGAACATGGAAAGAACCAATTGGACTCAGTAGTCTGATTATTGTGGTCTCATGAGGTGGGTATTTTTGCTCTTATGGTGAGAGTTTTTTTTTAGCTCCCCTCTGTGTCATCTTCTGATATTTTGGGAGTTTTACTATATTTATATTTTTATGTTTTAGTTAGTTCTAGAGGTTTGTAGTATATCTTTTGAGGCACAGTGCACATTGGGAGGTTTTGACTAGCGTACCTAGCCTTTTTATTAATACTACTGTTAGTATATTGCATTAGATATTTCTACCTGCAGTATATACATACATAGTCACACATTCAATCATTATGTGGGTAGTTAGGTAGTCTTTATGCTAGGGATTAATTCTACTAAGGAAATGTCTGGATATGCATATATTATATTTCATTATCTTTTATTGCTGTTTCTTGTATTGATTTATTGATTCATTAATTATTTTCATTATTTTTAGTAAAGGGGTTTGTCTTTGATTTAGGAGTTTTGGCCTTATGGGGGTCAATTCTGGACACTGAGATTGACATGGAGTGTTATGCCTTTTTATTTTCTGCCTTTTAGAGGTTCTTTATGCCACTGTTCATCTTTAGACTACCTGTTGAGTGGCTCCAGGGAAATGGCTCATTATCTAGTAGCTACCAAGGAAGTGCATGGCATTCATTTTACATTTTGCTACATTGTTGTTTTTTTATTTTTCTGCATGGTGTCATTTTTCATGTCAGGGTACATTTGTGTCATTGTTTGGAGTGTGCCCTGTGTCTGGTTGGCTCTGCATATGTTGTTCGGGGTTCACACAATGACAATGGCTCTGAATGATGTATGAGTGATTGGTACGTCTCCTACTCCGGTGGTCCTGGGAGCAATCATTGACAGGTATGCGTTCCACTAGTGTAGGGACTTACAGCTTCCTGCTCAGCGTGCGTTCCATCAGCAGGCGCACTCTACTTTCACCAGCAGCCATTTGATTGGAACGGTGCGTCCTGCAGGGCTTTTGCAGATCTCCTTAGCATTTTTGCCATACACGAGGGGAGCTGCACCTAAAGGTTTTTTACCTTAACGCAGAGAATGCCTTTACCTTTACAACTACTTGTAATATTAAAGTGAATCTGCTATACATTCTAAATTGTTAAGACTAGTCAATGAGCAGGCACCACAAGGTAGCTGCTATTACTGTATACCAGCTGTCCAGAAAAGCATCCTTGGGGTGCTGAGATTGCTTTCAGTTTGCTTGTGAAATCTTGACCTCTGTTCCCAAGCCCCACACACCTATCAGCCTAGTGACCAATGGGAGGTCTCTCTTGTCCAGTAAGGGTGCTCTCACTAGACAGGGGGCCAGAGACAGAGTTTAGTACCAAGAGACAGAGTTTAGTACCAAGAGTTAGGACTTAAGCCCAAAGTGGAGGCCTAGCTGGCAAACTGACAGCAGTCTCTGAGAGGCGTAAAGTTACTTGCCATTATGTAGCACTTTTAGTTCAAAATATTTTGAATGGATAACAGGTTTATTTAATAAAAAAATATATACCATTATTAACCCTCTGACAGAGCCTAAGGGGTGCTTTTAATTTCAACAATTACATCCAGCATCAGCAAAGTGCATATGAGAAACTCAGCTTTTTTCAGTGCTGCCAACTAAGATTCCCATAGAAATTTATGAAATGCACAAGGTGACAAGTTTCTAAGTTTCTCACTGTGAGTTTTGGCTAATGTGTCTCATTAGTGTAAAACAGCATGCGTCTTAAGTTAAGTCAACCATACTAAGAAGTAATTCAACAAAAAAGTTCTTTATTATCTCTAACCATTAAAAAGTGCTACCTATGCCATGTTTAACTAAAGAAAGGATATCTATCAATTTTTCTGCAAATTATCCAAATTTACATTTACCTGCGCAAAATAATATTATACTGTACAGGATTTATATAGTGCTGACTGTTTAACAAAATAAAAAAAAATGTTTAGTTAAAATACAATTCAATAAAGGAGGATTAGGAAGGCCCTGCTCGTGAGAGCTTGCAAGCTAAAGAAAGGGGAGTTATTTTCTCTTAAGTATTTTGCATGGAGAACTACTAAACCAGAATGATACATGGTCAGATATTAAGAAGTGATGATTTTTAATGTAGCCATGCAACAAATTCATATAAATGTATGTATATGTATACATGTATGGTTATCATACAATGCAGTGTCAACATTCAACTCAAAAACTCAAATAGGTCTCAACAATTACATCTGGATCTGCATGTCTGAATTGAAAAAGTAGTTAACAGTTAAATGAGCACAAACAATAATATGATAATTTATGGTACCTCCTGAAATCCTATCCTGGTATATTGCAGAATCTTGAGATCGTAGTTTGACCTTTGACCTTTGCTATTGAATTCCACATGTCCGGTAAGACCTTCCAACTCTACCTGTGCAAGAGAAAGCTAATCACAGAAAGCCACAAGCAACTTGAATTCTTCAGTTTATAAGCTATATTAACTAATAACATGTATTTAAAAATCCATACAATATAGTATATGTAATAAATAGTATAACAGTGTTAATTTCGTAGACAAAAAAAGTTTTGGTCACAATTTTCGTCAGCTGCATGTCTTCGGTGATGAAAAGTAAATGAAAATCGATTACAATTTTTGTTCGGAAATGGAACGAAAATGTGAGGGAGGGACGTTTACCCACCTGAACTTCCGTTTTCCTTGGAGCTCCATTTGTCTGTTAATGCCCCAGCCCCCTGGCAAACTGTATTGACTGAAAGATGCAGGCTCCCTCTGTCTGCCTTCTGCTTGGGAGTTTTGGAACAATGCCCTGCAAACCACTTGGCCAATGCTTCCCCTCCCAGCAAGGTAACAGCCGCCAACAAACTGCACAAGTGCCGCCCGCTCTTAGCAAGGATCATGGAAAGCAGAGATACTTCACAGAAGGACACGTGCATGTGATCCTCAGAAGCCAGCTGATACATGATGCTTGATGGTTGGAAAAACTATGCAGAGGGCAGCCTCCTTCTTCAGGTCTACCATGTGGTCTCATAGGAGCACTTAAATAGTGATTGTCATAAGGTTGTTACCCATTATGTACCATTCAATAGACAATCACTGAGAAAAGTGATTGTCTATTTAATGGTACATAATGGGTAACAACCTTATGACGAAGACTATTTAAGTGCTCCTATGAGACCACATGGTAGACCTGAAGAAGGAGGTCACACCCTCTGAAATGCATAGTCATAGAAACCGTTAAGTGTCATTTATCAGCTTGCTTCTGAGGATCAAGTGCACGTGTCCTTGTGTTGAGTCTCTCTTTCCAGGATCCTAGCTCAGAGCGGGCGCCTCTCGTGTAGTTTGTCTGCGGCTGCTCGTGGACTATCAGAGACTGTCAGTTCGCTTCACATCCAGCTTGGATTTCTGGACTCAGGAGAGCAACCAAAGTCTCTATGGATGTGCTGGTTTTAATCAACACAATGTGAGTGTACTACATTAATTTGTCTATATAATTTTTAATAAACGGTGTCACACTAGGGCTGGTGCGCTCTCTCTTTTACTCTTGTCTATTAGATGTTTACTCCAGAAATATATAACGAGTTTAATTTAACTAAACTCATTGGGCCAGATTCCCGTAGAATTGCCGCTGGCGTAGCGTAAGCCATTTACACTACGCCGCTGCAATTTAACAGAGCAAGTGCCGTATTCCCAAAGCACTTGCTCCGTAAGTTGCGTCGGCGTAGTGTAAATGGCTCTGCATATCCCCGCGTAATTCAAAGGGGGCGGCTTGTATTTAAATTAAGCGCGCCCCCGTGTCGATCGAACTGCGCATGCGCCGGCCTCAAAAATGGCCCAGTGCGCATGCTCCAGCTCACGTCGAAAAAAGTGAATGAAACCGACGTGAGCATTGTTTACGTAAATCCCTATTCGCGAACGACTTAGTAAAACAACGTAACCGACGAAAAAAGACAAAGCTGACTCAACCGCATGAAATTGAGAAGCGGGGGGGCTGCTGCCGCGAATTGAGAAGCGGGGGGGCCCATTACAAAAAGAAGAAATAAAGAAAAATATATATAAAAAAGGGGGGTAGCCATCCGGGATCCGAGAAAAAAAAATAATATATATATATATATATATATATATATATATATATATATATATATATATATATATATATATTTAAAAAGGGTGGTTGCCAACTGGGGCCCCGGGGACCTTATTTTTTTTTTATAAAAGGAAATTACAAAAAAAGGGGGCTTTCCATTCGGGACCTCTGGGCCCTTTAATAAAAAGAAACCTCTGGGCCCTTTAAAAAAAAAAAAAAAAAAAAAAAAAAATATATATATATATATATATATATATAAAAAAACAAGGGGGTTGCCTTCCAGGGCCCTGGGGACCTCTGGGCCCTTTAATAAAAAAAAATATATAAAAAAAATATATAAACAAAAATAAAAAATACAATTATAAAAAAAGGGGGTTTGACACATGGGGCCCTGGGGACCTCTGAGCCCTTTAATAAAAATACATCTATATATTAAAAAAAGAAATAAAATAATATAAAAAAGTAAAAAAAATTATAAAAAAAGGAGGATTGTCATCCGGGGGCCCTGGGGACCTCTGGGCCCTTTAATAATAATAATATTTTATATATATATATATATATATATATATATATATATATATATATATATATATATAAATATATAAAAAATATATTTTTTTTTATAAAAAAAGGGGGGTTGTCATCTGGGGCCCTGGAGATCTCCAGCTCCCTGTGGACCTCCGGACCTTTAAAAAAAAAATAAAAGAAAAAAAATTGGCCCTTTAATAAAAAATAAAAGAAAAATATATTAAAAAAATATATTTTTTTTATAAAAAAATATATTTTTTTATAAAAAAATAAATAAAAAAGAGGGGGTTGCCATCTGGGGCCCTGGTGGCCTACGGGCCCCTAGACCCCTAAAAAAATGGCCCTTTAATAAAAAAATAAAATAAAAATATATTAAAATATATTTTTTTTATAGAAAATAAATAAAAAGGGGGGTTGCCATCCGGTGCCCTGGGGGCCTCCGGGCCCCTGTGGACCTCCGGACCTCTAAAAAAAAAATAAAAGAAAAAAAATTGGCCCTTTAATAAAAAATAAAATAAAAATATATTAAAAAAATATTTTTTTATAAAAAAAAGGGCTTGCCATTTGGGGCCCTGATGGCCTCCGGGCCCCTGGGGACCTCCGGACCTCTAAAAAAAAAGAAAAAGAAAAACAAAATTGGCCCTTTAATAAAAAATAAAATAAAAATATATTTTTTTATAAAAAAAAGGGCTTGCCATCTGGGGCCCTTGGTGGCCTCCGGGCCCCTGGGGACCTTCGGACCCCTTACAGGTGTAATGCCTGTACCCCCCTGATGGCGGCCCTGTATAGCAGGGGTAACCTTACGCGTACGGAAACTACGGAAACGACGACGGGGCAGCGTAAAAACATTCGGGAATCGTCGGATTAGGCTCATTTGCATAGGCAAATGAGAAATCATCGTAAAGGCCACCTAGCGGCCAGCGATAATCATTACATCTACGATCCGACAGCGTAATTGTTTTATACATGTCGGATCTTTACTGTATCTATGCGTAAGTGATTCTAGGAATCACACGCATAGATACCCAGTAAAAAAAACAGATACGACGGTGTTTCCTACGAAAAGCCGGCGTATATCTTTTGAGAATCTGGCCCATTGGATTTTAGTCGACTACAATGTACTGGAGATTTTATTTGACTAAAAAACAATTCAGATGACTAAAATACAATTAAAACTAAAACTAAAATGGCATTTTAGTAAAAAAACTATGACCAAAACTAAATTTTTATTTTACGTCAAAATTAACACTGTAGTATAATGTATATTCAATAACTTTTGCCTTTTATAAATATGTCATATACATGGTAACCTTGACTACCAGCACCCAATTTACGATGCCGATAATCACAAGAAGAGTGGTTCTCCCTAGACTGGACAGGTAGGTGAATACAAAAAGCAAAAAAGTAGGAGAATTCACCTTAGCTGTCAGTTAATTTTGCATTAGGGTTGCACCGATAGCAATACTAGTATCAGTATCGGTGCTGATACCGAGCATTTGTACAAGTACTTGTTCTCATGCAAATGCTCCGATGCTTGACCCGATATTTGGGTACTTGGGTACACCAATCACACCGGGCTGTTCCTTGTGTCCACCTCCATGTTCTCCACCATGCTCCGGTCCCCCTCTCTGTGCTTCTCTGGTTCTTCTCTAGACCCCTCTGTGTCCTCAGAGCTCCTCTGGTCCCCAAGGCTTGACAAAGGAGTGCACATGCTCCACCATAACCCAGCGCATCCTCCGAAACGCATCACACTGAACCCTGGGATCTGTGAAGTCAGCACCACTTAGCCATCCTCGCCACGCTGTGATCCATGCTGCATTTCATCTGGACACAGGACTTTCCATCAGACCTCTGACTTTTTTCCCTCTGACTTGTGATACCAGCAGGCTTTCCTTCCGTCGCTGCAGCGCTTTTCTAGAGCTACCCTACGGAGCCATGCTCCACCGAGTATCCCCAGTGGACCTCTTCCTTCGGCTCCTGATCTTTCCACCTGCCACTGCTGCGCTCCCCTCGGATTATGGACACATCATTTATTTGTGAGTAGCCCATTAGGGGGGGCGATAAAACATGATATAAAATACTACACTTAAGCCCCATACACACTATCAGTTTTCCTGCTGGTTTTTCTCTTCGGGTTTACCAAAACCATCTAATATGAGGTCAAACCTTAAGAGTTTCAATTTGTATGCATTCAGGCATGCCATTGCACAACATGGTTTTGGTAAACCTGAAGAGAACAACCTGCAAGAAAACTGATAATGTATATGGGGCTTTAGTGGCTCTTTTCTGTCACCACCCCCATCTATAAAAAGGAAGATTTTCAATTATATGAAAGTGGCTACTCTGCCTTTTCCCCATATATTGCTCCTTTCTTTTAACTGACAGAATATATTTAAGGAATGAAAATCTCTCATCCTTACTCACCATTCTCAGGTAGTTCATAAGGCTAGTACCATGTTGCCATATTTGTGAGGACCCACATGACAGTGGTTTAACGCCAATTTCCTGACTTCGGTTTAACTCCTGTACCGCACTCACAACACCATAAACAGCATCAAAGAGCAAAGCAGCGGAAAGCTGTAAAAAAGTGATTTATTTATGTAACATTGTAATTGAAAACTAATAAACACTTTTGAAGGACACCTATCATATCCGAAATCTGGGAGCAGCTACTGTTAACCTGTTTTTTTTAAATCTACAAGCTCCATAGTCCTCTTCCTTGTTTTAATTCATCTCCTAATAAGTCATGGTCCAGAAACAATATACAGGCAAAAAAGTCATTGCTCATGCCACTGCAGTAAAGAGGCAAGGAAAAGGATAAAATGTACCATTAAAAACAAGTTAGGATTGGCATTACCAATGGATGTATCCTAAGAGGTTCTATTAGAGCTGTGGCCTTTGAAAATGTGAAAAGAACCTAAAGAACAAGTCTACTTTTAGTAAAAACCTTCTTACTCCACCCTCACTATCTTCCCTAAATAAAGTAACCTAGGAACACCTATCAAGCTGTTTTCATACCTCAACATGTCAGCTACTGTCACTTCCATTGTTTACAACTGCCAAGGCCGAACCCCACATCAGCAATGGTCATATCTGCACAGTCAGACCTTTTGTGGCCATTTTTTGGGTTGCTCTTGTCATGCTCAAGTTCTATTAAACTTTATGAGGGCTTAACACTCAGAACTGGCCAGCTCTGAAGAAGATTTTGACCTGGAAGAGGTAAACAATGAAGGAGTCCATTAATGTCTTACTGAGGTAAGTAAGAAGCTGGGTTGGGGTTTTCTAGGTTAGATGACTAGTTAGTGTGGACCAATAAAGTTCTTAACTGTAATGAAATTGTCCTTTAATTATGATGTAAACCCACTGCCACTGAAATAGATACTGTGATTCAGTTAAAAATTATTTATCACATCATATTCACATACATTTTGGAAAGTTTTTGATCTGCATGTGTTAGATTGACAACCTTACAAAGAAAATATAAACTTCCTCAATCTTAAAACTGAAGTTTAATCATCTGTTTACCTATTTTGTTACATTACAGTCTTTGGTTCAATGATTTTTTTAATCTGAATTATATGTGATGGATAAGAACACAATAGTCTAAGTTGGTGAAGTAAAATTAGAAAAATATATGCATAAAACAATTTTTCAGTAATAAAAAACTGATAATTGGCATTTGCGTATGTATTCAACCCCTTTGTTATGAAGCCCATAAAAAGCTCTGGTGCAACCAATTTCCTTCAGAAGTCACATAATTAGTGAAATGATGTCCACCTGCGTGCAATCTAAGTGTCACATGATCTGTCATTACATATACAAACCTTTTTGAAAGGCCCCAGAAGCTGCAACACCTAAGCAAGAGGCACCACTAACCAAACACTGCCATGTAGTCCAAGTAACTCTCCAAACAAGGGACAATGTTGTTGAGAAGTACAAGTCAGGGTTAGGTTATAAAAAAATATCCAAATCTTTGATGATCTCTGAGAGCACAATCAAATCTATAATTTCCAAATGGTAAGAACATGGCAGAACAGCAAACCTGCCAAGAGACAGCCGCACGCCAAAACTCATGGACCAGGCAAGGAGGGCATTAACCAGAGAGGCAGCACAGAGAAATAAGGTAACCCTGGAGGAGCTGCAGAGTTTCACAGAGGGATTAGAGTATCTGTACAAAGGACAACAATAATCTGTACGCTCCATAGAGTGGTCAGAAGAAAGATATTACTTTCAGCAGAAACAAAATGGCACGTTTTGAATTTGCGAAAAGGCATGTGGGAGACTCACAAAATGTATGGAGAAAGATTGTGTGAAGAGACTAAAATTTAACTTTTTGGCCATCAAAGAAAATGCGGGCGCAAACCCAACACATCACATCACCCAAAGAACACCATCTCAACAGTGAAACATGGTGGTGGCAGCATCATGCTGTGGGTATGTTTTTCAGCTGTAAGGACTGGGAAACTGGTCAGAGTTGAGGGAAAGATGGATGCTGCTAAATACAGGGATATTCTTGAGCAAAACCTGAACCACTCTGTGTAGGATTTGAGGCTAGGATGGAGGTTCACCTTCCAGCAGGACAATGACCCCAAACACACTGCTAAAGCAACTTTTGAGTGGTTTAATGGGAAACATGTAAATGTGTTGGAATGGCCTAGTCAAAGCCCAGACCTTAATCCAATAGAAAATCTGTGGTCAGACTTAAAGATTGCTGTTCACAAGCACAAACCATCCAACTTGAAGGAGCTGGAGCAGTTATGCAAGGAGGAATGGGCAAAAATACCAGTGGTAAGATGTGGCAAGCTCATAGAGACTTATCCAAAGTGACTTGGAGCAAAAGGTGGCTCTACAAAGTATTGACTTTAGGGGGTGAATAGTTATGCACATTGACTTTTTCTGCTATTTTGTCCGATTTGTTGTTTGCTTCACAATAAAAAAGAAAAAACATCTAGTTGTGGGCATGTTCTGTAAATTAAATGATGCAAATCCTCAAACAGTCCATGTTAATTCCAGGTTGTGAGGCAACAAAGCACGAAAAATGCCAAGGGGGTGAATACTTTTGCAAGGCACTGTATGCAATGCAGGCAGGTGAGCTGGTGAATCGGGGAATGTGAATTCTGGCAAAGATCGCCAGTGAAGTGCTGAGATTGCAGCTTCATAAACTGGCTGTTCCTGTGTCAGTCAATGACAGCTTTTCAGTGTGCTGAGATCATCTCTCGAGAAAATGTTCTCCCCCGATCATCTCTGTTTCATAAACCGTTAGCGGACTGTGATAATCGGTGATCCTAGGGATCACCACTGTTCACAGTTTCATAAACTGACACCTCTGTGTGCATCTCAAGGTTTAATTTTCAGTTTTAGTAGACTGTACTTTTAAATTTGTTAAAATATGTGTGCTTAATTTGACATGTAAACAGACATTAAGAATATTGGGGATGTATTTGCCTTCATTTTATGTGTCATGTAAGCAAGATAAGCAATGTTTTTGTATCTGCAAAATGTTATTGATTATAGCAGTCCAGGCAACAAATGAAATCGTTCAGTGGATTTTATAAATCCATCATTTCCCACTCCCTCCTACTGAGCAATGCTAATAACACCAATACATTTGGTGAAATGTGAAACTGTTTAAATTATACCCTTGCTGTAATCCTTAAATCTCAATTCATTTGTAACAAAGGTTGTATTACACACCCTTTCTTCTTGTAATATTATTTAATTCATAATAAGCCTCATAAATACATAACTACAGTATGCCCAACTGTTGTGTTTTATTATGCAGTAAATGAACAGGAGTGTGTACTCTAAAAAGAGTTCAGATTTACTGAATAATAATAAAAAATTGTGCGAAGATTCACTACCATTATCAAATTATATGAAAAGAAAATCCCTGGGTTACTCATTTTACCTGCACATGATTGGATAATTGAAGTGATTATTCACATCATTTATTGTGTGAACATTCTCGAAGTAATATTTAACCACTTGCCGTCTGGCTCACACCGATAAACGGCGGCAAAGTGGTTTGTTTCCACAAATCGGTGTATGGGTACGTCTGTACCTTAAGGACAATAGCTGGTGCAAACGTGTCGCCAGAGGGGCGCTCACATGCCGGCTGCACGGCGGTGAACTCGGCCATCGCACAATTGCGTGCACGAGAGCAGGAACAGGGATTTGTGTGTGTAAACACACAAATCACTGTTCTGTCAGGAGAGAAGAGACATATCGTTTGTTATTACTAAGTAGGAACGATATGTCTCCTCCCCCAATCAGTCCTATCCCCTCACAGTTAGAACACACCTAGGGAACACACATTTAACCCCGTTGATCGCCCCCTAGTGTTAACCCCTTTCCTGCCAGTGACATTTACACAGAAATCAGTGCATTTTTTACAGCAGTGATCACTGCATAAATGTCAATGTTCCCAAAAATGTGTCAAAAGTGTCCGATCTGTCTGCCACAATGTTCTCAAATCTGCCAGAGCCTTCTTGGAAGTCTGGTCTGCAGACCAGACCTTAGGCCAAATAAGGCGTCACAGAACCACCGCAGATACTGAGGCTCTGAAGATCAAGGGAGCTGCATCCAGGGCTGCATCGCAGACATACTTGAAGCCCTGCACTAACTGGTCAGCCAGTTCCACGCAGCCTGAAGGAGCATGATACTCTTCCAACTCCTGGTGCAATAGTCTTGCCCATTCAGTATGTGTCTATGACACCAGTGCTATAGCGAAAATAGGGCACACAGCTGAACCCAGCATAGAGAAAATGGAACGACCTACCACTTCGGACCTCCTGTCAGCAGGGTCCTTAAATGCAGGGGTTCCATCAACCAGAATCGTGGTTGCCTTGTTTAACCTGGATGCCGGGGGGTCCACAACCAGGGGAGATGCCCGATTTTTTAAAAGGCTCTCCTCAATGGAGTAACGGACCGCCATACGCTTAGATATCGCAAAGGTCCTCTGCGATCGTTCCCATTCCTTGTCTATGAATATATCAAAAAAGGTCACATAAGGAAACATCTTAGCAGTGTGGGCCTGCTTGTGGGACCCCATCAGCAGATGTCCCGGCAGTATCCTCTAGCTTAAGAGTGTCCCGCACTGCAGTGATCATAAAAGCGCCAACCAGTGCCTTGTCTTGCGCTGATGGACCTGAAGTCCTCCTCACTGTCCGAAAAGTCCTTGTCCGCATCCTCTGATACCTCAGAACCAGTGCCCTGGGCTGCAGCCGGGCCCAAGTCAGAGTCAGAGCTACCCCCAGGAGATGGTGGGAAGATGGGGCATTTTTTAACCCCTTTCGCCCACACACCACTTCCACCCTGGCAACAAATGATTCCAGGACTGCCGACCAAGTGTCCACAGGGACCGCAGGGGCACCGGTTGTCACCACTGGTATGTCCGGGGAAGAAGCGCCAGAAAATGACCCCCCACTGTAACTGCCTGCGTCACAACTTGGCTACAAAAAAATGGCCGCCAGCCGCATTTCAATAGCAGCAGCGCGACCACAAGAAAATGGCACAGATGTAAAGAAAAACGGCTCAGAGAGACACTGAGGTGTACGAGAAGGCCGAAACAACACAGTGGCCCCCGAACAGAGGACCCCCATAGCAGACCACCCACACAAACTGCGGGTTCAGAACACCCTGCAGCCCCCAGCCAGTATAGAAAAAACAACCCCTCAGGTATATCCCAGGTGAGTCACAGCATGGTGGAGGAGGGAAGGGAGGAGAGGAGAGGAAAGGGAGGACACAAGACCTCCTAATCGACCCCCCTAGGAAAGCCCAGCTGTTCCATCCTGCCAAGACATGAGGAAAAGTACTTACCCGTCCCTGCGAGGACTGCTGGCGCATTCCTGACAGACCCCAGACCCATTTCCGAGCAGTACGGAGTAGCTGCCAGCCACTGCCCACTGTGGCACAGACAGCTAGCAGCCTGGTCATATGTGAGCACCGGAGCAAAAAGGTCGCCGGCCACTCCTGGAGCAATGGGGTATCTCGTGGCCGACCCACTGCGTAGCTAGGGCCTGCTCACACTCAATGCCCGGACTGGGGGGACCACAAGGATCTGTATTATCCAGCCTGTCACCCAGCTGGCAGTTGATAAAAAATAAATAAATACAAAATTAAATTAAATCTTTAAAAATAAAAGTTCTTCAGGACCATGGGCCCAAGGGGAGCCAGGTCCTTCTCCTCTACTAAGCAGAAAAAACTAAGCTGCTCAGTGCAGTGAATACAAAAGTGTAGCGCTGAAATGACTAGGTGAAAATCAATACCATACAATATATGTTACAACATGTAAACAGTGAAAAATAAATGTGCATATAAGTCCTTCTAATGAAAGAAACAGCTATTGTGCCTGTCTGGCACGTAGTGCAAGTGGACAATTGCACCAGAAAATCCTGGTAGTCCTAAAAAAGTTTGTCTGGTGATTGAATCAAGTGAGTGAGTAACTGAACGTGAAAATTTGTGACTTCTTCAACGTGACGATCCCACCACCTAAAGAATTGCAGGCTTACCAGAACGTGTTGACCAATGGTGACATATGCCACAAGAGGTCAAACAAGGCTTTGAATGACGGATGTCATGAACAGTCCTCAGCAGGAAACATGCGCCCGATCAGTCAGGATGTCTTGCAATGGGATAGGATAGGCTGGAAACTGTACTTATTTTGAAATCACCATTGGTAGGCTCGATATGATAAAAGTGCATGTAGAAAAGAAAAGAGGGTGGCCACATAGCGTAATTCCGTTTAACTAAAATTAGGTATTTATTTACAGCTAACAAACTCACATTTGGCTGGATTGAAAAGGTCCTTGCAAGTAAAATTAGGCGACAGTGGAGTCCTCCCGGCGCGTTTCGTGATCAAAGCACATCGTCTGAGGAAGTGAAAAGAGGAATGTCTGCGGGTAAATGATGCTTATTATGAAAACATTTTTTTTCCTTTACAACCCCTTTAAGGCGAGAGCCTGATCCACTCCACGCTGTAGAAACAGCAGAATCTGGGACATAGCGTATGTACGGGGATGCCATTTCATCTCTTCACACATAGAGATGTAGGCCTTCCACGTACGATGGTAAATCTTTCGTGAAGTAGACTTCCATGCTCGTAGCATGGTAGAGATCACCGAGCCCGACAGGCCTCGGTCCTTCAGCACCTGGCTCTCAACAGCCACACCGTTAAAGCCAGCGACTGTAAAGCAGGGTGAAAGATAGGACCCTGCGACAGAAGATATTCTCTCAGGGGTAGACGCCAAGGGACATCTGCCACCAGACGCACCAGGTCCGCGTACCAGGGACGGTGTGGCCAATTCGGGGCGATCAGGATTGTTGGTATCCCTTTGGCTTCCACTCTGCGCAGCAGGCGAGTAAGAAGCTTCAGAGGAGGGAAGGCGTAGATTAGGCGATAGTGACCCCATGGCGCCACCCACTGGTCCTTTGACCTGGCCACGAACCGTGACACCTTCCGATTGAGACAGGACACCAGGAGGTCCACGTCTAGAGTGCCCCATTTTCAGCACAGACTCCGAAACACCTCCGGGTGTAGTGACCATTCTCCTTGGTCTAGTGTTTGGCAACTTAGGTAGTCGGCTTGCCAGTTTAGCACCCCCGGAATGTACACGGCCTACAGAGCCGGAACGTACCTTTCGGCCCACCGGAGGATGTGCATGACTTCCGTCGCTGCAGCCGAGCTCCTTGTGCCTCCCTGATGATTGACGTACGCCACAGCCGTGGCGTTGTCGGACTGGATACTGACCGGTCGGTCCTGCAGACCCAGGGACCACTTGGAGAGACACAACTTGATCGCTTGGAGCTCCAGTACATTGATTGACAGGCGGGACTCCTTCTGAGTCCAGCGTCTCTGGGCTGACTGGGCACCCCAGACACCCCCCCCCCAGACAAAGAGGTTGGTATCCGTCGTGACCACTGTCCAATGGCACGTCAGAAAAGACTTCCCGGTCCGAAGTCCCGGAGACATCAGCCACCACACTAGGGAGGACTTGACCAGTCGACTCACCCGAATCTGGTAATCCAGAGATGATGGGAGCTTGTCCCAACGTGACAGAATCTCTTTCTGCAACACTCGGGTGTGGAATTGGGCATACGGAACTGCATCGAAAGAGGCCACCATAAGACCCAGAACCCTCATGCAAAAGCGAAGCGACGACCACTTCTGGGTCGTCAACTGCTGCACCGCAGACTGTAGTGTCTGAAGTTTTTCTGAGGAATCCAGGACTAACCCCAGGTATTCCAGTAGCCAACCGACTTCTCAGAGTCTGGCAAGTGATAGACACGTCCTCTTCTAATTCTGAGCTTGAGGAAGCTCTCGGAAGAAGGTCATCCAGGTAACCTACGATAGCGATCCCACGCTGCCTCAGCAGGGCCAGAATCGGAGCGAGCACCTTGGTGAAGACCCGTGGTGCCGAGGCCAGGCCGAACGGGAGGGCCACAAATTGAAAGTGGTCCTCTCCGATCGCAAAAATCTATGGTGTTTTGCGCAAATGGGGATATGCAGGTACGCGTCCATGATGTCTAAGGACGCCATAAAATCCCCCTGATGGAGCGCTGCCACTACCGAGCGAATCGACTCCATTCAAAATTTTTGCAATTTGACAAAACAATTGAGGGTCTTGAGGTCCAGGATTGGATGGACCTCTTCCTTCTTGGGGACTACAAACAGATTGGAGTAAAACCCCTGAAACCATTCCATTGAGGGAACTGGCACAATCACTCCCCTGACCAGTAGATCCTGGACATCCCCTGACAGATCCTTTTGGAGATCCGGAGGAAGCTGGAGGTTGGAAGGAAAAAATCTGTTTGATGGACAAGAGAGAAACTCTCTTGTACCCCAAAAAAACTACTTTGCAAACGGTTGGAAAGATGAGACCTCCACTGAGCCACGAATTCCCGAATCTGGCCCCCCACCCGAGACACGGGCGGGGGCAGACCTTCATGCAGAAGCAGGTTTGTCCGCAGGCTTGTTGGGCTTGCGGAACCAGGTGCGCTTCTGCACTGCAGCGGACGCCTTAGCACAGGGGTGGCCAACCAGTGGCCGGGGGGCCACATGTGGCCCGCGGAGCCCTCTGATGTGGCCCGCGACCTCCTGCTCTGGAATGGTGGGTTGGCAAGCCCAGATCGCAGGTTGCCGACCCACCATACCACAGTATCAGTGTTGTGAATGAAGCTGGTGGTAGAGGAAGAAAGCGGAGGCGGAGCAGAGCCCCATAAGCCGATGCTTCCTCTAAAGTGCCGGCTTTTGCCACAGGTGGACTCTATGGCAAAGTTCAGCTAACCCGCAGTATAGACACAGGTGCACTACGCTGCACCCACAGTCTAGGTAAACCGCAGCACATAAGTGTGAAAGCAGTCTTAGGTCCTTTTCACACGATCAGCCCGACCAAATGGGACCCTCAATTCACCTCTATAGAGCGACAGATGTGTGTTTATGCCCGCCTACCTCCAATCCGAAAACAGAAGGGAATTTGTCCCCTTTCATCTGGGCGGGTCGGAGGACCTATAGAGTAGTCGTGATCTGTCATTAACCCGCTTCGCTCATTGTGGCCCTCGACTGATTACCAAGTTGCTTAAGTGGCCCTCGTTCTTCAAAAGGTTGGGCACCCCTGCCTTAGCACCTTGAAAACTTTTTCCTGACACATTTTGCGGACGAAAAAAAGGCTTGGGGGTAGTAAAGGAGGTGTAGAAGGATGTGTAGCGCTTGGAATGACTATCTATTAATGATAGTCTGAGACACTTAAAAAATAAAATAAAATTGTGAGACCAAATGTAAGACCCTGAAAAGTGACTGGTGCGTGATAAACAAAATAGTCTATTAATGTGTTACATAATAAGTTCAAATGCTAATAAAATGCTATTTCACACATATAAATAAAACACATATGCCAACAAACAGTGATAGTTCATTTCTTGGATAAACAAAAATCAATTAATAGTCAATAGATGCCAGGTATAATGGTCTCCCGTGAAAGGAAAAATTATATGTAAATGAATAAAAATAGTAAATCTAGATGTGAATATAACAGTCAATCTGGTGATTGGTGAATGTTAGATAGCTTCTCCACTAGTTTGTTCCCACCACCGAGAGTAATGCAGGCTTACCGGAACTGATTGACTTCAGCTGGCTTACACCACTGAAAGTCAAAGTAGGCTTGTAAAATTAGGCTCCTTAGCAGGGCAGTATGCTGGCTGGACATCAGATATACTCTGTGGGATGGATGGACGAAGCCCAACTGGGAGTACGATCCCCAAATGGATGTTCTCACAATAAATGGATATTAGAAGAGACAAGAGAAAGAAGTGGCCACATAGCGTAATCCCGTTATGTAGAAAATAAAATATTTATTTGCAGCGGTCAAACTTACATTTCAGCTGAATAAAAAAGGCTTGTATACAAGTAGGGCGACAGTGGAGTCCTCCCGACGCGTTTCGTGAATAGAGCACTTCGTCTGGGGTATCTCTCCACTGTAGCCCACTCCAATTTATATAAAATAGTAAATTACAGTCCAATCAAGTGAAGATCTGACTCACCATACACCTGCAGCAATGAAAAAACGGCACTTCCGTCTATCCAAGATGGCGCCGTGGCTTGCTATCCAAGCCTCAATGTGAGTTGGTTTCATTAGCATAAACAGGAAGTTTGACAAAGTATTATAAACGAAATTAAAAAATATCGTTGGATCTACATGTTGGAGGACATACTCCCTGAGTATAGGACTGTGGTAACATTTGTAAAAACAATGTTAAAAAGATGCAAAAAAATGAAGAATAAACAATAAACTAAAAAGAACCGGAAATTCACAGTATCTGGTTCTTGTGATTGATGGGTGTTTAAACCAATGGCAATTAGGGCTCATAGGTGTCAGCCTATGACGGCTGGGGCGCGTGTGTAGTCGTCACGCCTCTGGGTGGGTATATCCAGCTATACCTAAAGGTGGTTAGAGGTCCGCGCTTGACATAACAGCGCTGTGGAGCGCATATGCGCTCCGGACGAGGGATTAATGCGTCACGCGACGCGACCGGAAGTGCGAGTAGAACGGCATCAAGCGCGCGCGCATATGGCGACTATAATGCGCGCGCGCCTATGACAACTATAATGTGGAACGCACGTGCGTTCCAACTGTCGTGCGCTCCAACCAGCGTGCGTTGCAAATGGAATCAGAATGGATAACTAGTTGTCCGTAATCCTAGTGGAATTACATTGGTGAACATGCACTCCAACTAGGCCGGGCAAAATCCGCTCAAAAAAATCACTGATTGTAACTGATTGTAACAATAGAAGGACATACACCTAATACCAGACCGGAAATGAATTTGGGCCAAAAGAAAAGGGACCAAAAATTATAGTGACTGCCAAAACTATGCACTATTCCATAGTACAAGTAAGGAATTATATCTTGGAAGCAGGAAGTGAGACCACTTCACAGCATACCAGTATGCCAAAAATTGGCATCATGTATACTGTGATTGAATCCTGTAGGTTAATCTCAATATTGAAGTGTTTTAAAAAAATTATATTATAATAAAATAAAGAATAAAATAAAACCATCGCTTCATGTGTCTTGTGAATCTGATCTCCACGTACATTTGAAAATACATAGTTAAGGAAACTGAGATTACAAGATATGTACATTATGTGTTCCAATAATAAAAAAAAAAGAGAAAAAGAGAAAAAAGAAAGAAAAAAGAGGTACAATAAGAGTACTCAAAAAATTACCAAAGACCCAGAATAATTTGTATGTGAATTTATGACATGTTGATAAAAGAATTGATATCCCATTTAACGTTCATTCCTAATGGGGTGTAAGTCTGGAGTTCGTATATCCAGAAAGTTTCAAGGCGGGATACCCCGCGGGTCATAGCTCCACCTCTCCAAGGGGGGGTGTATTTGTCGATAACGACAAACTGGGTGCCCTTGGGGTTCTTATGGTGGTGTTGCCTATAGTGCCGTGGTACCGGATGTTTAGTATCCCCACCTATTATTAATGCAATGTGTTCGCTAACCCTGATGGAAAAACCACGGATGGTGCGACCAACATATTGCATGCCGCAAGGGCAAGTGAGCAAATATACAATATATTTGGTCGCACATGTACAAAACGTTTTAATTTTGTATTGTTTTTTGGTGACTGAAGATGAAAATTCTGAGATTTTTCTTGTGGTGAGGGCATTGTGTTGGCACACTCTGCATCTCCTGCAAGGGTAAAAACCTATCAAGTCGTAAAAAAAACGAACTCTTTACAGGAGGGTTAATTATGTTTGGAGCGATCTTGCTCTGTAGTGAGGGAACTCCCTTGAACACTATTTTGGCTTGTTCTGGCAATAATGGACCCAGTAGCTTGTCTCCTCTAAGGATATTCCAATGTTTGTTGAAACTGGTCTTGATTTGCTTATACTGGGTGGAATAAGTAGTCAGCATAGCAAACTTGAAACTATCGTCCACAGGGCGTTTGGGTTTAACGGATATTAATGACTTCCTATCCAGTGAAAGAACTCTTTGCAACTCGAGATCTATATCACTGGCCAGGTATCCCTTGTCAAGAAACCTTGATTTTAGAACCTCCGCCTGCACGAGGTAGGTGTGGTCATCTGTACAGTTTCTGCGAATTCTGAGGAATTGGCTACGCGGAACCGAACGGAGCCACGAGGGATGGTGACAACTCCCCATCGGGATATAACCGTTACGGTCCGTAGGTTTAAAGTAGGTCTGAAAATTAAATTTGCCATTTGTTATGGTTATCTCCAGGTCCAAAAAATGGATCTTAGTAGGGCTGGACTCATATGTCAAAGAGATACCCCTATCGTTGTTATTCAAAGATTCAAAAAAGATGTTTAAAGACTCGGGACTGCCATTCCATAGGAGGAGGATGTCGTCTATGTACCTAGCCCACAGGCCCAGGGATGGAGCCATGTGGGCATAGACGACATCCTCCTCCCACTTGGCCATAAAGAGGTTCGCTAAGCTGGGTGCGAATTTAGCACCCATAGCGACACCTCTCAATTGCAAGAAGTACCGCTGGTCGAACCAAAAATAACTATGTTTGGTGGCAAACTCGAAAAGTTTGATCATGTAATCTTTGGAATGGGGCGAGAGAATGTTCTCTATTCAGAAAATGCTGTACAGCTTCTATGCCTAAATGGTGGGGAATAAAGGTATATAAAGAGGCCACGTCTGCTGTGACCATAATGCACCCTTCCTGTACTGCTATACCCTCCAGAAGGCGAATGGTGTCACCCGTATCTTTGATGTAGGAAGGAGTCTGTTTAACCAAGGGCTGAAGGTAAAAATCAATATAACGACCTATACGTGAAGTGACTGAGTTGATGCCACTCACGATAGGTCTTCCAGGGGGTTGAATCGGGTTTTTTAGAATTTTTGGCAAATAATAGATTGTTGGAATTCTGGGTACTTTGGGAATCAACTATAGTTTTTCTTTCTTATTCAAGATCTTGAGGTCAAATCCCTTATCTACAAGGGTTTGTAACTGTTTTTTGTATATTGGGGTTGGATTATTAGGAATCTCCTGGTATGTACCAGGTTCATCTAATATACGACACATTTCTTGTTCGTATTGTGTTTTGTCTAAGACCACGATCCCTCCCCGCTTGTCAGCCGAACGAATGATCAGATCCTTGTTGTCACACAAGGATCGTACGCCCTGGCTGGACAAGGGCTGGGTGGAATATCGTTTTTATTTTAATTGGGACAAGTCTTTGAGGACTAACTCCCTAAAAATTTTGACAGCGGGGGCGACAGCAACAGGAGGATTGAAAAGGGACGGATTGGATAGCCCGGAATGAACTGTCCCTGAAGTTGCCGCCCGGCTATCTGTATGATAGGTGTTAGTTAACATGTATCGCTGGATGTTAATCTTACGTATACATTTTTGCACATCTATAAATGTGCCAAATTTTTTTAACGGTTTGGAGGGAGCAAACTTGAGGCCTTTGTCTAGCACAGACTGTTCTGCAGCAGTCAGTGTTTTAGAGCTCAAGTTAAATACTCCCTGTCCTCTTATACCCTCCTTCTCTTTTCTCTTCTGTATACGCCTTCCTGCTCGGCATCCTCTCTTTGGTTTGGGCCTTTGGAGTACCATGGATGGCCTCCGTGAAAACCCTGATCATCATGGGCATCAGGATCCCGGTAGCCCTGACGGTCTAAGGGTTGTTCAGAACTAGGGCCTGCAGCTGGAGCAGTGTCCATTTGGGTGGTGGGCGTGAGTGTCTTCTGCCACCCAAAAACGGTATTAGATTTGTAGTCGCCCACGTCCCTAGAGTATTTTTTGTGTTTTTTAATTCTTTGATCATTGTCTTCCTTCTCCAGATGACTCTGGAGATGAGAGGACAAGGAATTGTATTCCAAAAAATTTTTGTGCAACACAAGTTTTTCTTTAAGTACTTTGATTTCTTTGTCGAGAACAAGCAACCTGTTCTTTTTTCTCGTGATGAGAAAGCCCAAGAAATTAGTACCTGCCTCATTAACATATTTGTACCAGGAGTCTAAGTCTGGTTCTCCTTGTTGGGGATGGATTTTACACGTTTTGTACATGTGCGACCAAATATATTGTATATTTGCTCACTTGCCCTTGCGGCATGCAATATGTTGGTCGCACCATCCGTGGTTTTTCCATCAGGGTTAGCGAACACATTGCATTAATAATAGGTGGGGATACTAAACATCCGGTACCACGGCACTATAGGCAACACCACCATAAGAACCCCAAGGGCACCCAGTTTGTCGTTATCGACAAATACACCCCCCCTTGGAGAGGTGGAGCTATGACCCGCGGGGTATCCCGCCTTGAAACTTTCTGGATATACGAACTCCAGACTTACACCCCATTAGGAATGAACGTTGAATGGGATATCAATTCTTTTATCAACATGTCATAAATTCACATACAAATTATTCTGGGTCTTTGGTAATTTTTTGAGTACTCTTATTGTACCTCTTTTTTCTTTCTTTTTTCTCTTTTTCTCTTTTTTTTTTTTTATTGGAACACATAATGTACATATCTTGTAATCTCAGTTTTCTTAACTATGTATTTTCATATGTACGTGGAGATCAGATTCACAAGACACATGAAGCGATGGTTTTATTTTATTCTTTATTTTATTATAATATAATTTTTTAAAAACACTTCAATATTGAGATTAACCTACAGGATTCAATCACAGTATACATGATGCCAATTTTTGGCATACTGGTATGCTGTGAAGTGGTCTCACTTCCTGCTTCCAAGATATAATTCCTTACTTGTACTATGGAATAGTGCATAGTTTTGGCAGTCACTATAATTTTTGGTCCCTTTTCTTTTGGCCCAAATTCATTTCCGGTCTGGTATTAGGTGTATGTCCTTCTATTGTTACAATCAGTTACAATCAGTGATTTTTTTGAGCGGATTTTGCCCGGCCTAGTTGGAGTGCATGTTCACCAATGTAATTCCACTAGGATTACGGACAACCAGTTATCCATTCTGATTCCATTTGCAACGCACGCTGGTTGGAGCGCACGACAGTTGGAACGCACGTGCGTTCCACATTATAGTTGTCATATGCGCGCGCGCATTATAGTCGTCATATGCGCGTGCGCTTGATGCCGTTCTACTCGCACTTCCGGTCGCGTTGCGTGACGCATTAATCCCTCGTCCGGAGCGCATATGCGCTCCACAGCGCTGTTATGTCAAGCGCGGACCTCTAACCACCTTTAGGTATAGCTGGATATACCCACCCAGAGGCGTGACGACTACACACGCGCCCCAGCCGTCATAGGCTGACACCTATGAGCCCTAATTGCCATTGGTTTAAACACCCATCAATCACAAGAACCAGATACTGTGAATTTCCGGTTCTTTTTAGTTTATTGTTTATTCTTCATTTTTTTGCATCTTTTTAACATTGTTTTTACAAATGTTACCACAGTCCTATACTCAGGGAGTATGTCCTCCAACATGTAGATCCAACAATATTTTTTAATTTCGTTTATAATACTTTGTCAAACTTCCTGTTTATGCTAATGAAACCAACTCACATTGAGGCTTGGATCGCCATCTTGGATAGACGGAAGTGCCGTTTTTTCATTGCTGCAGGTGTATGGTGAGTCAGATCTTCACTTGATTGGACTGTAATTTACTATTTTATATAAATTGGAGTGGGCTACAGTGGAGAGATACCCCAGACGAAGTGCTCTATTCACGAAACGCGTCGGGAGGACTCCACTGTCGCCCTACTTGTATACAAGCCTTTTTTATTCAGCTGAAATGTAAGTTTGACCGCTGCAAATAAATATTGTATTTTCTACATAACGGGATTACGCTATGTGGCCACTTCTTTCTCTTGTCTCTTCTAATATCCATTTATTGTGAGAACATCCATTTGGGGATCGTACTCCCAGTTGGGCTTCGTCCATCCATCCCACAGAGTATATCTGATGACCAGCCAGCATACTGCCCTGCTAAGGAGCCTAATTTTACAAGCCTACTTTGACTTTCAGTGGTGTAAGCCAGCTGAAGTCAATCAGTTCCGGTAAGCCTGCATTACTCTCGGTGGTGGGAACAAACTAGTGGAGAAGCTATCTAACATTCACCAATCACCAGATTGACTGTTATATTCACATCTAGATTTACTATTTTTATTCATTTACATATAATTTTTCCTTTCACGGGAGACCATTATACCTGGCATCTATTGACTATTAATTGATTTTTGTTTATCCAAGAAATGAACTATCACTGTTTGTTGGCATATGTGTTTTATTTATATGTGTGAAATCGCATTTTATTAGCATTTGAACTTATTATGTAACACATTAATAGACTATTTTGTTTATCACGCACCAGTCACTTAGTGCTTGTCCCTGAAGTTTTCAGGGTCTTACATTTGGTCTCACAATTTTATTTTATTTTTTGAGTGTCTCAGACTATCATTAATAGATAGTCATTCCAAGCGCTACACATCCTTCTACACTTCCAATATTTTGCTTTCCTCATACGAGCCGTGTTAGCAGCTATTATCCAACCATCATTGGCAGCGCGGGGTATTCTCCTTCCCTATTTCTGGTAGTAAAGGAGGGCATTTGCTTACGGTAAGGCTCCTTACCCTTCCCAGATTGTGAGAGCAGGGTGCTCTTACCGCCTGTGGTATCCTTTATGATGTCATCCAGGGACGCCCCAAAAAGACGTTCACCCTTTAAGGGTAAATCCACCAAGGCCTTTTTTGAAGACTGGTCCGCAGACCAACACAAGGCAGCGTAGTACCACCGCGTAGGCGGAGGCCCTGGAAAGCAAGGGGAACGTATCCATGGCCGACTCACAGTCAAACTTCAGGCCTTCCACTAACTGGTCAGCCAGGTCCACACAGGTCTCAGAAGCATTCTGCGCCTCCAGCTCCTGCAGCAAGGCCTTTGCCCGTTATGTAGGTGTCTGCGACACCAGAGCCCTGGCCAAAACCGGTCTCAAAACCGGACCAGGCTGTAGTGCTGCTGAAGCGCTAAGAGTGCTGTCCATGCTGCGCCGTCCCTCAGGAAGTATTCTGCAGGCTTTGGCGCCATTATTTCAGGCACTAGAGGCCAAAAGCTTTTCCAAGATGGCTGCCATCATGCAGAAAAAAACAGCATATGGGCTACAAAAAAATGTCTGTGTTTAAAAAATACAGTAACACAAAAAATTGCCTGGTCATTAAGCAGCCAAATTTTCTGGTTTGTAAGTGCTTAACACAAAACAAAAATGTAGTATATTGCATAGGGGTGCACCGATATATCGGTGCCGATACATATCGGCCGTGTTTTTGGGGTCATGCCGAAACAACAGAAATAATGACCGATAATGACCCACCTCAGCGTCAGACTTAATTACTGTCCATACGGCTCATTTCCTGTTTCCCCTGCCCTTTGGCTCTGCCACTGCCAGCGTTGCGACGTCGCAGCCAGTCACTGGCGGGTGCGAGTCCGACCATCGGCTGTCCATGCGGCTCCCCTCAGACTCAGTTAACAGTCAAGTCCGCGTTCTGTGGGGGCTGGGCGCCATCCAAACCCCGCGTGACTCCGAGCAAGCTGCTCACCTCATCACCCGACGGCAGGACTCGCTTATGCCAGAAGTTAAGGTAAGGTCTGTGACTGACTGTCACAGACCACCAGTCCCCGACTGTATTTGACTAAAGTGCAATTTTATGATTAATGTGCCCCGCGCCTCAGCCTTTTTAAATGCAAATCTGCAAGGTGCTCACTGGCGTAGCGGGGGGGGGGGCAGGGGGGGCTGTCGCACCGGGCGAAAAATGGGGGGGGGCGAATCCATCCACCGGCACTGTGACATCACAGTGGCGACAATTTCGGGGCACAATGGCTACAATTGCTGGGCACAGTGGTAACAATTGATGGGCACAGTGGTAACAATTGATGGGCACAGTCGAACCAATTGATGGGCACAGTCGAACCAATTGATGGGCACAGTGGTAACAATTGATGGGCACAGTGGTAATAATTGATGGGCACAGTGGTAACAATTGATGGGCACAGTGGTAACAATTGATGGGCACAGTGGTAACAATTGATGGGCACAGTGGTAACAATTGATGGGCACAGTGGTAACAATTGATGGCACATACAGGTCACAGTAGCAGCATTTTACTGGGCACAGTGGCGACACCTGCAGGGCACAGTGGCGACAATTGCGGGGCACAGAGACTACAATTGATGGGCACAGTGGTAACAATCGATGGCACAGTGGTAACAATCGATGGCACAGTGGTAACAATCGATGGCACAGTGGTAACAATTGATGGCACAGTGGCAACAATTGATGGCACAGTGGCGACAATTGATGGGCACAGTGGTAACAATTGATGGCACAGTGGCAACAATTGATGGGCACAGTGGTGACAATTGATGGCATGGCATAGTGGTGACAATTGACGGCACAGTGGCTGTGTTTGATGGCATGGTACAGTGACTGCATTTGATTGTATGGCACAGTGGTTGCGTTTGATGGCATGGCACAGTGGCTGCGTCTGATAGCATGGCACAGTGGTGACAATTGATGGCACAGTGGCTGCATTTGATGGGCACAGTGAGGCTGCAATAGTTTTTTTTTTCATTTGCGCCCCCCCAAAAAAAAATTGAGCAGCAGCCGCCACGGTTCGGGAAGTACATAATAAGGATCCATCATGTCATACCTTCTATGGGGTTGACATCATTAAAGATCACTGTAAGGGAGTTAACAAGAAGATACAGGTCTCCCAAAATGAAACTCGATGGATACACAGGTTGGGGACTCTAGATCCAGGGGGCCTCAACCTGGACATCAACCTCAACTGTTTTATCTCTGATTTTTAATTTATATCTATCCCCTTTTTTCCTCTTATCTATCACATAATAATCCACCATACAGTACCTCCTCTACCATCCCACAGGCTTTTCAAATTTGATAAATGTTTTCCACCCAGAGTTTAATACATAGCCCCATCAGAGAGCTAGGCCAGTCGGGCCTTCTGTGCAAACTCCCATTTGCTGAGGAGATGATTGACCTATTTTAGTCTGTGTCAAACCAACAAGATACACTGTATTATAGATACAGGTACATCTATAGATTCTATGGATATCTAAAGATACCACCTGGACGTTCCCTTTTTCTCGTCTCCAATTAAATAGTCCACTAGATAGGCCAAACACAGGGCCAGGGCAGGTTCTGTGTTTTTTTTTTGCGGGGGGCCTTTTCGTGCTACATCAGCATGTCCTTATTTTTACTGATGCACTTACATTTTCTTCATATAAGTATACACCCTACCGTAACCTCCCTTTGGTTGTTTCTTATACACCCCACTTTTTAACTTGAGGGGTAGCTTAAATAATATTTAAATGTTAATATCTCAGCACTCAGTTATCTATGGTTATAGAGGGACTGTAGAATACACATATCTTCTTTGTTCATTAGATGCGGTTTTTAATTATCCTTTAACCACTTAACCCCCGGACCATATTGCTGGTCAAAGGCCAGAGCACTTTTTGCGATTCGGTACTGCGTCGCTTTAACTGACAATTGCACGGTCGTGCGATGTGGCTCCCAAACAAAATTGGCGTCCTTTTTTTCCCACAAATAGAGCTTTCTTTTGGTGGTATTTGATCACCTCTGCGGTTTTTAGTTTTTGCGCTATAAACAAAAATAGAGCGACAATTTTGAAAAAATAATATTTTTTTACTTTTTGCTATAATAAATATAGAAATAAATACACGCCCCCTACCCGCCCAATTTGAATTCCGCTGGCTCATTTTCGCTACGCCGCCGCAACTTTAGGAGCAAGTGCTATGTGAATAACAGTACTTGCTCCTAAAATTTTGGCGGAGTAACATAAATGACAAACGTTACTCCAACATAAAGATCCGCTCTCCTACCTGAATCTGGCCCATACAGGTTTTCTAGGGTGAAAAACAAAACTAATGGGCAGATAAGTTTTATCCTACTATGTATCTCTATGATAAATGTTCACATTCAGCTAATGTGTATTGTCTGACAATGGGAATTAGTGTGAAGAATAGGCTTCTGTTTATTAATGTTTTGTAGGGATTTTCAATCCTAGGAAAATAAACATTGCAAAACAGATACCAACATAACTGTACCACATCACTTTTGGAATTTACTTTTACCATTCAATGGCTGGAGTACCATAGACAAAACAATTCATATTAAACCTCTTCTTTCAAAAAGCATTTGTTATAGACTATAGATAGATGGTTGTTATTTCAGATCTAGAACTCTCATTTAACCCACATAATATCTTAAATAAAAAAAAACGGTTAACAGCAGTGTAAAGTGGCACTGTGATTTAACAGACATCCTCAAGTATCTCTCCCTTCATTTGCTAAACTCCCTGGCAGCTCCAAAACCTGATGTGCTCCTTACTGACCACCCTATAGAACGTGTACTGCTACAGGGCGGCATCTGTGTGCAGGTTCATGTATATATAAGTGATTCTACAGTTCCACCTACAGGGAAAGCGCACATGCCACCGGCGGGCTGCTTCTGCTGTGGTATTTCACAGTAGAAGCCGATCTGAAGGTGCAAGGTACTCATCTGTAAAACACAGAGAACTGAAATATGCCTACAGTATGTAAACAAGGCATATCTCAGTTCTAACTGGCACAAAGCAGCGACTAGAATCTATCTCTTCCCCAAGTGAAAGCAGCACATACAGTACAAAAAACACTGGCTAGGCACACAGTTAACCCTTTGATCACCCTAGATGTTTAACCCCTTTCCAGCCAGTGACAAAAAAAATAGAAACCGTTTAAAAAATTTCGCATGGTTAAAAAAACGATAGAAAAAAACGATCATCTGTGGGGAAATCAATCGGTCAAAAATCAATGCATGCTCAGAATCAAGTCGACGCATGCTTGAAAGCATTAAACTTCATTTTTCTCAGCACGTCGACGTGTTTTACGTCACCTCCTTAGTCACGATTTTTAACCGATGGTGTGTAGGCAAGACTGATAAAAGTCAGCTTCATCGGATATTTGATGAAAAAATCCATTGGTTCATCAGACAAACCAATCGTGTGTACAGGGCATAAGAAGATAAAGATGCTGTTTGTTCAAACTGGAAAATAATCATAATAATAAGCAAAACATGGAAATAGATTTCAAGCTCTAACGAGCAGGGCCCTTTGATTCATCCTGTATTGAATTGTATTGTAACTGTACTGTCTATCATAATGTTGTAAAGCGCTGCGCAAATTGTTGGTGCTATATAAATCTTGATTCCTGTATGATAATAATAATAACAATATTAAAGTGAATGTAAAGCCTTAAAGTTTTTTTTTACTTTAATGCATTCCATGCATTAAGGTAAAAAACCTTCTGTTCGGATTTCCCTCAGTCCCCCTTATACTTATCTGGGCTTGATATTGATTCAGCGCTGTGCACAAAAGCAGTGGCTCACTCCGCTGTCTCCCTCCTCACTGGAGAGATTCATAGCAGCTGGTGCCAATGGCTTCCACTGCCGTTAATCAAATGGTAAGAAGAGGGAGCAAGGGGCAGGGCCAAGCTACCCAGTATGCGTCAATAGACACCGACAGAGAGGCTCGGGAGTGAGCCCACACAAGTTCCCCCATAGAAAGGGGCACTCGCCGAACAGGAAGAGCCAAGCGCGCTAACGGGGGACCCCAGAAGAATAGGATTGAGGTTGCTCTGTGCAAAACCATTGTTTTTTATTCCAATAAAAAAAACCTGAAACTTTAATGTCACTTTAACATAAAATACAGTATAGGCATTATAATAATACTTATATGACTGCAAAGTAAAATTATAAATTAATGTGTTCTTCAGTAGGACTTAGAAATGGGTCAGAACTGGGTAAAACTGCTGTCTTGTAAACCACATGATCTGCTATGTCAGAAGCCAGAATACAGTGTCTTGAACAAAAATAAATGCCACTTACTGCAGGGCCAGTGAAAGGAGAATGATCACAGTTCTCTTCCCAGGATTGCTGGAGTATCTGTGTGAATTCCTGAAAGTAGCTGTGCGATTGATTAAACATAGAAAAACTCAAGATGTTCACCCGTTCATCCAACGGGCTGTCAAAGCGCTGCAGTGAAAATTCCTGATTGAAGAATATGTCAGTTAATGATCAATTTAGCAACATCTTACAAGCAAGAATGAACATTTTTACAGTTAGGGCCAACGTGTAGAAGCTAGTAGTGGAGAAGTACTTGTAAAAGCTGTTTCCATTAAAAATGTTTTAGATAAATGGGTAATATTGCTGTGTTATCATTGAAAACATAATAATATTAATAATATATAGTACTTCTATTAGGCACATACAGGTCTACTTAAGGATGAGTCAGCAGCTACAAATACTGTAGCTGCTGACTTTTAATATTAGGACACTTGCCTGTCCAGGGATCCTGCAATGTCGGCACCCCAGCTGATTTTCCAATCGCCTCTCAGGTGCTGCTGCCGCCATTCGTTGTAAGGAAAACCGGCAGTGAAGCCTTGCGGCTTCACAGTGGGTTCCATACTGCGCATGACCGAAGCAAGCTTCGCTTTTTGAATGACCCAGCGGTGGGGGAAGGAGGCGGGGGGTACCTGTCAAAAATAGGTACCCATACCCCCTCCCCACAAAAGGTGCCAAAGGTGGCAGCGGAGGGGGGGGGGGGGGAGAAAACAAGCCTCCTGCCCGCATACGCCGACAACCAACAGCCAGGGTTGTCGGGAAGGGGCCCTGTCCTCATCAACATGGGAACAGGGTGCTCTGGGGGGGGGGAGCCACAGTCCGCCCCGCTGCCCCAGAGCACCTGACCCCCCTATGTTGAGGGCATGCTGCCCGGTACGGCTCAGGAGGGGGGGGGCGCTCGCTCCCTTCCTGACCGGCTGGCCGGCGTGCTTTGTAAACGGGTCTGGTATGGATTGTGGGGAGACCCCCACGCCGTTTTTTCGGCATAGGGGGGTCTCCTTACAACCCATAACAGACCTAAGGGCCCGGTATGCTCCTGAGGGGGGAACCCATGCCAGATTTTTATTTAAAATCCGGTGGGGAGTTCCCCCTCAGGATTCATATCAAACGCCGCCCACGTGTAGAATTGGCGGGAATCCACGTCGGATCCCCGTCCCGCTCGCTGGAATGTGCTTTTACTATTCCAGCGAGTGCAAGATGTCGGCACCCTGTCGCCGAGAATCAGCGCGATGCTGTCGTGCTAAAAACACATTCGCGGCAGCAGGTACAGTAAGGAAGCTTTCCAGTGACATCTCCTATAGACAAGTAAGACTGTTTATATATAAAGGAGGGGTAAAATGTCCAGAAACTCAGAGCTTAAACTCTCAGTGGCCAAGCTGAACAATGACAATTATCAGCTATGGAAGTTTAAAGTGGAAATGCTGTTATCCAGAGATGACTTGTGGTAGGTTACCACTACAGACAGGCCACAGGATAATAATGATCAGGACTGGAACAAGAAAAACAGACATGCATGTGCCACAATAAGTTTACTAGTAGAAGATGATCAGCTCATTCATATACGCAATGAGGACACAGCGAAAGGCATGTGGGATGTACTGAAAAGACTGCATGAAAGATCCAGTTTAAACAACAAGCTGTTTATGCTGTGGAAACCTTACAAAATGAGACTTGGCAGAGGGCAGGACATGCAGGAGCATATAAACGCAATGCTGGAAGTGATTGCGCAACTCAGATAAATCGGGGAGAATATAACAGACAGTCACATTGCAGCCATGTTATTATGCAGTTTGCCTTATACATATGCTGCACTTATCAATGCACTGGAGACACGACCTGAGACAGATCTGACGGTAGCATTTGTAAAAACCAGGCTCATAGATGAGTATCAGAGAAGAAAGGAATTAATGCATGACTCCACAGAAACCAGCATCGCTCTTAAAGCTACAGATGCAAGGTTACACATGAAAGAAACCAGAGTGTGTTTCAGATGCCAGAAACAGGGACACAAAGAAAGACTGTACTATATGGAAAGCAGAGCAAATAAGACAACGTCCCTCTTATGCTAAACAAAAGATGAAAACCACTATCAACGACCCAAGGGAAGGCAACTGGAATGCCACATTTAAAGTGACAGGCAACAATAAATGCCAAGACTGGTTCATCGATTCAGGAGCAACCAGTCACAAGGAGGACTCTTATCTGTGAAACGTCTAACAGCCAGAGGACTCACTGTGAAATTCCAAGGTGACAAGTGTTCCATTTTAAACTGCAAACAGACAATAGCAAGCGCCAAGCTGGATGATCATCTATATCACCTCGACACAGTGAAGGAAAAGGTGAGACTATGTAGTACACACAAGCACAATGACTGTATACATATATGGCACAGACGTCTACGTCACAGACAACCAGAATGCATACGGGAACTACAGAGGAGGAATCTGACAAGGGATCTAATAGTATCCCCTTGTCCAGTCACTGTTGAATGTGAGTGTTGCATTAAATCCAAAGCAACAAGAGCAACACTTCCCAGAGTCAGCCAGAAGAGAGCCTCAAGACCACTTGACTTAGTTCACAGTGACGTGTGTGGTCCCCTAAACCCACCAACACCTGGAGGCAACAGGTACATAGTGACTTTCATAGATGACTACTCATATACAGTCACCTACCTGATGCAACACAAGAGTAAAGTCTTCGATAAATCGACTATATAACAAAGACAAGTAACAAGTTCCAGAGGAAGCCTCTCATACTTTGGAGCGATAATGGAGGTGAATTCACAGGAGGTAAGATACAAGAGTACTTGAAAAGGCATGGAATAGAACAAAAGAAAGTTCCGTATACACCAGAACAGAGTGGAGTAGCTGAAAGAAAGAACAGAACTCTGACTGAAATGATCAGATGTATGCTGACAGACTCTGGACTTCCACAAAAATACTGGGGTGAGGCAGCTATTACAGCTACATATCTGCAGAACAGACTTCTTTCCAGAACAGTGGAGAAAACCCCATATGAGCTATGGTACAATGAGAAACCAAGTGTAAAACACCTAATGCCGCGTACACACGGTTGTTTTTTGTCTTGTAAAAAAAACTTTGTTTTTTGTGATGAAATAAAACAACGTTTTTAAAACTTCATTTTAAAAAACGAAGTTGCCTACACACCATCGTTTTCTTAAAATGCTTTTGCAACACGTACGACGGCACTCTGTTCCATTCAAGCTAGCGTCATAACTTGCTTCTGAGCATGCGCGGGTTTAAAAACGCTGTTTTAAATATTGTTTTGCCCACACACGATCATTTTTTATGACACAAAAAAAGACATTCTGAAAAACAACATAAAAAATTGAAGCATGTTCAATTTTTTTTTGTCGTTTTTCAGAAGATACAAGACAACGTTCTTCTCACACACAATCATTTTAAATGACGTTTTTTAAAACATTGCTTTATTTCATCACAAAAAACGACCATGTGTACGCGGAATCAGAGTTTTTGGATGAAAAGCATTCATCTACATACCTGAAGAAAAACGTACCAAATTCCAAAACAGAGCGTTTGAAGGTAACTTTGATGGATACAGTGAAAATGTTAAGGGTTACAGAATCCTAAATCCCAAAACAGCCAAGGTTAGCATTAGCAACAGCGTAACTTTTATGGAAGATTTAAGAGACAATTTAATGACAACAGTAGAAGCAAGGATAGAAGAGAAAACTGACATTGACCAGCCCATCTCTGTACCTTCCGAACAAACAGTTGAAGTGAATGTAGACTCAACCAGTACTGAAGAGCAGATACAAGAAGTCTCATACACAAAACCGAGACGGTCAACAAGAGAAAACAAAGGTAAACCACCTAAACGTCTCTCATACAAAGCAAGTACTGCCAGTATCAATGAACCTGTAAACTGGGAAGACATATCACAACTTTCAGAACAAGAAGCAACTAAATGGATAAAGGCTGCTGAGGAAGAGATAAAATCCATGCATGACACTAAAACATGGACACTTACAGAACTACCACCCAGAAGGAAAGCCATAGGCTGTAAATGGACTTTTAAAGTGAAATACAATGCAGATGGCACAATTGAACGACTAGTAGCCAAAGGCTATTCTCAAAAATACGGAGAGGACTATGATGAGACATTTGCACCAGTAGTCAAGCACACTACAATACGGACTTTGCTGACAGTAGCCGCCACAAGGAAAATGCAAGTGAAACATTTTGATGTGAAAACCGCGTTTCTACATGGTGACTTAACAGAAGAAATCTACATGGAACAGCCGCCAGGATTCAAAGATGAACAAAGTTCAGACCTAGTATGCAAACTTTGCAGGAGTATATATGGCCTAAAGCAAGCAGCTAGAGCGTGGAATAAAAAAAAAAATTAAGTGCTTACACATCAAAACTTTCAAAGGAGCAAAACAGACCCCTGCTTATACACAAAAAGATTGGCAAACAGATGGGTCTATATGCTAATTTATGTGGACGATATCCTGATTTGCTTTGAGCAAGAAGGGGATGAAGCAGAAATACTTGAAAAACTAAATCAGCACTTTGACACCAAAGACCTCAGTAACATAAAGAATTACCCCGGCATCCAGATCGAGAGAGAGGAAGATGGCAGCTTTCTTCTGAATCAGACACAAAATACAAGAAATAATTGAAACTTTTGGAATGGAAGACGCCAAACCAGTGAAATCTCCCATGGAAACCAACTACCTAAAGGAGATGAATTGTCAAGATAACCCATTACCTACTAATACTCAATACAGGAAAGCAATAGGGAAATTGCTGTACCTTACCACTGCCACAAGACCAGACATTGCAGCAACAGTTGGAATCCTATGCAGAAAGGTTTCAATGCCAAATCAAAAGGACTGGAATGCTGTAAAACAAATCATTTGCTATGTTAAAGGGACTTTGCACTACAAGCTCAAGTTACCAGCAAGCGATGAAAGCACCTTAACTGGATATGTGGATGCTGACTGGGCAGGAGACACCAGTGACAGAAAATCTACCAGTGGCTACTTATTTTTCCTGTCAGGAGGAGCCATCAGTTGGACTAGTAAAAAGCAACTCTCTGTTTCACTGTCGTCTACTGAAGCAGAATACATTGCTGCAGCGCAAGCAAGCAAAGAAGTTATATGGCTGAGACAGCTTTTAACAGATTTAGGTCAACCACAGTTGGGACCAACAGAAATCTATGAGGACAATCAAGGATACATTGTACTTGCGCATACGGAAGGAGTTAATTCAAGAACCAAGCACATTGATGTGAAGTTTCACTTTCTTAGGGGTCTTCAAGAGCAAGGTCTTCTTGAGTTAATTTATTGACCGACCGAGGATATGACAGCAGAAATCCTCACAAAGCCTCTGACCGCCGAAAGACATTCAAGGCTCACAAAGAAGATAGGTTTAACAGACTAAGCCTTAGTTGTTGAGAAGGGGTGTTGGGAATGCAACAAATATACAGCTTAGCCTACAGTATATGCAGTATATGCAGAAGCAGTTTAGAAAAAGGACACAAGATGTCGCTAATGCTCAATGATATGCTATGCTATGTGTTGTATTTCCTGTACACAGAAATGGTCTTGTTGATTTTTTCTTCCTGCCTGTTTGTCTGTGTGTTGTTCTTCTTACCATGATGTGGTGACATATTTGCCTGTGTGTGATGATGTTCCAATAAAGAAGCCAGTTTCTGTTACTACACAAAGTCTGATCTCAACTGACTCCACTGCACCTATCAATCGTACTCTGCAACAGTTCATACATCTACACTGTGTGCAAAGTACAAAAAGAAACATTCAAAAAATTATGTCTTTACATTCCTCTAAGAACAATAAAAAGTGCTTAATGAATTACTACAGAAAACGAATGTATGTAATAAGCCTATTAAAGGCTCAAACAGCAAATATGAAAACATGTCCAGCTGTCTATCTATCTACTAATATATTTTTCTCTGCCTTAGCCTAGGTTCACATTGGAGCGATTTAGAATGTCAAACCGCATGCCAAATCGGTGACAATTGCTGGCGATTGCACCGTCTGAATCGGTGAAAGGCCGCATTTGCGGCAACCCCCCAATTCACAAAAGTAGTTTCTGTACTACTTTTGGCAACTTCAGGGTGCATTTTTCATAGACACCTGTGCAGCAACCCACACAGATGTCTCTGAAATCGCCCCCGAATTCGGCATTGACATGCAGGAATGAAACTGTATGAGTTCATCTGGATTTAATCCTGCTGTCAGTGTGAACCTGGGCTTACAGAGAGGACTGTACCACCATTCACAGCAGCTACAGATAGATGATTACACTTTGCATTAATTTTCAAAAGTGACATTCTATTCAATTATTGAAGGCACTTAGCACCAGCAAGTGTGAAGTAGTAAGAGGTCAGCCACCCATATTGTTATGGCTCAAATTCAGATTACTCTTGAAACTTCCATCAGTATGTTAAACTGTTCAATACGTGCTTTTTACAATTGCAGTTCTAAAAGTGCTCTCTCTTCCAATCAATATTTTTTAGTAACATTGTGATAAAGACCATCTCTATAAATGCTTTAACTTTCAACATACTGTAGTAATTACATTTTACTGCTGTTTCATACTTTAGTCACGGGTAATAATATCATTACAGCCTTAAGTGGTCTATAGAAATACACAAGATAGGGGAAAATAAAGAATACACAGCACTGCTTGTGCTGTTAATAAGAAAGTAATTTCTCACCAGATTTGTAAAGATATATGTGTAATAAGCCGAAACCATTCCCAGCTCTGCAGCCTGTAAAAAAGGAAAGTAAAAGACAAAAAAACCCCATAAAAGTCTGTTAATGCACCTTAAATGTTAATTTGCAAGTTTCATGTAAAAATGTATTTATATAAACTGCATTACACCAACAATAATGTAATACAATTGCGTTTCCAGTGACACAGACAGTGAAATCTCTAGTGACTGTGATGTTATAAATCTGATTGGGACATTTTAAAAGGTATATTTTATACAAAAGGCATTTTTACAGTTTGTTATTTAAATTTCTTATAAAATGAGACCTACGACATTAACAAAAAATGTTCCCTTACCAATTGTGTCTCGTTTTCTGCAGCTGAACATCCTGTTAGTGTACAGTGTCATATATCTTCCGAGCCAGACACATATTAAATTTACAGGCCATGCTTACTCTGATTTCAGATTTCTGGTAATGTCTGTGCCTACACCCAAAATTGCATTATCATAACTCAAACATGAAGCATTGGACAGCAATCTCTACAAAATCATTAGAGCACAATTATTCCCTAATACAGACCTTCTCAATCATAATGTGGTATAGATATCCCTCTTATTTATTTATCAAACTGTACTGAAGAGGAATGTATTTTCCCTAAAACTGCACGCTTTCTCCTTTTTGGGCAGAATTTTACTTTTCATAATAAACAGAAGCCTTTTCCAAAGTCCTTTCTGCCCCAACCATCCAAATGTGCATTATCATCCACTTACCTCACCAACTGAAGCTTTGAAATTTTACGTTTCACTTCGAGTTTTTTTAACATCCTTTTTTCTTCCATCACTTCCTGTGCGTTATCTTGGAATATTTTCACTTGTCAAACATGGGGTAGAGCAGCCCATTCACTTGAATGGGCTGCCCTATGCACAACAAACGGCCCAAAAAAGCTCCAGAACATTTTTGGAGGGGAACGTGGTACATTTTTATTACCTCCCCTTTTTTTTCATTTAAACTTTAAAGGGAATACAAAACAGAACCGTCAGGCATTCCCTGGCTCAAAAACGTACAGTCACAAAAACGTATATTTTAGTACACAGTTAAAACAACCTAGAAATACCAAACCATAGCCATTGCTTGACATAGAAGGGGTAAAGCAGCAGTAAATATCCTGTACAGACAACGACTCCCAACTCCGCATACAAGCGAGAAAGGCAGGCTAACTCCAAGTAACTGGAGAACTAAATAAGCAGATCAATGGACCCAAAAACAGACACTCTTAACAATGCACAGGCTAGAAACATATTAGGTTAAGAAATGCCTCCCTTTTTTTGCACTTGCAGCCTGCTACCCATGCCATTAACATTTAATTGTGCTGCAAGTGTGATGCACGTTTGTTTTCAAAATGCACATCAAAATGCAGGTTTTCTGTTCAGTTTGCCGTGTGTTTAGAAATACATAGATGTGAATGGAAGTTCCTTGTTCTTGTGTAAACACACCACTTTCAGGCCCTATTTATACCTAGAGTAGGCGGAGCACACTTTGTTTTGGGCTCAATTTTCCCGCAACTTGCACAGGGCAGCCCATTGATTTCAATGGGTTGCCCTTCAGATGGCAAAGTAGCTCATGGGACATTTTGGTGTATTGCTGTTTGCACATTTTTTACTGTGCGTTTTGCTGCGATTACCACAATTTTTTTCACGTGGCAAAATGTGTGCTTGCGTCTACATTTGAGCTGTCATTAACAATTAATGGGCAATAGTGTGACTAATTAAGTTAGGTCTATAAAGGTGACCATACGCTATACAATCTGATTGTAAAATTTCTGTATGATCTCCTTTAGAGTTTCCAAAACTATATAATAAACTGCTGTAGGCGGTTATCTGATTGCTCAGCTCCTGCACACTCTGACAAATGAATTTTCTATGCAAGAAGACGTTAAGGTAGAAAATAAATTGATTGCTGTGTATTTAGTGAGGATGGTGATCACTGATTGCACTGGAAAAGCATGAACCTGCAGAGGTGGGTGGGAGAAATCTCCTGTAAGGAGAGGGCAGGTGCAGGGTGTGTGTTAATGAGGTCAGCTGGTGAACTCCTTCCTGTGTCTTAATGTTTTTTGCAACCTAAGGGCTGTCCAGAATGTAATGGGGAAATATTTTATACAACTAATTGAAGGCTGAGGCAAAGCATGGCCTAGGACAAATAGAAAGCTTTTTTTTCTGTAAAAGGGGTACATTTTTGCTATATTGGTACACAGGGAAGCTGGAATTTTGGAAAAAATAAAAAATGTGAACTTAGCCTTTAATGTTCCTATGACAATTGATAGATGCATTAATGGACAAAAAACAGACATATTGTACAGCTCTTTGTGAATTGGGGCATTGTGAGAGACAAAACTTTAAAATTTTGTAATTTGCACACCTTCATTAATATTGTGTGGGACATTGATGCATTAGCATGAATAATGATAGTACTGGTCTTGTCATCACGAATTTCTTTTAAGAGTGGCGTTGGGTCCCAACTGTCATCAAGCATCCTGACTGAAAGACAGTCCTTGGAAATCAGAAACTGGCGCAGGAGCTTCTCCAGGTTTAGAAGACCTAAGAAGACATATATGGTCATTTTCAAAGTAAAAAAAATAAATCCCCCAGCAAAACAGAATACACAGTGAGCATCAGAGAATGCAACCAAAAAAGTGAATAGTTTATAGCCTACAACTGACAGCAACCAAAATCTTATATATTTTACTCAAAGTAATGTAAAAAAAATGATAATTACAAATAGCATATAAGTACATGCTTGATCAAGGTCATCTGCTGATCTGAGCACTGTAGTGGGGCCTTTTAATGGCAACTATAATCACAGGTAGTGTTACTCACCGTATCTCTGACTTTGTGGTGTCTCGCAGCAGTGACAACCATGCCGAAATCAGGAGATAGGGTCTCCTCCAGCTCCTCCCACTTCACATTACTCACCAGTCAGATGACCTCTGCCCCCCAGCCATGCCATTAACTGAGTGGATGGCCGCAAAAAGGCTGGGAGAGCGATGCAGGCTTCAGGAACAGCCCAGGATTTGGTGACCCCTGGCAAATTGTCATTTGACCTCTGAGGGGGTCCCGACCTCCAGGTTGAGAACCACTGTCCTAGACACTCTGGTCCTTAATGGATGCTTGGGGTATCATTACTACCCATAAATGCTATTATGGTAGATCAATTATAGTCTTGTAGCGATATCCTCAGTGTAAAACACAAGATAAATGTTCAGGTGGAGTCACTCCACAAAAAGTAGTAAAATTATAATTAGCATATTATTAAAAGTGTGTACTGCAGTTCACCTGTAGCCAACATATATCTTCCACTGTATTAATGTAGAAGTATTACTTGATTATTTGGCGGATAATGCATATGTTACTCTTCTTATATTAATAGAAAGGTTATATGGCCGGTAAAATGTTTTTGTGATTCAGAGTCATTTTGATGAGGACTAACTTGCTGCTGGCAAAATCACCTTTGTTACATGCTGTTTAACTCTACCTAGTCCTATTTCAATGCTCATGAGAGTTGCATAACTTCAAGAATGTTGCTGCTTGTGTTTATAGTTATGCTCCAAGACCTTGAACGACTTGTCCTCTCATAGCGGACATTGAGAGAATAGAACATTGTCATCATCATCATTAGGGATGAGCTGAACACCCCCTAGTTCGGTTCGCAGCAGAACATGCGAAGAGACAAAAAATGTGTTCGAACACGCAAAAACACCGTTAAAGTCTATGGGACACAAACATGAAAAATCAAAAGTGCTAATTTTAATGGTTAATATGCAAGTTATTGTCATAAAAAGTGTTTGGGGACCTAGGTCTTGCCCCAAGGGACATGTATCAATGCAAAAAAAAGTTTAAAAACTGCAGTTTTTTCGGGAGCCGTGATTTTAATAATGATTAAAGTAAAACAATAAAAGTGAAATATTCCTTTAAATTTCATACCTGGGAGGTGTTTATAGTATGCCTGTAAAGTAGCGCATGTTTCCCATGCTTAGAAAAGTCCCTGCACAAAATTACATTTCTAAAGGAAAAAAGTCATTTAAAACTACTAGCGGCTATAATGAATTGTCGGATCCCCCCCCCCCAAAAAATATGTGGGTTCCCCCTAAATTCCATTATCAGGCCCTTAAGGTCTGGTATGAATATTAAGGGGAACCCTGCGCCAAACATAAAAAAATGGCGTAGGGGTCCCCATCAAAATCCATTCCAGACCCTTCGAGTCTGGTATGGATTTTAAGAGGAACCCCGCACCAAAATAAAAAAAACAGTAAAGAACTTGTCCCAAGCTGTGTGTGTGTTTTTTTTACCTTTTTTTGTCACTTTGTTAAAGGGGACTTCCAGATTCTGATAAGCCCCCCACTTGCAGACCCCAACAACCACCGGGCAAGGGTTGTGGGGTTGAGGCCCTTGTCCCCATCAACATAGAGGCATCCACCCCATGTTGAGGGCATGTGGCCTGATAAGGTTCAGAAGGGTGGGGACGCTCTCTCGACCCCCCTTTTCCTGCGGCCTGCCAGGTTGCATGCTCGGTTAAGGGTTTGGTATGGGTTTTTGGGGGGAACCCCATGCCATTTTTTATTTGGCGCAGGGTTCCCCTTAATATCTATACCAGACCTGAAAGGCCTGGAAATGGAATTTGGGGGGACCCCCACACATTTTTTTTGGTTCGGGGTTGCCCTTACTATTCATATCAGACCCGCAGGGCCTGGTAGTGGACCTGGGGAGGATCCATGTATTTTTTTTCAATTACTTTTATCTGTATTGCCGGGACCCGACAATTAATTTTAGCCGCGAGTAGTTTTAAATTACTTTTTTTCCTTTAGAAATGTCATTTTGTGCAGGGACTGTTATAAACACGGGAAACATGCGCTACTTTACAGGCATGCTATACACACCCCCCAGGTACGAAATTTAAAGGAAAATATTTCACTTTTATTGTTTCACTTTAAGCATTATTAAAATCACTGCTTCCGAAAAAACAGCAGTTTTTAAAACTTTTTTTTGCATTGATACATGTTCCCTGGAGCAGGACCCAGGTCCCCAAACACTTTTTTATGACAATAACTTGCATATTAACCTTTAAAATTAGCACTTTTGATTTCTCCCATAGACTTTTAAAGGGTGTTCCGCGGCTTTCGCATTTGCCACGAACACCTCAAATTGTTTGCTATTTGGCGAACGGGCAAACAGCCAATGTTCGAGTCGAACTCTTGTTCGACCAGAACATAAAGCTCATCCCTAATTATCATCATCATCATTTGTTTTTATCATATAGTTTGGATTAACATTCATACATATTTTGGAAATTTCATATTCATCTCCTTACATTTAAGTTCATGTAGGATGCAACCTGTCCAAGCCTGGCGCCATTTTCTGGACCATGTACACACCCTGAATAATGGAAATTGTACATTTCAAAAGTGTGGGATATATTATAATTGCAATTCGAACTCCCCCTTTATATGGGTTGGGCAGGGTTTTTAGGGGCTTTTAACAGGATATCATGTACAGTAGTACCATGTTATTTTTGTTATAATTGTGTGCAATAAAGATTTTAAGGGGAAATGGCTTAATTTATCTGTATTTTTTGTTGGTGATTATATTGATTTTTACATTACTTTAAGTAAAATATATAAGATTTTGGTTGTGGTCCACTAAAGTTTATATGCAGTTTTCTCTTTTTCTGGTAACTCTCATTTTAAAAACAGGCATCCTTGCACAACTTAGAATAGTCATAAAAAAATGTATTTAAACAAGTTGAACTGAGCAAGAAACATATTTGTAATGTATAAAGACAAATCCAGTGAAGCAGTGCAGAGATTAACGAGATTGTGCAAAGTGCAGTAACATATTTAAAAGCATTATAAACCTTGTATTTTCCATCTACATAATATGTGCATTGATCATATAGCTTCATTGTGTCATTTTTTTGCCCTGTGCACACACCCTATAGTAGAGAAACTTGTTACATTCCGGTGTGAAACATGAGGCATGGCACTGCACAGGCTAATGCACATATGTCAAACACAAGGCCCGCGGACTGAATGCGGCCCGCCAGGCCTTGTCATGCAGCCCTTGCACCCAGTTTTTCAGCTAGAACATGGTACAACCCCATTCTGCAACCTCCAACTCTTCCTGTTGCCACTTGTAAACACAGAAGCCTTCTGTGTTTTACAAGGGACAGTTTTGCTCCCAGTGGCTCCCAGAACTAACAAACCCCTGCACGCACTCACGGCAGGGACAGATCTGAGAGAGAATGTTTGGCGATGAAGTGCCGCCTACGCGGGGAAGGTACTAGAGCCGAGCAACTTAGGAGATGCTTTAGGGGGTGGAGATTGGGGTTGCAAACTGTGCATAGTGCACCCCTGAATCCTACATTCTGTACACAGCACACCCCTAAACTCTGCACTGTTTAAGTATTGCACTCCTTAACTCTGCACATAGCGCACTCAAGATACACCCGGCCCTTTGAGGGTAAGCATACTGCTGATATGGCCCACAATGAAATTTAGTTTGACACCCCTGCATTAGCAACCTTGGTCTGTAGTCTAAGAAGTGACACTTCCTGTGAAGAAACTACATATTGCACAATCCCTGCGTCTCCCAGTCTAGCACTGGTACAGGTGAAATAATTATCGGACACAGCCACAAACCAGTAGAGCATTCACAGAGAAATGTGTTTTTATCAAATTAGCTCTCCCACATTTGTGATGCAACAAAAAAAAATGGCCCAAAAATGTGACCCAAAATAAGTAGTTTCCTGTCCCGTTTATTGAATAGGGACAAGCTAGGTGAATGAATGCATAGGCATAGGGGGATCAATCAGCTATGGCACTACAAACTGCAACCACAGCATATGTGTTAGGCAAACAAACAACACATGGAACATAATTGCACTAATACCTAGTTAAAATAACTAAAACATTTGAAACTGTACAATGTCTTTAAAAAACTGGGGAAATACTGTTATAAGAGAAAAGTAAAAACTTTTTTTTGAACAGAATGAAACAAAATAATCTAATGGCCACTATGGACATTTACATTTTAGTTAGCAGTGGTCAAGTCTGTTGACATAAGGCTCCATTCACACCTAGGCGTTATTACGCCCGACGCCCGACGCTATTGCATCCTGAAATACGCTGGAGGGGTGATTTAACATTGTCGGCTATGGAGATGGTTCACATCTCCATGCCGAAACGCTGTACGCCTGAAGCTGAAAACAAGTCCCGGACCCTTTTTTTCAGGCGGCTTCGGCGTTCGGCATAGCCGACAATGTTAAAATCACCCCTCCAGCGAAAACAAGGCTAAAAAACTACACTTTTTGTCGCGGCAAATCGTGGGACAAAACGGCGCAATTTGTCGTGGCAAATCGCGGTAAAATACGCCGCACTATAGTGTGAATGCAGCCTAAGATGTATTCTTGGTTGCTATAATTTTCACATTCTCTTTGCTCGTGTTTGCTAATCTGCACCCACTGTATCACCTTGAAGAAAATAGATTGTATAGCACAGAATGACTGGCAAAAACTGCAGTCCCATCCATAAATGCTGTCAAAGTTTTTTTTTATTTTTTTAGCTAGCTTGAGGGTTTTGAAAAACAGAATAGACGAAAAACACCAATGTCTTCTAAAATACAGATACCCAACAAAAATAGCAACTGAAACACATGCATGTGACTAGAAGGGCAACTTCTCACTCAACACTTACATTAAAGGGGTAATTCCCCCAAAAACCTTTTTTTAACATTGATTGAGGCTCGTTATGTCAAGGGGAATCGGGTGTTTTTTTATTAGAAACGAAGCAGTACTTACCGTTTTACAGATGCATCGTCTCCGTCGCTTCCGGGTATGATCGTCTGGTCTGGGCGTGCCTATTTGATTGACAGGCTTCCCACGGTCGCATACATCGCGTCACGAGTAGCCGAAAGAAGCCGAGCGACGGTGCGGCTCTATACTGCGCCTGCGCACCGTCGTTCGGCTACTTTCGTAAAATCGTGACGCAATGTATCCGACCTCGGAAGCCTGTCAATCAAATAGGAACGCCTAGACCCGGAGACCATACCCGGAAGCGTCGGAGACGATGCATCTCTAAAACGGTAAGTACTGCTTCATTTCTAAAAAAAAAACACCCGATTCCCCTTGACATAACGAGCCTCAATCAATGTTAAAAAAAAGGTTTTTGGGGGAACTACCCCTTTAATACAAAAAACACAAGTTTTTTGCTCTTACTGTGCCCCTTTATTTCTTAGAGAAACACATTTAACAAAAACACTTGTTTTTAACATTACAAAATAGCTTTAAAGGATGCCAAAATTTACAGAAATATGAAAAGTGGCATTGCTGACCTTGCTATATGAAAATCTCTGTTCCTTGGCAGTTTGTGCTAATTAATTGACTTTAGTGCTTTCTGAGTCAATGACAGAAAAAGTATAGAGGTCAAGCATTCAAACATTTCATTGGCTTTCCTTCCTTTATGTAAGTGCCATATTAGTGACTTAAAGCAGAACTCCAGGAAATTTGCAAATTATCAATTCCTCATTTAGTCCAGAGGGAAGAAGAAGCACTTTAAAGTGGAGTTTCACCCAAAAGTGGAACTTCCACTATTTTGTGTCCTTCCCCCTCTTTGACAGGTACCCTATTCACTTCCGGGAGACCAGGCCGCGGCACATTACACCAGCAGCTCGACTCCCTCCTCCTTTCCCCGCCACCGTACCAGTAGGAGAGCGCAGCGGTGCATCGCACATGTAGGCACCCGGCCTGAAGCCATAATGATTCACTACCGGGTCACCTTATAGGCAATGGCGGCGGTAGCACCCGACAGCTGATGAAAACATCAGCTGCGGTGCCAACATCGCTGGACTCCAGGACAGCAAAGTGTCCTATTATTAAAAGTCAGCAGCTGCAGTATTTGTAGCTGCTGGCTTTTAATTTTGCAGGGTTGGGCAGACCTCCACTTTAACTTACCTCAGCTCCCCTGGCAGATGGTGCTCCTCCACGCTCAAGGGGCATACTGTAACACCATCATGTCCAGTGCAAAGCTATGGTGGACACAGCGGCTGTAAGGACAAAGCTGCTGCTCCCAGAATGACATGAAGGTGTGGGTGCACAGCCCTGAACACACCCAAAGTGCGGCAGTCCCATAGCTGTCCCAGATGACAGCTATTGGACTGCTTGCACAGAGATGCATGCAACATCTGTGCACTCTGATACTGGAAACAAGGCCTGCATGGGGCATGGATTAAAACGCCCTGTGTGAATGAGGCCCTAAAGTGTATGTAAACCCCAACAAGAACCCCTCCTATTTGCCCCTTTGTGGTCTATTAAATCTATCACTGAAAGGCTTTTGTTACAATGGTTCAATAAACATCACAATACCTTTTGATGTCACCAGAAATACAGTGACCTCCTACCTTTTTGGGGATTCTGCCTATTCTGCCCTGAAACGTCAAACAAGTTATAAGCCCTGCCAAGTTTTCTGTTATGAAGAAAAGAGGAGGAGGGGTAATATGTAACACAAAATAGGGGCAAGCAGCCCAGAGACACAGCACCTCTACTTCATAGATACTGCGAGTGAATGCTGTCACCCTAGAACAGAAAGTGTGTCACTGGCAGGCTCACCACGCAAAAACATGAAAAACAGCCCGAAAAAAATAAAAATCTATGCAGGTATCACATTTAAAGACAGGTAAACTGCAATACAGTCTATTACAATTTGGTTCCTGGATTTACATACATTAAAAGTTATAAAACCAGAGACTGCCAGGAAGAGAGCATTTTTAGAAATAGGGTGCTGAATATGTCTATTGATACAGGGTTCTTTTCAAATCACATATTGATTTATGGTTTTCAGCTTCATGCGGATTCAGAGTTTCTATATCAAAACATTAGCTGTATAAAAAAAATCATATAATAGAGATGTGCTTTGAGTCAGACTTTCCCTGCCCTGCAAACTGCAACAAATAAAATTGAACACAATGAAAAAACATTTTTTCTTGCAGTCCATTTTCTACATTTCTTCCATACTGCTAAAGGAAGTCTGAGGAAAAAGTGAAAGCTTTGAAATGCATCATCTGACACGTCTTGACGTCACGTTTGGCCCGGCTCCGAGTGTGTTTCATGCTGGTTACCACACCGCAAGACAGGGTTCCTGGTCATCTGATCCACGACCTTGCCAGGAGTACAGCGAACTTGCAGTGACACATCCCGGGGCCCCCAGTGATGACAGACACCTTCTCTTATATGCTTGTTGATTTCCATTTTAATATGACTAGCCATTTGGCTGTTGCTTAATTAATAAATCCCCGTTTTGATCCAATTTGCTACACTTAGTTGTTCAGGTGCTACACACCTTGTTGTTCTTGTACCTGTCTTCCAGAGAATTCCTTCACTCTCAAGGGAGCTGCCAGAAGAGTTGCTATAGTACCTCATGGATTTTATAACTTTTATGAAATTTTATACCAGACATAGTAAACACTTCCTAAAATTATTGTTTTTACATTGTCATTTGATAGTCCTGGTGTGTCTTTGTACCATTTTCCTCGCCGTTCCCTTTTGTTATTATTTTTAGGGCTGTTAATGATTACACGTTTCGTGTTCGATTACTCGTTTTGGTAAATCGATTAATCGACTAATTTCGATTAATTATAATGCACATACATTTTTCGGATCACCACCATATATAGTCCCCACTGTAATATCCACAGACATCTCCCCCACTGTAATATGGTCCACATCTCCCCCACTGTATAGGAAGATTAATGCTTGCTTAGTCTTACCAGAGAAGCCAGCCGAACACAGGCAGTTGAGGCAGGGCCGCTGCCGGGTGGACCAAGATGGCCACCGCTCTGGGAGCTAGGCTGAAGCTGCGGCCTTTCCTATGGCCCAGGCAGCAGCGGATCACGTGGTGTGCCGATTCGCATATGGTGACCTGTTCGGATCACGGATCATTAACGATCTGTTGCACCACTAGTACCGATCAAAAGAATTTTGATCGATCAAAAAAATTAACGATTAATCGAGGAATAATCTTTAATTTCCACAGCACTAATTATTTTATAAGACAGAGCGTTCCCAGTTCCCAGCTATAGTTGTGGGAAAATATAAAGGTGGTAATATCTTAATATGTACAAAAAAGCAGAAAATATGTAAAACACTGACATTCCAAGACTTTCATTTTAAAACTCCATTTTCGTTAACAATAGCTTTTACAGCCTCTAAAAAAATTGTGCAAAGACCTAGCATTGGAACCCCCAATCATTAAAAATGGCCCCATTAATATGCCAATCCTCTCCATTGTTGGACATACATAATTAACTCTCTTATGGCTAGTGAATATAATCTATCTACACATGCATCCAATCTATCCTGCAATAACACACAAATCAAAAAACAGATATTATCTTGGCATTCATTTAAAGTTGGTAACAACCCCAGTCCATATTCCATTAAGACTGTAACATCGGTATGAGGCTCTATGTGTTCCCACCTATATCCATATGTCCATGAAGAACAGTGTAGGCAATATGTGATTCCCTGATCTTCACTCCTGATTTTTGACACACATTTGCAAAGAGTATTTGATAATGTAATTGATCATGCCAACATAAAAGCTGCATTTTAATTTAGGAACTATTACAGGATAAGGACTGCTGTCGTCATTGCTACCCTAATTTTATGAGCTTGTTTTATCACTGCAAATTGTGAGTTTCTTTCTTTCGTTTAATACATTTTCGTGGTTTTATACAGAATTATGCTTTGTGCACTCCAATTTCTTCTTTTACATTGGGATATCTGATGTGTCGTCTCTGGGATTTGCTGTAACCTGGTGTGTACCCCTGGATTTCCCTGCCTGAGGTCTTATCAATGATTTCTGGTTTTGAGACATCTGTGACATATCCTCCTAAGTATCGTATTTACAAGCTTGATTGGCCTAGTGGGTATATGCCCTTCTGGGTTCAATCTATCCGGTAAGCCCTCTATCATTAGTGGTGGTGGATCTTCTGTCTCGCAATCACCGTTGGATTTTGTATTATTCACTCAGTCACTGGATTTTTCATATATGAACTTTATTATTGAACAGTTTCTATTCACTTCTATTTTTCTGTCTCTGTCCAGATTTCTGTCACTAGCATCCATTCAGTGAAAGTCTATGGACTAATATTAGTATTAATACTATCCATTCACATGTGGTGTTATTCAGCGCTACACTTTTTTCCACAATAACTATTACAGAATAGATTTGACATATGCAGAGATAGTATTGCATTAACCCGCCATAGATTAAGGCCGCATACACACGATTGGTCAAACCGATGAGAATGGTCTGATGGACCGTTTTCATCAGACCAAACCAATCGTGTGTGGATGCCATCGGTTATTTGTCCATTGGTTAAGAAAAATCAAACTTGTTTTAAATTAAACTGATGGATACCTAACCGATAGTAAAAAAACGATCGTCTGTAGGCACGTCCATCTATTAAAAATCCACGCATGCTCAGAATCAAGTCGACGCATGCTTGGAAGCATTGAACTTCATTTTTTTCAGCATGTCGTTGTGTTTTACGTCACCGCATTCTGACACAATCGTTTTTTTAACCAATGGTGTGTAGGCACGACTGACCCTCAGTCAGCTTCATCGGTTAACCGATGGAAAAATCCATCAGACCGTTCTCATCGGTTTGACCGATCGTGTGTACAGGGCTTTAGAGATAATTTTGTATACGTGGCCTTACCTGGATTGTAAGAATTTAGGCGATTTTCCCTATAAAGTATAAAAACCCAAATTCTGCGTTCAGGACATATGACTCTGTACACAACAAAAATGGGAATCGCTTAGAACAGCATCCAGTCATGTACAGCCACTGTGAATTTCAAACTGTCACTGATTTTGACAGGCTGATGGCAGTGGGCTGCACGCTGTACCTGTGCCTTCCTTGTGCCAAGAAATGTGGGATGTTTATGCTTTACAGGCCAAACCGCCAGCGTGCATAAGCCCTAACTTTACAAACTTTTTTAAATTAAGGGGAAAAGAGAAAACAAATGCAACCACTACACTTAATGACCGTTTAGCTGCAATATATGCGATGAATTGCTTGTGTTTACATAAATTTAGGTGAATATAATATATATCCTAATTAATATCCTAATATGCATAACCATTATAATTAAACACATACTTGTTCTGCACAAGTGCAGTATCCTGAAAGTAATGAAATATAACATAAAAAGACTGCAGCTCCAAAAATAAATGATGTGTATCTGCAAAGGATTAGGGATAGTGCTTATGAAACTCAGATCACAGTAATGCAAGTGTTGTTTCTGACTTTAGCATCAAGGAAAATGGTTCCTGGCAGACAAAATAAATAAATAAATTACAATAAAACATAACAAAAATAAGCACTAAGTAAAACTTCATCTGCTGCCTTTTGGCAAAGAAAGTGTGTTTAATTTGATTAAAAAATAATTATGTTTGCTGTATCTGTTTAAAATTGTTGCATAACCTGACTGGGTATATTGTGCTTCTTTTCCTCAATCATTGCTTTGCGCATTTGATGGTGATTGATTTAAAATTGCCCTACGTGCAAAATCTGATTGTCATGTGTACACTTTCTTTGCATGACCTTTGCATGGAATTATATACAAATTTATAGACATGGTACACATGTTCTTATGGCTGTATTCTTTCATGTGCAAATCCATATTTTCTTTATCTTTGCAAAGTAGTAATTCTTTAAACACAAAACTATATTGACAAGGTTTTACTGAAATGTTAATGTTGGAATGTTTTCCTTAATTGCTCAATTTTCTTCTGGCTAAGAAATATGCTATAACAATGAGCAAAAGAAAATAAATTAATTCTTTCATATAATTTTGACTTCAACTTTTTATTAATCTGTTATCACCAATTCACTCTATCAACGTATAGTTAAAATGTACTGTATTACAAAAATGTAATTTACCTTTTAACATGTTACTTTAGCTTGTAAAGTCTTGTTTATTATTTTTAAATCTGCAACTTTCATTAAAGTAAGAGTCGGTTCACATAGCAGCGGGAAAGACTCCCGAAGGACTCCCGAAGTCGTACAGGAACCTCTTTCTAAGTCGGAGCGACTTGCGTCGCTCCTATTAGAACGGTTCCATCGCCTTCAATGGGACGCGACTCGTCAGGCGGCTGAGCCACCTGACGAGTCGCCCCAGTGTCAACCGGCTCTAATATCTTTTGACCCAGCTATGAAGGTCCCTTTTCAGGTATTTTCTGTTATTGGGTGACAACACTGTGTCCCTGTCTGCCAAATGTGCTTCAGTGTTGTCATCCTGTCACACCAACTTCCGATGGAGTAACAAACAGTTTAACACACACTCAGAACACCTTTGCCATTGTGGTCATCTCTGGCTACTGGCTCTCCTATAAAATGTTATGGTATTCCTCTGTTTAAATACGGAACTAGAAAATCCACTTTGCACTAAGTGCACTTGAAATTGCACTGAAAGTGCACTTGGAAATGCAGTTTCTGTAGATCCGAGGGGGACAAGCAGGTAAAATAAAAAACAGCATTTTAGCTTGCACATGATTGGATGATAAAATCAGCAGAGATTCCCCTCATTTCAGATCTACCCCTAAGATTTACAGTGACTGCACTTCTAAGTGTACTTTTAGTGCAATTTCAAGTGTTCAAATTCATTCATTCAAATGCTCTCACTAGCCAGACGAGACAGGCAGGGATCTCAAGCTCTCTCAGCCCCCAGGCTGCAGCATCCAGCATCCAGGATTTTCTCTGCTCCCCCTCGGTTCACCCTTGGCCTCCCTATTTTCTCAGGCACGTTCTTCTCAGGTAAGCCCGCTCCCTTTTCGGGGACCTGGTTTCTCCCCCCCCCTAGATCAGGTCGCGGCCGTCGTGTGCCTGAGAAACGGCCAACAGCCTTTCTCCCCCTTACCCCCATCCGAAGCAATTACTTTCCCCCCACTACTGTCCAGCCGCCACGTCTGCCACCCCCAACAGCCCCCTCCGTTTTCCGCTGGCCATCCACCCCCTCAGCCCAATAAGCAAGTTCGCCGGTACATTAGCGGCCGCCACATCCAGGCAAGGCCGAATTCTACCCCACAAGACCCCCCTCAAACCCTTCCAAGCATCCGGTCCCCACGTACGCCCCGCGGGTCCCCAAGATCCCCTCGATCCCCACCGCTTCCCCTTGTGGTTGTCCCAGTACTCTAGCCCCCGTCTCGGGCCTAGTACCGCCCATCTTGCTTCCCCCAAAAGCAAATACTGTATCAGTACCAGGCACCCCCTCTTCTCCCCCTACGTATCCCAGCCTCAAGCAGAAAATCACTATTCTTTATTGATCCAGGGCTTTGCCGACCGCCTGAGTGGGGTCAGGAAGGAATTTTTTTCCCTGGTCAAGTGCATATTGGCCCACACACCTAGAATTTTTTGCCTTCTTCTGGACCAATTGGGAAGGGAAGACCGGCGAGTGCTGACTCGCCGGTAAATCTTTCCCTCCCATTCACCATCATTAGACTCCCTATCAAACCCACTTCCCTGCATTCTTCTGCGATCATGAGGAATCTCCGATACTCTGCAGAAACTCTCTGGGAACTAAAACCATTCGCCGCAACACTACCAGTTATCATCAAAAAAGCTCTAAGAAATAAGCAACTGTTAAGAATCGATCGTCGATCGACAGTTAAAAATTACAAGCATGCACCTCAACCTAAGTGCATATTATGCACTTTGGTCAACACAACATCGGCAGTAAAACATTGGCAAGAAATGCACGATTTCATCTTACAATGCAACTTAGACTGCCTCTTTATCACAAAAAGCTGGCTCACAGCCGACTAACACCATTCTAGGTGAACTGGTGCCAGAAATGTATCGCATCATAACAGAAAACAGAGTGGGGCAAAGAGGGGGGTGCCTGGCGGTGATCCGCAAGACTCACCTCGCGATTGCTAAACCAATCCTTCAAAACCCACTTCCATTCATGGAAACCCTCACTCTGCAAAAACAAACAAATCCCCAAGAAACCGTCCATATCCTACTCTGCTATCGACCACCGGGTCCAAAATCACAGCTTCTCTCACCTTTGACAGAGTTCACTTCCACTTCCACCCTAAACAGCAAACACCTTTTGCTGCCTGGGGATTTCATTCTTTGGGCTAACTCCCCACAGGATCCCGTTGCCGACGCCTGCATTGACCACTTGGAAGGGTTAGGCCTGCAGCAACTAGTATGTGGGCCCAAACATACTTCAGGTCACACGTTTGATCTTATTTTCAGACAAGATCTGGAAATAAACATTCTCAACAATGAACCATTGCCATGGACAGACCACCATGCAATCAAATTCACAATTACCATAAATGCCCCTTCAACAAAAACACCAAAACCAGCGATAACGCACTGGACCAGATCGCAGAAGAAGCTCCATTCGGAGCTCTTTAAAACCACTTTAGGGAACAAAATAAAAACTATCCAACTACAGCAAACGTCCACAGAAACACTGGATGCTATAAACACGGCTCTACTGCAATCAGCCGACTTAGTAGCACCTAAACGCAAAACCTGCATCAGAAAAAACAACTCTAGCCGGTTTAACGACCAGCTACTGTTGCTAAGGCAAGAGCGCAGAAGAGCGGAAGCAGCTTGGAAAAGAAGCCACTCATCACCAATGCCCTCAACCGCCCCCGCAAACTTTTTAACGTAGTCACCCAGGCCATGAATCCAGTCTGTCTTGAACCCCCCAATTCTGATACCCAGGAGTTTTGCACCGAATTATTTCATCAACAAAATTGAGGAAATCCATGAAAGCATTTAGCAAAATAGAACCAAATCATCACCCCTAGCACCAAAGTCAAAAGTCTCGGGGTCATTTTTGACACCTACATGAAAATGGATGCACAAATAGGGTCAGTAGTCAGCGGATCACACCATCTGCTGCGCCTACTACACAGACTTACTCCTTTCATTCCGAAAGAAGACATAGCAGTAGTGGTGGGTACAATTGTGAACTCCAGACTTGACTATGCCAATGCCCTCTATCTTGGACTTCCAAAGTACCAAATCGCTCGTCTGCAAGTCGTACAAAATACCGCCGCCAAACTGGTGACAGGGATAAAACCCTGGGAATCAATCGTGGCTTCGCTGAGAACCCTTCACTGGCTGCCAGTAAAAGACAGAATTGCTTCTTAAAGCACTCTGTCTGACACATAAGTGCATTCAAGAGAAGGCCCCCCAATATCTATGCGAAAAATTAAAAGCTCACAACCCAAATCACGTTCTGCGATCCATCAACCAAAATCTTCTCCAGATACCCAAGGCCAGATACAAATCCAAAGGAGAGCGAAGATTTGCAGTCCAGGGCCCCAGACTGTGGAACGCCTTACCAACCAGCATTCGGTTGGAGGAGAACCAATTGGCCTTTAAAAGAAAGATCAAAACTCATCTCTTTTGATGACAAAGGAGATAGGAACAACGAGCGCCCAGACGCGATTTAGTTTGCATGTGCTGCGCTATACAAGTTCTTCACTCACTTTACACTTGTAGTTTTTACTTGTAGTGCAAAGTGGATTTGCCTTTTGTAAATAACCCCCATTGCTTTATTAAAACACATAATAAAAAAACAGACCCAAACAACTTACATTGTTTCAGTGCATATCCACTTTCTTTATGTAGCGCTCACTCCCGCAGGAGCTGCTGGTTTGATGTGGGATCGGCGTAATTGAAGTTACCTCTGTAATATGTCTAGGGGTGATAGCAGTGACGGAACGTCCAGGCAGTTGGTTGATGTTTTAAAATGCTTTATTCTCGGTCAACACGACCAACAGCCAACTTCAAATAGATAGGACAGATTGGTGAAAAGAGCAACCTTGCAGATTCAGGCTTTGGATAGAAGGAAGCAATCCTGCTTCCAAATAGTATTCTCGCTTTCGTCGCCACCCCAGCCGGGATGGGTGCAGTACATCAATGAAGGAGAAAAAATACCCGTTTGCAAATTTTATAACAAAATATAAAACGGTTTTGTATTTTTTTTATTCTGTCTGTGATTAAATAACAAAAAAAAAACCTATTTGTGGGGAAAAAATGCTAAAAATTTCATTTGGGTACAGTGTTGTATGACCGCGCAATTGTCGTTCAAAGAGTGAGGGGGGTTTAAGTGCCCAGTAAGCGAGTGGTTAACAAGGGTGAAAAATTGTTTTTTTTTATTTCCCTCATTGTTCTAAGAATTGTGTATTTTTTCTTCTTTGAAATATATATGGGAAGGGTTTTTTTTTTTTTTTTTCAAATTTCTATTTTCATTAATGAAAACACTTATTATATGTTTTATTCTTTATTGGGGGAGATTGCAAGAAGTTGCAGTCATAGTCCCTTTTGCATTGTATTTTAAATGGCAGCTCTCAAGTTTTTTGGTGCATGTATACAGATGTCACCCGGAAGTTAAAGTGGATGTAAACCCAAAACATTTTTTTTTTATGTCACAATGTAAGATTTTATGTCACAATATAAGATTTCCTATCATCTGTGCCCAGTCTTGCCACACAGAGTTAATCCAGCTCTGAACAATACTCTTTTATTGTTCAGTGAAAATGAGCAGAATTCCAGATAAAAACCTGTCTAAATAAAAAGTCAGTTTCTCTCTTCTTGCTTTGAGTGACAGGTTATTTACATATCTAGTTTGGAAATGTTTATCATATGTTATGTTTATCATAACATGAGGTGATTCACAGTATAAAAAGTGAGACATCCACCCCTCCCCCACATAACACATCCTGGTAATATACAATGAACTTTGGATCACCTCATATTATGATAAACATAACATAACATATGATAAACATGTCCAAGCTAGATATGTAAATAACCTGTTACTCAGAGCAAGAATAGAGAAACTGACTTTTTATTTAGACAGGTTTTTATCTGGAATTCTGTTAATTTTCACTGAACAATAAAAGAGGATTACTCAGCGCTGGATTAACTCTGTGTGGCAAGATGATAGGAAATCTTATACTCTACATTGTGACATCATTGGGGTTACATCCATATTAATGTCTGCATCATCCACTGCCCTCCCCATTTATTAATTATAACATCATGTTAGAAACCTCCCTGAGCCTATCCTTATAGGTACTGCAAATAGTGCTTTAGAATATAGATTCAAAAAAGCACACATTACAAAAAACACTACTGGCAGCAGTAACACTTGAATCTGTTCTGCTCGGTTCGTACGTGGAGCTGAGCAATCTTTATTTTTTAGGGCCCTTGATCGAACAGGGCTGTCTCAATTCCTATGCGCACTACTCTAAGGGTCTGGACGCAAGCCTCTTTGAGATACCACAAGCCAGGAATACACTCTCCCCTTACCCCGCTACCCCTCTACGGGGGGAATCCTCACCACACTTTCGCATACTACCTAATCCTCAAGTGTGGGCTAGGTATGGCATTACCCTTCTATGACATTTGGATTTCATTTGTACAAATAAAGAGATCGTTTTAAGGAGTGCGGCAGTCCAGGATCTTCTTCTACCCAATGCACCTGTGCATAGCCAGCACCCTTTTGGTTTAGTGGGACGGAAGCAAAGCCAAGGGATCAGCAGTTTATAGAGCGGTATCATCTCTCACCCTTCTATGACATGTTGTCTCCCAGGGAGGCCTTCTTAGTTTTGACTCTCTAAAGATCACCTTTCGCCCACCCAACCATATGCTTTTTTGTTATTACCAACTCTGACATGCAGTTATTAATTTAAAGGTGATTGCCCAAAAATTAAACACAAATTCATATAAACACATAGAAACATACAAAGTGACAAGTGAAACCACTGAGTGAAATAAACTAAATAAAATTGCAATGTGCTAAAGTCTATATAGGATAATAGCACCGCTGCTATTGATCAAATATTAAAGAAACAGTGAAAAGGGTGCCAAAGTCCATAGGTCCTAGTAGTAAGGCTGCTAGGAGAGATGCCCACTAATCCACAGGGATAGGAACTCCACCACCAACACAGACTGGTCTCACAGAACTCTCACCAAATGAGGAATGAATGGGCCATAAACTATTCCACCATACGACCGTCTCCTCTGAGTATCCTGTAGGTCACCATTGGTCTGGTCCTTTAGGAAATCTGGAGGGTCTCCGGTCGGGGGAAACAACAAAGCACAAACGGAAGCCTCCAATAGTGTATTATCAACGGTAAAACAGCTTTTAATAAAAATAAATTGCACTTACAAGAAAAAGGTCATATACGAGCGTGTATACAAAAGCTGGCGTCGTCTGCGCCATCCCACGTCACCCCTGGTGTACGTCTATCCCTATGCGTTACGACACTGGTCACGCGTCTTTGTCTGGGGCTCCTATCCCTGTGGATTAGTGGGCATCTCTCCTAGCAGCATTACTACTAGCACCTATGGACTTTGGCACCCTTTTCACTGTTTCTTTAATATTTGATTAATAGCAACGGTGCTATTATCATATATGGACTTTGGCACATTGCAATTTTATTTCATTTATTCCACTCAGTGGTTTCACTTGTCACTTTGTATGTTTCTATGTGTTTATATGAATTTGTGTTTAATTTTTGCGCAATCACCTTTAAATTAATATTGAGCATTTTTAGTTGTTGTGTATACACTGCACAGTGTTTATTGCATTTATATTTTTTGTTGATTTAGGGAGACATTTTTATTAGCGCAGGAGTTCTTTATATATTTCGTTTTCCTGACATGCAGTTAATATGCAATTTCGGCACAAGTGTTTCTCTGTCCTCCCACACACTACAGAAGCTTCTAATGACAGAGGACCTTGATAAGACACTCTCCTCCATTTACACATAGCTCAATCCGCTAAGAGGCTTAGTCTAGAGACTCTAGATGGCCTCTATCATAGATGGCACACAGATCTTACTTCTCTCACTGAAGTTGGTCCGAATGCTTGCATCAATTTTGATGGGTATGATCTCAACTAGAGAGAGGTTTATTCAGCTCAAACTGTTGCACAGAGTCTATTATACCCTGCAGAGGCTGTCTATCATATATCCTAACTTCTCAAGCGCATGTCAGTAATGCACTATGGAAGCGGGTACACTTATACATATGCTGTGGACCTCTAATCGCACACAGTTTTTTTGTTATAATGAAGTAGTATTTACCCTCAACTATATGGGTGGCCTTTCAATTGCCCGAGATCCTCTTATTTTTATACTGGGTATGGCAGACAATATGGCAACAACTCGCTGTGTTAGGCCGCGTACACACGATCAAATATATCTGCTGAAAGTGGTCCGCAGACCAGTTTCAGCGGACAGATTTGATCGTGTGTACAGGCTAGCAGACAGGTTTCCAGCAGACAAAAGTTTTAAAGCATGCTTAAAAACCTGTCTGCTGGAAAGCCGTCTGTCAAATATGTCTGCTGGTTAGTACGCCTAACCAGCGGACCGAAATCTCCCGCATGCGTCGAATGGATTTGACACATGTGTGGAAGTATTTTACCTCCTGGTTCGGTGACGTGGCGGCGTCAACGTCACCGCCACGTCACCGCGCTGTCTGTCCGCGGGGATTTTGGTTTGATCGTGTACAAAATCTCCCAGGAGACATGTCCGATGAAAACGGTCGTCGGACCGTTTTCATCGGATATATCTCCTTGTGTGTACGGGGCCTTAAACTGTTTATATTTTGTTTTGGCATTCTTTGCTAGGCAGACCATACTGATCTAGAGGAAGGTCCCTAAGCCTCCCATGGAAGTGCGAGGTGGCTATAAATGCAGTTCTCCCACTATTAAAGTTAACATACACAATTTGTAACTGCCGGAGACAATTTGACAAAATCTAGTCAAACTTGATAGATGTAAAAGAGATTACTCCCTGATGCCATTCACGTTTTGAAAATTGTTAGTGCACATGGGGTCAAGGATCATGCTGGGCTAAGTCTATACATGGCGTTAAGTGGGTATATTTGGCTGCTACCATCAGTCCTCTACTTCCCCCCTCCTCCACTACTCTTTGCTCATTCTCTGCCTCCCCACTCTCCCCCCCCCCTCTTCCCTTACTCCCTTACTCCCAATCAATCTGGAATGTTATGCCTGTAATATGCCTGTAATATTCAGTAAAACCTAGACTGAAAGTTGTGAATTTACCTCATTGTATGCCCTGATTGTTACTACCACAGCGCCTTTTCATACGTATGCAATGTAGTTTTTCAAACAGACCTTTACTATAAGCAAAATCTCAATAACTATTTTTACTGGCAATAAAACATTTCTATAACTGCAACAAAAGGACATGCTGAAATGTGCATATGTTTTTTTAATTCTATGTTTACATAAAAATGATATCACTTTTCCACCCATATATTTTTTTTCCAACAGTATGTTTTTTTTCTCCTTGCTGGAACAATTTGTCTTTCTGCCACAAGAGGCTGCTGTTAATGTGCTAACGATCCTCTGTTACAGTACTAGGAACCATGCAGTTATATTTACATGATTTCTATAGTGGTATCATTGCTTTCTTCCAGCATTTATAAATGTACATGTGGCGAGCTTTATTTTTTATTTTTTTATAGTAAATATGTGTTTTACCACTAAATATTTGCTATAATACTAAAGGTTCAAAAGGGGGCTGGAGCTATTACCAGCACTTCAGTTTGCATAATTATGCAAAGACTACTTTGAGGTCTCAATACAATCCGAGGATTTATATCTGTGAAATCACAGCAATATTCATTATGTGTTTGTTGGCTGCATGGTAACCACTCTTGTAAACAATATTTTTTCCTATAATTATACTTCTGGGATCCAATATTTAATTAAAATATAAGCTGTTAATATAGTGTTAGTGCAATGTGGTGGTGCCAAATTGATATGGTAACCATAACCGAGTGTCCGGCTGTCAATTATGTGACCCTGTAGCCACACTGCAAGGGATATCCAGTGAAAGGTGGTAGTGTTACCCATAAAGTGTAAGCCAACAGTTTACCATGTGAGAGGTTACACCTGGGATCTCGATCTGCGGTGTAGGTAACACACTGGAACTAGGGTGACCACATTTCCATACAGCCATTCAGGGACACCCCGCCCCCAGCAAGCAGCGGTCGGTGACATCACAAGGAGGCAGTGCCACCATATGATGTGGCCGAGAGGCCCTGCCCCTTACCTATTTAAGCATTTGTTTCATGTATGAAAGCCCAACATTGCATCTGCAGGCAGCCACTTAGATTCACAGTGTGTAATTGTTCTTGCGACGTTGGGCTAACATACATGAAACAAATGCTGTTTATATCTAAGGCACTGTACTTTATACCACAAAAGAAATACAAATGACCCAAGGGATCTGGGGTAAAAACTGCACATACCTTGACGTACCCTACTACTACACTGACCTACTGTACCTGATTCCTACACTGACCTAGCTGACAACTACACTGACCTTCCTGATCCCTACACTGACCTAATTGATTGCTGCATTGAAATACCTGACCACTACACAAACCTGATTCCTACACTGCCCTACCTGATCATTACACTGACCTACCCGATTCTTAGGTCAGTGGCAGACTGGCAGTGCTGGGGGCATGGGTTAAGTGGCAGTGCTTGGGAAGGGATGTGATCACTAACTCATACTTGCTGTCACCTGTTAGTGTCCACTTGGGAGGGGAGAGGGGTGGGAGAGAGAGAGATAGAGAAGGGGTGGGAGAGAGAGAGATAGAGAGAGAGAGAGATAGAGAAGGGGTGGGAGAGAGAGAGAGAGAGAGAGAGAGAGAGAGAGAGAGAAGGGTGAGAGAGAGAAGGGTGAGAGAGAGAAGGGGTAAGAGAGAGAGGGGGGGTGGATGAGAGAGAGAGAGGGGGGTGGATGAGAGAGAGAGGGGGGTGGATGAGAGAGAGAGAGAGAGAGAGAGAGAGAGGGGGGTGGATGAGAGAGAGAGAGGGGGGTGGATGAGAGAGAGAGAGGGGGGTGGATGAGAGAGAGAGAGGGGGGTGGATGAGAGAGAGAGAGGGGGGTGGATGAGAGAGAGAGAGGGGGGTGGATGAGAGAGAGAGAGAGAGAGAGAGAGAGAGAATCCTCTCTAGAATCCTCCCCAGCACCAGGACTGACTCTACATGACACCGAGGTGAAGTTCCTGCTGTATGCAGATGACCTTCTGCTCCTGTCACCAACAGAGAAAGGCCTACAAGACAGTCTGGAAGTGCTGGAGAAATACAGTGCCACATGGGCACTACCAATAAATTCGAGCAAAACAAAAACCATGGTGTTCCAAAAGAAAAATACAAAAACAAAGAGCCCTTCCTTTACAATAAACAACTGCACTGTGGATGAAACTAACAGTTACACCTACCTCGGCCTAGACATCACCCAATCAGGAAGTTTCAAGCCAGCCATAGAGGCACTAAAAGACAAGGCATGCAGAGCCTACTATGCCATCAGGAGACGGCTGTACCACCTAAAACCACCCGTGAGAGTCTGGCTCAGAATATTTGATAGCGTCATCGCCCCAATTCTTCTTTATGGCAGTGAAGTTTGGGGTCCTGTCACCTACCCAGACCAATCCAAATGGGACACCAGTCCAACAGAAATATTCCATCTGGAATTCTGCAAGCACCTCCTTCAAGTCCATCGGAGCACCTCCAACAGTGCTTGTCGGTCCGAGCTGGGCAGATTTCCCTTACTTCTTGCAGTACAGAAGAGGGCGCTATCATACTGGGACCACCTACAAAACAGCAGTCCCAACTCATACCACCATAAATCCTTACTGGACAATAAGAACCAGTCCAAGCCGTGTGGCCTGCAACAACTTATCAACACCTTGTCTGTCCCAAACTCTCAACAATGCGGCCTGACAAAATCGCACATAAAAAACATAATGGGCAACTTCAAAGAAAAACATGTTGGAGAATGGAGATACGAAATAACAAACTCCAAAAAACTAACAATTTACCAATCACTGCAGAGAGACTATAAACTGGCCCCGTACCTGGAGGTGCTACAAGACCCCAAAGACAGACAGACAATGAGCCTGTACAGACTGAGCGCCCACAGCCTGGAAATGGAATTAGGACGGCACAGACAGACCTACAAGCCCAGGGAGAGGAGACTGTGCCAGCAATGTGACCAGGGGGTCCCGGAGGATGAGGAACACTTCCTGTTACATTGCCCCAAGTACTCATCAGTGAGGGACACTCACTTCCAGAGACTCTCCGCTCTCATCCCGGACTTCAACTCTACAGAAGAGAAGAGGAAACTCCCATTTCTACTGGGAGAAGAGGAGCCAACAGTGAATATAGCTGCCCAATATGTGACAGCGTGTCACCGACTGAGAGGCACATGAGAAACTGAGGACTTAGTCCTCTCACAGACTTATGTCCATTCCCCTTTATATTACCCCCCTCCCCGTTATATTTTCCCCCTCCCCTTTTTCTTTTTACAAACTGTACTGCTTTGGCAATGCTAACATGTATTTGGTCCTGCCAATAAAGCTTATTTGAATTTGAATGAGAGAGAGAGGGGGTGGATGAGAGAGAGAGAGAGGGGGGTGGATGAGAGAGAGAGAGGGGGGTGGATGAGAGAGAGAGAGGGGGGTGGATGAGAGAGAGAGGGGGTGGATGAGAGAGAGAGAGAGGGGGGTGGATGAGAGAGAGAGAGAGGGGGGTGGATGAGAGAGAGAGAGAGAGAGAGAGAGAGAGGGGGGTGGATGAGAGAGAGAGAGAGAGAGAGAGAGGGGGGTGGATGAGAGAGAGAGAGAGAGAGGTGGATGAGAGAGAGAGAGAGAGGGGTGGATGAGAGAGAGAGAGAGAGAGAGAGAGAGAGAGAGAGAGGGGTGGATGAGAGAGAGAGGGGGGTAGATGAGAGAGATGGGAGAAGGAGAGAGGGGGGTGGATACGAGAAATGGGAGAGAGAGAGGGGTGGATGAGAAAGATGGGAGAGAGAGGGGGGGTGGATGAGAGAGAGAGAGAGAGGGGTGGATGAGAGAGAGAGAGAGAGGGGGGTGGATGAGAGAGAGAGAGAGGGTGGAGGAGAGAGAGAGAGAGGGTGGAAGAGAGAGAGAGAGAGAGAGAGAGAGAGGGGGGGTGGATGAGAGAGAGAGAGAGAGAGAGAGAGGGGGGGTGGATGAGAGAGAGAGAGGGGGTGGATGAGAGAGAGAGAGAAGGGGGTGGGAGAGAGAGAGAGAGAGAGAGAAGGGGGTGGATGAGAGAGAGAGAGAGGGGTGGATGAGAGAGAGAGAGAGGGGGGTGGATGAGAGAGAGAGAGGGTGGATGAGAGAGAGAGAGAGAGAGAGAGAGAGGGGGGGGTGGATGAGAGAGAGAGAGAGAGGGGGTGGATGAGAGAGAGAGAGAAGGGGGTGGAAGAGAGAGAGAGAGAGAGAGAGAGAGAGAGAAGGGGGTGGATGAGAGAGAGAGAGAAGGGGGTGGATGAGAAAGAGAGAGAGAGAGGGGGGGGTGGATGAGAGAGAGAGAGGGGGGGGTGGATGAGAGAGAGAGAGGGGGGGTGGATGAGAGAGAGAGAGGGGGGTGGATGAGAGAGTGAGAGGGGGTGGATGAGAGAGAGAGAGAGGGGGTGGATGAGAGAGAGGGATGAGAGAGAGAGAGGGGGGTGGATGAGAGAGAGAGAGGTGGGTGGACGAGAGAGAGAGAGAGAGAGGTGGGTGGATGAGAGAGAGAGAGAGAGGTGGGTGGATGAGAGAGAGAGAGAGAGAGAGAGAGGTGGGTGGATGAGAGAGAGAGAGAGAGAGAGAGAGGTGGGTGGATGAGAGAGAGAGAGAGAGAGAGAGAGGGGGGGGTGGATGAGAGAGAGAGAGGGGGGATGGATGAGAGAGAGAGAGGGGGGGTGGATGAGAGAGAGAGAGGGGGTGGATGAGAGAGAGAGGGGGGTGGATGAGAGAGAGAGAGGGGGTGGATGAGAGAGAGGGGGTGGATGAGAGAGAGAGGGAGAGAGAGAGAGAGAGGGTGGATGAGAGAGAGAGAAAGGGGTGGATGAGAGAGAGAGGGGGGTGGATGAGAGAGAGGGAGAGGGGGAGAGAGGGAGAGAGAGAGAGAGAGAGAGAGAGCGGGATGGATGAGAGAGAGGGGGGGGAGAGAGAGGGGGTGGATGAGAGAGAGAGAAGGGGGTGGATGAGAGAGAGGGGGTGAGAGAGAGAGAAGGGGTGGATGAGAGAGAGAGAGAAGGGGGTGGATGAGAGAGAGAGAGGGGGTGGATGAGAGAGAGAGAGGGGGTGGATGAGAGAGAGAGAGGGGGGTGGATGAGAGAGAGAGAGAGAGGGTGGATGAGAGAGAGGGGGTGGATGAGAGAGAGGGAGAGAGAGAGAGAGGGTGGATGAGAGAGAGAGAAAGGGGGTGGATGAGAGAGAGAGAGAGAGAGAGAAAGGGGGGTGGATGAGAGAGAGGAGAGAGGGGGAGAGAGGGGGAGAGAGAGGGGGGGAGAGAGAGGGGGTGGATGAGAGAGAGAGAAGGGGGTGGATGAGAGAGAGGGGGTGAGAGAGAGAGAAGGGGTGGATGAGAGAGAGAGAGAGAGAGAGAGAGAGAAGGGGGTGGATGAGAGAGAGAGAGAGAGAGAGAGAGAGAGAGAAGGGGGTGGATGAGAGAGAGAGAGAGAAGGGGGTGGATGAGAGAGAGAGAGAGAAGGGGGTGGATGAGAGAGAGAGAGAAGGGGGTGGATGAGAGAGAGAGAGAGAGAGAGAGAGAGGGGGGGGTGGATGAGAAAGAGAGAGAGAGAGAGGGGGGGTGGATGAGAGAGAGAGGGGGGGGTGGATGAGAGAGAGAGAGGGGGGTGGATGAGAGAGAGAGAGAGGGGGGTGGATGAGAGAGAGAGAGAGGGGGGTGGATGAGAGAGAGAGAGAGGGGGTGGATGAGAGAGAGAGAGAGAGGGGGTGGATGAGAGAGAGAGAGGGGGTGGATGAGAGAGAGAGAGGGGGTGGATGAGAGAGAGAGAGGGGGTGGATGAGAGAGAGAGAAAGAGGGGGTGGATGAGAGAGAGAGAGAGAGAGAGAGGGGGTGGATGAGAGAGAGAGAGAGAGAGAGAGAGAGAGGGGGTGGATGAGAGAGAGAGAGAGAGGGGGTGGATGAGAGAGAGACAGAGGGGTGGATGAGAGAGAGACAGAGGGGTGGATGAGAGAGAGACAGAGGGGGGTGGATGAGAGAGAGACAGAGGGAGGTGGATGAGAGAGAGAGAGGGGGGTGGACGAGAGAGAGAGAGGGGGGTGGATGAGAGAGAGAGAGGGGGGTGGATGAGGGGGGTGGATGAGAGAGGGAGAGAGAGAGAGAGGGGTGGATGAGAGAGGGGGATGGGAGAGAGAGAAGGGGATGGAAGAGAGAGGGGGAGGGTGAGTGAAATTGACCCCCTAAGCTGGCCTGCAGTCCTTCCTGTACACCCTGTCCCAGCCCCTGTCTGTGGGTAGGTGTGTGTGTGATGCACCTACCTCCAGCCCATCCTTGTCCTCTGTCCTTGGTCAACCTATGTTTCTTCTTGATGACAGGCACAGCTTGAGCCAACGTTGGGAGAAGGTGTGCAGGCTCTGGGACTGGGAGGATGTCACTGCTGCTCAGGTCAGGTCTTCTCTCACTCCCTCTCGCGGTGTTCCTTCCAGCAAGCTTCCTGCTGCTCCTGCTGCTACCACTCTCTGTTGTTCTCAGATGCTGCTGCTCTCCCTCTCAGATCAGATGCTGTGAAACTGTCCCTCTCTGGTATGTCAAAGGGCAGCCTCGGAGCTCAGCTGCTTTGGGTCCCAGGAGGCAGAGCAGAAGCGTGGAGGTCGGAGGAGGAAGTGAAATCCTCCCGCGCTTTCAGCTCTGAACACCAAGGGGGGGTGCACTGCAGTAGTGATGTCACTGGTTGCTACACGCCAAGCGGCTCTAGCAACCAGTGAGCAGAATGAAAGTCAGGTGGAGGTGGTTCTGCATGCCGGAGACAGCGCTACCGCGGCTCAGACTCCGCCACTGAATTCATCATGACTACCCAGTGCTTCATCCAGGGACACTGTATTGTCCCACAATGAAGGCACCCGGGAACAGGGACACAGATGCCAATTAAGGGACAGTCCCGGGCAATCTGGGACACGTGGGAACCCTAACTTGGAACACACTGGAAAGGGAAGGTCCTGGAAATGGGACTAAAATCTAAGGGACTAAATCTTTGCTAAGGATAACTTAGATCAGGACTTGCTGATGTAGGAGGAAGGTCCCTGCTGAAAGCAGGTGACATGGCATCTCCAGGGCACATATTCTAAGATCTATCGAGCACTTACTTTGCTGCACTGGGAAGATCATAGAGGTTAGGGCTGGCTGTGAACATCGCTGGTAAGAACATAAAATATCTTCATGGAAACCCATGTCATTAAACCATTGCACAAAAAAAACATTAAAACTTCCGGGAATCCGAAGAATGTCGTTTTCATCAAATTTACAAACTTCTACAAATGATCTGGAAGGAAAAACCTCCCCCCCCCCCCACAATTTACAAACTACAAGATGTGGTGTGAAAGAGCTGAGGGACAGAGGGAGGGGGGGGGCATTTCGGTTGCATTTTCGTGCCTCACTCACCCTATAGGGAAAGCTTCTTATATGGAGACATGGGAAAATGATATTCAAATTAGTTGGGACTTAGACACCTGGCATAGATCATTTACAAAATCCTTTAGGGGGTTCTAAACGTTTCAGTGATGGAGGCCAACATTAAAGTAATAACCAGGTGGTATTTAACTCCCTCTAAGCGGGCTTCTATTTTCCCTACAGTAGATCCGAATTGTTTTAGGGGATGTCAACTCCTGTGAACTATGACTCATATCTGGTGGGAGTGTTATAGAATTAGATCAATTTGGAACAACATTTTTTCTATGATTTTCAAGGTACCTGGTTGCCAGGTCTCGAGATCTCTACCAATAGCTCTCCTGAATGCGCATATATCTCAAATTCCAAAACATTCTTAAAAAATGTATTCACTTTATTCTTACAGGAGCTGAGCTTACAATTGCCAAAAATTGGAAGAAATCTAAACCCTCTTTCTCAGAAGCAAAAAAAATCTCTTGGATAATGACTGAAGAAAAGTTAGCTAGCATTTTGAATAATACTGTTTTGAAATTTGAAACGATCTGGGAACCTTGGGCCAGATATATAGGTATTACTCTTACTCAGGATGCCTCTTCGATTTCCACAAACACTGTAAATTAGGTATATAGCTTGTCTTATCCCCTTTCCTCCCTCTCTTCTTTGTCCCTTTTTTTTTCTCCGACTTTTTCCTGCTTTCTTTTTCTTTTTCTCCCCTTCTTTAGGTGACCCTAGTGATGTTTTGTAAGGGGATTTATCTAGCAACATAGACTTTGGTTCAGAGTGTAATTCAGTATGTCGAAAGGATTTCGCTCCTGGTGCAGTTTGAACCCGATAGGGGCACCGGGAGATTATAAGTATTCTTATTTCTATTGAGTTAGCTTTCTCTTTCTTACATAAATATATCATTTTTTTATTGTTTACCTTTTAATACTCCCATATTTTATTACAATGTATGATTTTTTTTTTTTTCTCTCCTTCTCAAATCTGAAGGGGGGAGGTTTTCTATCTCCCTCTTTCTTTATTTTTTTTTTAGTTCCTACTGACATTTACTAGGTTATGTCCATATTAATATGTATTGTGATTTATTGTAATTTTTATTTTATTTCTGAAAATAAAATAATTTGAAAGAAAAAAAAATATCTTCATGGACTGCATTGATAATTGGGATCTTTAAGTAAGCACTGGTCCGGTTTTTTATAATTTCATCTACCAAGGGGGCTTAGTTTTCCAGCTGCTGGACTGTATTGACTTTTCCTGTGCACTAATATAATTTTTATAGTATGTGGACATACTAAGAACTAGCCAGGGGTTAGGATAGTCAACAGACATAAATAACCAGGAACAAGCCAGAGCCCAGAATGGGCACCAGACACAAAAAAATAAATCAGAAATACCAGCTCGATAGCGGGAAGGCATACCAGAGGTTCAGCAGCTTGTTGAGTTGTGGATTTGGCATTGAGTCAGGAGCCAAGGCTTTAAATAGTGCAGGCAAATGGCGGCTCTAGCTACTGTCAGATTGGGATCAGGAAAATATACTGTACTGTATATACAGTATCTCACAAAAGTGAGTACACCCCTCACATCTTTGTAAATATGTTATCGTATCTTTTTATGTGACAAAACTGAGGAAATTACACTTTGCTCGTTAGTGCTACAAGGTTTCATGTGTGAATGGGGGGCAGGTGTGTTAAATTTAGGGTTATCGCTCTCACTTTCTCATACTGGTCACTGGAAGTTCAACATGGCACCTCATGGCAACGAACTCTCTGAGTCCTCGTACACACGATCGGACATATCCGATGAAAACGGTCCGCGGACCATTTCCATCGGATATGTCCGATCGGGAGTTTGATCCGATGGCGTGTACACACCATCGGATCAAATTCCCCGCCGCCGGACGGCGCGGTGACGTGGCGGTGACGCGGCGGTGACGTTGACGCCGCCACGTCACCGCTACGTCACCGCACCAGGAAGTAAAACACTTCCGCGCATGCGCCGAATACATTCGGCGGCGGCGCGGCGGTGGTGCGGGACGACATGTCTGCTGGTAAGTGTACTAACCAGCAGACATGTCGGGCGGACAGATTCCCACCGGATAGATTTCAAAGCTTGCTTTGAAATCTGTCGGGTGGAGAAATCTGTCCGCTAGCCCATACACACGAGCGGAGATGTCCGCTGAAACGGTCCATCGGACCGTTTTCAGCGGACATATCCCCTCGTGTGTACGAGGCCTGAGGATCTGTAAAAAAGAATTGTTGCTCTACATAAAGATGGCCAAGGTTATGAGGTTGCTAATATCCTGAAACTTAGCTGCAGCATGGTGACCAAGAAGATACAGCAGTTTAACAGGGCAGGTTCCACTCAAAACAGGCGGCGCTATGGTCAACCAACGAGGTTGAGTGCACGTGCTCAGCGTCACATCCAGAGGTTGTCTTTGGGAAATAGACATATGAGTGCTGCCAGCATTGCTGCAGTGGTTGAAGGGGTGGGGTGGGGGGGGGGGTCATCCTGTCAGACAATACGCTGCACACTGCATCAAATGGGTCTGCATGGCTGTCGTCCCAGAAGTAAGCCTCTTCTAAAGATAATGCACAAGAAAACCAACAAACAGTTTGCTGAAGATAAGCAGACTAAAGACATGGATTACTGTAACCATGTCCTGTGGTCTGATGAGACCAAGATAAACTTATTTGGCTCTGATGGTGTCAAGCATGTGTGGCGGTAACCAGGTGAGGAGTACAAAGACAAGTGTGTCTTGCCTACATTCAAGCATGTGGGTGGGAGTGTAATGGTCTGGGACTGCATGAGTGCTGCTGGAACTGGGGAGCTACAGTTCATTGAGGGAGCTATGAATGCCAGCATATACTGTGACATACTGAAGCAGAGCATAATCCCCTCCCTTCAGAGACTGGGCCTCAGGGCAGTATTCCAACATGAAAACGACCCCAAACACACCTCCAAGATGACCACTGCCTTGTTAAAAAAGCTGAGGGTAAAGGTGGTGTACTGTCTAAGCATGTCTCCAGACTTAAACCCTATTGATCATCTGCAGGGCATTCTCAAGCGGAAAATGGAGGAGCGCAAGGTCTCTAAAATCCACCAGCTGTCTGCCTGCTCCACTATCTGACATTTCTTAAATAACTAAGGGGGGGGAGTCACTGGATGATGTCATTGGGTGACCCCTGCCCCCTTGTGACATCATCGACCCATTTAAGAACAGTCAGATGGTGGAGCAGGTAGACGGGGGAGTCTTCAACGAGACTTCCGTTTTTTTTGTTTTTTTTTCGGGTTCAGCTTATTTATTTTTTTATAAAAAGAAGCAATTTTATTTTACTATGAGAAGACAAGAATTAAACAAGGAGGGGGACAACATCCAGGACACAGATCGTTGGAGAGAGATCCAAATAGGTCCCATAGTGACCACATAGCGCGTTTGCTTCACCTTTCTGTGTAGTAAGGGGATTGTAGTAAGGGGATTTATTGGAATCTTGTGAGGGTAGATAATATCACATGAGCATGAGGTAGAATAGCATTAAGGGGTTTGTTTTGGCACAAGCACTTTTTCTTCATATTTAAATATATGTGGGTTTTGTTCATTTCATAAGTGATTAACCACATGCTGACTGTGCCGGACGGGCACTTTACAAAGTAAGAGGCCATCTGGATGCTGTTTTTATAAGTTTTTAATAAACGGTGTTACGCTATGTACTCCTATTTGTGTCTTTTTGGTTACACCACCTATCGTACATGAGGTTGAAAGATCCAGTTCCAGTCCACTCTATATAGTGTGCAGGCACTCAACCTGTCCAGGCATTTATGACTACCTTTTTCACTAAAGGAGTCCATGTGTTGTGGTAAGCACATCAATATCTCAGAGCACTTCGGGTGAAGCTGTTTATTTGGTGAAGGCATCATTATCACGGTGGACACAGATTGCATGATTATCCTAGAAGAATCTCCGTTTTATGTGTTGTTTTTTTCCATTTTTCATTTTGCTGGACTTTTTATACCACTATTGTTTTGGGACATTTTTTCTAGTAATTAATTTGTTGGTATTTACATCAACACACCATTGTGGTCATCTTCACAGGTGTATCACCTCTTTAGAGAGCACTAATTAGTGCATACTAATTAGTGACTCCGGCTACCTGCCACTCTGAAAGACAGGATGTAGATCAGAGATGGCCAATCAAATTGCTCAGCTAATCAGTGAATAGGAAATATAATCTGGGAGTCAGTTTTGTCACTCAGAGAAGGTAGTCCCGGTATATTCTCTGATAGGAAGATTTTGTTTGGGAGCCACGTCTCACGACCGCGCAATTGTCAGTTAAAGCGACGCAGTGCCGGAAGTTGAAAATTTCACCTGGTCAGGAAGGGGGTATACGTGCCCAGTAAGGAAGTGGTTAAATAATCTAAATCTATGTTTTTGACTTTTCCCCTTTTACAGACATTGGTACCTTATCTGTCAATCACACATGAAATTACAGGATTTTTTATTTTTTTGGGTAAATTTAATAGGGACTTCCTTACTTTAAACTGTAACTAAAGGCAAATCTTTTTTTTAGTTTTAAATAGAGTAATGATAGATTAGAACACCTATTGCTGTCTGGCACCCTGAGAGATTCACCGTTTCTATGTGTCCTGTTTACCATTGTCATTGAAAGTGAAAGTAAATGAAAATACCAAATTTTGGTTGGCCCCAGAAAAGTAAACAAGGGAAAATCTTCCAATGGGGACACTAGTTCTCGTGACCTGGGGGGCCCAAGGGAATTTGCAGGGATTTCCTCTCACTTCCTGTTTTGGCTATGGGACAGGAAGTGAAGGTAAATCTCCCAAATGGGACACAGATGGGGGAAAAAAATGACAGTTATTATAACCCTCCCTTACTCTATGCAAAATGAAAAAAAAGTTTGTCTATAGTCTACTTTAACCACTTGACCTCCAGAAGATTTTCCACTTTCATGACCGGTCAATGCATTATGGCACGTTATTTTATTTTTTTATATAATTTTTATTTTCAATTTCAAGGTATATTGACAGTTGAACAGCACAACATATCCAGAACAAACTGTGGGGGGGAGAGAGAAGGGGTTGGGAAGGTGGGAGGGGGAGGAGAGGGATACAGGGAAGGGAGCAATAATAAAAAAATATATATATATAAAATAGTCCGGGCACAATCATACGTCATACGAAAAAAACAACTCTAAATAAAAAATGGGCAAGTGGGCATCACGCCCGCCCCGGACATTCGGCATATGTGGGCAGGCATCCACCCCAGACTGGTGAAGGGTAGGATGGCCTCAAGCCCCAACCCTTATGTAAATGCTATTAGAACTCCCATACTGATACCAATAAGCAACTTGAAACAACCAAAGGCACCAAGGACAGTCAAAAAAAAACATAACACTTGGAGGCCATCCCGGAAGCCCGAAACCAGGCTGGACACCTAAGCATCCCATGCCGGCAAAACACTAAACATAACAGACAAAAAATTACAGTAGACAATCATGAAGAGAGAGAAGAGACAGAGAAAATAGAAGGACAGCAGGGAAACGAGAAAGAGAAAATACAGAGGGGAAGATAGCAAGAGAAGCGGAAGCATACGAACCAGCCCTCACTGATGTCGTAGATGAGATGTATCCATAATCAGGAGGCATCCGGGTTAGTCGACTGACGGCGCGCCTAAACGAGCCTCCCAAAGGAGGGATCAGCTAGGGCAAGTAATGCCACATATAAACTGGATGAGAACGTGGTTGTGTCGTGGATGTGAGACTTCCATTTTGCCCAAGTTAGATCAAATTGTTTACGGTTGTCCCTACAGTCTGCAAGCCAGCTTTCTGCCTCCATGATCTCTCCCACCTTCCCCAACCAGTCATGCTCGCTTAGAACATGCAAGCTTTTCCAATGAATTGGTATGAGACGTTTTGCTGCATTGAGGAGGTGGGGGAGAGCACTTCTTTTATGGCTCTGCGTTATTTTAACCACTTCAGCCCCGGACCATATTGCTGGTCAATGACTGGGTCACTTTTTGCGTCGCTTTAACTGACAATTGCGCGGTTCTGCGACGTGACTCCCAAACAAAATTGGCATCCTTTTTTTCCCACAAATAGAGCTTTCTTTTGGTGTTATTTGATCACCTCTGCGTTTTTTATTTTTTGCGCTATGAACAAAAATAGAGCGACAATTTTGAAAAAAATAATATTTTTTACTTTGTGCTGTAATAAATATCCACAAAAATATATAAAAATATATATTTTTTTCCTCAGTTTAGGTCGATACGTATTCTTCTACATATGTTTCGTAAATGAAAAAAATCGCAATAAGCCTTTATTGATTGGTTTGCGCAAAAGTTATAGCGTCTACAAAATAGGGCATAGTTTTATGGCATTTTTATAATATTATTAATATTTTTTTTTTACTAGTAACGGCGGTGATCATTGATTTTTATCAGTACTTTTATCAGTACTGCGACCTTATGGCGGACACTTCGGACACTTTTGACACATTTTTGGGACCATTGTCATTTTTATAGCGATTATTATTATAAAATGCATTGATTACTATAAAAATGCCACTGGCAGGGAAGGGGTTAACACTAGGGAGAGAGGAAGGGGTTAAGTATGTTCCCTAGGTGCGTTCTAACTGAAGGGGGGTGGGACTGACTAGGGGAAATGACTGATATATGTTATTCTTTCAAAAATGTTGCTCTTTTTTTGTTTATAGCTTAAGAAATTTTAACCACAGAGGTGATTAAATACCACCAAAATAAAGCTCTTTTTCTGGGGAAAACCGGACCTAAATTTTATTTGTCTACAGTGTCACACGACCACGCAATTGTCAGTTAAATTAATTCAGTGCCTTTTCACAAAAAATTACCTGGTCAGGAAGGGGGTAAAACTTTTCCGGAGCTGAAGTGGTTACAATAACAGTAAAAATAATATTTTTTGAAAACTAAATTACTGGAAGAAATTATTGGTGTTGTACACAGGAGCATGATCTGAGTAAAGTACTGGTAAAACCTTGCTTTATTTCAATATTGCCTAAATTACCTTTGCTGGTGGTGGGCCGTGCACGTTTGAGCAAAATGTTTTGGGGTCCTCTGTTACTTTATATTTTACATAACTCCCCAATATGGATACCATTTAAATGGTTTAAAAAAAAAACTCTCTGTTTCGTATCTTATTATGAAAAATTAAACATCCTAAAATTAAGCTTTCTACATTACAACTTCCTAGAGAGAGGGGGGGGATTAGCTGTGCCAAATGCTAGGATGTATTGTATTGCTTCTCAACTCCAACAGATGGAAGTATGGGGCTCTATAGATTGGATGGATTCAATTAAATCGCTACTATTGACTCTATCTTCTCAAAACCATTTAATAGCTGAACTGGAATCTGGGTCTCTTGGGAATGTTGCTCAAAAACCCACTTTAGTGCTGATGAATAAAGTATGGCAGGAAATTTGATATATAATCCAATATACTGATATATCAGTTCACACCCCTTTATGAGAAAATATAAAGTGTAAGGAGATAAATAAATTGGAAGGATTTTGAGAGGACTAGGGATTTAATATATCTCACAATTATATTATAATAATCATTTTTAAACTTTTCAAGAATTACACAAAGAATATTCTCTGCCCCCATATACCTTCTTTCAATACTTACAATTAGGAAATGCTTTGCAGACCCAATTTAAAGGTAATGAGTTAAAAGGTACAAATTATGCCATTAATAGATCTTACTGCAAACATACAAACTAAGAAGGGCCTTATTTCTAGTATATATGGGTATCTAGTTGGGCAATCCCAGTGAGAAGCCATCTGTCCCGATAGAAGTGGAACAGAAAAGGATTTAGGAGATTTAACAGATGAATAATGGAAACATATTTTGGAATAGTGCTAAAGAAGTATGAACAGTTAAAGAGTTTACAGTACAGCCACACGTGATAATATTTTCTTTGTTCCAGCCTTCAATCTAAAACAACTTCCACAATAGCTGGCATTGATTCCCAAATAAAACTGGTGTATTGCAATGGTTTATTTATACACAGTACAATTTTATTTTTATCTTGAAAGCTTTTCTAAGTTTGCGATGAAACAGCTTTTTAACAAATATATTTTAAAGCTGTTCACATTTTTGATTTCAGGCAGGTGTTTTCTTTTCTATTCTCTAAGTACAGATTTATAAAACACAACAGTTAACAATCACTGCCATCCTAGGGAAATATACAGTATGGCTCCTCAACATGAGCACTTAAAGGCATCTTGTGACTTACAGTACATTTTTAAAATGTGTGTGCTCCTTAATACCAATGTGTAATGCTTGCATTGAGCCAAATTGCATTACAGGAACTCAATAAAGCTTGCTTCAACCCACATCATGGCAAGATAAGCAGGGGATGTAGGTTTAAAGTAGTTGTAAAGGCAGAAGGTTTTTTTTATCTTAATGCATGCTATGCATTAAGAGAAAAAAACTTTTTGCGTGTGGCAGCCACCCCAGCACCCCCCTAATTACTTACCTGAGCCCCATCTCTCTCCAGCGATGTCCACTAATGTCTAAGCCATGCAGGACACTCCTCCTGATTGGCTGAGACACAGCAGGCTGTCAATCAAAGTCAGTCAGGGGAGAGAGGGCTGGGTTAGGGCTGCGTCAGGGCTCCGTGTCTGAATGGACACATGGAGCTGTGACTCTGCTCCAGTTCCTTTATAGGAAGCTGCCTTAAATGGATGTTTTTTGAATAGCACAATAGAAGAAAAGTATCTAAAGGCTGTATCTCACAGTAACATATGCAGTGCTGGTGTAATTTGATTTCTGAAGCAGGACTGACTGACTCCTATATAATTATCTCCCTAAAGACAACAGCAGCAACATTTCTCCCTAAAATATCTAAAGAGTGACTTGCTGTGCTATGTAGATCGCTGAGTAATTTGATTTCTGAAGCAGGACTGACCGACTCCTATATAATTCTCTCCCTAAAGACAACAGGAGCAAAATGTCTCCCTAAAATATCTCAAGCAGAGTGATTTGCTGTGCTATGTAGATCGCTGAGTAATTTGATTTCTGAAGCAGGACTGAGTCTGACTCCTATCTAATTCTCTCCCTCAGAGCAGCAGCAGCGCCAGCCTTTCCCTACCCTATCTAAAGCAGAGTGATGTGCTGTGCTATGTGCCTCTAGCTTATATAAAGGCTGGGTCACATGCTGCACTGGCAAATCATAGCAATGCCATTAGTAGGCATGGCTGTGATGGCTTCTAGGTCACACGAGTTAAACAAATGTTGATTGGCTGCCCTGCAGCACACCATTACATTGCCGAACACTGAACTCGAACCCAAACTTACAGTAAATTGTTCGGGTCCGGGTACCAAAAATTACAGTTCGGGTTCGCTCAACCCTAAACATCAGCTTTAATTCAGGATTACAAAACATCTAAATTCACAATATTGATGGAGTTGTTGTAGCAACTACTTACATTCGGCTTTGGCACAGATAAGACAGGCAGTGGTGCTGTTGAAGAAATGGAGTAAAGCTGCGATAGCTGCACTGATGTCTGTGTTGCTGGGATGAAGGTTCAGAGTTGTGAATCTAGGAAATTGGGATCTTAAAACTTCCTCTGGGGATACTTTTATGTGTGGTACCTAATGAAGTAAAAAGATCAACAGCAGTTAGCTTATGAGTTAAGTGAAATACAAAGAATTTATAAAGAAAAAGAAAAACAGGCAGAGATGGGAGTTAACATGAGTAATACACATGGGCAGTATTAGGAGTAAAGGAAAACAAAAATAAAACTATCTAAAAAAATATTACATCCAAAATAATCAGGGAAATGTAGATTTAATGTATAAAAGCAAAGTGGAATACACATCAGCTATGGTTTCTTGTTTGGTAGTTGTGGATTGTGCCACTAAAAGAATTGTTGGAGAAGGGGAACATGTTAGCAAGGATATACAGGGTTATGACTGGAGTGCATGATACAATTGCAAGTATTAAAAGAAGGAATGTTTAGACAGGCCATATTCCTCTGATAGTGACTGGTAAGTTTTTTTTTATTCTGGTAAATGTGATAGAGTAAAGTTATGACAGCCCTCCTCCGATTCCCAAATGCCTCCAAATTAGATAGTTCTGGCAAGATCACATTATTCCAGAGTGGCATATATTGAGTATAAACCATGTGCTTAGTAATAGTTTTCACTGCAAGCCATACTTTGTTCAGGGGTGTAAGTGTAGGGTATTGAGATCCTTTTTTGAAAATAGGGCAAAATAACAGAAAAAGTCAATGTACATAATTATTTACCACCCTAAAGTCAATACTTTGTAGATCCACCTCACACCATCACAGCTCTTAGTCGCTTTGGAAAAGTGAGCTTGCCACATCTTACCACTGGAATTTTTGCCCATTTCTCCATGCAAAACTGTTCCAGCTCCTTCAAGGGCGATGGTTTGTGCAAGTTGTGAACAGCAATCTTTAAGTCTGACCACAGATTTTCTATTGGATTGAGGTCTGGTCTGGTCTTTGACTAGGCCATTCCAACACATTTACATGTTTTCCATTAAAACACTCAAGTGTTGCTTTAGCACTGTGTTTGGGGTCATTGTCCTACTGGAAGGTGAACCTCTGTCCTAGCCTCAAATCACACACAGAGTGGTACAGGTTTTGCTCAAGAATATCCTTGTACTTAGCACCATCCATCTTTCCCTCAACTATGACCAGTTTTCCAGTCCCGACTGCTGAAAAACCTCCCTACAGCATGATGCTGCCACCACATGTTTCACCGTGGGGATGGGGTTCTTTGGGTGATGTTATGTATTGTATACATTTCTGCCATTAAGCCATCTGCCCCTTTGGTATTAGATGCCACGCTTAGGGTGGCAGTTAACTACTCAAACTTGATTGGGAATTTTAAAATGGTGCTGACCACCCCCCCCCCCCCATAGATTGTATAGAGAGAAGGAAACAAAGTTGAATTGCCTCAGATTTATAGGAGAGGCTACTACTATAAAAGCTCAAAATATTCTCAAAGCCATCTGTAATTTCAGAAGGAGCAGTCACTGTATGTCCCCCATCTATGCTTAAGGCATTGACATGAGCTAGAGGATGTTGTGATCTAGTAATAATCACTAATAAGTGTCCTGTATTTTCCCCATCCTCAAAATTAGTCATAACAAAATATTTTATATTCCACCTTAGATAAAAAGAGGGGCTTATAGGTACATTGCAATAGAATGGCTCCTACATAGGGTAGCATAATCGTTTTTCTTAATGCTAAATCAATCCTGGGTAAAGCCATATGTGCAGTAGGCTGGTGTAGTCTACACACATCAAAAAGGCAGATTCCCTGTATGTAAAGTGCAAAGAAGGTTTCCATTGTTGTTTTGGAATTTCCCAGGGTACTATAGTTATCCATTGAGGGAATAACATACTTATTAAAGGACAAGTGCTTGGTTTGTCTGAAAGAAACTGTAGCAATTGGGAGAAAAAACAATTGCGAATATGGAGAAATGTACACAGTAATTAAAATACAAGAACAATTATTACACACAATATAAGAAAATAATTCTACCCGAAGGGTCCATCTTAACATGCCTGCAGCCAGGAGCAGCTTCAGACAATTTTTTAAGGGGGGTACTGTGTTGGTTGTGGAAGTATGGGCAAACATGTATGTGGACAAAGGTGGGTGTTTTCTCACTGTCTATTTGTATAGACAAAATAAGGCCTCGGGGCGCGCTAAAGAGATTGTTGGAGTAAAATAAGCCTGAATGTGACTAGCGATAATAACTCCAACAAGGTCAACAATAACTCTCAGCAGGTGTAAGGGACAGTAATGGTAACCCCCTATATATACCAGGGCAAGCCATAACCCCAGCATATTGTAGTAATTACCCCTGGCACGGAAAAAATTAAATAAACACCCGCTTGGCACAATAAGTAGCCCAAAGCACAGCATAGTAATTAAAGTAATTAACCTCCAGCACAGCACAATATTTAGCCACCACTATGGCACAACAATAAACCCTCCAGCATTGCGCAATAATTAACCTTCAATATTGCACATAATCTAGCCCTTAGCATTACACAGCAGGTAACTCCCAGGATGGCACAATAATAAATCCCAACACAGCACAGTAATAAACACAGAGGAATGTGCATTATTAACCCTCAAAACAATACAATAATTAAACCCCAACATTGTATAATAATTAACCTTCAGAAATATGACAGTCAGTGTGCTTCCTTCCTTGTAAAACATACAACAGAGCGTATAGAGTGAAGAGGTCATCACTATGTAGCTTATAGTGTGTGGGGATCAGGACTGTGTACAGCATTACTTTGTCAGTGTGGCCCCTGTACAATGCTAGTCAGTGTACCCCCTGTGTCCAGCGTGCTCACTGTATATTGGTCAGTGTGCCCCCTGTATACTGGTGGTCAGGTTGCCCCCTGTATACTGATGATCAGTTTGCCCCCCCCCATACTGGTGGTCACGGTGCCTGTGTACAGTGGTGGTCAAGCAGGGGCATTGCTAGGTGCCAAAAAGACCAGGGGCTTCAGCCCAAAGCCACGCCGGCATTGGGGGGGGGGGGGGTGGCGCGGTCGCAGTCGTTGGAGTGGTGCGGCGCAGGGTGACCTACCTGACACACATACCCTGACACACTGACATAACCTGCATACACTAACCTGTGACCTGACTACACTGACTTTAGACACTGACATGACTACAGTGACCTGGCTACAGTGACCTGGCTACAGTGACCTGGCTACACTGACCTGACCACACTGACCTGACCACACTGACCTGACCACACTGACCTGACCACACTGACCTGACCACACTGACCTGACCACACTGACCTGACTACAGTGACCTGACTACAGTGACCTGACTACAGTGACCTGACCACACTGACCTGACTACAGTGACCTGATTACACTGACCACACTGACCTGACTACACTGACCTGACTACAGTGACCTGACTACAGTGACCTGACTACAGTGACCTGACTACACTGACCTGACTACAGTGACCTGATTACACTGACCACACTGACCTGACTACACTGACCTGACTACACTGACCTGACTACAGTGACCTGACTACACTGACCTGACTACAGCGACCTGACTATACTGACCTCACTGACCTGACTACACAACGGGGGGTCAGGAGAGCTTACGCTGGGGGGGGGGGGGGGATCAGGAGAGCTTACACTGGTGAGGGGGGGGATCAGGAGAGCTTATACTAGGGAGGGGGGATCAGGAGAGCTTACACTAGGGAGGGGGGATCAGGAGAGCTTACACTAGGGAGGGGGGATCAGGAGAGCTTACACTAGGGAGGGGGGGGATCAGGAGAGCTTACACTGGGAAGGGGGGGGGGGGTCAGGAGAGCTCACACTTACAGGGGGAAACAGGAGAGCTTACAGGGGGGGGGATCAGGAGAGCCTACAGGGGGGACCAGGAGAGCTTACACTGGGGGGGTTGGGAGAGCTTACAGAGGGGGATCAGGAGAGCTTACAGGGGGGGGTCAGGAGAGCTTACAGGGGGGGGGTCAGGAGAGCTTACAGGGGGGGATCAGGAGAGCTTACACTGGGGGGGTTGGGAGAGCTTACACTGGGGGGTGGGGTCAGGAGAGCTTACACTGGGGGGGGGGATCAGGAGAGCTCACACTGGGGGGGGGGAGAGCTTACAGGGGGGATCAGGAGAGCTTACACTGGGGGGGTTGGGAGAGCTTACAGGGGGGGGATCAGGAGAGCTTACAGGGGGGGATGAGAAGAGCTTACACTGGGGGGGGGGATCAGGAGAGCTTACAGGGGGGGGGATCAGGAGAGCTTACACTGCAGAGGTTAGGAGAGCTTACAGGGGGGGATCAGGAGAGCATACACTGGGGGTGGGTCAGGAGAGCTTACACGGGGGGGGAGGTCAGGAGAGCTTACACAGGGGGGGGAGGTCAGGAGAGCTTACACTGGGGGTAGGGGGGTCAGGAGAGCTTACACTGGGGGGGGGGGGGTCAGGAGAGCTCACTAATCTACATGAATAGAAGATGAAGCAGGAAGATCCCATTTGACAGCTAACAGCACCTCTATGCTAAGCTGCAGTAACTCAGCAGACTCAGCATAGAGGTGCCAATAAACATATCCACACTGTAGTGTAAGCAGAGCTCACCTCCATTAACTTTCAATCCACTCCCTCTGCTCAGCACTCAGCACTGCAGTTGGTCACACGGCTCCCTCTTCCACATGAGCAATGTGATCTCCAGAGAAAAGACACATCCCCTCCCACTCTAACAGCAGCCTGCAGGAGAGAGGCTGAAAACTGCTGTGGGAGGTACACGGGGCGGAGAGTGCAGTCTGAGGTTTCTGAGCAGTTTATTATGCTGAGAATGGCTTCTAAGTGTCCCGACCGTGGCTACACTCGGGGCTAGTAATTGTATCCTTAATGGCCGGGACTCGGGGCTTTTCGGGGGCCCATTCGGGGCTCCAGCCTCCTCAGCCAGCCCCTAACAATGCCCCTGTGTCAGGGTGCCCCCTGAAAATGGTGATCGGTGTGCACAGAGCCACCATTAGAAATCATAGGACCTCAATCAAACAATCTACAGGTACACTAAGTGTAGCATATGCATGCAATATGTGGCTGCAGCATGTAGTGTCAGTGCAGAAAAGCATGCAACGTGGGGCAGTGAGCAGTAAGAAATGGCAGTGCAGTGGTGGTGCGTCCATAGAGGGCGCCGGAGCGCCGCCCACTCTCGCTGTCGCACCGCCACTGATTACAATACATAGATTAATGCATTGCATGAATCTATGTATTGTTGCCGCCGACTATTCAGATGGCCGGCCGGATGGTGAGCGCCGGCCATCTGAATAACGGCAGCTGGTTGGCTGTGTGGAAGTGCCTATAAGAGCCAGCGGCTCTGAAAGGCTTTCCGAGTACAGCCCTCAGGCTGTATTTGGATTCCGAATACTTATCTAAGGGACGTATGGGGGGTGCGTTACTTGGATAAGACTGACAGGCGTCTCAGCCAATCAGGTTCACCGGTTCTGGTTACCAGTAACCTGATTGGCTGAAGTGTCATCGAGGGCGGGAGAAGACATCGGGGGTCGTGGAAAAAGTATGGCCGACCCCAGAAAGGTAAGTGCTGGGCGGGGGGCATTTTACAGGGCACAGCGGCGACAATGGGCACAGTGGCATCAATTGGCACAGTGGCGACAATGGGGACAGTGGCATCAATTGGCACAGTGGCGACAATGGGCACAGTGGTGACAATTAAAGGGCACAGTGGCATCAATTGACACAGTGGCGACAATTAAAGGGCACAGTGTGCACAGTGGCGACAATTGATGGGCACATGGGCGACAATTGATGGGCACAGTGGCTGCCTTTGATGGTATAGCACAGTGGTTGCATTTGATGGCATGGCACAGTGGTGACAATTCATGGGCACAGTGGCTGCGTTTGATGGCATGGCACAGTGGTGACAATTGATGGCACAGTGGCTGCGTTTGATGGCATGGCACAGTGGTGACAATTGATGGGCACAGTGGCTGCGTTTGATGGCATGGCACAGTGGCTGCGTTTGATTATATTGGCATGATGGCATGGCACAGTGGCAACAATTGATGGGCACAGTGGCTGCGTTTGATGGCATGGCACAGTGGTGACATTTGATGGCACAGTGGCTGCATTTGATGGCATGGCACAGTGGAGACAATTGATGGGCACAGTGGCTGCATTTGATGGCATGGCACAGTGGCTGCATTTGATGGCATGGCACAGTGGTGACAATTAATGGCACAGTGGCTGCGTTTGATGGCATGGCACAGTGACTGCGTTTGATGGCATGGCACAGTGGTAACAATTGATAGCACAGTGGCTGCGTTTGATGGCATGGCACATTGGCTGCGTTTGATGGCATGGCACAGTGGTGACAATTGATGGCACAGTGGCTGCATTTGATGGGCCCAGTGGCTGCATTTGATGGGCACAGTGGCTGCATTTAATGGGCACAGTGAGGCTTCTATTGTTTTTTTTTTTGTTTGTTTTTCAAGTGCGTCCTCTAAAAATTGTGAGCACCAGCCGCCACTGCAGTGCAGAGGTGTTGAGTGTGAGCTATGCAACAGGAAGAAAGTAGTGCCATACACAGTACCTAATGGCAGTGTGAAGCAGGGAGTGGCAGGGCAGTAATGGAACAGTATGAGGTGATGGATTAATGTGTAGTATGTAGTGGCAGGGCAGTCAGTGAGCAATACAAAATGGTGGGGTAGCCAGCAAACAGTATGTAATGGGGGCAAGGCCGTCTTTAGGGCAGGGCAAAAGGGGAAGCTGCCCTAGGCCCTGTCATTGTTGTGGGCCCCTAAGCAGCTGCCTCATACTTGTCAACTATCCCAGTTTAAATTCCCTTGTTCCTTGTTCTGCTCTATTGTTGTGTACAGGTGACTCACCTGCATACTCTGTGATTACATGTAAATAACCTGAATTGATATGCAAATAGTGGCTGCATTAATATGTAAATAGTGGTGGTCAGCGACATTAATATGTAAATAAAGGTGGCATTTATATGTACATATATCATGACCCCCTGAGGTCATATACACCATCACCTCTTCTGAATGCTGCCCACCGGGGAGGTAAAGGGGCATGCTTGAAAGTCCTGCCTGCAACTGTGCTCATTAAGCCTAACATTAGCATGTTCTGCAAAGGTAAGCAAATTTGTCAGGGGGAGGGTAGTGTGGGGTGTACAGAGATAGGCAGAGAAGGAATTCAAGTTTGGGGTGCACATGCGAGCAAGGAGGGGATGTATAGAGGTAAGGAAGGTGGGTGCAAAGAGCAGAGGAGGCAGGTAGAGTTAAAAGGGGGGGGGGGTTTGAGTAGAGTGGATGGGGATGATTGGGGTGCAGAGGTTAGCAGGGGTTTTAGGATGCAAAGGGTGAATAAAGATGTAGGTCATGTGTAGGGCAGCCCATTAATTTCAGTGGGCTGCTCTATGCACTAGAAATGCAGAAGAAAGTCCCTAACCCTTCTTCAAAATCACACAGTGTCCCAGTACGTCAGCAGATGCGTGAGGGTGTCATTAACAATTGATGGCAGTGCTGTGTATCTGCTAAAGGGCAGTACATTTCTGTGGTGTCAGAAAGGCAATTTTGCATGTGTTCCTCTACACAGATGTGAACGCAGCTTCAATATCTCAGTTACATTGGTGGTCAGTGTAACTCAGTGTAAATCTTCTCATTACATTGGGGCTTGGTGTACAATCCTTTCATTCACACTAATGGCCAGTGTGAAGGTCCCCCTTACAGTGTAAATCCCTCCTTAACCACTTGCCGCCCACCCTATAACAAAATGACGGCGGCAAAGTGGTTTCAATATCATCATATCCTGAGGTCACAAAGCGTCCTCAGGATATTGAGCCGCTGCGCGCCCCCGGGGGCACGCATCACGGCGATCGTTGTTGCAGGGTGTCAGTCTGACACCCCGCAGAACCAATCTAGGTAAAGAGTCTCTGAGGGAGACTCTTTACCACGTGATCCGCCGTGTCCAATCATGGCTGATCACGATGTAAACAGGAAAAGCCGGAAATCTGTCAGGTGCGAGTAGAGGAGAGCCGATCGGCTGCTCCTCTGACAGGGGGGGTTTGCACTGATTGATTATCAGCGCAGCCCCCCGAGGATGCCCACACTGGACCACCAGGGATGCCCACCACAGTTATGCCACCCTAGACCACCAGGGATGACAATGACAGAAATAAGGGATGCCAATCAGTGCCCACAATGAATGCCAATCAGTGCCCACAATGGGCATCACTGATTGGCAGGCATTATTGTTTGGCACTGATTGGCATTCATTAGTACAACACACTACAGTACATTAGTGCCGCCTTATCAGTGCCCATCTATGCCTATCCGTGCCACCTATCAGTGCCCATCCATGCTGTCTATTAGTGCCCATCCATGCGGCCTATCAGTGCCCATCCATGCTGCCTATCCATGCCAACTATCTGTGCCCATCAGTGCCGCCTATCAGTGCCACATATTAGTGCCCATCAATGCCACCTCATCGGTGCCCATCAGTGCCGCCTTATCAGTGCCCATCAGTGCAGTACCATCAGTGCCCATCCGTGAAGGACTAAACGTACTTATTTACAAAGTTTTGTAACTAAAACAAAAAAATAACTTTGTTATTTTTTTTTTTGCAGAAAATTAAAATTGCAGCGGTGATCAAATACCACCAAAAGATAGCCCTCTTTGTGGGAACAAAATGATAAAAATGTAGTTTGGGTACAGTGTAGCATGACCGCGCAATTGTCATTCAAAGTGCAACAGCGCTGAAAGCTAAAAATTGGTCTGGGCAGGAAGGTGTATAGAAGTGGTTAAATTAGTGTTTACTGTGAATGCTTCTACTAAATTAGTGGTCAGTGTAAATCCCCATTACATCAGTCACACTCTCCCCTTCCCCAGCACTGTCACTGATCACAGAAGTTTTAGGATCCCTAGGTGTTTTCTGTCATTTTTTTCAAAAGTTCTTTGGTGTGGGCCTTTTTTGAGACGTGTGCAGCAGCTTATCAAGCGTGGCCATAACACCAGCCGATTGGGCACCACATGCTTGACCAGACATATGTCGACCTGCCATGCAGTCCTTTGGCAAACACTTTTTAGGACAATAACTTGCATATTAACCTTTAAAATTTGCACTGTTGGTTTTTGACGTTAGAAAGTTTGCTCAAACTTTCAGTCTGTTTGCATGTTCTGCCACGAACCGAACCGGGGGGTGTTTGGCTCATCCCTATCTGAGAGTAAGGGTTCGAGTTAGAGGAGCGGGTGAGAGTGATATCTAAGTCGTACACCTCGGGAATACACCAGGGCTGTCTTTAATATGGTTTGGGCCCTGGGCAAACATTTTTCTTGGGCCCCCCCAATGCAATTTGAGGGGGCCCTGGTCAGTGTTTTAAAAAGTTCTTCTAATTTACACATGGCATGGCATGGGGATAGGGAGCGGGAGCAAGGAGAGGAGAAAGAAGACCCTACCTTGTCCTGTCTTGGCAAGCTCAGCTCCAGCCTCCGATCAATTCTCCACCATCCACAGTGGCAGTCTGACACACACTGCTAGTGCTAGTCTAGTAGTTTCACTTGACTAAGCATAACAAGCAGGAACCACCAGGCAGCTGCACTCCACTCCACGGTCTCATTCTGATCTCTCACTCCTCCTCCCCCGCTCCTCTGATCAGGTACACTGGTCACTGAACACTGCGCACGCTGCACGCATAGTAAGGGGCAGGGCCAGAGCGTCAGTGGAACTCAAGGCCCCGCCCACCCGAGGACTGGCTTGCTCTGGCTCCTCGATCTTAAAAAAATGCAGCACTGACACTGGCTGCGCGCGGCGCGCTGCTGATGACAGTGACAGACACTGTCTGTCTGTTTGGAGATTTTCAGCGCCGATTTGCGGGCTTAACGGGCGGCTCTGCTTTGGGCCCCTAACAGTGACAGGGCCCTGGGCAGCTGCCCCGTTTTGTCCTGCGGTAAAAACGGCTATGCTATACACTACTACAGATGTTTTTCCAAGTGCTGTTTGTTGTGAATTTACTTGCTGGCTTTGAAGTGATGTGATGTGAGTGTAATGGTTGAAGTTTTTCACATAGAGTTTTATTAAAGGGGTTGTAAAGGTAAAAAATGTTTGCATTAAGGTGAAAAAAACATTCGACGGCACCCCCCCCCCCGAACCCCTGTTTTACCTACCTCAACCCTTGAAAGTCCCGCGCGCGTCCCCGTGATCCTCTTCGGTTCCCAATCTGGCCGTTGATTGGCTAAGCTGGACGGATTGATATCAGCGCATCAATTGGCTATCGCTGCTGTCAATCACATCCGATGACGCGGTGCGCCGGGGGTGTGGCCACCATCCACAGTGGCAGTCTGACACACACTGCTAGTGCAAAGTCTAGTAGTTTCACTTGACTAAGCATAACAAGCAGGAACCACCAGGCAGCTGCACTCCACTCCACGGTCTCCCACGGTCTCCCACGCATAGTAAGGGGCAGGGCCAGAGCGTCAGTGGAACTCAAGGCCCCGCCCACCCGAGGACTGGCCTGCTCTGGCTCCTCGATCTTAAAAAAATGCAGCACTGACACTGGCTGCGCGCGGCGCGCTGCTGATGACAGTGACAGACACTGTCTGTCTGTTTGGAGATTTTCAGCGCCGATTTGCGGGCTTAACGGGCGGCTCTGCTTTGGGCCCCTAACAGTGACAGGGCCCTGGGCAGCTGCCCCGTTTTGTCCTGCGGTAAAAACGGCTATGCTATACACTACTACAGATGTTTTTCCAAGTGCTGTTTGTTGTGAATTTACTTGCTGGCTTTGAAGTGATGTGATGTGAGTGTAATGGTTGAAGTTTTTCACATAGAGTTTTATTAAAGGGGTTGTAAAGGTAAAAAATGTTTGCATTAAGGTGAAAAAACATTCGACGGCACCCCCCCCCCCCCCCCCGAACCCCTGTTTTACCTACCTCAACCCTTGAAAGTCCCGCGCGCGTCCCCGTGATCCTCTTCGGTTCCCAATCTGGCCGTTGATTGGCTAAGCTGGACGGATTGATATCAGCGCATCAATTGGCTATCGCTGCTGTCAATCACATCCGATGACGCGGTGCGCCGGGGGTGTGGCCACCATCCACAGTGGCAGTCTGACACACACTGCTAGTGCAAAGTCTAGTAGTTTCACTTGACTAAGCATAACAAGCAGGAACCACCAGGCAGCTGCACTCCACTCCACGGTCTCCCACGGTCTCCCACGCATAGTAAGGGGCAGGGCCAGAGCGTCAGTGGAACTCAAGGCCCCGCCCACCCGAGGACTGGCCTGCTCTGGCTCCTCGATCTTAAAAAAATGCAGCACTGACACTGGCTGCGCGCGGCGCGCTGCTGATGACAGTGACAGACACTGTCTGTCTGTTTGGAGATTTTCAGCGCCGATTTGCGGGCTTAACGGGCGGCTCTGCTTTGGGCCCCTAACAGTGACAGGGCCCTGGGCAGCTGCCCCGTTTTGTCCTGCGGTAAAAACGGCTATGCTATACACTACTACAGATGTTTTTCCAAGTGCTGTTTGTTGTGAATTTACTTGCTGGCTTTGAAGTGATGTGATGTGAGTGTAATGGTTGAAGTTTTTCACATAGAGTTTTATTAAAGGGGTTGTAAAGGTAAAAAATGTTTGCATTAAGGTGAAAAAACATTCGACGGCACCCCCCCCCCCCCCCCGAACCCCTGTTTTACCTACCTCAACCCTTGAAAGTCCCGCGCGCGTCCCCGTGATCCTCTTCGGTTCCCAATCTGGCCGTTGATTGGCTAAGCTGGACGGATTGATATCAGCGCATCAATTGGCTATCGCTGCTGTCAATCACATCCGATGACGCGGTGCGCCGGGGGTGTGGCCACCATCCACAGTGGCAGTCTGACACACACTGCTAGTGCAAAGTCTAGTAGTTTCACTTGACTAAGCATAACAAGCAGGAACCACCAGGCAGCTGCACTCCACTCCACGGTCTCCCACGGTCTCCCACGCATAGTAAGGGGCAGGGCCAGAGCGTCAGTGGAACTCAAGGCCCCGCCCACCCGAGGACTGGCCTGCTCTGGCTCCTCGATCTTAAAAAAATGCAGCACTGACACTGGCTGCGCGCGGCGCGCTGCTGATGACAGTGACAGACACTGTCTGTCTGTTTGGAGATTTTCAGCGCCGATTTGCGGGCTTAACGGGCGGCTCTGCTTTGGGCCCCTAACAGTGACAGGGCCCTGGGCAGCTGCCCCGTTTTGTCCTGCGGTAAAAACGGCTATGCTATACACTACTACAGATGTTTTTCCAAGTGCTGTTTGTTGTGAATTTACTTGCTGGCTTTGAAGTGATGTGATGTGAGTGTAATGGTTGAAGTTTTTCACATAGAGTTTTATTAAAGGGGTTGTAAAGGTAAAAAATGTTTGCATTAAGGTGAAAAAACATTCGACACCCCCCCCCCCCCCCCGAACCCCTGTTTTACCTACCTCAACCCTTGAAAGTCCCGCGCGCGTCCCCGTGATCCTCTTCGGTTCCCAATCTGGCCGTTGATTGGCTAAGCTGGACGGATTGATAGCAGCGCATCAATTGGCTATCACTGCTGTCAATCACATCCGATGACGCGGTGCGCCGGGGGTGTGGCCGAGGGATACAGTGGAAGGTCAGAAATGTTTACACTGGATCAACTCTTTTTCGGATGAATTTAATTATGCTTATGAACTTTTTTATTGAATGTAATTTATCTCACTTGTCACATGGTAATATTGTTACACTGATGATTTGAAATTATAACATCATTATCATCTTTATAGCGATACTTTATATTGTACTGCGTATGAAGTTGTCTTTATTTTATTTTTAGGGTTAATCTTTGCACTCTGTTGGAGTTCCATACACATGAGTGCAATTTAGCGCTACTTATTTTTTTCACAATTGAGTTTAGATAGAGGTAAAACAAATACAATCACATTTCTACATCATTAAAGTGGCAGCAGGTTAGTCAGGTGTTTTTCCATAAGTGTGGGCGTATGAGACTTGCAGACCATCAGTAGTAAGAGAAGAGATGTACACGGGTAGGGGAGGGAAGGGGAGGGGTAGCAGGTGGGAAGAAGACATTATAGAATGTGTACAAGCCTGAGATAACTCACATTATTATGACTTATGAGTCCAAGTGAGGACCTTGGAATTGACAGCTCTATCTGTGCTAGGGATACCGTAGGCCAAAACTAAATGTGAGAAGAGCATTTATGTCCAGAAGGCACACCTCTAGGGGAATATCACACGGGGAGTGTTGTACTCCTAGCATTAGAAAACAAAGTTTGGAAAATTTGACCATTGTGGGATTTAGCAAAAATAAATTCCATGAGGCAGTGGTCACTGAGTTATGTGATAATAGCTGAACTAGGTGGAGAAATCGTTTTTTCCCAGTAGCGTGCTATGGGCAAGCGGGCTGCAATCAGAACGTGTGTGACAATAGTGTATATTTAGAATGAAAGGAAGATAGTCCTAGACCAAAGAGGGTCATCTTGGCATTTAGTACACAAGAGATATTAGTGAGTTTGTGTAGGAGGTCAGAGATGCCAGAATGGGGTTATAGGGGGGCACTCCCAGCATATATGGAGTGAGGTGCCAACAGCGTCACAGTTCCTCCAGAATTTTGGTGAGTGGGTTGGAAATATTTGGGCTAATCTGGTAGGCATATAGTACCACTAGTAGTATATTTTCATCACCGTCTCCCAGTGTGAAAGATTCCTGGAGAACCGAGTAGGGGTACACAGTGCTTGATACTAGGATTTGAGAGGAAAGTTGGAAATTTGAAGGGTTGTTTCCCAGAAGATCACATGCTGAGGTTTCATATCAGGGTTAGGACAAGACAACAGATTATAAATATAAGAGATTCCTCTTGTTTAGTTTGGACAGGACGATGAGTCCAGCCCATGAGGCATTAAGAGAGGACATGGATGCATTTGTATTTTGAAGTTTCTGAAGCAAGGAATATAGATTGGAGCGGAGTAACATAGTAAAGGGAGGAGTGAGTTGGATGCCCAGATACATCATGGAGGAGTTCGGAGCCCAGGAAAAGGGGGCAATTTTGGTAATGTAATTTTTTTTATAGCTAGTGGGAGAGAGATTCCCATCATGGAAAACTTAGTATGATTTTGTTTGTAAAGGGAGATTTCCCCAAAATGCTCTAAGATCTGACAAAGGGGGGGGTGAGTGTATGTGGTCTGCAATTTAAATAATTATGTCGTTGGTGTAAATGCCAATTTTATGCAAGGTATGTGCAACTGTTATTTCAGTAATGAGGGGGTGAGAGTGGATGACCTGGGCTAGGGGTTCTATTACCAGTGCGAAAATAAGGGGTGATAGTGGACACCCTTGGCGAGTTACATTCGTAATTGGAAAAGGGTCTGAGAGGATTCCTGATGTGCATACTCTAGCACTGGGTTTGGAATATAGGCCCAGGGTGGCTTGAAGAAAGTTACCAGAGACGCCAAATCTTCTCAAAACCTCTTCCAAGTATTTCCAGTGGACTCTATCAAATGCCTTTTCTGTGTCTAAAGAGATCAGCAGAGAAAGCGTTTGGTGATGTTCAACCCAACTAATGAGATCAATAAAGCGTCTGGTTCCATCTGCTGCCTGGCATTGGGGAATTAAGCCCACCTGGTCAGGATGTATAAGTTGGGACATGTGTGCTGCTAGTCGAGTTGCCAGGAGCTTAGCATAAAGTTTGAGGTCATGGGGGGCTGGGTCATAGGGGGGGGTTGGGTATAGCGGTGACAACGGCCTCAAGAGATTCCGTAGGGATCTCTCTGGTCGTTAAAAATCTGTTAAGAGAGACACGTAGGTGTGGCAAGAGTTGTTCCTGTAATATTCATTGCAGAAACCATCAGGGCCTGGTGTTTATGGGTTTAATTGCCTACTGAAGTTCCTGAATGGTGAAGGGTAACGACATGGCCTCTATCTGCTGTGAGGTTAGGGAAGGGAGTTGAAGTTGAATTATGAAGTTTTGAATAAGCATCTGGGAGGGTTGGGGTTCAGAGGGTGAGAAGTGAAGGTTGTACAGCTTCTCGTAGAAGGAGCCGAAACAGTTGGCTATATCTTTTGGATTGTAAAGTCTACGACCTTGAGAGTCAATGAGGAAGGGTATTTTCAATTGTGCCACTTTACGTTTATATTGTTGGGCTAGGAATTTACCCGCTTTGTTGCCTTGTGAATACCACTAGAGTTTGAGTTTTCCAGGCAGAAGTCAAAGCCATTATGTAAGTAAGAGCTCAGATTCGCCCTGAGTCTCTTGAGTGTAGTGAGGTCAGTGTTCTTAGGGTCAGATTTATGATGGGCTTCTAGCTTCTGGATTTGATCCAGAAATAAGTTTATGGTGGAGGTGCGTTTTTTCTTTTCCTGGGAGCCTATTTTTAAGAAGATTTCCCTAATGACAGCTATGGGCAGTCCAAAGAGTTGAAAGGTTAGCAGTAAAACCAGAGTTGAAGGTAAAAAGTGTGTAATCTCAGATCTAATCTGTTCTTGCCTCTCCAGGGAGCTGAGAAGTGAGACCTTTATACACCAAAGGGTTTGTTTGTTCCCTTTGGAGGAAGAGTGTAAAGAGATTGAGACAGGATTGAGATTAAGACAGGAGCATGGTCCGACCATGTTATTACCCCTGTAGAGGAGGTTGTTACTTGTTGCAACAGACCCTTGGAAAGCAAGAACAGGTCGATCTCGGGGGAATGATTTCTGAGTATGAGAGTAGAAAGAGTAATCCTACTCATTATCTTGTTGGCTATAAGTGTTCTAGCAAGAGAAGGGAGGAAAGGGCAATGGAACACTTCCAATTGATGTTAGAGGAGTCTAGAAATGGATCAGCAGATGACTAGTTGGTCTCTAGGGTAGTGTTGTACTTTCTGCATGATCGGGTTGTAAAAGGATTTCAGGCGAGTGTTTGGAGCATATATATTGACAATTGTCAAGGGAGTGTTATTAAATGATGCTGAAAGGATAAGAAATCTACCTTGGGGGTCACTTTCCATGTGGGAGAGGACAAAGGAGACCGAGGAGCGGACCACAATCATGACACCATACTTTATTATTGGCTTGGGCATGAAAACAATGGGAAAATACTTTGTGGGTGCAGTGGAGTGCTTTAGCCATAGAGAAGTGTGTTTCCTGAGTGCACAGAATGTCTGTGTGTTGTCAGATGGATTCAGGCCATAGAAGGGAGTGTTTAAACGGGAGGTTAAGGCCCTTGGCATTCAGCAAGGTCATTTTAAGTGACATAAGGGAGGGTGACTAGAAGATGCCACTATGGTGTAAAGAGCAGCAAAATTGCAAACACTAAGTACAGTGTCAGAGATTACAGATATACAGTAGCTATACAATATTTGTGAGAAACAATAAAAATGTAAAACAAGGCAAAGAAAAGTACAAAATAAGAACCTAAACTCTGTGCTCAGCACACGGTATTATTGGGGCGTGGGGGTGATACCAACATGGCATCTGCTCCTCCTACAGGCCAAAATAACATGAGAACGTTTTGCCATCCAGCAATTACATCCAATTTTGCTTTGGAGAAATTTAAAAGCGTACTGCGACTTTAAGGTGGATCACTTTTATCCCAGCGGCTGGAGAATTTTGGGGCGGATTTGATTTGGAGGATGACAGTGATGGACAAGACATTAAGCCCCAATTGAGTAGCTGTTTGATGCCATCTTTGGGGGTTTGGATAGCGACTGTAGGAGATTTTGCGCTCCACTAGGTTTGACGTAACCAGTGAGAAATTTTTGCAGGCCTGTTCTGTAGCTGCGGAGCTATCATTGTACAGAACCAGCTTGGAGAAGGGTGGCAGGGAACACATGGATCTAGCAGCTCACATTACTCATTCCTCGATGTGGAAAAAGGGCCAGGATATCTCTGGAAAGAGATGGTGACAAGTCTTGCGGTTTGTGTATCTTATGGGCCTGATCAATAAGTAGATATTGCGGCGTGAGGGCAGGTACAAGTTTGCGGAACATTTGGCGGATAAAAGGCATTATTTGGGCTAAATTTACAGATTCTGGTACCCCCTAATCTTAAAGCGGAGGTTCACCCAAAAATCAACGTTCTGACATTAGATCCAGCATACTGCTAACATCTGCAGTATGCTGTTTTTTTTTGTACTTATCGTTTTATGAGCCGTTGTTATCCGGCTCCGAGCGGGGAATCCTGCGGGGAATGGGCGTTCCTAAGCCAAGAGGAGTTGATTGACGGGCTGCTAAGGCGGGTCACGCCTTCCGAAAATACCCGAAGTGAAACTCGGGTATTTTCGGAAGCGTGACGCGCCTGCGCCTGCCGTGTAGAGCTGACTGTGCAGGCGCCGTAAACACCCGAGTGTCACTTCGGGTATTTTTGGAAGGTGTGACGCGCTTTAGCAGCCCGTCAATCAACTCCCCTTGGCTTAGGAACGCCTATACCCGGAAGCAATCCCCGCTCGGTGCCGGATAACAACGGCTCATAAAACGATAAGTACAAAAAAAAAAAAAAAAACAGCATACTGCAGTATGCTGGAACTAATGTCAGAAAGTTGATTTTTGGGTGAACCCCCGCTTTAATATTGTTTCGCCTGGAGCGATCCTCCAGGTCTGTGACTTTTAGGCATAACTGCTGAATGGTTTCTGTCTGTTCATCTTGTGTGTCAACAACTACGTAGTGGGCTGCAGTGGCTGATGACAAGTGTTGCTCGATACGTAAAAAAACAGGGCATATAGGATAGAGGAGACTCCTCTTGCCTAATATAAGGATTTTTACGTGAGATGTCAATCGTCATATTAAGGTAAGCACACCAAACACATAGGTTATAAATATATCAAAAGAAGTTTAATTTACATATAAAAGATTATTATACATATAAAACAAATTGGTTAGAGAGCGACCACAATAGTTACAGAGAGCGAAGACAAAGTATTAAATGCTGATTGCCGACTAGTTTCACACTTTCGTGCTTCCTCAGGGCTTTGCAACTTAGTCTTTCTAAAAAAAGGTCGTCTGTATGTGACATAAAATGCCATTAGTAAAAAATAAAAGAATATATTGTAACTCTTTTACAGTTCTTAACAACACAGTAGAATAGAATAGAACAAAGTAAGACAAAATGTTTGTGTGTTGCTCGATACGCTCTGTGCGTTCCTCCAAAAAGTCAATGCGTTTGTGCACATGGTTAATGGAGGTGTGGAGTTCTTTTTGAAAATCAGCCTGCAGGGAGAGCAGCATAGCTTTTAGGAAGTGCTCTGAGGCAGGGGCATCAGTTGTAGGAAAAGCAGCCAGAGCTTGTATAGAGAGACTATCAGCAGTGAGACTACTAGTCTGAGCACCATGCTGCCTTTTCACTGAAGGAAGCTTTGCTGGTGATTGTGCAGGGGAGATGGCAAGCCTCTTACCACTATCAGAAGGAAGGGGGTGTCTGCTGTAAAGTTGTTTCTGTAGACTCCTCCATGTCTAAGGCAAAATCCTGCATGGCTGGTGGCTGTTGTTCTCCCCTCTCCCCTCATCACGCTAGTGCCATGTTGGTCCGAGAGCTGTGCGGGCCACATGAAGAAGTCTAGGAGCCGGTGGGACCTGTTCTGCTGCCCAGAATGGGGGTAAACTATTCCCCAGGGCTTGCGTGTGAGAGGCTGAGCTGTAGAGCTGGATGTCTCTTTAGGGTGCCGAGGAGGAGCGGTGCTGAGAGTTCAGGAGGCCATCTTCTCCGGCGGCCAAACCATGCCCCCAGCACCTTCTTTTTATTCTAGAGGTCATATGCTTTCAGAAAATATAAGGTTTTGGGGGTCTTTCACAAATTCTGAAAGCTGTAAATTAAAAATTTAATCTCAGATTTTTTTGCGAAATTTGGATATTTACATTTTTGCATATGTTCGATTTTAACCATTTTGCAAAAAGCTGTAAAAAAATTTTTTTTTTGTTATTTATTAAATTCATACAGGTTAAGCTTTTATATTTAGTAGGGATTTAGCAGGATTTTTGTAAAATTAGCTGTGTTTTTATCTGCCAATTATGGTTTGTGGATTTTTTGCAAATAAATTGGTTTGATAAACATTTGCACAAATACTGTGGGGTCTAAAAAATCAGTAGCACCCTCTTTTTATTCTAGAGGTCATATGCTTTCCAAAAATATACGGTTTTGGGGGTCTTTCACAAATTCTAAAAGCTGTTAGGGAAAAATGAAAAACGTTTGCGTCTGTTTAATTTTCACCATTTCGCAAAAGGCACGATTTAAAAGTTACAAATACAAAGTTATAAATATTTGTTATTTATTAACTCAATAAGCTTTTATATTAAGTATGAATTTTGAAAAATTTGCTCTGTATTTATCTGCTAATCTTGATTTTAGTGGATTTTTAGCAAAAATATTTTTTTTTGTATTTTATTGGGATTTTATGTGATAGACCAACACAAAGTGGCACGTATTTGTGAAGTGGAAGGAAAATTATAAATCGTGTTCAAAATCTTTTACAAATACATATCTAAAAAAAAGTGGCATGCATTTGTATTCAGCACCTTGAATCAATACTTTGTAGGATGACCTTTCGCTTCAATTACAGCTGCAAGTCTTTTTGGTTATGTATCTACCAGCTTTGCACATCTAGGGCCAGATTCAGGAACAGTTAGGCTGGCGGATCCAGTGATCCGCCAGCCTAACTGTGACTTTGAGGCGGCGTTTCTGTTTTCTGTAACCAGAAAACAAGAAACGCCGGGTTGAAGCTCCGATGCGAGCAGCGTAACTGAGTTTCGCCATTGCATCGTTACTTCAACTTAAAAATGGCGCCGGGGGCGTTCCCGCCGATTTACGCTCAAAAAATATGTTAATGAGCGGAAATCGGCAATTCACGATCGAATTCCGGCGCGACGCTATGACGGTACGACGTTTCCGGACGGGATACGCGGCGCATAGATATACCTACATGGGGTTGGAGTATCCTATGTTAGGTATAGGCGTCGTCATCGCGTCGGAAAAAAAAAAAATCACGTCGCTTGCGTAAAAAGTTCATGAATGGGAATGTGACGTCATTGACGTTCATTCACAGAATTTGGAGCATGCGCACGGGGATGTTTGGACACTCGACGCATGCGCAGTACGTTGGCGGCGGGATCGCGCTTAGTTAGAATACTACACGCCCCGTACCCGCCCAATTTGAATTCCGCCGGCTCATTTGCGATGCGCTGCCGCAACTTTAGGAGCAAGTGCTTCCTGAATAACAGCACTTGCTCCTAAAATTTCAGCAGCGTAACGCAAATGAGATGCGTTACTCCAGAGCAAAGATGCTCTGCTCTACCTGAATCTGGCCCCTAGAGTGTAACATTTTTGCACATTTTTCTTTGCAAAATAGCCCAAGCTCTGTTTATAGCGCAAAAACTAAAAACCGCAGAGGTGATTAAATACCACCAAAAGAAAAGTCTATTTGTGGGGAAAAAAGGACGCCAATTTTGTTTAGGAGCCACGCCGCACGACCGCGCAATCGCAAAAAGTGCTCTGGCCTTTGACCAGCAATATGGTCCGGGGGTTAAGTGGTCAAAAATGCAATTGGAATGGTGGGGGGGGGGGGGGTGAATTAGCAATGGCAAAATATAAGCAGATTACATCTTGGCTTTAAATGCTTCTATTACTTCTTATATGCATGCTTTCTAGTCACTTATCTTGGCTCTCAGTCATAAATAGTCACTAAACAGAGGCTGAAAGGTCCTGGAAACCTGCCAAAGTCTCTCTCCTTAGTTATTGTTGTTCAGAAACTAAGGGCAGGGTCATAGCATCCTGACATTGCAGCAAATTTCTACAGCAAATTACTGAGGAGATGCTGCAGAGACCAGTGCCTTCCCACCTATAGAAAGCAGTGTCTAGGATGCCTGAAACTGCAGTCTTCTAGTCAATGACCTTTAAATGCTGCTGCCGTTTTACTTTAACTGTTTTAGTGGGTCCTGCGGTTCAGCAAGGTACTGCTTTCAGTACAGTGTTGTGAAGGTCCTGGGCAGTGGTGGCTGGTGCTTAAAATTTGGGGGGGAACAAACAAATTGAAAAATTCTAAAAAAAAAAAAACATCAATGCCATCAAATGCAGCCACTGTGCCATCAAATACCGCCATTGTGCCATCAAACACAGCCACTGTGCTCATTAATTGCAGCCACTGTGCCCATCAAGCGCTACCACTGTGCCATCCAATGCTGCCACTGTGCCATCCAATGCTGCCACTGTGCCATCCAATGCTGCCACTGTGCCATCCAATGCTGCCACTGTGTCATCCAATGCTGCCACTATGCTATCAAATGCTCCCAAGGTAGCCACTGTGCCATCCAATGCTGCCCCTGTGCCATTAAATGCTCCCAATGCTGCCAATGTGCCATTAAATGCTCCCACTGTGCCATCCAATGCTGCCACTGTACCATCAAATGCTCACAATGCTGATACTGTGCCATCAAATGCTCCCACTGTGCCATTTAATGCTGCCACTGTGCCATCAAATGCTCCCAATGCTGCCACTGTGCCATCATATGCTCCCACTGTGCGATCCAATGCTGCCACTGTGCCATGAAATGCTCCCAATGCTGCCAATGTACCATCAAATGCTCCCACTGAGCCATCCAATGCTGCCACTGTGCCATCCAATGCTGCCACTGTAATCCCCCTGCCCCCGCCCGCTCAGCCATCTGCCTGGCACTTACCCAGTCTCTGTGGGGGCAGCGGGTGACGGTGAGCGGAGTCTTCCATGTGTCTTCTCCCCTCCATGTGCCTTCTCCCGTCCTCCTCTCTTATGATTGGATGCCTGATAGTTGTCCAACCACAGCACCTGACGTTTCAGCCAATCAGGCTACCGGTAACAGACCCGACAAACTGATTGGCTGAGAGTCGGGTCAATTTTAGCAAAGCAAATTACTATGGGCCAGATTCAGCAACACTTGCGCTGGAGTATTTGATATGCGCCGCGTAACTGTGAAGATGTGCCGTCGTTTCTATGTGCCCGTACCCACCAAACTAGATGCGCCCAATAACGGGTCATTTGCGACCGGCGGAACGTTCCTACGCCAGAGTATCGTCAGCGCTTAATTTCGCTGGGCGCATCAGTCGCGCCTATTGATTTCCCCTGCAAATATGCAAATGAGGGATTTTTCCCAATTCACGAACGGATTAGCACCATACGCTGGCTACATGCGCCGCGCGTATCTCGTCCGTCCGGCGCAAAGTTATTTCTACAAAAGGCTGCTTTATCTTTACTCCAGACGGTCAGAGGTCAGCAGGAGAGCAGCTACAGCAGTGTTACCGACGATAGGAGCTAGCTGAGCACCCCCACTTGCAGGACAACACCTCTGTCCATGCTTGTCTGTCAAATTTTACAGCCATGGAGGAAGACATCATAGGTCTCCATAGCCGAGATGACGGCTGACAGCTCCTGGCCTTTAGAGTTCAGCTTTCTCCTGTGTGTTTGCGGGGAACGGGAGCAGCCATCTCAGAACAAAAGTAACATCACTGCGGGGAGGGGGAGCAGGATATACTTTAGTGCCGGAATGGCGCTTCTACGGGCACATTTAAACGCCCAACGGAAGGCATTACGCTGACGTTTCCCGTGAAGTGGTGCCGACGGAAGTTGTGAGCATGCGCACAAAGGGGGCGAGTGGAGCCTCACTCACTGCGCATGCTCCGTGGTTGATGCGCTGAACGTAAGCCTCTGCGCTGGGCTCCGCCCATCATTTACATATGATCACACCCACTTCCCCTTGCGTCGGGTTACGCCAGCGCATTATCGTTACTCTGGCGCAAGTTTACGCGCAACTGCTATGTGAATAACAGTACTTGCGCTGAAAGGGTCTTCAGAGTAATGTAAATGAGAAGCGTTACTCTGGAGCAAAGATGCTCCCATCTACCTGAATCTGGCCCTTTGTCTTTGCTAACATTGAGCTGAGTGAGAAGGAACGCACAGCGTTGCACCCGCTTCTTACTTTTTTGGACGCTTATTAGAGCAAAAGCCTCTAATCAGGTGCTTCAAAAAACACCCCCACCGCTGTAATTCAGGTGCCGGTGACCGAAAAGGGGCCAGACACCTGAATAGGGGGTGTCAGCAGCGACCATAGATAGATTCATGCAATCTATCTAGGTCTTGTGCGTTCAGATGTACTACACAACAGTAGGCAACGCAACTGTACTGAAGCACACCACAAAATGTATTTCTTAAGCTGGGTACACACTATACAGTTTTTTGTAGATTTTTTCTTTCAGATTTAACAAAACCATATAATATGAGGTCAAACCTTAATGCCCTGTACACACGATCGGTTTGTCTGATGAAAATGGACCGATGGAAGCTGACTTTTATCAGTCTTGCCTACACACCATCGGTTAAAAATCCGCTGATCACAATGTAAACAGGAAGATCCGTTGATCGACAAGAGTAGAGGAGAGCCGATCGGCGGCTTTCCTGACAGGAGGGGTTTGCGCTGATTGTTTATCAGCGCAGCCCCCCTCAGATGCCCACACTAGACCACAGGGAAGCCACCAGGACCACCAGGGATTGGGGGAAACATGTGGATGGCCAGGTACATCCCCCATGGCCATCCACATGTAAAAAATATGCACAATAGATGCCAATCAGTGCCCACCGACTGGCAACATGGGCACTGATTGGAAAAATTGTAAATAAACAAGTGCCCATGTGTCCATCAGTGCCACCCCATAATGTCCATCAGTGCCACCCCTCAGTGCCCATCCATGCCCAGTGCCTACCTATCAGTGCCACCCATATGTACCCATCAGTACCCATCAGTGTCACCCATATGTGCCCATTAGTGCCACCCATATGTGCCCATCAGTGCCGCCTATGAGTGCCCATCAGTGCCGCCTATGAGTGCCCATCAGTGCCGCCTATGCGTGCCCATCAGTGCCGCATATCAGCGCCGCCTATCAGTGTCCATTAGTGCCTCCTATCAGTGTCCATCAGTGCCCATCAGTGCCACCTCATCGGTGCCGGTAATTGAAAAAGAAAACACACTTATTTACAAAAAAATACAGAAAAATATGAAAACTAAATTTTTTTTCAAATGTTCTGTTTTTTTCTTTAGTTGTTGCGCAAAAAATAAAAATTGCAGAGGTGATCAAATACCACCAAAAGAAAACTCTATTTGTGGGAACAAAATGATAAAAAAAATTGTTTGGGTACAGTGTTGCTACACTGCAGGCAAGTCAGGACACTCTTTACTTTGCAGATAGAGAACAGAGCTTTGTGTTAGTGGGCGTCCTGACACTCCTGCTCGCCCCCTCAAAGGGCTTTCTCCACACCAGGAAGAAAGCCTCGCATTACAGAAGAACAGGAAGTGAGGATTTCTCAGAAGAAATAAGGACATTTAAAAGCAAAATGGAAGGATGAGGTAAGTGAAGGAGGACTGCACTAAGGTAAATTAAGCTATTTAGGGAAAAAAACATTTGCCTTTACAACCCCTTTAAGATGTACCGTGTTAAAAAAAAAAAGGCGCACATCTAACTATTTTTGTGTTAAGGTGTGCTGTTAGCTCAATCAAAATGAAAGGGCTGCCTTACAGGTAATATAGACAAAAAAAGTTACCGTGCTAAAACAAATAAACAAAAATGAGCTGCAACTAAAAATGATATACACACAGAATATAACAGAAAAGAAATATAGTTGCGATAAAAATTTACAATATTCTAAGAATGTTCAGTGATAATGATAAATAAAAAGTCCCAAGTGTGAGTTGAAACAAACATCAAAAATTGAAAAAGTCCAAAAGTGATTCCAAAATTTTCGATTAACTTGAAGTCAATCAGTGAGACCAGAAATGGAGAGAACCACCACCAGCAGGAAACACCATAAGTAATGGAGGCTTACCAGAAGGCAAGCAAATGGGGCTTGCGGCTGAAACCCCAGCCAGGGCCTTTAAACTGGAGCTATCACCAGACTCAATATGCGGATTCCTCCCGATGTCCGTTGATGTCAGTAAGCCCACGGAAAAAATAAACTAACATAGTGATGTACCGTAAACATAAACAATTTATTAAAAAGAGATACACTTACAAGAATATCTTTCTTTAAAAGCATGAAAAGTAAGCCGGCCGGCTCTCACGAACGCCCGTCCTCATGGATCGTAACGCCTCACGTCAGCACGTCTACCTTGCCCGACGTACGTTTCGTCATAAAATGACGTCGTCTGGGGAATGTTCCCCAGAAAAAATTAAAAATCCAATCACCGCCTTCAAGATTTGTGTGAGTGAAATCAAAAATGTATGTCCTTAGAAATCTTGAAGGTGGTGCTTGGTTTTCCGGGTCCCGTACACGGCTAAGCTCCCAAAGAGTCCCACAGGAGAAGCAGCAGAATGTATTTTGGGGTGCAATTCCACATATAACCATGGCATGTGTGAGAAATATATGATTTAGTGACAATGTTTTGTAAAAAAAATGTTTTGGTCATTATTCAATCACTTGGGGCAAAAAAATAAAATATTCCATGGACTCAATATGCCTCTCAGCAAATAGCTTGGGGTGTCTTCTTTCCAAAATGGGGTCATTTGGGGGGGTTGTGTGCCATCTTTCCATTTTATGGCCTTCAAAACTATGATAGGTAGTGAGGAGTGAAATCAAAAATGTATGCCCTTAGAAATCTTGAAGGCGGTGTTTGGTTTTCGGGGCCCTGTACGCGGCTAGGCTCCCAAAAAGTCCCACACATGTGGTATCTCCATACTCAGGAGAAGCAGAGCTTTAGTGACAACTTTGTGCAAAAAAAATCAGTTTGTCATATTCCCGCAACTTGTGTCAAAATATAAAATATTCCATGTACTCGACATTTTTTGGTCATTATTCAATCACTTGGGGCAAAAAAATTAAATATTCCATGGACTCAACATGCCTCTCAGCAAATAGCTTGGGGTGTCTACTTTCCAAAATGGGGTCATTTGGTTTTTTTTTTGTGCTATTTTGGCATTTTATGGCCTTCGAAACTGTGATAGGTAGTGAGGAGTGAAATCAAAAATTTACACCCTTAGAAAGCCTGAAGACGGTGATTGGTTTTTGGGGTCCCGTACGCAGCTAGGCTCCCAAAAAGTCTCACACATGTGGTATCCCTGTACTCAGGAGAAGCAGCAGAATTCCACATATGGGGGGTGTATGCTTTGCGTGTGGGTGTAAGCGTTACTGGCACTAACTAGCTACCTAGCGGCACCAGCGACACTAATACAGCGATCAGAAAAATGATCGCTTAGTGATGCTGGCAATAGGGGGTGAAAGGATTAACTCTAGGGTCGTTACGTATAATTAGTGTGATACGGATAGTGCCTCACTGGAGACATCTTGTGGAATTTGTGTACACTGCTACCCCTGTTTAACCACTTGCCGACCGCGCTATAGCAAAAATACTGCTACAGCGCGGTCGAGCTACTGTGACACGACGTCCCTGGGACGTCGTCGTGCACTTTCCCGATTGCGCGTCCCCTGGGACGCGCTCGCGAAAGTGTCCGTGCTCGCCGGGTCTAGAAGACCCGGCGCATCACGGATCACGGTAAATTGCTGCTGATAGCGGCCGTTTACCACGTGATCACGCCGTCGAATGACGGCGCGATCACTTGTAAACAAACATTTGATGACGCCGGTTCCTCCCTCTCCTCTCTGTACCGTTCGGTACAGTGTGCAAGGAGAGGGGGGGGAGCGGGGTGTCAACAGCTGAGCTGTGGCTGGATCTGTGACAAATGCAGTCACAGATCCAGCCATCCCTCAATCCATCCCAGCTCTGCAGTACCCCAGTACCCTGCAATCCCCAGTACCCTGCAATCCCCAGTACCCAGCAATCCCCCAGTACCCAACAATACCCCAGTACCCCAATACTCAACAATACCCCAGTACTCAACAATACCCCAGTACCCCAATACTCAACAATACCCCAGTACTCAACAATACCCCAGTACCCCAATACTCAACAATACCCCAATACTCAACAATACCCCAGTACTCAACAATACCCCAGTACTCAACAATACCCCAGTACTCGGCAATACCCCAGTACTCGGCAATACCCCAATACTTGGCAATACCCCAATATTCAACAATACCCCAATACTTGGCAATACCCCAATACTTGGCAATACTTAATACCCCAATACTCTGCAATACCCCAATACTCGGCAATACCCCAATACTCAACAATACCCCAAAACTTGGCAATACCCCAATACTTGGCAATACTTAATACCCCAATACTCGGCAATACCCCAATACTCGGCAATACCCCAATACTCAACAATACCCCAATACTTGGCAATACCCCAATACTTGGCAATACTTAATACCCCAATACTCGGCAATACCCCAATACTCGGCAATACCGCAATACCCCAATACTCGGCAATACCCCAATACCCTGCATGATACTTTGCAATACCCCAATACTTTGCAATACCCTGCGCGATACTCTGCAATACCGCCTAAGGGGATTTTTAAGTAGCGAAGTTTGGCGCCATTCCACGAGTGTGCGCAATTTTGAAGTGTGACATGTTGTGTATCTATTTACTCGGCGTAACTTCATATTTCACATTATGAAAAAAATTGGGCTAACTTTACTGTTTTGTTTTGTTTTAAAAACACGCGTTTAATAAATTTCTTTGAAAATACCGTGCGAGATAAAAAGTTGTAACGGCCGCCATTGTATTCTCTAGGGTCTTTGCTAAAAAAGCATATATAAATTATGTTTTGGGGTTCTATGTAATTTTCTAGCAAATAAATGATGATTTTTCCATGTAGGAGAGAAATGTCAGAATTGGTCTGGGTGTTCCAGAACGCCTGATGGCGTTCCCTGCATGTTGGGCCTCTGTATGTGGCCACGCTGTGTAAAAGTCCCACACATGGGGTATCGCCATACTCGGGAGGAATAGCATAATGTGTTTTGGGGTGTAATTTGTGGTATGCATATGCTGTGTGTGAGAAATAACCTGCTAATATGACAGAAACAATTTTTTTTTTTTTACAGAATTTTCAGTCGTTTTTCTTTTATAGCACAAAAAATAAAAAACCCAGAGGTGATCAAATACCACCAAAAGAAAGCTCTATTTGTGTGAAAAAAAGGACAAAAATTTCAAATGGGTACAATGTTGTATAACTGAGTAATTGTCATTCAAATTGTGAGAGCACCGAAAGCTGAAAATTGGTCTGGTTAGGAAGGGGGTTTAAGTGCCCGGTGGTCAAGTGGTTAAACCTGCTACGTGTCTATATTTATGAAAATAACAATAAAAAGAAAGAGAAGAAAAATAAGGATAAAACATTTTAAAATGAAAAACCAAAAAATATAAAAATATAAAAAATATATAAAGATAAAAAAAAAATTGAAATAAAAGTTAAAAATATATAGAAAAAAAATGAAAAAAAATAAATATAAAACAGTAATATATATATATATATATATATATATATATATATATATATATATATATATATATATATATACATACATATATATATATATATATATATATATATATATATATATATATATATATTGTGAGGGATTAACTCGGTAGCGGGTGTGTGTGACCCCCTGAATGGGTTCACTACACGCTGAACTGTACAAAAAGGCAGTAGAGGATGGTTGAAAACAAATGATATGGTTTATTTTTCCATATTGCTGGATACACGTGCCAGCATCAAAACAGTATAAACAAAACAAGACATAAAATAAACCCTTGCCACTTGGGCGTCTACCTTCCCAACACAGGAACCTAACTATTGAGTCTGGCACAGCCTACTGCTGGGCAGACACTGCTGGTCCTACAGCAGAAAACAACATAAAAGTCTCTTTGATATTTCTCACACAGAAATATCCATCAGCACCTCACCTCTTCAGTAGAGTGCTTGTGACTGCTTCTTCACTCACAAAGCCTCAGGATCCAGCAATCAGTCGTCATCCTTAGGCTGTCTTTATAGGGGCTTTAATTGTTTAATTTTGAACAGCTGAAACCTTTTAACGCCCCAAACCTCTCTGGCTATCTCTGCAGCCGATGCCCAATAGTAATTGGTGTATTGTCTAAACAAGGCAGAAATATATCTCCCATCTGGGTCAACACACACAGATTTACCTGACTTCCTGTCACATACCCCCACCCCTCTTGTTTCAACCCTAGGGTTGGGACACAGGTTGCCAGGCACGCATGCACTCGGGACACACCATCTGAATTCCCCATTTTAACACCGGGGCGATGCGTTACGACAAAAAAAAATTCCTAAAGGGCCAGGAACCATCTATTTATTCTCCTATTGGTCTTCAAATTTCGGCTGAGGTATATAAGAGGGTGTTCCTTGCTCTGTAATATACTAATTTTCAGTTGTAAACCATGCAAAACCTTAATTGGTTTTTCAATGGACACAATGGACTGAAGAACTCAGCGAGTCATAACCAATACCAAGAGCTGATAACACTGTGCTCTGCAATGGATCATCCATGTGGATGCCTTCTTTAGATGTAAACATACTAAGGGGTCAATTCACAAAGCTTTATTTTCAGATTGCGGGTGTTATTTTAACGATTTTGCACGTTATTGAAGCTAGTTCAATTCACTAAACGATTTAACTCTTTGAAAAATCATCAAATAACGTTTCACTACACAGAACCGATATTTTCAGGTGTGGATCCTTATTAACCACTTAAGACCCGGACCAATACGTTGGTAAATGACCCAAGGTGTTTTTGCGATTCGGCACTGCGTCGCTTTAACAGACAATTGTGCGGTCGTGCGACGTGGCTCCCAAACAAAATTTGCGTCCTTTTCTTCCCACAAATAGAGCTTTCTTTTGGTGGTATTTGATCACCTCTGCGATTTTTATTTTTTTCGCTATATACAAAAATAGAGCGACATTTTTGAAAAAAAAACACTATTTTTTACTTTTTGTTAAAAAAAAATCAAATAAACTAAATTTTAGTCAAACATTTAGGCCAAAATTTATTTAGCCACATGTCTTTAGTAAAAAAAAAAAGCGCAATAAAAAAAAATAGCTACCTAGCGGGAACAGCGACACTAATACAGCGATCAGAAAAATGATCGCTTAGTGACGCTGGCAATAGGGAGTGAAAGGGTTAACTAGGGCGGTGATCAGGGGGTTAAAACTTTATTAGGGGGGGTGGGGGGGCTATCCTGAACCTAACACTAACTGATTTAACACTGCCTGTCACACTGACACTAAATGCAGTGATTAGATCACTGCATTCAGTGACACTGTGACAGGGGGGTGGCGATCACAAGGGGTTAATGTGCCTATGTGAGTGTGTGTCAGTGTTGTGTTGGTGCACACTTACTTGTGATGTCTTCTCTCATCAGCAGCGGTGGGAAACACCGCTGCGATGAGAGGTGACATCATTTCCTCCTTCCTGTGTAAACACAGGAGGAGGAAGTTACACGAAGGGGGAGCGCTCCCATTGGCTGGGAGCGATCGCGGGGGGGCGGGTAAACGCCGACATCCGCCCGCTCGTCCCGGATCGCTCCCGGAGCCAGGGGGACCCCCGCACGCCGCGGAGGGGTCCCGATGGGACCCCCGAACCGCACTTAGGCGGGGACGTAAATTTACGCCCTTGTGCCTGTACGAGCCATTCTGTGGCCGTATATGTGCGTGCGGGGGTCCTTAAGTGGTTAAAGAGTCAAATCGTTATTTTAAAGAGTCAAATCCTTATTTTAAAGTGTCAAATCGTTAAATATGTACAGAAGTGCAATTCACAAAGATTTTTTTGACAGTTATCGATCCTTAAGCAATCGTTAAATTAACACCTCCCTCAGGGTGGCGTTATGATATTTCCCAGGCGATATTTTGTTGTTAGAGGAAGCTTTTGGCGATTTTTGCAGTGTAGAGAAGTTTTTAGTAGTGTTGGGCAAGATAGAACCGTGCTCTATTTGAACTTAAAATTATCCAGAGGCTAAGAAGAACACATTAGAATGTTGTTTAGATTTATAAACGTGTATTCCGTTCACATACTATTTTGGGTGACTTTTCTGAAACCCAGGTGATAGCTAAATTCCGATTATCATCTCCCATGATTTATTCTCTGTATGAGGAAATACACATGGCTTTAGAAAAGCACACACTAGAAGTTTTGCACATCACATGCTCAATCTCCATGTGTATTGCTTGTGTCTCTTTCTCTCTCTCTGTATCTGCTCTTTTCCACATGCAGCTGTTCTCCTCCCCTTCTGCTCCCAGAATGCATCTCTCCAGCATTATTTAACGATCCTAAGAGTTATTTTAACGTCCCAAATCTTAATAATAACGTCTGAGTAGTTAGCATAACGATTGGATAAAGAGTCAGTTGAAAACCATAACGACTATGTTAAATAACGATTATAGCTTTCGTGAATATCATGTTTGCTAGCGTTAAATAAGGAGTGCTAATTTAACAACTGAAGAAAACCAATAACGTTTCTCTTTGTGAATTGACCCCTAAGACTGCAATCCTCCATGGCATGGTGACACTCAAAAAAATCTGTTCTTCTATGAACTGGACTAAAGTCTGACGCATATGACCTCTGATAAACCGATGTACTAGGCGGTTTTTCTTCCTTTTGGGGCGGAAATCATTACTTGTCAATTCTGTATTTCCAAGTTTCTTACTTTGTGATAGTTCAGACTCACAAGTATGGTGAAAATCTACCAAACCCAATGTAAGGGTTTTCAGAAACTGAATCCTTGTCACTTTCTTGAACCAACTGCTTACTCTGTGCATCACTTGTTCGCACATCCCTATTCTCACCAAAAACTTGACAACTGCTATCGGACACATCATTAACTGAGCTAGACAACATTTTTTGTCTAGCAGCTACAATCACTTTTGAACTTATGTTTATGGCTAGTTGTTCAGCTATCTTTGCCTCATAGTCTCCCAAAAAATGTTTTAGTATTTGTTTCTTTGAAACCATTGGAAACAAATTCTCATATTCTTCATTCCTTTCAAGACATTTGGAAAAAAACATCCATTAAATTAGTACATTTAGCCTCTCTGACCACTTCAGTGATGGAGGTTTCACAACGTTCAGAGGGCTCATCTGCCATTACAGATTCTACACTTTGAAAAATAGATTTTACTTCCCGAGGAATCTTGGTAGTCAAGTCCAAAGTATTATCCTGCGTTACTTGCTCTGACAGAACACTTTCTAAAGACTGGGTTTCACAGGACGTGACATTACCTTTATATTCAAATCCGATTTTATTAACATAAAAATTAACACACTGCTCTTCAACATGCAAATAATTCACAGAGGCAAAAATAGCTTCAGTCTGGGTGCATATTTCTTGCAATTCAGATTCCTCAATGACCCTGCTCTGCTGATCATCAATTATGGGAAAGTCATGAATATCACCTGCCTTACTACATTCACAAGGCTCAGTGGATATTGGACACACTTTTTCTACATCATTAAGTGCAGTGTCAGAATTAAGTTTTTCAGCTTTATTTCCATCAAGCAACTGACTGAGAACTGAAGATGTGCAAACCCCTACTTCCTGCACTTCAGCCACTTCATTTGCCCTGAAGCGGTCAGGGATTTCACTTTCAACATTACTTCCAGAAAGTTCAGCTTCATTTTCCATAAAGTTCTTCAGATTTAGCTTTCTAAGAATTGCCTCCTCCTCATCATCGTCATCTTCCACACATTCTTCATTATTTATTGTTAGTCCATTCGGAGTGTTGGCTGTTTCCGTAGGACAATCATCAACTTTAACATCTTCATGTTCTGTTTCTGCTTTGGTAATCTTGGTGACACCAGGAACTCCTAACTTGGCAGAGTAGTCCCAAAGAAATGAACAGTGATCCATACAGCTCTGGCACACGATCTCATGAATGTCAACGGGCTCCGATGGAACTGCCCCTGGAACTGGACCATGAAACCAGTCCTCACACACCACACACTGGATCATCTCATCTGGGGTCTCATCCTCAGGATCGGGGTACAGTCTCTTACATGTGCAGTACATGCCAAAGAAATTGTCATTGTAATTATTAGCCAGGTTTTTCTTCTCTTTATCCGGATATAACTTGCACTCCAGCTGTTTAAATTTGGCATTTCCACAATTGCAGCGAAAGTTCCTCTTGGTGTAGAGCTCAAACAGGTTGTGGCCTTCGTGACACTTGTATGTACAGGCCATACATATCCCAACAGGCTCCTCTTTATCCGGGGTGCAGGTACTGCAGGCGTACAGCGCTTGTCTCTTCACATAACCCAGGGGGTAAGAGCACTTTTCGGAATCGCTCCCTGCCAGCACAGCAGACGACTCATCCTGCAGGGTGTCATCCTCCTCCAGGACATCCAGCAGTGACAGGACCGACTCTTCCTTTACTTCCTCCTTCACTTCCTCCTCTTCATCTTCTGCACCACTTTCAACTTCTGCAAGCTATTCGCTGTCAGAATCATCACATGGTAGAAGATGGAAATCCTCAAGCCCGGCCTCATTTTCTTCATTTTCTCTGTTGGTGAAAGAACCAGAACAGAGAGCAACTGCTTCAGACATTAGGTCACTTTTCTCATTTTCAGCCTGAGCCTTTGTACAACTAAAAGATTCTTGATTTGGACCATCATCTTGACAGACACATTTTTCAGAGCAGAGTCCCAGCAACTCATCCATAACCCCTATCTTTGAGCCATTTACATCAGGCTGGCTGGTGTTGGATTGTGATTCATTAAACTTTCCTGAGCAGAGATCTAACAGTTCGCCCATATTTGCATTCATAGCATTCTCATCCATACTGTCCTACACAAGTCTTTGCTTGGCAGAGCTGTACTTGCTCCTGTTGCGGCCAACATTTAGAAAACCATCAGCATGCGTGACAACGATCTCTTCGTTGTAATCCTCATCACTGCAAAGTAAGCTTTCCGTGCAAGAATCGCTGAGCGTCTCCTCATCACTTAGTCTTGTATATGGATGGCATCCATGATCGCTGCTTTTACCGGAACACGGGGCCTTATAATCACTGTTGAGCTTTGAAGGTTGTAATTTTTTTGGTGAGAGCTCCTTAGAAACCTCTATGTTCTCTTCACTACCAGACAGCTCTGACTTTGCTTTCTTTTTCTTCTTTTTTTTCTTTGACTTCAGACTCAAGAAATCTTTGAACTTTTCTCTTATTTTTTTTTAACACTTTCAGACAGCTTGTCTGGCTTGCGATGAGACTTCTGGATTAAAGCGGAGCTGCACTCTGTTTTTCAACATTAGCTATTTTAGTTCAATACAGCTCCCTTACATATATTAGGCATGTAATTTTTTTGTATTTTAAAAACTCACTGTGGTATTCTTGTGAGTTTATTTCCCCCGCCGCGGCGGCAGCAGCCTCGCCGCGTCATCCAGCGCTGCTATGCCTCCTGGGAGATGTTTGTCATCAATCCCAGGAGGCTGGGCTGAAGTATCGGAGGCTGGGCAGAAAAACATCTCGAGCGGGCGGGCGGAGAGATGGTAAACGTCTTCACAGCTCCGCCCACCCCACTAGCACACCTCGAATGTGTGCATTCTATCTATGGAGCTCGAGGGGGCGGGCGGAGGCGGAGAGATGGTAAACGTCTTCACAGCTCCGCCCACCCCACTAGCACACCTTGAATGTGTGCATTCTATCTATGGAGCTCGAGGGGGCGGGCAGAGGCGGAGATAGAGCGGAGCATGACATGGGGGGCGGGCCCCCGTGCAGGGGGGCGGGCCCCGTGCTATAGCAAGTCCTATGTTATGTATCCACTGTGCCTGTCACATGCAGCCACTGTGCCATCAAACACATTTACTGTGCCTGTCACATGCAGCCACTGTGCCAAACGCTGCTTCGCTGTGCCCATCCAACGCAAACACTGCCCATCCAACGCAAACACTGTGCCCATCCAACGCAAACACTATGCCCATCAAACGCAGTGACTGTGCCATCAAACACATTTACCGTGCCTGTCACATGCAGCCACTGTGCCAAACGCTGCTTCGCTGTGCCTGGCCAACGCAAACACTGTGCCTGTCCAACGCAAACACTGTGCCCGTCCAACGCAAACACTGTGCCCGTCAAACACAGCCACTGTGCCCATCAAACGCAACCAGTGCCACCTGCCAGTGCCAACCGCCAGTGCCAACCGCCAGTGCAAACCAGTACCACCTGCCATTCAATGCGATGGGCTGGGGCTGATGCGGTGTGCTGTGCCGGGGCCGATGCGGTGTGCTGTGCTGGGCGAGATGCGTTGTGCTGTGCCGAGGCATATGTGGTGTGCTGTGCCGGGGCAGATGTGGTGTGCTGTGCCGGGGCAGATGCGGTGTGCTGTGCCGGGGCAGATGCGGTGTGCTGTGCCGGGGACAATGTGGTGTGCTGTGCCGCGGACAATACGGTGGGCTGGGGCCAATGCGGTGGACTGGGGCGATGCGGTGCGTGATGTTATGGTGACAATGTGCTGTGCTGGGGGAAGGAGGAAGTCAGCACAGCACAGGGATGGTGGCAACCCCTTATAATGAGCACAGCAGAAGTACAAACACAGAAAGTCAGCACAGCACAGGGATGGTGGGAACCCCTCATAATGAGCACAGCAGAAGTACAGCCCCAGGAAGTCGACACAGCACAGGGATGGTGGGAACCCCTCAGAATGAGCACAGCAGAAGTACAGCCCCAGGAAGTCGGCACAGCACAGGGATGGTGGGAACCCCTCATGAAGGGTTCCCACCATCCCCGTTCTGTGCTGAATTCCTGGGTTTGTATTTCTGCTGTGCTCATTATGAGGGGTTCCCAACATCCATGTGCTGTGCTCATTATGAGGGGTTCCCACCATCCCTGTGCTGTGCTCATTATGAGGGGTTCCCACCATCCCTGTGCTGTGCTCATTATGAGGGGTTCCCACCATCCCTGTGCTGTGCTCATTATGAGGGGTTCCCAGCATCCCTGTGCTGTGCTGAGTTCCTGGGTTTGTACTTCTGCTGTGCTCATTAAGAGGGGTTCCCACCATCCCTGTGCTGTGCTGACTTCCTGGGGCTGTACTCCTGCTGTGCTCATTATGAGGGGTTCCCACCATACCTGTGCTGTGCTCATTATGAGGGGCTCCCACCATCCCTGTGCTGTGCTCATTATGAGGGGTTCCCACCATCCCTGTGCTGTGCTCATTATGAGGGGTTCCCACCATCCCTGTGCTGTGCTCATTATGAGGGGTTCCCACCATCCCTGTGCTGTGTTGAGTTCCTCGGTTTGTACTCCTGCTGTTCTCATTATCTCATTATGAGGGGTTCTCACCATCCCTGTGCTCATTATGAGGGGTTCTCACCATCCCTGTGCTGTGCTCATTATGAGGGGTTCTCACCATCCTTGTGCTGACTTCCTGGGTTTGTACTTCTGCTGTGCTCATTATGAGGGGTTTCCACCATCCCTGTGCTGTGCTCATTATGAGGGGCTCCCACCATCCCTGTGCTGTGCTCATTAAGAGGGGTTCCCACCATCCCTGTGCTGTGCTCATTATGGGGGGTTCCCACCATCCCTGTGCTGTGCTCATTATGAGGGGTTCCCACCATCCCCGTGCTGTGCTCATTATGAGGGGTTCCCGCCATCCCTGTGCTGTGTTGAGTTACTCGGTTTGTACTCCTGCTGTTCTCATTATCTCATTATGAGGGGTTCTCACCATCCCTGTGCTGTACTCATTATGAGGGGTTCTCGCCATCCCTGTGCTGTGCTCATTATGAGGGGTTCCCACCATCCTTGTGCTGACTTTCTGGGTTTGTACTTCTGCTGTGCTCATTATGAGGGGTTCCCACCATCCCTGTGCTGTGCTCATTATGAGGGGTTCCCACCATCCCTGTGCTGTGCTCATTATGAGGGGTTTCCACCATCCTTGTGCTGTGCTAACTTCCTGGGGCTGTTCTCCTGCTGTGCTCATTATGAGGGGTTCCCACCATCCCTGTGCTGTGCTAACTTCCTGGGGCTGTTCCCCTGCTGTGCTCATTATGAGGGGTTCCCACCATCTCTGTGCTGTGCTCATTATGAGGGGTTCCCACCATCCTTGTGCTGTGCTAACTTCCTGGGGCTGTAGCCCTACTGTGCTCATTATGAGGGGTTCCCACCATCCCTGTGCTGTGTTGACTTCCTGGGTTTGTACTTCTGCTGTGCTCATTATGAGGGGTTCTCACCATCCCTGTGCTGTGCTCAGGGGGGGTTCTCACCATCCATGTGCTGTTCTGACTTCCTGGGTCTGTACTTCTGCTGTGCTCATTATGAGGGGTTCCCACCATCCCTGTACTGTGCTCATTATGAGGGGTTCCCACCATCCCTGTGCTGTGCTGACTTCCTGTGTGTGTACTTCTGCTGTGCTCATTATGAGGAGTTCCCACCATCCCTGTGCTGAGTTCCTCGGTCTGTATTTCTGCTGTGCTCATTATGAGGGGTTCCCACCATCCCTGTGCTGTGCTGAGTTCCTGGGTTTGTACTCCTGCTGTGCTCATTATGAGGGGTTTTCAGGAAGTCAGCACAGCACAGGGATGGTGAGAACCCCTCATAATGAGGATAGCAGGTGTACAGCCACAGGAAGTCAGCACAGCACAGGGATGGTGGGAACCCCTCATAATGAGCACAGAAGATACTATTAGTCCTCTTTAAGCGTCCAGATTTTTAAATTCATCATAACGAATGTTGGTAATTGTTATGAAAAGTGAACGAATCTAACGAAAATTCGTATTTCGTACGAATCCAAATTGAGTTTCGGGCACAAAATACCGGCTAAATAATGGCTAATGCAAAACAAAATGAATTTATTGACAGTGCACATGTCTAGTATATGTATACACACTACATATATAACAATATATATATATATACAGAGCTTTTTTTCTCAAAAAATAGGTGCAGGAACTCAACCACGACCCGTTCAGATTTCACAAACAGAAGAAGGGTCTTAAAGGGGCATTAAATACCAGAATTGCATTACATACAGTGTGCAGAGTTCAGGGGGTTACAAAGCAGTCACTTGTAAACACAGAAACCAGACTTCTGTGTTCACAAGTGATTGTGGTGAGCGGGCACCAAAGGGTCTGAGCCAAAGGTGGTGGAACTGAGTTCCACCAAGTTCCCCCAGAAAAAAAGCCCTGTATATATATATATATATATATATAATCTTGTTATGTAGATATATCTGCACAGGAACAAATTATTTTGTTTGTAGTCAGAGTCTACACCGAGGAATACGATACCCTAACTACCCAGGCCTGAGGTGTGCCATTAGCCTCGCTGGACAGTACGCCTATAAGTGGGCATACCCTGAAGTAATTATGAAGAAATGAATGAAGAAAATGATAACCTGAAAAAAGGGGGAACGGGTGGGTGGGTACCCAGAAACCCCACCGACGCCGGACATTAGAGGGGAGGAGGGATAAATAGCCCTCCGACTCCTCCTACAAACTCAGGCACGCCTGCGGCCCCGCCTTCCACTTGTAGTCAGAGTCTACACCGAGGAATACGATACCCTAACTACCCAGGCCTGAGGTGTGCCATTAGCCTCGCTGGACAGTACGCCTATAAGTGGGCAAAAAGACCCAGAAGTAGGTGTGATAAAAGAAATGGAAGGGCACGAATATCTGTCTGGCAGAGCAGCACGCCCTGACAGTTTCAAGAACGGCTCCGATAACCATCCGTTACTACAGCAGAAAACCAGCGTCCCAAGAACCGATGATTGGAAGGAACCCCGAAACCAAATGACTGTCCCGTGCCTGACCGACTAAGCTTTCCTCCAAAAGCACAGACATGGGAACCACTGCTGGTGGCGAGAGGATACATGGGGGAATGGAACAAGGGCCGCCCTGAGGAGCCCTGTGAAAGCAACACCATCCAACAGGAAGCAACCAGTGACCCATGTCAAACCCCACAACCACTGACCTAACTATCCATACCCGGTAAGGGGACGTGAGAAGGAGAGATGCAAAAAATGGACAACTGATAGGAGGGAAGGGGTATGAGAGCCGGGTACCCGAACGATGAGTCGCTGATGTTAATGGACGAGGCCACCACGCCTTAGCAATGCAACGATACAGAGACAGAACCAGACATGGAATGACCCGACCCACCCGAGAAACTGGGACCCCCCCCTATCAAAAGAGCCTGGCCTGATGGACCCGCCCCGACGATCTGGCAACCTATGAACCAGAGAACAGGCCCAAAGATAAGAAGCAACGACTTCATGGATGAGAACACTAATAAAATTGTCCTAGCAGGAACGGCCAGAACGCGCTCAATGCAGGTATGTGAAGCAGCCGGGATGGAACTGGACCCAACTGAAACGTACCGCCTACCCTGCTGCGGCCGGAAAAAAAGGAAAACTCCTTGTAGACTTACCCCCCTGCTGAGCCAAGTACGGGCCAACCCCTGAGTGCCGGCGTACTGCCCTGCTCTGTACCCCCCACGTGGAGCAGGCGGGATGCACCCGAATGTGTCGCCCCCTAAACGCCCAACCCTAGAAAACCGAAAGAAAAGACAACAGACAACAAAACATGAGACACCCCCCCCCCCACTGTAGCTGCCTGGGCCAAAGATGTGAGCAGAAATGACCAGACCTCAGCGCGTGAATGAACCTGACGACAGATCCTACCCAAGTGTATGTGACAAGTGTAAGCAGTAAGCGAGCCTGAGTAACCTGCCGCGCAGACAGGTAATTAAAAACGACACACTCAAGGCGATGTACCCACAGACCGTGGTGGGTAGATGTATAGGCGTAAGAATGAACGTGCACGTATGACGTATGTTATACAGGCGAGAAGATTGTGGTCAACAATCATTTAAAAACGAAACCTCAGCCCGTATGGATCTGTAGACGTGACAGATCCTGAGATGCGCACCCTGGCTAACTATACCCGAAAGAACAGTATGACGAGACAAAGAAAACAAATAAAGCTACAAGGCTGTTTGTGTGCTGTGACTGCATGGCACCAACAAGCTATGTGCCCAACCCTGCTGGAGTAGGACCCCCAACAGAAACACAACCCCCTCTGCGCCTACCCAAGTATGAAGACCTGGCAGTGACGGAGGGACCCCAGCATGTCAAAAAACCCGACGACCCCCCCCCCGTGAATAACGTGCGTGAGTGCGAGTGCCCTGCTGCACAGCAGAACACTGAGGACCCGTGCACCCACAGACCGTGGTGGGTAGTCCTGCTCGTGAAATGAAACCCAATGCGTAGCCAGACGTGACATGACAGGCGAGAAGTTTGAGGTGAACAACCGTCTGGAAAACGCAAACCTCAGCCAGAATGGATCTGTAGACGTGACAGACCCCGAGATGCGAGCCCTAGCCAACCGGACCAGGAAAGCAACCTATGCAAAATAATGAGACATGGAAACGAACAAAGCTAGAACGGCCACTGGTGCAAGCTGAACCTGCGTGACGACAGAAACACGCCATGACAGAAACACGCCATGACAGAAACACGCCATGACAGAAACACGCCATGACAGAAACACGCCATGACAGAAACACGCCATGACAGAAACACGCCATGACAGAAACACGCCATGACAGAAACACGCCATGACAGAAACACGCCATGACAGAAACACGCCATGACACAGGAAACATACAGTGACTGCAACCGCTATGACAGAACATGCTAAGACAAAAACATACCACTGAGAACCACTGAGACAACACATACTGACAGAACCACTGAGACAAAACATACTGACAGAACTGCTGCGACAAAAAACATACTGACAGAACCGCTGAGACAAAAAACATACTGACAGAACCGCTGAGACAAAAAACATACTGACAGAAACCACTGAGACAAAAAACATACTGACAGAACCGCTGAGACCAAAACATACTGACAGAACCGCTGAGACAAAACATACTGACAGAACCGCTGAGACAAAACATACTGACAGAACCGCTGAGACAAAAAACATACTGACAGAAACGCTGAGACAAAAAACATACTGACAGAAACGCTGAGACAAAAAACATACTGACAGAAACGCTGAGACAAAACATACTGACAGAAACGCTGAGACAAAACATACTGACAGAACCGCTGAGACAAAAAACATACTGACAGAAACGCTGAGATAAAACATACTGACAGAACCACTGTGACAAATCATACTGACAGAACATACTGATAGAACCACTGAGACAAAAAACATACTGACAGAAACGCCGAGACAAAACATACTGACAGAACCGCTGAGACCGTGGCAGCATAACATACTACTGACAGAACCGCTACGACAGAAAACATACTACTGACAGAACCGCTATGACAGAAAACATACTACTGACAAACATGCCACTGACAGAACCGCCATGATGGAAACCTACTACCGTGAGAAACGCTAAGACAGAACACACAACTGACCGAAATGCTTATGACATGAACTTGAGGCAAGAAAAACACTGACACTGCCACTGCTGTGCTGCACCCCCCCTCCCCTTGAACCGTGACCACCAAGGCGCCTGACTGTCCTGCAAGATGCTGCCCCCCCCCTCCGGCCCAAACATGAGCTCCCTGGAATTCCTTGGGAATCTGGTCACAGGATGAACCTGGACCAAGGGTGTCCCCTTACTCCATGCCCCCCGGAAGGATGCACCGCTGCAGACGCCAGCGATAGCATGGTAGGAGAAAGTGGATGTATGCCCCCCTCTCCCTGACACAAGCACCGGGCAGCTTCCCCCATGTTAGGAGCCCCAGCAGCATAAGCCTGGGAGGAAACAGGGGGGACGGGTGCCCTCCATCGGACGCACCGGCAGAAGCTCCCCCACCCAACCTGCCGACTGCGCACCGAAGAGACGTGGAGAGCGGGCAACCCTTCTCCCCTATGTGGATACACGGATGAGTGCCATCAGCCATCCCTGCAGTGAGCAGGGATGAGCCGATGCCTACCTGGCTACACAATCTCCCCCCCCCCACCAGGGTGTCCCCTTCCCCTAGGAAGGTCAGACAATTAGAGCGCCGACCCCCCCCTGCCTGGCAAGGCACCCGATGCGTCTCCCCCCACCATCCAGCGCACTGGGAACCAGAGGTGACCATCCCAGTATCAGATTCCTGGCCGAGCGTGCTGCCACTCAGAGCTCCGGGAGAACGGGCGGGGGGAGGAGCCTAGCCGACGCAGGACATAGCCCTAGCAGTAGCCAACAGGATAGGTGATGGACGGACGCCCCCCACCCCCCCCCCCGGCGCGGCCACCGGGAGAGGCGGGCGGGCAGCCTCCTCGCTAGGAGCAGCGGCAGCGTAGGTGGATGTGCGGCCCCCCTACCCCGGCGTGAGCACCGGGCGGCCTCCCTCAACCAGACGGAGCAATGGCCGCGTGGGTGGCGGGCGGATGCGCGCCCCCCCTTCCCCCGGCACCAACACCCCGTGGAGCAGCGAGCGGCCTCCTCGAGTGATCGGGGCGAACCCCCCCCCCCCTCCAGCTTGGCGTGAGCATCGGTAACAGGGGGCGGACAGGAGGCAGCATAGGGCGAGGAGAGCGGGGCCCCCTCCCCCACGATGTCCAGCGTAAGGACCCTTCCCGGGTGGCGCCGGGAGGAACGCAGGGACAAGTAGGAGGGCGGCCCTCCTCAATGTGGCCTGGAGTGAGCACCGGAAAAGAACGCAAGCAGCCCCCCCCCCCCCCGGCGCGAGCACTGGAAGAAGCGGTGCATGCCCGAAGGAGCGGGAGGAAGGACGGAGCGGGAGGAAGGACGGAGGGGTCCCCCATAGTGTCAGCTCGGAACGAGAAGCGGGCGGCCCCCGCGATGCCTGAACCGGTGACAGTCCTTAGGAAAGCCCCCCCAGTAATACCACCTCTCCCGTGGGGGAGCCGAACCCCCACGAGACACCTGCCGCTGCTCCACACGCGACCGGAAGTCCTCCACCCGCGACCGGAAGTGACGTGCGATACCCAGAAACCCCACCGACGCCGGACATTAGAGGGGAGGAGGGATAAATAGCCCTCCGACTCCTCCTACAAACTCAGGCACGCCTGCGGCCCCGCCTTCCACATATTTACTGGTTCCTGGAAGGTGGAGGGGAGGAGAGATTTGCATAGATAAAGGGTGGCAACTTCCTCTGACACTCCCGTTGCTATTTAAACCTGATCTGAAACTTATTACACTGCTTGTGCAGCACTGAGCATGTGCGAGATATGCAAAGCTGAAATCCAGGAAGTCATACAGTCTGGTTTCAATGATTCCCACACTTAAGATGGCCCCAGTCAATTCCTGTTTTATAAAGTATCTAAATCCTGTAACAACCTAACAAAACGGACCTTAGTTTACAGACTAACTTTACTAGAATATATTAAGCTTGTGTATTACAGGGGTATTTATATTTAAAAAGTGAAATTGTGGCCGGAACTCCACTTTAAGTTCTCCTTGCTTTTGTCTTTTAGGGACGGTCGGTGGGAATTTGAACTGTTTGCGGTGCGTCTTCTCTTTGAGCTTTGCTGACTGGCCTTTTTGTGAGCTAAAGAGCCTCTTGTCTGCATATGCTTTGTGACAGGACTCTGATCCTGCTCTGACCTGTCAACGCCATGGAAATACTTCATATGGCAACGCAGCAACTTGGCCTTGCGAAAAGATCTGGAGCAATCCAAAATCTTGCATTTAAACTTGTTGGGTTCCAGTTCCAAGGTAACAGCTTTGGTAGCTGGATCATCAAGTTTCTTCAAAGTATTTGCTAAAGGTTCTCTACTGTATTTAGCAGAACTGTCAGACTGTCGATTCAGCTTCATAGGAGCTGCTACTGCGGGAACAGCTGGAACCTCCTCAGCATCTTCTTGTACATGAGGGTCTTTCTCTTCTGGTTTGGTCTCGTCTGGTTTGACCTCTGGAACACCATTCACAACATTGGATTCAACAGGCTCTACAGACTCTTCTACTACTAATGGCGGCTCCTTTACTTTGGGAGTTTCAGGCTCTGCCAGGGCACACTCCTCTGGCTCCACTTCTTGTTCCTCTGGTGAAGTATTACACTCCGGTGATGATTCCGTCTCAACAACAGACGTGGTAACCTCCATAGCATTCTTGTCCTCTGGATTCTCAATCAGAGAGGGCTTGCTATCCTTCTCCTCTGTTCTCTCAAATTGTTTCATGATGGCCTCCCAACCTGCCATGCTCTCTTGGTGAGCCTTTTCTTGAGCTGCAATGCTTATTTGGTAAGCTGCATTTATTATAACCATCTGTTTTATCATCTCCTCCATTTTGGGTTTACTTTAACTGCCCGCGGCACTCCACCATGTGTGAGGGATTAACTCGGTAGCGGGTGTGTGTGACCCCCTGGATGGGTTCACTACACGCTGAACTGTACAAAAAGGCAGTAGAGGATGGTTGAAAACAAATGATATGGTTTATTTTTCCATATTGCTGGATACACGTGCCAGCATCAAAACAGTATAAACAAAACAAAACATAAAATAAACCCTTGCCACTTGGGGCGTCTACCTTCCCAACACAGGAACCTACCTATTGAGTCTGGCACAGCCTACTGCTGGGCAGACACTGCTGGTCCTACAGCAGAAAACAACATAACAGTCTCTTTGATATTTCTCACACAGAAATATCCATCAGCACCTCACCTCTTCAGTAGAGTGCTTGTGACTGCTCCTTCACTCACAAAGCCTCAGGATCCAGCAATCAGTCGTCATCCTTAGGCTGTCTTTATAGGGGCTTTAATTGTTTAATCCTGAACAGCTGAAACCTTTTAATGACCCAAACCTCTCTGGCCATCTCTGCAGCCGACGCCCAATAGTAATTGGTGTATTGTCTAAACAAGGCAGAAATATATCTCCCGTCTGGGACAACACACACAGATTTACCTGACTTCCTGTCACAATATATATATATATATACAGTATATATATATATATATATATATATATATATATATATATATATATATATATAATTTGAAAAATATAAATGATATATGCATTGGCAAAATGTGATAACATTTTAAATTGAAGGGTTATATGTGTGCGTGATTACACATAGGTGAATATGATTTTTTTTTATTATAACTACCAAATTTGTGCTTTTACTGTACTCACTAGTTGTTTATTGTTGGTGTTGTAAACCCCAGAAATACTGTGGGTGATGGAACACAAGTTCAACAGAGCCTTGGACCTGTGAGAGCAAGACACCAGGGATTGAGACAGGTCCCCCAAAAGACCTACAAGCTTTGCTGACTTCCCTTCCTATAAGACTAGGAATTTACAAAGATCTGGTCAGTGCAGTGTGAATACATTACAACACGTGATAGAACACACAGGGGAATGGGGCACAAAGTTATTTTTGCACTGTTACTTTAATTTTCATTTGTCAGCCATATTTATATTTGCACTAGTGTCTGTCACTTATCATCACAACAGTGGCATTCACAATATGTCATAACTTGTGGATATCATTAGTTTATGTTACAGTAAGCGCTGCCTGAAATAAATGTATCATTGGTTAACTCTTTTGTTTGAATATTAGACAGCAGCTGGACACAGTATCATCCCTTTTCTAGTATTTGTTTACCTACAAACAGGTGTTTTTTATTATTTTTTTTGGGCTGAATTGAAGATGCTTTTTAATCCTGCACATCTTAACACACAGTAGTGCTTAAAATGTATTAGGGTATAAGTAATAATAAAAAAGGTTAAAGAGCTGGCAATCTCTTAGGCCGCGTACACACGATCAAATTTATCTGCTGAAACCGGTCTCAGCAGACAAATGAATATAGGTTTATTGAACGACGAAAATTCGACAAAGCATTGAAAATCGTCGCTTTCGGATGAAAACTTTCCCGGCGAAAACGACATAAATCAAAACGATTTTCGGGAGTAACTAAATAAATTTATTTTCCAAACGAAAACGAAAAAACGAAACAAAATATTCCAGTCTGCACATGTCTAATCTCTGATAACTGTGATGGAATGGCTGTTCTCAGATAGGAAATGCGGCTGCGGTAAGGATAGGTTCAGTGCTTCCGTTTTGGATAGGTTTAACGTGTAATTACCAAATCTGCCGAACCTATCAAGCTTCATCAATATAGACGGGATACTAATTTAGGGTTGAGTGACATAAAGAAGCAGGTCGTCCGCGTATAGGGAACGTTTACAGTGGGATGACGGCGTTTGTTTCATGCGTATGCTCAGGTTCACTCTAAGTGCTTGGGCTAGGTGCTTTATTACCAGTGCAAAAAGGAGGGGGGAAAGAGGGCACCCCTGCCTAGTGCCATTCTTAATGGACAGCGTACCGGATTGGACACCGTTCACCAAGATGGAGGCCGAGGGAGTGGAATATAGGGACATGATACGCCAGAGCATCTTCGGGCCTAGACCTAACCTACATGATATTGAATGAATGAATGAAAAACTTATATAGCGCGGCACATGCGAACCAAATCGCCTCTGGGCGCTAGTTGTATCCGTCTCTCTTGACATCAGAAGAGCAGAGTTTTAATCCGTCTTCTGAAGGTCAGGTGGTTTTCCTCCAACCGAATGCTGGTTGGTAAAGCGTTCCAGAGTCTGGGACCCTGGACAGCAAACCTTCTTTCTCCTTTGGACTTGAATCTGGCTTTGGGTACTTTGACCAAATTTTGGTCACTGGATCGCAGAGCGCGATTGGGGTTGTGGGGTTTTATTTTATCGCAAAGATATTGCGGGGCTTTTCCATGGATGCATTTATGGGTCAGACAGAGTGCTTTAAAAGCAATTCTGTCTTTTACCGGCAACCAGTGCAGGGATCTCAGCGACGGTGAGATTGATTCCCAGGGTTTTTTCCCAGTCACCAGTCTGGCGGCCGTATTTTGTACGACTTGCAGACGAGCGATTTGGTACTTAGGGAGACCGAGGTAGAGAGCGTTAGCATAATCCAGTCTGGAGTTCACAATCGTTCCCACCACGGCTGCCACATCTTCTTTGGGAATAAAAGGGATCAGTCTGCGGAGTAGGCGCAGCAGATGGTGAGATCCGCTGACTACAGACCCTATTTGTGCGTCCATAGTCATGTGGGTGTCAAAAATGATCCCAAGACTTTTGACTTTGGCGCTCGGGGAGATGATCTGGCCCAGAATGGGCGGAGGTGTCCAGGTTGTTGTGAGTTGACTCTTGCGAGTGGCCTGAAACAGAAGAAGTTCTGTTTTAGAATTGTTGAGTTTGAGATAACTCATCGTCATCCACTTTTCTATTGAAGAGAGACAATTCTCTAAGCTGAGATGACGATCCTTTCTATTGCAGATGCGAAAATACAGTTGTGTATCGTCTGCATATGAGTGATAAAGTAGTTGTTGACTACTGATGACTTCAAAGAGAGGTCGAAGATAGATGTTGAAAAGCACCGGTGATAGAGGTGAGCCTTGGGGGACTCCACATGACACCGTGCGTTTTCTAGAAATATTAGGGTATACAGTACATATGGATACAGAAGTTAGAAAAGCTTACAATCTAGGCATAGGAGGTTTCTAACACACATGCCTCTGCACACACCAAAATGCATAGTACTGCAGTACCAGGAAATTTGTTGCAGTGCGTTTTTTTTAATGCCTTCCTCCTGGCCTACAGAAAAGTAATAGCTTTGGCACAATCTGTAACCCGCTGTGTTCACCAGACACAGCAGATGACAGATCCATGCTGCCGGTACCATGTGATTGCAGTGACCAATCACTGCAGATCACATGGAAATAGTACACAATGAATAGCTTCCATTCATAGCCATTCATTGTGCACAGTAATAGTGCTGATCTCTGTATTTGGTCACAGTGATCACTTTGTACAGACAGGGACAATCAGGTAAACGAGAACAGTTTACCTGATATTGGTGTAACCTGGCATTCAAGGAGAGTGGACTGGAATGCACATGCGTCAAAAATTATGACTTCAGTGTACACCCTAGACGCTGTTAACTGAGGATGTGTACTGTGCAGAGCGAGTAGAGCAATGAATTTGCATCAAATTTTGTGTTAAAAATCGATGGAACATTCCTTTGTAGAAACTATTTGGATAATTCAGAAGGATTTTGGGTACGATGCAAGGAGTGCAGCGCACATAAATGCGTGGCACACACACTGCAAAGATGTTGCAGAATCTGAGAATCTGTTGAAAGTGATCCAGTTCTGGAAGGCCTGCAACAAGCGGAACATCTGAGAATGTTGAGCGCGTATGGACTGCAATCAACAAAGATCGGCGACTGACACGAGAACTAGAAGCTGATATGGGGATTTCAAAAACTACCGTCTGAGATTTTGATGCAGGATCTTGGCATGAAGTGTCTATTATCAAAATCTGTTCTATGGCTTCTGCTACTAGAGCAGAATGAACACAGAGCTGCAGTTGCTGATGACTTGCTTCAAACTGCTACCAATAAACCAAATTTTCTGTAGAACATTGGAACCAGAGATGAATTGTGGGTCTACGGATATGATGCTGAAACGAAGACCCAGTCATCCCAATGGAAGTCACCTGGTTCTCCACACCTGAAGAAGGTGTAGCAAAATTGCAGCAAGACCATGTTAGCTGTGTTTTTTGATTGAAAAGATATTGTCCATCACGATTACACTCCTCCAGGCCAAACAATTATTAAGGAGTACTACCTCAGTGTTCTTCGATGATTGAAAGATGCAATACGACAAAAATGGCTGCAGCTTTGGGCAACTGGCGATTGGCAGCTTCATCATAACAATACGCCCACCCCATTCATCACATCTCTTACAGAGTTTTTTGGCGAAACATCAAATTACCCAGGTGACTCAGGCCCCCCTACAGCCCAGATTGTACACCCTGCGACTTCTGGCTTTTCCCAAAACTAAAAACACCTTTGAATGGAAGAGATTTCAGACCATCAATGAGATTTAGGAAAATACAAAGAGGCAGCTAATTGTAGTTTCAACAAAGGATTTTGATTTTGAAGAGTGTTTTGAACATTGGAAGAGTCACTGGGAGAACTGTGTGAGGTCCAAAGGTGCCTACTTTGAATGGGACTGCGGTATCATTGTCCTACATGTTTTTTGTATATTCTTAAAAAAAAAAAATGATGTTACATCTTTGGATACTTTTTGGGCAAACCTCATATGTACATATGTATAGGTGCTTCAACACTGAGCAAAATTATAAACACAACACTTTGCCCTTATTGATCATGAGCTGAACTTAAAGATCTTTTTCTATGTACACTAAAAGGCCTATTTCTCTCAAATATTGTTCACAAATCTGTGTTAGCGAGCACTTCTCCTTTGCTGAGATAATGCATTCACCCAGATATTAAAGCGGAGTTCCATCCAAAAGTGGAACTTCCTCTCATTGTACTACTCCCCACATTTGGCATGTTTCGTGGGGAGGGGGGCAGGATACCTGTCTTTACAGGTATGTTGCTCCCACTTCCGGGAGACTCAGCCATGGATACTGAAATCACTGTGGGGCTTCCTTCTCTTCCCTTCTACTTCCCTGGCCACCGGGCCAGTAGGAGAGAGGAGCAGAGCATCACGCATGCGCAGTAGGGTTCCCAGTATTAAGCTGTAAGGCTACACTGCTGGATTCCCTTACTCGCAATGGAGGCGGCAGCACCTGACAGCTGATGACAGGTAAGTGTCCAATTATTAAAAGTCAGCAGCTGCAGTATGTGATTTTAAAGTAAACACTGCAGTTATAACTCATAATGTGTTCACTAAAAAATGCACTATACTTTTTATAGGTTTTACATGGAATGGAATACCTGTAGGAATTTTATAGGAATTTTCAATAGAATCCAAAGTGTAAATACACATTATGGGATTTTACTGTAGTGTCAACAGCTGAAGACTTGCATAAGTAAAGCCCCTCAATTAAATTAATCCCCAATTATGTTTTATGGAAAATTCAAGTGGTTGGACTTGACAACTGACTGGACCTAACCTTAACAGTATGATTTTATATTAGCAAGATTATGTAGCTCACAAAATTGTGCAAAGTACAGCACAGTGCCAACCTTTTCATAGTAGGTATTGCTCAGCAGAAACAGTTTAATGAAAAAAAAAAAAGATGATTTCAATATATCTGCTGTGGTCTATTCTCTCTATATTACTGGCGATAATAATAAAAATAATAATAAACTTTTATTTTATATAGCACCTTTGAAGGTAGCTTCTCAAAGTCATGACTAAGCACTGATTGTAAGTGCGAAACGCGTCGGACATACTGTATTTTGTTGGTTGCAGTGACTGTGTGTACAGTTGAAAAATAAAAGACAACTTATTTTAAGTGATTTCGGAGTGCGGCTGTCCAGTTTTCGTCCTTCAATTTGCTATCATTAGCATTGCCAGCACCTTGGTGGTTCAACAACCCTTGATTGCACACGGGGCTCACCTGGAGCGGTGAGAAATCTGTCCAAAAGGTGGAGGTAGAGGGCGCTAGTGAGAGTACAACACCTGGGATGAATAGGTCCTGACAACTGGGACACCCATGTGGGAGATCCTCAGTCACAGGATAGTTAAACACTTAATGATACAAAAAGCCCAATAAGATCTATGCACGGAGGCATAGAGCCAATATGAATAAAAGTGAAAAAAAAAATTATTAGTGACCAAAAAATTGGTCCAAGTGAATCTAAGTAACGTCTAGTGTGCTAATAAATTAGAAAGTTTCAGCAGAGCATAGTTCGTAGGAGATACTTGATAGAATGCCTCAATTCGTGTTCACATAGATGATCCCAACAATATGAAGCTACCACCACCTAGAAGTCTTCACCCGAAGTGCTCTTAAGGGGACATGCGCTTACCAGAGACTGTGGACTACTTTAGTTAAAAAGTAAGTCTGCTGAGCTTGGACAGGTTGAAGTGCCTTTGTCACTCTCAATCGAATGCTGAGCCTAGCCCTTAGCTAAAGCAGCGGTGTCAGAAACTGTGGTATCAGCGGTATCTCGGATCCCAATTGCAAAAAGAGAAAGGGGGGACTGATAGTGTAAAACCTTTTATCAAAATACGCCCCCCCGATGAAGTTTTTACAATGAAACATATGTCTGCGGGTTTAGTCTGACAACACAGCTCCAGCTGATCCTCTTACTGGTCTCCGCAGCCCTACTCCTGACTCCACGCTCCACGGCATCTTACCCAGCCGAGGGAAGGTTCAGGGTGACACGCACGCAGTCCTAGTGCCGGGCAGGCACACCTTCAAGTAAGAGGCCACTCAGCCTATTTGTTTTTAGTATTTTAATAAAAGGTTTTACACTATCAGTCCCCCCTTTCTCTTTTTGCAATTGGGATCCGAGATACCGCTGATACCACAGTTTCTGACACCGCTGCTACAGCTAAGGGCTAGGCTCAGCATCCGATTGAGAGTGACACAGGCACTTCAACCTGTCCAAGCTCAGCAGACTTACTTTTTAACTAAAGTAGTCCACAGTCTCTGGTAAGTGCATGTCCCCTTAAGAGCACTTTGGGTGAAGACTTCTAGGTGGTGGTAGCTTCATATTGTTGGGATCATCTATGTAAACACAAATTGAGGCATTCTATCAAGTATCTCCTACGAACTATGCTCTGCTGAAACTTTCTAATTTATTAGCACACTAGACGTTACTTAGATTCACTTGGACTAATTTTTTGGTCACTACTTTTATTCATATTGAAGTGAGGGGCAACCATGTGACCATGACCAGGAGAAAGATCTTATTGGGATTTTTTGTATCATTAAGTGTTTAACAATGCTGTGACTGAGGATCTCCCACCTGGGTGTCCCAGTTGTCAGGACCTATTCATCACAGGTGTTGTACTCTCACTAGCGCCCTCTACCTCCACCTTTTGTATTGCTTTATATCTATATTCACATATATATATATTTCTATCAGAGGAGCTGCTTGTTTATATATGGTTTGTAATTTAACCACAGTGAAAATAATATTTGTTCACTTTTTTATCATTTTGTCGCGTGGAAATACACTCCAAGCTTCTCAAAGCGCTTTACAAAGAAAACGCAAGAAATAAACTGGATAAAACAAACAAGACAGGGGGGCGTGGCCTGGACATGGCTGAGTGAAGCTGCTTTCCATCTGAGCTCCCGGCCTGATCCCCCAATTTCGGCCAAATAACGCCTTTAAACCGGCATGAACCCTAACAAAAGATACGGGACCAGAGCAGCAACGAAAGGTACCCCTTCCGGGAAAACCACGGGAGAAATCCAGAAATATTTTAAGGCCTTACAGGAGACCCCCTCTGACCTGGGCCTACCGGAGACACGAGACCCCGCACGTGAGGTTGCAGAGGACCCACAATTGCAGGAGCCGAGTCCCAGCGGATCGGAGGACTGGTTTCCATCCCTCCAGGAGCCCCTGGAGGACCCCCACCTGGAGGAAATGTCTGCCCTTCAGGCATCTGTGCCGGCTGGCATGGACCCGGACATTAAGGCCCTGCTTCAGGCCTTGCCCACCAGAACGGACATCGAGGCCCTGATACTGAAGCTGGAGAAGACACATAGAAGGGACATACAGGAGGTAAGAGGAGAGGTCTCCACACTTACCGACCGAGTGGCCTCGGGTGAGGAGTCCGTGTCCTCCCTGGCGGAACGGGTGGCAGCGTTGGAGCAGTCCCGAGACCAGCATCGTGAAGCGGCCATTACTTTACAGCTCCATTTAGAAGATGTGGAGGACAGGAGCCGCCGCTGTAATCTGAGGCTCTGCGGTGTGCCCGAATCGGTGGATGCAGAAGATGTCGGGGCCAAAGTGACCGGGATCTTCCGCGATGTTCTGGAGGACCCGGAGGCGGTGATCCTGCTGGACAGGGCGCATAGAGCGCTCGGGCCTAAGCCTACAGACCAGGATAGGCCACGCGATATAGTGTGCCGCCTACACCGCTACACCCAGAAAGAGGCCATCCTCCGTAGAGCCTGGGACCTGGGGGACATTGAGGCAGAGGGAGCGCAGATCAGGATCCTGCCAGATCTCTCCAGAGCGACCCTGCGCCGAAGGGCATTGCTACGACCTCTCTTGGAGCTAGCCAGGCAAACAGGACACACGTACCGCTGGGGATACCCACTGGCAGTCACCTTCCGGAAAGAAGCAGGAGCCTTCACCCTTCAGACCGCGTCGGACCTGCCAGCCCTCTTTCGTTTCCTGGGCTCAGACCCAATTCAAGTACCGGATTGGCTCCAGTTTTTTCCCCGCCAGACTGGTCGTTCGGGAGCTCCAGCCTACAGAGGGCCTTTTGTGCCACGACCACAGCGGGGCAGGCGACGACGGAACTCAGCCCGAGGCGAAGCGGCGCATGAGTAGGCCATGGGCCGCACATTTAGGCCTCCTGCCCCGGGTTACTCGCCATCCCTGCCGCACAGCACCCCCATCGGACACTTGCCCTATCCCCTCGCCGGAACACCTGGAGACTGCCATACGCCAGATGTGACCCCCGCGGAGGAGCCGCCCCCCCTCTATCTCCTGCCCGCAATGTTAGTGGCCGCCCCGCTACCGGGACATTGCCTGTTAAACTGTTCCTGGAGGCCCCCCCCTTTTTTTTTTTATATTTCCTCCCCCCCCGGATGATTTGGGGGTTCGCCCCCCCATCCCTGGCTCTGAGACCGCCCGGCGGAGCGTGCCCCCCTGACTAGACAGGGGATGCGAGCTGACCCCCCCCCCTTACTCCCTTCTGGACAGTCACCCTGATGCTCCGGCCCAGCCACTGCGAGAGACCTGCAGACACTGAGACTGTGATCTCTACAGTTTTCCTACAAGCTGAGGCTATGATCGGGACACACGGAACTAGGGCTACAGAGGTCAGGTTTGGCACTTCCTTGCATGGAGGGGGACACGTGATCCGGTGATATGGGGGTGATGGGGGGGTCCCTGGTTGGGGGCTATGTTTACACGCGGGGGGTCACCCTTATCGTTTGCACCCACTTTGATGGATGTCGGGGGGAGTGGGTTACTTGCCGGGTGGGGGTGGTGGGGGGCTTGGGGCCTAGTGGATGGGCCGGCTCATGGCCTCAGGGAGAATGCGCCTGGGGCACTGGGCTGGTGACACCCCGGGATACTTTGTTTGCACTTTCTGCACCATGTTGCCTCACTTAAGTACTTGTATTTAAATTGTTCCTATGGTTACCGGTTCCACTGTTGTTAATGTCTGTGATGTATAATGCCGGTTTATGTTAAAGTTAATATATGATATTTTACGCTATACAGTGTTTGGCCGGGGCTGGGTGGAGAGGGTCGGGGGCTCGTTGCCCTCCCCTGTCTAGCCCATATCCCCCAATTAGGGTCGCGCTCGATTCCTGGAAATATCCCAGAGAGTGCTTATAGCTGATTTAGCTATATTAGTAGAAGCTTCTTGGAGGCCCCACCTGGAGCCTTCCCTTTGAGCTCTTTCTCTATCTCTACCAAATACCTCCCCTTCTCTTCCTACTCCATCAACCCCCCCCCCACCCCCCCCCCACACCTCACCCTCCCTCCCTTCTCCGGCCCGCCACCCTGCACTACTGTGGGGAGGCGGACGCCACCCCCCACCCTGACATATCTGCTCACCCCCCCCCTCCCCACCACTGCACGAGCATGGACCTGCTTACGGTAGTTTCTTTTAACGTCAAGGGCCTTAACACCCCCGAAAAAAGGCGCATGCTACTGAAAGACATGCGTCGCATGAGAGCGGATGTGGTACTCCTTCAGGAGACACATTTTAAGAAGTCCAACCTACCGCTCCTGAAAAACAGGTTCTACCCCACGACACATCACTCCCAATATACAGAGGCTAAGTCTAGGGGAGTCTCTATCCTTGTCGCTGCGGGGGTGCCCTGGACTGCCCTGGACACCCTGGCAGACAGTGAGGGACGCTTCCTCTTTCTGAAGGGCAGGGTGGGAGATAGGACGGTGACATTTGCCAACCTCTATGCCCCCAATGCCCAACAGGACGTTTTCCTTAAGAAAACCCTGGCACAGCTCCGACGTTTTATGGAGGGCCATCTGATACTAGGGGGAGACCTGAATATATCCCTGATCCCGACTGAAGACACGTCCACCGGGAAGACTTCCCTAACCCGAGACATGCGGAAATGAATTGACACTACCCTAAATTCAATGCAACTGATAGATGCCTGGCGCCTCTTGCACCCTGGAGATAGAGACTACACTTTCTTCTCCAAACCACACCAAACGTATTCAAGACTTGACTACTTCCTTATCCCACACGGACAACTAGATGCGATCCGGGACATTGCCATTGGCTCAATTACGTGGTCAGACCACGCCCCAGTTACCTTGAAGTACTCTATCTACGATCTTAACGGCGGTCAGAGACCAGTATGGCGCTTGAACAAAGGTCTTTTGCAAAATACCGACGTCATGACAGAGATCACCACAGAATTAGGACATTACTTCACTACTAATAGTTCCCCTGACAGTGACACGGGGGTGATATGGGAGGCCCATAAAGCGGTGATCCGGGGGGTGCTTATTAAACACGGCGCGCGGCTGAAGAAGGAGCGTTCAGCACAACTGAACTCACTCCTTACTAGACTGCAGGGCCTAGAATCCACACACAAAATAAGCCCGAACAGACAGACTGGAGCGGAACTGGATGTCATCCGCTCACAGGTCACGGACCTCTTGCACTTTAAAGCCAAAGCGGCACTTCAGACCTGTCGACGTTACACTTACGAATCGGGCAACAAATGCGGCAAGTTGTTGGCTAACGCACTGCGCTCGCGTCGCTTAGCCTCATATATCCCGCATGTACAATCCTCAAAAGGGCAGAAGCAGTCCACCCCACAGCAGATTTCACGTGAATTTAGACAATTTTACAGCTCCCTGTATAATTTGGCCAAGCCCCCCGTCCCCCGAGACTTGTTACGGGACTATATCGCCGCATCCCTTATGCCCTCCCTGTCCACTGAAGACCGGGATAGTTTAGAGGCTCCCATTACATTATCAGAAATCCAGCTCGCACTAAAAGGCGCCAAACCGGGCAAGGCCCCTGGCCCTGATGGCCTCACCATAGCATACTACAAAGCGGTGCTGCCATCGGTGGGACAGCATATGGCGAAGCTGTTCAATGAACTAGGCTCGGGGACATCCTTCCACGCCACCACATTACAAGCCCAAATATCTGTGATTTTGAAACCCGACAAAGACACAGCTCTCTGCGGTAGCTACCGTCCCATTTCCCTCCTTAACACGGACCTTAAACTGTTCACTAAAATCCTGGCATCCAGACTCCAGAGACATATACCGTCTCTGATACACCTAGACCAGGTAGGCTTTGTGCCCACCAGAGAGGCCCGTGACAACACTATTAAAGTGCTCAACCTCCTACACATGGTCTCCTCCAGTAAAACCCCTAGCCTGTTTGTAGGGAAGGATGCCGAAAAGGCATTTGACCGGGTAGACTGGCAGTTTATGATGTCTACTTTAGAACACATAGGCCTGGGTGACAGGATGAGGAATTGGGTAACGGCAGTCTACGACGGTCCGACGGCAAGGGTGAGGGCCAATGGGGTACTGTCAGATTCATTCCCAATAACCAACGGGACGAGACAGGGCTGCCCCCTGTCGACTCTCCTGTTCGCACTGTCGCTGGAGCCTTTCCTGTGCCACGTGCGGATAAACCCCGACATTAAAGGTATTCTCACTGCAAAGGCTCACTACAAAGTCTCCGCATACGCGGATGACCTGCTTTTCACCCTTACGGATCCCGATACCTCCCTCCCGGCCCTGTTCCAGTTGAATTTCCCCCCCTCTTGACAGAAGTTCGGAGACTATTGACTCAGTGGACTGGGGGACTACATTCCTGGGTGGGCAGGTGCAACATCTTAAAGATGACAATACTGCCCAAATTCCTGTATCTCCTGCAGGCCCTCCCGATCTCCATCCCGGGAAGCTACTTTAGACAGATTCACTCCGCGTTCAATCAATTCCTCTGGGCGGGGAAAAAGTCGCGGATAGGCAGAAAGATCCTCTCCCTCCCCAAACTACAAGGAGGCCTAGCCCTACCGGACATCCAGACATATTATCGCTGAACACACCTGGTTAGACTAATTGACTGGTGCCGACATGGACACAATAAGTTGTGGACACAGGTCGAACAGAACCAGACCGAGATTCCCTTACATCGCGCCCCGTGGTGCTCGGCCTCGCTCCCTCTCTTACTTAAACGCCACCCTCTCGTGGGGACCACGGTTAGGATATGCTCTGATCTTTTTGACCGGCTTTCCCTGACCTCCAGAGACTCCCCCCTTAGACCCATCATTGGACACCCACTATTCGACCCGGGCTTACAAGATAGGAAGTTCTTGGACCTCGGGAAGGAGGGCCTCTATCAGGCATCACACTTTAGCTCAGGGGGACAGTGGAAATCTGCATCGGAATTGACAGACCCGGAAGGCGACTACCGCCTTGACTTTTTAAGGGCAAACCAGTTGACTCATTTTCTGAGCTCCATCCCGCCCCCCCCGACCGGACAGGTACCATTGACAGAGTTGGAGGAGCTGTGCGGAGGGACGGGAGTGCTCCCACACGCCCTGTCCCTTCTATATGCCATGCTGATCTCCCCACTGGGGACTATCAGATACCGGCTCTGACAAAATGGGAAAGAGACTTAAACACACAATTCTCGCCCACTGAAAAACAGACCATACTGCGCTTCGCACATAGGTCATCTCTATGCGCGAAAACTCAGGAGACGAACTACAAGGTTCTCACTCGCTGGTACAGAACACCGGATCTCCTGAATAAACTATTCCCCAACACTACCGACACTTGCTGGAGATGCCAACAAGACAAGGGTACTCTGCTTCATGTGTTTTGGTCCTGCCCAAAGGTCAGGGGCTTCTGGGGAGAGGTGCGCAGGATTACCCAAAAGTTTACGGGGTACGTAGTACCAGACGACCCGGCTTACTTTCTTCTACAGGCAACTAATATACCACCTGGAACTTACAAAAAATCGGTGGTGCGCCACCTTTTGGATGCAGCCAGGGCCTGCGTACCTCTCCGCTGGAAGTCCCCTCACCCTCCGACTACTGCTCTCTGGCTGAATAGAGTAGACGAGATCAGTCGTATGGAAGACTTGATCCTCTCCAGCCAGGAGACATACTCTGAGACATGGCAGTTATACAACTTCTTTAAATACTCGGATGAAGGGCAGAAGCTCAGAGAGACCGACTGCCATACGCCCACCCAGCCACAGGCCTAACGCCAGCTTTCCCTGGCAAGCGGTCTATCTGAGATCAGAATAGGAACACCCTACGCCCTTTCAAGGCGCTTTGTATTAAACCTGCTCGTGCAGCCCCCCCCCCCCCCCCATCTACCTTCTACTATGCCTTTCCCTGCTCTATTCTATATTGCTCTTTAACCTCTATTCTATTTCTCCCTGCTCTGAAAACGGAAAACGGATCTGGAGGCCGGACCGATCGGGCCCCGCCACTATGTCACGAATTGCTACCCTCTGCCTTGAAAATCATGCCCTCTTCGGGCCCTAGTTACATTCTTCTGCAACGAGGATATACGGTGTATGTGACTATAGTTTTACATGTTTTATTGTACCTACATACGAGAGATGTTATCTCGACTGTTATATGTATATGTTGCGGGTCCGCGAGGACTGGCCTTTTTGGTGATAAATAAAAAATTAAAAAAAAAAAAAAAAAACAAACAAGACAATTATGTGAAAGCTTATTTAAACAAAGAAGTTTTTAGATATGATTTGAATAAGTTTAGAGAAGATGACTCTCTGATGTTCTTTGGAAGTCAATTTAAGAGTTTTGGACAATAGCAGGAGAAGTCACTGTATACATATACATATTACACATATATACATATACTGTATATTAAGTGATGTGAGCTACATGGGAGTCTTTTACATTTCAGGAAGGACGAACACCATCAATAGTTTCTACTGTGCTTCTTAATATAAAATCCCAGAAACAGATGTGACAATCCAAAATGCTGAAATCCAAAAAATGTTATGCAGATATTATATTAAACTAAATCCCCCTCCACCCGCAGTCAAATTTTTTTTTTTTCAAATCAATACATTTTTAATAAATGTGAATTTATAGAAATAAATAAATCCCTTAGTGTGCTGCTGTATTATTACCCTCAAACAAAATGCATATAAACAGAGGATCAATCAGAATCCTCAGACTTTATGCACATTTCATGGTACATAAGAACTTACTTTCAAAGAGACAGTTTTGGATGTCCCTGCTCTTCATCACCATTCTGTTAAGCAATAGGGTTGCACAGATACCGTTTTTTTTATTGACGAGTACGAGTACTGATACTTGTGATCAAGTACTTGCCAATACCGATAATCCATACCTCTCCTGAGCGATTTGAGACCATACAAAATGAATGGGCTCAAGTCGCACTACAAAGAATAGCAAACACAGCAAGAATCACATGTGGTTTCCTGTACGCCTTCCTGTGTGAACATTGGCTAAAGTCACTATGACAAGCATGGGTTCCCACTGGAACAGTGGTGGTAACCAAATGTGATTTGGACAGGAATCGCACTGCATTCCTGTTCAAGTCACATGCGATTCTTTGCGTTGCAATTTAAGCCCATTCATTTTGTATTGGCTCCAATTGCACCGCATAGGTATTGGTTTCATTTATCGGAGCATTTGCAAGAGTACAGGTTTTCATGCAAATGCTTAGTATCTGCACCGATACCGATATCAGTGCAACACTAGCAAGTAAGACAAATCACAACAGAGTTTAAATGCCCACACATCATAAACATGTCACAAAAACAAGAAAAACAAGAAACTGATGTGGGAGATGCATATAAAATATTATTGAATTATAGATTGCACTAATACTAGTGTTTAGTCAATGTTGGATGATAGGTGACAGATTAATGCGACCAGTTCTTAAACTGAGGAAGATGAGAGAAAAGGAGGTTCATATCCATGTCTCAGTTGCCTGCAGTGTTAATGAATAATTAAGGGAAGGGATTTTGTTCGCCCCAAAACTGGGAAGGTTTTTACAATCAGAGATGGTTACACATGTCAGTCTTTACTTAAAATGTATGTGCTGGTCTGCCCTTGTAAATATGTTTATGTTGGAGAAACAACTAAGAAAATAAAAGATCAAATAGCACAAGAAAGTCATTCAACCAGAAGGGGACAACCAACATTGTAAGTACCCACACCTTGCAGAGTATGCCCACTCTGTGATGGGGTGATTTGCTGGGAGATTGGGTCCTTTGGAGACCCATGAACATTTCTGGGTACCCCTTACCTGCTGGGCCACTAGTGGAGCATGCTTTGCTATACATCCTTATTCCTTACCTTATTCCTTTGGACTTTTTGCCTTTGTGCTGGTTGGCTAACTATTTGCAAAATGTGCTAATCTTATGTAGGCTGTGTTTGGTGCATTGTTTGGTGATAGCTGTTGGCTATTTTATTTTCAATTTTAATCTTATTTCTAGTTTGAATTTGATATATCATGATCATATGCTGATAAGAGTGACTCTGGAGAATCTACCTCTTCTATCTTTCATAGGCGAAGGTCAGTAGTGCCATATTTTTTGTTGTATATTGATATTTTGGCTACTCTATTGTCCTATGCACATGTCTACCCCCAGCTAAGTAGTTTGTGACCCTGTGTTCTTTTTGACAGAAACTGTGCTTTGCTGAGGATGCTGACGGTCTGCTTCACTTACAGGGGTTGGTCTTCTTAATCTAGATTTCTGTTTCAATGTCTCCCCATAGCCAAAACAGATATGATGGGCCCAATAGGTATTGTTTAACTATGTGTTGTTTCCCTCTTTCCATGTGGCCGGAGGTTTTACATATATGAATTAATTTATGAATATGTATTTGTATGTATGTTTGTACTCATTGCATGTATTTGCTTGTTAACATCTGGTAGTCAGATGATAAGAGACTGAAGCCCTGAAGAAGCGGCTTTGACTGTGCAACGCGTAGGAAAGCTCTTTGTACAGTCTAACTATTACCCTATGCATGTTTTTACTTATTGGGGCTATGTTTTGCCCATTTGATGTAAAATGCATTTTTTTTTATATTTTGTAAAAAATTTATGACTTTAAATGCTGTGTATTTTACTGATGATAGATATATCAGGTGGTTGTTGTTAAATGTAAAAAAAAATTCCCCTCCTACACGTTAATAATCATTATTGGGTGGATGACCTTCTGAAATAAAGCTCTGTATATACCATATTTTTTCATTTTGTATCACTCTGAACGTGATTTGAGATTTGTAGTCCTGGATGATGCTTCTAGAAGCAGAAAAGGTGGAGACAGCATTTGGACACTAAAAAAGAGGGGTGGACTGACTGATTATTTTAGGGTTAGGGGCAGAGATTTATACTTCTATTTATTTACATTGTTTTGATTTCTTTACAGGATTTTCCAACACTACATCTGACACAATTTATCTTGGTCTGCATGACCCATTAAGTGTCTTAATTGAAGCCTACTTTTTTTAAAGTGATTTGGGGTTTGTGGCTAGAGACACATTTGCTATGAGTAGTATTTTTGTATTGAGAATGATTAACATGTTAGTTGCTATCTGTTTAGTGAGAGTATATTAACTTTCTGTAAATAGTAATGAGAGACTATTGCAAAAACCAATAACTGAACTGAAGTTCCGAGAGTTGCGGAACGAAACGTGTAAACCCCCCCCCCCCCCCATACACATCCTAGCCTTGCTATTTTTCCCCTTTGCCAGCTCGGTGATACTAGCACCTGGAGCCTTCACTCAAGCTACCTGAGGGAAATTGCATGGAGACATGAATAATATATAGTGACGACAAGCACTACGCTCTATATTGAGCTACTCTGTGGGCTGAAGACTGAAGATTTTATATTTCCTTTTGGGACATTGGCACTAAAAACTATCATTAGAGACACTGGACATCAATCATTGTCCTCGATTGGATATAAGATCCCACTATCATCTCACCGGATAAACCTTTTCATAATGAGCAGCGCTTCAGGTACTGTGGAGACACACGGATGGATGGTTTGGCTGCAAACCCCTTGAGCATATGTGTGATCATAGACTGAATGGAATAGCTACAACCTCGAGCTATTGTTTGACAACAAACAGTGAGTAAATCTTTCTGTTACACTGCTGTGAAACAGTGTTGTTAACAACGCCACTCACAGCCATCACATAACTTGTCTAATCACCTATTGCTTATCCAAACCTGAAAGCTGCCAAAGCAACATAAGGAACCACCTCATGGATATATCTATCTAAACAACTCAATGGACTATACCCACACTGTATGGGAATAAGTTTAGATATCTACCATTGGCAACATTGTTGCATTTCTATTAAGTGCATGTCAGGTTAATCAGATTGTGAAGAATAACTACAACTACAGTGCCTCTGCCATTTCTTCAAATGTCTCCCAAAATACAGTAACTTTCAATCTATGAAACCAGACCCACATGGAAACTACCCGTTTTAAAACGGTGATATCCATGAGAGACTTTTTAACTATTTATTAGGCTCACGGTCCCTCTGGTTTTGTGCTTATTGATTATTTTGTCTGTCACTAGTCCCAGTGGAGGGGTGTCTACCACTACCATTATTTAGGAATATTATATGTCCCATGTTCTATTTTCCCTCGGTGCTGTGTCCCCTCACATTGATAGTGGTGATCTATTACCTGTTAATACAGGTGACCACTGTCCTGTGTTGGAACCATTAGGGATAAATTTCAACAGCAATTGGTCTTTCTTATGTTGGGGGGGTATTTGTAAATTGTGTGAAGGGTGGGTGCGCTATTTGTTATTTTTGACTCTCCTTCGGGAGGATCGAGTACTTTTCTTATATTAGTTACCAGCATATACCATTGTGCGGGGGGGTATCCATAGGGAATTATCTGGGTAGGTCCACCTATTTTTAGGGGATCCATTTTTTATGACATATATATATATATATATATATATATATATATATATATATATATATATATATATATATATATATGTGTGTGTTATTTTTTATACTTTTTTCAATAAATTTGTAGTTAACTCTTTAGGGTGTGCAGCAGTCTGTCTCTTTTTTATTGTATATTTTTTGTCATACCGTATTTTTGATTGCACCCCTGATAATATCGGTGAGTACTGCACTATTCCTTATTAGGTGGGATTCCCATACTCTCTACCCTTTTTCACTATTGCAAAAACCAGACATTTATTTGCTTTGATATTATATGTATCTCTGCCATATATTACTTTGTTTCACTCATGTTTTTCCTATGACGGGTTGTTATGTTTCATTTCTTTTTTCCTATGACATATTTACCGCTTTGTAAGCATTTAAACGTTATTGTTACTTTTCTTACTTACCATGGCTGTGGAGAAGGGATGTCCAAAGCTATCTTTTGAAAATGTGTTCTTATGAAATCTGGATACTATATATTTGGGATTATCAGGATTTTGGCTTTTATGTATTTAGTTCCCACTATTTCCCACTATTTACAAATGAAAAGCAACCACTTAGCATGCAAACATGACAGCATGACATCCAAACACACAAATAATGAATGTTCCATGCAAGGTTGGTATAACATATCATACAAGACCTAACCTCCTTCTCTCCACAGATATTGCTGATGATGGAGCTGGATGACGGACTGTAAGATGGGCCCAGAACTCCCAAAACTCCTTTGGGTAAGATCTGGCACACTGCAAGAAGGAGATAACATTTTCATGTAACAAATTCCAAATTTTCATGCATTTCAATATGTAAAAATGTCCATGGAGGGAAGAGGAGCATAATTTAAATAAGCATTTAAAGACATGAATATAACTAGAAGCACACAGTTTAGCATTTTCTACACATATACTAAAAATTAAATGTATGTATTTCAGTATCATTTGGTGGAATGGTTCTACAGCCTTGTTTTCAAAGCTGCAAACCAATAAGAGCAACACGTTTCACCTGTCTGCCCAGTTCCACTCATTTCTGCAGGACCATGACACAATTTAACCACTTCAGCCCCAGAAAAATTGGTTGCCCAATGACCGGGCTTTAACTGACAATTGCGCAGCCGTGCGACGTTGCATCCAAACAAAATTTACATCCTTTTTTTCCTCACAAATAGAGCTTTATTTTAATGGTAGTTGATCCCCTTTGCAGTTTTTATTTTTTTCTATATAAAAAAAAAAGAAAGTACATTTTTTAAAAAAAATATATACATTTTTTTTTCCTCAGTTTAGGTCGATATGTATTCTTCTACATATGTTTGGTAAAAAAATCGCAATAAGCATATTTCGATTGGTTTGCACAAAAGTTATAGCATCTACAAAATAGAGGGTAGTTTTATGGCATTTGTATTATAATAAAAAAAATTTACTAGTAATGGCAGCGATTTTTATCATGACTGTGATAGGACACGGAGGACACATCGGACACTTAACACTATTTTGGGACCATTGTCATTTATACAGCTATCAGTGCTATAAAAATGCACTGGTAAAGTGAGCATGTGCAGGGCTCTGTGGATGGCTGACTAAGATAGGAGCTCTGCACCACCTGTGAACAGTGGCGCCCATATCTCAAAGCCCAGTGAACGGTTTGTCACCAAATTTGCTGTGGGGGTACCTGAGAGGCTGGGGGGCTTATTTAGCAGCAATTAAGCCCGTAATTCGCAGCCGAAAATCCAAAATGGCCCCTAGAGCATGGATTACAGTCCCAATGCAGTTTCCCTCACAGAGCACAGGAATGTCATTGACTCAGCAGAGCAAAATCTTGCTTCAGAAACCCAGAATAGTATCCCACAAGTACTTCTCTCCTCACAAATCCCCGCTGTATCCCATGTTACTATGGAGGTGTCATGGACCTTGGAATGCAGAAGTGTTCCTCCTTGAAATCTGTTACACAGTGGGAGGTCTTCTGCCCTGTCTTAAGGCTCCAGATGGCTCCATTGTTCTGTGTCTGGCTATTGTGTACATTAATTGCCCCCTGGGGCTTCTGTCTCATTACACATAGCAGTCCTTCTTTTCAAGCAATCGGACCAATCCCTGCTGAACCCATTTTCAAGTCCTCATTTGCATGGCTAAGAGGATCTGAAGGAGAACTACATGTACTCAGACGTTGCAATCTGCAATCTGATCCAATAATAGCAGAGGAGTGTCGGGAGAGCGGAAGCGAGCAAGCAAGGGTCTCGTTACAGGAGGTATCTGGCTCTAAACACCCCAATAGAGGGAATGTCTCTGCTGCTCCAAACAGTGCATTTATGTCAGATATTCACCTCAGAGAACATTCTCTCCAAATAGAAGACCTTTTCCAAAGGTTCTCCAAATTACTGGATAAGGGACTGGCTCAAACAGCCACTAAAATCACCTGGGACCTGAAATCTGATTTTCAAAATCTAGGAGCAAGAATAGATACAATTGAGCATAAACTTGAAGAAACAATCTCGGTTTCAAATCAACTTTTAATGCAATTATCTACAATCCAGGAACAACTTGATTTCAGAATTGACGACCTCGAAAATAGATCCCGAAGGTATAACATCAGAATAAGAGGTTTACCTGAAACAGTGCTAGATATTAATTCTGCAGTTTAGGATCTAATCAAGTCATTATTGCCTACCATCCCCCAGCAGCGTCTTGAACTAGACAGGGCTCATAGAGCCCTTGGAGCCCCCAGAAAGGATGGTAAACCTAGAGACATTATTGCAAAGCCTCATTACTAATCCATAAAGGAAGAAGTTATGAAACAAGCTAGATCTGCCACCCAAATTCTGTGCCAGGGTCACCCTGTCCAGTTATTTTCAGATCTTTCGCCCTCCACAAGCCAACGAAGAAGATCAGTAAAACCACTATTACTTATTCTGATGCAGAAAAATATAAAATACTGATGGAATTTCCCTTTTGCAGTCAAGTTTTCTCTAAATGGAAGATCTTATTCCCTCACTAAACTTCAAGAAGGCGAACGTATTCTTCTAATAAAAAATATATAGGTAGATGGCGCACGACTTAAAAAATGCAATCAAAAGAATAAATAGTATAATTAGCACTTAGTGAATCATAAGGTCCATGTCAATATCAAAAGGGAAAAAAATATATATTATAAATGAATAAAATAATAAGTGACCATATAATGATAGTCCAAATAAATGATCATACAAAAGATGGTTAAAATAAAAAGTCCCAAAGGTACAATGTATAGTCCAACAACACTAGTGGCAGCACAGTCCTGAGGCAGAAGCAAAACTCTGAAAAACATGATCCTGAGTCTATATGTTATTTAGACCTTGAATTGTTCCATGACCGGAATACTATCAGTGCCAAGAATTACACTAAATCTACAGCCGTGAATTCTTACCTCCATCATTCTAGTTGTCACCACCCCAAATGGATCAATAATGTTCCGAAAAGTCAATTCCATCGACTTAGACGGAATTGTACTAGATTGGAGGATTACAAATCTTTGAGTGTCAATCTTAAAGAGAAATTTATTGTCAAAGGCTACCCTCCGAACCTCGTTGAGTCTGCTCGCATTATGTATGATTCTAATTCTCCACCTATATCTAAGAAAATTGAACAGGCCCCCACCACCAGGTTCATTACCCAGTACCATGCTAAACATAAAAAAATGGAAAACATTATTAAAAAACATTGGTCTATTCTAACTCAGGACCCCCTCTTGTCTTCATCTATCACTATCCAGCCAAAATTTGCGTACCGTAGGGCCCCAAATATCAAGAGTAAGATAGCCCCTAGCAAAATAAAGTCCAATGCTAACACCAAACTTCATAGGCTTAAACAACTAACACTTATACCTTTAGTAGGGATGTTTCAATGTAAAAAGGCCAAATGTCTAACTTGTTCTTATGTTAAACACGGTAAAAAGAATTTTACAGCCAACAATAAGACTTATAATTTGAGTTCGTTTTATAATTGCTCGACGACATATGTCATTTACTGTGTTTCTTGCCCTTGCGGACTCCTTTATGTGGGTAGGACAATTAGAGCCCTTCGTACTAGATTTGGGGAGCACCGACGTGCAGTTCATGCTGGTAACCCCAAATCTAGTATCGCACGACACTTTGCTATTCACCATCATGGTGACATTTCCCTTTTACAGGTTTGGGTCATTGAGGCCATTCCTGAAACCCCTACTGCAGTCGAGAGATTTCAACGACTATGCAGACAAGAAACCTTCTGGATTTATTCCCTCAATACGATGACGCCACATGGACTCAATGAGGAAATAGAAACAAACAACATTATCTAAGACTTTTTTCTTTAGACCATTCTTATAATTACCCTTTTGCTGTTATGACTTTTATAATCATCATTTTTTACTTCCTTGCACCGTACTATATGTGTGGGTGTGCATGTGTGCATACGATTACACATGCATTTGTATATATACACATAGTATTTTTCTTACATGATTTCTTTCAGAGATTACATATGTTGCTGCACACTCATGACTATACAGGATTGCCATGTTTGTGCATCAGCTTTATTTTATATTTATATTTATTTTTATTTTTATCTTTATTTTTATTTTATTTTATATGATATTATTTCCCCCCGCACACTACTGTTCAAACTGATTTTATGTATATACATGTGTGTGTATGTGTAGTACACCCCAGCTACATGTATATATTGTGCATATATTATCCTGGTCTGTGGATGTGTCACCTGGAGTCACCCATGAGCATATTCGTACGGTGACTTTATATATACATACCGAATTTATGTGCTTGATTATTATTTATTATTCATTATATTATTTCATCTTATATTAAGTCCCTGTGACTATGGCACTTTATGGCATTTTTTGGTATTTTTTAGTATATATATATATATATATTTTTTAGTGTGTATGTTCTAGTATATGTATATATATTTTTAATATATTTTTAGCATGTGTTATATATATATGTATGCATATTTTTTAATGTGTATATGTGTATATACATATACACTTTTTGTTAGAATTTTTTGAGTGATAATAATTTTTAGGATGTTGTCATAGATCTTTCTATTATATATATGTATGTGTTCTTTTTATATATATATATATATACTCATTTATTTATTTTTATATATATATACCTCTTTATAATTTTATATATATATTCTTTAACAACATTTTTTATATATATTCTATTTTCCACATTTTTTCTTCTATATATATAGTTCTAGTGTCCTTTACTATCTGTGTTAGTATTTCCCAGTACTTCCTGTGTGCATTTGTTTACTAAGCCCCGCTGACCAATCACGATAATCCCCTGCATATATAGTACGTCCGCTTCTATTGGACGTTTTGGATCTGATGAACCAGCGGATGCTGAGAAACGCGTCATCCCATTGGCTGGCCCGAGATTCGACGTCACTTCCGGTCGTACGGCGATAGACTGCGCTTCATGCTGGAACGCATAGCGCGTCCTTTCCAGGAAACACAGCTTCTGGATCTCCTGTCGCTCCTTCCAGGCTTCCCCAGGATGGGTCTCCATAACTCCCAAGACTTGGCCAAGTCAGCCTGCCTGCAGATGTAAACGATCGTTGTGACCCTCGACCAGCCATTAACCCCTGATGTGCCCTTGCTCTCAATTGTTTTGTGAGTAGCCAATCTACTGTTTACTATTATTTTCACTTCATTAAATCCCTAATTTACTACACTTAGTTTGGCGCATGTCCTTCTTGTCTATATATGAACGTATTCTTCTCCACCTTAAACTCATCTCTCAAGTAGCAGAAATGGACACCTCTACACCCAGCACTGGTTCAACCAAAAGACCTACCTCAAGAAGCCCACAATCTCCTTTTTGGGACAAAGGAAAGATGAAAAAACTCAAGGACAATGGTCCAACCTGACTGTAATTTTTTCCTATTTTTTTTCCACATGTCCATTGTTTTTATACATATCTCAGACTCAGGCCGTGTACACACGGAGGGACATGTCCGCTGAAACATGTCCAACGGACGGTTTCCAGCGGACATGTCTCCTCTGGATTTTCGTCCAATGGTGTGTACACACCATCGGATGAAAATCCCCTCAGCCAGGGAACGCGGTGACGTGGCGGTGACGTTGACACCGCCACGTCACCAAACCCAGAAATAAAATGCTTCTGCGCATGCGTCAAATCCATTCGACGCATTGGGCGAACAGTTCTGTCCACTGGTTAGTGTACTAACCAGCGGACAGATCCGACGGACAGGTTTGTAGCGGACAAATTTCAAAGCATGCTTTGAAATTTGTCCGATGGACAAACCTGTCCACTAGCCCGTACACACGATCGGAGATGTCTGCTGAAACGGTCCGTCGGACCAGTTTCAGCAGATAAATTCGATCGTGTGTACGCGGCCTTAGAGTCTCAGACCTGTCTGGGTTCCTTTTTTGGGGTTCACCCCATTCACGAATTCATCCTGTATTTATTGTAAGCTCTACAGTTTCTCAGACTTGCTTTAATTAACATAATTATTTTTTTCTCCCTTTTTTTCAATTTTGTCTTTCAGATTTGCATAAACAATCATTATGCTGTGTTCAAGATGTAGTTTCCTGTTTTACTATGGGCGTCTGTTTGGGGGTGGTTCACATGTACCTCCTCCTATTCCTTGGTGGCATATGGACCTCCGAGGGTTATGTTGTCTGATCCTTTTGTGCCTTTTGAACCTCTTTTTGTGATCAGTGTATGGAATCAGGAGGTGTCTCTCCTCCTGGTTCTTGGTCGTATATGCTGGGAGACTTTTCTCACACTTCTCTTCTTTTTCCCCTCTCTTTTCTTTGTTATTTTATTTTACATTTTCCTATTTACCTGATTTTCAGGTATAATTCAGAATTTATTTTCTTTAGACTACAGATGGATGCCTTTTTCTCTAATTATCTGGTACAAATGACTCCTGTGAAGTTTCCGATTGAAGAACTTCTAAGGGTGAGTGGGGATGTTTTATGTATATGTACCTTTCTGAACTCCCATGGCAAGTTCACAGACACATCTTAAAATTGCATCTCATAATGTCCAGGGTTTGAATTCCCAAATAAAACGGAGAAAAATTCTAGATTATTACAAATCTCTCAATTTAGATGTCATCATGCTTCAGGAGACACACTTTCCTATACAATATAATCCCAAGTATATACATCCTTATTTTCCTCAATTGCACCTTGCTAATGCGGAGAATAAAACTAAAGGGGTAGCCATCATTTTTTCAAAACAATGTAAATTTGAAAAATCATTTGAGTACATTGATCCTGAAGGGAGAATTATACTATTACAAGGCACAATAGAGGGAAACCTCTATTCCATTATTTCCTATTATGCCCCTAACAGGGGTCAAGCTAAATTTTTCAGGACCATGATGAACATACTAAATCCTATGTTAGCGGGCACAGTGATTTTTTTGGGGAGACTCTAATGTAGCATTTTATCAAGCACTTCATAAATCCAAACCCATGAAAGACCAGTTAACTCGCCCAACCAGAGAAAGCCAAAAAATTGCCAAAATTCTCTCTGCCCATAACCTCTTGGATATTTGGAGGGAATTAAACCCATCTAAAAGGGACTATACACATTATTCTCATCCCCATAACACATATGCTAGAATAGACCGAGGCCCAGATTCAGGTACATCTGCGCATTATTGGACCGGCGTAGCGCACCGCCTTTCTGTTAGACTTGCGCAATGAAGCCGCGTAATCACCCTATTCTCGTAGCTTTTGCGCAGAAAATTGCGCATGCGTAACGTTATTTCAGAGGCGTAAGGCAGAGTAAGGAAATGGACTAAGGACTACGCAGACAGCATAAATAGACAGACACAAACGCACTTGCATTGCAAAAGTACATCCCTTTGTCCCTTCCCATTTAACCAAGTGCTTTTGTCCTGTTGTTCGTTGCGTTGTGTTTTGTATTTGTCAGATTAGTGTTCTGTGTGATCAAGTGTTTGTTAGTAGATCTTTGAAAGTGTTTTTTGATAAGTGTTTGAGAGACTGTTTGTTTGATATATTTCTGTTCGTTTGTTTTCTGGCTGAATTTTTGCTGTTTGTTTTTGTGACTGTTTTTTGCTGAGTGCTTGTGTGATTTTTTGGGTGTTAGTTTTCTCTTTGTGTGTGTTGTTGCTTGATTGTGCTTGTTTTTGTGACTGATTTTTGTTGACTGGGAGTGAGTTTTTTTGGAAGTATGACCAGAGAGAAAGCGATTATGGGCGTTTCCTCCACGGCCCAGACAGTGCCAACACCACCCCGGCCAGGAGGAGGGAGATTTTGGACCTCATCACTGAGCAGGTCAATTCAGCGGGGGAGGGGGAGACACGGACCCGGTCTGGGATTGACAAAAAGATAAATGACCTCCGGCGTCTGGTCAAACAGAAGCTGGCTGTATCTCGTTTTGGGGATGCCGCGCATCGAAACGCACGCGCACATTTAGACTTACGCCGCGCATCTCCTGTTGCGCAGGCGTAATCGCTCTGTGAATCTGGGCCCATATTTTTACTCTTTCACCCATGCTTTCTTTTATAATCAATGCTCACATCAAAGATACGCCACTGTCTGACCATTCAATAGTTATTATTTATTTTTGCTCCTCGGGTTTAGGTACGAAACAAAGTCACTGGAAACGTAATGAGTCTGTTTTATCTAATCCATCTAATTGAAGTTTTAGATAAGACATTACGAGAATACTTTTCTCTTAATGACACAGGTGACGTTTTAAATTAAGTTCTTTGGGCTACACATAAAACCTTTATTCAGGGTAAATTCATTCAAATTGCCACACAAGCCAAAAGAGATCGTAGGGCTAACATAGAGCGATTGGAAGCGGAATATAAAGCTTTACAAACTAAGCACAAAATAAATCCCTCCAAGGTTCCCATAGCTTTATTAGACAGGGCTAGACTAGATCTTAACCTTGCTCTAACTACCCAGGCTGAAAAGGCACTAGGATGGAGTGGCAATACTTTTTATACACAAGCAAACAAATTGGGACCACTACTAGCAAGAAAATTATCTCCCAGTATCAGATTCCATACCATGCCAAAAATCAGGATATCAGGTCAACCCCCTACTGCCAATCCTGCTAAAATCCTGGAAGCATTCCGAAATTTTGATTCCAACTTGTATAATTCTCCTTCTCATTTGGATAAAAACTAAGGCCCAGATTCACGTACATCTGCGCATTATTGGACCGGCGTAGCGCACTGCCTTTACGTTAGACTTGCGCAATTTTGCCACGTAATCACCCTATTCTCGTAGCTTTTGCGCAGAAAATTGCGCATGCGTAAAGTTTTTTCATAGGCGTAAGGCGGAGTAATACAAATTGGGAAGGACGTGGGCGTGTTACATTGAAATGAGCCGTGACCCCATGCAAATGAATGGCCGGCCGGCTCGCGCATGCGCGCTTGAAAAAGACCATGGTCAGCTCCGCTGTGCGCATGCTCACAACTCGGGAGCGGCGCAATCAGTGAAATTGGAAATGGACTAGGGCAACGTTGTGAACTACGCAAACAGCATAAATAGACAGAGACAAACGCACTTGCATTACAAAAGTACATCCCTTTGTCCCTTCCCATTTAACCAAGTGCTTTTGTCCTGTTGTTCGTTGCGTTGTGTTTTGTAGTTGTCAGATTAGTGTTCTGTGTGATCAAGTGTTTGTTAGTAGATCTTTGAAAGTGTTTTTTGATAAGTGTTTGAGTGACTGTTTGTTTGATATATTTCTGTTCGTTTGTTTTCTTGCTGTTTTTTTGCTGTTTGTTTTTGTGACTGTTTCTTGCTGAGTGCTAGTGTGATTTTTTGGGTGTTAGATTTGTGTGTGTTCTTGCTTGATTGGTTGTGCTTGTTTTTGTGAGTGATTTTTGCTGACTGGGAGTGAGTTTTTTGGGAAGTATGAGGTGCCGTACACACGGCAGAGAACCTCGACGGGCAGAACACATCGTTCCGCCCGTCGAGGTTCTCTCCCGGCCGTCGGATTCGGCGACCCGCCCGTCGGGAATGGCAACCAGCCATTCTTCCAGGCGGGCCGTCGAGGAAATAGAGAGCGTGCTCTCTATTTCGGCTCGACGGGCTTCCCGACGGGAAGCTCGCTGAGACCGTACACACGGCCGAGGTCCTCGCTGGAATGTGCATTCCAGCGAGGTTCTCGCTGATTTTCAGCGAGAACCTCGGCCGTGTGTACGGGGCCTTACAGAGAGAAAGAGAAAGCTCAATTTTACTGTGGGGGAAAAAAAAATTCTTGCCCGGGCCATTAGCGATTATGGGCGTTTCCTCCACGGCCCAGACAGTGCCAACACCACCCCGGCCAGGAGGAGGGAGATTTTGGACCTCATCACTGAGCAGGTCAATTCAGCGGGGGAGGGGGAGACACGGACCCGGTCTGGGATTGACAAAAAGATAAATGACCTCCGGCGTCTGGTCAAACAGAAGCTGGCCGTATCTCGTTTTGGGGATGCCGCGCATCGAAACGCACGCGCACATTTAGACTTACGCCGCGCATCTCCTGTTGCGCAGGCGTAATCGCTCTGTGAATCTGGGCCCATATTTTTACTCTTTCACCCATGCTTTCTTTTATAATCAATGCTCACATCAAAGATACGCCACTGTCTGACCATTCAATAGTTATTATTTATTTTTGCTCCTCGGGTTTAGGTACGAAACAAAGTCACTGGAAACGTAATGAGTCTGTTTTATCTAATCCATCTAATTGAAGTTTTAGATAAGACATTACGAGAATACTTTTCTCTTAATGACACAGGTGACGTTTTAAATTAAGTTCTTTGGGCTACACATAAAACCTTTATTCGGGGTAAATTCATTCAAATTGCCACACAAGCCAAAAGAGATCGTAGGGCTAACATAGAGCGATTGGAAGCGGAATATAAAGCTTTACGAACTAAGCACAAAATAAATCCCTCCAAGGTTCCCATAGCTTTATTAGACAGGGCTAGACTAGATCTTAACCTTGCTCTAACTACCCAGGCTGAAAAGGCACTAGGATGGAGTGGCAATACTTTTTATACACAAGCAAACAAATTGGGACCACTACTAGCAAGAACATTATCTCCCAGTATCAGATTCCATACCATGCCAAAAATCAGGATATCAGGTCAACCCCCTACTGCCAATCCTGCTAAAATCCTGGAAGCATTCCGAAATTTTGATTCCAACTTGTATAATTCTCCTTCTCATTTGGATAAAAACTAAGGCCCAGATTCACGTACATCTGCGCATTATTGGACCGGCGTAGCGCACCGCCTTTACGTTAGACTTGCGCAATTTTGCCACGTAATCACCCTATTCTCGTAGCTTTTGCGCAGAAAATTGCGCATGCGTAAAGTTTTTTCATAGGCGTAAGGCGGAGTAATACAAATTGGGAAGGACGTGGGCGTGTTACATTGAAATGAGCCGTGACCCCATGCAAATGAATGGCCGGCCGGCTCGCGCATGCGCGCTTGAAGGAGACCATGGTCAGCTCCGCTGTGCGCATGCTCACAACTCGGGAGCGGCGCAATCAGTGAAATTGGAAATGGACTAGGGCAACGTTGTGAACTACGCAAACAGCATAAATAGACAGAGACAAACGCACTTGCATTACAAAAGTACATCCCTTTGTCCCTTCCCATTTAACCAAGTGCTTTTGTCCTGTTGTTCGTTGCGTTGTGTTTTGTAGTTGTCAGATTAGTGTTCTGCGTTATCAAGTGTTTGTTAGTAGATCTTTGAAAGTGTTTTTTGATAAGTGTTTGAGTGACTGTTTGTTTGATATATTTCTGTTCGTTTGTTTTCTTGCTGTTTTTTTGCTGTTTGTTTTTGTGACTGTTTCTTGCTGAGTGCTAGTGTGATTTTTTGGGTGTTAGATTTGTGTGTGTTCTTGCTTGATTGGTTGTGCTTGTTTTTGTGAGTGATTTTTGATGACTGGGAGTGAGTTTTTTGGGAAGTATGACAGAGAGAAAGAGAAAGCTCAATTTTACTGTGGGGGAAAAAAAAATTCTTGCCCGGGCCATTAGCGATTATGGGCGTTTCCTCCACGGCCCAGACAGTGCCAACACCACCCCGGCCAGGAGGAGGGAGATTTTGGATATGATCATTGAGCAGGTCAATTCAGCGGGGGAGGGGGAGACACGGACCCGGTCTGGGATTGACAAAAAAATCAATGACCTCCGGCGTCTGGTCAAACAGAAGCTGGCCAGAATTCATGCCCATGCCAGGGGCACAGGAGGGGGCCCACCATGCCCTATTAGGCTGACAGCGGAGGAGCGTGCGGTGGCCCTGACCTTTCATCGGCATGAAGTTGAGGGCCTGCCCGGCTTTGACTCAAGTCCGGAGCCCGTGGTGCCAGGTAATTTTTTTTTTTAATATCAGGTGTGTAGCATGTGTGGGGGAGGGGGTGAAAGGGAATATGTGGCAAGTGTGTGGATCCTCCAACCTGTGAATGATTTGTGTCATCCACAGATGTGCAGGAGGGTGCAGGGTCATCTGGCCTGATCGCACCATCCCCAGGACAGCAGCCTAATGAGGCCCCCCCAACAAGGCCGGAGTCCGCGGAGGAGGTTCAAGAGGAGGAGGAGAATCATGAGGAGGAGAAGTCCATGTCAGGCACTGGACTTGTGGTTTTTCAGGACTCTTCCCCTCTGGCTGGCAGCAGGCAGCCCTCCCTAAGGGGGAGCCCCCCCCTCCTCCCCCAACATGGCTCCCCTCCCAAGGGCCTCCCCTTCTCCCCGGCCACAAGCATCAGCAGGAGGCAGGATTTCGTCCCGGAACACCAGGGGGGTGGCCGATCTCCTGCCCGCCACTCTGAGAAGGGACCAGGCCCTTCAGACCCGCCATCTGGGACAGGTCAGTCAGACATTGGTGCGGATGGAGGAGAGCCTGTCCTCCATCAAGGATACGCTGGGGAACCTGGACTCCCACTCCCGGGCTTTCACAACCTGCCCAAACGAACTGCAGACGACATCAGCAGGCGTTGGGCAGGATGTGAGGGCCCTTACCCAGGCTATCCAGGCCAACACGGCAACACTTGGTGCTGCCCTGGACAGAATAGCCGTGGCCTTGGAGGGCAGGCCGCCAGGTGGGCAGAGATCAGGGGCTGCTCCTCCTTCCCCGGTTTTCCCCCTCCCCATGAGTCTCCCCTGAGGAGCCGGGGCCGTGGCCGGGGGCACCCCAGGCGTGGCTCACGTAAAGGGCAATAATTTTTTTTCCCCTCTTTTTTTTTTTGCTGGAAATGTTTTGATTTTGCTGGGTATTTTTTTTGGGGGGTTGTGAATGCTGTTTGAATGTGGGGGTGACATTCCTGCCGGAAGGGTTCCCCAGGACCAGGGAGAAGTGATCCCCAGGTGAATGGTGTATGAATGTACAGTGACATAATTGGAGCCTTGGCGTGGCGTTGCTGCTCACAAGTCCAGCATGGTGGACTGGTGCCAATCCAATTTGATGTGGATGTGGGGTGTGTGTGCTAGGGACCACAGTGGTGTGCATGCATGCATTCTCATTGTGCCATGATTAATGTGTGTGTTTAACGTGCAAAGATGCCCAATGTGAGCTGTCTCCTGGCTGCTCTTCCCTCATAAGACGGGGGACCCTCGGTTAGGGGGGGATTGTCTGGTTGGGGGGTCAGGTCATCACGTAGGTCAATCTGCAGGCCCTTTCTTTCTGCGAAGTTGTGCAGCATGCAACATGCACCGATGATCTGGCACACGAAGTTTGGGGAATACAAGAGGGTACCCCCAGACTTATCCAGGCACCGGAAACGTGACTTCAGGAGGCCAAAGGTGCGCTCCACCACTGCACGTGTTTGGGCATGTGCTTGATTGTATCTTTCCTCTCCTGGGGTTTGGGGGTTCCGTATAGGAGTCATGAGATGGGGTCCCAGTGGATATGCAGAGTCACCTGTAAGGGAAAAGACAGGAGAATGTTAGTCATGCATGTGCCCCTTGTGATGTGTGCATCATGGGAGGGGATAGTCATGCCTGCCACCCATGTCACTCACCAACCAGCCAGGTGTCCCCATACACGTTCTGATCGAATTCCATTCGGATGTGGCTTTGATTGTATATGTAGCTGTCATGGCTGGACCCTGGGTGTTTGGCATGGACGTGCCATATGAGGCCTTGGGCATCGACTATCACCTGTACGTTGATGGAATGCCAATGCTTCCGATTGCGGTACATGTGCTCTGTCTCATGGGGAGGCTGGAGTGCCACATGTGTGCAATCAATGGCCCCCACAATGCGTGGGAATCTGGCAATTCTGTAGAAATCTGTCATTGCCTTCAGCCGCAGGTCCTCAGTGGTGGGTTTGATGATTTGGTTGGCCATGCGTCTGAGGATTGCAGGGACAACCTGGTGCACACATCTGCTCATGAAGGATTGTGACATCCCAGCCACCACTCCACTTGTACGCTGAAAAGTGCCCCTGGCAAGGAAATGGAGTGTTGCCATGACCTTGACCAGTGGCTGCACTGCATGTGAGCGGTGTGTTGGGCTGATGATGTCCTCCGGCAGGGTTGTGGTTAATTCCAGGATGACATGAGGGGTGAATCTGAAGATGCGAAACACCTCAGAATCACTCATGCCAAACAGGTCTATGCGGGTGCGGTATATCCTCTCCCATGCCATCCTCCGTGCCATCCTCCGTGCCCTCATCCTTCTTTGTTCATCTAAAGTCAGTAGTATAGCTATGTGCGACGATGCCCCTGGCATGTTGGCATACAGATTGTTGTGCAACACGTGTGACTGCTGAGCTCCTCACTAACAGTGTTGCTTTATCTAACAAGTAGACTTTTTTTCTCTTTTTAGACCAGCTTTTATATGCTCTAATTTTAGACAGGACATTTTGCTGTTGCGCACACTGCGTCGCCTGCGCTGCCCCAACGTTCTTTTGTGGATCCCCGTAAGTCCCTCATTAGCATATTTGACTAGCAAATCAATGGTCTGTCTAGCGCACTTTTGCGCGGACAGATGCGCCAGTCTAACGAAATTACGCGGGACAAAAAAAAAGTAGATTTTTTGCGTATCTCGTTCTGGGGATGCCGTGCATCGAAACGCACGTGCACATTTCGAATTACGCCGCGCATCTCCTGTTGCGCAGGCGTAATCGCTCTGTGAATCTGGGCCTAAATTTCTAGGTTTTTGAATGACCTACCTATTCCCACCCTATCCGACTCACACAGAAGCCTCTTGGAGGCTCCTATTACGGGGGAAGAAGTCAGGGATGTAATTAAAGACCTCAAAAAGGGATCGGCTCCGGGCCCTGATGGCCTATCTATCCCATACTATAAAGCCTTTGCTGATGCCTTAGTCCCTTATCTGACCAAATTCTTTAATGATAAAACACAAGGAGATCCATTGGACACACACCAAAACACAGCATACATTACGGTCATCCCGAAACCAGACAAAAACCTAGAGGAAATCAGTAATTACCACCATATCTCCCTTATAAATAACGACATGAAAATACTGACAAAAATTATGGCCAATTGATTATCATCATTTATTAATTCCTACATTCATAAAGATCAAGTAGGCTTTATCCCAGGTAGAAAGGGTCCAGATCAAATTAGAAGAGCAATCGACTTATTACTACAATCAAATTGGGTTGGAGGTAAAAGGCAGCAGGGTCTCCTCCTGTCATTGGACCTACAAAAGGCCTTCGATACAGTGTCCAGGCCATACTTATTCACACTTATTGAACAATGGGGCTTTGGCGAGCATTTTACGGGTCTTTTACACTCGCTTTATTCTAGCCCTAAAGCATTAATTTGTCTACAAGGTCACTACTCCAACCCATTTAATATTACAAGTGGCACTAGGCAAGGATGTCCACTTTCTCCTCTCATTTTCTCCGTGGCCATTGAAACTCTAGCTATAGCCATCCGACAAAATACAAATATTAAAGGGGTAACATTTGGTTCTCAAATGCATAAATGTGGGCTCTTTGCGGGTGGCATACTTCTTTTTGTGAACTCTCCACTAATCTCCCTTCCCAATATCTGCCTAGTCCTAAATAATTTTTCTAAAATTTCAGGCCTTAAGGTCAATTATGCAAAATCTCGGGTCATCAATGTTTCACTTACTCCCCAAGAAGTTTCGTTATTAAGACAATCATTCAATTTTGAGTGGAATGACACCTCAATTAAATATCTTGGTGTTACGTTGATGGCCCAAGTAGAAACTTTATATTTACATAATTATCCCCCACTATTCAAGAAGTTAGAAAATGATCTTTGAACTTGGTCCAAACATGAATTGTCATGGTTAGGCAGGATCAATTTGATTAAAATGACATTACTCCCTAGAATCCTATATTATTTCAGGTCTCTCCTTATCCCTGTCCGTAAATTCCAGTTGAAAAAACTTCAGGGTAAAATAGTCAAATTCACATGGAACACCTCTGGTTATAGAATACCCCAAAACACCCTTTTTCATCATAGAAAAAAGGGAGGTCTAGGCATTCCTGATCTCTATAAATATTTTCTCAGCAAGACTAGCACAGATCTCGACAATCTATTCTAAATCCGAACAACCAGATCGGTTTAATATTGAAAAACAAGCGGCTCCACAATGTTCACTTGAATACCTATTTTGGTGTCCCCCTAAAAAAAAACCTTCAATTCTAGTACGGTCTCTATCCCAATCACTTGCGCTCTGGGATGAACTTAGAAAATATCTGTCTCTTGTCTCAACCGTTCGACCACTTGCAAGTCTGTTTGGGAACCCGGACTTTCCCCCTGGGCTAGATCTGGAGGCTTTTACATGGTGGACGGATAATGGACTTTATCGTATTGGACAGTTTTTTTATGCTGGTAAACCCATGTCATTAAACCATTGCAAAAAAACATTAAAACTTCCAGAATCCGAGGAATGTCGTTTTCATCAAATTTACAAATTTCTACAAATGATCTGGATGGAATAACCTCTCTCCCCCACAATTTACAAACTACGAGATGTGGTGTGAAAAAGCTGAGGGACAGAGGTTGGGGGGGGGGGGGGGCATTTCGGTTGCATATTCGTGCCTCACATGGGAAAATTATCTTCAAATTAGTTGGGACTTAGACACCTGGCATAGATCATTTACAAAATCCTTTAAGGGGATTCTAAACTATTCAGTGATGGAGGCCAACATTAAAGTAATAACCAGGTGGTATTTAACTCCCTCTAAGCTGGCTTCTATTTTCCTTACAGTAGATCCTAATTGTTTTAGGGGATGTCAACTCCTGGGAACTATGACTCATATCTGGTGGGAGTGTCCTAGAATTAGATCATTTTGGAACAACATTTTTTCTTTGATTTTCAAGGTAACAGGTTACCAGGTCTCGAGATCTTTACCAATAGCTCTCCTAAATGCGCATATATCTCAAATTCCAAAACATTCTCAAAAATTAATTCACTTTATTCTTACAGAATTTAAGCTTACAATTGCCAAAAAAATAAAAAAAAAGCCCTCTTTCTCGGAAGCAAAAAAAAAATCTCTAAGATAAAGACTGAAGAAAAGTTAGCTAGCATTTTGAATGATACAGTTTTGAAATTTGAAACGATCTGGGAATCTTGGGCCAGATATATAGGTAATTCTCTTACTCAGGATGCCTCTTCAATTTCCGCTAACACTGTAAATTACGTATATAGCTTGTCTTAACCCCTTTCCTCCCTCTCTTCTTTGTCCCTTTTTTTTTTCTTTTCTCCAGCTTTTTCCCCACTTTCTTTTTATTTTTCTCCCCTTCTTTAGGGGAGCCTAGTGATGTTTTGTAAGGGGATTTATCTAGCAACATAGGCTTTGGTTCAGAGTGTAATTCGGTATGTCGAAAGGATTCTGCTCCTGGTGCAGTTTGAACCCGATAGGGGCACCAGGAGATTATAAGTATCCCTTTTTCTATTGAGTTTGCTTATATAAGTAGTCCTTTCTCGTTCTTACATCAATATATATATATATATTTTTAATTGTTTAACTTTTAATACTCACATATTTTATTACAATGTATGATCTTTTTTAATTTTTAATTTTATTTTTTTCTCTCCTTCTCAAATCTGAAGGGGGGAGATTTTCTATCGCCCTCTCTCTGTAAGACTTTTTTAGTTCCTGCTGACATTTACTAGGTTATTTCTATATTGATATGTATTGTGATTTATTGTAATTTTTATTTTATTTCTGAAAATAATTTGAAAGAAAAAAAATGCACTGGTTACTGTGTAAATGACACTGGCAGGGAAGGGGTTAAACACTAGGGGGCGATGAAGGTGTTAAGTGTGTCCTAGGGAGAGATTCTAACTGTGTGGGGGCTGGGCTACAAGTGACCAGACAGTGATCACTGCTCCCGATGACAGGGAGAAGTAGATCACTGTCCTGTCACTAGGCAGAAGAGGGAAATGCCTTGTTTACACAGGCATCTCCCCGTTCTGCTGCTCCTCGACATGATTGCGGGACACCAGAGCCATCCGCTAGGCAGCAGTTTCAAAGCAGCATACAGGTACATTGCTTTGCCTGCCTGTGCCTTACTGCCAAAGTAAATGTATGTTAGGCAGTCGTCAAGTGGTTAAAGTGGTTGTGAAGTCACATAACCCCATTACTTGTATCTGTTTTACCAAGCTATAAAGTACTGTGTGTCAGTTTTTTAAAATTATAATCCCAAATACCTTCTTTCAGGGACCTGCTCTGCAGTCACGTAACCTTTCTCGTCTTTCCTTCCCTGATCTAAGGAAAGCAGCGGGAGGGGCTGAGATTTCCCTCTGACATCAGCCGGCCAGCAGAGGGAGGTCACATGACCGCAGAGCGGTGCTGTGAAAAAGGGTATTTGGGATTATATTTAAAAAAACCGACACACAGAACTTTATAGCTTTATAGGTAAAACAGAGAGGATACAAGTAATGTGGTGATGTATTGCAGCGGAATAGAGGCAGGAGGAGAGGGGAGGAGCAGGAAGGAGAGCTGCTCTCACTACTCTAAATGACAGGCAGGTAGGGAGGGGAGAGGGGAGACAATCAAATCACACAGCGGGATGACGGAGATAGGTAAACTGTCTACAGTATCTTGGATCAATTGCCATGATTACCGTTGTCAGTTAACATAGGGAACACAGAAACGCAGGATCAACCAGTATTTCAGAACATAGAAAGGTACAAATTTTACTGCAACATCATTATACTGGTATTCATGCTATAAAAGGAAAAGGATCATTTAATTTTTTTTTTGGAGTTATGACCACTTTAAATTTAAAGGTGCAAGTGCCAAAGATTCTGCACTGGAGTGCATGCCCTACCCTTTCCAATCAAGGTTATACACCTTCAAGTGGCAAGTCTTAATTTGTTAAGGCAACAACTGCGCTGATGTGGACCCTCCAGCTACATTGTATGTGACAACGAATGAAAGGTAGGTGTACCTGTGAACTGTTTTTAGGGTATGTTTATTTAAAAAAATTAAAAAGTAATAACAAATACAATAATCCTACTAGTCTCTCCCGACTCTTTACAGCAGGTTATTGTACGCATAACACCATTCAATTCCTTACAGCAAATATTTACAAATCAAATGCAATTGCTCGAATGATGTAGATTTCATACATGAGATCAATAAGCTAAAACCATGCCTCCTAGAGAGGCTACAGTCATAGATGTCTGAAAAAAAGCATTTAATTGGGTGGTAAAGAAAAACAGACATGACCTGTTATTTTCCCACAAAAAGGATACATCTACTCCCAATGATTACACCAGGATTATCACTATGGGCCAGATTCAGGTAGAGTTAGGCTGGAGTATCAGTGATACTCCAGCCCAACTCTCACTTTGAGCCTGTAAGCAGAAAACAAGAAACGCCAGGTTGGAGTTCCTATACGAGCGGCGTAATTGTATTTCGCCGTCGTATCGGAACTGCAATTTTAAAAATGGCGCTCGGGGCGTTCCTGCTGATTAACTCCGAGAATATGTTAATCAGCGAGAATCGGCAATTCACGATCGTATTCGGGCCCGACGCAGTGACTTTCCGACGTTTCCGTAAGAGATACGCGGCGTAAAGAAAAACCAGCCCCCTAGTGGAGTATCCTATGTTAAGTATGGCCGTCGTCATCGCGTCGAATTTAAAAATTTTCGCGTCGTTTGCGTAAAACGTCCGTGAATGGGGATTGACGTCATTGACGTTCACTGACAGAATTTGGAGCATGCGCACTGACAGTCGACGCATGCGCAGTACGTTCGCTGCGGGATCGCGCCTAGTTATAATAATACACGCCCCCTACCCGCCCAATTTGAATTCCGCCGGCTCATTTTCGCTACGCTGCCGCAACTTTAGGAGAAAGTGCTTTGTGAATAACAGTACTTGCTCCTAAAGTTTTGGCGGAGTAACGTAAATGAGAAACGTTACTCCAACAAAAAGATGCGCCCATCTACCTGAATCTGGCCCTATGTGTTCTATTGAACATTTTAAAGTTAAACAAATCTTCAACAAATACTGGCACATTCTATTTTCAGATCCAACAATAGGACTCTTTGTGCCCTCAACTCCTCTTGTTACATTTAGACAAACTACCTTGTGGGTAATTTGCTAGTCAAAAACGAATTTACGAGCTCCAAACGTGGTGACCAATGTAATACATTGGACGCCTTTCCTTGCGGTTCATGCGCATATTTTCGCTACATGGACACTAGAAAAAATCTACGATTACCTAATGAATGGACCTTTGTCCCTAAACATTTTGCCAGTTGCCAGACCACATTAGTCGGGTACTTGCTAGAATGTGGGTGTGGCTGCTACAACATAGGGAAAACCATTAGACATGTGCAGACTGGAATATTTCGTTTTCGTTTTTTCGTTTTCGTTTGGAAAATCGTTTTGATTTATTTCGTTTTTCGTTGGGGAATAGCTTTCGTCCGAAAATCCAATAATACTTGGTTTCTGTCGAATGGTTAAAAGAATATTTGACGGAACGTCGAATCTTTACGTCGAATCGTACATTTTCGTTCGAATATTCCACCTACAAGAATTCTAATGTTGTATGACTAGTAAGAATGTCGAATCTATTTTCTCATAAATCGAAATCTAATCTCTGTAATGTCGAATCTATTATTTCTATAGTGTCGAATCTTTTCTCTATAATGTTGAATCTTTTCCCTATAATGTCGAATTTTTTCCCTATAATGTCGAATCTCTCTATATCGAATTTTTACCGCAACGAAAACGAAAATAAAGCATTTTTTATGTCGGATCTTTCGGTTTCCGTTTCTTGCGCTTTCGTTATCGTTTGTTAAAACGATAATGAAAAAAAAAGATTTTCGGATGAAAATGCATTCTAACGAAAACGAATGCACATGTCTAAAAACCATACAAAAACAATGGAAGAGAATCTATCGTCATATACTGATACTCAGCCATGAGAACCAGAAATCCGGACTTCCCTCTGAGGAGAAATGTGGCCCAAGTTCATAATGGCCGCTTCTCCAGAGTTACAGTCCTTGTGCTGGACCGGTTACATCAGAACTCCAGAGGAGGCAATCTTAACAAGATCCTCCTCCAAGGCGATCTGAGATGGATTTCAAATTTAAATGCCACTTCAAGCCCTTCCTACAAGGGTTTTCCTGAGGGACATAAATATCTCCCTCAACGAATCCTCGACAACTCCCCTCAATATACGGTTTCTTATACCATATAGGTACAAACAATCTTTGTATTCAATCCTATGTCCACAGATGTCTGTCTCCACACTTAGATTGAGTATGGGTACTTTTGTTCTCTGCATTTCGTCATATTTATAATTGGCCGCGTACCACCCAAATTTCATCTATGCCATTGTCCTGCAATATACTGTTTCTGTCACCAACCTTGTTTAGATCTATCATATTCTGTGTCGTTTTCTATTTTTGCTTTTATGTATTTCTCAATATGTAATTACAAACTGTTCTTATTATGTACCATGTAAATAATAATGTGCATTATATGTTGATGCTGTCTCCAAACCACCTACTTTATCATCATTGTATTTACCGTATACCATTTATTTATACATTCTTGATACCCTTTGTTGTATTCTTGCTTTTCAGGCTCTGCGTCCTCTCCTCCCCCCAAACCCGTGCCCCAGGCTACGATTTTCTAGAAATTCCGAATTTTCCTTTCTTATATTTATATTCTGTCACCATGTAGGAAATGTTTTATACTATCTAGCTCTGTCTCCATGCGCTCCACTCTGGATTTCCCTGGCACAGGTAGGTCCCCTGACATTTCAATATCTCGAGGCAATATTTAGGCTTCTTTCTCAGATATGCACCTAAAGACCGGCGTCAATACGTGTGGTGCGTCATATTCCATCTGCCTGGGATACACTGCCCCCTTCCTGTGACGGCGACCTTGCAACGTCTGACATCACCACGCCTTATGACGTGGTGACGGCGGACACCGCCAGGCCAGGGGATTGGCCGGCCCCCACACTCCTGAACATTTTTTCCGCATTAGCTGATCCGGAAAGGCTCGTTAACTACAGGGGGGGCCCCTGGGTCACCTGATGCGCTCTTGCGTCTGCCATTGGACATTGTCCCCACATGTGGGCATGAACTTCACAGCCCACTTGCCTATAAAAAACCAAGGCAGTATGTCAGTTAGTTGCTGCACAGCCAGACTCCACATCACTGCAGGGGGAACTCATCACCAGTGGCAAGTTAAAGTAAGTTACTACTGGGGGTTTTGGCACATAATGCATAGGACAGTAATGGCAAACCTTTTTGAGCCCGAGAGCCCAAACCGCAACACAAAACCAACTTATTTCTTTCAAAGTGCCAACATAGAATTAACCCTGCCAGCGTCTCTGTACAGAGGATGGGACTGATCATCCCTCTGAATGAGCTCTAAGGGACCAAAAAGAATGCAGAATGCACTGTGCAACATACACTGACCTACCTGACACATGCACTGACCTACCTGACCATTACACTCACCTACCTGACACATGCACTCACATACCTGACACACACACTCACCTACCTGACAATTGCACTCACCTACCTGACACATGCACTCACCTATCTGACTATTACACTCACCTACCTGACACATGCACTTATCTACCTGACCATTATACTCACCTACCTGACCATTACACTCACCTACCTGACTCATGCACTCACCTACCTGACACATGCACTCACCTACTTGACACATGCACTCACCTACCTGACACATGCTTCCTGCACTACTAACATCCCCCCACACAGTACAATGTAGATCGGAGGATCCATCCTCTTCCTTACCTTTCCATGGCCTCATCGTCCAGCTCTCCTCGGCAGTATTGAAGGAATCCCCGCCATCCAGCCACTCCTTGATATCCCTGCCGCCAGGATATCAGCTAGCAGACATTGCACCTCTCCCCATGGATGATCAGCTCCGAGCACCACCCCTCCCCCTCCGCTTTTTCACAGGCTGCACTAGGACAGGGCTGAACCAAAGTCGTCCTGGAGCAGGGGGAGCTGGAAAAGGGTGCTTGCAGAAGGGAATCCCAGAATGCCTTACCAGAAGTGTAGGGGTCCGGGGGAGGCAATAAGCTGCAGAACAGAGTAAGGACGGTGTAGGAAAAATGTACACCCCTCCTAAACAGCGCACATGGAACAAGATGAATGGCTTCCCACCCCCCTGCCGACATCACTGGCATTGATGCAAGGAAGGGAGCCGGCTCCTCTCTGCCTGCACCATCAGTGCAAGTGACTGCCTGGCTGGAGGATTCCCCTGGCATTCCAACAGAGAGGGCTTGACGTGCTAGCTGTGGCACGCGTGCCATAGGTTCGCCATCACTGGCTTAGGACATCCAATCCAATTTGATCCTTTGAATATGATTTCCCAACTACTAATTTTGATTACTTTATTTCGGTATATAATCTCCCTCTAGTGTTGCTCTGTTCATTCTCGCATCACTAACAGTTTACTTTATATATTTAACATATATGATCTATTATGGATATTATTCCATAATATGTTTTCAACATACTTACTTCACATCATATATGTTTATGTTTAGGGATTTCTGTGGCATTCTGCCGATCCTTATGGACTCTACTGCCTTGTTTGCGCCCCCTGCCTTATTACCCCTTTCCTCCCCCTCTCCTTTTCCCCTCCCTCCCCTTTGTGTCCCACCATCCCCTGTGGCAGGTAACACTATTTACTCACGATCTTTGCAACGATTTGCAATTTGATGAACTACAAAGATCCCATACCATCCCAATATAGCCTTGTGTGACACGGATGATGGGACTGTAGGGTGACGCAGATCCTGTCTATAAGTGATCTCTAATGTGCATGTGCACCTATTTAAAATGGTCAATTTATTTTTAGATTCAAATTAACTCCCCCTTAATATTTGCCATGCTGTTTTCCCAATTTTGCTTATACATCATATCTGAATTAGTTCTCCTTGTGCATCTTTACGCTAGATAATACAGCTTATCTTTAAACCCCTGAATAAGGAATGTAATAATAAACTCCGAAACATGTTGGGATTTCTGAATTTCATATGATCCATTTGGCCTCCCTCCATAAGACCTTTCTTATAACTCAGAATTTAGCTGTATATTTTATAGCATGACCATTGTTGTTGTTTTTATAACAATAATTGTATGTAAATCATGTTTGTATAATAAAATGTTGTAATATTTCTTTATACTTGTTTTCTACTCTTGTATATGTCTATACCCCTTGCCCATACAATTCCTGGGGCATCTTTTCCATTTTTTCTCCTTCAAAATTGGAACGTGGCTTTGGTTCTCAGCTTTTAGACCTTTAGGTAGCCTAAATTACTATTAGGCATTACAGAGTCTATATTGGGCACAGAAAACTGGTCACAAAAACAAACTATTAGAAATGATGTGATGGTCAGGAACCTGGATTCTGAAGAGAAGAGAAACGATTGTAAGTGGAATTGAAACCAATCTACCCCATATTTTATCAAAGGCCTGTGGATTTTTCCTGAGATCATAAGTGAGTTTGTATAATGGTATATTGTCATCATCAGTTTCTTGCAAGTTTTAGTAGATGGGGGCGAGGACACTTACCACTTAGGAGAGTATACATTATAAATATAACATTTTGGCATGGAAAGGGGTAAATCACCAATGACCCTTGAAGCGGATGCTTCACTTATCTGCCTCCTCCTCCATTCTGGTGCCACATTTGGCACCTTTCGGGGGGGGGGGGTCGCGGGTACCTGTTTTTGACAGGTACCTGTCCCCACTTCTGAGAGATCTCACCACGGCAAAATCACTCAGAAGTTCAGCCCCCCTCTTCCTTCCCCAGCCACTGGGCCATTTAGAAATGACAGTGCACTTTGCGCATGCGCAGTAGGGAACTGGCTGTAAAGCCACAAGGCTTCACAGCCGGTTTCCCTTGCAGGCAATGGCGGCGGCACCCGAGAACCGATGGAAACATCTCTGGATTCCATGACAAGTAAGTGTCCTAAATATTAAAAATCAGCAGCTACAGTATGTGCAGTTGCTGACTTTTTGCTGGGGGGGGGGGCAGAACCCCACTTTAATAGACTGTTCTCGTGGTACAAAATATTGGTGAGTCCCAAAGCTGAGAAAATGAAGTCATTGACCCTTAGCCAACAATTATAAACATATGTACAGGTCCAAAAACAATGAAAGAAGTCAGCAATATCTCCACATCCCTCGAAGCAAACGGCAGCAGAGTAGACCCATTTTTTACAATCTAGAAGGTGTAATAATTTTTATAATGAAACAATTCCAGTTGTATTTCCTTTTCCCTGGAGGAAGTCAGCGAAATTTAAAAGAGTTGAACCCTTTGGTATCTAGCTTTGGAGGTAGCAGAGTAAGTGTGGAATAGTAAGTAGAAACAAGCTTGGTAATATCTTGTCTCCCCAGACGTTTTTCAAAGGGAGTAACAATTGTTTCTGTTAGGATAGGTCAGAATTGTCTTCAACTAGCATGGTGAAACTGGTAATTGTACAACCCCAATTCCAAAAAAGGTGGGACACTGTGTAGATTTGCAAACTGAAAATAATTGTAAGAAAAACATAAGGTAAACTTGAAAATTGATGGCAGCAACACATCTCTCACGGCTGTGCTTACCACAGTTTCTCTTCTTTTAACAACACTCTGTTTGGGAACAGAGGAGACCAGCTGCTTGAGAGAGGAATGTTTTTCCATTCTTGCCTGATATAGGATCCTAACTGCTCAAAGTGATACAAAACAGTAAACAATTGCTTGGGGCCCCGACCTGGCCAGGGGCCCCAGCATCCAGTGGCTTGAAGAGGCACAGGCAGCAGGAAGTTTTTTTGCAAAAGCATCTGTCTTGTAATTGGGATACTGTGATGTGGATATGGATATCGCAACTTAAAAAAAATCAGCTTCACCCTTGCAGAGCCGCCGAGCCGCAGTGTCACCGCGTTCTATGCTGCAGCCCACGCGGTACAGGAGATTCAGTTTGTTGTACCCGGCCGGACTGACAGGAAGTGCACACACTGAGTGTTCTGTGCTCACTTCCTTTCAGTCCGGCCGGCCAGGAACAACAACAAACTGAATCTCCTGCCTGCTGCCGCGCGGTACGAGGTACTGTAGGGAGGGGGGGTTGAAAAGAACAGGGAGGGGCAGTCATTACAAAAATATGTTAGCTGAGCCTGACAGTGACCATAAATATTAATAACCCTACCTAGATATTATGTTACGTATTATAAACAAAACAATTACCATAGATTTCTTTCCATTCTATTTACCATCCAATTTCAATCTTATAGCTTCTTTTTTGAATCAGGTCATATTTATTAAAGCTTTTTGCAAAAATGTACAAAGCAGAGAAAATACTCTACAATAGACTCTACTGTAAAGTCTTTTCTCTGCTTTGTACATTTTTGCAAAATGCTTTAATAAATATGACCTGATTCAAAAAAGAAGCTATAAGATGGAAATGGGATGGTAAAGAAAATGGAAAGAAATCTATGGTAATTGTTTTGCATATATTACCTGATTCAAAAAAGAAGCAATAAGACCCGTTTCACATTGGAGCGTATTGCAGGCGCAATTGTCTCCAGTGTGAAAGCCCTCTGGCTTTCACACTGGAGCATTGCGCCAGCAGGGCAGTAAAAAAAAGTGTAAAAAAAAGTCCTGCTAGCCGCATTTTTTGAGCGGAGAAGGAGTGGTGTGTTTACCGCTCCTTCACCGCTGCTGTCCATTGAAATCAATGGGACAGCGCAGCTACACCGCTGGCAATGCGCTGCTGCAGCAGCGCATTGCGGGCGGTTTTAACGCTTCCTCGGGTTCTAGCAAATCTGCCCATAGCGTCGGCGGTAAAAATAGTAGAGTTTTACCGCCGACGATATGAGCGCCTCAGTGTGAAAGGACTCTTAGATGGAAATGGGATGGTATAGAAAGAAAACGGAAAGAAAGCTGTGGTAATTGTTTCTATGGTAAAGCTATGGTAAATCTTTATTTTTTGCTCTCCTCATTAGATGTCATTAGATATACTGTGTCCACTGTACAATATGTTTATCCTAGTATCCATAATTTATATGCCCAGCCATATGGGTGCTTTAAGACCTCATTGTTTACTGCCACAATGCTTTCATGTTGGTGTGTACGTAAACCCTCCTATTTTGGTTGTTCCAGAGTGGAACAACCAAAATAGGAGAGTTACGTACACTGTGGTACACACCAACATGAAAGCATCATGTGGCAGTAAACAATGAGGTCTTAAAACACCCATATGGCTGGGCATATAAATTATGGATACTAGGATAAACATCTTGTACAGTGGACACAGTATATCTACCAGTGGTGGTGCATCCATAGAGAGCGCAGGAACGCTGCCCCCTCTCTCTCCTGCACCGCCACTGATCAACAATACATAGATTCATGCATTGCATGAATCCATGTATTGTCGCTGCCGCCCACTATTCAGATGGCCAGCCCCCTGGTGAACGCCGGCCATCTGAATAATGGCAGCTAATTGGCTTTGGAAGTGCCTATCAGAGCCAGCAGCTCATGGGCACAGTGGCGACAATTGATGGGCACAGTGGCTACAATTGATGGGCACAATGGCTTCAATTGATGGGCACAAGAGCGGACGTGTGTTCAGGCAGCTCCATGACAAACAGCTCCTGACAGCCTGACCTCAGGACTGCATCGTTCTCTCTCCCCCCCGGCTCTCCGGATCTCCCCCGGTCCTCCGCCCACGGCCGTGACCCCCCTCCGGCGGCATCCAGCCAGAAACCCCCCCTCCACGGATTGCAGAGGCCGTCACCCGCCGCCGAGCACCCCCCCTACAAGCTCCGTGGGATCCCTTCCTGCCACCAAGGATTTTTTCTGTTTTTTCCGGTCCTCCCCACCATCCGCCCCCCTCCAGCTGTCCCCCACCACCTACCTGTTCTCCAGGGGATTCCCCTGCCAAGACCCGGTCTCCACATCCATGGCAACCGCCTAGGAAAGTCCGCGGCTCCATCCGCGGCCTAGCAGCATGCCACACGGCTCTCAAATAGCAATCCACTTCCAGCCACAAAAGCCCAGTCTCCAGACCCCCCATCTGCCAAAGTAGCCTCTCCGGCTCCCCCTCCTGCTTCCCAGAGCCCCCCCGCACCGAACAGCCTCCTTTCTTGGCAGGAAAGTCCGTGGCTCAGGCCTAGCTCCATCCGGCGGCCATCTTGGTACACCCAAGGAAAGGGATCTGTGTTCCTCACCACCCACAACCATATCATCTATTACCAACCTATAAACCCTCACTCTGTGACAACAGGTAAGGACCTATCTGAGCAGGACCAGTTCATTGGATTGGATAGCAACAGGAGCTTAATACGGCACACGCTTCCTAGGAGTAGGACGTGTGGCTATAGCTCCAGGCAGGCAGGCAGGCAGGTCCCCAGCCCATTGCATCCAAGATCCAGCATCCCTCCTCCCCTCCTTTGCAGCTCCTCGCAAGGTAAGGCCTGCACCATCTGGCCTGGTCTGTCCTCCTACCCTGTGGATTGGATTGAATGCAGCCGTCCTTTTCAGGATAAGCCGTGGCTTTGAACCCGGGATCAGACGACCGGCACCCCTCACCCCCTCTGCACCCCCATCGCATCTCAAACACAGCACCGCCATCTCCCACCCATCTTGGTACTCCCATTTCAAAGTAAAAACACCAACCTCACCCCCCCCTCCACAGGCTGTCTCAGCCTGAAACTAGGTCTCATCGGTTAACCCAGGGGTACGCATCCCCCACGCCCCCACCCACAAAGCAATTGATCCAGGGTATTCACCGATCGCCAGTGAGGGATCAGGAAGGAATTTTTTTTCCCAGTCGCTGCAGATTGGCACAGCACGCCTGTTTTTTTTTGCCTTCCTCTGGATCAATTTGGAGAGGGAAGACTTAAACAAGTGACAGTTCACTTGAATTTTTTTCCTCCCAGCGCCGGCAAATCCCCAATAATCTTCATCACTTCCCTGCGTCTTCCTGCAACCATGGGTTATTTGAAATACTCTGCAGAAACCATCTGGGAACTAAAACCATTTGCCTCTACACTTCCAACGGTCACCAAAAAAGCTCTAAAGAGTGAGCAACTGTTAAGAATCAGATATGTTCAAAGGGGGGAACTTAATGCGCAATACCTAACAAACTAACTAAATAAACCAATACCTAAAATAATATGCACCAGATATGTGCTCACACACAAATAACAGTATTAAATAAGGGGGTATGTTGGCGCTTGCCAATAATGTAACAAACAAAGTAGCAATAAAGTGAAAAGGTGTTTCACTCATTAAAACTCCACCGTCCCACCAACCATCAACATCAATGATGAGGGGAGTGGAATAAATTGATAATAATAGAAAATAAATAGGTACACCTATAATAAGCAATGATGTGCCAATAATGAACAATATTAATACAAAGTGCAAGTGCTTCATATAACATCCAATGAGTGGTAAAAATAGTCCAATATTAAGTGAATAATAATAAATATGAAAAAATAAAGTGCTTCAAAAAAGTTCCAATGTGCAAGGTGGTTAATAGAAATCCAATAATAATATTGCATCCAAAAAATCCAAAGTGCAAAAGTGCTAAATAAATGTCTGCAGTCCACCGCACGTTCCAAATCAGTGTAGCTTGTGCAGAAAGGAACACACACCAGTGTGGATAATTAATGCAAGCCTCTCACCTTGAGCCCTGGTTCACACTGGGCTGCGGGAGTGAAGCCATGCGAGTTCAGCTGAACTCGCACAATTTCACTCCTGCTGGCAGTCCTGATTTCAGCCGAGATTTTTGAAATCGGTGCAGCGCCGCAGGTGCGGCGTCGCACCGATTAGGACGGTGTCATTTCCGGCAATTGCCGGCAAATGCCGCCGATTTGAGATGCGATTTCACATGTGAAATCGCATCTCAAATCGAACTAGATCGTACCCAGTGTGAACCTGGGCTGAAGAGGCTTAAATGAGCCTGATAGCAAACCTGCTGATATAACTGGCAATTTTCAACACACCTGCGGGTCCGCGTCCTATGGGTCCCACAAATCCAACATCCAGTGTTTCTCAATAAATAAAACAGGGAAAACTCATAGTGCAACCAATAGCAGCTAGTTTTAATAAAATAAAAGGTATAAACTCACATGCGATAAGAATCAATCGACGATTGAACAGAAAATAACTGCATGCAGGTACACCAGCCCAAACGCATATCATGCGCTCTGGTTAACACAAGTTCGTCAGTAAAACACCGGCAAGAAATCTATGATTTCATCCTTTAACATGATTTAGATTGCCTCTTCATCACAGAAAGCTGGCTTACAGCCGACTTCAACACCATTCTGGGAGAACTGGTGCCAGCAAATTATCGCATTCAAATGCAGAACAGAGTGGGGCAAAGAGGGGGAGGCCTGGCAGTGATCCACAAGACTCACCTCTCGATCACCAAATCAGTCCTTCAAAACTTGCTTCCATTCATGGAAACCCTCACTCTGCAGCTACAAACAAATCCCCAAGACATGGTCCATATTCTACTTTTCTATAGATCACCGGGCCCAAAAAAGCACCTTCTCACGTCATTGACAGAATTCATCTCCTCATACATCCTAAGCATCAAACACCTTTTGGTGCTTGGGGATTTCAACCTCTGGGCCAACTCCACACTGGACCCAATCGCCAACGCCTGCATCAACCATCTGGAAGGACTAGGTCTGCAGCAATTAATACTAGGCCCCACTCATGCATCAGGCCATACTCTCGATCTCATTTTCAAACAAGATTTGGAATTGACGTCTTGGAAAATGAGCCACTACCATGGACCGATCACCATGCCATTAAATTCAAAATCACCAATAACGCCAGGCCAAAAAAAAAGAAAAAAACGGTGACAACTCACTGGACTAGATGTCAGAAGAAGCTCCATTCGGAACAATCCAACAAAAACAAAAAGCCACAGAAAAACTTGACACCATCAACAGTCAGCTGACTGGGTGGCACCAAAACGCAAAACTTACATCCGGAAAAACAACTCCAGCTGGTTTAATGACCAGCTGATGTTGCTAAAGCAAGAGCGTAGAAGAGCAGAAGCTGCATAGAAAAGGAGCTCTTCAGATAAAAACCACACCATTTACAAGACAATAACAAAGAAATATCATAAAGAAATCTTTATGGCCAAAAAAAATCACTTCTCCAACATCATCACAAATGCCCTAATCCGCCCCTGCGAACTCTTCAAGCTGGTTTCGCAGACGATGAATCCAGCTTGTTTGCATTCTGATTGACAAGAATTTTGCAACGGACTATCGGATTATTTCATTAATAAAATTGAAAAAATCCGCGAAAGTATTCAGCAAAATGGAATCGTCACTAATCCGCCCCCAAATCCCAAACCTAATACCCTCATAAACCCCCTGCAACCACCAAAATTCACCCTAAAACCCATCACCATCAATGCCACCAAAAACATTATTGCGTAACAGCACAGCACCCAATGACATCATTCCCACTAAACTGCAGAAAGAAAGTGCCGATATACTGGCACCAGCTATCACGCAGCTCATAAACCAATCATTCAAGGAGGGCATGGTGCCCACCTTTCTGAAGCAAGGTACAATAAAACCAATCCTAAAAAACCCCACCCTTGACCCCAAAGATCCAAACAACCGGAGGCCCATAACAGGTCTAAATGTTTTTTTCAGGATAATGGAGAAAGAAGTTGTACAACAGCTGCAACTGCATTTAGAAACCCATAAATTACTCGATACGTTTCAATCAGGCTTACGTCTGGGTCACGGAACAGAAACGGCGCTGCTCAAAATATGGGATGACGCTCTAGAGGCCGCAGATGAAGGAGAATCTTGTCTCCTGATCTTGCTGGACCTAAGCGCGGCCTTTGACACAGTAGACCATGGACTACTACTCGCTAGGCTAGCTGAAGTGGCCAAAGTCGCGAAAGGTGATTTACCCTGGTTCTCCTCCTTCTTGGAAAACTGATCACAAACAGTGAAACTGGGATCTTTCACTTCTAAAAAACATACTGTATCATGCAGAGTCCCTCAAGAATCTCCCTTATCACCTGTATTGTTCAATATCTATCTCCGCCCCCTCTTTGAAATCATCAGCAACCAGAAGCTACTCTACCACTCCTATGCAGAAGACACTCAGCTGTATCCTTCTGCCTGGTGACATGTCACTGATCGTCTGCTTGCTCTCATCGTAAGCAGCGATCAGTGACGTGTCACTGCTAGGGGGCAGGATTCAAAGCAACGTATATGTACGTTGCTTTTCCTGCCCGTGCCACTCTGCCATTCCATATATCTGCGTTGGGCAGTTGGCAAGTGGTTAAAGGCGTATATGCAAGTTATTGACAAAAAAAATCATCAGCAACCAGAAGCTACTCTACCACTCCTATGCAGAAGACACTCAGCTGTATTTCCGCATCTGCAACAAAAAGGATCATTCTCTGGGACTAGAGAAATCCCTTTCTCGAAAAGATAGCTGGATGACATCCAGTTATCTTAAACTCAATGGTTCAAAAACAGAACTTCTCCTGTTTCGCGCAAACCAGAAAAGTCACTGTGCGTCAACTTGGACGCCCTGCCCATTCTGGGTAAAACTATCACCCCTAGCACAAAAGTCTCGGAGTCATTTTCGACTCCTACATGACAATGGATGCACAAATAGGGTCTGTAGTCAGCGGATCCCATCATCTGCTGCGCCTACTACGTCGACTCACCCACTTTATCCCAAAAGAGGACATTGCAGTCGTTGTGGGAACAATCATCAATTCCAGACTGGACTATGCAAATGCCCTCCATCTAGGACTCCCCAAATACCAAATCACTCGTCTGCAAGTCGTTCAAAATACGGCTGCTCGATTAGTGACTGGCATAAAACCATGGGAATCAGTCTCGCCTTCGCTGAGATCCCTTCATTGGCTGCCAGTAAAAGATAGAATCACCTTCAAGGCACTCTGCCTAACGCATAAGTGTATTCACGGAAACGCACCCCAATATCTATGCAAAAAAAAAATAAAAAATCGCATTCTGCGATCCACAAATCAAAACCTGCTCCAAATACCCAAAGCCAGTTACAAGTCCAAAGGAGATCAGAGATTTGCAGTCCAGGGACCTCGGCTGTGGAATGCACTACCAACCACCATCCGACTAGAGTCGGACCACTTGGCCTTCAGGAGAGAGATTAAAACCCATCTCTTCTAAGGTCAAGGGGTTTCCTTACCCAAGGAATGGAAAGAGCGCCCAGAGGTGATTCAGTTTGCATGTGTTGCGCTTTATACGTTTTTCACTCACTCACTCACAATGGCTACAATTGATGGGCACAATGGCTACAATTGATGGGCACAGTGGTGACAATTAATGGAATAGTACAGTGGCTGCGTTTGATTAGACAGTGGCTGCGTTTGGCATGGCACAGTGGTGACAATTGATGGGCACAGTGGTGACAATTATTGGGCACAGTGGTTACAATTGATGGCATGACAGAGTGGCTGCATTTAATGGCACAGTGGCTGTGTTTGGCATGGCACAGTGGTGGCAATTGATGGGCACAGTGGCGACAATTGATGGCACAGTGATGATAATTGATGGCACAGTAGCTGCGTTTGATGGCATGGCACAGTGGTGACAATTAATGGGCACAGTGAGTGGCAGCAATTGATGGCACAGTGGCTGCATTTGATGGCATGGCACAGTGTGGGTGAACTTACACTGTATCGCTATGCGTGCATGTCCATTTTGCTTGGGGCCCCCAAATTCCTTCAAACGGCCCTGGGAAGGGGTGGGGGAGCTGCGCACAGAAGGTTTTTAAACAAGCTCTAGCATTCTAGCAAGCAGTAGCAATGTCAAACTGGCAATGTGCTAATAGGAAATCTGATGAATAGTGTGGAGGGTGGAGCATATTTTAAAAGTTATCTTTCAAAGAAGATTAGTGCTTATTTTGGAGTGGCTCACACTGGTTATTATGGAATATGCTAACAGGCAAAAAATTGTGCAAACATGCAAACCCTATTAAAGTCTATAGGATACGAACATGAAAAATCAATAGTGCTAATTCTAACCACTTTAGCCCCGGACCATTTGGCTGCCAAATGACCAGGCCACTTATTGCGATTTGGCCCTGCATCGCTTTAACTGACAACTGCGCGGTCGTGCGACGTGGCTCCCAAACAGAATTGACGTCCTTTTTTTCCCACAAATAGAGCTTTCTTTTGGTGGTATTTAATCACCTCTGCGTTTTTTTTTTTGCGCTATAAACAAAAATAGAGCGAAAATTTCGAAAAAAAGGCAATATTTTGTACTTTTGCCATAATAAATATATTTTTATTTTATTTTTAAAAAAGCAAATTTTTTCTCAGTTTAGGCTAATACGTATTCTTCTACATATTTTTGGTAAAAAAAATTGCAATAAGCGTTCATTGGAATGGTTTGCGCAAAAATTATAGCGTCTACAAAATAGGGGGTCGTTTTATGGCATTTTTATTATTATTTTTTTTTACTTGTTATGGCGGCCATATGTGATTTTTTTTCATGACTGCGACATTATGGCGAACACATCGGACACTTTTGACACCATTTTGGGACCATTAACGTTTATACAGCGAACAGTGCTATAAAAATGCACTGATTACTGTGCAAATGTGGCAGTGAAGGGGTTAAGTGTGTCCTAGGGAGTGATTCTAACTATTATTGGACGTGGCTTACTGTGACACGTCACTGATTGCTGCTTCCGATTTGGGACCCGCGGAATCAATGTCTGTCGGTGTCTCGTGATCAGGTCACGGAACGGCAGATGCATTTGTAAAACAAGGCATCTCCCTGTTCTGCCTGGTGACATGTCACTGATCGTCTGCTTGCTCTCATCGTAAGCAGCGATCAGTGACGTGTCACTGCTAGGGGGCAGGATTCAAAGCAACGTATATGTACGTTGCTTTTCCTGCCCGTGCCACTCTGCCATTCCATATATCTGCGTTGGGCAGTTGGCAAGTGGTTAAAGGCGTATATGCAAGTTATTGACATAAAAAGTGTATGAGGACCCGGGTACAGCCCCAGGGGACATGTATCAGTATCAAAAATTATATTTAAAACAATTGCGTTTTCAGGAGCAGTAGTTTTAATAATGCTTAAAGTTAACCTCCCTGGTGGTATGATTCTTTCTGATTTTAGGTGCTGAAAGCGGTACAATTGTTTTATACTGTAGGCCTGTAATTCTTAGGAATAACTCACTTAAATCTGTCCAAACAAGAGTCTAGTAGACATCCCGGGTATGATAAAGTTTGAAACACAAAATCATAAATTATAATATAATAAATAACTATAAATAATTATAACAAATATTAATATAATAGTAATAAAAATTATTCAATAATGTAATCAAATTAAAAACACAAAAAAAAAATTGTCGCTGTCATTACTTTCAGTGTTTGATGACGAATTTCTCTGCAAATCACTATGGCTCAATTCTGCAAGTGATTCTAATTTATCATCGCTGTTTTCTAGCTTTTTGGTTGCTATGGACAATCTACAGTTTCCAGGCACAAAAAAAATATTTATAATATAAAAGTGTATGCAGGACACCTGACAGACCACTAGGGACAAAGGGGGTGTGTAATTATTTTATACAGTACTGTAATCTGTAAGTGTACTGTGTTTTAACTTTTTTGAATTTGGCGCCGATCTCTGCCCCCGTGCGTCGTAACGTCGCAGGGAACGGAGCTCGGCGGCACTCGGGGCACTGTGTGCATCGAGCGAGAAGACAGCTCGCTCACACAGTGGGGACATCGCAGGATCGAGGGGACAAGGTAAGTAACTCACTGCCTGGATACTGCGACTCGGGAATATCGCCAGGGAGGTTAAACAATAAAAATGAAATATTCCTTTAAATATCATGCCAGGGGGGTCCCATTAGTCTGCCTGTAAAGTGCCACATATGTGTGTTGTGCTTTACAGTGCCACAGCAAAATGAAATTTGTAAAGTAATTTTTTTTTTTTTAAATAAATACAATTGCTTGTGGCTGTAATGTATTGCCGGTTCCGGGTAATATAGATAACAATCAAGGAAAAAAACAGCGTGGGTCCAAAGCCCCCCCCCCCCAGTCCATACCAGGCCCTTTGGGTCTGGTATGAATTTTAAGGGGAACTCTACGCCATTTTTTTTAAACAGTGCGGGGCCTCCCCTAAAATCCATACCATGCCCTTCGGGTCTCAAACTCCATGCCAATTTAAAAAAATTTAATAAATCAAAACTAAATACCAGACCCTCATCCGAGCAAGCAGTCTGGCAGACCAAGATGGGGTGGACGAGCGAGTGCCCCCCCTCCTGAACCATATCAGGCCGCTTGCCCTCAACATGGTAAGGGTGCTTTGGAGTACCCCCCAAAGCACTTTGTCACCATGTTGATGGGGACAAGTGCCTCGTCCCTACAACCCTGGCCCAGTGGCTGTGGGGGTCTGTGGGCGAAGGGCTTATCTAAATCTGGAAACCCACTTTCATATGGGGGGCCCCCAGATACAAGACCCCCCCCCCTATGTGAATGGGTATCGGGTAAATTGTAGCCCTACACATTAAAAAAAAAAAGTGGCAAAATGTAAAAACCACAAAAGACAGTTTTTGACAATTCCTTTATTAAAAAAGAAAGAAAGATAAAAAGTGTCCTGTGATGTACATCCACCTTCAATCACGCCATTTGATGGACCTGAAAAATAGAAAAAAAAATAGAGAATAATCCACCTCCATGAGAGGTCTCACAGAATGTGCTGTCAGAGGGGGACAGGTCACTCGGTTATGTCACCGGGTGGCCCCGCCCTCGCCTATATAACAGCTGTCACAGCCAAGACACAGCAGTCGGCTGAACACCTCCCATCTAGACGGAGCTTTTTTTTTTTTTTTTTTGGTCCGTTGGGCGGGATGATTGAAGATGGATGGACATGGCTGGACACTTTTTTTTTTTAATAAAGGAATTGTCAAAAACTGTCTTTTTTGTTTTTTTATATTTTGACACTTTTTTGGTGAATGGTTAAGGGTACACATTTCACTTAGGGTGGGGAAAGCGGGATCTGGGGGCCCCCTTATTAAGGGACCCAAAAGCACCCTCCCCATGTTGGGGGCAAGCGGCCTGGTATGGCTCAGGAGGGGGGGTTGCTCGCTCGTCCCCCCTTTCCGGGCCTGCCAGGCTGCTTGCTCGGATAAGGGTCTGGTATGGATTTTGGGGGGACCCTACACCAATATTTTTTTTTACATTTTGGTGTGCAGTTCCCCTTAAAATGTATTCGCTCGACCCGACCATTGGCCCATCCCTACTCGTAATAATAAAGGAAAACAGATCAGGCAACAGATACAATGACACCATCTTGAATCTGTAGCATATTTGTATTTGTGCAGCATTAGAAAAAAAAAATACTTACTTGTTTCTGCTGTTTCATACTCGCTGTCTCTCAAAAGTTCAAAGATGTCAACCTCAAGCTTGGATTTCCCTTGTCTCTGAGGGTTTCGATTTATTCTGTCCTTGGCCAATGTAATGGAAAGTCTCTCTCCTCTACTGCATTCCATAGGATCATCCAGAATGGCAGCTGGTGAAAGTAAAAGTGATGTTTTTATTTTCTTTACTTTTTTACCTTTTGTGTCACTGTTATACCACAAAATGGGGGTTATTACTAAAGGTAAATCCACTGTGCACTACAAGTGCATTTTAAGTGAACTTGGAAGTGCAGTCGCTGTAGATCTGAGAGGGACGTGGAAGGACAATAAAAAACAGCATGTTTGCTTGCACATGATTGAATGATAGAAATAAGCAGAGCTTCCCCTCATTTCAGATCTTACCCTCAGATCTACAGCAACTGCACCTCCAAGTTCACTTGCAGTGCACCAGTAGTTTGCAGTGTATATGCCTTTAGTAAATTAACCCCAATGACTTCAGCAGGTAAAGCACACCAAAAATACAGTATTTCTGGTAAAGTATTGGTCAATTCTTCAGCTTTTGCTGTGGCTGGAATATTGCTGTAGTTTGATAATGTGGCATTTCTTGCAATACAAGTATCACTGTTTGTATAAGGCCCATTTTACACTGGTGTTTATATAGCAATGTGCATATTTGATCAATGCATGTTTGCATGTTTTTGAGCATTTTAAAACTTTTTTTTAAGTTCGCTCATTGTGGAGAGAAATTTAGAATAGTTTTTTTCATGGTGAATATGCATTACAACAAGTGATTCTGGAATAACCTTGTACTATAAAGCAGATTTGGATAAATGTGTCAATTTGATTAGGATATTCTTGAAATATTTGAGGAAATACAGAACACAGCTTGTTATAAGATAACAATCTTGGTATTGCTGGCAGTAAGGGTAAGCAATAAATATGTATATTTGCTACAAGGTCCCCAGGAGCTGTGATCTGTCTAAATCGTTGTATGAATATGTATTGATAGAATATTTTATTGAATTTTCCTGTATGTGCAAGGTGGAGTGATGTTTTAACTTAACACCCCAAGGGTACTTATTTGATAATTGATGAATATATATTTGGCATTTTCTGTACATTGATTGTTTTAAGAAATAATGATTTACTTCACTAAAATGTATTGATTATTACAGGCCACTTCATAACTGTATTGTTGTTTCCTCTTATCAATTTTATTGTTAAGATATACATGCTAAGGGGTTGACTTATTAAAGGAAAATAGACTGTGCACGTTGGAAGTGCGGTTGCTCCAGAGCTTGGTAAAAGTTCTTCTGACTTCCATTACCCGATCATTTACAAAATAGCATTTTTTTTTTCTTGCATGTAATTGGGTACTCTTTGTAAAGTGAAGCTTTACCTCAATTACTAAGCAGAGTGCACACAGTCTATTTGGCCTTAGTAAATGCATCCCTCAAGCCCCATACACACTATGGGCCAGATTCAAGTAGATGGGCGCATCTTTAATCTGGAGTAACGTTTCTCATTTACGTTACTCTGGCAAAATTTTAGGAGCAAGTGCTGTTATTCATGAAGCACTTGCTCCTAAAGTTGCGGCAGCGTATCGAAAATGAGCCGGCGTTATTCAAATTGGGCGGGTACGGGGCGTGTATTATTAAAACTAGGCGCGATCCCACGGCGAACGTACTGCGCATGCGTCGACTGTCAATGCATCCCAGTGCGCATGCTCACAACTTCTGTCTGCACCACTTTCTTGGAAATGACAGCGCAATGTGTTCCGTTGGACGTTTAAATGCGCCCGTAGATGCGCCATTCCGGCACTGAAGTATATCCTGTTCCCCCTCCTCGCAGTGAAGTTACTTTTGTTCTGAGATGGCTGCTCCCGTTCCCCGCAAACACAGGAGAAAGCTGAACTTTAAAGGCCAGGAGCTGTCAGCCGTCATCTCGGCTATGGAGACCTATGATGTCTTCCTCCATGGCTGTAAAAGTTGACAGACAAGCATGGACAGAGGTGTTGTCCTGCAAGTGGGGGTGCTCAGCTAGCTCTTATCGTCGGTAACGCTGCTGTAGCTGCTCTCCTGCTGACTAGTGATGAGCGGAATACGCCATATTCGATTTCGCGATATTTCGCGAATATTTCAAAGAATATTCACGAATATTCGTTAATATCGAATATTCGTGATATTTTATAAAAAAAAAAAAATTGCGAAATTTCGCTGATGCGAAATTTTGCTATTTTTTTTTGTGTGACTTTTAATATCGAATATTCGTGATATTTTATAAAAAAGAAAAAAAAAATTGCGAAATTTCGCCATTGCGAAATTTCGCTATTTTTTTGGGGATAAAATATCACGAATATTCGATATTTACGAATATTCGCTATATTTTATAAAAAAAAAATGCGAAATTTCGCTAGTGCGAATGCGAAATTGATTGCGAATTTGATTGCGAAATTTGAAAAAATACGAATATTCGAAATAGCGAATATTCGCCGCGATATTCGAGCAATGCGAATATTCGTGAGCAACACTACTGCTGACCTGTGGCCGTCTGGAGTAAAGATAAAGCAGCTATTTGTAGAAATAACTTTGCGCCGGACGGACGAGATACGCGCGGCGCATGTAGCCAGCGTATGGTGCTAATCCGTTCGCGAATCGGGAAATCTCCCTCATTTGCATATTTGCAGGGGAAATCAATAGGCGCGACTGATGCGCCAAGCGAAATTATGCGGTGACGAGACTCTGGCGTCGGAAAGTTAAGCCGATCGGAAATGGCCCGTTTTCTGTCGCATCTAGTTTGGTGGGTACGACGGCGCATCTTCACAGTTACGCGGCGCATATCGAAATACTCCAGCGCAAGTCTTGCTGAATCTGGCCCTATCAGTTTTCCTGCAGGTTTTTCCCTTTAGGTTTACCAAAACCATGCAGTGCAAGGGCCTGCCTGATTGAATATGAATTGAAACTCTTGAGGTTTGACCTCATATTAGATGGTTTTGGTAAACCTGAAGAGAACAACCTGCAGGAAAACTGATAGTGTGTATGGGGCTTTAGTCTCTAGGATCGGATATCAGCTTAAAAATATAAACTGCTGCAAGCATAACGTGCAAGCATTTAGAGGTGACTGAATATACTATACCTGTGTAGCGGGGTCTTCCTTTGACTCCATTGACTCTTACGGGAAACAGACTACATTTCCCACAATGCCCTGCCCTGTTGGAGCATGTGACGCCTCTGCACAGACTTGTGGGGGAGGTTACTTAAGCAGAGGGAGTGGCGCCGTTTCGCTCTCTCTTGGGACCAGCCTCTTTTCCTCTGTGGAGCTGCTGACAGAGACAGCCGTGCTGCTAGGCCCAGAAGCCTGGGCCTAAACTTCCACGAGAGACCAGCCATCCGAAAGGAAGCAAGACTCCTGTATCCAACCTGTGTACCCAGAGACCGGAGAGGAAGCCCAGCTGACAACTGAAAAAGTGGAACACCCTTGTCAAGGATCTTTGTGCTGTGGAGCAGTGTTTCACCAATGCGTTTTCTGAGAGGAATTCAGGCAGATCGGCCTGTCAGTTGAGAGGGCACATGCTCAGCTCTTAGTTCTCCCTTTAGACAGACACTTTAGTGCCATCTCACAGACCTCCCGCCCCTGTTTGGCCTTCAACCTGAACTTATACCCTTTTCACTGTTTATAGTGGTTATGCAGAAGTGACTGACGCTGGCTAGCGATCAGCTCACCAACATTTGATGTTCACTGTAACAGAATGGCCCGTGACACCCAGAGACGTTGGAAGGATGAGAGATACTCTTGTGCCAGCAGCACCAAAAACTCTTGGGTCGAAATCCACCCTGTGCCCTTTTGGGTATAGGGTGGCTAATAGTGAATCATAATTCATATTACATGAGATGGGACATTAATAATACTTCATATTGCAGGACTGAGATATCACAAGGAGTCATGATGACCTGACCAGGTCAGCTAGTGAGTCATACCTTTTGTATAATAGGCTATTGAAATATCCTAAGGTGTTGGCTATTCAATGTAAAGACACCCACTCTCACTGCCATTGTGTGATAAAGATGTCTGTGTTACTATTCAGGGTTAATTGAACCCTATTGATAATACGGTGCCGTCATGTCTAGCTACCAATTAAAGAATTATCCTCAGTGAGTGAATAGGGGGGTGGAGATTGCATTGTCCTGTGATTAACTGTATTATGCTGTACTGGATATAAGAAGCTGAGAAAATACTAATAAATTGTCATATCGTTGGAAGCAAGAACGGAGCGCTGTCTAGTTTATTCTGGGAAATGGAATGGATCATGTCTGCCTGGTTGTTGGTGTGTCGGATAAGCTTGTCGTGGATGGATGGAAGGTTGTAAGCGGTGGTTAACCGTTACATTGGTGGCAGCGGTGGGATGATTCCATCTTCAGAAGGACGGCTACAAGGACACATGACAATGGAGACGCTGTATGAACGGATGAAGCTCTCTTCCATCATGGACTTACTGGAGAGCCGGGGCAGACCGGCCAGCAACCGTAAGAAAAGGGACATTATCGCAGAACTAGTCGAAATGAATAGAGCTAAGAGGCCCAGCATAACAGACAGGACACCCGAGGAAGAATTTTTTGATCGGGCTGTTAAACATGGACTGGCACAATATGGTCCTAATCCTCCGCCGGAGATCATAGACCGGGTTATAGCGGCTGTGGATGCCACCTTGCGACAGTGAAGAAGTGCGGCAGCAGCTGAAGAGAGAGGAGAGGTGCAGATACCAGTCTCCATTGAAGAGGAATTCCAAAGGAGGTTACAAGAGATGCGGATACAGCATAGAGGACCAGTATCAGAGGAGGCCCTGTTGGGATGGTCGGATGTGATTCGGTGCCAACTCTGGAAGGAAGCGTTAGCTCTGGAGCAGCAACACCAAGGAAAGGTCCTGCCCTCCATCTATGCAAGGTACTGGCCGCAGTATGACGTACGAATGCTGTTGTTGGGGGAACAACCGAAGCAGGAGTGGATAGCAGAGTTAAGCAGGCTGATCCGGGCAGAGATGCAGCTGGATGAGAGCTACAGAGCCCTCCGGTGGTATGTAGCCCAAGAGTGCCCGTGGTCAGCGGATGACAGCCCCACAGAAGGCTATGACTACGATGGCCTGGGATTGTTGTATTGGAGGATGTCCAGTGATCCCGACTTTGGGGATGATCGGGAGTGGCGCTTGGAGGATATAATGGAGCACAGAGAGGAAAAATTAAATATCTCGGGAGGCCACTGGTCACAGGAAGATTTAGAATTTCTGGCCATTCGGGAATGGGAGCTGGAGGTCGCCTACAGACAGCTGCTAGACTCGGCTCAGCAGCAGGGTGGGGCTCCCATTGCCTGGGACTATGAGGAAAGTTCAGATGACAACTGTGAACTCCTGGCTGATGAATCGGCAGTGGAAAATATGGAGATTTTCATCCCTAAAGTCGAAGCGGATGGTGTGGAGTTCCAGGGAGCCGGGGCGGTTGGCCCCCCTCTCCAGCAACAAGCTGAGGTGGTAAAGCTGTTACCCCCAGCTGAATCACTGGCAACAGAACAGAGGGTCCCGGACCTCTGCTTTCCACTAACGGAAGAGGGGGACACTGTGGTGGTGGATGGGACTGTGGTCTCCACTCACAGCAACCCAGCGGAAGAGCTGGCAACAGAGCAGAGTGTCATAGGCCTCTGCTCCTCACTAACAGAAGAGGGGGATCCTGTGGTAGTGGATGGGACTATGGTCTCCGCTCGCAGCAACCCAGCGGAAGAGCTGGCAACAGAGCAGAGGGTCATAGGCCTCTGCTCCTCACTAACAGAAGAGGGGGTTCCTGGGGTAGTGGATGGGACTTCAGTCTCCACTGGCACAGCCCCAGAAAATGGTACAAGACTGGGACAGGAGGATGTCTGCTTTGCTTTGCAAGCACCGGGGGTTTTTCACCAAGCACCAGACTTCAGTCTCCACTGGTATACCCCAGGAAGGGGGGGGCAGTTGGCCCAGACCCCCAACAGCATGATGGACTGAGCCCAGCTACCCTGCCTTCTCCCCAGCGGCAGGCGTGTTCTCTGAGAGAGGCAGAGGTTGGCGGGGTGAGTAATGCTCAGTTTGGAGCCATTTATTTGGGGTACAGTATGGATACCAGCATTGGAGGACGGGAACTACTGACGGACTTCGGAGTCAACCGGTTTGGGGTTCCCTCCTGTGTCCGTCTCCCACCGAAAGGGGAGAGATGTAACAGAATGGCCCGTGACACCCAGAGACGTTGGAAGGATGAGAGATACTCTTGTGCCAGCAGCACCAAAAACTCTTGGCTCGAAATCCACCCTGTGCCCTTTTGGGTATAGGGTGGCTAATAGTGAATCATAATTCATATTACATGAGATGGGACATTAATAATACTTCATATTGCAGGACTGAGATATCACAAGGAGTCATGATGACCTGACCAGGTCAGCCAGTGAGTCATACCTTTTGTATAATAGGCTATTGAAATATCCTAAGGTGTTGGCTATTCAATGTAAAGACACCCACTCTCACTGCCATTGTGTGATAAAGATGTCTGTGTTACTATTCAGGGTTAATTGAACCCTATTGATAATACGGTGCCTCCATGTCTAGCTACCAATTAAAGAATTATCCTCAGTGAGTGAATAGGGGGGTGGAGATTGCATTGTCCTGTGATTAACTGTATTATGCTGTACTGGATATAAGAAGCTGAGAAAATACTAATAAATTGTCATATCTTTGGAAGCAAGAACGGAGTGCTGTCTCGTTTATTCTGGGAAATGGAATGGATCATGTCTGCCTGGTTGTTGGTGTGTCGGATAAGCTTGTCGTGGATGGATGGAAGGTTGTAAGCGGTGGTTAACCGTTACATTCACCTTCCCCTTATCTTTTATTACTTGTGGATTACAAATTTAACGTGCACCATCCGGCCTCAACGTGGACTTTGGGCTGTTTGCAGGATCGCCTGATAGAGGGAGCTTGCGAGCACAGACTGTTCACTAGTTTAGCTGAATGGTACCATTCTTTAGGATAGATTTGATTCATTCATAAATGCCATTTGTGGATTTCTGCAAGGGCCCTTGCGAAATCATATTGTGTTACTGCATGACAACCATTCACTTGATGATGTAAACTTATATGTGTTCCTTCGAGTACTTATTAAGTAAACTCACTCTCTTTGATTTAAATATACTACCGTGTGGATCGTATACTTCTAGTCTGGAGGGGCCATCCATTATTCAGGTAATACTATCATTACACTGTCATTGAATGTTGTATGCCTGTCATTGTGCCTCAGCCCATCAGGGGTCACAATACATCCACCAGACTTCTGATGTGTCAAGGGAGGGTTTGAGCAAATTAAGAGGGGTGTGTTAAATCAAAAAGAGAGTAGATCCCAAAACAACCAGCGGCTCCTGAGGGGGTAGTGCTACACCTGCAAATATGAACAAATGATGGGCTATTCTGGCAGGCACATTTCCACCACTTCCAGGTAGCATATGGGCTTGTACCTAGTACCAGCCTGGTCACACTGCAGCACTATGAGGTAATGCCAAAGCTTTGCCTTTCAGAATGGTCCTTCGTTCGGCTATATCTACAGGGTTTATAAACCTGCTGCAGGTATGTGCAGGCACTTCTACGAGAGTGCAGAATGCTGGTATAGTACTAATGATTATGATGGGGCTTAGAGTAGGCTGTTTACAACAATATCAAGGACTCTAAAGGATGCAGTGAATGTAAAAGGTTAACGATAATATAAGATAAAGCTCCACATCAGGTAAGTAAGGAAAGATCTTATCAAAATAGTGTTAACAGTCTCAGTGATTAAGAGCACACACTATGAACTTGACTAGTGTAGACAAAAAATCCCAGTCAAGGTGCCCATAGAACTGTAGGTCCTAGATACAGCTTAATTGAATGGTGCTTCTGACAGCTTTGTGACCTCTTGTGCTGTTCTGACCAGTGGCGGCTAGCGCTCAAAATTTTCGGGGTGGCGCAAACAAATTAAAAAAACAAACAAACAATATAGCAGCCTCACTGTGCCCATCACACGCAGCTACTGTGCCCATCAATTGCAGCCACTGTGCCCATCAATTGCAGCCACTGTGCCCATTAAATGCAGCTACTGTGCCCATCAATTGCCGCCACTGTGCCCATTAATTGCAGCCACTGTGCCTATCAATTGCAGCCACTGTGCCCATCAAATGCAGCCACTGTGCCCATCAAACGCAGCCACTGTGCCCATCAAACGCAGCCACTGTGCCCATCAATTGTAGCCACTGTGCCCACTGTCGCCACTCTGCCCAATTTATTGTCGCCACTGTGCCCATCAATTGTTGCCACTGTGAAATCAATTGTCGCCACTGTGCCATGCCATCAATTGTCGCCACCGTGCCAACAATTGTCACCACTGTTCCATCAATTGCCGCCACTGTGCCATCAATTGTCGCCACTGTGCCATGCCATCAAACGCAGCCACTGTGCCATGCCAATAAATGCAGCCACTGTGCCAACAATTGTCACCACTGTGCCATTAATTGTCACTGCTGTGCTATGCCATCAAACACAGCCACTGTGCCATCAATTGTCACCACTGTGCCATTAATTGTCACCACTGTGCCATGTCATCAAACACAGCCACTGTGCCATGCCATCAAATGCAGCCTCTGTGCCATCAATTGTCACTACTGTGCCCATCAATTGTCACCACTGTGCCATGGCATCAAACGCAGCTACTGTGCCATCAATCGTCGCCACTGTGCCATCAATTGTCGCCACTGTGCCATGCCATTAAACGCAGCCACTGTGCCATGCCATCAAACGCAGCCACTGTGCCATCAATTGTCGCCACTGTGCCATCAAATACAGAAACTGTGCCATGCCATAAAACGCAGCCACTGTGCCATCAATTGTCACCACTGTGCCCATCAATTGTCACTACTGTGCCATGTCATCAAATGCAGCCCCTGTGAAATCAATTTTCGCCACTGTGCCCATCAATTGTCGACACTGTGCCATGCCATCAATTGTCGCCACTGTGCCCATCAATTGTCGCCAGTTTGCACCCTAAAAAACCGCCAGTTTGCACTGTAAAATGCTGCCAGATTGCCCCCTCAAATACCACCAGGTTGCCCCCCCCCCCGCCCAGCACTTACCTTTCTCAGGTCAGCCATCCTCCCTCCACTGTCCCTCGATGTCTTCTCCCGCCCTCGATGAAGCTTCAGCCAATAAGGTTACCGCTAACCAGACCCGGTGAACCTGATTGGCTGAGACGCATGTCAGTGTTAACCAGGGAACGAATACCCCATACGTCCCCTGGTTAACTATTTGGAAGCTGATTGGAAGCCGTAATTTATGTATTGTTTCAGTGGCGGTGCAGGAGAGAGGGGCGGCGCTCCTGTGACCACTATCGACGCACCACCACTGGTTCTGACTATAGTTTAGTAGAGTATGTGATTTAAATAGACAAGAGAAAATTGATTGTGTTGATGTTGCACTTCCAGCATGAAATCCAGATGAAAAGAAAGTGGAGATTTAAAGTGGTTGTAAACCTCAGTCATGGAATCTGAGCAAATCACATATATAGGTAGTGTTTACTTATCTCTCTCCAAAGCTTCAATTTCTGTTAGCTTTACCCTTAACTATGTAGTGCAAGGGCCTGCCTGATTGCATACAAATTGAAAGGGTTTAGGTTTGCCCTTGTATTATATGGTTTTGGTTAATCTAAAGGAAAGTTGAACAAGAAAGTTGTATAGTGTATAGCCAGCCTAAGTGTCGCTCCTCTATGGTGCATTCTTCCTCTGTTATCAGCATGAATCACTTCTGAGAAGTTTTCCTGACAGATGAGATAAAATTTGTGTCGGGGAGTGAGTTATGCACATAGCTTGTCTATTCAAAACACAGTTCTGCTGTGTGAAGTAGGATGTGTTCCTTTCCTCCAATCAGCTCTCACACACTGTAACTTCAGCCTCTCCACCCCCTCCTATTTTCTCCTGACAGATGCAGAAAGATTTGAACATTTTTTTTGCCCTTTTGAAGGGGTGTAGGCAAGAGAAGACAGCAGATAAACAAGTAAAACCTCTGTAGGAGAATTTGTTTCCTCTCTGTGTATCATCTGAGGCTGTTCACTTCACTGAGTATATGTTCTCACATATACTCCGTTATATATACTCTGGTTTGCAGCTTTCAATCAAAAGCATTTTTATTATCAGCTACTCCAGTCTAGCAGTTCTACCATCCTAATGTTGGATTTATGCAGATCATTTGCTTGATCCTCTGATCAATTTTGCAAGGCTAATTCTGTGTTCTGGAGCCATTGACTATTTTAAATCATTATGCCACAAGCATTAGTAAATATATAAGAATGTTAATTATATTTAGTTGTTTAAAACTTTTTTTTACATTTATTCAGTTGCTTCCTGGTTCCCATACCTAGGATGATGATGATAATGATATTATGTCATACATCCCAGGAGTCAGGTGGCAATAGCTTCCAGATTCTTCCCTAAGTTGTCATACGTGACTATTTTAGCACATTTTTTCACGCCCGACCTGTCCTGTCCTGCTGCTGCTAAGCCCTGTGTCTGCCCAGCAAGCTGAGCTGAGAGACCCTGACACCCCCACAGGATCAATCATCCCATTTATCTCCCCCCATACATCTCATTTACCTTGCCCATGGCCTGTGATTCATGTTTGGAGCTTCCCATGGCCTATGATTCCTGCTGGGAGTTGCCCATGGCCTGTGAATCCTGCTGGGAGCTGCCCATGGCTTACATGCCAGCAGGACCCACATGCCATGGTCGGCTCCCAGCAGGACCCACAGGCCATGGCCAGCAGGACCCATAGGCTATTGTCCGCTTCTTGCAGGACCCACAGGTCAGTGGCCAGCAGGACCCACAGGTTAGTGACCAGCAGGACCCACAGGTCCAAAGCCAGCTCCCAGCAGGACCCACAGATCCACAGCCAGCTCCCAGCAGGATCCACAAGTCAGTGGCCAGCAGGATCCACAGGTCAGTGGCCAGCTCCCAGCAGGACCCACAGGTCCACAGCTTGTGAGTCCTGCTGGGATCTGGCCACTGACCTGTGGGTCCTGCTGGCCACTGACTTGTAAGTGCATTCTATTCTTGGCAGGATAAATGTCTGTATCCAGAACCTGGGTGAAAAAGATAGATATGGTGAATTCTCAATGGGCAAGACCTCACTGTGTATTGCATATTACCCTACTGGAAGTAGAGTGTATAATCTTTTGTGAACTCCACTCTCTGTTTCAATTTTTAATATACTAATAGATTATTTTGGGTCTTTCTAATCCATAATAGACAGAATGATCTTCTAAATCTACTCACTTCTATCCAATAGAGTGGAAATGCATGTTACTTTCATATTTACCCTTTATAACTGATAGTTTAGGTTCATACTCCTACGAGGCATTCTATACTTTTTGTGCCTGTCTATTGCCTGATTTTGGTCATAGTCACGTTAGTTCACATTCATTTTGGATATAGAGCACTTATAATACAATATCCTTCCAGGCATGCAATCTAGTGCGCAATTTCTTTCAAAACATTTTTTGGGATCCTTGCAGCTTTTTCACCTTTTTTCCTTCATTGCTTGTCCTCTCCTAGTGCCCTGCCTCCCGCCTACCCTCAGCCTCCGGGGGAACCGCAACTGTGAAGATTCACAGTATTGAGATCCAGATATCACCTTTTTGTCTTTTATTACATGGCCTTGATTTCTATGTTATTTCACCGATATGTGAGTATACCCTGTATATGTCAGTGGATTCCACATATTAAAATGTATGTACTTTCTAATATACTTCATTGTCTGCTTATTTTACTTTGTATGACATGGTCTTTCCACAGATGTACACATAATCCACTTTGGCTGTCTCCTGATGAAGTGGGCGTTGTCCCACAAAATGCATAGAGATTTCAGCTTCTGTAAATAGATGATTTACCAACTACATTGGCACTTATAATGTACATTGGTGAAATTGTATTTTTATTCTGATCTAATTCAATGTGTAAATGTGTACAGTAGGTGTGTTTTTTATGTAAGTTTAAATAAATGTACTTTTTATACATTTTATGTATTTTTTCACTTGGCACCACTCTGCAACGTCCCATGGCCAAATTGTCTTCCTATTTTGTTATGGTATATTGGGGATTGAGTGCTGCTTAGGTCTAAAAATAGGTGGTTCTCTCTTTTTTTTTTAGATTATAATATCTTCTATACACGTGCTAAACAAAGAAGTGATAATGGTGGTGATGGAAAGTAACAGGAAGCTCTTAAAAGCAATAAGAGAGAGGTAACCAACTGTTTGGAGGTTTGGGGTGGGAAAGGACTGGCAAAATTCAGGGACCAATGGAGCCCTAAGCATTAAAGAGAAAGTAAGCTTCTTCATTAAGGGTCAGTAGCCTCTTGTCCCAGTTTAGCTCTAATATAAAATGTAAGAAGATAAAATGGCACTAATACTTGTCAAAACTTACTAACATGTGATATTGTGATCCACATTAGAAACAGTTGTCTAAAACTGCATAGACATGTGCTAATTATTAGCCAGATGATGTAGTTTGTACCAGGATTATAAATGCAAGTAATAGAAAAGTCAGATGCACAAGTTGCCCACATACATACACCATACACGCATTGCACACAATTGTACTGTTCAATATACACACTCAACACTTAGCATAAATGACAACCATCCAAATATGTATCTGACTGCCCTCTATTTATAGTCATTTTTCTTCCACTCACCCTCAACAGCTGGAGCACTAGGGCTTATTCAGTCAGGACTGACTGCAAAAGTGAAACTGACACTGGGGAGGAGATACAGTACATGGCAAAGAAGAGGGGAGCAAGCAGCTGGTCTGAAGTTGGGGTCCTGCCACAGGATATGCCAGGCAAACATCCGTACATTAATGTACCATCATTTCCATATGTTCTTGGATTGAAATTGTGCATGTGAACATTCTCAAGCCCCATACACACTATCAGTTTTCCTGCAGGTTTTTCTCTTCAGGTTTACCAAAACCATGTAGTGCAAGGGCCTGCCTGATTGCATACAAATTGAAACTCTTAGGCCCCTTTCAGACTGGGGTGGGAGTCGCGGTATAGCGCCGCTAAAAATAGCGGCGCTATACCGGCTTAATTGCCGCGGGAATTGGCCGTTAGCGTTGCGGTATTAACCCCTGCTATCGGCCGATAAAGGGTTAATACCGCCCGCAATGCACCTCTGCAGAGGCACATTGCGGGCAGTATTGCCGTGGTTTCCCATTCTTTTAAATGGGAAGGAGCGGCAAAGGAGCGGTATACACGCCGCTCCTCTCACCACTTCAAAGATGCTGCTGACAGGAGATTTTTTTCTCTCCCGCCAGCGCATCGCTTCAGTGCGAAAGCCCTCGTGCTTTCACATTGAGGATGCAGTGCAGGAGTTTTTCAGGCAGTTTAGCAGCGCTGATTTTTTTAGCACTGTACCACCTGAAAAACTCCTCAGTGTGAAAGGGGTCTTAAGATGGTCATATTAGATGGTTTTGGTAAACCTGCAGGAAAACTGATAGTGTGTATGGGGCTTCACACTTTTGCACACACACAAAATCCAAACCCTAGGCTTGTGGTTTATCAAACCTCTTGTTTATTCCATTTAGTAAATCAGCCTCACAAAATATAAAAAAAAACACGAGCGAAGGTTAAGATTAAGGGAAATATCTATTTCTTAGTGACTCTGTAGCTGCTTACACAGGAAAATGGTGAAAAAAAGAGAATTATCACAAAAATAATCCTTCCCCACTGATGGACTATGCTAAGCTCTACATCACATTTTATAAGAGCAATAGCATATTAGTTGTGTGAAAGCAATGTGTCCATATCAAAAGTCTCTGATGTCCATGACTTTAAAGCAAGGTCCTCTGAAAGACATCTGCCTTGCACACTAAAGGCTTTGCCTCTATTCCCAGTTGCCTCTAAATCCCTCTCATCAGATTCTATGCCTGTGCCTGACATCAAACATTAGCTCTGTCAGTTTAGCTACAGAGAAATTCAGCAATAAGAGAATATTTGCAAAAATAACTCAACTGTTTTTCCCTTCCACACTTCAGCTCACTAGCTAATGCTTCTCCACAGGCGACACAAACTGTGGTTAAACATGTCAAAACTGCATCTGGGCAATGCGTTTGCAATTTCGTAAAGCAAGACACATGCTATTGAGTTGTTATAATTTGCACTGTGAAATCATTGGCATAAACAGACGTTTGATTATTGGGTTTTATTGGCTTCTGCAATGAACTAAGAAAGTGTTTTTGTTTGTTATTGTATTACTGTAACATTGCTGGCTAATACAGTTTATATGTGTACCATGCAGGGGCGGACTGACAACTCATGGGGCCCCCGGGCAATAGAAGATTATGGGGCCCCCAGGCCTACAGATGGCCACCAAGCCAGGTGGCAGTACAGAGACGGGGCAGCTAAAATCTCGGGATTTTCACATCAAAAGCATGTAGGTTTTGGACATATCAGGGACAGATGTAAAAAAAACACAGATTTTTACATACTGTCCCTGGTTTTAATGAGACTGGCAACCATGATGGGGCCCCCTAGTGGCATGGGGCCCTCGGGCAGTGCCCGAGTTTCTCAATGGTCAGTCCGCACCTGGTACCATGTATGTACTTGTAGAGTAAATCCATACCTCTTAGCATTCTGATATTTTGTACAAATTAACTTATTTTACCAAAATATTTTTAAAAATACATATTTTGCTATTTAATTTAATTTAGTTAGGAAAAAAATCAGTAATAATTCATGGGTGAAAAACAAGTTTTTTTTGCAGCTTATGAAAATTGAAAAGGAATAAGGAATTTTTCAAGCAACATTAGAGAGACCACAGCAACATTCTTTATTTTGCACAAAGATTAATAATTCTTAACATACATGTTCATAATAAAAAAAAAGAAATATATACATATATATGATAGATAGATAGATAGATAGATAGATAGATAGATAGATAGATAGATAGATAGATAGATAGATAGATAGATAGATAGATAGATAGATATGTTTCTTGTACAAAGGTTTTTATTTAAATTATAGAACAATACAAAACTTTGGTGGATACATCATGGAGAGATGACTACAAAATACTTGAATCAAAGGGATTAATCCAAGACAAATTAATTTAAACAGGCCCATGGGATCGGCAAGGAGTTTTTTGTCAGGTTGAAAGTCCAGGTGAAGTGGCAGCACGCTAGGCTTGGTTAAAGTGCTGGAGAACTTGCAGAGCCATATATAAAGCAGGTCTTGAGGTGTTAAATCAATGCATAACATTTCAAGAAGAGGAAAAACACAGAAAAAAGTGAAAAGAAAAAGAATGCAAAAAAAAAGTAGTATATACCCTGATCCAAAAGCAGTATTCTCACACCATGTATCCGATCCCAACAGGACCAAGAAAGATAGGAAGAAGCGGAGAAGAGGAGAAGGACCAGAGAAAGATAAGAGTAGGCATGGAGAGCAGAGAAAGGAACAAGGGAAGAAGAAAATAAAAAAGGGGGGTAAAGGGAGAGGGAAGTCCACAGGGTGGGCGCAGCAGAGGCATGCTAAAGAGAAAGTATACCTAAATGTTTCAATAAGTATTTTACATAGTAAAATTATTGAGGCATCTCTATCTGGCTGTTTGTCATCAGGACACTATCAGGTGGAAAATAAAGAGTCCCCTCACTAAGGCTGGCCATACACGGTTGGAATCTCCTGCTGAACCAGCCGAGATTCGAACCATTAATGGGCCTGCTAAATGTACCGATTGATCAACTTGGGTACAACCAGCCTGCTGATTTTGCTATGCGATTATTATTGCTGTAGCCGCTAGTGATAATCATTGTCTTCTCCTGGCGTGGACAGCTTTCCCCGTCCTTCCCTGCCCCCCTGCCTGGAAAAGACAATGGGCCAGCAGGATGGATTCCTGCATTAATACTGTCTGTGTTGATGGGGGAAACAAGTGTAGCACTAGGCTCCCAATGACTGTGGCGCTGCTATAAAATTAGGGGTGTCTGAGCCAATAGTCGGACTCAGACTTTACTAATTTTATGGAAATTAGCCTCTGTTCTGGCTATGGTTGTGCTTGATAGAAGGTTTCCATTGATGCCTGTAGGTGGCGTTACCACCTCAGGCCAATGTTGGAACTCGGGCAAACCATGGTGTGTTAAGTGACCCTTCTTGGAAGCAGCCTGGCTGTAGTGGTGTCCCGCTGTGCATGCTGGGAAGGGATACCTAACCACTTAAGGACCAGACCAATATGCTGCTAAATGACCCAAGGGGTTTTTACAATTCGCCACTGCATCGCTTTAACAGACAATTGCGCGGTCGTGCGAAGTGGCTCCCAAACAAAATGTGCGTCCTTTTCTTCCCATAAATAAAGCTTTCTTTTGGTGGTATTTGATCGCCTCTGCGATTTTTCTTTTTTGCACTATATACAAAAATGTAGCGACATTTTTGAAAAAAAAATCAATATTTTTTACTTTTTGTTATAAGAAAAATCAAATAAACTAAATTTTAGTCAAACATTTAGGCCAACATTTATTCAGCCACATGTCTTTAGTAAAAAAAAAATCGCAATAAAAAAAAATAGCTACCTAGCGAGAACAGCGACACTAATACAGCGATCAGAAAAATGATCGCTTAGTGACACCTTGCAATAGGGAGTGAAAGGGTTAACTAGGGCGGTGATGAAGGGGAAAAAAACTTTAATAGGGGGGGTACGGGGGCTACCCTGAACCTAACACTAACTGCCTGTCACACTGCCTGTTACACTGACACTAAATGCAGTGATTAGTACATATATGATCACTGCATTCAGTGACACTGTGACAGGGGGGTGTGATCGCAAGGGGTTAATGTGCCTGTGTGTACTGGTGGCAGTGTAGTGTTGTGCAGACTCACTGTGTGATGTCTTCTCTCCTCAGCGGCGGTTTAAAATACCGCCGAGAGGAGAGATTACATCACTTCCCCCTTCCTGTGTTTACACAGGCAGAAGAAGTGACACACGGGGGAGCGTGCGGATTGTTTGGGAGCCACGGGGACCGCCGCAGGTACCCGGGGAGTCCCGATCAGACCCCCTACCCACGTCTAGACAGGGACGTACAGGTACGCCAATGTGCCTGTACATGCCATTCTGCCGACGTAAATGTACATGCGGCGGTCCTTAAGTGGTTAAGGGAAGATGCCGTTTTTCGGGGTCCTTCGCCTCATGGCCCTCCTGGCATGAGGCACAAGTCTGTGATTTCTAGCCCCGGGACCACGTTGGTCCGAGGCTGCATCTCGAACGAGTAGGCCCAGCTATGCTGGCTGTGGCCTATGATACTAAAGGGGATTCCAAGCTGTCCATCCAAGTGGGGGAAGCTTCTTAATGAAGGAAACCGGGGAGGACCTGTCCTGGATGAGACCAAGCAAGGCAAGCTGATGTCTCGGGATAGGCCTGGTGACCTTGTTAAAAAAGGGATTCACTATTCAATTTGTCTTTCAGTCTGCCGAATCAGCTTAAAGGCTCTTATGCTGTAAGTCAGGAAGTTTGGGACTGAAATCCTGTGGCTGAGGATCCCTGGTGAGCAATACCCACTCAGGCGTGAGTGATGAATACTGGAACTTTAGATACTTTTTGTGCATTCTGTACCGTGTACCTGAACCGTGAACTGTACCGTGTACCCTTCTCTCTATACTCTCTACTTCCTTCACAAGTTTTATGCAGCAAAAATAAAACCTAACAGTTGAAGGTTTTACATCTTGTGAGAACATTGCAATTTCTACAGACTTTCTTCCCTAGACAACTAACTTAGAGGTAACTTGCAAAACCCAAATCTAAACCAGCAGCTCCTATGGGCGTAGTGCTACACAAGCAAATTCACTATGTGTATGACCAGCCTAGCACAGGTTGGGAAAAAGAAGGAAGACCTTTTAGAGTCCCTGCAATCAAGCAGCGTAATTCTAGTGGATATAAAATCACATCACATTAAGATAGAGAGATAATTTACATACCACAAAGATGAAATGTGAATGCAAACCAAATGTCCCCAATAACATGCCCAAACAGTGGTGAGTAACAGAAGAACAACCTGCCATGTCCACTACATGTTATATCCTTCATAGGTCCCGCTTTATTGCTGGGCTTCCAACAGGTGGGCCTAGACCCAGTGCTCCTCATTTCCAAGCATAACAACGTCACAAACCCTGCCACACCCATGCAGGTAATGAAGTCCATGCACGTGCAAGCATTAGGACATCAAAGCGCCACCACATATACAGTATGTGTTAAAGCCTGCCACACACATGCAGGAAACCATGCATGAGGATATCAAAGCGCCACCACATATATTTGTTTAAACTAGAACTCTCAGGCCGCGTACACACGGCAGAGATCCTCGACGGGCAGAACACATCGTTCCGCCCGTCGAGGCTCTCTGCCGGCCGTCGAAATCGGCGACCCGCCCGTCGGGAATGGCAACCAGCCATTCTTCCGGGCGGGCCGTCGAGGAAATAGAGAGCGTGCTCTCTATTTCTGCTCGACGGGCTTCCCGACGGGAAGCTCGCCGAGACCGTACACACGGCCGAGGTCCTCGCTGGAATGTGCATTCCAGCGAGGTTCTCGCTGGTTTTTAGAACCATCTGTCAGCAATATCAAAGCAACACACCTGTAAAAAAAAAAAGAAGAGAAACTACACACTGAATTGGCAAATCTGTAATGTAATTAACATATTATTCATGAAAAGGAGCAAAACTTACTTGATCGAGTCATGGCTTAATGATAGTTTTTCAACTCATCTATTGGTCTAGGCTCAATGTGTAAAATTTGCTTGTTCAGGTAACCCACTTAGGGTGGGAATAGATCTGATCCAATGCTAGGAATGACAGGTCCTGTAGTTGATAGCTTTAAAATGAGGCAAAATGCCTTGCGACAGGACTTTGGAAATTACTGTAATGCCGCCTACAGACGATCAGACATTCCGACAACAAAACCGTGGATTTTTTTCCGACGGATGTTGGCTCAAACTTGTCTTGCATACACACGGTCACACAAATATTGCCGAAAATTCAGAACATCAAGAACGCGGTGACATACAAGAGGTCAACAAGCCGAGAAAAATGAAGTTCAATAGCCAGTCGGAATTGTGTACACACGATCAGAATTTCCGACAACAAGTTTTGTTGTCGGAACATTTGAGAACCAGCTCTCAAATTTTTGTTGTCGGAAATTCCGAAAGCAAATGTCCGATGGAGCCTACACAGGTCGGATTTTTAAACAACAAGCTCCCATCTAACATTTGTTGTCGGAATGTCCCATTGTGTGTACACGGAATAAGAAACATCATAGATCCTCTGCCATAATGAGTGTTTCGTTTTTCCTACTTACAATGATTTATAAATGCATTGAGTTAGATACACCACCCACAGAGTTTGCCAGTTGACAAGATTCTTGTAATAACATTTGTTGCCATTATGTAAAATGACATAGCGCACATTTAAAGATCCCCAATGGTAACCTTGCACCTTGACTGAAAGCTTATATGCGACAATAAATACTCACTCTGTCCTGATGAAGCGGCTATGCCACAGAATGCATCAACAAGGGTTAGCATGGCAAAACATGACAATGTCACTAGTGTGTAATGCTGTTTGTTATATTTAATGTACATACGTAAGTATATAATCAATTTTCCTTGTGAGAAAAAGAGAAAAGTGATGAGCGCAGACCACAACACACTAACATGTAAAGTGATGATGGTAAAGATAAATAAATAAATAAATAAATAAATATATATATATATATATATATATATATATATATATATATATATATACTGTATATATACTGCTGTATATAGTGATGATAGCAGTTACCAAAAGTGCTATAAACAATCAAGGTGACAATGAATCCAAAACAGAACCAAAAATCGATAAATGCGATAAAGTCCAATAAATGTCCTAACAAATGAGTGCTGCAAATGATTTCAAGAACTTAAGTGCTTCAAAGGAGAGGTCTTCTTAGTCAGTGGGCTCACAGAGCACTCCAACATAAGGGCCCAGATTCACAGAGCAATTACGCCTGTCTAACTGGTGTTAGACAGGAGTAATTTCAAATTTTGCGCGCCGTATCACTAGTTTGAATCCTCAAACCATGATACGGCGGCTTCGGGCTTCGATCCGAGAGGCTTACGTCTTCGTAAGCCTTCGGATCTACGCTGCGATATTTTTGCGGCCGCTGGGAGGAGTCCGCGTCGTTTTCAGCGTCGGGATATGCAAATGACTTTTTACGGCGATCCACGAAGATACGAGTGGTCTTCGCAATCGCTTACGTCATTTTTTTGCTACGTACTGTTAGACCAGCTTTTTTTACGTAACTCGTTCGGGAATAGGAATGTCCGTAAACGACGCTACTCAAACAACGAATGACGTAACGACGTGATTTCGCGCAATGCACGGCGTGAAATTTCTGAACGGAGCATGCGCAGTTCGATCGCCGCGGGAACGCGCCTATTTTAAATGCTTCACGCCCCCTACTCGCGTAGATGGCTTGCGCCAGGAGAAATACACTACGCCGCCATAGTTTACTGGACAAAATCTACCGGGATTCCACGTAGAGCTAGGTAAAATACGGCGGCGTAGTGTATTTCTGATACTCTACGCGAATCTAATTGTCACCTTGATTGTTTATAGCACTTTTGATAACTGCTATCATTTTATCACTATTATTCAGGTGGCTATATTAGCCATTGTGGTTTTAATATTTTATTGTTGTCCATCACAATATTTACCACTTTATTGGTACACTCACTGCTTTTATACAGCAGTATATATATTAGACATGTGCATTCCTTTTCGTTAGAATGCATTTTCGTCCGAAAATCATTTTTTTTCGTTATCGTTTTAACAAGCGATAACGAAAGCGCAAGAAACGAAAACCGAAAGATCCGACATAAAAAATGCTTTATTTTCATTTTCGTTGCGGTAAAAATTCGATATAGAGAGATTCGACATTATAGGGAAAAGATTCGACATTATAGAGAAAAGATTCGCCACTATAGAAATAATAGATTCGATATTACAGAGAATAGATTTCGATTTATGAGAAAATAGATTTGACATTATTACTAGTCATACAACATTAGAATTCTTGTAGGCGGAATATTCGAATGGAAATGTACGATTCGATGTAAAGATTTGACCTTCCGTCGAATATTCTTTTAAACATTCGACAGAAACCAAGTATTATTGGATTTTGGGACGAAAGCTATTCCCCAACGAAAAACAAAATAAATCAAAACGATTTTCGGGAGTAACTAAATAATTTTATTTTCCAAACGAAAACGAAACGAAATATTCCAGTCTGCACATGTCTAATATATATTTATTTATCTTACCATCATCACTTTACACGTTAGTGTGTTGTGGTGTGCGCTCATCATTTTTTTCTTTTTCTTACTCCAATATTTTTGTGTTTTGTACACTTATAGATTTGAGCAGCATTCCCATTAGATTACACATTTTCCTTGTTGTGCATCCTTTAGTATTCATTTGGCTAGCGCAGAAGATCCCCCTTTTATCCAATCAATTTTCCTTGTTTTTCCTTGTTTAAACAGTTTATAAACTTTAAGGCCTCATTTCCACTGGCGTTTTTACAGCCACGTTTTTTACAGCTTAAAAACGCCTGTCGTTTATTTTAGAAAAAAAAAAAAAAAAAAAATTTTAAGCGTTTTTTTATGTCTGGCGTTTTTACAGCTCTATTGCTGGAGCTTCAGAACGCACTGGCCCCGCGTTTTTTTTGCAGCTTAGCTATCTACAGCTCAAAAACGTCATGGTGGGCATGATGCCATAGACTAACATGGACAGGCATTTTTAAGCTGCAAAAAACGCTCAGAAAAGTGGCTGTAAAAAACGCCAGTGGAAATGAGGCCTAACAATTCAAATTCAAATTCAGCCCCTCATTAAGACAACAGAGTAAGCTTTCCCTAACACATAATTGGAGGCAGAGAGTCCAATGATTGCTTAAGCTGCATTCAATGAGAATAATATAATTCCTAACAGAGCATTCACTACAGGCCTCTCCCCAGCCATAGCATGGGGTGAAGGAGGAACAGAGTGGTGCCAAACTGAGGGCAGTATTACCACAGATTTACTGGTAAAGGCAAATAAGCAACTCACAAAATAGCAGAATCAGATGGGCATATATGTTGTAATCGCCAGATAACAGTGTCTGGATGGCCTATAGCCGCCACAAGCACGGATGATGTGTATGGGGGGTGTAGTGGATCCCAGTTGCCCTCCGCTTGAGTGCTTCTGTCAGTACACTGCTTCCTCCAATCTGGGTCTTCAGATATCAGATTTTACAGCCCATATATTGTAACCAAGATCCAGACGAGACTAGCTCTGTTAAACAGCTTAAACATGGACTGTTTTATAGAAAACAGAGGTAATACTTGGGACAATCCCCATTTATATTTTGGGCAGGGTAGACTGTCCAATCAGCAGGGAGAGCTGTTGGTAGGGTTGCCACCTCATCCCTTTAAAACAGAACACATATGCATCACACAGGTTCTGGAGGCTAATTTAATGCAGATAAGGCACCAAGTGAGATTAATTACCCCCCTTAATCAGCCACAGAACCTGTGTAATTAATATGTGTTCTGTTTTAAAGGGATGAGGTGGCAACCCTAGCTGTTGGAGGAATCCCCCTCCCTCTTACAGAAAACACACTTACACATCCCATAATATCAAAGGCAGACAGACACAAAAGAACAATAAAATACAGCCACACCCCAAATGACCCAGAAAAGAGTACACAACAAAATTAGACTATATTATATATATATATATATATATATATATATATATATATATATATATATATATATATATATATATATATATATATACATACACACACACACACAAACATTCCAGTGTGGTTGTACAGTGAGTCCGATTAGTACAGATCAGACTGGGGTTCTCGGTCACCTATTAGAGACACAGGGCAACTTAGACATAGGTGGTGCATGGGGAGCTGAAACAAGGGTTTCCCAACATCCCCAAGGGATTCTGGGTCCCATGGGCCCTCCCGTCCTATCTCTCCCCTTTCGGCAGCAGACTAACACAGGCGGAGACCCCAGATGGGTTGACTCCAAAGTTAGTCAGTAGTTCCAGTCCCCCAATGCTGGTATCCACACAGTACCCCAAATAAATTGTCCCAGAGCATTACTCACCCAGCCAACCACTGCCTCTCTCAGAGAACATATCCGCCACTGGGGAGAGGTGTGGACTGGCCCCTTTCCCTGGAGTCATTTCAGCTGCTGGAGAAAAGACAGGATGACTGGGCTCACTCTGTCATGCTGTTGGGGATCTGGGCCGACTGCCAAGCATCCCTGTGGTATACAAGTAGAGACTGAAGTCCCATCCACTTTTGGAAGGTAAATATCCCCCAGTGCTTGCAAAGCATGGCTGACATCCTTCTGTCTCAGTTTTCTGCTGAGGAAGAACAACCTGTCTCAGCAGAAGAGCTGGTATCAGGGCCAAACTTCAATGAGCTTAGCCCAGCACCAACAGCAGCATTTGTGGAGTTACAAAAGACTCCTCCAGCTGAAGGACCATTTTCTGGGGTTATGTCAGTGGAGACCAAAGTCACATCACTGATATCAGATATAAGTTTTGTGCAGAGGACAGTAGCATTCTGCCCTGTTAGCTTTTCAGCTGAAGACCCCACATCATTCACTATGGCTAACTGTTGGGGGGTGACCGTCACCTGCTCACAGTGGGCCCCTGAAACTGCTGCAGGTGTGGGGCAGAGGTCTTGTCCAGTGGCCAGCGCTTCAGCTGGAGGAGTCTCTTGTAACTCCACAGATGCTGCTGTTGGTGCTGGGCAAAGCTCATTGAAGTTTGGCCCTGATACCAGCTCTTCTGCTGGAGGCTCATCAGGTTGTTCTTCCTCAGCAGAAAAGTTTATGAAATCCACTGTCTCTGCAACTGGTGTCTGGGGGTAAAGGTTAATCATCTTCTGTTCATGGAACGCAGAACATGCTATTGTTGCTGGGCAGAGGTTAGCAGGGCTCTGCCCTGTTGTCAGCACTTTATCTTTGGAGATGGCAATCTCCGGATTTTCCATTGCCGAGTCTCTGGCATTCTGCTGGACAGGTGCATTGCTCCATCCAACCTCATCTTGTGCAGAAACAGGTTTGCCAAGGTCAGTCAGCACATGCTTCATCCGCCGTAAGACCTCCACATCCATAGCTGCGGGGGCAGATGGGCAAAGCACACACCGTCACTATGCTACATTGCCGACTCTTGAGCCAAGATTTCAGAGCTGTCTGCTGGTACTTCCTGGAAGTCCCAGGCAAAGGCAGCCCAGCCCTGGCGCTGAGCAGAGTCTAGCAGCCATCTGTAGGCAATCTCCAGCTCCCATTCCTGAATGGACAGAAACTCTATATCTTCCAGTGCCCAGTGCACTTCCGAGACGTTCAGACCCAGCAAAGAGTACACAACAAAATGAGACAATATACAGTATATATATATATATATATATATATATATACATATGTGTATATATATATATTAGGGCTGTGCAAATTAACTTTTAATTAATCGATTAATCTTGAATTTTTTTTGATCGATCAAAATCTTTTTGATCGATTAAAATTCTTTTGATTGGTACTCACCTCTCCGCCGGCTTCTGGGCCTTCAGGGAGTTCCGTTGGAGATCCTGTGACATCACGGACACAGGCAGGGCTTGCCGTGTCCATCTGAAGGGCTCTTTTGCTGTACCTTCATATCTGCATGCCGGCGGGACCTTACTTTCTGCCACACGCAAGTGTTGTTACACTTCCCTCTATCACTTCCCTCTATCAACCTGGGATTCTACAACCATCCACTGGGAGTTGTGACAGTTCCCTTCACAGGACATCTACATGCCGACGGACTGATGTTAACCCCTCCTCATCTGGATTCAGCAGTGGTATCGTTGTACACATTTTTATACCAGTATCATACTTAGCTACATGTTTTTATGACTGCTTTTGCTACCGTTTGGTATTACTCGCACCATTTTTACAGTTTATGTAGCTACGTCTATTTTATCTCCAGTGCAATATTTATTTTGTTACCTACTTGAAGACTATAAAAGTTTTAATGCTATTCCCATCTAGCGCTGCCTTTGTATGTTTTTTGTATCCTGCTATCCATTTCTCCAGTGGTTGGTAGCTGCACTGGGAATCAGGAGATCAGCTAAAAGTAGTTAGATCTGTATGTGCGTTATAATTAATCAAAATTTATTCGATTAATCGATTTAAAAAAAAACGATTGATCGAACACAAAAATTTTGATCAGTAACAGCCCTAATATATATATATATATATAAAGCACACACACACACAACATTCCAGTGTGGTTGTACAGTGAGTCCGATTAGTACAGATCACACTGGGGTGATTAATGCCACGTACACATGATCGGAAATTCTGACAAACAAAACCGTGGATTTTTTTTCCAACGGAATTTTGGCTCAAACTTGTCTTGCATACACACGATCACAAATGTCCGATGGAGCTTACACACGGTCGGAATATCCGACCAAAGGCTCACATCGAACATTTATGGTCAGAAATTCCTACCGTGTGTACGCGCCCTTAGACATAGGAGGTGCATGGGGAGCTGAAAGAAGGGTTTCCCAACCTCCCCAAGGGATTCTTGGTTCCATGGGCCCTTCCGTCACAGGGGGTATACAGGGATTCGAACCAGGAAGCAGGAAGCCGTGACCAGCGTAAACCGCAAGATGGCATAAGGCAGGATGTTGCCATCACAGGCAGCAGATGATTGGCACTCAAAGGTGAAAGAGGCGGTTGAGAGGGTCATGTAAAAAGCCCCCCTTATGTTCATACTGTGTTTTGCGATTTAAGGCTGGACTGTGTTCCTTATTTGTTTTTTGTTTTTTAACAGTGACATTATAATATATTGCTGTGTAGGCAGTAAGCTTGTGTTGAAATCGAAATGGGGAACTTACGTGTTTGTCATGAGGTGGTCTGTCTGAAGTTAAATTTGTTTGGGTGACATATTTAATCTATACACACACACTTATGCCCCGTACACACAACCAGGTTTTCCGACAAGAAAGGGTCAGCCTATTCTTGGAGGGCGTCCTATTCTTTAGGGCCTTTGCTAAAAAACATATATAATGCTTTGGGGTTCTATGTAATTTTCTAGTAAAGAAATGTCAGAATTGGCCTGGTTGCTCCAGAATGCCTGAAGGTGCTCCCTGCATGTTGGGCCTCTGTATGTGGCCACGCTGTGTAAAAGCCTTACACATGTTGTATCATCAGACTCGGGAGTAATAGCAGAATAGCAGAATTTGTGGTGTGTGTGAGAAATAACCTGATAATATGACATTTTTGTGAAAATGAATCTTGATTTTGGAAAGAATTGTCACCATGCCTCTTTCTAAATATGTTGGAATGTCTTCTTTCCAAAAAGGGGTCATGTGCGGGGTATTTGTACTTTTCTGGCATATTAGGGTCTCAAGAAATGAGATAGGCCATCAGTACTTCAGGTGTGATACATTTTCAGATATTGGCACCATAGCCACAAAGACCAAATAATATACACCAATTTGTACTTATTTTTACCAAAGATATGTAGCAGTATAAATTCTGGCCAAAATTCCTGAAGAAAAATTACTAATTTGCTACATTTTATAACAGAAACAAAGAAAATTATTTTTTTTACAGAATTTTCAGTCTTTTTTCTTTTATAGCGGAAAAAAAAACCCAACGGTGATTAAATACCACCAAAAGAAAGCTCTATTTGTGTAAAAAAAGGACAAAAAATGTATATGGGTACAGTGTTGTATGACTGAGGCCTCGTACACACGGCCGTTTTCCTCGACAAAATCCATCAAGAAGATTGGTGGCAGAGCTTTTTTGCAGAGGAATGTATGTTTTTCGTCGAGAGTTCTCTTTTTTCTCGTCGGGAATCTCTGGTTAGGAAGTGCCCAGTGGTCAAGTGGTTAAAGTAAATATAAAAATGTGTCCACCTTCGAAAATATATATGTAGCAGGGTTTTCCTGTCCGAGTCTAAAGACAGGTCCTCCCGCTAGGACTTTGTACACGCTTGTAAATATGTTAGACATTATTGTGAGGTTATGCATTGCGGGACTACAAGTAGCAGGAGATATGGACTCCATTGACTCTTAGGAGACTCTTGGGCCTAAATTCACAGAGAGACCAGCCATCCGGAAGGAAGCAAGACTCCTGTATCCAGCCTGTGTATCCAGAGACTGAAGAGGGAGCCCAGCTGACAGTTGAAACCGTGGAACACTCTCGTGCGGGATCCTCGTGTTGTGGAGCAGCGATTTACCAACGCACCTCCTAAGAGAAATTCAGACAGATCGGCCTGACGGGTGCTCAGCTCCTAACTCTCCCCTCAGATAGACACCTAATGCTACCTCACAGGCCGAACACACTTGTTAGGCCTCCAGTTTAAGGGTTTGAGGCCCAATACTGCTCATAGTGATTCTAAAGGAGTGACTGACGCTGGCCAGCGATCAGCTCACCGACGTTGCCGTTCACCACTTGTTACTGGGTTGACTCCTTTTATTACCTGTTCCCTGTGGATTATAAATTTACTTGTGCACCACCTGGCCGCAACGAGAACTTTAATAACTTACAGGATCGCTCGCTAGAGAGCGCTCGCTAGCACAGACTGTTTGTTGTATGTTAGCTGAATGGTACCATTCTTAGCTTAAGACCTGTCTCATTTGTTGAAGTTGATTAGTTGAGTTGCGAAATCATATTGTGTTATTGCACAATAGTTATTCTTTATTGGTTTAAAAATATGATTCTTCTGTTAACCCTTTTTCTCTGAGTGCATATGAAGTAAACTTCACTCCTGATTTAAATATAATAACGTGTGGAATGCCCTTTCTTCTTGTCCGAAGGGACCATCCATAATTCAGGTAATATCATTATTGCACTGTCTTTGAATGTTGTATGCCTGCCATTCCCCCTTCAGCCCAACGGGGGTCACAAAACACTCACCGGGTTTCTTTTTATATATTTTTTAAAGTGTATTTTTGTGCGTGAACTCGAGAGAGGAGCCGGACTGCAGGAGTTGGGAGTAGGCAGACCCTCTCCCCAGAGGCAATCTGCCATCCGTCTCCATGCCCCCGGGTGGCAATGGCGGGTGTGAGGGAGGACCTCCCACTCACCCCGCCCTACCTGCTCCGCTTGGGAGCCCAACGGGGCCCCGACGTGGCAGAGGGACTCCCCCTATGAGGAAGTGAGGGGGTCTAGCCTGCTCAGCCAGCCCCGTAGGTCCTTCGCCTCTCTTTTTTAGGAGACCGCATGACCAAAGTGCGTGCGTGCTTAACCAATTTTGTGTGCGTGCAAGTGTGGTGGTTTTTGTGGGGGGGGGGGGTGGGCGTACTAAGCACAGGCTTACCTTGCATAGCACACCCACCGGGAGCCGGCTGAGACCACCAAACTCAATTCACATGTAGCCGAGGCCAGGATCCGAACCCTTGGCTGCAGAGGTGAACGGCTTATCAGTGCCAATCACGTTGAGCCACCACAGCTCCCCACTCACCTGGTTTCTGATGTGTCGAGCGTTTGAATCATTAACTAGGGGTGAGCCAAACCAAGAGATAGTAGATCCCAACAACCAGCGGCTCCTTCGGGGGTAGCGCTACATATATTTATTTTTGGAAAATCTATACATCAGAGCTAATAGAGCAATTGTGGTGGAAATAACAATGGGGTTGAATTATTATGTTCACTTAAAGTGAAATTTTCCTTTGAAAAGGAATTTTCACTTAGCTCTGTTTATAAGATGAGTCTGTGCTAACACAACAATCCTGTTATCTTAATTTTCCTTACATGGGATTAGGTATTGTCTGCAAAGTGACCTTTCACCATATTCACTAAGCTATGTGAAAGTTACTTTGCAAAGTGAACATGCTATACTTCTTTAGTGAATCAAACCCAATGAGATGTATGGTTTCCCCAGGGTCCTGATAAATAAAGCATGGAGAAGGGCTGTCAAAGTGATGGATGAGCTTCCTTGATTATGCCAGGAGATCTGTACACTCCCTGTGCAATGTGTACAATTGGGCTATAAGTGTGACTACCCAGTCCTGCTCTTTATTTAATTATGAATGAAAACCACTGTTGCAGCCTTCATTCATACATTATTTATACTGTAGAAAAAGTAAAAAATTAGATTTTTTATATATATATATATATATATATATATATATATATATATATATATATTATATATTATATATATATATATAAACAGGAGGGAAAAGTCTATGCCTCACAGATGGGAAGGAGCGAGGATTGTAGAGATGTTCAAATATGGATTTAGACCTCCTCTGCTGATTCAGGCGAGAGGCTGGTGGCAGATGGGAGATGTCGTCTTTGGGGAGATACTGCCAGTTTCAGACTTCGATGGGCTCTGCACCTCAGAGGTCAAAAAGAAAGAGGAGCTGATCTGAGGAGTGCAGCAAGAAAGTGGCTCCAGTCTTTAACACTAGAATTTGGAAGGGTGACCCCATTTGTAGAGTGCCCTATTAATTTGGATAAGACTGAGCAAAGGTTTCACTGCTCTATGCAGAGAGATGTTGGCTCTGGAGAGGCCAGGCAGAAGAATAACTTGTTCCCCATAGAACTGCACTGTACCAAGGCATCAGGCACACTATAGGATGTTCTCCTTGACAGAGAAAAAAGTGTACTCTGGAGCTGGGGGTGGCGCTAGGGAGACCCCTCAACAAATATTGTTCCTACGGAAAAGATTTTCCCCATCTTCCACTCTGTGTGTAAATGTTCCACTTTGTCAAGCCACAAACTGAGTTTTTCAGAGACAACATCCACTTTGGCTGCATGCTTTAGACCTGATGCCCAATTGCATCCACTTCTAAATTCAAGGCTTCCTTGATCTCCAATGATCAGGTCATTTTTGGTGGGAAGAGACTGCAGCAGAGATTGCAGCTCTGGGTCTGCCATGAGAGAGAGAATTACTGAAGGCTGTGTATCCTCAGTGGGTTGCGGAGGTTAATTAGGTAGCCAGCTGGGGTGGAAATTGGTGTGGCAGAGCACTGTGCTTATTGCAGTGAGACAGCAGAGCCTTTAGATAGGTATGCAGTGAGGTCCTTGCATTAAGTCTCTTTGGGAGGCATCGTGGCTGGCGCCATGCTGGAAAGAGGCACAAAAGCGAGTCTTGAGAGGCAGAAACTGTGAAATAACCCTGCAGGTCTTGTTGTAGAAGGGGTCCAGACTTAGCTCTAGGTTTTCTCATTTGGATAAAGCAGCTGACTGCAAAGATGTGAAAAGCTTGGGTAGCCTGGAGCTCACCTAAATCTGTATCTCCATGGTGAGGACACCCCCATCACTCCATGATATTTTTTAGCTGAAAAGTACTTTCAAAATGTTTTTGGCCATATTGTAAAGTGAATTAAATAAATTCATGACTGCATTGCAACATTTGTCATTGCATGGTGTTGTACACCTAAAACTGGTCATAGATAAAGTATCTTTTAGACATATTCAGAGCTGTATTTGGGTGTATATGGGTGGGAAAGCTGCAGGCTGGTAGTAAATGTTTCCTCATTAACCTTATACTATATTTCTTATGTACTGTATTTTTCGTTTGAAATCTACCCTACTCTGTTTTACTTTGCAGTAGTAATTCCTGTTTAGATATATGAAAATTACTTATCCTGCAAGCAAGTAGCTTTTTTAGCTAATGTATATTCTCCACATCTACAAGTTGGTTGGGGTCCATGCATGTATTCATAACTTTTGATGAGAATAGATCTTTGACAAAAGAGCCCTTGCCTGCCACTGAGAAGTGTTTTCCTATTGTATAGTCTTTATAATCTCTACCTTAAGAGACCCTGGGGGTTTTTAGAAAACAAGTATTACATGTCAATTTGTGAGTCAATTACTCACCTAATAAATCTGGTTTCTTGCTGCTGCCTTTTTATTGTAAGAACATGGCATTAAAATGTTTGCAGGTTCATTTCACTTGCTTTCATTAACAACAATGAAAAAAATCTATGAGAAATACTGAAATGAAGTGGACTGAAGGCTGTGAGTGAAATCAGACCAGAAAGATAACATGTTAAGTGAGAAGGAGCAATTTCCCGACTGGCTGATTAATTGAATTCTGAATAGGGGAGGGTTGGCAACTATTGTCCTTCAGGGCAAACATAAATAGTCAGCCTGGGTCTACACACTTCAGCAAGAAACCTTGCTGAGCAATAACACTACAGTACATATTTCCATTGATGCATTTTATTTTTTATTTTTATTTTACGTACTTAAAGTGTACTTCTTTGTGACTTTACAGGTCTGCATGAATACATTCCTGACATGTTACAATATACACAAACTGTATGATATTTTCATAATGCTTTACCCTTTATGATTAAAGTGCAATCCCTGAACTCCAGTCATCAGTGGACAGCTTAGTCATGAGGAAAAAAAAGCCCTATACTTATACCAAGATAGCTATCCCCACACAGAAGCACAGTGCAGAACATGGCATGGTAAGTCAGTATAGGGCCGCGTACACACGATTAAATCTATCTGCTGGAGCATGCTTTAAAATCTGTCTGCTGGGAATCTGTCCGTCCGACATGTCTGCTGGTTAGTACGCTAACCAGCAGACATATCTGCTCGCACATGCGTCGAATGGATTCGACGCATGCGCGGAAGTGTTTTACTTCCTGGTGCGGTGACGTGGCGGCGTCAATGTCACCGCCACGTCACCACGATGTCTGCCGGCGGGGATTTTTGTTTGATCGTGTGTACAGCGATCAAACCAAAACAGCCCAGCAGACAAATCTGATCAAATCGGTCTGTCAGACCGATTTGAACAGATTTATTTGCTCGTGTGTACGGGGCCTAGGGGAAAAGATCACCTGCAATGAACCTACAGTCAACACTGGTGACTACACTTTTGCCCTCCTCTTGCCATTACAGCACAACTTCCAGAGTTCAGATTCTCTTTAACCTCCCTGGTGGTATGATTATGTCTGGAATTTTGTACCAAAAGCGGTACAATTATTTTGCATGGAAATTCAGCGTTTTATACTGTAGGCCTGTAATTCTTAGGAATAACTCACTTAAATCTGTCCAAACAAGAGTCTAGTAGACATTCCGGGTATGATAAAGTTTGAAACACAAAATCATAAAATTATAATATAATAAATAATTATAACAAATGATAATGTAATTTATAATAAAAATTATTCAATAATGTAATCAAATCAAAAACACTGAAATTTGCTCAGTTGCAGAATTGTCACTGTCATTACTTTTATTTTTTTATGACGGATTTCCCCACAAATCACTATCGCTCAATTCCGCAAGTGATTATAATTTATTATCGCTGTTTTCTAGCTGCTCTAAAATCACTTTTGACATAAAGGGACACATTTGGTTGCTATGGACAATCTACAGTTTGCAGGCACAAAAAAACATTTTTTATTATATAAAAGTGCATGTAGGACTCTGGGCAGACCACTAAGGACAAAGGGGGGTGTGTATTTTTTACATACAGTACTGTAATCTGTAAGATTACAGTATACTGTATGTAATGTGTTTGTTTACTTTTTTGAATTTGGTGCCGTTCTCCGCCCGTGCGTCGTAATGTCGCAGGGAACGGAGATCGGCGGCACACATGCACTGTTGGGCGTATTTGGGCGACATGAAAAAGGCGTTTTGTCCCCGCGATTTGCGGCGACAAAACGCCCTTTTCTTTTTGCTGGAGCGGTGATGTTTTACATTGTCGGCTATTGCCGAACGCCCGATACGCCTGAAAAAAAGGGTCCGGGACTTGTTTGATCTTCAGGCGTACGGGCGTTTGGGCGTTCGGCGTGGAGATGTCAACCATCTCCATAGCCGACAATGTAAATTCGCCCCTCCAGCGTATCTAGGGCTGCTTCAGCGTCGGGCATAGGGCGACAAAACGCCTAGGTCTAAATGGAGCCTTAGTGGATGTAGAGGGGGCATGTCAGCAGAAGTCTGATCATTGGAGGATGATCATTGGAGCAGGCTATGTTCCAGCAGAGCCATAAAACAGTGTGATCAGTTTTTAAAGGAAAGTAGAGGGACTGACAGGAGAACCAGTATGTAGAATTTTTTTTTTGCTATCCCACACTTCTGATTTAAATGCATGACATGTGCATTATGGCTGAATGATTCCTCAGAAAAATAAGTTGTGACCCCTTATTATATACAGTATCTATCTATCTCTATATCTCCATATCTATATCTCTTAATATTGCTTGCCACAGTCTTGTACATAGGATCATAAGACGCCTGTTTTAAGGCTAAACTCAAAACGTTGTGTTTGCTATCTGTATACAATGCTAAGACATATTTTGTTAAAACTTTGAACACTTTCTAATAAAAATAAATTCAAACTAAAATTACACAGTCGTCACTCCAACTGGAGCCGGGGGCAAATCTTTCACTTGAACCACCTGTTTTGTCCGATTGTTCCTGGCAGGAAATGAGGGGAAACAGAAATCATGAAAAAAAAAACTGATAGGAGTTGTATCAATCTCCCCCCCCCCCCAAAAAAAAAACAATTGCTATAGAGCTACATTTAAATCCCTGTTCTGCTTACATACTTACCTTGGCATTTGCCAGGAGTTTGTGTGTCAGTAGCATGCAGTTCCTGCACCAAAATCATTCAGCAGAGCATTCCTGATGCTAGAAGATACCGCTCTTTTACTTAAATATTTCCGAGAGAACAAGAACAATGAGGCTAGCCAGCGAAACAAGATACTTAAAGCGGTGGTTCACCCTAAATATACTCTTTCCCATGTGATCCAGCATACTGGCGTCAGCGCCAGTTGAACTGACATTAAGGAAACGCTGTCTGCAGCTATGGCTGAACTGCACATTGATATACGCGACATTGCAAACCGCGTACAGGATGTTGAACTGTCTACTGCTCAACATGACGCAGTTCTTCGTTGTATGGCTTTTAAAATGGATACTCATACATTGCAATTGAGAGACCTTCAACACCATGCTGAAGGTTTAGAAAACAGAAGTAGGAGACACAATTTACGTGTTAGAGGTTTGCATGAAGAAATTGACAATGACCATCTTTGCGGCAGCATTAGTGAATTGTTTAATGGAATCTTGGACAGACCTCCACAAATCATTATTGGTATGGAACGCCTTCATAGAGCCCTTAAACCTAGGGGGAAACCCTCTGAACCCCCAAGGGATGTGATCTGTTGCTTAATTGATTATAAGCTGAAGGAAGAAATCCTTAAAAATGCCAGAAACAAGACCAATCTCTCATTTAATGGATCGCGAATACAAATTTTTCAAGACCTTTCCAGCATTACTTTAAAAAATTGAAGAGATCTTAAGCCATTATTGGAGGTTCTCCGCAGCAAAGATATTGTTTACAGATGGAAATTCCCATTTGCTTTATCTGCTACGTTTCAAGGACGCACTGCTCTGTTGAGAGTGCCTGAAGACTTGGGACCTTTCTGTAACGCACTTAACTTACCGTTAATTGAAGTGCCTGACTGGTACGCGGAGTTTCGTCACACACGCAAGAAGAACCAAGGACCAAGGACCATTTGAACCTATGGAGACGCAAGCTGCCAGATTTCATAGGAGACGCTCTCCTTCTGCTGACAGAGTTTCATCTACACTGCATGGATCCCGCTCAGAACCAACCGGATCTCCTTGTTCTAGAAAGTCACATCACAACTACTGATGGACTTAGTTGCTGGAAAAGCATTTGAGCACACATAATCCGTAAGACTGGAATACTTTTAGGAGGTGAATTATAGTCTTGTCATTGTACTCTATTACAATTCATTACACCTTTTTCGACTTAATATTTTCCTGATTGATACTTTGGTACTTGGATGAGCGGATTATTTTCATAATCCATGTTGTTAACCTCTACACAGTACCGGATCTCACTCTTTAGGCTCCATCCAGACCTAGGCATTTTGTCGCCCTACGCCCAACGCTGCAGCAGCCTGTGATATGCTGGAGGGGCGAATTTACATTACGGCTATGGAGATGGTTCACATATCTACGCCGAACGCCGAAACGCCGTACGCCTGAAGCCTGAAACAAGTCCCGGACCCTTTTTTTCAGGTGTATTTTGGCGTTCGGCCATAGCCGACAGTGTAAAATTCTGCCCTCCAGCAAAAAAACAATAGGTGTTTTGTGGCTGCAAATCGCAAGGACAAAACGCCTATTGCATGTCGCCCGAATACGCCGCAGCCGCTGACGCCTAGGTCTGAATGGAGCCTTAGATTGCTCATTACATCTGTATTTATCTCTTTCTTTAGGATTCCTTTATGTGTTTACAAACATGAGCATTAATATTAGATCAGTCATGCTACTATGTTTCCCCCTTAAGATTACTCAAGGCAATAATATTTATTTTCAGGATCCTTCTTGCATGGTTATAACATGTCTTTTTCTCCTACCTTAATTTCGTATATATCTGTTTCTAATCAGATTTAGCCTCAAGGTCTTATATTTTAACCTCATCTCTTTCTATTTGAACTTTCTATTATTTGAATGCCCATTTGGTTGACACTCCTACTGTTCTATAACAATAGTAATATCGCTCACATATTTACATTGATATACAACCCTTACGTTTATGGTCTCTCACCCCTTTTATTTAATAAGTGATTTAGTTATTCCCATAATCTCTTGATAGGTTCTTCTCTCACCCTGGAGATTGATTGGATGATATTTTAATACTACGTTCCATAATTATTAATACTAATATTATTATCGCTGTTCCTACTCTCCTTACATGTTATGTATTACATACAAACATTTTATTTTTTCTCATCCTAATTCAAGTATTGACCTTACCTCCTGATCCCTTCTAAGGTTGCAATTATCGCCTTTTCCTTAACGTTTAATTTATCTAAACTTTCTTTTCCCTCTTAGATTTTATTATATATAAGGCCTCGTACACACGATCAAATCTGTCTGCTGGAAACGGTCTGCTAGACCGTTTCAGCAGACAGATTCGATCGTGTGTATGGGCAAACAGACGGATTTGGCCACCCGACAGATTTCAAAGCATGCTTTGAAATCTGTCGGCTGGGAACCCGTCCGCCCGACATGTCTGCTGGTTAGTACGCTAACCAGCAGACATGTCTTCTCGCACACGCGGCGAATGGTTTCGACGCATGCGTGGAAGTGTTTTACTTCCTGGTGCGGTGACGTGGCGGCGTCAACGTCACCGCCACGTCACCGACACGTCAGCGCGCTGTCTGCTGGCGGGGATTTTGGTTTGCTCAGGTGTACACGCGAGCAAATCAAAATGCCAGCAGACAGATCTGTTCAAATCGGTCGGTCCGACCGATTTGAACAGATAGATTTACTCGTGTGTATGAGGCCTTAGACATCTCAATATTTTTGAATAATATTATCTCTCACAGTAGGTTCTTCAATGTCCTTATAACCCCTCTCTTTTCATTTTCTTTTACTATTTTGATGTGTCATGGCGGCGGGGTTTTGGTTTTGTTATTTAGACTCTTCTCGGCTCAGACTTCCCAACCCCCTCTCAGTTATAGAGTGCTGGGCACTGCTTTCTTTGATAGCGTACCCACTGCTTTATTCTGAATCGAACCTACCTAATATTACGGTCCAGAAAACTAATTTGTTTTCTCCGTCTGTGTTTTTTTTCTTATTTTTTATTTTTCAGGTATTTATTTTTATCTTTGAAATCCAGTTTGCTTAAGGTGAAATGTCTTTCTCAAACAATAACTCTAATTCACCCCAGAAGTCAATCTATACTCCTTGAATGTTAAGGGACTGAATATCCCCAAGAAAAGATCAAAATTATTTTTATTACTAGGAAAAGCCAAGGCTGATATTGTTTTTTTTACAGGAAACCCATTTTAAATCTGACAATGTTCCAAATTTTCACAGCAATCTATACCCTTTCACTTACCACGCTACCAATCCTGAATCTAAATCAAAAGGAGTCTCCATTTTTATTTCTAAAAACTGCCCACTGCAAGTTCAAGATTCCTTAATAGATTCTGGTGGACGTTATATATTTCTAAAAGGTACTCTTCATAACAGGAACGTCACTTTAGCTAATATTTACGTTCCTAACAAGCAACAAGTTCCATTTGTCAGAGATGCCTTCGACGATTTTCACCAATTCCAATCAGGATTGTTGGTGTTGGGAGGGGACTTTAATGTATCTCTTGACTTTTTATTGACACGTCCTTAGGTACCTCTGCTTCACCATACTCCGCTCTTCGCTCAATTAAGACTTTGCTTAAGGATTTGACTCGATACATGGCGCACCTTACATCCTAACACCAAAGATTACACTTTCTTCTCCCCACCTCATAACAAATATTCAAGAATAGATTACTTCTTTTTGAGCCAGGCAGACCTTGATTCTTTGATCTCGGCTTCCATTGAACCTATGATCCTATCGGATCACCACCCGATATCAATTTCCCTATCATTTTTCACTGGGCCCATTAGATCGTTCATATGGAGATTAGACAACTCTCTTCATAATGACCCTAAAAACATAGGGCCAGATTCACAGAGCCCTTACTCCTGTCTAACTCGCGTTAGACTGGAGTACTTTCAAATTACGCAAGTTTTTTCACTACTCTGAAACCTCAAACCATGTAAATACGGCTGCGGGCTTCAATCCAATTGGCTTGCGTGTTCGTACGCCTTCGGATCTACGCTGCAATAATTTTGCGGCCGCTGGGTGGAGTTCCCGTCGTTTTCCGTGTCGGGGTATGCAAATGAGCTTTTGCCGACGATCCACGAAGTTACGAACGTCAATCGCAATCTCTTACGGCATCTTTAGTCATCTTTTTGCTGCGTAAAATTATACCAGCTTTTTGCTGGTCTAATATTAGACAGCCCATGTTAAGTATGGCCGTCGTTCCCGCGTCGAATGTCAACGTCTTTTTTTATTTTTTACGTAAGTCGTCCGGGAATAGGAATGTCCGTAAACGATGCTACTCAAACAACGAATGACGTAACGACGTTATTTCGCGCAATGCACGGCGGGAAATTTCTGAACAGAGCATGCGCAGTTCGATCGCCGCGGGGACGCGCCTAATTTAAATGCTTCACGCCCCCTAATCGCGTATTTCGATTCTGCGGCGAGAAATACACTACGCTGCCGTACCGTAAGGGACAAAATCTACCAGAATTCGGCGTATAGCCTGGTAAAATACGGCGGCGTAGTGTATCTCTGATACTCTGCGCCAATGTAATTGTATCTGAATCTGGCCCATAATCTCTATTAATTCTCACTTAACCCATTTTTTTTTAAAGAAAATGAATCTACCAATATACATCCTTTGACCCTCTGGATGACACATAAATGTGTCATACGAGGTAAACTCATATCTATTGATCAAAACGCAAAAAAGCTTGTCAAGCTCATATAGCTGATCTAGCAAACCGTATCCATATACTTGAAAGTAAACATAAACAATCTCTGGCAAAAGAAACATACACTGAACTTCTTCAAGCCAGAGAACTCTTGCTTGAAGAACTCAATAAAACAACTAAACGAAAATTTATGCTATCCCGAAAACTATTTTACGAATTTGGAAACAAATCAGAAAAATTGCTTGCCAGAGCCCAGAGAGCTAAAAAAGCAATTTATACTATCCATTCCATCGCTGACTCATTAGGGAAAAAATTATTTTCTTCCCCTGAAATTCCAGCACAATTTAAGAATTTTTACTCTAACCTCTATAATATCTCCACAAACCCGACTTCCGATCAAACCACTCAAAGAAAACGTTTAATCACTGATTTTCTAAAACTTTATCGCCCTAACCCCATTTCTAAAACGGAAGCCGATAATTTGGAGCGCCCAATTGAATGGAATGAATCTAAAATAGCCCTCAAACAACTAAAAACTGGCAAATGTCCTGGACCAGACGGTCTGTCTGTAGGCTACTATAAATCATTCACTGATATTGTTCTTCCTTATTTTTTAAAAGCATTTAATTCTATTCCTGAACAACCCCTCCCCAATAATAGGGATCTTTTGGAGGCTCACATTAAAATGATTCCTAAACCTGACAAAGATAAACTTTTAGGGCCAGATTCAGAGAGCTATTACGCCGGCGTTATAGGAGATGCAGCGTAAGTCTAAATCTGTGCATGCGTATCGATGCGCCGCATCCCCAAAACGATATACGCATGAAATCTAATTTTTTTCGACCGGCGTAATTTCGATAGACCGGCGCATTCGTGCACGCAAAACTGCGCTAGACACACCATTGATTTGCTATTCAAATATGCAAATGAGGGAGTTACGGGGATCCACAAAAGTAAGTTGGTGCAGCGCAGGCTACGCACTGTGCGCAACAGCTGCACGTCCTGTCTAAAATTTGTCCATATAAAAGGTGGTATAAAATTAGACAATCCGTCTACATGTCAGCTAAACCAACACTGTTAGTGAGGAGCTGAGCAGTCACACTTGCTGGACAACAAACTGTATGCCAACATGCCAGGGGCATCCTTGCTCATAGCTATACTACTGACTTTAGAGGAGCAAATAAGGAGGAGGGCACGGAGGAGGGCACAGAGGAGGGCACGGGAGAGGATATACCGCACACGCATAGACATCTTTGGCATGAGTGATTCTGAGGTGTATCGAATCTTCAGATTCACCCCTGGTGCCATCATGGAATTAACCACAACCCTGCAGGAGGACATCACCAGCCCAACACACCGCTCACATGCAGTGCAGCCTCTGGTTAAGGTCCTGGCAACACTCCATTTCCTTGCCAGTGGCTCTTTTCAAAGAACAAGTGGAGTGGTGGCTGGGATGTCACAATCCTCCATGAGCAGATGTGTGCACCAGGTTATCCCTGCAATCCTCAGACGCATGGCCAACCAAATCATCAAACCAACCACTGAGGACCTGCGGCTGAAGGCAATGACAGATTTCTACAGAATTGCCAGATTCCCACGCACCGTGGGGGCCATTGATTGCACACATGTGGCACTCCAGCCCCCCCCATGAGACAGAGCACATATACCGCAATCGGAAGCATTGGCATTCCATCAACGTACAGGTGATAGTCGATACCCAAGGCCATATATGGCACATCCGTGCCAAACACCCCGGATCCAGCCATGACAGCTACATATACAATCATAGCCCCATGCATGCTGCCCAACTTCGCAGTGAGAAAGGTCCTGCAGATTGACAGACGTGATGACCTGACCCCTGAACCAGACAATCCCCCCCTAACCGAGGCTACCCCGTCTTCTGAGGGAAGAGCAGCCAGGAGACAGCTCACATTAGGCATCTTTGCACGTTAAACACACACATTAATCATGGCACAATGAGAATGCATGCATGCACACCACTGTGGTCCCTAGCACAGACACATCACATCCTCATCAAATTGGATTGGCACAAGCAGGACTTGTGAGCAGCAACGCCACGCTACGGCTCCAATTAGTCACAGTCACTGTACATTCATACATCATTCACACAGACCTGGGGATCACTTCTCCCTGGTCCTGGGGAACCCTTCTCCACCACAAATGAGGGTGACACCCCTTTTCCGGCAGGAATGTCACCTCCACATTCCAAAATCATTCACAACCCCAAAACAAAAAATTGTCCAGCAAAAAACAAAAAATTTCCAGCAAAAAAATAAAAAAAGGGGGAAACCAAATTAATGCCGCTGGCGTGACCCACGCCTGGGGCGCCCACGGCCACGGCCCCTCAGGGGAGACTCATGGGGGGGGGTAATCCGGGGAAGGAGGAGAAGCCCCTGGTCTCTGCCCACCTGGCGGCCTGCCCTCCAAGGCCACGGCTATTCTGTTCAGGCCAGCATTTGTTGCCGTATTGGCCTGGATAGCCTGGGTGAGGGCCCTCACATCCTGCCCAACATCTTCTGTAGTAGTCTGCAGTTCGTTTAGGCAGTTTGTAACAGCCCGAGAGTGGCAGTCCAGGTCCCCAAGCGTATACTTTATGGAGGACAGGCTCTCCTCCATCCGTCCCAAAGTCTGGCTGACCTGTCCCAGATGGTGGGTCTGAAGGGCCTGGTCCCTTCTGAGATTGGCGGGCAGAACCTCGGCCACCCCCTGGTCTTCTGGGACGACTTCCTGGCCCCAGATGATGCTTGTGGCTGGGGAGAAGGGGAGCCCCTTGGGAGGGGAGCCCTGTTGGGGGAGGAGTGGGAGGGGCTACCCCTTATGGAGGGCTGGCTGCTGCCAGCCAGAGGGGAAGACTCCTCCAAAAATAATAATCCACTGCCTGACATGACCTCCTCCTCCAACTCAAACTCCTCCTCCTCAAACTCCTCCGAGGACTCCGGCCTTGTCTGGGGGTCCTCATCAGGCTGGTGTCCCGGGGATGGTGCGGTCAGGCCAGATGGCCCAGCACCCTCCTGCACATCTGTGGATGACACAAAACATTCACAGGTTGGAGGATCCACACACTTGCCACATATTCCCTCCCCCCCCACACACATGCTACACACCAGATAGGAAAAAAAAACCTTACCTGTCATCATGGCCTCCTCAATGGAGTCATAGCCAGGCAGGCCCTCCACTTGCTGCCTATTAAAGGTCTGGGCCACCACACGCTCCTCCGCTGTCAGCCTAACAGGGCATGGTGGGCCCCTCCAGTGCCCCTGGCATGTGCTGCCATCTGCCCCAGCTTCTTACGGACCAGACGCCGGAGATCATTGATCTTCTTGACGATCCCCTCGCGTGTCCGGGTCTCCCCCCCCACAGAATTTACCTGGTTGGTAATGTTCTGCAATATCTTCTTCTTCCTGGCCGGGGGGTGTTGGCACTCTCTGGGCCGTGCAGGAAACGCCCATATTGGGTAAGGGCCCGGGCAATAATTTGTTTCTCCCCCAAAGTAAAATTGGTCTTGCGCTTCCTTTCAGTCATATTCATACAACAACTCTCTCCCAAACAATCAACAAAAACCACTCACAAAAACAAGCAGGAAAAATCAAGCAACAAAACAAACAAACAAAATCTATCAACAAAAAAGCCGCACAACCAGTCACCAAAAAACACTATCAAATATATTATACAAAACACTAGCTCAAACAGTCAACAAATATCACAAAGACAAGTCACAAAGCAACAAACACGAACAAACAACAGAACAAAAGCACCTTGCTGTATAGGAAGGGATACAAAGGGATGTACTTTTGCAAAGGAAGGGCGTTTGTGTCTGTCTATTTAAGCTCTCTGCGTAGCTCACTAAGTTGCCGGGGTCCACTTCCAATTTCACTGCTTGCGCCGTTCCCGAGTTGTGAGCATGTGCACAGAGGTGCTGACCATGGTCTGCTTCATGTGCGCATGCGCGATCCGGCCGGCCCTTCATTTGCATGGGGTCACGGCTCATTTCAATGTAACACGCCCACGTCCTTCCCAATTTGAATTACTCCGCCTTACGCCTCGGGAATTACGTTGCACCGGCGCAAATTTCTGCGCAAATACTATGAGGATACGGTAATTTCGCCTCTACATTGCGCCGGTCTAACGTAAAGGAGGTGCGCTACGCCGGTCAATATATGTGCCAATGTACGTGAATCTGGCCCTTAGTCTCTAAGTATAGGCCCATCTCCCTTCTTAATGTTGATTTGAAACTCTACGCTAAAATTATCTCAAATCGACTATTACCCCTTAATCCCAAATTTGATTTCCTTGGACCAAGTTGGTTTTGTTCCTGGACGTGAATCCAGAGACAATACTCAAAAAGCTATATGTATTCATCATTGGTTGACAAAAAAATTCTAAACCTGGCTTCTTTCTCTTTCTCGACGCAAAGAAGGCGTTCGACAGGGTGGCTTGGGACTACATGACTGAATCTTTAAAAGCTATTGGATTTGGTGACCATATATTAGGATACATTCTTGCTCTTTACTCTTCGCCTACTGCTAGAATAAAAATGAATGGCTGCCTGTCGGATGCATTTTCAGTGTTGAACGGGACACGCCAGGGTTGTCCCCTATCACTCATTATATTCATATTAACTTTAGAACCTATTCTCCGAAAGATCCAATCCAACCCTGATATTAAAGGTGTTAATATTGATAACAAAATATACAAATTAGCCGCATATGCAGACGATACATTACTCTTTTTGACGGATCCAATCATTACTATACCTAATTTATTGAAAGATTTTTCAGTTTTTTCTTCTATTTCCAACTTGCAAATTAATTTTAATAAATCTAGGGCACTGAAGACAGAACTTTCCATTCAAGTGGGAAGAACTAAGTCTAACCTACTTGGGCATACGCATACCTCTACAATTAAAGGACTTATACTCTTCAAATTTTCTACCTATTATTAAATCCATCCAGGATGACCTTCTAAAATGGGACAAGGACTTCTTCTCCTGGTTCGGGAGAATAGCTAGAATGAATATCCTTCCTAGGTTACTTTATCTCTTACAAACCATTCCAATCAAACTGCCTGCATCCTTCTTTAACTTGTATAAAAAAAATGCTTAAAATTATTTGGAACTCTAAACAGCCTAGGATTAAATGGAACAAACTAGTCAACCCTAAACTATTGGGTGGGGTATGTCTACCAAATATTCAGAAATATTATTGGTCTTGCCACTTGTCCCGGATTGTTGACTGGCATGTTCACACTAAAACTAAAGACTGGATTGGGTTAGAGGGATTATCTTCCAAATTTCCATTACTTCACCTTCCTTGGACTAACCCTCGTAAAATATCCCGTGGAGATAGCTCACACCCCCTTACGGGTCCCACGCTACAAATCTTCAGACCATTATGCAACAAACTTAACATTTCGTCTTCTCTGGGTCCACTGACACCTGTTTATGTGACCCCCTAATATTTTTCCCGACTCCTAAGATTTGTTCTCTTACGATCCTGCTTCGTCTCCCTCACTGAGAGCGGAACTATTTTTCAATGACAATACATTTCTACCATATAATACATTTTGTCTCACACATCCGGACCTTAAACTTTTTTGTTTGGACTACAAGATTATAAAAAATTCTTTATTAAATTCTAACTAGAATAGACCTAAGACCACCTTTGAAAATATATGTATTTATACTGAACCCCAAAGACATCTAATCTCAAAAACATATTCACTATTGTTCTTTGATGTGGATTCTGGTGAGGATGAAACACTATGGGGCTGATTTACTAATGAATGTGCGCTGCGCCGGTACATGCCTTAATTAGTGCGCTGGATGAATCCCTAATTAGGCGCATGAACCGGCGGCAGCAGCAGCGCGATGTGATTGATAACTAAAGCCGCCGCCGAACTCCCTGTATAAGTCTATGGGGGAAATCTTAATAGTGAATTTTAAAGGCTAATCTGCAAGTTTTGTCCTAAAAAGTGTTTGGGGACCTCAGTCCTGCCCCAGGGGACATGTACCAATGCTTTTTTTATTTTTTAAAACGGCCGTTTTTTCGGGAGCAGTGATTTTAATAATGCTAAAAGTGCAATAATAAAAGTGTAATTTTCCTTTAAATTTCGTACTATGGGGGTCTCTAATGTCAGCATGTGAAAAAGCGCATGTTTCCCGTGGTTAGAACTGTCTCTGCACAAAATGTCATTTTTCAAAGGAAAAAAGCCATTTAAAACTGACTCGCGGCTATAATGAATTGTCGGCTCCCGGCAATTGCAGGAGAATTCATTCATTAAAAAAAGGAAAAAAAAAGCGTGGGGGTCCCCCCAAATTCAATAACCAGACCCTTTAGGTCTGGTATGGATATTAAGGGGAACCCCGCCGTCAATTTAAAAAAAAAATGACGTGGGGTTCCCCCCAAATATCCATAACCAGACCCTTCGGGTCTGGTGTGGAATTTAAGGGGAACTCCACTCCAAATTAAAAAAAAAATGGCGTGGAGTCCCCCCTAAAATCCACACCAGACCCCTTATCCGAGCACGTTGACCTGGCCGGCCGCAGAAAAGAGGGGGGGACAGAGCGCGGCCCCCCCCCTCTCCTGAACCGCACCAGGCCACATGCCCTCAACATTGGGAGGGTGTTTTGGGGTGCCCCCCAAAACACCTTGTCCCCATGTTGATGAGGACAAGGGTCTCTTCCCCACAACCCTTGCCCGGTGGTTGTGGGGGTCTGCGGGCGGGAGGCTTATCGAAATCTGGAAGACCCCTTTAACAAAGGGGCCCCCCAGATCCCGGCCCCCCCCCTGTGTGAAATGGTAATGGGGTACCTTGTACCTCTACCATTTCACGAGAAAAAAAATGTAAAGGGTTAAAAACGACAAGAGCCGGTTTTTGACAAGTCCTTTATTATCTTCTTTCTTCTTTCCTTCGGGTTTCTTCCTCCTCCTCCTTCTTCTTCCTCTGCTTCTGTCTTGGGTCTTCTATTCCCGCATCTTGCCCGGCGTGTTCTTCCATCTTCTTCCGCTGTCCTTCTCGTCCGCATCTTCTTCTCCTTCTTCTTCTTCGCCGGAGGCGCCGCTTCCAATTGAAATCCCCGCTGTCTGCCGGACCACGCCCCCCCCTCTGACGCCACGGGCAAGCTCTTAGGAGTGTGCTGCAAGTGCGTCCGAGGGGGGCGTGGTCACATGTCAGAGGGCGGGCAATTCAATTTGAAGCTCGTGCGCGGCTTTTTCTTTGCCAGAGTCGCCGCTTCCAATTGAATTGCCCGCTTTCTGGAACATGTGACCACGCCCCCCTCTGACGCACTGGCACCACACGGGGACTTTCCTAAGAGCTTGCCCGTGGCGTCAGAGGGGGGGGCGTGGTCCGGCAGACAGCGGGGATTTCAATTGGAAGCGGCCGCTCCGGCGAAGAAGAAGAAGAAGGAGAAGATGCGGACGAGAAGGACAGCGGAAGAAGATGGAAGAACACGCCGGGCAAGATGCGGGAATAGAAGACCCAAGACAGAAGCAGAGGAAGAAGAAGGAGGAGGAAGAAGAAACCTGAAGGAAAGAAGAAAGAAGATAATAAAGGACTTGTCAAAAACCGGCTCTTGTCTTTTTTAACCCTTTACATTTTTTTTCTCGTGAAATGGTAGAGGTACAAGGTACCCCATTACCATTTCACACAGGGGGGGGGCCGGGATCTGGGGGGCCCCTTTGTTAAAGGGGTCTTCCAGATTTCGATAAGCCTTCCGCCCGCAGACCCCCACAACCACCGGGCAAGGGTTGTGGGGAAGAGACCCTTGTCCTCATCAACATGGGGACAAGGTGTTTTGGGGGGCACCCCAAAACACCCTCCCAATGTTGAGGGCATGTGGCCTGGTGCGGTTCAGGAGAGGGGGGGGGCCGCGCTCTGTCCCCCCCTCTTTTCTGCGGCCGGCCAGGTCAACGTGCTCGGATAAGGGGTCTGGTGTGGATTTTAGGGGGGACTCCACGCCATTTTTTTTTTACATTTGGGGTGGAGTTCCCCTTAAATTCCACACCAGACCCGAAGGGTCTGGTTATGGATATTTGGGGGGAACCCCACGTCATTTTTTTAATAAATTGACGGCGGGGTTCCCCTTAATATCCATACCAGACCTAAAGGGTCTGGTTATTGAATTTGGGGGGACACCCACGCTTTTTTTTTCCCTTTTTTTAATGAATGAATTCTCCTGCAATTGCCGGGAGCCGACAATTCATTATTGCCGCGAGTCAGTTTTAAATGGCTTTTTTTTTTTTTTTTTTTTTTCAGAATGTCATTTTGTGCAAAGACATATTTCTAACCGCAGGAAAAGTGCGCTTTATTCACCTGCTGACATTCCCCCCCCCCCCCCCCATGGTACGAAATTTAAAATAATTATTCAAATGACGTGGGGGTCCCCCCAAATTCAATAACCAGACCCTTTAGGTCTGGTATGGATATTAAGGGGAACCCCGCCGTCAATTTAAAAAAAAAATGGCGTGGAGTCCCCCCTAAAATCCACACCAGACCCCTTATCCGAGCACGTTGACCTGGCCGGCCGCAGAAAAGAGGGGGGGACAGAGCGCGGCCCCCCCCCTCTCCTGAACCGCACCAGGCCACATGCCCTCAACATTGGGAGGGTGTTTTGGGGTGCCCCCCAAAACACCTTGTCCCCATGTTGATGAGGACAAGGGTCTCTTCCCCACAACCCTTGCCCGGTGGTTGTGGGGGTCTGCGGGCAGGAGGCTTATCGAAATCTGGAAGACCCCTTTAACAAAGGGGCCCCCCAGATCCCGGCCCCCCCCCTGTGTGAAATGGTAATGGGGTACCTTGTACCTCTACCATTTCACGAGAAAAAAAATGTAAAGGGTTAAAAAAGACAAGAGCCGGTTTTTGACAAGTCCTTTATTATCTTCTTTCTTCTTTTCTTCGGGTTTCTTCTTCCTCCTCCTTCTTCTTCCTCTGCTTCTGTCTTGGGTCTTCTATTCCCGCATCTTGCCCGGCGTGTTCTTCCATCTTCTTTCCTCCCGCTGTCCTTCTCGTCCGCATCTTCTCCTTCTTCTTCTTCGCCGGAGCGGCCGCTTCCAATTGAAATCCCCGCTGTCTGCCGGACCACGCCCCCCCCTCTGACGCCACGGGCAAGCTCTTAGGAAAGTCCCCGTGTGGTGCCAGTGCGTCAGAGGGGGGCGTGGTCACATGTTCCAGAAAGCGGGCAATTCAATTGGAAGCGGCGACTCTGGCAAAGAAAAAGCCGCGCACGAGCTTCAAATTGAATTGGCCGCCCTCTGACATGTGACCACGCCCCCCTCTGACGCACTTGCAGCACACTCCTAAGAGCTTGCCCGTGGCGTCAGAGGGGGGGGCGTGGTCCGGCAGACAGCGGGGATTTCAATTGGAAGCGGCCGCTCCGGCGAAGAAGAAGAAGAAGGAGAAGATGCGGACGAGAAGGACAGCGGGAGGAACAGAAGATGGAAGAACACGCCGGGTCAAGATGCGGGAATAGAAGACCCAAGACAGAAGCAGAGGAAGAAGAAGGAGGAGGAAGAAGAAACCCGAAGAAAAGAAGAAAGAAGATAATAAAGGACTTGTCAAAAACCGGCTCTTGTCTTTTTTTACACTGACACTTTTTTTTACTCGTGAAATGGTAGAGGTACAAGGTACCCCATTACCATTTCACACAGGGGGGGGGCCGGGATCTGGGGGGCCCCTTTGTTAAAGGGGTCTTCCAGATTTCGATAAGCCTCCTGCCCGCAGACCCCCACAACCACCGGGCAAGGGTTGTGGGGAAGAGACCCTTGTCCTCATCAACATGGGGACAAGGTGTTTTGGGGGGCACCCCAAAACACCCTCCCAATGTTGAGGGCATGTGGCCTGGTGCGGTTCAGGAGAGGGGGGGGGCCGCGCTCTGTCCCCCCCTCTTTTCTGCGGCCGGCCAGGTCAACGTGCTCGGATAAGGGGTCTGGTGTGGATTTTAGGGGGGACTCCACGCCATTTTTTTTTTTAGTTGGAGTGGAGTTCCCCTTAAATTCCACACCAGACCTGAAGGGTCTGGTTATGGATATTTGGGGGGAACCCCACGTCATTTTTTTTAAAAATTGATGGCGGGGTTCCCCTTAATATCCATACCAGACCTAAAGGGTCTGGTTATTGAATTTGGGGGGACCCCCACGCTTTTTTTTTGGTGTTTTTAATGAATGAATTCTCCTGCAAATTCCAAGAGCTGACAATTCATTATAGCCGCGAGTCAGTTTTAAATGGCTTTTTTCCTTCAGAATGTCATTTTTCACATGCTGACATTACACCCAGGGCCGCCATCAGGGGGGTACAGGCAGTACACCTGCAGGGCCGCCATTAGGGGGGTACAGGCATTACACCGCCCGGGGGTCCCCAGGGGCCCCCAGGGGCCCGGATGGGAACCACCCTAAAACAAAAAAAAACTATTTTTTTTTTTTTTTTTTTTGTTTAAGGGCTCCGAAGGTCCCCAGGGGCCCGGAGGCCACTAAGGGCCCCAGATGGCAAGCCCTTTTTTTTAAATAAAATATATATATTTAAAAAAAAATATATATTTTTTAAATATATTTGTTTTATTTTTTTTTTAAGGAAAGGGCCCAGAGGTCCCCAGGGCCCTGGAAGGCTACCCCCTTGTTTTTTAACTTTTTTTCGATAAATGTTATATTTAAAAAATATATATATATGTATTTTCTCTCTTTTGTATTTTTATTTGATAAAGAGCACAGAGGTCCCCAGGGCCCCGGATGGCTACCCCCCTTTTTTATATATATTTTTCTTTATTTCTTATTTCTGTCAAAATTTTTGTAAAGGGCCCCCCCGCTCCTCAATTTGCGGCACCACCCCCCCCCCCCCGCTTCTCAATTTCATACGGCAGCACCCCCCCCCCCGGTTCTCTGCTCCAGGGGGCCCATGCCTGAAGCTGTGTAAGGGGCCCCAAAATTCATGATGGCGGCCCTGTACACCTGTAAGGGGCCCGGGGGTCCGGAGGTGCCCAGATGCCTGGAGGCCCCCCAGCGCCCCAGATGGTAACCCCCCTCTTTTTTTTTTTGTATATATATTTGTTAGTTGGTTTTTGTAGGATTTTTTATTAAAGGGCCAATTTTTGGAATTTAATATTTTTTTGCAGTCTGGAGGTCCCCAGGGCCCCGGGTGGCAACCCCCCAAATTTTTTGTTATTAAAGGGCCAATGTTTTGGTTTAGGGGTCTGGAGGTCCCCAGTGGCCTGGTCCCCAGTGGCCCGGAGATCCCAGGGCTCCAGATGACAACCCCCCACCTTTACAAAAAAAAAAAAAAAAAAAACATATGATATATTTTTTGGTTATTTTTTAAACATATATATATATAATATAATTTTGAAAGCTCCCAGAGGGCCCCAGATGACAACCTTTTTGCTTCTAAAAATGTTATAAACATTTTCCCCAGGTTTGTTACTTTTTACTTTAATTTCTTTTTTAAAGTGTATTTTGTGCGTGAAGTCGAGAGAGAGAGGAGCTGGACTTGCAATCGCCATCCTTCTCCATGGCCCCGGTGGCAATGGTGGGTGTGAGGGGGGCCTCCCACTCACCCCACCTGCTACACTTGGGAGCCCGATGGGACAGAGGGACTCCCCCTATGAAGGAGTGTAGCCCACCCAGCCAGCCCTGTAGGTCCTTCGCCTCCCTTTATTTTAGGAGACCTCATGGCCAAAGTGTGTGCAAGTGTGGTGTTTTTTTTGGGGGGGGGGGGTGGGCATACTAAGCACAGGCGTACCTTGCATAGCACACCCACCGGGAGCCGGGCTGACACCACCAAACTCAATTCATATGTAGCCGAGACCGGGATCCGAACCCTTGGCTGCAGAGGTGAACGGCTTGTCAGCGCAGTGCCATTCACGTTGAGCCACCACAGCTCCCACCCAATGTTGATTTTTTTGTTAGATTTTTGGTAGTTATTTTTTATTAAAGGGCCCAGAGCTCCCAAGGCAACCCCCTTTTTTATTATTTTATATATGTAGATATTGTAATTTATTTTTCATTAAAGAGCCCAGAAGTTTCTTTTTATTAAAGGGCCCAGTGGTCCCCAGGGCCCCCGGATGGCTACCACCCTTTTTAATATATATTTTTCTATATGTATTTTTTAGTAAAGGAACCCCCCGCTTATCAAATTGCGGCAGCCCCCCCCCCTTCTTAATATCAGGCGGCACCCCCCCCCCCTATTCTCTGCTCCAGGGGGCCCATGCCTGAAGCTGTGTAAGGGGCCCCATAATTCCTGATGGCGCCCCTAATTGCCTCCCCCCCCCCCATGGTACGAAATTTCAAGGAATTTTTCACTTTTATTGGTGCACTTTAACCACTTCCATACCGCGCCTATTCTGGCACTTCTCTCCTTCATGTAACAATTATATTTTCTTCCTTGAAACTTACTCAGGACCCCCAAACATTATATATATTTTATTAACAAACACCCTAGGGAATAAAGTGGCGGCCATTTTTTCGGACACATTTCCAACAGTATTTGTGCCAAAAATGTTCTAACGTTTTTTTTTTTTTTTGGCTTTCCAAAAAAAAACCTGTTTCATGAATGACAAAATAAGAAAGCAGTAAAGCTAGGCCAATTTTTAGGGATAAGGTAAAAGATGATGTTACACCGAGTAAATAGATACCTAACTTGTCACGCTTTCATATTGCGCACACTCATGGAATGGCGCTAAACTTCGTTATTAAAAATCTCCATAGGCAACGCTTGACTTTTTTTCTCAGGTTACCACTTTTGAGTTACAGAGGAGGTCTAGTGCTAACATTATTGCTCTCGCTCTAACGCACGCTATGATACCTCACATGTGGGGTTTGAAGGATGTTTACATATGTGGGTGGGACTTGCATGCGTGTTCGCTTCTGAGTGCGAGCTACTAGGGACAGGAGCATTTAAATTCCTTTGTTATTTTATTTTTTTACTTAATATTTTATTTTTTGCACTTGTTTGTCCCTTTGTTTGTATTATTTTTCACTTTTCTTCCTATTACAAGGAATGTAAACATCCCTTGTAATAGGACTAGTGTGTGACAGGTCCTCTTTATAGAGAAAGGCGGGGTCAATTAGACCCCACATCTGTCCTCCAGGCTGGAAATCATGGAATTGGTAAAAAAAAAAACATCTCATGCTTTCAGCTGCAATCATGTTCGTTCAGCACAGTAGCGTAGTGTGTAGCATGTTCACCTAGCAGCAAAAGGGTTGCTGGTTCGAATCCCACCCGTGACACTATCTGCCTGGAGTTTGCATGTTCTCCCTGTGCGGGTTTCCTCCCACAATCTAAAAACATGCTGTAAATTGGATCCTGTCTAAATAAGCCCTAATATGCAGTAGGATATTTAGGTTTTGTGCTTCCCTAGGCCTGACCAAATTTTGGCACCCCCCTAATAGAAAAATGACCCACCCTTCCTGTCAAGGCCACACCCTGTTTTTTTATGACCCACCCAGGAATTTTCAGGGGACACACACAAGTTCTGTGGGGGGGGACTTGGGGGGGCCCTTAATTTGCCTACTTTTTCGATCACTTCCTGTTTGGCTATGGGGCAGGAAGTGAAGGCCAATCTCCCCAAACGGACAGGGATAATACAAAATAAACTGACAGAGCTTCTAACCCCCCCCCCCCCCCCAACTCTATCCAAAATGAAAGAAATCCAAAAAATAAAAGTGATGATTATTGTTCCAGTTTAACCCCAAATTTCAGATCATTTTATTGAGAGGCTTAAGAAAATATAACCATGCCAATAGGCCACGATCCAGCGTTGCTAATATGTATGAATGTGTGTTAGGGACCCCCACAAACACCACCCAATGTTAAATCAACTATTTTCATGTTTGTTTTGGGGATGCCTGCACCCCTGATAGGGTAAAGACACCTCACAAATGTTGTCACTTTCTACTTAATTCATTCACTTCCTGCCACACAGCCAAACAGGAAGTGAGGGAAACACCTGAGTAATGTTTTGTTGGGGACACACAGATCAATATAAATAGTTTCCCATTTTGGAAATGGCATTTTGCTGTGTACACCCCAAATTAGTAGGAATCTTGGACTTTGGGGTCCATTTACTAAAGGCAAATCCACTTTGCACTACAAGTGGACAAGCAAGGAAGAAAACTCAAAACTTGGCGGGATTGGAAGTAAAAACCATCAGTGCTTCCCTTCTGATTTTCATTGCCTACGCTTCTACTGCAGAGCGCCTTTGCCTTTACTAAACCCCAAAGTAACCTAATCATTTGGGGTGTACACTGCAGTGCAATTTGCTTAATGGTGACACTAGTTAGATTGACCTGTGCCCCGAAGAAAAGACCATTGGTAGGGTTTTAACCTCACTTCCTGTTCAGCTGTGTGACAGGAAGTGAAGCCAATTTTAGGAAAAGGGACACAAAGCCCAACCTAAAAACACTAGCAGGGGTTCTAACACTCAATTGGCTTCCCTCAAACAACCCACAATTAGAATAGGATTGTCTTGTGCTAGTTTCAAGCACAGCGCTGTAAATCAGCACTTCAAGCCTGTCCAAAAAAAACACACCACCCCCCCCCCCCCCTCCAACAGGCCCTGTTTGCAGCTTTTCCTACATCTTGCACATGTGCTTTAAAAAGTCAGTCTGGACATCAGTTCTAGGAAACAATACTTACCGCTTTGTCCTTCCTTTTCTGGTGACTAAACATTTCATGCATACACACCAGGAAAGAGCTTAGAGACAAATCACACTTGATGGTTTAGGCCCAAACTAGTTCAGCTGCAGCGGTTGAAATCCATAGCATGAAAAAAATATCACAAAACAAACTTCAAAATTTGAAAGTAATTTTATTGGTCCACAAAACAAGGAAAGCAAAAAAAAAATTACAAATAAACACACCAAAAATATATACAAACACCTAAAAACAAAAAAGACCAACGTTTATTTCACAGTCATTGGAAAATAAATCATGCTTTTGAAATAACAGGATAGACCCACAGGATTAAAACATTAGTCATTAACATCTTGAGAAACATTTAGCAAAATTATGTAGCAGAGAAAACATCAAAAAATACAAAACTTGCTCCAAAACATCTCTGTTTCACTCCGCCATTCCTTCCAGCCAGCAAATCTGCCCCCTCTGAGGGGCAGCTGACACGTGCAGTATCCACGCTTTTTATAACATGTGTGCTAATGAACCAATTGGAAACACATGAAGAAATGTCAGCCTCTAGTTTGTGTGCACTTGGAACTGCTTACACCTGTTAAGGATGTCCTTAAATTACTAAGCCAAAAAAAGAGCTTTCTGAGCATGCTCAGAAAGATGCAAGTCATTTTCAGGATGAAACTTCCAACTTCTTTTTCTAACTGTTCGAGCATGCCCAGTTCACTCGAAATGCAGTACCAGAATCAAATCTGCAATGGCGGATGAAAGCATTAGAGGTGTTAAATTTTTTTTTGGTCCCCATGAAGTGATGCTTTACAAGCTGAACGGGAGGTCTTATAGAATTTTTACGTAACAAACCTAAATAGTAATAATTTAAACGCCCCTGTCCCTAGTAGCTCGCAGTCAGAAGGGAACAAGCAGCATTTTTATTGTTTCCGGTTACCAGTTTAGATTTACAGATGAGGTCTAGTGCTATAAATATTCCTCTTGCTGTTACGCACGCTATGATACCTCACATGTGTGGTTTGAAGAATGTTTCCATATATGGGGGCGGGCCTTAAATGTGTAAGCCCCGCCCACATATTGAACCCCCGTTCAAACCCCACATGTGAGGTATCATAGCGTACGTTAGAGCGAGAGCAATACTTGTAGCACTAGAGCTCCTCTGTAAATCTAAACTGGTAACCTGAAACACATAAAAAAGCGTTGCCTATGGGTTTTTTCAAGTACTGAAGTTTGGCGCCATTCCATGAGTGTGTGCAATATTAAAGTGTAACATGTTGGGTATCTATTTACTCGGTGTAACATCATCTTTCACATTATGGCCATAAATTGGGCTAACTTTAGTGTATTCTTAATTTGTAACCACTTGAGCCCCAGAGCATATTACTGGTCACTGACGGGGCCATTTTTTGCATTTCAACACTGCGTCATTTTGACTGACAATTGCGTGGTTGTGCGACGTGGCCCCCAAAAAATTGGGCGTCCTCATCCTCCCCCCCCCCCCCTAAAAATTATTTTTTTTTTATTTTTGTTGGTGGTATTTGATCACCTCTGCGTTTTTTCATATTTTTGCTTGACCCAAAAATATAGCGACAATTTGGTAACTAAAAAAACTTCTTTTTTACGGTTTGCTATAATAAATCTCCCCCAAAATATATTCAAAAAATGTTTGCCCTCAGTTTAGGCCGATAAGTATTCTTGGACATATTTTTGGTTGCAAAAAATCACAATAAGCGTTTGATTGGTTTGGGCAAAAGTTCTAAGTAGGGGTTGGTCTTATGGGTTTTTTTTGAATAATTTTTTGTTTTACTAGTAATGGTGGCTATCATTTGTTTTTTCTGTCTAATGCGACATTGTGGCGGACACATTTTTGTGAGATTTGGCATTTTTGTAGCGAGCAATGGTATATCAATGCATTGCTTACTATAAAAATGACACTGGCAGGGAAGGGGTTAACACTAGGGGCGCGGAAGGGGTTGATTATGTTACCTGGGTGTGTTCTAACTGTAAAGGGGGTGGGACTGTGTAGGGGAAATGACAGATCGCTGTTCATACATTGTAGGGACAGACGAGCAGGCATTCCCCCCCCCCCCCTGACAGGACCGGGATAAAGGGGAACTCCACCCCAAATTACAAAAAAAAAACGGCGTGGGGTTCCCCCTTCTGGTGCACAACAGGCTCTTAGATTTGATCTGGAACATAAGGGGTTAAACCCACGCCAAAAAACGGCGTGGGGTTCCCCCTCAGATCCAGACCAAACCCTTCTCCCAGGCACGCAGTCTGGCCGGACAGGAATGGGGGTGGGGACGAGCGAGCGCCCCCCCCCCTCCTGAGCCGTACCAGACCACATGCCCTCGACATGGGGGAGTGTGTGCTGTGGGGGAGGGGGGCACTGCCCCCCCACCCCAAAGCACTCTTGTCCCCATGTCGAAAGGGACAAGAGCCTCTTCCCGACAACCCTGGCCGTTGGTTGTCGGGGTATGCGGGCGGGGGGCTTATCAGAATCTGAGAGCCCCCTATATTAAGGGGGCCCCCAGATTCTGGCCCCCCACCCTATGTGAATGAGTATGGGGTACATCGTACCCCTACCCATTCACCGGGTGGAAAAGTGTAAACAAAAAAAAACACACAGAAAAAAATAATTTATTAGTCAGCTCCGGGGGTCTTCTGCCGGGACCCCCCACCACCAGCCCATTGGGCCCCGGGCTTCGCCGTCTTCTGCCGGGGGGGGACACCCACCGATGATCTCCGCCATGTCCAGCCAGGCCCCCACCCCAAAATAAGCTCTTTCAGATCCGGGGGGGGCCGGCCGAAAGAAGCAGAGAACAACGGGGGCGGAGCCCCTCGGTCTTCCAGACGTTTTCTGCCGGGGGGGCTCCAGCCCCGCACCGGTCTTCGCCGCCGCCTTCCGCCGGGGGGGTACACCTACCCCCCCCCCGGTCTTCGCCGCCGCCTTCCGCCGGGGAGAGAGACCCCCACCGATGCTCTCCGCCATGTTCGGCCAGGCCCCCTACCCCAAACAAAGCTCTTTTACATCCGGGGGGGGCCGGCGGGAATGGCGGAGAACAACGGGGGCGTCGCCACTCCTCGGTCTTCTAGCCGTCTTCTGCCGGGGGGGGGAAACACCCACCCATGCTCTCCGCCATGCTCGACTGTGCCCCCACCCCAAAATGAAGCTCTTTTACATCCGGGGGGGGCCGGCCGAAAACAGCGGAGAACAACGGGGGTGTCGCCCCACCTCGGGCTCCTCCGCTTCTGCCTGGCTCCTCCCGAGGCCAGGGCTTCTTTTGCCGTCTTCCGCCGGAGGGCGCCACTCTCCGGGCTTCTCGACGTTGTCTTCCGCCGCGGGGGCCAGGCCTTCTTCTTTGCCGCCCCCTTCGATTTTTTCGGCCTGGACGGGGGTCGCACATCCCATCCAGGACTTGGACGTGGCGGGCTTCTCGTCGCCGTTTTCTGCCGCTGCCCCCTTCACCACGAAGCTCCGTGCTTGTTTGATGAGGGCAGCGGGCTTCCGTCGTCTTCTCCGGGGCGAGGGTCGTACATCCCACCCCGGATTTCCTCGCCGGCTTCTGCCTGGCTCCTACTGGGGGCCAGGCCTTCTTTTGCCGTCTTCCGCCGGAGGGCGCCACTCTCCGGGCTTCTCGACGTTGTCTTCCGCCGCGGGGGCCAGGCCTTCTTCTTTGCCGCCCCCTTCGATTTTTTCGGCCTGGACGGGGGTCGCACATCCCATCCAGGACTTGGACGTGGCGGGCTTCTCGTCGCCGTCTTCTGCCGCTGCCCCCTTCACCACGAAGCTCCGTGCTTGTTTGATGAGGGCAGCGGGCTTCCGTCGTCTTCTCCGGGGCGAGGGTCGTACATCCCACCCCGGATTTCGTCGCCGTCTTCTGCCGCTGCCCCCTTCACCACGAAGCTCCGTGCTTGTTTGATGAGGGCAGCGGGCTTCCGTCGTCTTCTCCGGGGCGAGGGTCGTACATCCCACCCCGGATTTCCTCGCCGGCTTCTGCCTGGCTCCTACTGGGGGCCAGGCCTTCTTTTGCCGTCTTCCGCCGGAGGGCGCCACTCTCCGGGCTTCTCGACGTTGTCTTCCGCCGCGGGGGCCAGGCCTTCTTCTTTGCCGCCCCCTTCGATTTTTTCGGCCTGGACGGGGGTCGCACATCCCATCCAGGACTTGGACGTGGCGGGCTTCTCGTCGCCGTCTTCTGCCGCTGCCCCCTTCACCACGAAGCTCCGTGCTTGTTTGATGAGGGCAGCGGGCTTCCGTCGTCTTCTCCGGGGCGAGGGTCGTACATCCCACCCCGGATTTCGTCGCCGTCTTCTGCCGCTGCCCCCTTCACCACGAAGCTCCGTGCTTGTTTGATGAGGGCAGCGGGCTTCCGTCGCAGTCTTCCGCCGCGGGGTGACACTCGCGGGCTTCTTCTTCCATTCGATGTTGACACGGCGAGGTCCGGCGCTGAAATGCCTTCTGAGCGGCGGGCAAGGACTTATATTGGCATTGGGCGTGGGCGTGGTTATGCCAACATGTGACCTTAACCCATGTGACAGTGATGTGACGTGACATCACTGTCACATGGGTTAAGGTCACATGTTGGCATAACCACGCCCACGCCCAATGCCAATATAAGTCCTTGCCCGCCGCTCAGAAGGCATTTCAGCGCCGGACCTCGCCGTGTCAACATCGAATGGAAGAAGAAGCCCGCGAGTGTCACCCCGCGGCGGAAGACTGCGACGGAAGCCCGCTGCCCTCATCAAACAAGCACGGAGCTTCGTGGTGAAGGGGGCAGCGGCAGAAGACGGCGACGAAATCCGGGGTGGGATGTACGACCCTCGCCCCGGAGAAGACGACGGAAGCCCGCTGCCCTCATCAAACAAGCACGGAGCTTCGTGGTGAAGGGGGCAGCGGCAGAAGACGGCGACGAGAAGCCCGCCACGTCCAAGTCCTGGATGGGATGTGCGACCCCCGTCCAGGCCGAAAAAATCGAAGGGGGCGGCAAAGAAGAAGGCCTGGCCCCCGCGGCGGAAGACAACGTCGAGAAGCCCGGAGAGTGGCGCCCTCCGGCGGAAGACGGCAAAAGAAGGCCTGGCCCCCAGTAGGAGCCAGGCAGAAGCCGGCGAGGAAATCCGGGGTGGGATGTACGACCCTCGCCCCGGAGAAGACGACGGAAGGCCGCTGCCCTCATCAAACAAGCACGGAGCTTCGTGGTGAAGGGGGCAGCGGCAGAAGACAGCGACGAGAAGCCCGCCACGTCCAAGTCCTGGATGGGATGTGCGACCCCCGTCCAGGCCGAAAAATTCGAAGGGGGCGGCGGCAGAAGACCCTCAAAGTTCAAACCACCTTCACCAGGTGAATGGGTAGGGGTACGATGTACCCCATACTCATTCACATAGGGTGGGGGCCCGAAATCTGGGGGCCACATTATTAAACGGGGCTCCCAGATTCTGATTGGCTCCCGCCCGCATACCCCGACAACCAATGGCTAGGGTTGTCGGGAAGAGGCTCTTGTCCCGTTCGACATGGGGACAAGAGTGCTTTGGGGTGGGGGGGCAGCGCCCCCCTCCCCCAAAGCACACACTCCCCCATGTCGAGGGCATGTGGTCTGGTACGGCTCAGGAGGGGGGGGGCCGCTCGCTCGTCCCCACCCCCATTCCTGTCCGGCCAGACTGCATGCCTGGGATGAGGGCTTGGTACGGATCTGGGGGGGAACCCCACGCCGATTTTGGCGTGGGTTAACCCCTCACGTTCCGGACCAAGCCGGAGAGCCTATTGTACCCCTGGGGGGGAAGCCGCGCCGGTTTCACATTTGAAATTTGGCGCGGAGTTCCCCTTCAGTGTCAGCGCAGCCCGAGAACAGCTCGGAGCTTGCCGTACGCCGCTCCAGGCAGTGCAAACACTGCTACGCCGCCTGGTATTTACCAAGGATTTCCCGGCGTTCTGAAGAGGCGCGCGGTGAGCTCCGATTTTTCCCTCTGCGCATGCCCAGTATGCAAGTGAACCTTCCGAGGTTCTAGCGTACTTTGCAAGCGCCCGGGGATCGGGTCCCAAAAGTCACTTTCCCTTTCAAATCGGCCCGCCACACAAGTTGAAACACATGTCACTACACTTCCCCTGCATCACCCCCCTCCCTCCCCTCATAAACTCCCGCCCGAATCCCCGATGTTTACATAACTAAATGCCGCACGCCAGCTCTGTACTGGCGTGCTGTGCGCCCTCTTCTGGGCGCATTAGGCACTTTAGTAAATGAGGAAACACGCTGCACTAGCAGCGTGTTTCTTTGGTAAATGTCAAAAACAGGTTTACTCCTGCTTGTGCACCATGAGTCTTGGCGCACAGGCTTGGTAAATCAGCCCCTATGACACTGGGAAAGAGAACTCGATTTGAATCTCTCCCCCAGTGATTGGATTCATATTTTCGATTACAACGTTATAAACTTTACTCCAAATGGTATAGGACGCTTTATATCATCCATAAATTTAGCCCCTCCACTTCACCTAATTGTTGGCGATGTAAATCTTCTTTGGGCACTCTTCTACACATTTGGTGGGATTGCCCTATTATACAAACATTCTGGAAGGAAGTACACCGATTAATCCCACTCATCACTTCTTATTCTCCATCTTTTTCTGCGGCCCAATACCTGCTACACCACACGTCGTTACCTCACTCAATTTATAAAAATACAATAATACATTTAATTAATGCAGCCAAACTTTGTATCCCAGCACACTGGAGAGACACATCCCCTCCTAGCATTTCGGAATGGTTCCAAAGAATTAAAAGAATAGCGGAAATAGAGGACCTGATTTTTCAATCAAAGGACTCCCCCACTAAATTTTATGATAAATGGAACTGTTGGACACAATTTACTAGTTCTGCCGAATTTCAAACTCTATCTCATCATTCCACTCCTACCTGAAGTTATTATGATTTTATTTACGTTTTTGACTTTTTACTAAGCTATTCAATTTTACCCCTTGTTTTACTGTTATTCTTTTCTTTCACCCCCCTTTTATATTCATGTGATATATAGTCGGAATATAAATTCATCGTATGTATATGAACTAACCTTCAATTTATTCCTGATTGTATATTTTAACTGACTTTATATTTTATATATTAATTGTCATTATTCTAACTAGTTTATGTAAACTGTTACACCACCTCACTCCATTTGTTATTTATTCTGCTGTATTTATACATGATTATTATTTTATTGTTTCATTTATTCTAAATACCAATAAAATCTTTTAACAAAAAAATAAATCATAAAAAAAACATAATACGTTTAACAATTAATAAACACATTTAAATGTGGGGACACTGAGAGCTGAGAGGAAGTGCCGATCCTGACCTCCCTGGGGCCCTAAGCAAAACGACATGTCACATTAAAGTTGAGAAGTGGGGGGGCTGGCAAAAATGACATCTTACATTAAAGTAAAGTTGAAACGTCAAATTAAAGATTAAAGTTGAGGTTGAGAAGTGGGTGTTCTGCAGTCGGAAATGACATCTTACATTAAAGTGAGAAGTGGAGGGTTGCTGACTTTTTACCTCTTCTCCCATGCAGCCAGCGAGTTGAGAAGCGGGGTGAGGGGCTCAAAATGACTTCTCACCAGGGGGGCCTCTAGTAATTTGGGGGCCCTCTGCAGCTTTGCAGGTCCCTAAGCGGCTTGCATAGTGAGCCTATTGGGTGGATCGGCCCTGCTGAGAGGCATGGCCGTCATCAGGAATTATGGGGCCCCTTACACAGCTTCAGGCATGGGCCCCATGGAGCAGAGAACCGGAGGGTGCCGCCGTCTGAAATTTAGAAGCGGGGGGCTGCCGGGAATTGAGAAGCGGGGGGGCCCTTTACAAAAAAACAAAGAAATAAAGAAAAATATATATAAATAAGGAGGGTAGATATCGGGGGCCCTGGGGACCTCTGGGCCCTTTAATAAAAATAAAAAAAGGAAGAAAAAATATATATAAAAAAAATATATTTTTTTTAAAAAAAGGAGGGTTGCCATATGTGACCCTGGGGACCTCTGGGCCCTTTAATATTTTTTTTTTTATAAAAAGAAATTACAAAAAAAGGGGGGGTTGCCATCTGGGCCCTTTGGGCCCTTTAATAAAAAAAATAAAAATAAACCTCTGGGCCCTTTATTAAAAAAATAAAATAAAACAAATTATATAAACAAAAATAAAATAATAAACATTTATAAAATAAAAGGGGGGTTTGCCACATGGGGCGCTGGGGACATCTGAGCCCTTTATATAAAATATTAAAAAAAAATATAAAAAAAGGGGGTTGCCATCCGGGGCCCTCTGGGCCCTTTATTAAAAATAATAATAATATTATATATATATAAAAAAATAAAAAAATTAAAGAAATATATATAAAAAAAATTATAAAAAAAAGGGGGGTGGTCATCCGGGGCAGTGGGGATTTCCAGGCCCCTGGAGACCTCCGGGCCTCTTAGGCCGCGTACACACGAGCAGACAGATTTTTTCAAATCGGTCGGGTCGACCGATTTGAACAAATCTGTCTGCTGGGGACATATTGGTTTGATCGTGTACACACGATCAAACCAAAATCCCCGCCGCCAGATGGCGCGGTGACGTGGCGGTGACGTTGACGCCGCCACGTCACCGCACCAGGAAGTAAAACACTTCCGCGCATGCGTCGAAACCATTCGGCGCGTGTGCGAGAAGACATGTCTGCTGGTTAGCGTACTAACCAGCAGACATGTCGGGCGGACGGGTTCCCAGCCCGTACACATGGTCGAATCTGTCTGCTGGGACGGTCGGGCCGACCGTTTCCAGCAGATAGATTTGATCGTGTGTACGCGGCCTAAGAAAAAAATAAAATTGGCCCTTTAACTTCTTAAGGACCGCCGCATGTACATATACATCGGCAGAATGGCACGTACAGGCACATTGGCATACCTGTACGTCCCTGCCTAGAGGTGGGTCGGACCCCCCCCCCGGCGGTTCCCGTGGCTGTGCGATCAATGCGGGATGAGGGGGCGGCTGATGGTTTTTGTCTGCCCACTCCGGATCGCTCCCAGCCAATGCGCGTCCTCCCCAGCCTGCACTTCCTCTGCCTGTGTAATGTAAACACTGGCAGAGGAAGTGATGTCAGCTCTCCTCTCTGCGGTATTTTCAATCCGCTGAGAGGAGAGAAGACATCACATAGTAAGTCGCACCAATACTACACGGACACCACACACATAGGCACATTAACCCCTTCCGATCACCCCTCCCACCCCCCTGTCACACTGTCACTGATTGCAGTGATCATATATTTACTGATCACTGTAACAGTTAGTGTGACAGGCAGTTAGTGTTAGGTTCAGAGTAGCCCCGTACCCCCCTAATAAAGTTTTAACCCCTTGATCACCGCCCTAGTTAACCCTTTCACCCCCTATTGCCAGTGTCACTAAGCGATCATTTTTCTGATCACTGTATTAGTGTCACTGTTGCCGCTAGGTAGCTAATTTTTTTTTATTGCAATTTTTTTTTACTAAAGACATGTGGCTGAATACATTTTGGCCTAAATGTTTGACTAAAATTTAGTTTATTCGATTTTTCTTATAACAAAAAGTAAAAAATATATATATTTTTTAAAATGTCGCTCTATTTTTGTTTATAGCGCAAAAAATAAAAATCGCAGAGGCGATCAAATACCATCAAAAGAAAGCTCTATTTGTGGGAAGAAAAGGACACAAATTTTGTTTGGGAGCCAAGTCACACGACCGCGCAATTGTCTATTAAAGCGACGCAGTGCCGAATTGTAAAAACGGCTCTGGGCATTTAGCAGCATATTGGTCCGGGGCTTAAGTGGTTAATAAAAAATAAAATAAAAATATATTAAAGAAATATATATTTTTTAATAAAAAATAAATTAAAAAAAAGGGGGGGGGGTTGCCATCCGGGCCCCGGGGGCCTACGGGCCTCTAAGAAAAAAAATAAAGAAAAAAAATTGGCCCTGGGAACCTGCGGATCCCTAAAAAATAAAAAAAATTACAGGTGTACTGCCTGTACCCCCTGATGGCGGCTCTATTCACATAAATTACAAATATAGGTCATCTGCTGGACATATTCTCACTCCTTAATGATCATGGTTCCAAATAATCCCTAAACCCCTCCAGGAGGTCCGATCGTGGATGTCTGTGCCAAGAGCAGGAAGAACAAATACCCTTCATTTGAGCATAGAAATTCATATATATATATATATATGACTGCTAGTTAGTATTCCCTGAATCACCAAAAAACAGATCAAATCAGGCTCTGTGTCTGACGTGTTTATCTTAGAGAAGGGTGTCTAAGGCCGCGTACACACGGCAGAGAACCTCGATGGGCGGAACACATCGTTCTGCCCGTCGAGGTTCTCGGCCGGCCGTCAGATTCGGCGACCAGCCTGTCGGGAAAGGCGACATCCCGACGGGCCGTCCAGCAAATAGAGAACCTGCTCTCTATTTGCTCGACGGGTTTCCAGACGGACGGGGCTCGCCGAATCCGTACACACGGCCGAGGTTCTCGGCAGAATTAGGCTCCCAGTGAGGTTCTCGCTGGTTTCTGCCGAGAACCTCGGCCGTGTGTACGGGGCTTAACAGATTTAATTAGTCCGTATCCTTTTTCTAGCGAGAGCTTGAAACAGTCACAGCAAATTTCAAAGTGCTTGTGCAATCTGCGATAAAGTAGATTCAACATCAGAAATTTCCCTAATTGAAATCAAATCCACATCCCAGTATTAAAAGGTACATTATATATTTAAAATATATCTCTTACCTAAGTGCTTCCTTAACTTTGAATTGCCTCTGTTTCTTAATTCATTGTCAATAAAACACCTATTTAAAGGGGCTGTAAAGGTACAATTTTTTTTTCCTAAATAGCTTCTTTTACCAGTGGACGTCCGCTAAAAAAAAAATATTAAAAGCCAGCAGCTACAAATACGGCAGCTGCTGACTTTTAATATTAGGATACTTACCTGTCCTGGAGTCCAGTGTCGTCCGCAGCAGAGGACGAGCGATCGCCACTCTGCTGCCACCCTGCCATCCTCGGTGAGGGAACCAGGAAGTGAAGCGCTCTGGCTTCACTGCCCGGTTCCCTACGGCGCATGCGTAAGTCACGCTACACCTGCCGATTGGCTCCCGCTGTGTTCTGGGAGCCGAGTGTTCCCAGAACACAATGGGAGTTGGGGGGGAAGGGAGGTGACGTCATGCCCACAGTTTACCAGAGACTGTGTGGCCGGAAGTGGGTGGAAATACCTTCCTTCACTTACCTCATCCTTCGATTTTGCTTTTAAGGCCGGATTCACACTAGTGCGGTGCGAATTTCAGCTCTCTTATCTCTGCAGAGAGATAAAAAACTGTTTAACAGATTAGCTACGTTTTAGCTGCGAATTTGGAGACCTGGGAGAGGGGAGGGGGGAAGTGTATTGAGCTGAATAAGAGAAATCCTAAAGAGAAATTAACACATCTGCGAATCAGCTGCGTACCCATAGAAGATAATGGGCCTGAATTCGCACCTGAGCCGCACCGCAAGCCCTAAAATACGCATACGTTTTTTTTAGCGATGAGCAGTGCGAATGCATCGCACATATGTGAACCAGCCTCATTGAAAACAATGTATTTAGAAATGTTCTGCGTATTGGATGCGGTTTAAGCCGCACTCAATTCGCATAGTTGTGAATCCGGCCTAAATGTCCTTATGTCTTCTGAGAAATCCTCACTTCCCGTTCTTTTGTCTGTAACTCCACACAGTAATGCAAGGCTTTCGCCCTGGTGTGGAGTGTTGTGCTCGCCCCCTCCCTTGGACTACAGAAGAGTCAGGACGCCCACTAACACACAGCTCCTTTCTTTATCTGCAACGTAGAGAGCGTTCTGACTCTCCTGTAGTCCAGGGGAGAGGGCGAGCACAACACTTCACACTGGGGAGAAAGCCTTGCATTACTGTGTGGAGTTACAGAAAGAAGAACAGGAAGTGAGGATTTCTCAGAAGAAATAAGGACATTTAAAAGCAAAATCAAAGGATGAGGTAAGTGAAGGAGGACTGCACTAAGGTAAAGGAAGCTATTTAGAAAAAAAAAAATTGTACCTTTAGGCCCCTTTCACATATCCGCCTCCGTTCGTCCCTTTTTACAAGTCCGTTTACGGACTTGTAATGGACGCCTATGGGGTCGCGTTCGTTAGCAGATGATGCATCCGCTAACGTCCGCAAAGATCCGCGTCCGTCTGGATCCGGTTTTTCGGACGGAAGAAAACCCTATTTTTCTTCCGTCCGGCGGAACGGATCGGATGAAGACCGACAAACGGTCCGTTTTCATCCGATTCCCCATAGGGGAGAGCGGTGAAAAAACAGGGCGGTCCCTGCACAGTGTTCGGGGACCGCCCTGTCTGCCGACAGCTGAGCGGGACCCCCTGCTGAGCCGACGGACACACACTGAGCTGATCGAAAAACAGTCCGCTCCGTGTGAAAGGACCCTTACAACCCCCTTTAACTGGGAAGTAGATCCAATCCAAGGGAAAAACCCCTAAGAAAGAAAAATATTTTGGGTTTTATATGCTAGTTAACTAACACCCCCAGATACTGAGGATCTTGCTGCTAGCAAAAAGGAGGGGAGAATCAGTTACTTTTTGGGCAGTTATTAACCGTTTCAATGGCAGTAGGACAAATGGCAACAGCAATGGACCTGAGATGAGAGAGCCCCTAAATACTTAATCCCAGGTGAGTTTAAAGCCTCATACACACGATTGGACTTCCATCTGACTTCTCTGTGGATTTTACTCCAAAGGGTGTTGTCTGTGATCTTGGTATGCATACACACGGCAGGACTTTTTCAGCCAACTTTCACCAAATCATATGGTTTTTCTGCTCTTACCGTCACCCTTTAGGCAACTTTTGCCAATGTTGTCTGATCTTTAGCATTGGTTCTGAGCATGCGTGTTTGTACTTTGGACTTTAGTTCGATGGACTTGTGTACACACGGTCGGATTTGCTCCATCAGACATTTGTTGCCGGAAAGTTTGTCTGTTCTTACAGTGAACATTTGTCTGATGAAAAAGCGAAAAAGTTTGTCTGATGGAGCGTACACATGGTCGGATTGTCTGCAAAAACAGGTCCATTGGAGGTTTGTTGTAAAAAAGTACAATCGTGTGTATGGCCTTAACATTACCGGGAGAGAGCAATCAAAGGACAATCTCCAACAGGTGATTAGGAAACTGATGTATTGGCAACATACTGAGCATGTGCAATCCCGCAGTGGCCATTTTGGAAAATCCTATTGCCCTTACATGACCATCTCTATCTCGGCACCTAGGTCACGACAAAATGCAGGAATGGCTCCACAGGTGGGTCACCAACACTGGGGAGCCAGAAAAGTAATCCAGTTGGGGCCCAAATTGACACCCGACCAGCGGCACCTCACTGCGAATGCGCAAAGCTGCCACGGCCATCTTAAGTATTCCTGTGTAGATAGAAATTGATTCCACAGCTAGAATAAATCCCAAATTGACACCCGAACTGCGGATGTGAGAAGCCGCCACACCATCTTAAGTATTCCAGTGTAGATTGAACATGATACAATAATTCAAGGAGGTGCCAGCCTACTACAGACCACGATAGTCAAAAAAAAAGTAGTTGATGGTAAGAAATCCCTGTCAATAAAAGAGTCACTACACACAAAATATTTGATTTCTTCAAATTTGTAGCCCCAGCTGGGCCATTAAATATATAAAGCCTAAATAAAGAACTCATTTATTCAACATCATTAGAAACCTCAGACTGGTCCTCAATAAAAGATGGATAGGAACTAATTTAGTAATCACATGGCACTATAAGGAATTCCTTTAATAAGGACATAAATCCGAATGGGAAACACTAATTATCACCACAATAGGATGCAAAATTGTGTGGAGAAAAACCGGGATGGCCACACTCCAAAAAATGTTCCTTTTTAATAAAACAGATCACAACATCAACATGTCACAGCACTTTCCATTTTCTTTGGCTTAAAGCGGATCTCCACCCTAAAGTGAAGATCCGCTGATCGGAACCCTCCCCCCTCCGGTGTCACATTTGACACCTTTCAGGGGGGAGGGGGGTGCAGATACCTGTCTAAGTAAAAATAAATAAAACGCCCCTGTCCCGGTAGCTCGTGTGCAGAATTGAACATGCATGCAAGTCTACCCACATATGTAAACACCATTCACATGTGAGGTATCGTCACGTGCATTACAGTGTGTGCAACAATTCTAAAACTAGACCTCCTCTGTAACTCAAAAATAGTAACCTGTAAAAAAATTTAAAGCGTCGCCTATGGAGATTTTTAAGTACCGAAGTTTGGCGCCATTCCATGAGTGTGCGCAACTTTAAAGCGTGACATGTTAGGTATCTATTAACTTGGCGTAACATCGTCTTTCACATTATACAAACAAATTGTGCTAGCTTTACTGTTTTGTTATTTTTGAATTCATGAAACAGTTTTTTTCCCTAAAAAGGCGTTTGAAAAATTATTGCGCAAATACCGTGCGAGAAAAAAAGTTGCAATGACCGCCATTTTATTCCCTAGGATGTCTGATAAAAAAATATATAGGGCCAGATTCACGAACACTTGCGCTGGAGTATTTGGATATGCGCCGCGTAACTGTGATGATGCGCCGTCGTTTCTATGTGCCCGTACCCACCAAACTAGATGCGCCCAATAACGGGTCATTTGCGACCGGCGGAACGTTCCGACGCCAGAGTATCGTCAGCGCTTATTTTCGCTGGGCGCATCAGTCGCGCCCATTGATTTCCCCTGCAAATATGCAAATGAGGGATTTTTCCCAATTCACGAACGGATTAGCACCATACGCTGGCTACATGCGCCGCGCGTATCTCGTCCGTCTGGCGCAAAGTTATTTCTACAAAAGGCTGCTTTATCTTTACTCCAGACGGTCACAGGTCAGCAGGAGAGCAAGCTACAGCAGCGTTACCGACGAGAAGAGCTAGCTGAGCACCCCCACTTGCAGGACAACACCTCTGTCCATGCTTGTCTGTCAAATTTTACAGCCATGGAGGAAGACATCATAGGTCTCCATAGCCGAGATGACGGCTGACAGCTCCTGGCCATTAAAGTTCAGCTTTCTCCTGTGTGTTTGCGGGGAACGGGAGCAGCCATCTCAGAACAAAAGTAACATCACTGCGGGGAGGGGGAGCAGGATATACTTTAGTGCCGGAATGGCGCTTCTACGGGCGCATTTAAACGCCCAACGGAAGGCATTGCGCTGACGTTTCCTGTGAAGTGGTGCCGACGGAAGTTGTGAGCATGCGCACAAGGGGGGCGAGTGGAGCCGCACTCACTGCGCATGCTCCGTGGATGATGCGCTGAACGTAAGCCTCTGCGCTGGGCCCGCCCATCATTTACATATGATCACACCCACTTCCACTTGCGTCGGGTTACGCCAGCGCATTATCGTTACTCTGGCGCAAGTTTACGCGCAACTGCTATGTGAATTACAGGACTTGCGCTGAAAGGGTCTTCAGAGTAACGTAAATGAGAAGCGTTACTCCAGAGGAAAGATACTCTCATCTACCTGAATCTGGCCCATAATGTTTGGGGGTTCTGATTAATTTTCTAGCAAAAAAAATTAGATTTTTACATGAAGGAGAGAAGTGCCAAAATAGTAGTGTGAATGTGATTGGCGCAAATGGAATGTGAAAATTATTATTTTGTTATTATAATCGTGGGTGTGCTGCAATTAAAGAAGAAAAGCGGGTCAGGGTACCTAGTGGTATCCGGTTCCAAGGAATGGTGATAGTGGGGTAAAATTGCGCTCCCCTATGTGTCTTGTGATCTAGTATTCAATGTATTTACAATCACCTTCTGGTGTAATAGAGTGAAGTACTATACTCCAAAACCAATACCAATGTTGTACACTATACTGTACAAAATATATAAATAAAAAATATTATAATAATATCCGTGAACAAAAAAAAACTGTGAACAGAGCTTATTTTAGTTGGTGCACTAGTTTGTTCTCCTAAGTGTCGTAGAACCTCTATGTTGAGTGAACATACACGATACGCCTATCGTTATGCATGTTGAAAAAACAAAAAAAGGATCAAATCAAATATAATTAAAAAAAACTCAGATGTGGTATATAGTCCAATAATTTCCTCTTAATTAGTGTCCCATGTGGGTGATCGAGTATATGTATAGTTGATATATTCCTCTGTGGTATATTCAAACTGTTACCAAGTTGTCACCACTTAGCGAAATCCCATCACCGTCTGAAATGGTCACTCACCAGATGTTGTATTAACCAGAGCCTTTGGTTCATTACTCAGGATAACCACTCCTATGTTAGGTATTCAGTCTGCTGTCTGATGTCTTGAGTATGGGTGTCACTTTCTCCTATGAACGCTCACAGAGAAAAAAGGTGCCCCTCATAGTGTATTAAATAAAAAATATGTTTATTTTGTAAAAACAAATAAATACACTCACATTTTATGGTGCCTATGGGCCGGCACCAAGCTTCTCCAGCCGTGTATGCAAAGAGTGTGGATGGAGTAAACAAGCCGTTCCTCTCCTGGTCTTCCAGCTGTCCTACAGTCTATATGTAAAGCCTTATCATTCAGCAGCCTCTAAGCGTTTCGAAATTAGTGTTGCATCATCAGGAAGCTGCTGTAATGTTCTCATCGAACTGTATTTATAGCCCTTCTGATTTAAAAGTGTCCGCCCCCTCTATTTTCCCAGAAATTAGCTGACCGGAAGTGCCGCATCTGCCATATTGTTTTTTTCAGTATGCCAACCGGAAGTACTATGTCCGCCATGTTGGTTTCTGGAAATACCGCCCTCTTATTGTTATTTAACTTTATTTCTTTCCTCTCCCTTGGTGATCTACTCTATTTGCATCCGGTGGATGTTCTGGCCATGTCACTGCCTGCTATCCATATCTTCACCCTTTGTTCTTATTATTTATTGTCGTCCGGTCCGATGTGCTCCGTCCGACCGGATGTGGTGGCTCCGCCATCTTGGTGCACCCATTTTGTGTATGTACTTGGGTGGACGCTGCTGCACTGTAGAGGGCTTGTGACACTGTTCTGCCGGATCTGTTGATCTCTCCGGCCGGAAGTGCTGTTTCCACCATTTTACTTAGTCCCTATCTGATTGTTAAGCGTTATTACTTCTATTTCAGAAGTTGGGTATATTTTAACCGGAGATGCTGTTACCCCCCTTTGTTATTATTTATTATCTCCTTCTCTTGTCAGTATTATTCTTCTAAAAATATTTATTACTCTCTTCCATTTCCTATTCTTTCTTATGGGGATAATTAATACAGTAATCTTTTGCATACACAATTGGGTCACTTTTACAATATTTTAAAATTTGCATTGGTTTTTGCACGTATACTTTATAACCAGCACCATATATTTCCAATATGTTCTACTATAGCCTTTGCACATGTATACATGCCCACGTAACCTGTGCACATACATGTACCAATAATTGATAGTAGGTCTGTACCAGTAAATACCAAAATGTTATTAGAATATGATTAAAAATTAAATTAAAATAAAAATATATATTTAAATTAGAATATAAAAAATTAAAATAAAAAATAAAAATTAAATAAATCAAATAAAAATGAAAATAGGTCGGAAAACATATAGGATGGTATTTAAGGAATGTTATTAGTCATCTATGAAACAATTGACATCTAGTTCTATATTCATTCCGTATGGTGTCATTGTGTTTAATTTAAATATCCAATAATCCAATATGTTTCATTACGGGAAATATCCCTTCTCATGTTAGAATTTCTCCAGCTTTTTTCTATTTTGTCTATGGCAAAGAATTTAAGATGTTTGGGGTTTCTCTGGTGTACATCTCTAAAGTGTTTCAAAACACTGTGGTATTTGTACCCCTTTTTGATGTTTCTAACATGTTCCCCTATTCTTACTGCTAGTTCCTTTTTAGTGTGTCCTATATATTGTAGTCCGCAGCTGCATTCTAAAAGGTAGGTTACGTGTGTACTCCAGCATGTAATACGTTTTTCAATTTTGAATTTTTCTTTTGTGGTATACGACTGGAATTCCACAATTTTTTTGCTTTTTTTTGTTGGTAAGTGTGCACGGTTTGCATTTTCCGCACCTATAAAACCCCTTTTGATCAAATAAAGTTGTTAGTTTCTGTGGGGGGTCTGGGACGTTTTTTATAATGACATCTCGTATTCTTTTGGCTCGTCTATATATGAAAGTTGGTCTTGGCGGCAGCATTTTATTAAACTGCGGATCTTGGTGTATGATTGGCCAATACTTTCATACAATTTCTTCAAATTTTCTGTACTGTGTATTGAATCCCATGATGAATGGGATATTTTCCTTTTCCTTATTTGTTCTATTTTTAGGTTTGAGTAGGGATTCTCTATTTCGGTGGCCTATCCTTTCTCTAATTTCTTCTGGGTCTTTTCGTGTGTATCCTTTATCCATGAATCTGTCAATCAGTGTCTCGGTTTGTATGTAATAGTCCTCCATTGAATTGCAATTACATTTTATCCTGATGAACTGTCCCTTGGGTATGGCTTTTTTCCATTGTGGGTGGTGGCAACTATTCATTGGTATATAGGCGTTTCTATCTGTGTCCTTGAAATGAGTTCTGGTATGTAAGCTGTTGCCATTCTTAAATATTTCCAAGTCCAAAAATTGTGTTGTTTTCGGTTGGACATTCACTGTAAATTTAATGTCATATTTATTTTCATTTATGTGTTTAATAAATTCCTCCAATTCTCCCTGGTTGCCTTTCCAAATGATTAGAATGTCGTCTATGAATCTTTTGTATGTTACCATGTGTGGCCACATACCATCAGGCTTGCTGTCTGACCAGAATTATAGATTGGAATATTCATTATAATTACAAAGATTGGGTTAAATTGGAACACAAATTTTAGCCACTCCCTCTTTCACAAATCCCATGGATCAAACCTCACAATGTTCCCTTATCGTGTAAACAACATCCATTGATCCATCCAACCCTTCTTGCATTTCGAAAGACGTGCAACAAACACAACATTTCTTCTGTAAATGGCCCAATGACTCCTATCAAACTTAACCCTGACTTTCAACCAGGCATGCAATCTGATTTTTTTTTCTGACAGCTGGCCTCATTCATCTGTTAGGGCAGGACAATTTTTCACAAATGGTAAATTAATATCACAATCTGATTTAACTATCAAGCTGAACACAGAATCATTCCCATTCTGGACTTATGTACAATTAAGAAAAATTTTCTTAAAACCGAACCCAATACCTAATTGGTCTAGGGAAAAAAATGATTTTGAAAAGTGGTGTGAAAATGACGAACCGCTTAAACACCTGGTTTCATCTACATATTCTTTGTTATTTTCCACCCAAACCCCTAAAATTAACTGGGCCAATCAGCTATGGGAAAGAGACCTTTCACTTGATCTATCTGACTCGGAATGGAGGAATGTGTACAAACTTATACATAAAGGATCGATTCATGTACAAACTCAAGAAAACAGGCGCATGCGTGCGGCTGATCATGGCGGACGTGGCTTGAATCGGCTCCGCCGCGACCCGACCTGACATGGCTGCATCCTGCTGATCCGGACACCCAGGATCCCCGCAGACAGCCTCCGCTCCATCCTCGCTAGTTGGGCCGACAGTCTATGGCCAGAAAGCGCTCTAAGAAGCCCTTGGAACAGCCACACGGTCCTCATTGTCTCCCGGTCGGCTCAGGCAAGATGGCGGCGCCGCTGACACACGCGGCTCCCCTTAGGACGGACCATCCAGAACCGGAGCGGCTAACCTCCTCCATAGAAGGCAGCAACATCACTGCAGCAGCCCTTCACCCTCCCCAGGTTGGAGAGTTCTCAGGCGGTGAGTCCCCCTTTTCCACGGAATCCTCCCTGGACAGAGCCATGGGTGATATCTTCACCAGCCAGAATAGCTTGCAGGCCTCCCAGGAACTGGTCAGCCAGCAGCCCGTTGTTCCACAGCCAGTGTACTTGGGTGACCCTATCCTTCTAGCTAGGTTCTCTGCTATGCTAGAACAGGGCCTGGAAAAGACTGGGAGGAAAGTCACAGCAGACTTGAAGCAGGAATTTCATGATCTGGGCTCAAGGATCAATACCATTGAGAATAAGCTGGATGACACTGTGTCCAGAACCAATCAAAACACGGATCGCATATGCGATCTGGAAGCACGCTTAGAAGAGGCTTTAGCAAAAATCGATGACCTCGAAAATCGGTCTCGCAGATATAATTTTCGCATTAGGGGGTTGCCCGAATCGTTTACGGATGCCCACGAATCTACTACTGCTCTGCTACATTCATTGCTACCTGACACTCCTGCCCACAAGCTAGAGCTGGATCGTGCCCACAGGACTCTCACCGTCGTACGTCCAGAAGGCCCTCCCAGGGATATTCTTATAAAGCCACACCATTACTCAACCAAGGAAAGCATTATGCAAAAAGCCCGTGAACTGCCGTCAATCCATCTTTTTGATCACGAAGTGCAAATTTTTGCAGACATCTCCCCAGCTACTGTGCAGAAACGCAGATCCTTTAGGCCTTTATTATTGCCGTTACAACAAAAGGGCATAAGATACCGCTGGTCATTCCCTTTTCGCCTTTCCTTCCCCTACCAAGGCAAATCTTACTCGTTTTCTACATTCTCAGATGGGGAAAGGTTGCTGAAACGGCTGGGTTTTTTTTCTACTTCACCTCCGTCATCACCTGATCTCCGCAATGTTCCATCGACAGACCGTGACAGAGGCAACAAAGATCGTCCAGTTTCACCAATATGGTACTCCCCAAGAGCTACTAGAAGCAGATCGCACCGCCAAAACAGACCACCTTGAAAGGTGCAACGAGAGGATTGGAACATTCCCTGGAGGAAAGGCTCCCTAACCCTTATCCTGGGTCTCCCATTTGATGGATGGTGAACCTGTCCCGAAATATCTGTTTGTTTGTTTGTTAATTCATGGCTTGGTTTATGTTTGTTATTTTTTTTTTTTTGTTGTTTTGTTTTTGTTCCGTCAAATTTGGGACACGGTTGGAAAATCCTTGTCCTCTTGTCTCGTGAACTTATGGTAATGCAGTTCACTTCTTTTTTTTTTCTCTACCAGAGGACAGGGATGTAATAGGTATACAGTGGTTTTACCCCTGTATGCCCTTTCGCCATGACAATTTGTTCACCTGTTCAAAGTTTTATGGCAGGCCGTCCAGGGTCGGGTCGTTTTGCCTTGCACCTCGTGCTTATTCCAACCCCCTTCCCTCCTGCTGGAAAAGCGGGGGGCAGGGATTTTGGAAGTCTTAGGCCCTGTTTGTGGCCTGCTTTGCTGATTGATCATAAGGGCGGTTAGCTGAGCTATTGGTCCTAACTTTTCCCTTCTGTTTTTTTTAATTTTTTTTAATTATTATTTTTTGCACTTTCGTATTTTTGTTTTATTCTTGTCTGCTGTTTTACCTTTTTTGTTTTCATGTCTCTCACTAATGATGTCTCCCTTGGTTCCTCTTTCCAGGCCACTACCCTCATGGGTGCGTCTTATCTTCTTCTCCTTTGTCTTTTCCCCTCATCTCTCGTGCTCCATATGGGAATCTGGCGCGCTCAGCCCTCTGGGGACCAATTGCTCTCAGTGTCCCAGTTGAACAAGGTAAGGGATCCCAACTCCATCACACACCATGGCTGATCAACATTCTCCCAAACCCATAAGATTTCTAACTCATAATGTACAAGGCCTTAACTCACCTGTGAAAAGGCGGAAAGCCTTTAACTATTTTCATTCGGTAGGAGCTGAAATAGTGTTTCTTCAGGAGACCCATTTCCCCTCCTCGTACAAACCCTCCTACATACACAAGCAATACCCCAACTTTTTCCTTGCAAATGCCCCTGATAAGACTCGGGGAGTAGCGATTTGCCTCGCCAAAAGTTTATCTTTCACCCCCTCACAGATCATTTCAGACCCAGATGGGCGCTACCTATTAGTTAAGGGGAACTTGAAAGGAACCTTGGTAACTTTTCTGTCCTACTACGCCCCTAACACTGACCAACTCCCTTTTTTCCACAATTTACTCCAGCAGCTGACACGCCTTACTGAAGGAATACTATTGATGGGGACAATATGGGATATTGGGGACTCCAACATTGCCCTGGACGCGATGCTTGACAAGACGCGTCCTCCGGGTTCCCAAGTTTTGAGGCCCTCAAAACTTGGTACCAAATTTGCGAAACTACTACATGATAGTGACCTGGTGGACATATGGCGAGAATTCAATGGCTCTAATCGTGTCTATTCTTATTTTTCGCATGTCCATTGAACGTATTCGCGGATAGACCATGTCTTCACGTCCGCTAGGTTTCTGCCAGGCTGTTCCTCTTCTAAAATATTAGAAACTTCCTGGTCAGACCATTCCCCTGTAGTGGTTACATTGACTTCCCTGCGTTGTCCTACTGCCTCCTATACCTGGCGTCTAAATGAGTCCCACCTCAGTAATCCGGCTACATGCCAGAATATTGAAATTGCGCTGAAAGAATTTTTTTCTTTGAACGATCCGTCGCACACTTCTTCAATGTGCACCTGGGCCGCACATAAAGCTACGATCAGAGGCATTTTGATCCAGATAGCTGCCAGGTATAGGAAACATTACAAGGCCCTACTGAAGCAAAAAGAGGTAGAGTTAGCTGCCCTACTGAAGGAACACAAACGTAATCCCCATCTTGACTTAAGAGACAGAATTGAGTCTGCCCGTCTGGAATTAAACATCTGCCTTACTACGACGGCAGAAAAACAACTACGATTTTACTCCCAATCTGATAAACCAGGTAAATTGTTGTCAACCAGGTTGGCCCCTAGGCGGCCCCCTCCCCATGTCCCTAAAATCAGAAAATCCGACGGTTCCTTTACTCAGAATCCTGAAATGGTACTGCGGGAATTCCAAGCTTTCTATCATAAGATATATAATGATGGTAGGGACTCGGGTCAACGGGAGTTCGACACATTCGTTGAACACCTGCCTATCCCGTCCTTAACGGAGGACCACAGAACCTTCTTAGATAAGGACATCACAGTCAAGGAGGTTTTGGCTGCTATCAAACAGGCCTCCAAGGGTAAAGCGCCGGGACCGGATGGGTTCACGACCCTTTATTATAAAAAAAAATCCACCTTACTGGCCCCCTCCCTAGCGCCTTCATAACCCTTATTCCCAAACCCCACAAGGACCATAGTGATGTGGCCAACTACCGACCAATATCCTTGATCAGCACAGATCTAAAGCTACTTACGAAAATATTGGCAAATAGGATGTTGACCTTTTTGGCCGACTATATTCATCCTGATCAGGTGGGCTTTCTACCACACAGACAGGCAGCTGACCAGATAAGGAGGGCGATCGATCTTATTTCCATTTTACGCTCGTCGTGGGATGGGGGAATACACCGCAAGGGGATGCTGCTATCCCTAGATATTCGCAAAGCATTTGACTCCTTGTCATGGCCCTTCCTATTTCGGGTATTGGATAAATGGAACTTTGGCCCGACCTTTTTGGCATCACTGCGATCACTATATAGCTCTCCGTCGGCTCAAATACTGCTGAGGGGCCACAAATCTGACTTGATACCGATCTCTTTGGGTACTAGACAGGGATGCCCATTATCCCCCATTCTATTTGTGATAGCCTTCGAATCCCTAGCGATAGCGATCCTTCATCACCCTGATGTCATGGGTATAGTAAGTGGAGGGAAGAATCATAAGTGTGCATTATTTGCGGACGATCTTCTGCTGTTCATCACATCCCCCCACGTCTCCATACCAAATCTTCTGTCCCTATTAGACCGATTCGGTAAAATTTCCGGCTTACTAGTGAACCAGGACAAATCAGAGGCTTTGAATATAAACCTACCGACTTCAACCCTAGAGAGTATTAAATCTCAATTCCCTTTTAAATGGCAACAATCGACCCTTTCTTATTTGGGCATTAATTTGACCTCCGATGTGTCCACGTTATATAAGACTAACTACCTGCCCCTGTTTGCCCGCCTAATTGAGGACGTGAAGACATGGTCCGATGTGAATCTGTCCTGGCTGGGCAGAATTGCATCTGTTAAGATGACTGTTCTTTCACGGCTATTGTACTATTTCCGGGTCCTGCCAATCCAAGTCCCCGCTGCTGACATACGCCGCTTTCAATCAAAGATTTTCCAATACATTTGGGGTCCAAAAGGTCCTAGAATAGCTCGAACAACATTGCACTCACCCAGGGAAGAGGGGGGTTTAGGAGTGCCCGAGTTTCGTAAGTATTACATGGCAGCTCATTTGACTCAATTACTTCAATTGCACAGCCGACAATATTGCCCTGAGTGGGTCTTACTGGAGGCTCAAGCGTGTGCTCCATTAGCAATAGACCTTGTCCTGTGGACATCCCCCAAACACTGCAAAGCGATCTTGAGTCCAACACTCTCTCATTCCCTCAATGTTTGGGAAATGGGATTTAGAAGATGGGCTCTGAGGTCCGCACACACTCCAGTGGCCCCACTCTTTGGCAACCCCCTTTTTCCCCCGGGTAGGCGTTCCGACGGATTTAGTTGGTGGGTTAACAAGGGTTTATTACGAATAGGCAATTACCTTGACCACAGAGGAATACGCCCATCATCACACTACACAGGCAGCTTGGAGATGCCTTCCTCGGAGTGCTTTCACCTAAGGCAAATTCAGCATTTTCTACGCTCTCTAGAGAACAAAGGGTTTGACTTGACCACGCGCACCACCTTTGAGAGTAGGTGTATGCAGGACTCTGCTCTCCGGGGGGGCATCTCCGTGCTCTATAAACAGCTGGCCTCACCCCCAACTAGGCTTCCATATCAAATGGCATGGTAAAGGGACCTGAACATTAGCCCTGAGGCAGGGGGTTGGCGTAAGTGGAGTACGAGAATCCACAAAGGCATACTCAATGTGGCCCTGATTGAGGCGAGTTACAAAGTACAGGCCAGATGGTACCTGGTACCAGAACGCCTCTCCAAAATGTTCCCGGGTGACTCAGCCCTCTGCTTCAGGGGTTGTGGACAGGTGGGGACGCCACTCCATGTGTGGTGGACGTGTCCCAAGGTGCGCCGTTTCTGGATCAGGGTCCACGCGCTTATCCTCTCGATCACAGTGGTGAACTTAATCAAAGATGCCTCAGTCGCCCTCCTTAACAAGCCAGTGGATAATATTCCCAGACATAGGCAGACTTTGATATTTTATATATTTCTAGCTGCTAAAATAGCTATCGCGTCAGCATGGAAAAGCCCCGTTGTAGACTTAACGTTGTTGAAACGTGAATTAAACTGGATTATGTTGAATGAGAAAATAGTGAGCGTTTTAAATGACAAACAACCCCTTTTCGAAAAAATTTGGTCCCCCTGGCTCACTTATTTACAGGCCCCCGAGACATAACGATACCCCCCCCCCATTTTTTTTTTTCCTGATGATCGACCGGAGATTCCCGGATGGACACACTCCTCTCTCTTCTTCTTCTTCTTCTTCTTCTTCTTTCTTCTACTCCTAGGGCTTTACCTTCACAAACTTTCTGAATTCCCCCCTACCCCCCCCTTTTTTTTTTTGTTTGTTCCGTTGGTTAACCTGGACCTCTTCCATTATGTTGGTAATTAAAGGTTCCCCTATTGGGGACAAATAGGTTAAATAAACGTTGAATGTACGTTATTTGTTGCTTTCAAGCTGCCCAGATTCTCTTGCTGCGAAGTTACTCAAACCGGAATTCTTTTCAATGGCCTAGTTACTCTAACTATCTGAACCGTGTTGCCTATTAAAATGTTTTTTTTTACTATTGAATACAGATAGATCCATGGAATTTCAATGTCTTGATACTGTTCGCTGATTGGCCTCCAGCATTCACTGTATTATGCAGTGGGCCGCAACTCGGGACCTATCCTGTGAGTGGGGTCCATATTATTATTATTATTACCATTCTTTTAGTTTGTTGACCAGAATTATTTTATTTTGTTCTTTATTGTGTTTTGTTCATTTTCCTTTCTTTCCATACGACTTTACACTTGCAGAGCAAGCGAGGATTGTTCGCTGCTCTACCTGTTCGAACTTTAATCCTTTACTTGAAAAACTAATAAAAACTATTGAAACGAAACTCAAGAAAACGCTTATAAAATTCTTTCCAGGTGGTATATGACCCCTCTCAAGTTACATCGAATTAACTCCTCGATATCTAAGACCTGCTGGAGATGTAATCGTGAAATAGGTTCTTTCCTTCACATATGGTGGTCTTGCTCTGCTATACAACCATACTGGAAAAAGGTCCATGAATATATCTCCTTGATAACCTCTATTAATTTAGATTTCAAACCTGTTCAATTTTTACTCCATTATTCTCCCTCATTACCAAAAGGCTATTACCGATCATTAACCATGCACTTAAATTAATCAGCCATGATGTGCATTCCGGTTAGATGGAAATCCATTATCCCCCCTTCTATCACTGATTGGTTTAATCGCACCCAAAGAAACATGGAAATGGAACATTTAATTCATCAAGCGAAAGATACTCAAAAACGATTTAATAACACATTGTCTGATTGGCTAAACTTTACTTTGTCCGATAAATACAAACAATATAAACCTGGAACATGACCTCCTCTTGTTTGATCTTACTGATATTCTAAGAGGTGTATCTGGCCCCTCCCCCTTTCACTCTCCCCTCTTCTTTTCCCTCATTTATATTTTAAAATTAAATTGTTTCAAAAAAAATTAAATTAATTACTTTTCCTGGTATAATTTGCAATCTATATTCAAGAATTCATTGAAAACACAGGTTGCTTTATCCTCAATAATCTCTCTGGGCCAGATTCACGTACATCGGCGCACTTTTTGACTGGCGTAGCGCACCTTCTTTACGTTAGACTGCCGCAATGTAGCGGCGCAATCACCGTATTCTCGTTTGATTTGCACAGAAATTAGTGCCTGTGCAACGTAATTTCAGAGGCGTAAGGCGGAGTAATTCTAATTGGGAAGGACGTGGGCGTGTTACATTGAAATGAGCCGTGACCCCATGCAAATGAAGGGCCGGCCGGCTCGCACATGCGCACATGAAGCAGACCATGGTCAGCACCTCTGTGCGCATGCTCACAACTCGGGAACAGCGCAATCAGTGAAATTGGAAGTGGACCCGGGCAACTTTGTGAACTACGCAGACAGCATAAATAGACAGACACAAACGCACTTCCTTTGCAAAAGTACATCCCTTTGTATCCCTCCCTATACAGCAAGGTGCTTTTGTTCTGTTTGTTGCGTTGTGACTTGTCTTTGTTATATTTGTTGACTGTTTGATCTAGTGTTTTGTAGAATATATTTGAAAGTGTTTTTTGATGACTGCTTGTGAGACTTTTTGGTTGATAGATTTTGGTTTGTTTGTTTTGTTGCTTGATTTTTCCTGCTTGTTTTTGTGAGTGATTTTTGTTGATTGTTTGGGAGAGAGTTGTTGTATGAGTATGACTGAGAGGAAGAGGAAGTTGAATTTTACTTTGGGGGGGAAACAAATAATTGCCCGGGCCATTACCCAATATGGGCGTTTCCTCCACGGCCCGGAGAGTGCCAACACCACCCCGGCCAGGAGGCGGGAGATTTTGCAGCACATTACTGACCAGGTGAATGCAGCGGGGGGGGAGACCCGGACACGCGCAGGGATCGAAAAGAAAATCAATGACCTCCGGCGTTTGGTCCGAAAGAAGCTGGCCAAAATGGCAGCCCATGCCAGGGGCACAGGAGGGGGCCCACCATGCCCTGTTAGGCTGACAGCGGAGGAGCGTGCGGTGGCCCAGACCTTTCATAGACAACAGGTGGAGGGACTGCCTGGCTATGACTCCAGTCATGAAGCCGTTAAGCCAGGTAAGGTTTTTTTGCCCTATCAGGTGTGTAGCATGTGAGGGGGGGGGGAAGGAATATGTAGCAAGTGTGTGGATCCTCCAACCGGTGAATGTTTTGTGTCATCCACAGATGTGCAGGAGGGTGCTGGGCCATCTGGGCTGACCGCACCATCCCCAGGACAACAGCCTGATGAGGACCCCCCGACAAGGCCGGAGTCCGCAGAGGAGGAGGTTGAAGAGGAGGAGGTTGAGGAGGAGGAGTTTGAGGAGGAGGAGGATGTCATGTCAGCCAGTGGATTTTTGTTTTTGGAGGAGTCTTCCTCTCTGGCTGGCAGCAGCCAGCCCTCCATAAGGGCTAGCCCCTCCCACTCCTCCCCCAACAGGGCTCCCCTCCCGAGGGCCTCCCCTTCTCCCTGGCCACAAGCCTCAGCTGGAGGCAGGAAGTCGTCCCAGAAGACCAGGGGGGTGGCCGAGGTTCTGCCCGCCAATCTGAGAAGGGACCAGGCCCTTCAGACCCGCCATCTAGGACAGGTCAGCCAGACTTTGGTGCGGATGGAGGAGAGCCTGTCCTCCATAAAGGATACGCTTGGGGACCTGGACTGCCACATCCGGGCTCTTACAAACTGCCTAAACGTACTGCAGACTACAACAGCAGACGTTGGGCAGGATGTGAGGGCCCTCACCCAGGCTATCCAGGCCAACACAGCAACACTAAGTGCTGGCCTGAACAGAATTGCCGTGGCCTTGGAGGGCAGGCCGCCAGGTGGGCAGAGACCAGGGGCTGCTCCTCCTTCCCCGGATTACCCCCCCCCCTCCCCATGAGTCTCCCCTGAGGAGCCGGGGCCGTGGCCGTGGGCGCCCCAGGCGTGGCTCACGCCAGCGGCATTAATTTGTTTTCCCCCTTTTTTTCCAGGTTTTTTATTTGCCTTTTTTTTTGCTGGAAATTTTTTTTTTTTTGCTGGACAATTTTTTTTTGTGTTGTGAATGTTTTTGGAATGTGGGGGTGATACTCCTGCCGGAAAAGGGGTGTCTCCCTCAGTTTTGGTGGAGAAGGCTTCCCCAGGACCAGGAAGAAGTGATCCCCAGGTCTGTGTGAATGGTGTATGAATGTACAGTGACATAATTGGAGCCGTGGCGTGGCGTTGCTGCTCACAAGTCCTGCATGGTGGGCTTGTGCTAATCCAATTTGATGAGGATGTGATGTGTCTGTGATAGGGACCACAGTGGTGTGCATGCATGCATTCTCATTGTGCCATGATTAATGTGTGTGTTTAATGTGCAAAGATGCCTACCCTTCCCTCAGAAGACGGGGTAGCCTTGGTTAGGGGGGATTGTCTGGTTCAGGGGTCAGGTCATCACTTAGGTCAATCTGCAGGCCCTTTCTCACTGTGAAGTTGTGCAGCAGGCAACAGGCACCGATGATCTGGCACACAAAGTTTGGGGAATACAACAGGGTCCCCCCAGACTTATCCAGGCATCAGAAACGTGACTTCAGGAGGCCAAAGGTGCGCTCCACCACTGCACGGGTTTGGGCGTGGGCTTCATTGTATCTTTCCTCTCCTGGGGTTTGGGGGTTCCGGATAGGAGTCATGAGATGGGGTCCCAGTGCATATGCAGAGTCACCTGTAAGGGAAAAGACAGGAGGATGTGTCCCCCCTCCCATGATGTGTGCATCATGGGGGGGGGACAGTCATGCCTGCCACCCATGTCACTCACCAACCAGCCAGGTGTCCCCATACACGTTCTGTTCGAATTCCATTCGGATGGGGCTCTGATTGTAGATGTAGCTGTCATGGCTGGATCCGGGGTGTTTGCCACGGATGTGCCATATGAGGCCTTGGGCATCGACTATCACCTGTACGTTGATGGAATGTCAATGCTTCCGATTGCGGTATATGTGCTCTGTCTTGTGGGGAGGCTGGAGTGCCACATGTGTGCAATCAATGGCCCCCACGGTGCGTGGCAATCTGGCAATTCTGTAGAAATCTGTCATTGCCTTCAGCCGCAGCTTCTCAGTGGTGGGTTTGATGATTTGGTTGGCCATGCGTCTGAGGATTGCAGGGACAACATGGTGCACACATCTGCTCATGGAGGATTGTGACATCCCAGCCACCACTCCACTTGTTCTTTGAAAAGAGCCACTGGCAAGGAAATGGAGTATTGCCATGACCTTGACCAGTGGCTGCACTGCATGTGAGCGGTGTGTTGGGCTGGTGATGTCATCCTGCAAGGTTGTAGTTAATTCCAGGATGGCATGAGGGGTGAATCTGAAGATGCGATACACCTCAGAATCACTCATGCCAAAGAGGTCTATGCGTGTGCAGTATATCCTCTCCCATGCCCTCCTCCGTACCCTCCTCCTTCTTTGCTCCTCTAAAGTCAGTAGTATAGCTATGAGGTAAGGATGTCCCTGGCATGTTGGCATACAGATTTTTGTGCAACAAGTCTGACTGCTCAGCTCCTCAAATCAATGGTGTGTCTAGCACAGTTTTGCGTGGCCGAATGCGCCTGTCTATCGAAATTACGCCAGTCAAAAAAAAGTAGATTTCTTGCGTATCTCGTTTTGGGGATGCGGCGCATCGAAACGCATGCGCAAATTTAGACTTACGCCGCGCATCTCCTGTAACGCCGGCGTAATCGCTCTGTGAATCTGGCCCTCTGTTTTTATTCAGTTATTATTGACACTATCAGACTTTTATCTTTTATTAATTTTCATTTTCTCTCTTATATAACATTAAACTACATACAAGACGCTTTGAAACCTTATTAATACTGTTTTGAATATTAATTGATATGTTCTTATGCTCCATCATACGGCTGTGTCCGTGTTTATGCAATTTTTTCTCAATATGTCATCTATATTGTAACTATGAATATAAAGAGTTGGTAATGGAGAAGGGAGGGGGATAGGAAAGTGGGAGGGCAAGAAATGGGGAAAGGGGGAATAGGGGAATGCACTCACATGGGCCACATCCGTATATATGTATTAGAAAAAAAAAAAAAAACAATAACTATGGAAGGATATTAATGGTCGGACTTTGAGGCCAAGGAAGTAGGTTAAAAATTCAAAATTTTAATATCATCGAGTAAATACAAACAAAACTATAATAAAATACAAATACAAAACAATAGTACATATATATGGATTAACCACTGTACAAAAAATCCTTAAAGTCGCCGACGCACGTTTCGCCGTGGGGCTTCTTCAGGACGGGTAAGGATTTTGTAGCAAGAGTGTATAGCAGAGCACAAGCAGTTATATAGCTGACGATCATGTAGCGAATGCATCCAAGGGCCGACTCAACAAGCGAGTTATCGACAGGTGGATAGGGACTTATTTAGAGAGTCCTCCAATATGTAAAAAGATCTTTACTGATGCTTGGAGCTGCTTAAAGTGTCCTGTAAATACGAATTAAGCATCACATTGCTTGCAGTTTCCACTCGATGGAGAAAAAACTTAGCAGCCAGCTGGGACAAGGAACCTTATTTGGGTGGCCGGATGAGGGGCCCTGGAATTATCCTAGACAACCGCTATAGGAATTTCTATATTAGGCTTAAGCATTAAGCCAATATCTGTATTATCCACCTGGAATTATCCTAGACAACCGCTATAGGAATTTCTATATTAGGCTTAAGCATTAAGCCAATATCTGTATTATTGTCTGGTTGTCAGAGGTCCAGCCACAGTCCCAGGGTGTATATCCGTGTAAGACGATAATACAGATATTGGCTTAATGCTTAAGCCTAATATAGAAATTCCTATAGCGGTTGTCTAGGATAATTCCAGGGCCCCTCATCCGGCCACCCAAATAAGGTTCCTTGTCCCAGCTGGCTGCTAAGTTTTTTCTCCATCGAGTGGAAACTGCAAGCAATGTGATGCTTAATTCGTATTTACAGGACACTTTTAAGCAGCTCCATGCATCAGTAAAGATATTTTTACATATTGGAGGACTCTCTAAATAAGTCCCTATCCACCTGTCGATAACTCGCTTGTTGAGTCGGCCCTTGGATGCATTCGCTACATGATCATCAGCTATATAACTGCTTGTGCTCTGCTATACACTATTGCTACAAAATCCTTACCCGTCCTAAAGAAGCCCCACGGCGAAACGTGCGTCGGCGACTTAAAGGATTTTTTGTACAGTGGTTAATCCATATATATGTACTATTGTTTTGTATTTGTATTTTATTATAGTTTTGTTTGTATTTACTCGATGATATTAAAATTTTGAATTTTTAACCTACTTCCTTGGCCTCAAAGTCCGACCATCAATATCCTTCCATAGTTATTGTTTTTTTTTTTTCCTATATTGTAACTACTTGAAATCTTAATAAAAACCTTTACAACAAAAAATATCCCCCAAAAATATATACATTTTTTTTCTTCAGTTTAGGCCGATACGTATTCTTCTACCTATTTTTGGTAAAAAAAAAAAACTCAATAAGCGTTTATCGGTTGGTTTGCGCAAAATTTTTAGTGTTTACAAAATAGGGGATAGTTTTATTGCATTTTTATTATTTTTTTTTTACTACTAATGGCGGCAATCAGCGATTTTTTTTCGTGACTGCGACAATATGGCGGACACTTCGGACAATGTTGACACATTTTTAGGATCATTGTCATTTTCACAGCAAAAAAATGCATTTACAATGCATTGTTTACTGTGAAAATTACAATTGCAGTTTGGGAGTTAACCACAAGGGGGCGCTGAAGGGGTTATGTGTGACCTAATATGTGTTTACAACTGTAGGGAGGTGTGGCTGTAGGTGTGACGTCATCGATTGTGTATCCCTAAAAAAAGGCATCACGCGATTGATCACGGGACTCCGCGGGTCCCGTGGTCACGGAGCTTCGGACCGGGTCGCATGCACGTGACCCCACGGCTGGGCTTAAAGGGCAACGTACAGGTACGTAGATGTGCCCAGCCGTGCCATTCTGCCGACATATCGGCGTGAAGGGGTCCTTAAGTGGTTAAAATTCTTTTTTTTTTTACCCTACACCACGCTTTCCCACAGTGTGCATCAGTCAATCAAAATAACCTATTTACATACAGAGTTATAGAGTAAATATATTTAAGACAAATCATATACAGTATCTCACAAAAGTCAGTACACCCCTCACGTTTTTGTAAATATTTTATAATATCTTTTCATGTGGCAACACTGAAGAAATTAAACTTTGCTACAATGTAAAGCAGTAAGTGTACAGCTTGTATAACAGTGTATATTTTCTGTCCCCTCAAAATAACTCAACACACAGCCATTAAGTAAAAATGTCCAAATTGGGCCCAAAGTAAGTTTATCTACGTCTCATCAGACCACAGGATATGGTTCCAGTAAATCCATGTCCTCAAATTGTTGGCAGGCTTTCTTGTGCATCATCTTTAGAAGAGGCTTCCTTCTGAGATGACAGCCACGCAGACCAATTTGATGCAGTGTGCGGCGTATAGTCTGAGCACTGACAGGCTGACCCCACCACCCCTTCAACCTCTGCAGGAATGCTGGCAGCACTCAAATGTCTATGTCCCAAACATAACTTCTGGATATGATGCTGAGCACGTGCACTCAACTTCTTTGGTGGATCATGGTGAGGCCTGTTCTGAGTGGAACCTGTCCTGTTAAACCACTGTATGGTCTTGGCCACTGTGCTGCAGCTCCGTTTCAGGGTCTTGGCAATCTTCTTATAGCCTAAGCCATCTTTATGTAGAGCAACAATTCTATTTTTCAAATTCTCTGAGAGTTCATTGCCATAAGGTGCCATGTTGACCTTCCAGTGACATGAGAGAGTGAGAGTGATAACATCAAATTTAACACACCTGCTCCCCCACCTGAGACCTTGTAACACTGAGTCACATGACACCGGGGAGAGAAAATGGCTAATTTGGCCCAATTTGGAAATTTTCACTTAGGGGTGTACTCGCTTTTGTTGCCAGTGGGTTAGACATTAATGGCTGTGTGTTATTTTGAGGGGACAGAAAATATACAATGTTATACAAGCTGTACACTCACTACTTTACATTGTAGCAAAGTGTAATTTCCTCAGTTTTGTCACATGAAAAGATATAATAAAATATTTACAAAAATATGAGGGGTGTACTCACGTTTGTGAGATATATATATATATATATATATATATATATAAAACTTTATTTTAAACTGCCTGCACACCACTAACTAACCTGCCTAATCTAGCAGAAGGAGAGATTACGGCTCCAGGTGGGTTTGCTAGACAATCAGCGGCTTCTCAGGAGACCAGGAGTGCCGGCAATGCACAAGGCAAAATGTAGAGGCTAAAAGAATGGACAGCCGCACGTACAAAAAACCCTCAGGTTGTATTTTAAAAAAAATGAATGAAAAATGCACTACAAATAACAGCAGAAGGTGGAAATGACTGTCATTTTCACCTTCTGCTGTTATTAGTAGTGCATTTTTCATCCACTTTTTTTAAAAATAAAGACAACCCAAGGGTTTTTGGAGGTGCGGCTGTCCATTCTTTTAGCCTCTACAACCTGCCTAATCTAGCTTAAAGGGGTGTTCCAGCCCTAAGTTGTGTTTATTAAAAGTCAGCAGCTACAAAAAGTGTAGCTGCTGGCTTTTAATAAACACTCACTTACCTGCTCCTGCGTTCCAGCGACGCGCCGACCGGGGCTCCGCTCTTCTACCCCCCTCCCCGGCCGGCGTCTCCATCCTGACTGTGGGCACCCAGCCGTGACAGCCTTCGGCTTCACGGCCGGGCACCCACTGCGCATGCGCGAGCCGTACTGCGCATGCGTGCGCGGCGCGGCTCGTCGCTGATTGGAGAGGCGATCGCATGGGACCTGTCAGTGTCCCATGTGATCGCCTACAGGGAGGGGGCTGGTGTAGGCGATTAAGCTTAATCGCCTAACCAGCCCCTCGGCGGAAGCAGGAAGTGGGACAGGAAGTCCCACTCCTACTGAAGCCCCCACTCCCCCCCCAAAAAAATTACATGCCAAATGTGGCATGTATGGGGGTGAGGAGTGGATTGAGAAAAGGTCATTTTTTTGGGTGGAACACCCCTTTAAGTTCTCTCAATATCCACGTTACCACACTACATACAGCTGCCGTGTAAGCAGCCTTATATAGTGTGGGGTGTGGACCCACAGCAAATCGCGATGTGATTGGACAAAGCATGTAGGTCAGGTGCATGCTTTGGCCAATCAGCAACCATCAATGCACTGCAATCTCGCCAATCTGTGAACAAACGAACAGCAGATGTTAGAGTCAAACTTACATTCAAACTTACGTTTGACTTTAACATCCAGACCATCCCTACTGTTTATAAATCCGTTAAGGAGATTCCCCCTCTTTATTTGGCCGGTTTACCATTATCATTGAAAGTGAAAGTAAGAAAATACCAAATTGGGTTGTCCCCAGTAAAGTAAGAGAAGGGAAATCTTTCAATGGGGACACTAGATCTGGTGACCTGGGGGTCCCCAAAGAAATCCCCTAATTTGCAGAGATTTCCTCTCACTTGCTGTTTGGTTATGGGACAAGGTACGGTAAATCTCTGCAATGGGACACAGATGGCAAAGAAAATCTGAAAGGGGCTATAACCCTCCCTTGCTCTATCCAAATAATATATTTTTTTTTTTTGATGTCACAATGTAGAGTATAAGATTTCCTATCTTCTGTGCCCAGTCTTGCCACACATAGTTAATCCCGAGCTGAGTAATCCTATTTTAATGTTCAGTGCAAATTAACAGAATTCCAGAAAAAAACTTGCCAAATTATAAAGTCTGTTTCTCTGTTTTTTCTTTCAGTGACAGGTTATTTACAAATCTAGCTTGGACATGTTTATCATAACATGGGGTGATCCAAAGTTCATTGTATATTACCAGGATGTGTTATGTGGGGGAGGGGTGGATTTCTCATTTTTTATACCTCATGTTATGATAAACATAACATAACATATGATAAACATGTCCAAGCTAGATATGTAAATAACCTGTCACTCAAAGCAAGAAGAGAGAAAACGGACTTTTTATTTAGGCAGGTTTTTATCTGGAAGGCTATTCATTTTCACTGAACATTAAAAGAAGATTTCTCATATCTGGATTAACTCTGTGTGGCAAGACTGGGCACAGATGATAGGAAATGTTATACTCTACATTGTGATTTGGGTTTACATCCACTTTAAGCTGCATGGCCTGTGATGACCATCATGGAATTAGCCACCCTATCCCCTAGTATACTAATAATGACCTATTTCTTTGATTCCATGCAGTAAATCAGTATATATCTTTTTGGATTGCATTGTAATCTCATCTTGGATTCTTTATCTTAATTAGTCCAGTAAAATATGGTATGGCTGAGATAAGAGAGCTGGCCTATGAGGCAAAGAGTAATGCCTTGTACACACGATCGGAATTTCTGATGGAAAAAGTCAGACGGAATTTTTTCATCGGATATTCTGACCGTGTGTGCGACCCCATCTGAGTTTTTCCATCGGAAATTCCGACGGACTTAGAAAGACATGTTCTCTTTTTTTCCCGATGCATTGGAAATTCCGTTAGTTGTTTGGAACTTAAGTGTCTCTCAGAGGTTTAAATAGAGTTCTCTGAATAAAAGATCTCCATGCACTCCTCATCACAAACAGGAGCGGTCACGATCTTGTTTGCCTTGCACAAGGCTGAGGAAGATTACATGTCAGGTTTTTACCATTTTGCCCAGGGAGTGCAAAGCAGAATCAATATCCCATCATTCTTGGCTGCTGTATGCCTGCTCCTCTATATTCTTTTTATCTAATTGGCAACAATGATGTTGCTTTTAGTCACGTTTTATAAATAAAATCATATGTTAACACATTTACATTCACATTTAAATCTGTTTCAGGAGCAGTGCTGCACAACACATGAAGACGATCCAGTGTTGTGTTAAATAATGAGCTAAATTAAAGCAACTACTAGAACATTGTTGATATCTGCCATCAGCCTGATATTTTAACTATTTTTAAATATCTACAGGGTTGGAAAACCTGGGAAACAATGTTGTTCTACATCTGACTTATGCCTTTTTCTCTCCCGTTCTTCTTTCTATACAAGATCTTCTGTTTGGCCCCATTTCAACGAATACACAAACCAGTGTAGACAGATGACACTCACTGCAAAGACCACCAGTGTAAGGTTAGATGATAAAAAGAAGGACGTGACTTACCAATATGGAAGCTCTAGGGCAAATATGAAAGGGAGTCATTCAGGCATACAAGGGGGCACACAGTAAAATTCAGTATATTGTTTTTTCGTAAGGTCAAAGATTCTAACAACAAAAATCTGCTCAGCCACCTTCCAGATAAAGTCAGAATGAACAAGAGGCATGTCACTCTTTGGTCTATACCGGATATAAGCATTCCAAAGGCATTGTTCCAGAAGATGCCTGAAAATGTTTTTTTGCCGTTTGCGCATAGCCAGGTAAAATGTCATTGCCTGATCGGGTCTGTCGACACCTCCTATTGTGTTGTCATAGTCGATCACGACTTGTGGCTTCAGCACATGTTTCCCACCTTTTGTGTGGTCCATGGTAGTGGAGGTATTGTGCACAGTACTCATGAGACACACATCCTTGTTTTTGCCATCAATTTGCCATCATCTAAAGCCCCATACACACTATCAGTTTTCCTGACGGTTTTCTCTTCAGGTTTACCAAAACCATCTAATATGAAGTCAAACCTCAAGAGTTTCAATTTGAATGCAATCAGGCAGGCCCTTGCACTACATGGTTTTGGTAAACCTGATGAGAAAACCGTCAGGAAAACTGATAGTGTGTATGGGGCTTTACCCTTCTGAAAGGCAACCATTTCTCCGGTTTTGATTTTTTTCTTGGCAAACATAGATGGCATGTCACATCGGTTAGGCCTAACGGTACCATACACATCAGTCTTGTTTTGTAGCAAAACCTCATACAGTTCCGGAGACGTGTAGAAATTGTCCGTGGTCACATAATATCCTTGGTTCAGCAATGGCTCCAGCAGTGTAAGGACAGATGATGTGGCCATCAAATAGCCGCTGTACCTGGGATTGAACTTAATGCCTTTGCTGGTGTAAATGACCGAATTCCAGATGTATCCGGTGGATGACTCGCAGAGCATGTAAAATTTGATGACAAACTGCGCTCTTTTGGATGCAATAAACTGTATACAGCTTAGGTGTCCATTGTAGGCCATCAAACTTTCATCCACGCTGACGTCCCTTTCTGGCACGTAGGCCTGCTGGAAATTGGTCACAATCATTTGGCATACCTCCCAGATTTTTTTTAGTTTGGCCGCAGGATGCGTGGCCTCATTAAATTCTTTATTGTTCGTGAAGTGGAAATACTTCATGATGACAGAAAAACTGTATTCTGACATCACAGTGCCCAAAAATGGAGTTGCCAGTAACTTATTGGTGGTCCAGTACCATTTCTGGAGCGGTTTCCCCACCACCCCCTGAAGAATGATGAGTCCGAAAAACTGCCAGATGTCCTCTTAAGTCACCGGTTCCCACTTTCTGCTTCTGGAAAACCTGGCATGCAGCGTAGCAGATTGCTGATCATGGTAGCGATTTGTCTCTGTGACAATTTTTCCAATTACCTCCTCAGTGATGAATAATTGAAAGTATGCCAGCGGATTGTCACGCTCAACATCTACCTTCATCCCAGGTGATCCAGTGAACCGGAATCTCAGGGGTGCTACCTGGTCCGTATCGCTGTCTATAGGGCACCAAGTGCACACATCGCTGAGTTCAGGTGCAGGATCATCGTCGTTGTCACTTGCCAGTTCAGTGTCAGTGTCAGACGACAAACCTCCCCACGACTCACTATCGCCCAAATTGTTCGCTGTTCAGCAAATGGGCGAACAGGCAATGTTCGAGTCGAACATGAGTTTGTCTCGAACTCGAAGCTCATCCCTACTCATTAATTAAAATTAAACTTTTAAATTAACTTTTGCACGATATTCAAATTTTTTTAGTTTCACCTGTACATCCTATGTGGAGTTTATCTGGAAGTGTCGGTCAGCACCCTATCTGTGATTGCTGTGGTGTGTGTCCTTCCATTTCTTTGACATATTCCCCTTCTTTGGATTACATATCTATGAGATGGGATGCCTTGGAGATGCCAGATCTGTGAACCCATTTGTGTAGCACTGTTTAATCAAGATATTCATTATTATGTGAGTATTCACAGATTTACCGTATTTGTTTTAATACTTTGTTATTGTTTTAATAGAGAATACCGTCCGTTCTAAACCAATCCCTGAAGAAGGAATTTAATATCCAAGTATATATCTTCCAAAACATGTTGGAATAAACTGTGAGATCATCAAATGGTCTAGAATTCAGCTGTTTTTATTATAACCTCCATGAGAATATCTTTGTGTGAGCTATTCTATGCAACATTTATGTCAGTTTTTGTGTCTATATAATTTTGTACTCAATAGATTTGTACTTTACGATACTTTGTTCTACTCTGTGTATGGTATTTTTCCTTGCCCACAAAATCCCTAGGGGTAACCTAGGTCTTTTCTCATTTAATATTCTTCATTGTTTTTCCGTAAGGTCATTGTCTACTTGTTTATGCAATTGAAACAAAGTGCAAAGTTTGCATTAAGAGCTAATCATCATTGCTCGTAATGTACATCTATGAATGAAGTCCAATACCGGACAATGAACTTACCAATTCGGATGGAGTGGGGGCTGCCAGTGGACTCCATCAGCAACAACAAAAGAAGCACCAGAGGCGCCAGAACACGTAGCATTTTACACAAATCGTCATGAAGCCCTCTTGTAATGTGGGCATTCCATAAATGTCTGCAGAGTAAAAAAAAAAAAAAGCATATTTGAAACAGTACTAAAATATATAGCCATAATGAAAAGAGAAGGGAGAAGATTAATTTTGCTATTCACTGCATCAAAATTAAATCACAATACCAAAGTTACCTGAAAGCAGCAGATTAAACTGCAGAATAATCTACTAATTTATTAATAATCTGCATCCCCCCTTGCCCTGAAAGGTGCCAAATGTGACACCGGAGGAGGGAGGGTTCCGATGAGCAGAAGTTTGACTTTAGCGTGGAGCTCCGCTTTAATAAAGGCTTTATTAAAGTTGCAGCAAATCTCCACTTTGCATTTATATAAAAGCAGACATCGAAAAGAGAATTTTCAGCCACAGAGAAAAAAAAATGATACTCACCTAGGTGGATACAGCATTGATCTGATGCTGCATCTGTCCTCCGCCACTTCTAAGCGTGAGAGCTGAGCAATGAAAGACCGCTGGTTGCTCAGTTCTCAGTCTACTGTGAGTGAAGAGCCAAAGACTGACAGTCACTCTGCTTTGCCCTTCCAGTGCCCACTGGAGTGCTGGGCTGTGGAGGGGACAGAAATGGCTGGCTCAGTTTTTCAGCGACTCGCTGAGAGGCTGATCCAGCTGCTGGTCCAGGCACCTAGATGGATCTTTCCCAGGCCTGGATTGGCTGAGCGAACAAACTGCATTCCTGTGACCAAAGGAGAAGTATAGCCAAAATAGCTTTGGCCATACTTCTGCTTTTAAGTAAACACTCCTGCATTGTCATCCTGTTACAGTGCTTTGAAAAAGTATTCATACCCCTTGAAATTTTCAAAATTTTGTCATGTTACAACCAAAAACGTAAATGGATTTTATTGGGATTTTATGTCATCGCAAAGTGGCACATAATTAAGAAGTGAAAGGAAAATGATAAGTGATTTTCAAAATATTTTACAAATAAATATCTAAAAAGTGTGGAACATATTTATATTCAGCCCCCTTTGCTCTGATACCCCTAAAATCTAGTGGAACCAATTGCGATCAGAAGTCACATAATTTGTAAATTGAGTCCACCTGTGTGTAATTTAATCTCAGCTGTTCTTTGAAGACCTCAGTGGTTTGTTAGAGAACCTTAGTGAACAAACAGCATCATGAAGGCCAAGGAACACACCAGACAGGTCATGGATAAAGTTGTGGAGAAATTGTAACCTCTTTGCATCCGCAATATAGCCGAAAGAAAGCTAAAGCGCGGGTCCAAATTTCCAGGATGGCGTCTATGTACGCCCTCCCAAGCTTGTGCTGCCTGCGCACCCCCTGTGGGGCATGGGTGGAACGCTCTGTGATCAGCGAGATCATGGCCCCTTACCACATGATCAGCTGTCAACAAATGACAGTTGATCACATGATGTAAACAGAAGACGGTAAAAAAAGCAGATTACCTTCTTGTGTAAACAGGACATCGGTCTTGCACACAGAGAGCCACTGCCACCTCATCAGTGCCCACCAGTGCTGCCAATCAGTGCCACCTATCAGTGCTGCCTTTCAGTGCCACCTATTAGTGCCCATCAGTGACACATATAAATGCCCTTCAGTGCCACCTATCAGTGCCCTTCAGTGCCATCTATCAGTGCCCATCAGTGAAGCCTCATCAGTGCCTTCTAATCAGTGCCCACCAGTGCCACCTCATCAGTTCCCATCAGTGCAGCCTCATCAGAGCACAACAATGAAGGAGAAAAAATACCTGTTTGCCAAAGTTTTTCTAGCAAAAAAAAAAAAACAACCCCAGTAGTGAAATATCACCAAAATAAAGCTCTATCTGTGTGAAAAAAAATGTCATATAGGTTCAGTGTAGCATTACCGTGCAATTGTCATACAAAGAGTGACAGCCCTGAAAATTTATCTGGGCAGGAAAGAGGTTTAAATGCCCAGTAAGCAAGTGGTTAAAGCAGGTTTTGGTTATAAAAAATAAATATCCCAAGCATTGAACATCTCCAGAAGCACTATTCAATCCATCATCCAAAAATAGAAAGAATATGGCACAACTGCAAACCTACCAAAACATGGTCATCCACCTAAACTGACAGGCCAGGCAAGGAGAACATTATTCAGAGAACCATGGTAACTCTGGAGGAGCTGCAGAGATCCACAGCTCAGGTGGTAGAATCTGTTCACAGGACTACTATTAGTCGTGCATTCCACAAATCTGGCCTTTATGGAGTGGCAAGAAGAAAGCCATTGGAAGTCTCTTTTGCAGTTTGCACAAAGCCACGTAGGGGACACAGAAAACATGTGGAAGTAGGTGCTTTGGTCACTAGATGAGACCAAAATTGAACTTTTTGGCCTAAAAGCAAAAAGCTATGTGTGGCGGAAAACTAACACTGAACATCTCCTTGAACATACCATCTCCACCATGAAACATGGTGGTGGCAGCATTGTGTTGTGGAGATGCTTTCTTCAGCAGGGACGGGGAAGCTGGTCAGAGTTGATGGGAAAATGGATGGAGCCAAATACAGGGCAATTCCGACAAGAAAAACGTGGATTTTTTCTGATGGAATGTTGGCTCAAACTTGTGTTGCATACACACAGTCACACAAATCTTGTCGGAAATTTCGACCATCAAGAACGCAGTGACGTACAAGACATACGACAAGCCAAGATCAATGAAGTTCAATAGGCAGTTTGGCTCTTCTGCTTGATTCTGAAAATGCATGTTTTTTTTGCGCATTGAAATTGCATACAGACAAGCGGATTTTCTGATAGGACCTTTTTCCGTCGGAAAAATAGAGAACCTGCTCTCAATCTTTTGTTGGCGGAAATTCCGACAGCCAAAGTGGAGCATACACACGGCCGTATTTTCCGACCAAATTCTCACATCGGACCTTTTTTGTCGGAATTTCTGATCGTGTCTACAAAAGACTTGAAACTGGGGCAGAGGTTAACCTTCCAGCAGGACAACGACCCTAAACATAGAGCCAGATCTACAATGCAATGGTTTAGCCCTAAATCCAATTGAGAATCAAGACTTGAAAATTGCTGTTCACAGACACTCTCCATCCAATCTGACAGAGCTTGGGCTATCATGTAAAGAATAATGGTCAAACATTTCACTCTCTATATGTGAAAAGCTGGTAAAGACATACCCAAAAAGAATTACAGCTGTAATTGCAGTGAAAGGTGGTTTTACAAACAGGGGGGCCGAATACAAATGCACTCCACACTTTTCACATATTTATTTGTAAAAAAATTGGAAAACCATTTATATTTTCCTTCCAATTCACAATTATGTGCCACTTTGTGTTGGTCTATCACATAAAAACCCAATAACATACATTTACATTTTTGGTTGTAAAATGACAAAATGTGGAAAATTTCAAGAGGCAGGAATACTTTTTCAAGGCACTGTATATGGGCTTCTGGTGGAGATAACAAGTGGTAGATTTAACACGTAATACAGATATGGTCCACTTTTATCAGCATAGATTAACACTGTATTAAACATTTTCTGTAAAATATTAAAATATAAAATAAAATTATACAAACTGGTATAGTTTCTATACATTTAAAATGTTGTGTTATTACAAAAGTCCTTTTCACATTTTATTAATAGAACAGATTTTTGATGCATTGTAAATAAATAGACTACATTGCAAACATGAATGGCCTCTACTATGAACTAGAACTATGGGGTGGATGAGGGAACGCTCAGCTGACTTTCATTATCCAATCATGTGCAAGCAAAAATGCGGTCGTTACAATACTTTATGTCATACCGTATTTGCGCAGCAGTCTTACAAGCGCAATTTTTTGGGAAAAAATACACTGGCCCAGATTCACAGAGCAATTACGCCTGTCTAACTGGTGTTAGACAGGAGTAATTTCAAATTTCGCGTGCCGTATCACTAGTTTGAATCCTCAAACCATGATACGGCGGCTTCGGGCTTCGATCCAAGAGGCTTACGTCTTCGTAAGCCTTCGGATCTACGCTGCGATATTTTTGCGGCCGCTGGGAGGAGTTTGTGTCGTTTTGATGCGTCGGGATATGCAAATGTGTTTTTACGGCGATCCACGAAGATACGAGCGGTCTTCGCAATCGCTTACGTCTGTTTTTTTTTACGTACTGTTAGACCAGCTTTTTGCTGGTCTAACGGTGCGTAGCCCATGTTAAGTATGGCCGTCGTTCCCGCGTCGAATTTAATTATTTATTTTTTATTTTTTGCGTAACTCGTTCGGGAATAGAAATGTCCGTAAACGACGCTACTCAAACAACGAATGACGTAACGACGTGATTTCGCGCAATGCACGGCGGGAAATTTGCGAACGGAGCATGCGCAGTTCGATCGCCGCGGGAACGCGCCTATTTTAAATCCTTCACGCCCCCTACTCGTGTAGATGGATTGCGACGGGAGAAATACACTACGCCGCCGTCGTTTACTGGACAAAATCTACCTGGATTCCACGTAGAGCCAGGTAAAAAACGGCGGCGTAGTGTATTTCTGATACTCTACGAGAATCCAATTCTCTCTGAATCTGGGCCACTGTTTTTACAGAAAAGTTAGCCCCACTTTTTTTTGGGTTGTGAAAGATAGTTACACCAAGTAAATTGATACCCAGCAACTCATGCTTCAAAATTGTGCCTGACGATAAACTTTGACCCTTAAAAATGATCATAGGCAACGTTTATAAATTTCTACAGGTTACATGTTTACAGAGAAGGTCTAGTTCTAGAATTATTGCTCTTGCTCTAAAAATCGTGGCAATACCTCACATGTGTAGTTTAAAAACCATTTACATATGCGGGCACAACTTACGTATGCGTTCACTTCTGCACACGAGCAAAGCGGGACGGGGCACTTTACATTTTTTTTCTTTTACTTTTTATTTTTACATTGTCCTGTTAAAAAAAATTGGGGTCACTTTTATTTCTATTACAAGAAATGTAAACACCCCTTGTAGTAGAAAAAATATCTTAAATGTGAGAGGGGGGGGTCAAAAAGACCTCAGAGCTAACATTTACACAAATATGCAATAAAAAAAATTCCCCTTTAAGACCATTGGGCAGAAGTGACGTTTGACGTCGCTTATGCCATTCAATGCTATGGAGCCAAGCGGGTGCCATCTTTTCCTCACTCGGCTCCATGCCTGTCAGACTCTTGGGACGCGTTCCTGAGAATAGTCCAGTCACACACAGAGCGCAGCTCGGCCCCACTTCCTGCTCTTTCATTGGCTCACTGGCTTTGACAGCAGTAGGAGCCATTGGCTGTGTGAGCGAATGAGGAAAGAGAGACCTAGGAGAGCCGATGCTATCAATGCACGTCGCTGGATCAAGATGAGGCTCACGTAAGTATAAGCTGCGGCCAGAAGGTTTTTTAACTAAATGCAAAGAATGCATTAAAAGAGTTGTAAAATAAAAAATATATTCCCCTTAATGCATTCTATGCATTAAGGTGAAAAAACATCAGATGATGCCGCCCCCCCCCCCCCCAGCCCCGGTTTAACTTACCTGACCCTTCGAAAGTCCAGCGCCCGCCCCCGTCATTCTCCTCAAGTCGAAGCCCGGCCGTTGATTGGCTGCAGTGGATGGATTGAAAGCAGCGCAGCCATTGGCAACAGCTACACAGCATGCAAGCTTGCTCTGTGTGTAGTTGCTGTGGGGAGAAACCATGATAGCCGCCGAGGGACCCCAGAAGACCAGGATCAGGACCACTGTGGACCACTGTGTTCAAAACGAACTGCACAGTGGAGGTAAGTATAACATGTTTGTTATTTAAAAAAAAAATGTGCTTTACAACTCCTTTATGGTAAAAACAATTCTGCCTTTAGAGCCACTTTAATGTTTAGCATGATAAAATATTATTGAAAAATGCAAAGAATGACTTAAAGGAGTTGTAAATAAAAAAAAAGATTTATGATGAAATTACTGTTTACAGGGTATAGAGACATAATAGTTAATTGATTCCTTTTAAAAAATGATTAAAAATAGATAAAAATCAATCATATAATGTACCTGTAGTTTCGTTTTTGCATTGTGTTTCCTGCCTCTCTGCTGTACAGAGCCACAGAGCTAATACAGAGCAGTGATGGTTTGGAAAATGAAACTGATTGGTGCTGTGGGGTTTTAGACACAGTATTCACACCTTCTTGATTAGTGACCACAGAGAGAAAGCTCCCAGCACTGTGGTTATCAGGAAGTGTGGAGATCAGAGAAGAATTAAAGCAATTTGAGAGCAAAAACGAACAATGAGGACATGAAAACAGCACTGCATTAAGGTAAAGGAAGATATTAAGATAAAAATAAATTCCTTTACAAACTCTTTAACATATATACTTTTTTTTTCTCTTTTCCATCCCTTTATTTGAAATCTAAAAAACACACAGTTAGAGTGAAGACATTTGGGGCTAGATTCAGGTAGATGGGCGTAAAAGTATGCTGGCGTAGCGCATCCCATTTCCGCTACGCCTCCGCAACTTTTACGGGCAAGTGCTGTATTCACAAAGCCACAAAACCACTTCCTGATGGCCGTACTAAATCTCTGGGAGGCCGTCTTTTTACGGGCTCCGCTCCTCCGGGCCACTAGGGGGGCGCGCGAGCGCCGGCGGCGTGCGCGTGTTTGCGGCATCACTGACAAATGCCGATGCGCGTGCCTGGCGGCCACGATGTCCACCGGCCACTCGCGATCGGCGGTTACAGAGACAAGGACGTGGATCTGTGTGTGTAAACACATAGATCCATGTCCTGTCAGGGAGAGAGGAGACCTATCTGTGCCCCTTGTACATAGGGACATAGATCGGTCACCTCCCCCAGTAACCCCCCTCCCCCACAGTTAGAACACAATGCAGGGTACACATTTAACCCCTTCCTCACCCCCTAGTGTTAACCCTTTCAATTTCAGTCACATTTATACAGTAATTAGTGCATATTTATAGCACTGATCGCTGTAGAAATGTGAACGGCGCCAAAAATGTGTCAAAAGTGTTAGACGTGTCCGCCATAATGTCGCAGCCCCAATAAAAATCGCCGTCATTACTAGTAAAAAAAATAATAATAACACATATTAATAATTCTATCCCCTATTTTGTAGGCGCTATAACTTTTGCGCAAACCAGTCGCTTATTGCGATTTTTTTTTTACCAAAAATATGTAGAAGAATACGTATCGGCCTAAACTGAGAAAAAAAATGGGCTATTATAGCAACAAGTAAAAAATATTGATTTATTTTTTAAATATTGATGCTCTTTTTTTGTTTATAGCGCAAAAAATAAAAACCGCAGAGGTGATCAAATACCACCAAAAGAAAGCTCTATTTGTGGGGAAAAAAGGACATAAATTTTGTTTGGGAGCCACGTCGCACGACCGTGCAATTGTCAGTTAAAGCGACGCAGTGCCGGAAGCTGAAATTTCGCCTGAGCAGGAAGAGGGTATATGTTCCCAGTAAGCAAGTGGTTAACTAGCATTTGCCCAGTCACAGTTTGTTTTAGAGCGATATGTGCAGGGCCGATCCACCCTATACGCTCACTACGCAAGCTGCGTAGGGCCCCACAAATTATTCAAGGCCCCCTCTCCCCAAAAATTATTTTAGCACCCCCCAAAATCCACATGGTAGTAGTTGCAGATGGTAGTGTTTTTTTTTTCTTTTCTTTTTTTTCCTTGCCTGCATCTTCTTTAATGCTGCCTGGAAGCTGGGACTCTTTTTTTCTTGTGGAAGAATACAGCAGATACGGCCGCAGAAGCCGATGATCTTTAGCTAGACCCGACACAGGCTAATCTCAGAGGTGGATGGATATCCACCTCTCTGCTACCTCCTCAGCCAATGGTGAAGACTGTACCCGCCCCCTTCCCCCAGCCCGCCTTCTTTGATTTCTGAAAAGAGGAGATGTCGGCACTCGGCACTGCAGCTGGAGAGAAAAGGTAGAGATGACTGAACACAGTCTGCTATGGCTGGGGGACACATTCCTCAGCCCCAGCACTAAGAAACAGTGAGTTGCCTGCACTGCTGTCAGTATGGAAAGAACAAGCTGCTTTCTACAGTGTGGGGGGAAGGTTACCAGAGAATAAGATGTTTATCACTCGTGTAATCTGACACCTGCAGTCCTCTGCCAGCACAATTTATATGATTCTTACAGAGACTCTGACAGAAGAAAATGCAGGATTTCTGAGTTGTCTGTCTGTCTGTCTGACAGACAGACGATCTATAGATCTATCTATCTGTCTGTCTGTCTATCTACTCATCCATCCATCTACTCATCCATCCATCCATCTATCTATCTACTCATCCATCCATCCATCTATCTACTCATCCATCCATCCATCTATCTATCTATCTACTCATCCATCCATCCATCTATCTACTCATCCATCCATCCATCTATCTACTCATCCATCCATCCATCCATCCATCTATCTATCTATCTACTCATCCATCCATCTATCTATCTATCTACTCATCCATCCATCCATATCATCTATATCTCCATCTACATCTACTCATCTATCTATCTATCTACTCATCTACATCCATCCATCCATCTGTCTCTATCTATCCATGCACGCTTTCATCCATCCATCTATCCATTCATTCACCTATCTCTATCTTTCCATCTATTCATCTTTGCTGGTGTCACAATACAAGAAGAATGGATTAAAAGGACGATCTGATGCCATGTGTGCGTATCACACTCCTGAACCCTGCATTGTGTGTAGCGCACACCATAACCCTGCACTTTGTAGAACAAGCCTGAGTGCAGGCACTTTGTAAATTCCTGTAAATAGCGCACCCCTCAGCTCTGCACTCTTAACGTGACACACTCCATGCATCCCCATACACCCCCTATGTTCGCTACACACTCCATGCATTGCCCATACACCCCCTATGCTTGTTGCATAGTGCACTTAATGCGCAGATTACACTTATCGTTTTTATCAAATATTTAATTTATATATTATTTACTGATATTTTTATGCTTTTACTGCTTTCTTTGAATTATTGTGCTGAACATTGTGGTGATAATTAGCTTTAGTACATTTTGTAGTTTTTTGGGTATGGGACAATGTGCCAGACTGCATAGCCAGTTATCAATGTGTGACTGGGTTTTTGGATGGTTCTCTGGCTTCTTTGTGGCTGTTGACTTTTTATATTTAGCTACCCCACTGACTTAAGGTTATTGCTGACCCTGACATATGCTGGGGGCTTGATTATTGGCATTGATGAAACCTATTTTACTTCACAATCTCTACGGTGTACCTCTAGGCTCTCTTTGGCCTATAAAAGATAACCGCGTTTGGTGTGTTATCAGGCGTTAGGCGTGTGCACAAAATGAAACGCACATTTTTAAGCAGAAATATATGTGAAGACCAGTTAGAGGGCCCCTTAGCAGCATTTTGCTTAGGGCCCCAGGGAGGTCAGGATCGGCACTGGATATGTGATAGTGGTGAGAGCGATATTCATTTACTAGTTGTAAATAAGGCCTCTTAGTGGCATGAGATACTGTAATGAGACACCGCCTGTGGAGCCTTTAAAAAAGTTCAATCAACACATTTGTGTTACAAAAAGTTGGCAGAAACAATGTGTTACAACATGACAAATACAAATTTTGCTAAAATTCTGTAAACACAGAGTTAAAAGCTACTATCTAACACCCCCTTTATAAAAGATAACCCGTGTTTAGTATATTTATTAATATTAATTCTATTGCATTATTTCTAGCATATGTTTCTGACCTGATATTTAACTTGCTCTGTCAGGTTTAACCTCATCAAAGAGTACCCATACATTGTCCACAGCATTAAAGCAATGCCATTAATAATGGTGGTGAGGACTGCAAGGGGCACACATTTTCTAGCTCAGCTTTTCTATCTGTTAAGGCTATTTCTTCTCTCTTTTTTTTTTTTTGTATAGGAAGCTGTTGAATAAAAGATGCACTAGGATACTGAAATCGTTTTCGGACAGACCTATGTGATCCCCATAATATAAAAAAAACTTTAAAAATATTAGAAACTTAGTATCCACTTAAAATGTGAAGCATAGGATGTGTGGAAGGGATAACCTGTAGTTGAGAGCAGTTTAAAGTGATATTAAAGTCTTGTTTTTTATTTAACCTCCCTGGCGGTATGATTCTTTCAGATTTTAGGTGCTAAAAGCGGTACCATTATTGTGCATGGAAATTTGGCATTTTAGATTGCAGGCCTGTAATTCTTAGGAATAACTCACCTAAATCTGTCCAAACCAGAGTCTAGTAGACATCCCGGGTATGATAAAGTTTGAAACACAAAATTATAAATTATAATATAATAAATAATAACAAATAATAATTTAATAACAATACTTTTTATTCAATAATTTTTAGTAAATATATTCAAAAACTCTGATTTTTTGGGGGTCCAACGTCGCAGTCGAGACAACAGAAACGCATTTCTTTACGGATTTTTCTTCCGTTGTCGTCGCGCTTGGAGCAGCAAACCACACACATCCTTGCGGGTGCTGTTTTTTTTTTCAGTGGGTGGAATGTGGTCCAAAAAATTACGACCAGTCAGTCGTTCAGGGTTCACAACACCAGCCCGACGTCCAGGACGGTTTACCGCCGTTGGTGTTTGGTGCTTCAGAAAGATCTGTTCTGCCACCTTCCACATAAAGTCTGCATGGACCATAGACCTGTCACTTTTTTTTCCATCAGGATGAAGGAATTCCAGAGGCATTGTCGGAAAAAATGTTTGTAGTATATTTTCTGCTGCTTCCTCATCGCTGGGTAAAAGGTCATGACCTGGTCAGCCCTGTCCACACCTCCCATAGTGTGGTTGTAGTCCAACACAACCTGTGGCTTCATAACATCCTTTCCACCTCTGGTATGGACCATGAAGGTCAAGGTCTTATGGACTGTGCTCATAAGGGAAACGTCTTCTTTGTCCCGCCACTTCAGTGCCATCATTTTCCCCTTCTGCCATGGAGCAACTTCTCCTTTCCCAAGCTGTTTGCTGGCAAATGCTGACAGCATGTCCCGCGGGTTAGGCTTCACTGTCCCATAAGCGTTGGTCTTATTTAGGAGAAGGAACTCGTACAGTTCTGGGGAGGTATAAAAATTATCCGTAGTGACACAGTAGCCCTGGGTCAGCAGTGGCTCTATCAAGGAAAGAACTGAAGCGGTTGCCATTCCAAAACCGCCGAATCGCGGGCAGAATTTGGTCCCTTTCCCTGTGTACAGGACTGAGTTCCAGATGTACCCAGAGCTGGATTCACACAGCATAAACGATTTTTAGCCAAAGCGAGTGCGCTTTGATGCGATGAACTGTATCCAGCTGAGCCTACCTTTGTAGGCCATGAGACTTTCATCGATGGTAATGTCTCTCTCAGGAATATAGGTCCACTGGAAATTCAGCAAATAATCTGGTAAATCTCCCAATTTTTTTTCAGCTTTTGAGCTGGATGAGAACCCTCATTATTTTCAAAGTGCAAATACTTCATGATCAATGAAAATGTGTACTCCGAAATGACGGTTCCAAAAAAAGGTGTGGCCAATAATTTATTGGTTGTCCAATACCACTTTTGCAGGGGTTTCCCCACCACTCCCTGAAAAATGATGAGGCCAAGGAACTTCCAGATGTCGTCGCTGGTTACAGGCTCCCATTTTCTGCACCTTGAAAATAGCTGATTGGTAGCAGCTTGTTGTTCCTGGTAACGATTTGTTTCCAAAACTATTTTGGTGATCACTTCATCCGTCAAAACAAGTTGTAGGTATTCCAAGGGATTGTCATCCCCAACGTCCACTTTTATCCCAGGTGCTCCTGTAAATAGAAATCTTGGTGGTGCTACGTGCTCCGTAGCGCAATCAATTGCGCACCAAGTCCGCACATCGCTGGGCACAGGCGCAGGATCGTCGCTAAAATTGCTTTCTGTGTCTGATGACAAACTTTCCCATGCGTCGCTGTCGCTCAACTCCTCCACAAGCGATTTCGTATCGCTGTCGCTGTTTTGCATCAGGTCGCATAGCGGTTTTGAGATAGAGGCGCGCTTTGATGCCATGGTCGCTGTGCAGTTTACAGACACAGGTACAGTAAATCTGCAGACAGGGGCAGCACTGAAGAAAGCACTGGGGGGCAATCAAAGGTCACTGTATATTATTTTTAATTGTAAACCAATTGTATCAGTGTGTTTTTACATTGTTTTCATTTATACTTTTGAATTTTCCACGCCCCCCCCCCCCTCCGTTCCGCCCCAAGCGTCGCGATGCTTGCAGGGAAGGGAATCAGGGGAACACAGTGCATCGGGCGAACATCCGGCCGCCGTGCACTGCGGGAATACATTGCTGGATCGCAGGGAAAAGGTAAGTGTCTTCTCTTCCTGCATCCAGCAGCATAGAAATCTCACCCGAGCCACACTCGGGAATACCGCTCAGGAGATCTTCTCCTTCTTGGGTCCCTCCCCAGTGCTTCAGGCCGCTCCCTGCTGCTGAGTGCCCCCACAAGCAAGCAGCTTGCTATAAGGGCACCCAAGTTGAGCTGCTGCTCTGTTTGTCCATTCAGACATGGAGCCAAGACTTGGAACTGCCCCCTCCATCTCCTAAGTAGTTCACTGGCTGTGATTGACAGCAGCGGGAGACAATGGCTCCCGCTGCTGTCAAAAGCCAATCAGGAGCAAATCAGGAGTATTAGGGGGGCTGAGGGGGGGGGGACGGCTGCTTCACACAGAAGGCTTTTTACCTTCATGCATAGAATACATGAAGGTAAAAAGCCTTGTGCCTTTACAAACACTTTAGAAGGCAATAGAGGTGATGCACAGCAGTAAATCTCTTGGGATAGACTGGATGGGTATAGGCAGGTTTTTAAAAGGATTTTTTCCTTACCTGTTCTTTTTCTCTTGCCCATGGTGTTGGGAGTATAAATTAAACATATATAACATAAGAGAGTTTTAAAGATTGATTTTGCAATTTTATGTTATTTTTCAAGGTTATGTTGTACATGTAAGGCTGTGTACACACGACCGGTTTCCCCGACAGAATCCATCAAGAAACTTTGTGGGAAAGCTTTTTTGCAGAGGAAAACAGTTGTGTGTATGCTTTTTATCGAGTAAACTGTCGAGGTACTCGACGAGGAAAAAAGAGAGCAAGTTCTCTTTTTCCTCGACGGGTGGTTTTCCAACGAGAAACACGTTGGTGTGTAAGCTAGAAACCCGCGCACCTTCGGTAAAAGTAGTATTTGTAATGGAAATAGCACATTTGTCACACTGTAACAGACTGAAAAGTGCAAATTTTTCTTACCAAACTTTTACCTAACACGCAGTAACATGAGATTAGCAAAAGCAGCCCCAAGGATTGTGCTAATGGAATCGAACTTCCCCTGCCGTTGTATGTGTTGAAGTCACAGAGTTTGAGAACGAGGAGATTTGGTCTTGACTGTGTGTACGCAAAGACAGCTTGTCAAGTTTCTCTACAAGCCTAACAAGGAACTCGTCAAGGAAAACGATGTGTCTTTTCCGACAAGTTCCTCGGTCGTGTGTACGAGGCCTAAGAGAGGATAATTTTGCTTTTGGTGTTGTATTAAAGAACTTATAAATAAAAACAGATTTAAAAAGTAATAAGAAATATTGATCATTCATTGAGCATTTCCTGTGAGCGTGTAAATGCCCTTAAGAAGGAATGCAAACTAAACATGAGAAAAGGTTCTGTCTCCCCAACCCCCCCCCCCCCTCCCCCTTGCCATTCTGAAAGAAGCCACCAGAGCAGTTACAGGTAAGTAACCTCATATAAAAGTTACATGTCAATAAGCCAGGTCTCCAAGATCCTTCTAGTGTGCTGACCAGGAGGTTCTAGCATACAAGTAAAAAAAAAAAAAAAAACCCTGAAACATAAAAAAAAAACCAGTGTCTTATATATGTGCAAAAGGGATGCTTACTTTGATGTAACAGGTCACATTCTGTTTTGTACTACAAACCTCCAGTCTCTATCTCCTGATTATTTTCCTGTTGCTTTGACCTGTGCCAGCTGCTATAAAATTACAGAGCTACAGAACCATGGGCAGTTCTTAACTGATATATAGCTTGAAACTTATAACATCCAGTAATTGATCATGCTTAATGGGAAAAACTCAGCAAGCATAGTTTGGTTTATCAGCAACACAGTAGGGAATTCATTGGAGTTAACTTGCAGAAGCAGTAGTCACACATTCAGTGCTTACTGAGATGTGGCCAGTTTCTATACTGTTAAAGTAAAACTGTACTTTGCCATTATAGGGAACTATTAGAAAACACAATCATGAGGGCTCAAAATATGATGTCAAATCTAAAACGAATTGTTTTGTGTTTTGGCAAATGAAGAAATTCATACAAAATGAAAAGTCAAATATTACCTTTTCTGGACCAAAAGTAATTGAAGCGTATGTGACCAGGCCAAATTATCAGTGTCAACATGCATCTCTTAACTTGACTTTAACTCTGTGTCACTAGCAAAATCCATCCATAGACACCCTTTTTTCAATTCAGCTGCAGTGTCTTCACCCCTTTCTGCATGATCCTAAGTTGCAATACCATTGTCAATGCACAGTATACTGGAACATTCCATCGTAGTCAGTAAAGTAAAACTGTCACATTAGCTGCTACTGAATAAAGCATGTCTAAATGTAATTCATACATAGTTGGCAAGATGTGCATAGTAAGCGGGAACAAAAAATAACACAGTATGGGGAAACTGTGTTTTATAAATAAATAAATAAATAAATACAAAAAAAACCATGTTGGGCACCAGGGACCTAAACAATTATTTTTTATTTTTTATTTTAAAGTGTATTTTTGTGCGTGTGCTCGAGAGAGGAGCCGGACTGCAGGAGTTGGGAGTAGGCAGACCTCCCCCAGAGGCAATCTGCCATCTTTCTCCATGCCCCCGGGTGGCAATGGCGGGTGTAAGGGGGTCCTCCCACACAGCCCGCCCTACCTGCTCCGCTTTGAAGCCCAACGGGGCAGAGGGACTCCCCCTATGAGAGGATCTAGACCGCTCAGCCAGCCCCGTTAGTCCTTCGCCTCTCTATTTTAGAGACCGCGTGGCCAAAGTGCGTGCATGTTAACCCAATTTCGAGTGCGTGTAAGTGTGGTGGTTTTGTGGGAAGCGCAGGCTTACCTCGCATAGCACACCCACCGGGAGTCGGGCTGAGACCACCAAACTCAATTCACATGCAGCCGAGACTGGGATCCGAACCCTTGGCTGCAGAGGTGAACGGCTTGTCAGAGCAGTGCCAATCGCGTTGAGCCACCGCAGCTCCTCTCTAAACAATTAATTAACGTCCATGCAGGCCTCATGCACACTGCAGCTCCTAGTCTTAACTTTTTGGGGCTTTTGCCATTTATTTGCCCAAGCCCCTAAACGCACCTCAGTAAAAGACCATGGGATTGATTTACTAAAGGCAAATAGACTGTGAACTATGCAGTTGCTCCAGAGCTTAGTCAATTAGGTAAAGATTCACTTTGCAAAGAACACCCAATCACATGTAAGAAAAAAAAATGTGTATTTGCTTATACAGGATTGAATGATGGAAGTCAGTAGAGCTTCTGCTAATTTACTAAGCCCTGGAGCAACTGCTCTTGCAAAGTGTATTGTCTATTTGCCTATTGTAAATAAATCCCTATGAGTCTATGTACACATAGGGGGTTATTTACCAAAACTGGAGAGTGAAAAATCTGGTGCAGCTCTGCATAGAAAACAATCAGCTTTCAGGTTTTATTGTCAAAGCCTAACTTGAACAACCTGAATTTGGAAGCGGATTGACTACCATGCACAGCTGCACCAGATTCTGAGTGCTCCAGTTTTAGTAAATTTCCCCCATAGGCTTCTAGAGGAGTTTAGAAGTAGCAGCATTCAGAAGCATTTAAAGCTCATCTCCTAAATGCAGAAAAGGATAAAATCTTGCTGCAGGAAAACTTAGGAATACAGTATGTATTTTACATGTAAGGCCTCTTGGACACAGGAGTAAAAAATGCTGAGTCGTTTACTAGTCTAAAATGAGATGCATTGTTGTCTATGGGAGTAAAGAGCAGTGAAACAAAAATAGAACAGTTTTCATTTGAGTGCAGTAATTTACACTTGTCCATATGCTTACGCACATTTACTCGCCTTTACTCAACATTACTCAGGTCTACAAAAAGATTTTGGCCCCTTGCACACGGGCATGACAAGTAAACATCAGAAAATGATAACGCCCATGTGCAAGGGGCCCAAAGGTTCACCTTTGCAATTTTTGTAATTCAACGTGCAGTATCGATGGCATACACAGTATCCATGCATTTGATGCTTCCTCCAGACTGGGAATTTTTACAAAATACAATAGAACAGAAAGTGTCCAACCATTATGTGACACATTTAATAAAATAGTAAAATCTGGTATTTACAAACCATCTTTATAGGCTTGCTTTATCACATAAAACAGCACCCAGGAGGAGACTTACTCACCTCTTACTGCACATAAGAAATCCCTGTAGGGGAAGGAGGCGCGCGGAGCTCGGCGGGATGGTGCGATCTGCCTAGAGCTCCGTACACCGCAGATCAGGAGAGCCGAATAACGGGTGAGAAAGCCCAAATTGTGCCATAAAAAGTACCCCAGGGGCTACATAAGACCACCTACCTCCCAGAGGTATACTCCTTGGAGGTTTCCAGGCATTTCCTGAGCTGAAAGTCAGCGGGAGGGAGTCCCCTTACAGACGCACAGTGCTACAGAGCCCCTGTCATGGCGCTGCAGCCGTCGTATGCTGAGATAACAGGGAGTGAAGCTCCTGCCCAGTTAAAGGAACAATGTCAGCCTAATTTCTCCTCAGGAGATACTGTGGGAGAGAGAGGGAAATGTGAATTTGTGGTGAATCAACATCACAAATAACATTAGAACAAATAGAGCTGCTTCTCCAAAGATCATTAAAGGTCACCTCAGACTATATCACTACCAGCCTCACCAAGGAGATTAGGGAACTAGGGCAGCGTACTTCAGCACTTGAATTAAGAACCAGCGATCTGGAAAAATGTACAGCAGATTTCTCTTCAGAAATTGATAATCTCAAAGAGGAAAATTTGACCCTACAAACGAGATTAGAGGACTATGAAAATCGCGCTAGACGCTCGAATATTCGCGTTAGAGGAATCCCCGAAGCAGTGATTGATCTACAAGCCACAATGACAGCCCTTTTCCAGGAACTGCAACCGGGAATACCGGTCGAGCGGCTTGAAATGGATAGGGTGCATCGAGCCCTCACCCCAAAAAAAGCGGATGGCCCACCACGCGATATTATCGCTAAATTCCATTACTACCGAACCAAAGAACAACTACTGAATGCAGCAAGACATAAGAGTGTATTGCAATTTCAAGGGTATAACTACCAACTCTTTGCCGATTTATCACAACTAACTATTAACAAAAGAAGGGCTTTGAAACCACTCCTTCAAATATTGCAACGCAATACTATCATCTACCAGTGGGGTTTCCTCTTCTCGGTGAGATTCTCCTACCAAAATCGCAAATATACCTGCAGTAGTGCAATGGAGCTGCAAACTACTCTACAGAATATAGGACTGATGAATGCCACCAATGCCGCCTCTGATGCCCACCGACGATGTTCCCCGCCTCCTGATAAACATACTTCCTCTTCTGCCTCTGAAGAAAATGGGAATCATAGGGGGTTATTTACAAAAGGCAAATCCACTTTGCACTACAAGTGCAAACAACAAGTGCAAAGTGCACTTGAAATTCGCCTACAAGTACACTTGGAAGTACAGTCGCTATAAATCTGAGGGGGAAGATCTGAAATGAGGAGAAGCTCTGCTGATTTTATTATCCAATCATGTGCAAGCTAAAATGCTGTTTTTTATTTTCCTTGCATGTCTCCCTCGGATCTACAGCGACTGCACTTCCAAGTGCACTTTCAGTGCAATTTCAAGTGCACTTTGCACTTGTAATTTGCACTTGTAGTGCAAAGTAGATTTGCCTTTAGTAAATAACCCCCATAGTCCCAACAAAAGACTTTGCAAGTCGTCACCTGTTCCAGATGCAAGCGACTCAATGGACTGAACAAGGTCACAAAATATGCCCACCCCCTTTATTCCCCCCCTTTTTGGGGGGGGAATCTACTTGACCTGGTTGGTCTTGTTCTGGCCCTTATATGACTAACTTGTTGACCTTCACATTTCAGTCACGCATAAGCCATTATTGCAGTGACCATTCTCAAGTTTCTTTCTTTTCTTTCACAGTTTATTATTACCAGGCCTAACCTATTGTTCTTTACAATACAGACTATATAGTAATTAGTGCACTGTTAATAACCATTATCTTATTTCCAGGTTGGAGTTGGGTCTAAGCTTAAATTTGAGTGTAATCAACTATTTATTATGTAATTTACTGAATGACTAGTGGACACCCTTAACCCTACAGGCTCGACTTTTCCCGATTTTCGGCCTCATGTGTATGGTATGTACCCCACTAGCCCCCAGTTAGTAAGAGTACATTACTCTCTGGTGTATGGTTTATGTTTTCAATTCTACTTAAAGCTTGTTAAAATGTAATTTAATTGGTTGGCTCCCTGAGTTCCGCGGGATTGTTCTCTTGCGCCTCCCCTTGCTACCCTCAGCCGCCCAGTAACCCAGTGGAAGGTTGACAGTAGCTCTTGTGCCCTTGGAGGGAGATGTTCTTTCCCCTCAACGGAAATGTTATGAACTTATATTTATTCTGCTTTCTTTTGAAATATATTTAAATTGTACTCCCCCCCGAGTCTTCCTTGTTTTCCTTTTTTCCCCTCAACTTAATTTCCTCCTTATTACTCAAAGGTGGTTTCCTCTTTAGTTACTCCATGTCTGGGCAACATAAGACCTATCATTTTCATATTATCATGACCCCGGTAAACATACTCTCCCTTAATGTTCAGGGTTTAAATATCCCACAAAAACGCACTAAAGCCTTTCACACCTTTAGTTCAAAAAAAGCACATGTCATATGCCTACAAGAAACTCATTTCACACCACTGTCCACACCCAAATTATTTAGTAGGTCCTACCCACAATGCTTATAGCATTCCACAGTACTACCCCCTTCTCAGTTTCAAAAGAAATCAAGGACCCAGAAGGCAGGTATTTGATTCTTACAGGGCATCTATTGGACTCAGAAATCACCATTGTGTCATATTACGCTCCCAACAAGCAACCCAACTCTTTCTTATCTCACCTTCTACAAGTCTTTGATTCCCATAAAATAGGTACTGTAATATTAGCGGGAGATTCCAATCAGACCATCTTGCCCTTTCTGGACAAATCACCCATCCCACAATCCCAAAAGGCAGATAAGCAATCTTTTTCAAAACTAGTCACTAAATAGAATCTAGTCGACTCATGGCGCGAAATGAATCCAACTAAGAGGCAATATACACACTATTCTTATCCCTGTTGGTCGTTCTCAAGAATAGACCACATCTTCCTACCCATAGGTATGACGCCGGTAATATTGATCTCCCAAATTATACCCATCCCATGGTCTGACCATAGTGCAGTCTTCAGTACCATATCATCTACAATACCGAAAAAGTGTGAGGCCACATGGCTGCTTAAAGACTTTCTGCTCAAAAACCCAATATATAAAGGGAATATTGAAACTGTACTACGAGAATATTTGAAATTCAATGCTACCCCGGATATCTCCCCAACTACTTTATGGGAAGCCCATAAGCCTGTTCTCTGGGGTGTATGTCTGCGCCAAGCTAATCTATGCAATAGAGAAAGGAAAAATATGTACCATACCCTAGAAACAAATTTCAACTCCTGCCATATGGCTTTCCAACAAAACCCCTCTACATCATCCAGATTACGACTAGACAAAGCCAAACTGGAATTTGATCTATTCCTCACTGAGTCAGTGGATAGAATACTTTAAAAATTGAAAAATAATTATTTTGTAAATGCAAACAGACCAAATACACTTCTAGCCCATACACTGAAATCCTGTCAAAATAACAACAAACCAATTCGCCTAAAGCTTTCAAGAGGAGTATACTCCACTAATCCTGTAAAAATCCTGCAAAAATTTAAAACACAATTAGAAAGTCTTTACTCATCTAATAACGAGTTGGATCAATCAAAGGCAAACAGCTTTTTTTCCCAGTTATCCCTCCCTGTATTATCCAAGGCACAAATGGAAATGATGGAGGAACCGGTGTCTAGTAAAGAAGTGTCCCAGGCTATCAAAACCTTGAAAGTAAATAAACGACCAGGGTCTGATGGGTTTTCTGCACTCTATTACAAAACCTTCACAGATATCCTATCACCAATTTTGACAAATACCTTTAATTCCCTCTTGGACAACCATTCTTTCAGAAAAGAAACCTTAACTGCAATTATCTGCATGCTACCGAAGCCACATGCGGACAATTCAGTTTGGTCAAACTATCGCCCAATCTCCCTGGTGAATATCGATGTGAAAATGTTTGCCAAAATTTTAGCAACCAGATTAAATATGATAATTGGCAAGCTAATACACCGTGATCAAACTGGTTTCATCCCTATCAGACAAGCAGGTGATAACATCAGACGCGCTGCCCTCCTATCCCATTCAACCAAAACACCTCGAATACCCTCGTGCTTTCTTTCTATTGACATAAAAAAAGCATCCGATACAGTCTCATGGACGTATATGCGATTCGCTCTTGAGAAGTGGGGCTTTGGCCCACATTTTATGGGCTGGATTGCAGCACTATACCACAATCCCAAGGCCTATATCAAATATGCCGGTTACAAATCGGAAGAATTTAATATCCAGAGAGGGACTCGTCAAGGGTGTCCCCTATCGCCGCTATTGTTGGCCTTAATTATAGAACCCCTTGCACAAAAGATAAGGATGGAACCAATGATCACGAGTATAGAGTTAGGCGGATGTCATCACAAAATAAGTTTATTCGCAGATGATATACTTCTATTTTTATCCTCACCGCAGATATCGGCCCCAAATCTAATGTAGGTACTTCACGACTTCTCCCACATTTCCGGCCTCACAGTTAATAGCCAAAAATCCCTGGCACTGAATATCTCACTCAGTGACACGCTGAAACAAAATTTACAGTCCTCCCTACCCTTTAAATGGGCAGACCGCAGTATACCATACCTGGGTATACAACTTACGGCTAATGCTTCAGAATTATTTGCTGCCAACTTCCCTCCCCTACTGAAAAGTGTCACTAGATTGTTGGCCGACTGGTCTTCTTTACCGATTTCCTGGTTTGGGAAAATCAATATAATAAAAATGGCTATTCTCCCCAAATTTTTATACCTATTCCGAACCCTCCCAATTCACATTCCTGCTTATTTCCTTAGATTGATCCAGCATAAAGCAACACAGTTCACCTGGGGGAAGAAAAAACCCTGATTGCCTAAAAAAAACATTAACTTTACCCAAATTGATGGGTGGGCTGGGATTTCCAGATTTCGCAACATACTACAATGCAGCACAACTGGAGCAACGATCTAAGTACCACTTAACCACAGAAATCCCATTGTGGGTACTTATTGAGGCAATAGACTTTGATCCCCTTACCACTAACAATATCCTTTAGCTGAGCCCTCAGAACCGTAGAAAACTGAAAAATCTAATCTCTAAACACTCACTGTCACTATGGGACAGGTACAGAACCTCTCATAGATTACAATCCCAACATAACCCACTTCTTTCCTTCTATAAAAACCCATCCTTTTATCCAGCATGGGTATTTCCAAGAACCTTTAAGGCAAAGATCAGGGCTGGAATTACGTGCTTGTATCACATAGCATCAACAAATACAATCCGACCCTTTCCAAGACCTATGTAAGGCATCCGGCCTCCCCAACACAGACATTTTCAGATATCTCCAAATCAAGAACTTTTATGGACCTTCCCTCAGCCTTAGCGATAACCCCAAAAATATGACACAATTTGAAAGGATATGTCTAAAAGATCCACATGCCAAAGGTCGTATCTCAACAATTTATTCCCAACTATATCCAACTCTCTAACACCCTCCTACACTGCTAAGTGGGAATTGGACTTAGAATGTACAATTAATAATGATAAATGGGCAAGCATCTGGTCTAATACTAGCTCTCCATCTATAAATGTGGCTGCATTAGAAACAGCATACAAAGTGCTTTCCCGTTGGTACCTGGTTCCCAATAGAGTAGCCAAATTTTCAGCAAATTGCTCAGATCTCTGTTTCCGTGGTTGCCCAGACAAAGGTACATATATCCACATCTGGTAGCAGTGTCCACTTGTAAGGAAATTCTGGGAGGGGATCTTCAAGATCGCCTCTAAAATATTTAACTGTATTATACTACCGGATCTAATGACAGCCTTACTTAATATTAAACCAGAAACCCTTTCAAGGAATCAGCATAAGTTATTTCTTTTGTTTATTATAGCCGCGAAACAGGAAATCGCCTACATTAATGTTACCGGAAGCTGAAAATAGAATGAATCTTTAATTCGTACATGCTAAACTGGAAGCACTAGATAAGAATGGGCTGGAGAAATTCGATAGTATATGAAAACCCTGGGCCATATACTATACTTCAGACTCTTTTGACCCGAGAGTTCTCATGTCATGGTATTGATATCCCTTCATGGAAAATAGTGTAATAAATTAAGTGAAAATCCACCTTCGGAACAACACTACCCTCTCCCTTCCCTTCTTTTGTCCCCATTTTCTTTTATTTATGTCTATTTAAATCTGTATAATACTTCAACGCCAACAGTATGATAATTACTGCACTAATCTGTAATTGTTGTAATCTAATATCTCAAAATAAAAAACATTATACGTAAAAAAGAAATCCCTGTAGTGGATCCTGTTAGAGAGCTGTCTTTAGCATGCATCATTGCTGACCAGTTTAAAGAGTGAAGCCTCTTAACCACTTCAGCCCCGGAAGGATTTACCCCCTTCCTGACCAGAGCACTTTTTGTGATTCGGCACTGCGTCGCTTTAACTAACAATTGCGCGGTCGTGCGATGTGGCTCCCAAACAAAATTGGCGTCCTTTTTTTCCCACAAATAGAGCTTTCTTTTGGTGGTATTTGATCATCTCTGCGTTTTTTATTTTTTGCGCTATAAACAAAAATATAGCCACTATTTTGTAAAAAATGCAATATTTTTTACATTTTGCTATAATAAATATCTCCCATAAATATCGAAAAAAAAAAATTTTTTTAGAACAGATCACATCCTAGAGATCCCCATCGACGTCTAAAATCATTGCTGGTATGATTAGAGACCCTGGGCCGAGTAGCTGCAGCGCTCATTTTATATTGCCGAAAAATCGCAATGCGATTATTCGGCAATAGCGATATCGCGCGATTATTTTGTATTGTAATATATCACGAATATTCTGAGCCAATCAGAGTGCTCCATTCCGCATTTCTCGAATATTCGCAATTATTTTATATTGTAATATATCACGAATATTCTGAGCCAATCAGAGTGCTCCTTCCGCATTTCTCGAATATTCGCAATTATTTTATATTGTAATATATCACAAATATTCTGAGCCAATCAGAGTGCTCCATTCCGCATTTCTCGAATATTCGCATTCGCAATTCGCAATTCGCATTCGCATTCGCATTCGCGATAGCGAAAATTCGCAATCATTTCATTTCCAAAAAAATATCACGAATATTCGTATTTAGCGAATATATCTCGAATATTCGACTATATATTCGAGATATATCGCGAAATCGAATATGGCATATTCTGCTCAACACTATTTATAACCCTCCCTTACTCTATCCAAAAATAGTAGAACAAATTTCCTTTTATTACACTTTAAACACAATGCTGAATGTGGATCACTTTCTGTTCTCCATTTTTTCCAAAACAATCTCCTCCTGGGCATATAACATTATATGCTTCCTGCAATAGACCTTTCCTAAGTAGGTGGCTGTAACTATTAGACACTTACTACTCCTCATGCTGGGATTCCCAGTGAGAGACCACATCCACTACTATCTAACCACTTTACAGGGAAACGTGTCCTTTTCACTGGGTATTCAAGGTACCTCTGTGATGAGTTTGTGAACATTTTGGGTTTATGATGAGGAGATTTAGTGTGAGTACCATTTTAATCACTGTTTAAATTCTATAATTCTATACAAAATCTGGTAATATGCATATTGAGTGAATGTGCTTAATACACATTTGAAAGTCCCTTAAATTTTAGCACCAAATGTGAAGGGTAGCCAGTAGGAATAAGCAATTAGGCTTGAGTTAAGTCCATGGGAGAATCTGCAAAACCACTGTAAAGTCTAATAACCCTGAACTGAGAGCCAATCCCTACAATTTTCAAGGTTATTAGGCTAAAAACAGTTCATGGGGAGATGGGCACTGCCAAAGAGGATATTTATTGACATGTACTTACTATAAACAATGAGTAGAGGTAGTGTATTTAATACAAGAATTAAGAAACTGCAAAGGTTACAGCAGTGTAAATCTGGCCAGCAACAGGGCAGTTTGAATCAGGGATAACAGGGCTAAATGGTGTTTGCCCAACTTATTTATCTATGGGCATAGTGAGTGTATGTATGAATGATATAATGGGAGGTATTGTAGGTGCGACATGTTCTTTAATTTAGTTTTAAAAAAAATGAATAGCGTAATGCTGCAAATAAAGGGTAGTTCCAAATACAAATGATGGCTAGAAACAAGTGAATGATGTGCTTTGAGCTCCCCAAAATTTAAAAAAAGGTCCTTTCAAGCTAACTAAAAATCAAAACTCCCCAAAAGGAATGTAAACCCTCAAACAATACCACTGAAACAACAGCCCCCTTTTTAAATGGAAGCCTTGCAGCAAAATAAGGCAGTTGAATCTGAAAAAAGGCCCTAAAAACATACAATACAAACCTATAAAATAAAAACCAATATAACCTCAAAATAAGTCAAAACCCCAACATACTGCACCCCTGAAACAAAACACTTTCTTGATGTAAAGTCTTCTTGTAAAAGAGCAGCCGGGGGAACGAAGAAGAGGAGGCTCTGGGCTGCTCTGTGTAAAACCACTGCACAGAGCAGGTAGGTATCTGATGTTTGTTATTTAAAAAAATAGCAAGCCTTCAGTATCATGTTAAGGGTCCTTTCACACGGAGCGGACCGTTTTTCGGTCTGCTCCGTGTGTCAGTCGGCTCAGCGGGGGGTCTCCGCTGAGCTGTCGGGCGGACAGGGCGGTCCCCGCACACTATGCAGGGACCGCCCTGTCTCTCCTCCGCTATCCCCTATGGGGAATCGGATGGAAACGGACCGTCTGTCCGTTTGCATCCGATCCGCCGGACGGAAGAAAAAAAGGACATTCTTCCATCCGAAAAAACGGATGCGGATCTTGCGGACGTTAGCGGATGCATCATCCTCTAACGGATCCGCTCCCATAGGTGCCCATTACAAGTCTGTAAACGGACTTGTAATGAGCGGACGAACGGAACAGACGTGTGAAAGGACCCTAAGGCTTGGCTCACACTTGTGTGTGTGTTTGCAAGTGCAGGAATCACGCCGGTTCCTGTACCCAACTACCCTGAGCCAAAACACGCTGCTTTTTTACAGGCACAAGGGGCTGCAAGCATCTAATTACGAAGTGCATTTACGGGAAATAGCATGGTTATTGAAATAGTAAACACTTTGGTCAGGAGTATAGTACCAAAATGCAATATACCATATAGAGAGCAAGGGTCAGGAGTGTATAATGTACAGTACACAATACAGAGTGCACAGCCATAAGATTGTAAAATACAACTGTTAAAGGTATTTACCATACTGTTCAGCATAGGGCGGGTATGGCCAGGAGTGTGTAATGTACAGTGTACATGAAATAATCCTGACTGATGCAATTTGTTTTCTGTGCTGTATGTTGCATACTTCTGACAACTTCCCCTGTATACTGTGCTTTATATTATATAATCCTGACCTCTGCTCTTGTTACACCAGCAGTGGCGGTGCATCCATAAGGGGCACACGGGCGCCACCCCCTCTCTCCTGCCACCCCTCTATCACCATAGCATAAAGAGTTCAGCAGTCAGGAGTAAACAATGTATGGCACAGCTCACAGAGTGCAGATGTCAGGACTATAATAAAGCCTGGTGCAATGGCTGCTGGTGCACAAAGTTTTTTTTTGGGAGGGGGCGCAAACAAACTAAAAAAAAACCCATCAATTGCAGTCACTGTGCCCATCTAACACAGCTACTGGGCCAGATTCTCAGAGGCGTTACGACGGAGTATCTCAGATACCCCGTCGTATCGCCTTTTTTTTTGGCTCGTATCTATGCGTGTGATGCTGAGCATCACTTTTGCATAGATACGCTTCTACATCCGACAAGCGTAATACAATTACACTTTCGGATCGTAGATGTAATGACAACTCCGGCCACTAGGTGGCCTTTACGTTGTTTTTTCATTTGCATATGCAAATGAAGTAGTACGCCGATTCTCTATCGCTTTTACGCCGCCCCGTCGTCGCCTACGTCGTTTTCGTCCGCGTAAGGTTACCCCAGCTTCTATGTGGAGTAACCTTACGAGGTCCCGTCGGATGCCGTCGTGTCCCGTCGGATGCCATGTTAAGTATGGCCTCGGGACCGCGTCGTGTTGTGCGTCGTTTACGTCGTTTGCGTACGTCGATTCTCAATGGGGCTGGCGTACGCTGCGATTACGTCGTTTACATTGAGAAAATGTGACGTCCTTTGGAGCATGCGCACTGGGCTTTTCCCCCGGCCGGCGCATGCGCAGTTCGTTCGACGCGGAGGCGCGCTTAATTTAAATACAAGCCGCCCCATTTGAATTGCGCGGGTTTACGCTGCGCGATTTACGCGACGTAAGCGAAACCTCGGGAGCAAGTGCATAGAGAATCAAGCACTTGCTCCAGCAAGCAGCGGCGGCGTAGTGTAACTGGCTTACGCTACGCCGCCGGAATTCTATGAGAATCTGGCCCACTGTGTCTATTAATTGTCGTCACTGTGCCATCAAACGCATCCACTGTGCCCATCGAACGCAGCCACTGTGCCCATCAATTGCCGCCAATGTACTACTGAATACAGGAGGCTGGCCATTTGGCATGGGCACCATTTAGAGAATGCTTTACATTTTCTGAATGAATGCAAAGTGTTCTCTGATTAGATGAGGCGGAGAGGTGGAGCTGTAACATCACTCTCTACACCTTGTCCAATCAGAAAATGCTTTGCATTCATTCAGAAAATGCATAGCATTCTCTAAATGGCACCTGTGCCGAGCGGCCAACCTCCTGTGTTCAACATGCATCAGGCTGATCGCTGAGCATGGGACCCATAAGCAAGTGGAGATCACTGGTGTGCTTACTTCAGTGATTTCCAGCTTCCAGGGGGGATCTGCCAGGTATTGTATACACATATATTACCAAAAGTATTGGAATGCCTGTCTTTAGATGCACATGAACTTTAATGGCATCCAATCTTAGTCTATAGGGTTCAATATTGAGTTGGCCCATCCTTTGCAGCTGTAACAGCTTCAACTCTCCTGGGAAGTCTGTCCACAAGGTTTAGGCGTGTGTCTATGGGAAGGTTTGACCATTCTTCTAGAAGTGCATTCGTGAGGTCAGGCACTGATGTGGACGAGAAGGCCTGGCTTGCAGTCTCCGCTATAACTCATCCCAAATGTGTTCTATCGGGTTGAGGTCAAAACTCTGTGCAGGCCAGTCAAGTTCGACCCCAAACTCACTCATTCATGTCTTTATGTACCTTGTTTGTGCACTAGTGCACAGTCATGGTATGTCTTGGTATGCCGACTCCTTAAGAGTTCCCTTCACTGAAACTAAGGGACCAAGACCAACCCCTGAAAAACAAGCCCCCCCATAACTCCAACAAATGATTTGGATCAGTGCACAAAACAAGGTCCATAAAGACATGAATGAGCAAGTCTGGAGTGGAGGAAATTGACTGGACAGAGTCCTGACCTCAACCCAATAGAACACCTTTGGGATAAATTCAACTGGAGACTCAAATGCACTTCTGTAAGAAAGGTCAAAAATTCCCATATACACACTCCTAAACCTTGTGGACAGCCTTCCCAGAAGAGTTGAAGCTGGACCAATGTAACTATATGTATTATGGCCATGCTTGAATTATTTAATCATATATAGCTATCTGATGTATGCTAAAGTGCTCTCCTCTGGTATGGGACCCGCTGGGAGCACAGCATATACTGAGGGTTGGAGTGCTCAAATTGCTGTTGTCAGGCTTTAGTTAGGAGCATAGTAATTAGTGATTGTTGGAGAGCTTGGATAGCTGTTATCTGGTTCAGGTTTCCTTTTAGGCTTTTCCTGACAGTTGTCAATGTGGAGCGCTCGAATATAAGGTAAAATGCCTATGTAGAATAATAAGATTCAGTTAACTTCATCAGCAACAGTATACAGCTAAAAGACAGCAAATGTGGCAGGAGAAAGTGACTAATCACTAAATTCAGTAAGTATATAAATACATAGATATATCAATATAACTCTCGTTCTCTTTTTTGACCTAGATGATATAGAACATTTAGAATGCTTACATGAAATTAGCTACACAATACAAGTCAAGTTCAGACATTCTCAATACTGATTCAACTGATTTGTCTATTAGTTTTTTTTCCCCCCCAAATAATTACCAAGATAAACTTAAACCCTCAATGAAAAGTCCAAAAAAACATGAAAGTAATTAAATTCTTTCAGGATGGGACTTTAGAAGCCGACACACAGTATTTATATAAAAAATATATTTATTTGGACAGGATTAACCTATTAGCATTGACTATAAACGCACACTAAGCACCTAGGTGCATAAAAACAAAACACATATTTCATAACCATTAGTGTTGAGCGGAATACGCCATATTCGATTTCGCGATATTGCGCGAATATATAGAAGAATATTCGCGAATATTCGCTAATATCGAATATTCGTGATATTTTATCCAAAAAATTTTTGGCGAAATTTCGCTAATGCGAAAATGATTGCGAAATTCTCATAAACGGAGATCATTTCCTGTATTACTAAACTAATATGCACTAAACACTAACTCTACACTAACTCTACTTAAAAGAAAGGAGAATAAGGGGGCAAAAGAAGGGCGGAGAAGATAATCGCGCAATATTCCTATTGCGCGATTATCTTCTCCGCCCTTCTTTTGCATCAGAGCCAATCAGAATAACTCGAATATTCAGAAAAAGGAATATCGCGCAATATTCCTTTTGCCGAATATTCAAGTTATTCTGATTGGCTCTGATGCAAAAGAAGGGCGGAGAAGAAAATCGCGCAATATTCCTTTTGCCGAATATTCAAGTTATTCTGATTGGCTCTGATGCAGCATCAGAGCCAATCAGAATAACTCGAATATTCGGCAATAGGAATATTGCGCGATTTTCTTCTCCGCCCTTCTTTTGCATCAGAGCCAATCAGAATAACTCGAATATCCGGCAAAAGGAATATTGCGCGATTAGCTTCTCCGCCCTTCTTTTGCATCAGAGCCAATCAGAATAACTTGAATATTCGGCAAAAGGAATATCGCGCAATATTCCTTTTGCCGAATATTCGAGTTATTCTGATTGGCTCTGATGCAAAAGAAGGGCCGAGTAGCTGATGCGATTCTTTTATGTTGCCGACAATTCGCAATGCGAATTTTCGGCAACATAAAAGAGTCGCATCAGCTACTCGCCCAGGGTCTCTCTCTAATCATACCAGCAATGCTTTTAGACGTCGATGGAGATCACTAGGATGTGATCTGTTTTAAAAATAAATTTGAAAAAATACGAATATTCACCATAGCGAATATTCGCCGCAATATTCGAGTTATTCGCGAATACTCGAATATGCAATATTCGTAGCGAATATTCGCAATGCGAATATTCGTGAGCAACACTAATAACCATATGAAATCACCAAAAAACAATATGTGTGCCGGATGGCAAAAATAAGAAACAAAACATAACAAAATACACAACATGAAATATAACATTAAAAACACCCTCCAAATGGTGGGTATTGCCCGACGCGTTTCTGTTTTTTGTCAAACCATCATCAGGGGCTTCAGGAGTGGATTTTGTGCGAAATTAACATTTGCTAGTGGAGTGGATGAAGGTCTCCCCGTGGACGTTCATGAACATAAGTGATGTGCAGGAGAAGATGGATATTAATGACCTCCAAGCGGACGCTCCCGAATAGTAGGACTTAAGTAGAGTCCAAAACCTGCTGATATGTGTGCAGCCGGAGGTTTCCAGAGGTTGCCCAGGTGCCCAAGGGAATCCTAGGACAATTTTTCTATAGCGTTTATCTACCTATACTACATTGTTGGTGTCGGTGGTCTCCCACGCCGGACGGTCCTCCAGCGGTTGTCGCCCATACTCGCGCTTGTTTCGTTGGAACTTGCTCTATTACTGACTCCTTACTTTTAGCTAAGTCATGCGAAAGACCTCGCAGCCCCGTATTCCCCTGTCGCTGAAGTGTGTGTCTCTTAATGTGAGAGGCTTGAATGTGCCGGAAAAACGACCGCAGGTCCTCTCTGCGTTGTCTAAGCAGAAGGCCCAGTTTGTCTTTTTGCAGGAAACCGATTTCTGATCGGACTCTGTCCCCAAACTTCGCAGTACCCCCTACCCCACTGCTTTGCATTTCACGAATCCCTCCGCAAAGACCAAGGGCATTTCCATCTTGATTTACAAGCATGCTTCCTTTCGCCTGTCCGACTCTTTGGTGGATCCGGAGGGTAGGTTCCTGTTTATTAAGGGCCAATATGCCTCTAAGCCTCTGACCCTGGCGAATGTGTATGCTCCGAACGAGCATCAGGTTACTTTCTTTAAGAAAATTAACGGGGGCGCATGCGCGGCGCGAAGCTGGACGGTCGCATCTGAGAAGAGCTCCGTGCACAGCGGGAACATCTAAGGCTTCCCCGGGGCTAGATCTCGCACAGATTGTTCTAATTTAATTACATACCCCCGGAGGAACGAGTGGTGCATGCCGTCCGCCAAGTCTCGTTGCGGAAAACCGACGCAGAAGACCCTCACACACTATCTACTCCGAGTCCGGAGAATGGACGGGAAGGCCAAAGATGGCGCTGGCTCGCAACGCTCACAGAACACCTCGCAGGATCCAGGAGCCTCCCCTGCACATTCGTCGGTGGGCAGTGAGTATAATCCACAGCTCACTAAAGCAGACCTGGAGGATAGCCTCTCGGTGATGTATACCAAGCTGGCGGAGAAATTAAAATCGGAGCTCCATAAAGCTACCAACACACTGCAACATGAGATGGCTGTCTTGGGTGGTAGAACGGACATTTTAGAGACTAAACATGACGAACTTCAGCTGGCCTACTCTGACCTCCGCAAAGACCATGAGGCCCTCTCTGATTCCTTTTCCCAGCTTCAATCCCACCTGGAGGATTTGCACAACAGGAACAGTAGAAGTAACCTGAGGATTAGGGGGGTCCTGGAGGTGGTCACCGAGCTTGTCCCTGCCATCAACAAGCTGTTTCGCTCACTGCTCCCTGACTCTCCCCCTGAGGCCTTTGCCTGTGATAGGATCCATAGGGCTCTCCGCCCTAAGCCTCCAGAGGATAAGCCCCCCAGGGATGTTGTCCTGTGCCTGAAAGACTATTTAGTGAAGGAAGAAATCCTCAGGGCCTCCCGTAATACCCCGAATATAACCCTGGATGGAGTGAAGCTACAGGTTTTTCCGGATATCTCCCCAGCCACCTTGGACAGACGCCGCAGATTCAAAGAAGTCACCGTTCCACTCCAGGAGGCTAGAATCCGTTATAGATGGGGATTTCCCTTCAAGCTCCAAGTCCCTCACCAGGGGAATACATACACGGTTTTCACCATCCAACAAGGAAAGGAGCTCCTTGTTAAGCTGGGGCTTTTGGCGAAAGAAGACCTTCCCAGGATGCCCTCCACCCCCCGCCCATCTGCCATCTGGTCTACCCCATCACCGCAGAGAGATCGCAGAAGGCAGAGACAGGATCTCAGGGAGCGTCTGTATTAATGTTTAATCTCCCCCTGCCTTTGAAGCTCTAAAAGCTATGCGTCTTCCGGACTTGGAGGATTTACCCCCGGCGGCTATGGAGGTTGGCTGATCTTCGGATGGGACGGTTCGTTTGGCCGTGGCATCGGGTATCTCCACTGCAACCTGACTCTCCCTATTATTTTTTTTTGACGATAGCCCCCTGCCACTGATGCCCCCCATTCCTGATACATTGCACTCTCCCCTCCATGCACCTGTTTGCATATCGGTTCCCCGCTGTGTCCCCGTTCAGCGGTGCCCGCGGTGCTTAAGATGTCACAATTTGAAAGATCCTGGAACTTTGTGGTACCCTCCCTTATTTTTCTTTTTTTTTTCACACCCACCCTCATATTTTGTTTTGGTTTTTTTCTCACCTTTGGTACCACTGCTGGTTGACAAGAGTGCTGGACGGTATAGTCCTGTTAGCCAGGTTGGCTCTATCCCTGGCTGGCTTATGTTACTTTCTATTGTTGGTTGGGTTCCTTCCCTCCCGACTCCATTACCTTTCATTTGTTTTATTGTTTGTTTTTTAAGTTGCTGGTGCTATGTTTTTTCCTCAGGATGCGGACCTCTTATTTTGTATACTTTGCTCCCTGATGTTCTTGCCTGTATAACCCTTATCTCTCCAACAGGACCCCCCGTGGATAGCTGGATTGGGCTTGTATCTTTACCGGTGGTTAGCCCCTCCGGCCCCCTGCTGTATGTTTGTGTTTGCCTCCCCCTCGGGATCCCCCCCGACCACTGAATAAGCTGGACATTCCCTTATTTCAATATGGGCATTAAATTAATATCCCATAATGTTAAAGGGTTTAATTCCCCCCAAAAACGTAAGAAGGCTTTTTCGGCCTATAAACGCCTGCGAGCAGATATTATTTGTTTGCAGGAGACCCATTTCTCTGAGGGGAATCACCCGTCTTATTTTGATAAGGCCTATGGCTCTGGATATTTCACGACGTTCGGGGCTAAGTCCCGAGGGGTGGCAATTTTCATAAGGAAGAGTCTGATGTTTGATGTTGAAAATGTCTATAGAGATCCTGACAGTCGGTTCCGGATCTTACAGGGCTCCTTGCAGGGCAAGCAACTTACAATAGCCAATGTGTATGCCCCCAATAGCTCCCAAGGTACCTTTTTTAAGAATTTTTTTCAGGTTCTAGATAGGTTTCATTCCCCACACATGATCCTGGGAGGGGATTTCAATCTGGTGGCTCACTCGACCCTGGATAGGAGTAGAGGGGGTAATGCATCTAATGCCTTTTCTAAAACTTTAAAATACCTGTTACACCAACATAACCTGCTGGATTCCTGGAGGGCACACAATGTGGGAGCCAGGGAATATACCTTTTATTCCCATCCCCATGACACCTACTCCAGGTTAGATTACCTTTTTTGCTCCCCCATCCTCCTCGCAAACTCTTCAGCAGCTGCCATTCACCCGTGCCCTTGGTCGGACCACCACATAGTCACTCTAGATCTTTCTCATATTGGTCTTAAACCTTCTGTTGCCGGCTGGAGGCTTAACGAATCGTTACTCTCGGACCCCATTTTGGTCTCGCAACTCGCAGACCGGTTGGTTGAGTACTTTTCCACCAATGACACGGGTGAAGTGTCCCCTTCTGTTCTCTGGGCTGCCCACAAGGCGGTAATGAGAGGACACTTTATCCAGCTGGCAGCTGAAAAGAAAAAACAAATGCTTATTGATATCACCAAACTCACTGCCGAGTTGGATAAATTATATCATTTACACTCGAGCTCCCATGCCCCAGACCTTCTCTCCCGTATAAACAACACTAGACTTGAGCTGGACACTATCCTCTCCAGACGGACTGAAAAGTCCCTGAGATGGTCTAAAGCCCGGTTTCTTTTACACAGTAACTCTGCTTCGACCATGTTCGCGAGAAAACTTACCCAGTCACTCCAGTCCCCACACACATACAAATTGAGAATCCCAAATGGCAATCTGGTTTCCCACCCATCAGAGGTGATGCAGATCTTTACCAGTTTTTACTCTAAACTCCTTTCCCCTCCTTCCTCACTCCCAGATCCGGCGCTTAACTCCTGGTTAGAAGACATTCCTCTTCCCTCCCTTACCCCGGATCAGCGTTTGACCCTGAACGCAGACTGCTCAGACTCTGAGATTCTGGAGGTAATTAAGTCACTTAAGCCCTCTAAAACGCCAGGCCCCGACGGGTACTCAGCCCCCTACTTTAAAAAGTTTAGAGATTATCTTGTCCCCCATCTTAAATCTCTTTTTAACTATGTTCTGAAAGGCCATTACTTCCCTGATGATATGCTACTTGCAAATATGTCCCTGATCCCGAAACCCAATAAGGACCACTCCCTTCCCCAAAATTTCAGGCCAATTTCCGTAATGAATACAGACCTAAAGATCTTTGGTAGGGTTATGGCCAATAGACTCTCCGATATTATCCCTTATTTGATTTCCCCTGACCAGACAGGATTCATCCCTTCCTGACAAATCACGGACAATATTAGGCTAGCCTCCAATGTCATCTCTGACGCCGATTTACATGCCCGTGGAGTATTGCTCCTCAGCCTTGATATACACAAGGCGTTCGATAGCGTGTTGTGGCCTTACCTTGAACTTACGCTGGCTAAATTTGGCTTCTCGGGGGCCTTTGTCCATGGCTTTAGAGCGCTTTATAACCACCCTTGCACCCGGATCAGACTTCCGGGTTGTAACTCGGATTATTTCGAACTTGGTAGGGGAACGAGACAAGGTTGCCCCTTGTCTCCACTTTTGTTTGCCCTGGCCATAGAACCTCTGGCTCGTTCAATAAGTTTGAATCCTAGCATTAAGGGGTATACTAAAGGGGACCAGGAGTTCAAAGTCAGCCTATATGCGGATGATGTCCTCCTGTTCCTGTCGGACCCGGTAACTACCATCCCCAACCTTATCTCCACCTTGAAAGTCTTCCAGGACATCTCTGGGTTGGGGGTTAATCTTGCTAAATGTTCCGCCCTCCCGATTAATTTCCCACAACACCTTCTTACTTCCCTCCAAGCCAACTTTAATTTTGTTATTGAACCTCGGACTCTGTCGTATCTAGGGATTAAGTTAGCCCCTTCACTACAGAACATGTTCCTGGCCAATTACCCCCCTATGTTTTCCCACATTAGACAATTGCTTTCAGTTTGGTCCCCCTACCGCATTTCCTTTCTTGGCAGAGTCCAAGCTATTAAGATGTCTGTCCTCCCGAAACTCCTCTTTTTATTTAGAGCCCTCCCCTGTTATTTACCACGCAGAACGATTGACTCATTACAACGTGACGTGAACAAATTTGTCTGGGGCAATAAGAAGCCCAGATTAGGCAAACTTTTGGTCTATAGACCTAGGTCCTTGGGCGGTCTGGGCCTTCCAAACCTTTGGCTATATTTCCTATCTGCTAGGCTCTTGCAAATGGCCCAATGGCATACCCCCCATAGAGGCATCCCTTGGCTCCGATTTGAATACTCCTTGGTAAGCCCATATTACCTCCCTGGTTTGCTATGGTCCAAGGGGGTACGACTTAAAGATCTCTCTTCCTTAAATACTGTGGTGGGCCAATCGTTTTACCTCTGGTCACTGTATAAATCCAAATTTTTACTCTCTCCCTCTATCCCCGCACTGGCCTCTTTTTTAGGTGATCCCTCCTTCCCTGCTGCATTCCCTGACCCGAGGGCCTTCTCTCTCTGGTCCTCTGTGGGCCTAGTGACCTTGGGCTCATTGAGGAAAGATGGGGTAGTCCACTCCTTCCAATCTTTACAATCCACCTATGCCCTCCCTCGGTCAGAGTTTTATAAATATCTTCAAATTCGGCACTTCTTTGACTCTGAATACCCTGCGGCCCCAGTTGGCCCTGCCTCTGTGTTTGAGGGGCTCTGCGGCCCCTCCTCCAGGGACAGGGGTGGTATTTCTAGGTTATATGACTATCTGGGGGGGTTGGGCCTTCCGGAGAAGTCTTCGGCAGTGTTAAGCTGGGAGCGTGAGACAGGGGAGACAGCTACCCCTGAGGAGTGGGCAGACAGAATCACTAACATGCATAAATGCACTAAGTCCATGGCTGTGAAAGAAACGGTGGTGAAACTCCACACCAGGTGGTATTACACACCAGCCAAATTGAGTAGATTTTTCCCTAATGTTTCGGAACTCTGTTTCAGGGGTTGCCCCAAGAGGGGGACTCATCTACACATCTTCTGGAGCTGCCCAGCTCTGCGGGATCTGTGGCAGAGGGTATCAGATAGGGTGGCCACCATCACAGGGGCTAACGTAGTTTTAACCTATCAGATGTGCCTGTTTTTTGCGGATATCCCCGGTTCCACTCTCCCTGAACAGAGGTTGGTGCACACCCTTTTCAGTGCTGTCCAGTGGTCCATTGCTCTGCTATGGCGCACCCCGGGGGTCTCCTGGGATAGGGTCCTTAGCCGTATGGCGGCTATTCAGGTCATGGAAAAAGTTTTTCATACTATCATGGATACTATGCAGGTGTATGACCTGAAATGGAGCTCCTGGTCGCCTGACTTACCGAATTGCTGATTGTGCCCCCCTCCTCTATTGTTACAGGCTATATCCGAATTAGAGGCCTCAGGCATCCAATATTCTCCGATTTTATTCTACTTACTCTTCTCCATGTACCTTGTTATTTTTTGGTAACTAACTTTTTCTTTTTTGCGTTTTGTTTTTGTTCTCAGTTTTCTTTGTTATGTCATGGCAGGATCTAGGTATAGTGTCTTCATGTTTCACCAATTATGGGCCTTCTCCTCCAAACTTAGGGTTCTAATCGGACATGAACGCCCCACTAACCTAATGTTTTGTTTTATACTGCTAATTCAGTTGACCATTATTCGATACTAGATCTGATCTCTGTATTAGCTAATGTCTGCCTGTCGTGTACTGTTGTAAGCATGATAATACTCTATGTTTGTATTTTCTTTTTCTCCTCTAAATAAAAGCGTTTGTATTAAAAAAAAGAAAATTAACAAGCTCCTACTTTCGTTGCAGGAAGGCATGTCCTCTTGGGAGGCGACTTTAATGTTCCCTTAAACCCCGACGTTGACTCTTCTTTGGGGGCCACCGTTTTGCCTTACCGAGCCCTGCGACAAATCAAATTGCAGCTGCAGGGTCTCGAGTTGCATGATACGTGGCGCATGCTTTTCCCCACGACTAAAGATTTTACTTTCTACTCCGCTCCCTGCCAGAAATACTCTTGTATAGACTATTTCTTTTTGTCCCAACCTGACTTGACCTACTTAACCCAAGCCACCATAGACCCTATGTTCTTGTCCGACCACCACCCTATTTCGTTCACCCTGACCTTCCCCGAATCGGTTTCTAGGACCAAAACTTGGCGGCTTGACTCAGCCCTGCTCAAAGACGCTGACTTCTCCATGCGACTGGACTCCACAATCCGCAATTACTTTGCGGATAATTCTTTCCCCGACCTGTCCCCGCTCACCGTATGGGAGGCTCACAAGTGCGTGGTGCGCAGAGACCTTTTAGCTCAGGCTGCAAAGCTCGAGAAGATCCGACAAGAATCTATAGCCGGCCTGATCGGCAAAAATCGGTAGATTGGAAGCCTTTCATAAGGCCTCTCTTTCCCACAGTTCACTACAGGAGCTCCTGCACACTCGTTCACTGCTATTTGACGAGCTGGGCAAACGTACCAGGCGGCGTTATGTTCTCCATCAGAGAATTTTCTGCGGGAGACTGTTGGAAAAAGCGGTGCAGGCATCTAGGCGCTCCAATACGGTCCACCAGATTCGAGATCCACATGGTGTGGCCCTGTTTAAAAACGAGGATTTAGCGAAATGCTTTCAGCAATATTATACTAAGCTTTATAATTTGGACCCCTCAACCCAGACTCTGGTCCAGGCAGCCATAAGGACAGAGGCAATTAAGGATTTCCTGTCCCAATATTCCCCAGGACAAATCCGAGGCACGTGCTGCGGAGTTGGATCTACCCCTCTCAGCTGAGGAACTCCAAACCGCAATACATCAAATGAAACCAGAGCCCGGGAAAAGTAAGAGCCCGGGACCTGATGGGTTCACGCTGCAATACTATAAAGCATTTTTACCTGCTCTTTCTCCTAGAATGTTAACTGCCCTTAACGCCCTGGCTTCCCCGTCTGCCCCTACGGGTCGTCTGTTGGAAGCACATATTGTGGTTATCCTGAAGGATGGTAAAGACGCCTTGCTAGTCCAGAACTACAGGCCGATTTCCCTTCTTAACGTGGACATTAAGCTGTACGCCAAGATCCTAGCAAATCTGTTGTCCCCACTCCTGCTTGACCTAGTTGCCCAAGACCAGGTGGGCTTTGTCCCTGGCAGGGAGGCCAGGGACAACCCCATCAGAGCATTGAATTTACACCATTGGCTCACTACTTCCAAGACACAAGGTTTTTTTCTGTCCCTCCACGTGGAGAAGGCTTTCGATAGGATGGCCTGGGATTACATGCGGGAGGTTTTGGGCGCATTGGGCCTTCACCCTTGCATGTTGGCGCATTTCTCTGCATTGTACTCCAATTCCAGTGCGAACGTGCAGGTTAATGGTCACCTATTGGACGCCTTCTCCATAAGTAATGGTACTCGTCATGGCTGTCCCCTGTCCCCCCTGATCTTTGTCTTAACTAGACATGTGCACAGAAAAAAAAATTGTTTTTTTTTGTTCTGTTTCGTATCGTTCCGTTTTTTCGTTTTCGTTCGTTTTTCGTAAGACGCCCGTTTTCCTGTTTGTTCCCGTTCGTTTTTCGTATGACGCAATTTTTTTCGTATTCCGATTCGTAATCTCGTAGTTTTCGTATTTTGGTGCTTTAATTTTTTCGTATATACACATTATCCTGCGGGTACGAAAATGAACATTTTCGTACGAAAATAACATTCGTACGAACGGGAATGCACATATCTAGTCTTAACCCTGGAACCTTTTCTGAATAGATTACGCCGCAACCCAGACATTAGGGGTCTGACGGTGGGCAACAGGGAATACAAAGTGGCGGCATTCGCCGATGATGTACTTCTCTCCTTGTCTCAACCAAGGATATCTTTGCCAAATCTCCTGAAAGATATAGAGAGTTTTGGGGAATTATCCCATCTCAAAATTAACTACAAAAAGTCCCACGCCTTGAATGTGTCACTCCCGAGGTGCGAAGTGGAAGGATGCCGTGATTCCTTTACGTTCCTTTGGAAGGACAGAGCCATTACATACCTGGGCATCCAAATCACGTCAGACTTGACTCACCTCTTCACTGACAATTTTTTGCCCGCCCTTGGGAAGGCCAAACAGGATCTAAAAGATTGGGGAGCCCTCAATGTTTCTTGGTTTGGCCGTTCTGCCCTCCTGAAAATGGTTATCTTGCCACGTCTCTTGTATCTTCTGCAGTGCATTCCGATAGGCTTGCCTCCCTCCTTTTTTTGTGGCATACAAGGCGGCTGCTTCTGCGTTTCTCTGGAAGAACTCTCATCAAGTATAAGCCACTTACTCGCTTGAAAGCCAGGGGCGGTGTTGGCCTGCCTGATCTGTTTCTTTATTACATGGCGAGCCATCTTACGCGAATTGTGGATTGGAATGTGCATGCAACCAGGAAGGGATGGGTAAAGCTGGAAAACTCTTTCACACGATCCCCTCTGGATGCTCTTCCTTGGATAGCGCCACAGCATTGGCCCATGGAAACTAAGACGCATCTACTCCTTGGGCCCACCCTCAGAGTCTTTGTCCAAGTGACAAAGGATCCGTCGTTCTCCTCGGTCCCGGGGCCTTTAACCCCCTTGAGGGGTAACCCTGACTTTGAGCCGGGCCTACCCTCCTCATTCCTGAAACATGAAACGTTCGGATCCAAGCACGCCAGCTTTTCTCCCGTGGTTCCCCTCGTTCTTACGAGGACCTAGTATCCGCCTCCTCGTCCACTTCTTTCCCCTTCTGGTCTTACAGACAATTGCAACACTTTCTCTCCTCGCAATCAACCTCGGAAATCTGGTCGAGATGACTGACACCCTTCGAAAACCTTTGCACGCAGACATTCCCACAAAGACATTTGATCTCCAGTATTTATCAGGCTCTTTTGGACAGTAACCCCGACCTGCCAGACCCTGCAAATGCAGCCTGGGAATCTGAACTCCGCATTTCCCTGGGGGAGGACGACTGGGCTCGTATCAATGATTATACCCATAAGAGGTCTCTTAACGTAGCTATCCAGGAAAATTGCTACAAACTACAAACGCGCTGGTATAGAACCCCGGTCCTTCTACACAAAATTGCACCAGTGGTCCCAGAAACGTGTTGGAGATGTGGAAAGGGACGAGGGGCCATGCTACACATTTGGTGGGACTGCGAATCCATCCAGCCTTTCTGGAAAGAAGTACATGACCTTATCACATGCGTGACAACTTATGTGCTGGACTACTCCCCGGCACAATATCTCCTGCATCATACGCATCTGACCAGGTCTGAGTTTTTTAAGTCCTTGGCCATGCACATGGTGAATGCAGCGAGGCTCTGCATTCCGGTACATTGGTGCTCCACGCGCACTCCGACGATTGGGGAATGGTTTAATAGGATTTCTAAAATTGAGGAAATGGAGGAGCTTGTCCATATTTCACAAGAGCGCGTTACAAAATTTTCCACTACTTGGGCCTGCTGGACCCACTTTAAAAACGACTCAGCTTTTTCAAGCTCACAGTGCTTAAATTGCATTCCAGGCCAAATCTGGGCTGGGCGAGAACTCTATTTGTCCGGCGTTTTGACGCCCGGCTGGGGCTGGCCCCCTGGGGGGGGGGGGAGACCGCCGGCACTGACGCCCCTTAATCGCACCTCCCCCCCTATTTATTAATTAATTTATTTATTTTTTCTCCCCCTTCTCTCTATTCTTTGTTTTCACTCCCTTTCTGCTCCTCCTCTCTCTCTCTCTCTTTCCTCTGTCTCTTCTTCCTTCCACCCTCTCTTCTCATCCTCACAATAAAGATAGAAAACGACAAATGGAGATCACCTTGTGGTGGTTTTGTGCAATGTTGTTACAGCCTAGCGCTCTCAGGCCTTCGGTTTTGACCCCAGGCCAAAGGGTCAGCCCTGGGTCTTTATTTTTGCTCTAGGAGTTGACTTTATTTCTGCCATTAACATAGGATGTGTAACCTTACACCAAATCTCGTATCTGTACTTATCGTTTCTGTACAATGTATTGTTCATTTGTCCTTCAATAAAATTCTTTATGGAAAAAAAAAAAAGACTTTTAGTATTTAGTAATGCAAAAGTTTAATAAATTGAGTGAAAATGCTATTAAATAAAAATAATTTCAACAATCGAAAATTTAGAGCCCTCAGTAAATTACAAAATAATCCCAATATCATGATACAGAGAGCCAAAAAGATGGAGTAGTTTGAGATAAAATAGACTATCACTCTAAAACCAAAATAGAATTGAATAATCAAGATTATTACATTGCCATTTTATGGCGACCCTACTCTATCCATTAAAAAGAAATAAAAAAAAATAATGCAATTATTTGGATAAGCAAATACAGACAATCTAATTTCAAAAGATGAATGTAATTTCATAGATACATCAAATCCAAATATTGCATATTATTATTACCTAGATAAAATCCATAAAATGTTAGTGCCTCCTCCAGGGCGAAACATTTTATAAAAAAAAATATATATAATTTGCCTTGCTTTCTACGGGATTCTTCAGGTGTGAAAAAAAAACTAAAAATTAAGGGTACAGCTATGGGAGCAAGTTTCACACCAAGTTATGTGAATTTTTTTGCAGGATGGTTTGAGGATCAAATGCTATTTGCAAACAACCACTTTGTTCCAAACCTTGTCACCTATAAACACTTTACTGTCGTTATGTGTACCTGGCAAGGTGAACATCACATATTATAGAATATGTTCTTTTCCTTAACGCTGATACCATAGGTCTTAAAATGACCTCCTACATACAAGAGATAGACTTCCTTGATCTGGAAGTACTGTACCTTTGAAGGTAAATTTTAATTACAAACCAAAAGGTGCAGTTATGGTGACAAGGTTCACACAGAGTTATGCATATTTAGCTGTGGGATGAATTGAAGATCGTTTTTTTTTTCAGCAACCCCTTTGTTCTAAACCTTGTCACCCAGTTACTTCTACATTTACTTTTAGTTTACTAATTTAAATTTACTTTACTGTCATTATATGTGTCTGGCAAGGTTATCCATCATATACTGAAGAATATGTTTTTTTCCTTTACTCTGATACTATGGATCCTAAAATTACATCTCGCATACACCCACAAGAGATAGAATTCATAGACCTGGTTCTAACTGGGAATACCAGAGTTCAGATCACAGTGGAAATATATTTCAAAACAGCTGACAGAAACCATTATCTCCATTTCTTCAGTTCACATTATTAACATTTTAGCCAATTTAAACACATTAGTAATAACTGTACCACAAATGAAGTCTTTGAAAAACAAGCCAAAATGATTTACTATAGATTTTGAAGAAAAAAATATCCTCCACAAATAATAACAGGGGCATTGAAACGATTAAAGAAATTGACAAAAGAAGATTGTTTAACATCGACACGGAAGGGTGCACTAAATAGAGAAAATGTGAGAATCTGTAAAACAAATGAGATTTACTACTAATTATAATAAGCAACATAAATAAAGTAGATCTATATTAAATGGATTTTGGTAATACTAAAACAAGACCCAATGATGAAAAAGCAGCTTCCTAAAAAAAATCCAAAACCTTAGCAATCTTTATAGCTCCTAATAAGTTAACTTATTAAACCAACCATAATTAGTTCAGATATAATAGACTTAAATAGCAAAGGCAGTTTCAAATGTGGCCATAGTAGATGTTTGTGCTCTCAATCTATCACTCATGGAAGAACATTTTATACCTCTAGATCCAGTAATAGTACTTGGAAAATTGATAGTTTTATGGACAGCAGAACACAATGGGGGTTATTTACTAAAGGCAAATCCACTTTGCCCTACAAATGCAAACTACAAGTGCAAAGTGCACTTGAAATTACACTGAAAGTACAGTCCCTGTAGATCTGAGGGGGACATGCAAGGAAAATAAAAAACAGCATTTTAGCGTGCACATGATTGAATGATAAAACCAGCAGAGCTTCCCCTCATTTCAGACCTACCCCTCAGATTTACAGCAACTGCTCTTCCAAGTGCACTTTCTGTGCAATTTCAAGTGCACTTTGCATTTGTAGTTTGCACTTGTAGTGCAAAGTAGATTTGCCTTTCGTAAATAAACCCCAATGTGTCATATTATATATATTTCCTGGCCCACCTCACGTCATTACACGATGGGTTAACACCTCCTCCGGAGCCACACATGACCACCTGTATCTAGCTGAATATAAAGACAGCCCCTCCCCAACTAGGATGTTCTTTTTTAGTCTGCTGCTAAGCCACCTGTTGATTGCTGTTGGTAAGTCATTTGTTTGCTGCATCTCCGCCTGCCAAACCTACCCCTCTATGTTCAGACTCTCATGGAGTTGGAAGACCCAGAATGCTGAAAGTGGATCTTTCTAAAAACTGAGGTGTATTTTTGTGACAAGACAAAATGTACAGTTATTATGAGCTCTGCAATATCATCATTGCCTCTCCCTTTGGATTTTTTTCCCTGTCTTTTTTATATGCAGTGCACTCCTGGCTTTATTGTCAGTATGAGAGTGGCTGTGAAGGGTGTCACAGCGGGCAGGGAGATGGACAGCACAGGATGGGAACCACTAGATGCCATGCAATGGTGTAAAATGATTTTGGAGGTTTGCAGTTGTGAGGGTTCCTGTCTGCCTCTGGATGTCTGCCCTGGCTCCCCTGCTATGCTGTGTACTTCTGTGGGTTTGACAGTCTGATTGTTTTTTGTCTCAGACTCTGACTGAAACCCTGGATGCAAAAGCTCCAAAAAACATAAGACCCGCCAACGATTGCAGGATGACGACACCTCACATTTTGTCACATTCATTAAGCATGTGGTCAATACACTCTAAAGGAGTTGTTCCCACTCACCCTTTGAAGGGACAGGAGCCAGGAAATTGGCACATGTGTTTATTCCAGCATGATAGAAGATGCCTAGCGAAGCTCAGGGTGCATTTTGGGCCTGCATGCAGTCTGCAGTGTCAGAGAAATGAAATTGCACAGGTTGCCTCACAAGAATGTGGTTGTGCAAAATTTTAAGACCTATTAAAGCGGCTACGAGCAACACCCATAGTGATAGAGCGTAAATCACTTGTTCATGAGGGATGGTCTTAACCCATAATGGCAGAGTGTAAATCGCTCATTCATGAAGGATGGTCCTTTCCCACAATGGCAGAGTGTTAATCACTTGTTGATGAAGGATGACCTTGTCAGAAGACCAAGTTACAGTAACGGGTTCTCTGAACTTTATCCAAAAAGAATGGCTGATGTATGTTTATGCACTGCACATCCAAGGGCGAATGCTGCTCTCTAGTGTCTGGGACAGCAAGTGTCTTTGCCTTTTTATAACTTGGTTGTCTTTAGAGATCCCATGGATGAGAAAGAGGACTTGTTCACACCAGATGCAGTCCAGTGCATTTTTATTCTGCATCAAGATTGCATGGACAGTGTCTAACTTTAATTAAATTACTTAGTTCACACCAGTACAGCGCATTATTGTGCCGTCAACAAAAGTAGAATATTGCATTGTTTCTGTATAGAACACATATGGAATGTGGCAAAGCGCATTGAGAATGCATCAAAAACACTTATGCAGAAACACATCTGGAACATAGTAATTGTGGCAATCTGGCCACAGAATCTATACAGTGAGTGGTTTTGCCTGCCAATCAGCAACAGAGTTAAATTCGCTATATAAACTTCAGAAATGGTATTGAAATAGTATTGCATTCAACACAGGAAACTACAAGATTTGGCATAGTTTCCAGAAAGAATTCAATTTAGCAACTGAATTTTGGTTGATGGTTTTGGTAGACCTATTACAAGCGTGGGGTACTTTGTCGCACTAAGTGGGCTTAGCACTATATGAACATATAGTGTGACCAAACCCCCATATTTTTAAATATGTTCAGGTGTTTTTAACTAGCCTTGCAGGATAAATATAATTTTTGCATGTGTGCGATATAGTCTGTTTGTACTGTCTTTGGTCTTATAGCAGCACCATCTTAGATGTATAGAATTTTTTGGGTGTGCCCCCCCAACTACGTCTTTGTATTTTGTATAGACCCTGACCAGGTCTCTTGGGCTGGAGCACCCCTCCCCCTCTTCATTACCTCACATTAGTGGCCACCAGTGCATAGTAGAAATCCCTTCAGTTCTCCCATATAGAGCAGTTTATCTCCCAAGGTTCAGACATTAGGTTCTTTCATTCTATTAACAGGTTAGGACCCACTAATTCGGGGTACTTTGTCGCAGTAAGTGGGCTTAGCATTATATGACCATATAGTGTGACCAAACCCCCCTATTTCTGAATATGTTAATTTTTTTTTTTTTTTAAAGTGGAGGTTCACCCAAAAATCTACTTTCTGCGATTAGATCCAGCATACTGATGACATCTGCAGTATGCTGGAGGTTTTTTTTTTGTACTTATCGTTTTAGCAGCCGTTGTTATCCGGCTCCGAGCGGGGATTTCTGCGGGGAGTAGGCATTCCTAAGCCAAGCAGAGTTGATTGACGGGCTGCTAAAGCGCGTCACGCCTTCCGAAAATACCCGAAGTGACACTCAGGTGTTTACGGCGCCTGCGCCTGCCGTGTAGAGCCGACTGCGCAGGCGCCGTAAACACCCGAGTGTCACTTCGGGTATTTTCGGAAGGCGTGATGTGACGCGCTTTAGCAGCCCGTCAATCAACTCCGCTTGGCTTAGGAACGCCTATACCCGGAAGGGATCCCCGCTCGGAGCCGGATAACGGCTGCTAAAACGTTAAGTACAAAAACAAAATGCTGGATCTAATCGCAGAAAGTTGATTTTTGGGTGAACCCCCACTTTAACTAGCCTTGCAGGATAAATGTCATTTTTGCATGTGTGCACTATAATCTGTTTTGTACTATTGCAAGCGCTGGCGCACTCAGTCACTCTATGAGAGCATTATGGTTATGCCACAGGATGGCAGGCGGAACTTCTACTCAAGCTTTGAATTTTCTATAATGGGAGGTTATTGTTTGGCCAAACAGTGAATATTGTAATTAAGCGAATGACAGGAGGTAAAGTCTGGACGGTGGCCACAGATTAGTAAGAGGAAGTCGCCATCCTTCATTCAAACTTCCAGAACTTATGAAAGTGCAGAAAGCCAAACCTTATAGGACAGGCTGCAGATTTAACAGATCATACTGGAGGTGTCTCAAAGTTATTTTTGACATGAAATCAGGTCCAGAGCAAGCTGCTGAAATGGCTGAAAAGTCTTTTGAAGGTGTGTCCAACCAGTGCCTTCCAGTTGGGACCAGGGGGCCTGAGTGAAATTGATGGTTGCAGCCTTCTTCTGGAGGGTCCAGAGGACAGGTGGGAGAACAATGAAGAATTCAAAAGTTAACCACTTAATTAATTTAATTTATGTCCAACGGATCTCAGAAAAGAAGATTTTCATACTGCTACAAGGCCATCATGCCAGGGATGCCGGAAACATAGAATCATCATCCTTTCTCCGCAGTTTTTCTAGTACTTAAGGAAGGAGCCTTCTGGCCTGTTTCAGTTTGAAGGAATCTAATGTGTTAATATACACCAAGAGGTTTAAGATTGAGTCCATGCAGACAGTCAAAGGGACAGTTCAGCAGGAGGAGCAGTTGGTAACAATCAACCGGTCGACTAATACTTCCATGTACCAATCAATGCCGAGCACCTAAGGTGTGTGAGATTTGCAGTGGTAAGAGGTCACTTCCAGTTCAGGTGTCTGCCTTTTACAGAATTGGCACAGCCCCAGGAATCTTTTTGAAGATCTTGTTGGCAGTGGTGGTACCTTGGGCCTGGTGGTGCATGAAAGCGTTTTCAAGTTGACTTCTTTTGCCTTCTTTAAAATTCAACAAGAACTGGAATTCTGAACATCGGCACTGTTTCCTTCTGCAGCATGCTGCTCAGCCCTGGAGATGTGCAAGGCCATTGGAACGCTTTTAAAATGCAGACTCCCCAGGTATCTTGAATGGAAGGAAGTCTTTTCTAGCATTGCAAGCCTTTCAGGATCTTCCAGGGGGCTAAGTAAGGTTTACAATTACATTGCCTGACAAGAGGACCCCAAAAGTATTTTCTTGTTACATCTTGCAAATAAGAACCACTTAGTTAAGATTGGCCTTCTTGCCAGGGAAGTAAAATCTAATTATTGGTTTGGTTAGGTAGAATATTTTTTCTACAAGGGCCTCATACCAACATTGGCCCTATGGGGCATCCTGGCAGTAGTTCCCAGAAAGACTTTACTGAACATGCAGCTTTTGATATTTGCAACAGGATACCAATGCAAAGACTCCATCATACAAGATACGTTCACAGTGCCAGTGTCATTTTCTGTCTGATCTTTGTCTCTGGTCGAATGAAATCTTTCATGGCAAGGTCAGTAATAGCACACAATCCAATAAGACTTTTAATAGACTGGCTATGGAATAGGCTACATTAGAGGTGCAGGGATTCTCATCTGAGATTGGTCAGACCTTGGTGACCAAAAGATCACCCATGAACAATACATTGGAGAGGATATGAAAGAGGTTAGTTTTGTTTGCTCAGCGTAAGCTTTCTCTCCTACGTTTCCTGCTCTTGCCACCATCCTTGACGTTTTAGGCTGCGTACACACGATAGGTAAAACCGATGAGAACGGTCTGATGGACCGTTTTCATCGGACCAAACCGATCATGTGTGGGCGCCATCGGTTAGTTATTCATCGGTAAAAAAAAGCCGACTTCTTTTAAATTTAACCGATGGATTCCTAACCGATAGGTCAAAACCGATGGTAGGCACGACCATCAGTTAAAAATCCACGCATGCTCAGAATCAAGTCGACGCATACTTGGAAGCATTGAACTTCATTTTTTTCAGCACGTCGTTGTGTTTTACGTCACCGTGTTCTGACCCGATCGTTTTTTTAACCGATGGTGTGTAGGCGCGACGGACCATCAGTCAGCTTCATCGGTTAACCAATGGAAACGGTCCATCAGACCGTTCTCATCGGACGGACTGATCGTGTGCGCGGCATTACAGTCAGCGTTAGAGGTTGGTCTGGCATACAATTCCAGTTAAGGTACAGATCTCTACTTTATCTTTTCACAGGCTGCACATGGGTGCAAAAGCCAGTGACTAGATGCTTCTTCCAGATGACAAACTATACATGACCTTGAGAGAAATCCTTGTTCCCTCTGTCGGACTTGGGCTTGAATCTGAAAGCACCCGTTGCTCCAATAGGTTTCATTTTGCATTGATGTACCTCACGGTAAAACTAGTTCTCCTGACAGCAACTACTTCAGACAGAAGGATGCTGAAGATTGCAACACTTTACTGCCTTTGGTGTCTTTTTTACTGTTCCTTTTACCAGAGATAGGGATACCCCGTCTATCTCCAAAGTTCATTTTTTTTTTGTGAATAGCGGATCTTTGTTACCACAGAGGTGTTTTATCGAAATCAGCCCTTCAGGGAAAAATATCACCTCCCAAATTCGGAAATATACTGCTACACTCTTGGCGACACTGAATCGCACCTCCGACCTAACCACATTCACCTCAATGGAAAATCTCTGTAGGATTTTCAACAAACACACTAACCACATATCACAGATCTATGGTATTTTATCCTCAACTTCATAAAAGTCGTTTTACATTCAAAAATGGGAGCAGAATCTAGAAACTAACTTGGCAACAGAAGGGTGGAGCAAAATGGTACAATGTGCATCCAAATCATATATTAATACCTCTCTGATAGAGGCAAACTATAAAGTTTTGATGCAGTGGTACATGGTCCCAGTGCGGGTAGCAACCTTTGTCCCGGTGGCCCCCCACAGTGATTTAAGGAATGTAACACAGACGCTACCATGTTTCACACTTGGTGGATGTGTCGAAAATTGAGAAGGTTCTGGATACGCACATATAACTTTATATACTCGTTGACCCAAGTGAACCTCATTAAATCGCCTCTACATGCATTGTTGGGACGCCCAGTGGAGGGGACATCAAAACAAATGAAAAGACTCCTAGCCTTTATATTTGTTGCAGGAAGAATATCTATAGGTCCCCTGCACTCACTTTTTACCTGCTGAAAGCTAAACTATCATGGATCTTTCTTTAGGTATAGACCCGATCCCTTACCACTCGAGAACGCTTATGTCCCACATACTTCTAGCCGCTAGGCTTGCCTTGGTTAGACATTGGAAGACCACCCTACAACCTACACTATCTGAAGTTATCCAAATAATCAATACCCATGGCTCATATGAACAACTATTTGCCTCCGGGGTGGGTAAATATACGGAGATTAATAAAATCTGGGAACCTTGGAATCAATGGTATAAAGCTCAATCCGGATCTGGTCCTCAGTAAGTTAGTTCTGGCCGGTAATACGGTAGATATACTGCCCAATACAAGGGTTGACGGACTGCCCTGTTTTTCTGTTACTCTGTTTTTTTTTCTCTTTTCTTTGTTATTTTAGTTATATTACTTCATTTGTTATCTTGAGACTATTAACAAGATGCTCCTATGGGTTCTGCATGGAAACCGGCCTCAAAGTCATGGTGGGTTACAGGAAGTCAATTACCTTCACCTGTTATGTGTGATACCATCATAATGTTGTATGGCTGATGCCGCGTACACACGATCACTTTTTGTGATGAAAAAAAGACGTTTTAAAAAACATCATTTAAAATGATCGTGTGTGGGCAAAACGTTGTTTTATGTCTTTAAAAAAACGACCAAAAAAAAATTCGAACATGCTTGAATTTTTTGTGTCGTTTTTCAAAATGTCATTTTTTGTGTCATAAAAAGTGATCGTGTGTGGGCAAAACGACGTTTAAAACAATGTTTTTAAACCCGCGCATGCTCAGAAGCAAGTTATGAGACGGAGCTTCAATGGAACAGAGTGCCGTCGAACGTGGTGTACGTATACAGGTCTAAAAGTCATGCAATTGAACCTTCAATGACTTGTTAATGAACAATTATTTCTCATTAAAATGGCAAATGCTGTTTTTGTATTTGTAAAAATTTGAATAAAAACATTGGAAAACAAAGTTCAATTTTTAAAGTGGCATTCAGTTTCCAGAAATACTTGGAAGTAGTCCCTCTAAGGCCTCGTACACACGAGGGGATATGTCCGCTGAAAACGGTCCGATGGACCGTTTCAGCAGATATCTCCGCTCGTGTGTATGGGCTAGCGGACAGATTTCTCCACCCGACAGATTTCAAAGCATGCTTTGAAATCTATCCGGTGGGAATCTGTCCGCCCGACATGTCTGCTGGTTAGTACACTTACCAGCAGACATGTCGTCCCCCACCGCCGCCGCGCCGCCGCCGAATGGATTCGGCGCATGCGCGGAAGTGTTTAACTTCCTGGTGCGGTGACGTGGCGGTGACGTGGCGGCGTCAACGTCACTGCCGCGTCACCGCCACGTCACCGCGCTGTCCGGCGGCGGGGAATTTGATCCGATGGTGTGTACACCTCGTGTGTACGAGGCCTAAGTTTCACACAAGAGTCACTGGATGCACAGCAGGAAGACTTCAGTTTTCTTACACATGGTCGAGTTACTAAGGTGTACTTGGTCAAAAGAGGAAAGTGTACAATCTTTTCATTTAGTCATCAGGCCCTCAAGAGTCATCCACTCTTGGGTTACCAGCATAACTTCCAACTGTCCCTGATTCCCTCATTCCTTCTTACTTGTCCCTCATTTTGGTCTGATCTATATAGATGTCTATAAAATGCACTGTTTATTTATCAAATAGTGTTTTTTAGCACTAAACTCTTTATCTAATTTCTAAATTGCTGCATTTGTAAATTTCGAAAGCCAATATAAAGGAATAGAAGTGTCTCTTACATTTGTTCTCTCCCGACCCATTGTTCTCTCCTGCCCCATGTACTTACTGTAATTTTCCTTTCCTGGCCCATCCCCACCTTAGCACAGGACTCCCACCCTAGTGTCCTGTAGCAGGCTAAGTTATCAAACATCCTAGTTGGGTGTCTTTATATTCAGCTAGATACAGGTGGTCATGTGGGGCTCCTGAATAGGCGTTAAACCATTGTATGCTGACGTGAGGATGGGCAAGGAAAGGAAAATAACAATAAGTATTTGATAACAATTTTCTTATATATATAATATATTAGAATACACCTGCCGTATTCGAAACGTACTAATTAAACCTTGCGCAAACATCTGAATAGGCATAGAATTAATATTCAAACTAATTTTCAACAACACAGCCTTTCAAGACACCTTTCACAATAACAGTTCAGTACATTCCAAAGTCAATAGATTATTATTGATTTACCAAATGGTTTAACACTGAAACAATGTGCCTATGCAAACATGGTACACTCTGTCCTTATGTTCTTTAAATGAGAGTTTTTATCTTTTACAATAAATTATTCAATTGATGAAATTCTATACTTGCCGTTATTCTCATATGAGAATAGTATATTATTAATTAAGTATTGTCTGATAATATAGATATAATTCTAGTATGACATTTTATTCAGCCTGTGTATCAATGCAAATAAAACCTTGAATACATTATATCTCTAATAATGAACCAACTTTTTTTTTACAGAGTAGCATAACCCCAGCGTGGTACTAATGTTGCATAATATTTAGATTGTGTATCAAGGGTTTTATTTGTTTCAATACAGGTATGAACTTAAATACACTGTATGACTATAAATAGTCGAGCTGTCTTACACAATATAACCACTCATAAGTCAGGAAGAATTCTTATCATGCAATATAATACATAGCATTTGTAAAGAAACAAATCTTGAATAATTTGCGTTTCTATTGATATTTTGCATTAGTTGATATAAAATTATGATAAATATCAAAAAAAAATAAACATACAATGCTAATTTGACCAGATTTCATTTTTTTTAGTAATGGAGCTATAGTATTATTCAGTTCAAAGATACAGAGCACCTGCATTTATAGAAATTATTAAAGCAGATTATTATTAGGAAGATAATTTTATGAAATACAATTAAAGAAAACTCAAATATTCTTGAATAAGATATAATTGTAATTTAAATTATTTAGGTATGTCATTGATAAAATATAGTAACTTTTTATATATACAGTAACACCTTGGATTACAAGCATAATTAATTCCAGAAGATTGCTTGTAATCCAAACACATAAGAAATGATGGAAACTCAGATAATCTGTTCCACAGCCACTGCTTGTCTATGCAGTTCCGCATGTGGTCAGAGGTGTTGTGGACCAGCAGACACTCGGAGATGTTTGGAGACACTCAGAAATGCTTGGAGACACTCAGGAAAGGAGTGTCTCCAAACGTCACTTCCATATTTAACCACTTAAGGACCCCCTACCGACTATATACGTCAGCAGAATGGCATGGCTGGGCACAGGCACGTCGCCTTTAAGAGCCCAGCCATGGGTCGCAGGCACACGCAGGTGACTGGGTCCGAAACTCATTGACCGTGCCCGCGAGACCCACGGACACGATCGCCGCCGGTGTCCGTTCCGTCTCCGTTCTTCACTGTGGCAGTGACACTGATCGTCTGTTCCCTGATATCACACCTACAGCCGCACCCCCCTAAAGTAAGTATCACTCCCTTAGGGCACACATAACCCCTTAGCGCCACCTAGTGGTTAACCATTTCACTGCCATTGTCATATTTACAGTAATCAGTGCATTTTTATAGCACTTTTCGCTATGAAAATGGCAATGGTCCCAAAAATGTGTCAATGAGTCCGATGTGTCCGCCATTATGAAAAAAATCGATAATCTCCACCATTACTAGTAAAAAAATAAATTATTAATAAAAATGCCATAAAACTATCCCCTATTTTTAAAAACGCTATGGGCCAGATTCAGCAAGACTTGCGCTGGAGTATATCGATATGCGCCGCGTAAGTGTAAAGATGCGCCGTAGTATCTATGTGGCCGTACCCACCAAACTAGATGCGACAGAAAACTGGCTTTTTCCGATCGGCTTAACTTTCCCTCGCCAGAGTATCGTAAGCGCATATTTTCGCTTGTCGCATCCGTCGCACCTATTGATTTCCCATGCAAATATGCAAATGAGGGAGATTTCCCGATTCGCGAATGGATTAGCACCATACGCTGGCTACATGCGCCGCACGTATGTCGTCCATCTGTCGCAAAGTTATTCCTACAAATAGCTGCTTTATCTTTACTCCAGACGGCCACAGGTCAGCAGGAGAGCAGCTACAGCAGCAGCGTTACCGACGAAACTAGCAAGCTGAACAACCACACTTGCAAGGACAACACCTCTGTGTGCCAACATGCCAGGGGCAGCCGTGGTCCTAGCACTACTAATGGGTCCCCCGGAACGGAGGAGGCGGGCACGTGAGAGGATATACCGCACGCGCATGAGCCTCTTTGGCATGGGGGATGAGGAGGTGTATCGCCTCTTCAGATTCAGCCCTGATGCAATACTTGAACTAACCACAACCCTGCAGGATGACATCACCAGCCCAACACACCGCTCACAAGCAGTGCAGCCACTGGTGAAGGTACTGGCAACACTTCATTTCCTTGCAAGTGGATCATTCCAGCGTACAAGTGGAGTGGTGGCTGGGAAGTCACAGTCCTCCATGAGCAGATGTGTGCACCAGGTTGTCCCCGCAATCCTCAGACGCATGTCCCACCACTTCATCAGACCCACCACTGAGGAGCTGCGGCTGAAGGCAATGCAGGATTTCTACAGCATTGCCAGATTCCCACGCACCATCGGGGCCATTGATTGCACACATGTGGCACTCCAGCCCCCCAGTGCCACAGAGCACATATACCGCAATCGGAAGCATTGGCATTCCATCAACGTACAGGTGATAGCCGATGCCCAACGCCTCATATGGCACGTCCGTGCCAAACACCCCGGATCCAGCCATGACAGCTTCATCTACAATCAGAGCCCCATCCCAATGAAATTCGAACAGAACATGTATGGGGACAGCTGGCTGGTTGGTGAGTGACATGGGTGGCAGGCATGACTGTCCCCCCCCCCCCATGATGCTGACATCACAAGGGGCACAATCATGACTAACATCCTCCTGTCTTTTCCCTTACAGGTGATTCTGCATATGCACTGGGACCCCATCTAATGACTCCTTTCCGGAACCCCCAAACCAGAGGAGAGAGAAGATACAATGAAGCACATATCAAAACTCGTGCAGTGGTGGAGCAAACATTTGGGCTCCTGAAGTCCCGTTTCCGCTGCCTGGATAAGTCTGGGGGGGCCCTATTGTATTCCCCTACCTTCGTGTGTCAGATCATCGGTGCATGTTGCATTCTGCACAACTTTGCCATGAGAAAAGGCCTGCAGATTGACATACGTGATGACCTGACCCCCCAACCAGACAGCCCCCCCCTGCCAGAGGAGACCCATTCAGCTGATGGAAGAGCAGTCAGGAGGGTCATCGCCGTAGGCATCTTTGGACACTAAACCAAAACATTGATCACACGGACAATGCACGCATGCACACCACTGATGTCCCTAGATCACACACACCACATCCACATCGCATTGGATTAGCCCAAGGCCAACATGTAGGACTTGGGAGCAGCAACGCCGGCGTCAAGGCCCCAATGATGTCGCTGTCCATTCATTCACACGTCATTCACACAGCCGTGGGGATAACTTCTCCCCAACGGCCGAGGGTGACACCCCTTACTGGCAGGAGTGCCACTCCCTCACATTCACACACCATTCACACTGTCCCCTGCACTCCTGACCGTGTGCAGTTAAACTGAAAGAAAAAACTTATAACCTGAGCATAAATAAAATAAAAAACTCATAACCTGAGCCAAAAGTATAAAAAAAAAAAAAGGCCCTCATCTGGGCTGACGGGGGCTCTTTCTTGTGGGCCCTCTCTGGCTCCTCAGCTGCCTGGAGGGAGTGGGTGGGGGTGGGGGGGCATCTGGAGGTGGCTGATCCCCGGGTGGGCCACTCCTGGTAGGTGTTGGCTGCATGCCCTCCAAGGCCACGGCAATCCGGCTCAGATAATGATTGGTCTGGGCCTGCATCCTCAGCTGGCGGGTGACATTATGCCGCTGGTCACGCTGCCTCTGCCTCCCCTGTTCCCGGACGGCTGCAGTGAGGTGCCGAACATCAGCCTGCACCTCCCCCAGGCTGGTCACCACTGCAGCGCAGTTGCAGCTGACATCCTGCACAGTGTTCGTCAGCTGGGATACGGAGCCCAGGCTGTCAACTAGCCGGTCAAGATGCCCAGCAATCTCCCCCATCTGCTGGGTCTGCCTGGCCTGGTCCCGGGCCATCTGGTCATGAACCACGTCAGACACCCCCCTGGTCTTCCGGGTCGCCTTCCTGGGGCCAGGAGATGGTTGTCCCCGGGGGGATGGAGTCGCCCTTGAGGGGCTTCCTATGATGGGGGAGGGGATCTGAGAGGGCCCTGCGGAAGGGGAGGACTTCTCTGAAAGTCCTGCTCTGGAAAGGCAGGCTCCTCCTCAACCACCTCAGCAGGTGAGGTGTGGGCACTCCCCTCCATCTCATGCTCTTCACCACCCAGGGGGTCGGCCTCAGGATCCTGTTGGGGGGTTGGGGTGGACTGGCCGCCGACAGATGATGGCCCAGCTCCGTCATCTGTGGATGACACAAAGCAGACACATGTTGGTGGTCCCATACACTTGGCACATGTACCCTCCCCCCCCAAATGCAACACACCAAATAGGGGATAAAAAACACTTACCTGTCCTGGAGCCTTCCTCCACAGAATCATAGCCTGGTACCCCCTCCAACTGCTCCCTCTCCAGGCAGCGGGCGACCACCTCCTCCTCCGTGGTCAGGCTGACCGCACATGGGGGTCCACCACCCGTGCCCCTCTCATGCCTCCTAATGGCGGCCACCTTGCCCCGGACTTTGCGCCTCAGATCATTAATTTTCTTGCCGATATCGGCAGCAGTCCGGGTGGAGTAGCCCAGGGCATTGACCCTGCCAGCAATGGACTCCAGGATGCCCTGCTTCCTATCCCGGCTGGTCTTCCGACTTTTCCTGCCGTGGAGAAAGTCGTTAAACGTCTCCATAGCAGAGATCACTAGGGTGAGCTCCTGGGCATTAAAGTTGAGGTTTCTCCTCTCTTTGGGGGGAACGGGAGCAGCCATCATAAAGCAAAAGTAACTTCCCTGGGGTGGGGGAAACCGGATATAATTGCGCATCTACGGCCGCTTTTATACGCGCAACGGAAGACATTGCGCTGGCGTTTCCCATGAAGTGGTGCCGACGGAAGTTGTGAGCATGCGCACAGGGGAGCGAGGGGAGCCTTCCCTCACTGCGCATGCTCCGTGGATGATACGATGAACGTAAGTCACTGCGCTGGGCTCCGCCCATCATTTACATATGATCACACCCACTTCTACTTGCGTCAGGTTGCACCAGCGCTTTTTCGTTACTCCGCCGCAAAGTAACGAACATGCGCTTGGTGAATACTGGACTTTACTCACTAGTTCGCGTCAGCGCAATGTATATGCGTTGCGCTACGCCAGATAAAATATGCACGCATCTACCTGAATCTGGCCCTATAACTTTTGCACAAACCAATCAATAAATGCTTATTGCTTTTTTTTTTTTTTTTTTACCAAAAATATGTAGAAGAATAAGTATCGGCCTAAACTGAGGAAAATAATAAAATTTTATACATTTTTTTGGGATATTTATTATAGCAAAAAGTAAAAAATATATATATTTTTTTTTAAATTGGCACTCTATTTTTGTTTATAGCACAAAAAATAAAAACCGCAGAGGTGATCAAATATCAGCAAAAGAAAGCTCTATTTGTGTGAAAAAAAAGGACAACCGAATCCCCGCTCCTCTCCCCTTCCTCTTTTTGGTGCCGGCAAAAGACGGGCTCCAAGGCATCTGGGCAGGCAGCGGGCTCCAAGGCATCTGTGCAGGCAGCAGGTTCTGGGTCATCTGGCTGGGTAGCGGGCTCCGGGTCATCTAGCTGTGCAGCGGTCTTTGCTTCATCTGGCTGGGTAGCAGGCTTCAGGTCATCTGGCTTGGTATCAGGCTCCAGATCATCTGGCTGGACAGCAGACACTGCAACATCAGCACCGTATCAGCAGGCTGGGTAACGGGCACTGGCTCATCAAGCTGGGTAACGGGCACTGGCCCAGCAGTAGGCTGGGTAATGGGAACTGGCTCAGCAAGCTGAGTGACGGGCACCAGCTCAGCAAGCCGGATGATGGGTACTAGCTCAACAGGCTTGGTAACGGGCACCAGAACTTCAGGCTTGGTAATGGACAGCGGAACTTCAGGCTGGGACACAGGCACCGAAACTTCAGGCTGGGACACAGGCATCGGCGCTTCAGGCTTGGACACGGGCACCATAATTTCAGGTTGGAACATGGGCACAGGAACATCAAGCTGGACAGCAGGCAGGAAGTTGGCAGTACAAACAAAACAAAATAAAGTTGCGCTGCTGAAGTGTGAAGAAAAAAAGAAGCAGCCAGCACTAACAGTGAAACACCCTGTGAGTACACAATGAAAGAAAAATAAGTGCAGCGCTAGTGAGCATGGGATTGCATGAAGCAATGTAGACCAATCCCATTTACATGGGTAACATTATAATGATGTAGTCCAAAAACAAGAAAATATATAAAGGGTGGTGAAACCCTATATGCAAACAGGTGAAGTGTAAATAACAAAACAAGTCCTTCAAATCAAAGCAGGCAAGTCTTCATATGGAGCACTCCTGTCCACCGCTCCTATGTTAATGGAGAGACTGATGGTGCCCGTGGTCAGCACGGATGGGCATACAGGTAAACCAAACAGATATATGAAAAAAGATGGGTACTCTTACCACAAATGTTGGACACATATGCCAAGAGCAATGTGTCAGATGCGCGTGTAAGAGCTCCTCAGATGGACGGCTCTATAGGGAGTGATGATTCAAAAGGTTGTGGATCTTTCCCAGGAATCATAGGGTCCAAGATGGAGAGTAGTTCCAAGATTTCAGATGGAGTAACACTTGTATGTATCCAAAAAAAGAGAAAAACTCCACATGGTGTAGTTTGTTTTAAGAAAGGTAAGCCTTTATTAGGCTGATGAATGGTAAAACAATAAAAGCAGAAATAAAAATGTAGATGCCAGTACTCTGGAGAAGATCTGGCACACGTGATCACATGTGTATAAAAGCGCGTGGTAGTTGGGTATGAGGAAGCTATGTACCCGACATGTTTCGAGCTAATGCTCATCGACAGGGGCATGGCTCCTTCACCCACTCCACGCTGTATATATAATGAAAGGGACAATTCACTGTGTCCAAAAGCAGCTGCAATCAATTCATTAGAATTAACCATACTGATTAACTACACCCACTGGTGTCTGCAGACAACAGCTATAGTTAGGCTTGTCCAGCCGTATGATGATCCCATTGTGTGCATTCATTGGTCAAAATGAGTGGGAGTGACCTGACTAGTAAGGATCATGGGAAGTGGCCATTGCGTCAGGCAAAACATCAGCCTATGGGAGATCTACTACGAGTGTGTGTTAATGCGTCCCTACGTGGGGATGCGACGCGGTGCGTCATCAGCCTGAGTAGCCTGTGGAAACTAGACAGGGAGGCGTGAACGAGGAGACGTACATCCGCGCGACTCCACGACGCGATGAATAAACAACACAGCAACACGACGCAATACGTCACCATCACGTCCCCGCGTAGGGGCGCGACGCGGTGCGTCATCAAACGGTGCGACCTATAGGAAATAGGAAGAGGGATGTAAACAGTGGTTGACGTGCGTGGAGAGGCGTGCGTCAGCGTGGCAACCCGACGCGATTTTTGAGCGAATGGAACAACTCGTCGCTTTGTTCCGTCATCGCGTCGGGTTGCCACGCTGACGCACGCCTCTCCACGCACGTCAACCACTGTTTACATCCCTCTTCCTATTTCCTATAGGTCGCACCGTTTGATGACGCACCGCGTCGCGCCCCTACGCGGGGACGTGATGGTGACGTATTGCGTCGTGTTGCTGCGTTGTTTATTCATCGCGTCGTGGAGTCGTGCGGATGTACGTCTCCTCGTTCACGCCTCCCTGTCTAGTTTCCACAGGCTACTCAGGCTGATGACGCACCGCGTCGCATCCCCACGTAGGGACGCATTAACACACACTCGTAGTAGATCTCCCATAGGCTGATGTTTTGCCTGACGCAATGGCCACTTCCCATGATCCTTACTAGTCAGGTCACTCCCACTCATTTTGACCAATGAATGCACACAATGGGATCATCATACGGCTGGACAAGCCTAACTATAGCTGTTGTCTGCAGACACCAGTGGGTGTAGTTAATCAGTATGGTTAATTCTAATGAATTGATTGCAGCTGCTTTTGGACACAGTGAAATGTCCCTTTCATTATATATATGGCGTGGAGTGGGTGAAGGAGCCATGCCCCTGTCGATGAGCATTAGCTCGAAACATGTCGGGTACATAGCTTCCTCATACCCAACTACCACGCGCTTTTATACACATGTGATCACGTGTGCCAGATCTTCTCCAGAGTACTGGCATCTACATTTTTATTTCTGCTTTTATTGTTTTACCATTCATCAGCCTAATAAAGGCTTACCTTTCTTAAAACAAACTACACCATGTGGAGTTTTTCTCTTTTTTTGGATACATACAAGTGTTACTCCATCTGAAATCTTGGAACTACTCTCCATCTTGGACCCTATGATTCCTGGGAAAGATCCACAACCTTTTGAATCATCACTCCCTATAGAGCCGTCCATCTGAGGAGCTCTTACACGCGCATCTGACACATTGCTCTTGGCATATGTGTCCAACATTTGTGGTAAGAGTACCCATCTTTTTTCATATATCTGTTTGGTTTACCTGTATGCCCATCCGTGCTGACCACGGGCACCATCAGTCTCTCCATTAACATAGGAGCGGTGGACAGGAGTGCTCCATATGAAGACTTGCCTGCTTTGATTTGAAGGACTTGTTTTGTTATTTACACTTCACCTGTTTGCATATAGGGTTTCACCACCCTTTATATATTTTCTTGTTTTTGGACTACATCATTATAATGTTACCCATGTAAATGGGATTGGTCTACATTGCTTCATGCAATCCCAGGAAGTTGGCAGTGTTAGGTGGGTTTTTAGGTTCAGGATCATCAGAGGCTAGCCTGACCTCATTGGCAATCATGGAGGCAGACTGGTGTAGCTTGATTGGCATGGAGGAAGATTGGAGCAAATTGGTTTATATAGGGGCAGGTTGTGATAATGGCAGGATCGTGTGGGTCGAGAAAAACTTCAGTTTTTTTCTTTGGTTTAGCCACAGAAGTTCTGTAGGTGACTGCAGGGCAGTAAGTAAAGGGTGTAGCAGGTTGAAGAGAAGGGCTGGAATATGGTAAGGAAGAGGGAACAGTAGCTAGGGTAAGTTTTTGTGGGGTTGTTGCAGGCAGCAAGAGAAGAGGCAGATGGATTAAGGGCAGGATAGGTGCAGCGAGTAGAAACAGGGTACTGATATTTGGTTGGAAGCAGAGTATATTGGGCTGAGACTGAGGTTGCCGTGGATGATGGGGGAAAAGACATTTGGGCAGGCAGGTGTCTAGTAGCAGGAATGGATTGTTGTTAGCTGACTGAGGCTGAGTGCAAAAGATCAGATCATGCCTGTAGTACAGGTTGAACAAAAGTTTAAAGTGGTTGTAAACACTTACAGACCACTTATACCTACAGCTAAGCCTAGATTAAGGCTTACCTGTAGGTGCAACAAATATCTCCTGAACATACATGGTTTAGGAGAAATTAGCAAAATAGACAGCACCGATGTCTACAGCATGCAAGGCGCAGGTGCACTGAGCATGCCGTCAGTGAATGAGGGTCATGCCTTTAGTGGTGGTTCCCGTGTGCATGCGGGGCAGTGACGTCATCGCGGCTCCAGTCAGTCACAGCGTCTGAGCTGCGATACCCAGAAGTCACTCCAGGAGATATGCCGGCGATGGAGGAAGTGAATGAGGGCGGCTGCGGGGGCTTTGATCTCAGATAAGTTCTTCATAGTGAGCTAGCATGCTATGCATACTAGCTCATTATGCCTTTGTCTTAAAGGGAGTATTTTTAACATTTATAGAGGCTTGAAAAATCTGTATTCGGCTTGGTGCCTGTATTATTAAAAAAGAAAAAAAGTGTAGCGCCAAAACTATATAGATGTAGGAAAAACCATAAATGGCCAGGGTGATGTAGCTACCAGCCAAAATACAGTAAGACCTAAGGTGCAACCTTTGTGAAGAAGATCATAGACTATAAGCTATGAAACACCAGCTATTGAGCTGGGTGAAACAAATAACAATAATCAAAAAAAACACAAACTGAATGTTATGTGAAAAGTGTTGCAACAAAATAAGTGCAGCTGAAAACAAATGCAAGAGGTCCTGAAAACAGCAAAAAAAAAAGGGGGGAGGGGGGATAGGTGTAGGTTTGAGGATGTTGGTGGTTTAATAGACCACCTTACAGTTTCAATCAGGCCCAATTTAAACCCACCCACTCAGGGGATTTTCACAAGGGACAGGGCAACTATCCCAAAGGAGGAGAACCAAACGGGGGTCGAGAGGGGGCGGCACGCCCGGAAGAAAAAGACAGAGAGTGGGGTACTGGGGTTTTTAATCTGAGTACAACCACCTTCAGTTATGCAGAAAGATTAGTTTTAGATAAAGGTCTGAAGTTTGTTCCCCCTAAAGGGCTGAACAAGTTCCAGACATTTATAGATGTACAGAAATTCACACGGAAAATGGGTATTCAGAGATACTTCATCTCTAACCCCACTAGACCCAGTCTCCCGGAGGTATCAACGGGAGTTCGACACACGGGTCTTTCTAATCCCTCGCTTTTCAACCCCCCTTGCCCTATGGCATCAAGCATCAAGGTCTTTAGAAGTTTGGTTTTGAAGGATTTGGAGGATTTACCTATGAAAAAGGTATACTCTGATCCCAATATCAAGAGTGGCCTCAAATCCTTGTGCGAGAGAAAGGACCTTGTCATCCGTCCCGCGGATAAAGGGGGAGGTATAGTGGTCCTTGACAAGTCCGCTTACATTTCGGAAATGTCAAGGCTGCTGGAGGATGATCAGACTTATGTGAAACTGCCATCTAACCCTACTAGCAGCTATACCAAGTCTTTGAAAAAACTGGTGGAGAAAGGTGCGCAGAGAGGTATTCTTAACAACAAGGAACGGTGTTTTTTGGTGCCAAAGGTACCACGCATCCCTGTTATATATTATCTGCCAAAAATTCACATAGCACATGTCCACCAGGGAGGCCAATCATTAGTGGCATCAACTCTGTCACCTCCAGAGTGGGGAAATATATTGATTTTCACCTCCAGCCTATAGTAAGGAGCATTCCATCATACCTCAAGGACACTAGGCACACCATCGCCAAACTTGAGGAGGTGGCGTACACCAATGACATTATTCTTGTCACAGCTGATGTGGCTTCACTTTATACCAGTATAGCCCATCATTTGGGCTTTCAAGCGGTAGAGTGTTTCCTTGACCGGTCCTCAGATCTCCCCATTTCGCAACGACTATTCATTATGGACCTCCTTAGGTTTGCCACAACTCACAATTATTTTTGGCATGCAGGGGATTTTTATTTGCAACACAGGGGGGTTGCTATGGGGGCCAAATTTGCTCCTAGCTTGGCCAACATTTTTATGGCCAAATGGGAGGAGGATGTTGTCTGTGTGGCCGCACGACCAGAGGTAGTTCTCTGGGCGCGGTACATAGACGATATCCTCCTCCTATGGCGTGGAGACCGTGAGTCTTTAGATACCTTCATGGCCTATCTTAATGATAACCAGGTTGGTATTAGATTGACGTACGAGGCTCATACCTCAAGCATCAGTTTTTTGGACTTGGAGATTTTTGTGCATAATAACTCTTTACAGACTAAAACCCATTTCAAACAAACTGACCACAACGGGTTTATCCCCGTTGACAGTTGCCACCATCCTTCCTGGCTGAAGTCTGTCCCACGCAGTCAAATTCTGCGAATTAGACGCAATTGTTCTAATTTGGGGGACTTCAGGGAACAAGCTAATATTCTCAAGAATCGCTTTGTAGATAAAGGATACTTGGAGAATCATATTCAGGAAGAAATTGAACGAGAGATAGACAGGGCAACCCTAACAAGAGAGAAAGTCATAACGGTTCAGGAAAACAGGTTTAGGAATTCTTTCTTTACAACATTCTCTGTGCAACATAAACAAATCAAGTCAATCATCCAAAAACATTGGAATGTTTTGACTAGTGATCCCACCTTAGGACCAACGCTTCCGAATCAGGCAACTGTCATTTACAGAGGGGCTATGGCAATGAGGAATCAGGTGGCACCCAATGTCCCTGACCCTCCAGTGAAACCCACTTTCTTCCCTCTCTCTAAGGGATATCACCCATGCAGGAGGTGTAGAGTATGTGCGTTCAACATAACCAAAAAGAAATCCGTGAGTTTCAGGTCTACGGTGACTGGGGTTGAGTTCCCCATGAAGCAATTTTCAACGTGCGCAACTAGGTATGTTGTATACCTTCTTACCTGCCCTTGTGGAAAACAGTACGTGGGTCGTACCATACGGAACTTCTCCACAAGGGCAGGTGAACACATCACCAAAATCCTGGCTGGCTTTTCCAAACATACAGTGCCAAGACATTATTTGGAACACCATAACAAAAAGGTTGAAGGTACTTTGTTCCAAATCATAGATCATTTTGTGCCTCATTGGCGTGGCGAACCTTGGACTCGGGGTGTATCCAAACTTGAGGTATTCTGGATATACCAGCTCAAATGCTACGCGCCCCACGGCCTTAATGTGGAGTGGGACGTGAATTCATTTATAAACCAGTCTTGAAATTTCACCAATTTTTGTCTTCTATTATATCCCTTTTTTGTAATTTGGATGGTGGGGAAGCTCTGCTGCATGATTTATATCTACCCACACTTGATATGTTCTCTGTCCTATTGATGTCAATTCATCATGTCCTAATGACATCTAATTTTTGTCTCCTTTAATATCCCCTTTTTTTTAAATTTGGATGGTGGGGAAGCTCTGCTGCATGATTTGATATCTACCCACACTTGATTTGTTCTCTGTCCTATTGTCTGACATTCATCATGTCTAATTGCTGGATGTATTATATAGAATTATCTTTAATATTCCCCTTTTTTGAATTTTTGGGTAGTGGGGAAGCTCTGCGGCATGATTTTATATCTACCCACACCTAACTTGTTCTCTGTCCTATTGATGTCAATTCATCATGCATAATTGCTGGATGTATTATATAGAATTATCTTCAATATCCCCCCTTTTTTTGAATTTTTGGGTAGTGTGGAAGCTCTGCTGAATGGTTATATATCCACCCACACCTAATATGTTTTTTGCCATATTGATGTTATTTCATCATGCCTAGTTGTTGGATGTATTATATAGAAACATTAATTTATTATTTACTGTTATCGAAGAATTACATCTGTGGTTTCCCCTGTTCACACACGCCCAGGGCCCCAGAGTCAAGTTCTGAGCTCCGTTGGATAGCCGTCTCACCATAGGGTTTTTTGGCTATAGCTAAAACACCTTGACCATGAATCCCTATTAGACACCTAGATGGAGCGCATACGTCATCACGCTGAGGCGTCGGATGACACGCATGCCGCAGCGTTGTGTGATCTGCGCTTCCATCATCGCCGCCTTCCTGTGTTGAGAGGCTGTCAGTGTTGTGCTGGAGGCTCTGGTTGGCAGGGATGAGCGAGGCGGGGTGTCTTTGTCCCGCACCCTCACATTGGACAGAGGGAGTCACAAGGGACGGGAGGAGGAACTCACAATGCTCACAGGGCTGTGATTGGCTTCCATATTTGTGTTTCCTGTTTTTCCACTTCCTATTGGGTGGAACACAGGAGGAGGAAGTGAGACGCATGCCAGATGGACGTTGTGTGAACAGGTGTTGATCACAGGTATGGCAATCAGGGGGCTATTTAATGGCGCAGGTGATGATGGGGTTCAGTTCCATAACCCAGTAGATGTCTGTGAAGACGAAACCGGTCGGTTAACTGGACTTTTATCACCACTATTGCGTTACTACCAGGATTTTTGCTTGCTGTGGTTTCCTTGATGTGCAGTGTGGAACTTTTTATCTTTTGGTTTTTTTTTGCTTTTATATTTTGGTACATGGACTGTATCCTTGCTTGGAATTTTTAATGAGATTTGCAGATCTCTTTGCTGTGTCAATACTTTTTGATCAACTTTTAATACATTTCTACACGATGAGGAGGTGTTCTCTTTTTTTCATATCTTCCATGAAATACGGAGTCTCACATCTTCACTGTTCTGTCTGACGTTCCTGAGGCCAGCGATACCTGCTCTCCTTTTGGGATCTGCCTACAGCATCACAACCTGGGACATCGATGTACCCATTGGGATGATCGGAGGGCGGCTAGCCTATACAAGCTTTGAAGACCTACCCACCATACGGTGAGCCGTGGGTCAACAAAAGTCGGTAAGAGTACCTTAATATATATATATGCCAAGGAATGTCCTGGGAAGATGACCTGTTTCTGAGGGAAAGGATTGCCCATGTATATGGATGAGGTGTTTCAAACTGAATGAACAATCAGTCTGTTTTGGGGAAACTGGAATATCAACATCCTCAAACCTACACCTATCCCCCCTCCCCCCTTTTTTTTGCTGTTTTCAGGACCTCTTGCATTTGTTTTCAGCTGCACTTATTTTGTTGCAACACTTTTCACATAACCTTCAGTTTGTGTTTTTTTTGATTATTGTTATTTGTTTCACCCAGCTCAATAGCTGGTGTTTCATAGCTTATAGTCTATGATCTTCTTCACGAAGGTTGCACCTTAGGTCTTACTGTATTTTGGCTGGTAGCTACATCACCCTGGCCATTTATGGTTTTTCCTACATCTATATAGTTTTGGCGCTACACTTTTTTTCTTTTTTCTATTACACTTTATCCACTGTGGTGTTGGCTGCCTATACACTATATATTTACACTATATATTTACACTGAATTGTTTAGCGCAATATATTTTTAAACTTTTTTGACTGTATTATTAAAGTCAGTTGTGTCTCTAAAATATAACAGCATTACCTTTGGAAAAAAACTGCCATTTTTCTATTTTTCTATCTATTGCATAAGTGCTTTAGGGTGAATCGCATATGAACAAAGTGCAGTCAGATGTAAGAAATTATTTTTAAAACTGCAGTTTGGGAATACAGCTTTCATGCAAACACCAAACATAGGATTCTACCATCACATGATCATAACTGCTTTCAAATCTTTTAACTTGTGAATTGAGTTCCTTTCAAAATACTCTAGGGATTATTGGCTTCCAGAAACGATTTTTCTCTTACAGAGGCTCAGTTACAGTATTGCTAATGTTATTATTATTGTGTGTAACAAGTTAATAGTCATAGGACCATAAAATACTAATGTTGCATCATTTCTGCAGGAAATTAGTTTAGCTACTAAGTAGCTGTTGTCTACAACAAATAAGACACAAACAAGTTTTTTTACAACAAAGGGAAACTGGATTAGTTGCTTATCACACAGTAATTTGGGGCCAGGAGTTTTGGACACGGATGATTTGATCCATTGTATTCTAGTACTATGATTTTGCAGCATAATTTAAATATAGATGCTGGTGTGGTAATACAGTTATGCCATGACAATTTGTTTCACCATTAATTTAAACCTGAACTCTAGGTAGATATATAAAATCACAAATGAATGTAACTCTGTAATCAATGATCACCTATTATCCAGGTAAGTGTCAGGGTATGTGGTGTTTAGTAAGGTAATCTGTACCCAAGCAAGGAAAGATCAGAGACAGCTAACAGCAGAATAATACATGTCCAGGCAAGGGTCAAGCAACAACAGTAATACAAGACAAGGTAAGGCACAGATACTGTAGCCAGGAATCTAAATTTTTTTTACAAGTTTATAGACAAAAGACGTCCACAGCGCGGCTCTCAAGTGCCAAGTGGACGTCTTTGGACGTCATTTTAAGTGCATTTAACACTGTCCCGGCGCATCGCTGAAGAGCCGATGCGTGTACCTGGTGGCCGCGATGTCCGCCGGGTACATGCGATCATCGGGAACACAGCAGGTGACAGCAGGGACGTGGAGCTCTGTGTGTAAACACAGAGCTCCACGTGCTGTCAGAGGAGAGGAGACCGATCTGTGTCCCTTGTACATAGGGACACAGCATCGGTCACCTCCCCCAGTCAGCCCCCTCCCCTCACACTGTTAGAACACTCCCAGGGAATACATTTAACCCCTTCCTCACCCCCTAGTGTTAACCCCTTCCCTGCCAGTCACATTTATACAGTAATTAGTGCATTTTTATAGCACTGATCGCTGTATAAATGTGAATGGTCCCAAATTTGTGTCAAAAGTGGCCGATATGTCCGCCGCAATATCGCAGTCCCAATAAAAATCGCAGATCACCGCCATTACTAGTAAAAAAAAGATAAATAAAAAAAATCATAATTCTGTCCCCTATTTTGTAGGCGCTATAACTTTTGTGCAAACCAGTCGCTTATTACGATTTTTTTTTTTTTTACAAAAATACGTAGAAGAATACGTATCGGCCTTAACTGAGAAAATTTTTTTTTGGGGGATATTTATTATAGCAACAAGTAAAAAATATATAGATTTTTTAAATTGTCGCTCTTTTTTTGTATATAGTGCAAAAAATAAAAACCACAGAGGTGATCAAATACCACCAAAAGAAAGCTCTATTTGTGGGGAAAAAAGGACGTCAATTTTGTTTGGGAGCCACATCGCACGACCGCGCAAATGTCAGTTAAAGCGACGCAGTGCCGGAAGATGAAATTTCGCCTGGGCACGAAGGGGGTTTATGTGCCCAGTAAGCAAGTGGTTAAACAAAGCACCACATCGCCACCAGCAAATGGATAGAGAGATGAACCTAGGCAGATGGATATGACCAGTTGCCCAGCCACAGTAACAGCAGCTGAAACTGCCTCAGCCAGCCAATGGAAAAGATGGAATTGCCAGCAGTACAGAGAAGCTGTGGCCAGGGAATGTAGAGTTGCTGAGTGGCAGCTGCAGGAGCTGTAGTAAGAGAGATAGGCGGAGCAGTGGCTGCAGCATGTCCTAAAATTACTCCCTCCCTTTCACATGAGGAGGAGCCTCCAAACCCAAATAAGCAGGCTCATCAGGATGAAGGCAATGAAAACCCTTTTTAACCACTTTAGCCCCGGACCATATTGCTGTCCAAAGACCAGAGCACTTTTTGTGATTCGGCACTGCGTCGCTTTAACTGACAATTGCGCGGTCGTGCGACGTGGCTCCCAAACAAAATTGGCGTCCTTTTTTTCCCACAAATAGAGCTTTCTTTTGGTGGTATTTGATCATCTCTGCGGTTTTTATTTTTTGCGCTATAAACAAAAATAGAGCGACTATTTTGAAAAAAATGCAATATTTTTTAAATTTTGCTATAATAAATATCCCCAAAAAAGATATAAAAAAAACATTTTTTTCCCTCAGTTTAGGCCGATACGTATTCTTCTACATATTTTTTGTAAAAAAAAATCGCAATTAGCATTTATTGATTGGTTTGCGCAAAATTTATAGCGTTTACAAAAAAGGGGGTAGTTTTATGGCATTTTTATTAATATTTTTTTTTTTACTAGTAATGGCGGCGATCAGCGTTTTTTTTCGGTACTGCGATATTATGGCGGACACATCGGACACTTTTGACACATTTTTGGGACCATTGGCATTTTTATAGCAATCAATGCTATAAAAATGCATTGGATTACTATAAAAATGCCATTGGCAGGGGTTAACACTAGGGGGCGGGGAAGGGGTTAAGTGTGTTCCTATTTGTGTTCTTACTGTGTGGGGGGGGGGGGTGAACTCACTAGGGGGAATCATTGATCTTCCGTTCATACATTGTATGAACGGAAGATCAGCGTTTCCCCCGCTGACAGGAACGAGTGCTGTGTGTTTACACTCACAGCTCTCGTTCCCCGCTCTGTAACGAACGAGCGCGCGCGCGCCCGGCGGCGATCGCCCCCGCCGGGCATGCGCGCGCGGGACTCGGGGGCGAGCGGGGGGGCGCGCGCGCGGGCCGCCGGCGGCGCGCACGCGCCCCCTAGTGGCCGCGAAAGTCCCGACGTAGGATGACGGGCTCTCGCGCAGGAGAGCCGACCTGCCGCCGTATAACCGCGGCAGCTGGTCGGCTAGTGGTTAATGGATGAAGTACTGATCGAAGTTATAAAACTTACTGGAGTCTAAAGCAGCGTACACTCGATCGGTCCAAACCGATGAAAACGGACTGAAGTTTGTTTTCATCGGTCCAAACCGATTGTGTGTAGGCCCCATCGGTCCGTTATTCTTCGGTCCAAAATCAGAGGGCTTGCTTTAAAATTGAACCGATGAACTGATAGGTCAAAACCGATCGTTAGTACGCACGAGCATCGGGTTTTAAAATCCACGCATGCTCAGAATGAAGTTGACGCATGCTTGGAAGCATTCAACTTTGGTTTTTTCATCACGTCATTGTGTTTTACGTCACTGCGTTCTAGCACAATCGGTGTATAGGCACATCAGTCCTTCAGTCAGCTTCATCGGTTAACCAATGAAAATGGTCCGTCGGACCGTTCTCATCGGATGGACCGATCGTGTGTACAGGGATTAAGATGGCCTCTACCTCAAACTTCTCTTGATCATTGAGATAAACCAAAGGTGTAGATCCTGCTATCTGCATTGGCTGATTTCACTAATGAAACATGGAAAGAAGTAGGTACCCTCATTGAGGGAGGACATTTTAGACAGAAACAAACAGATCTGTTTGATGACTGCAAGTTTAAATGAGCCAGTTTCTGACAGTGGACATTAACCTCCCTGGCAGTATTCCGAGTCTGGCTCGGGGTGAAATTTCAGTACTAATAGCGGTAACCCAACGGAAGGCCGCGTACACACGATCGAATTTGTCCACTGAAACTGGTCCGACGCACCAGTTCAGCAGACAAATCCGATCGTGTGTATGGGCTAACGGACAAGTCTGACCGGCGGACAAATTTTAAAGCATGCTTTAAAATTTGTCCGCCGGCGACATGTCCGTCAAATATGTCCGCTGGTTAGTACACTAACCAGCGGACATATCTGCCCGCACAAGTGTCGTATGGATGCGACGCATGCTTGGAAGTTTTTTTCTTCCTGGTGCAGTGACGTGGCGGTGTCTCCAGAGGAGACATGTCCGATGAAAATGGTCCGCGGACTGTTTCCAATGGACATGTCCCTCCGTGTGTACGCGGCCGCAGACTCGGGATCGCATCGCAGTATCCAGGCAGAGTTACTTACCTTGTCCCCTGGATCCTGTGATGTCTCTCCGCTGTGTGAGCGAACTGTTTCTCGCTCGATTGACACAGTGCCGCCAAGCTCCGTTCCCTGCGAGGTTACGACACACGGGGGCGGAGATCCGCGTGAAATTCAAAAAAGTAAAAACACAGTACACATACAGTAGGCTGTAATCTTACAGATTACAGTACTGTATAAAATAATTAGCCACCGCTTTGTCCCTAGTGGTCTGTCCAGTGTCCTGCATGCACTTTTTTATTATAACCACTTTAGCCCCGGACCATATTGCTGTCCAAAGACCAGAGCACTTTCTGTGATTCGGCACTGCGTCGCTTTAACTGACAATTGCGCGGTCGTGCGACGTGGCTCCCAAACAAAATTGGCGTCCTTTTTTTCCCACAAATAGAGCTTTCTTTTGGTGGTATTTGATCATCCCTGCGGTTTTTATTTTTTGCGCTATAAACAAAAATAGAGCGACTATTTTGAAAAAAATTCAATTTTTTTTACATTTTGCTATAATAAATATCCCCAAAAAAGATATAAAAAAAACATTTTTTTCCTCAGTTTAGGCCGATACGTATTCGTAATAAAGAAAATATTACGTATTCGTAAAAAAAAAATCACAATTAGCGTTTATTGATTGGTTAGCGCAAAATTTATAGCGTTTACAAAAAAGGGGGTAGTTTTATGGCATTTTTATTAATATTTTTTTTTACTAGTAATGGCGGCGATCAGCGTTTTTTTTCGGTACTGTGATATTATGGCAGACACATCGGACACTTTTGACACATTTTTGGGACCATTGGCATTTTTATAGCGATCAATGCTATAAAAATGCATTGGATTACTATAAAAATGCCATTGGCAGTGAAGGGATTAACACTAGGGGGCGGGGAAGGGGTTAAGTGTGTTCCTATTTGTGTTCTAACTGTATGGGGGGGGTGGACTCACTAGGGGGAATCACTGATCTTCCGTTCATACATATGAACGGAAGATCAGCGTTTCCCCCGCTGACAGGAACGAGAGCTGTGTGTTTACACACACAGCTCTCGTTCCCCGCTCTGTAACGAACGAGCGCGTGTGCCCGGCGTCGATCGCGCCCGCCGGGCACGCGCGCGGGCCGCCGGTGGCGCGCACGCGTCCCCTAGTGCCCGCGAAAGTCCCGACGTAGAGCTACGGGCCAGACATGTTCGATCGTGTGTACGGCCTATCGGACCGTTTTCCAGCGGACCAAAGTTTTAAAACATGCTTTAAAACCTGTCCGAAAACTTGCGCATGCTCAGAATCAAATCGACGCATGCTTGGAAGCATTGAACTTCATTTTTTCATCACTTCATTGTGTTCTACGTCACCGCGTTCTGGTCCGATGGGATTTTGGTCCGATGGTGTGTACGCACATCAGACCAACCGACCAGCGTGGTCCGATGAAAACGGTCCGTCGGACAAGTTTCATCGGACCTGTCTGATCGTGTGTACGCGGCCTTAGAATGCGCGTGATGTGCACACATGCGCATGCGCACACTCATGGGCAACAGCAGATTTCCAAATGCACCAATGCGCGTGCGCGACAAACTACGATCCTACAGGAGCGGATGCCTAGTCCCTTTTGCCACCAGATGGCCTATTTAAAAGTTGCCCTGACTCCTGAGCAGTGCTGACTGGTCTTCAGCTGTGTCCTGATATCCTGAATCTTATTATACCTTGCTTGATACCTGTTTCTGAACTTGGCTTTCCTTGGCCCTGCCTCTGGACTCTGCCATATTCATTGATTACTGGTTCATGATCCCGGCTTCCCATTTGACCTTGCTTCTGCCTAATGCCTTGGTACCTTACTGACCATCTGCTTCCAAACTCGGCAATCCTTGTGACCCTACTCCTGTTTCCTGCTTGGCTCACCGCTGTCTCCGAGTGCCTGTGCTGGCTGCCAGTCGTTCCAGCTCCTAATCTGATGTGCTGCCTGAACTACCAAGCCTACAAATCCACCTGCAAGCTCTGCAAGCAACACTTACAGGCACTTGTATTCCTCCTGACCCTAGTCACCATCTGTTCCACCTTCAGTGGGGCTTGGGCTGGAGATGCAAGAGAGGCCGATCTCGATATCATACTCCAACTAGGTATATGACAGATATATAGGTCAATTACCACCTGAGAACAGAAGACCTTTCAAAAGTAAGACATGAACTGAGATCTTTGGTATGAAAGACTGCTTTCTGGAATTCCATGAGACCTGATGACTAGTTCTATAAAAGTATGGAGAGTAGTTTGGCAGAAGGCACCTTGGTTAATGCCATAAATATAGCTAAAATAGTATAGTGTCATCCAGATGACAGCCTTGCCCCCTAAAAAATGAAATCTAATAGGAGAGATCCAAGCATATTTAGGAACAAATAGTAAAAGCAGGACAGCTGGCCTAGTCTTGGTGGATTTTGAACATGTACAAGTCTCACAGGCCCTGATATGGTCCTTAGCATGGTTCTGAGAGATGGCCACACAAAAGAGTGGAAGAGAAGAGCTATGGTCTTGTAAATGCCAGCATTGCCTACAGACTTGACATTATGTCACTGTTAAAGCACATTTGTGGAAGAACGAAAAAACAATTGGCAAGGGCATTGCAAGGAGCAGAATTTTGTAAATGCCTTAGTAAATAGATAGGAAGGTATATTATATTTACGTGTTTAAAAAAATATATTAACATTTCTTCAGTTGCTTCCTGGCTTCTTGACAAAATTATGTCATATATCCATATATCCCAAGAGTCTTAATGTGCATTTGAGAAGAGGAGGGGTTTTCTCAGCTAAGCACATCCTCCGACCTGCATACCTAAGCTAAGAGCCAATGGATTACAGGAAGAAAATGCTAGGGGGGTTGTTTTTCAAAGTGATTTCTCAATAAAGTAAAGCATGGTGACATGGGTGAGTTTACTTTGAATAATGGAGATTAACTAGAAAATGCATTTCCTGCAGAAAATGCGTGGGAATGCTGAATAGCTAAATTGCTAAGCCCGCACCAAAGCCATTCACCATAACCACTACACTATCTTTAGGACATTCAAGTAATGTCCCTTCAGTACTTATAAAGCCTCTCTTTGATCATTAGGGGTTGTAAAGGTAAAATATATTCCCTAATAGCTTCCTTTAACTTAGTGCAGTCCTCTTTCACTTACCTCATCCTTCCATTTTGCTTATTTCTTCTGAGAAATCCTCACTTCCTTAGCTTCTGTCTGTAACTACAAACAGTAATGCAAGGCTTTTTCCCTGGTGTGGAGAAAGCCTCTTAAGGGGGGAGGGGGCGAGCAGGATGCCTAATAACACACATCTCCTTTATCTGCAATATAGAGAGTGTGTCCTGATTTGCCTGCTCGCCCCTCCCCCCTGCACTGAGGTAAAGGAAGCTATTTAGGGAAAAAAAAAACTTTACAAACCCCTTTAATCCACACACCTAATGACTGAGAGAACCCTTAAAACAAACCTTAATAAATCCACGGCCCTACATGCTATCGAAACAGCAACTCCACTGTTGGAAACACACGGCCTTTGTGAACTTGTCGGTATGAAATTTATGTTGATAAACTTAAAAATGTGGGCATCTCAGCGATTTAAAAAAGAGGTTCTTTGTGCGTTTTGCTGGGAAATTTTATAGAATTTTTAACATGACAGTCAATGGAAGACAATTTTGAACTCTTGTCATTTAGAAGCTTCAGCAACCAAAAGTAAAATGTGTATCACAAAACTGAGCACATTGTATGAAACCAGACAAAAATACCTACGTTTTGATATATAAATTGTGTATGACAAGTAGATCTTGTGGGCGTGAGAGCAATTTGTTCCCCCTTTTTAAAGATAATTTTTTTTTAATGCTCTCTGCTCTAATGATGTCATTCTCCACTCTAAACCAGCTCCATAGAAACACTGTATAATCGATAACATTTTCTGAAAAAGTCACTAAACTTAAACTGCTTTTTCACAAAAACTGTAAAAGATATCAAACTGAAAAGTAAAAGCCGCATAGCTGAATATTTTGTGAACGTTTTAAACTTTGTTTGGTGTCTGTAGGTGAAAGTATAAAGGAGCTGAAACTTTTGGTAGCAGATACGATTTTAAGGGGTAAAACGGATGCTCTCAACAACTTTAATGAGTGTCTTAAAGCTTAATATTTAAAAAAGTATAAATAGTACAAAAAAACTTGAAGAAGTCCCATCATTAGCTGAAAGAGATGAACATTTTAAAAGTTGAATGGTCTCAATAGCTGAAAGTATACTTTGTGGGAGGCCTCTTCCGGAACGGCCCCGCATATCCCCCCCCCCTCCTCCCAGGGATACTCCCCTAAGGGGAACAAAATGTCTATACCAGACGGTCATTTTGGTTGATCATACAGGAGACATGGTGAGGCCTGGAGCTGCCAATTTTCTTTTTGTCTCTCTTATATTTTTTTATTTTTTTTCTATTTTTTTTTTTCTAGACTCTGGAAGAATTGTTTATATTCTGTCCCGGAAAAAGGGAGTACCTATGCTTTGAGATCCAGAGTTTTGTATTTTTATTTTCCTTGTCGGGAAAACACTGAATTTTTCAAAGATAAAGGATAAGGACATAGGAATAATATAGACGCCACCCAAGGCGCACGCCCTTACACATAGGACGACGCTCAATACCGGTAACACGGTGAGGGTTTTGTAGCAAGAAGCTAACATTAGTGAGGGGGGACCTCCCACTTGACCACAGTGGGAGACTGTCCTCCCCCATCCCTCCCCCCCCCTTCTTTTTTTTTTTTCTTTTTTTTTTTTTCCCTCTTTCCTTTCCTCTCTCCCCTCCCTCCCCCCAAGGTTTATTCTCCCCACTACAAGTACAACAATAAGTTAGGTTGGGAAATAGGAAAGGAGGATGGAAACATTAAAGATACTATCACTGAACGCTAAGGGATTAAATATCCCCGAAAAAAGGAGGGTACTCATGGAGGACCTGCAGAGTTTGAGAGTAGACGTGGCATACATACAGGAAACACATTTCAAAGAAGATAAAACTCCCATCCTAAAGAATAGAATATACCCAACAGTATACCACGCGACAAATCAGGAGGCCAAGTCTAAGGGGGTGTCTATCCTGATAGCAAGGAGAATTAAATGGACATATGTAGACGCCCTGAGAGACCCGAGAGGAAGGTATATATTTGTGAAAGGTAGGATAGGGGAAGTGGGGGTAACATTTGCCACGGTATATGTACCGAATGAAGGACAGGACAGCTTCCTAGCCAAAACGCTCACGAGTCTGCAAGATTTTACAGAAGGCCATCTGATCCTGGGAGGGGACTTGAATGTTGCGTTAGTTCCTAAAGAGGATACATCATCCGGGAAGTCATCTACCCCACATGGTGTGAGAAATCGTACCACTCAAACTCTGCACAAAAACCAGTTGATCGATATATGGAGGTTGCTACACAACAAAGAAAAAGATTATACGTTCTACTCTGCTCCACATAAAACATACTCTCGTATAGACCTCTTCCTAATACCTCATGCCCAACTGCACTCGGTACAATCGGCTAAAATAGGACATACTACATGGTCAGATCACGCACCGATCTTCCTGGAGTATGAGATACAAGACCTAAGACAGACTCGACCAAATCAATGGGGATTAAACGAAAGCTTGCTGCAGGACAAAGCGGTGCTAGAAGATGTAATCCAAGAGCTGGAGTTTTACTTCAACACTAATGACACCCCAGAATGCGACCCAGGCGTTGTCTGGGAGGCTCATAAGGCGGTAATCAGAGGGGTACTAATTAAGCATGGATCTAGAATAAAAAGGAAACGCACTGAAAAATTAAAAAGGCTTTTAGAAGAATTAGCCATACTAGAGAGCAGACATAAGCAAATAGGATCAACTAGAGTTGAAGAAGAGATGGTTAGGAAGAGAAAGGAAATTACAGATCTACTGTACTACAAAGCTAAAGCAGCAATACAGAGATGCAAGAAGTTTACATACGAATCAGGTGATAAATGCAGGAAAAAACTTGCCAGGCTATTAAGAGAACAAAAAATGAGTAACTATATCCCACAGATTAAGCCACCAAAGAAACCGAAGGTCACTAAGCCAAATGAAATAGCTAAAGAGTTCCAAGAATATTACTGCTCCCTTTACAATATACAGAGTAAACACCCGACCCTAGAACAGATAGATCGGTACCTAAAAGAATCAGATATCCCAAGACTATCAGAATCAGACAAAGACAGCTTAGATGCCCCCATAACTGAAGAAGAACTAAAAAAGGCAGTAAGTTCAATTAAAATGGGGAAAGCTCCGGGACCAGATGGCTACACGTGTCAATATTATAAAATTTTGTTCCCCTCGCTATCGAAATACATGACTAAATTATTTAATGCGCTGGGGACGGCGGCTAACTTAATGAAAGAAACATTATTAGCTTACATCTCGGTGATACCAAAAGAGGGGAAAGATCTAGAAGTATGCGGAAGCTACCGGCCGATCTCCTTGCTAAACTTAGACGTGAAGATTTTCGCCAAGGTTCTGGCAAATAGGATACAACAGCATATCCCAGACCTGATACATCTGGACCAGGTGGGATTCGTCCCTACACGGGAGGCACGCGACAACACTATTAAAGCCATTAACCTGGTACAGATAGCAAACAGAACTCAGACGCAATGTGTGTTCCTAAATACAGACGCAGAGAAGGCCTTTGACAGGGTGAATTGGAGGTTCATGCAGGCAGTCCTACAACACGGAAGCTTTGGAAATAAAATAATAAAATGGATATTCTCCATGTATATAGGCCTAACGGCCCAGGTAAGGGCCAACGGAATATTATCTATGCCTCTACAGATTTCGAATGGAACTAGACAGGGCTGCCCCCTATCCCCACTCCTCTTCGCCCTGTCACTAGAGCCATTTTTGTGTACTCTGCGCCGGAACCAAGATATCTCAGGAATACAAATAGGGAAGAACCACTGCAAAATTACAGCATATGCAGACGATATGCTGTTTACCCTCACTAATCCGTTGATCTCAATCCCGAATTTGATGAAGGAATTTGAGAACTATGGATATCTTTCGAACTTAAGTATCAATTTTAATAAGTCAGAAGCAATGGGAGTCAATGTCCCACAAACATCTATAACTCACCTAAAGAAAACATTTAAGTTCAAATGGACAGATAGAGCACTGACATATCTTGGCATACAATTACCAGGGAAAGTGGACAAGATTTTTGATCTAAACTTCCCACCATTATTGCAAAAGGTGAAGTTACTGCTTGACAAATGGAACCAAGGGTTCCATACCTGGCTGGGCAGATGCAATATCATTAAGATGAGTATACTCCCGAAAATTCTCTACTTATTACAAACATTACCAATACACATCCCAGTACAGTATTTCAAACAATGTCAGAGAATTATCTTTGAGTTTGTATGGGCACACAAAAATCCCAGGATACAAAGGAGACAATTAATGTATACCAAACAACAGGGAGGACTGGGGGTCCAGGACATAAGAAAGTACTACTATGCTGTACACCTGAGTAGGCTAATAGACTGGAACAGGCACTCAGGTACAAAATTATGGGTACAAATAGAACTGTCCCAATCCAAAGTACCATTAGAAAGAGCACCATGGTGGTTTGCCTCACTACCTAAAGAAATAAATCAGAACCCAATATGGGGAAATACAGTGAAGATATGCGCAGTAGCGCTTCTTATGATTGGCATTGACCCCAGGACCTCCCCACTATACCCGGTAATAGGTAACCCGTTGTTTCCAACGGGATATCAGGATGGGGCCTTTCGACATCTACGGGACAGAGAACACACGCAGGCGGCTGACTTTATCCAAAGGGGAAAATGGGTCACCATAGTCGACCTGATGGAACAAGGGAATGTATTTTGTCTAAAGTTTTGGAACGCACTCCAGATGGCTCATTTCTTGAACACATTACCAAACCCGGGGGTTTTTGAGAGACCACTCACGAGATTTGAGAAAATGTGTAGTGAGAGGGGAACACTCTTACATACCCTATCGAGGAGTTATGGAATATTAGTACGATCAGGGAACTGCTCCCCGAAGTGTGTCCAAGACTGGGAACGGGAACTAAAAAAGACATTCAATACGGAACAACGGCAACGTATATACAAACGAACGCACGAAACTTCAATTTGCGCGCGGACCCAAGAGACAAATTATAAGATTTTTGCAAGATGGTACAGGACACCAGAAAGACTAAATAAAATCTTCCCAGAAGTGTCAGATAAATGTTGGAGGTGCCAAGGAAGTAAAGGAACGATGCTGCACATATTCTGGGACTGCCCCTTGTTAAAGGGTTTTTGGTTAGAGATCAAAAGGGCCCTCCAATTCTGTTCAGAATATGAGATACCTGAAGATCCAGAATTTTACCTCCTACATATGAACCAAATCCCTGAAAAAGTATATAGAGAGATAAGTATACGCCACCTACTAGATGCGGCAAAAGCCTGTATAACAAAGAGGTGGAAATCACCAGCCCCACCAACTATAGAGATGTGGATAAATAAGGTGAAAGAAATTAGTAAACTAGAAGAACTTGTATTGACAGCACGACACCAACAAGAAAGATTCTTTAAAATATGGTCTTCCTGGGAAACCTTCCTGGTATCTAGGGTAGTGACATAAGGGTAACTAATATGGAGAGGGATAGGTATAAAGGGAGACAATAGGGAGGGGAGGGAGTTTCCCCCTTTATTTATATATATATATTTTTTCTTTTTTTTTCTTTCTCCCCTCATTTTTTGTTTTGTGGTCCTCTTTTGCTTTTTGTCCCCCCTTTTTTTTTTCTCTCTCTCTTTTTTTTTTCTCTTCTTTTTTATGTAGTGCGTGTTTCAGGTTTTTAGGTAGTACTGTTGCTCCCCCCCAGATAACCAGGTGGAGGGAGGGCCTAAATAGGGCTGGGAAGCAAGGACGATGATGACCAAGGTTTAAAGGGGCACATGACAGTATGTACCGTATTGTTGTATATTATAGGTTCAGTTGTTACCTGTACATGTACTATTATTTTATTTTCAAATAAAAAAAGACTTAAATCTAAAAAAAAAAAGGAAGTATGCAGAAGCTACGCAGAGCCAAAAAACATACGGAATAAAAATAAGAATAATAAAAAATTAATACTGGGAATGCCATTAAGCATTACCACTAATTACGGTAAATAGGGTTTTTAGTTTGTGGTGCTCAACTGCAGTTAAGTAGAGTTAACTTCCGCTTTAAACCTATACAATAGGTTATCATAATATTGAACCTGGAAAAGGAGAGTGACCACTGGGTTGCTGGGAATTGAGGCACTTTGGAGCTGCACTGTCATAGCTGATAATGAGCAAACATATCATGTATTCAATAAGTGTACACCATATAATTAAAATAAATTAAAAAAGAAAAACATTAATCCATAAAAATCCACATGAATAAAAAGTTCTCCTGTTGTTCTCCTGGTAAAAAAACTCCACCTCTTGTAGGAAAATTGCATGCGTGACCTTCTACCTCTAGAAAGGTCAAAAGGGCTCAGAAAATAATAATCCAATTTTAGGTTATCAGGAACAGCTTAAAGGAGTTGTAAAGGAAACAAATCTATGCATTAAGGTGAAAAAACATCACAGTGGCCAATTATATTAATAAAAAAATTAAATGCAACTCAAAAAGGAAAATTTCACTAAAGCCCCTTTCACACTGAGGTGCTATTGTGCTAAAATAGCGACTGCAAACCGACCCCAGAGGGCTTTCACACTGGAGCGGTGCGCTAGCAGGACCGCTCCAAAAGTCCTGCTAGCAGCATCTTTGGACCACTCCTCCACAGCTCCTTCCCATTGAAAGCAATGGAAAACCGCAGCTATACCACCGGTTGCGGGCGGTATTAACCTTTTTTCGGTCACTAGCGAGGGTTAAAACCGCACCGCTAGCGGCCGAATACCGCCGCAATTCCGACAGTATAGTGCTGCTATTTTATAGCGCCGCCACCGCATCTCCGCCCCAGTTTCCATCAAAATCAAAGGAAGGAGAAATTTACTGTATATATAGCTAAACAGTGTCATAAAAGCATTTACATGTAGGTCAACTTTAAGCCAAGGGGAATAAAAGACTTGATAATATATATCCATTTCATCTCTAATTTGTAGATGAAATTAATTTGGAGTTTATGATTATCTTCGCAAATCTTTGTATAACTACTAACAGTAATACAAGCAGTTATGTCTGCTTTCACAGAACTTGGAGATTGGCTGTGCTGTTTCAAAGACATAAAAAAATATATATATATTTTCACAGCGTCAATAGTCCTGAACTCCCATGTGTTATGATTTGTGACTGTGAATATATATTTTACTAAAAGCCTCTATTTTCATAGTCTTACCTCAGCTTTCCTGCTACAGTCATTGTATGGGGATGTAAAAGTATGACTGTGCAGTCTAAAACACACCAGAAAAGATCCAATTCTCTCAATGATTCACATAGACCTGGTCAACAGCAGTCTGTGGGGGGGGGGGGGGGAGCTTGCACTGAAGGGTGTGACTGTCACTCAGCTCTGCCAGCACAGAGTATTATGAAGGAGAGCAGTAAACAGAATTTTCAAAATGCAATTTAAAGTGGAGTTCCACAAAAAAAAAAAAAAATACACACAAAAATCCTATAAAAAAAAATGTTTTACTTACCAGAAATGGCAGTTGCTATGCGGAAGTTCCTAATCTGCCTTTTCCCATACCATGGCAGGTCTTTTTTCTTGTCCTCCCCGCATTGTCTTTTGGGGAAAGGGGCTCGCTGCCTTCTGGGAACTGTGTGTATCCCAGAAAGCAATCTCTCATTCACAAAAGCGCTGCGAGACTCGCGCATGCGCAGTAGGAAACATGCAGTGAAGCGGCAAGGCTCCACTGCCTGTTTCCCTCAGTAAGGATGGCGGCGCCGGAAGCTGCCAGGATCGAGCGATTGGCCTGGGGGGGGCGACATCGCGGGCGCCTAGGACAGGTAAGTGTCCTTATTAAAAGTCAGCAGCTACAGTGTTTGTAGCTGCTTACTTTAAAGAAAAAAAAGGCGGGTGGAACCCTACTTTAAATAATTTCAACATGATGATAACACTAAAACTTTTCTTTCACTCTCTCAAAAATCGCCAATAAATCATAAATTCTGCCAGGGTATGTAAACTTATGAGCATGACTGTATATACATATATATATATATATATATATATATATATATATATATATATATATATATATATATATATATACTGTATGTATACAGTGTACAGTATATAATCCACTGTATTGAAGTGGTTAAGAGGAACCCTATGACAGAATTAAGGGAAAAAATGGCATGTGTCCCCCCCCAGTCCATACCAGGCCCTTTGGGTCTGGTATAGATTTTAAGGGAAACTACATACCAAATAATAAAAAAAACTTGTGTGGACCCTTATCTGAGCAAGTGCCCCCCCCCCCTGAACCATACCAGACCGCTTGCCCTTAACATGAGGAGGGTGCTTTTGGGTCCCCACCCAAAGCATCTTGTCCTAAACCCCCACAACCACTGGGAAACGGACCACAAAGCACCCTCCCCATGTTAAGGGCATGTGGCATGTTTAGGTTCAGGAGGTGGGGGGGGCACGCTCGTCCCTCCCTATCCTGTCCTCCAGGCTGCATTCTCGTATATGGGTCTGGTAATGATTTTGGGGGGGACCATAAGCTGTTATTTAAAAAAAATGCCGTGGCGTTCCCCTTAAAATGTATACCAGACGCAAAGGGCCTGGGGGGGGGGGTCCGCACATTTTTTTTCCTTCTTAATCCATATTGTCTGAAGGCGGCAATACATCACAGCCGCAAGCAATTTTAAATTAATTTTTTCCTTTAGAAATGTCATTTTGTTGCAGCACTGTAAAACACATCACACTTTACAGGCAGACTAAGGGGACCCCTCAGGCATGATATTTAAAGGAATATTACATTTTTATTGTTTCACTCAAAGTATTATTAAAATCACTGCTCCTATAAAAACAGTTGTTTTAAAAACTTTTTTTTTTACATTGATACATGTCCCCTGGGGCACTACCTGGGTCTCCATATACATTTTATGGCAATAACTTGCATATAAGCCTTTAAAATTATCACTAAGGGGACCCCTCAGGCATGATATTTAAAGGAATATTACATTTTTATTGTTTCACTCAAAGTATTATTAAAATCACTGCTCCTATAAAAACAGTTGTTTTAAAAACTTTTTTTTTTACATTGATACATGTCCCCTGGGGCACTACCTGGGTCTCCATATACATTTTATGGCAATAACTTGCATATAAGCCTTTAAAATTATCACTTTTGATTTTTCATGTTTGTGTCCCATACACTTTAATAGGGTTTGCATGTTCGCATTAATTATTTGCCTATTCACATGTTCTGGTGCGAACCGTTCCGGGGGGTGTTCGGCCCAACCCTAACTCAGGAGATATGTTACCTCTTCTCTATAATGTAGGAGAGATCAACATGTATAAATACATAAGTGGTCCATATAGTGAACTTGTTGTTGAGTTATTCACTTTAAGGTCATCCTAGATGACAAGGGGGCATTTATATTTGGAGTGAAAAGGTTTAATCTCCAAATACAGAAAGGTTTCTTCACAGTAAGAGCTGTGAAAATGTGGAAAAGACTCCCTCAAGAGCTGGTACTGTCCAGCTCAGTAGATTGTTTAAAAAAAGGCCTAGCTTCTTTCCTAAATGTACATAATATAACTGGATACTAACATTTATATTTAAAGCAGGAGTAAACCGCTGAAGAAAAAAAAACTGCAAGACAATGGCACAATATGCTAGTATGCACCGCATACTAGCATATTATGAAATAATTACCTTAGAACGAAGCTCCCACAGCCCGACCCAGTCAGCGCTGAGGGGGCTGACATTTTGCCTCGCCACTTCTTCCAGGGTCGCTGGCTCCGACGCTGTGAGTGGCCAGAGCTGCGACGATGTCACCCCCACTCGTTCCAACAAGGTCGGATACGGCGGACCTTCACTACACATGCGCTGCTGACGTCAGCAGCTGCATGCAGGGTGAATATCTCCTAAACTGTGTAGGTTTAGGAGATATTAATTTTACCAAAAAGTAAGCCATATTATAGGCTTACCTTTAGGTAAACATGTCTAAGCGGAGTATACAACCGCTTTAAAATTGATCCAGTGAATATCCAATTGCCTTTTGGGGATAAGGAAGGAATTTTTTCCCCTGCTGGAAGAATTGGATCATGCTTTGCTGGGGTTTTTTGCCTTCCTCTGGATCAACTGTGGGTTTAGGAATGTGTTCATAGGATTGTATATTTTTCTCCCCTTTAATTGGTTGAACTAGATAAACTATGTAACTATGCAACTATGTACTTTCCTGACTACCTATTATATTTTTGGAGGTCCTGGAGCACCAGGACAGTGGAAACCCCATTTTTGAAAGATTTGTGTGAGTGAAATCAAAAATGTATGTCCTTAGAAATCTTGAAGGTGGTGATTGGTTTTCGGGGTCCCGTACACAGCTAAGCTCCCAAAAAGTCCCACACATGTGGTATCCCCGTACTCAGGAGAAGCAGCAGAATGTATTTTGGGGTGCAATTCCACATATAACCATGGCATGTGTAAGAAATATATCATTTAGTGACAACTTTGTGCAAAAAAAAATCAGTTTGTCATATTCCCGCAACTTGTGTCAAAATATAAAATATTCCATGGACTCGACATGCTTCTCAGCAAATAGCTTGGGGTGTCTACTTTCCAAAATGCGGTCATTTGGGGGGGTTTTGTGCTATTTTGGCATTTTATGGCCTTCGAAACTGTGATAGGTAGTGAGGAGTGAAATCAAAAATTTGCGCCCTCATAAATGCTGAAGGCGGTGCTTGGTTTTCGGGGTCCCGTACGTGGCTAGGCTCCCAAAAAGTCCCAAACATGTTGTATCCCCGTACTCAGAAGAAGCAGCAGAATGTATTTTGGGGTGCAATTCTACATATAACCAAGGCATGTGTGAGCAATATATAATTTAGTGACAACTTTTTGTAATTTTTTATTTATTTTTTGTCATTATTTAATCACTTGGGACAAAAAAAAAATATTCAATGGACTCAACATGCCTCTTAGCAGTTTCCTTGGGGTGTCTACTTTCCAAAATGGGGTCATTTGGGGGAGTTTTGTACTGCCCTGCCATTTTAGCACCTCAAGAAATTAGATAGGCAGTCATAAAATAAAAGCTGTGTAAATTTCCAGAAAATGTACCATAGTTTGTAAACGCTATAACTTTTGAGAAAACCAATAAATATACGCTTATTGTGATTTTTTTTACTAAAGACATGTGGCTGAATACATTTTGGCTTAAGTGTTTGGCTAAAATTTAGTTTATTCGATATTTTTTACTTTTTGTTATAAGAAAAATCTTTTTTTTTTCAAAACTTACAGTCTTTTTCCATTTATATCGCAAAAGATAAAAATCGCAGAGGCAATCAAATACCATCAAAATAAATCTCTATTTGTGGGAAGAAAAGGACGCAAACTTTTTTTTGGTACAACATTGCATGACCGCGCAGTGCCAAATTGTAAAAACACCTCTGGGCATTTAGCAGCATATTGGTTCGGGTCTTAAGTGGTTAAGGAAATTAATTTCCCCCCCAGGTCCTCAGAACCAGTGTCCCCACAAATTTCAGGGTTGATCTTAAACGGAAAGGGGTGTGGCTTTGACAGGAAGGGTGGGTCATATTTAAATTAGGGGGTGCACAAGTTTAGTCAAGCCTAGCGCAGCACAAAACCTAAATACACTACCGGAGGAGGCAATACAATGCCTCCTCACTGTCTGTCCAAAGAGCCATCCGAATGCAGGTGGCTCTTCAGAGCGTCACAATAATAAGCAATTGGTAGGACTGTCTTAAGGTTTCAATCCTAAAACCCTGTTTACTACTGTGATGATATTCTTGGCCACAGCTATCAAATGATACTGGCCCGCTGTGATTGGTCCTGGTTTCAGTTGATTGCTGTGACCAATCAGAGAGCTCACACAGTATAGTAAACAATGACAGCATTGTTAAATACTGTGATCGCTGTTATTGGTCACAGTGATCTTACTTTACCAGGGCATCTCACAGTGGCCCAGTACCATGATCGGTAATCTGCTCCTTCACATATGTAACAGTAAAATCATATGTCCCAATGATCATCTGGACACATATGTCCGTGATCACCTGCGCACATCTGTACATGATCATCTGCGTACATTTGTCCATGATCACACGAACCAATTATTATACACTTAACAGGATTTTTTTTACCAAAGACATGTAACAGAATACATTTTGCCTTAAATTTATGACAAAATTAGTTTTTTGTGGATTTCTTTTAAAATAGAAAGAAAAAAATATTGTTTTTTTTTTGTTTTTTTTCAAATTTTCACTCTTTTTTTCACATATCTATAAAAAAAACGGAGTCGTGAATAAATCCCACTAAAAGAAAGCTCTATTTGTGTGAACAAAATGATAAAAATGTTATTTGGGTACAGCGTAGCATGACTACGCAATTGTAATTGAAAGTGCGAGAGCGCTGAAAGCTGAAAATTGGTCTGGGAAGGAAGGGGTGAAAGTGCCCAATATTGATGTGGTTAAGCAGGAAACAAACTGTAAGACCTTTTTTGAACAGTACATTTTACAGATGTTGAAGATAAGAGGCTGATTCACACATTGCTTCTAGCTTGGGTCACCTTTACATGGAGGTTATAGTGAGACAGAACAATCAGTGAAAGGTACAATAATATGTTATCGATCAAGGGTAAAGCAGAGCAGAAAGGGCACCTTCCCTTAGAGTGCTGGTGTGCACCTTTGCCTATAATACTGGTGAGTGACAGGCATGTACAATGATGTGGCTGAGAACTCGAATTCTGTAAATGGAAGCAAAGGGAAGAAATCAGCACAGGAAGAGGAAGCCTAGAGCACAGGGATAAGCAAATATATGGTAACATATAAGGAGAAGGGGAAGAAAATGCAAGGTAATGGGACCTCTACCCAAGGGGCCCAGCCTATCCACTGAGACTCCACTGATTTAGTGTCTTTGAGGGGTGCGGTGAGTTCCTTCATTATCATAAATTTATCAAGGTCAACAAACTACTTGGGAGAGTGATGAGGTGTTATTTTATTTAATGTCTTGAAATAAAATAAAAAATCTTAAGATGTCCTTCTGTGAATTTTCCTGTAATTCATTGAAACATAGAAAGCCCAGAATAAGGGAGCCATTGAAAACCACCAGACAGTGTCCAGCTCAGACTAAACACTGTCAAATTAAGGCTACTTATCAAATTGAATTGAAGCTGATTACTTTATGTGCTCTTTATTAGATAGTACTTATAGCTGTATAGCTGAACCTGATGTGTTTGGAATTTTAGTTCCCCTTTTTTTGATCTTATGAATGTGATTCTATGAGAACATTTGAAGCTCACTTGAACTGAAGCACTTATGGGTAATTATTTGATATGCTTACCCTTGTTGTTGGTAGTTAGGCAATGCCAATTGGACCTCTCTCACCTGCACTTTACTAATTAAAGGGGCAGTACCGCCCCCTATTTCACCTATACCTCACTTAACCCCTCACTAACCAAAAAGAGGGTCAGATGGCCCCAATCTCAAGAAAGCAGGCCCGAATGCTTTTGCCCGCTTTTATCATTCTAAGAGGAATCACTGATTCATAAAAAAAAAAAATGGTAATGGTCATCAACTATGTACACTGTATGTGGCAATATTTGTACAAGGGGTACTGGATAATCAGAAAGATTTCTGTCCTGCATTTTCATAATATGGTTCGTTGTCAATCAATTCCGTTTACATTTCGTTAACATTAAATTTTCCCACAAGAAAGATGACTCAGGATTACACTAGAAGAAACTAGTGCTGGCAGGTTCAGCCATTTTTTATAAAAATTCTAATGGCATAGTTATATCCTGTTTTAGTTGTGCTGGAAAATGTGGCCAGAAATAGTGAAGCAATAGGCTAAATAGTGTACATATTAAAACCAATCTGGTCCCAGGCTCTTTTTCAGGGGACAGGGAGGCAATAGTTTGTTGGACCTCCAATGTGGTAAATGGGGCAGAGTGTGACTCTGCAATAGTGGGGTCTAGGTAGACCAGTCTCCCTAATGTACATGCAGAGGCAAGTAAGGATGCTTTTAAGGGAAGGGTGGGCAGCAAAAGCAAAGATATTGTATAGTTTAGTACAGAAGTCTTCGAAAGCTTAAGCTATCTTCTCTGTTATGTTGAAGCCTGTTAGTATGGTTATGCACTTTGGCTATTAAATACACAATTGTTTGGCATGGATTGAGTGAGCAAGAAGTCTGTAATATTTGTCCATATGTTTGTAGGTTGCCCTGAGGACACTATCTTTGTGATTGGTATAGAACTGATCGAGCAGTTTATATGTAGGCACATATGTTTTTGCATTAGGGTTTGGAGTGTAAGGACATCAAGCAAATGCTTAAGGGCTTTTTGAAGAGTCTGAATGTCATGTAGTGAGTTAATGATTGCATTGGCTTTTTTTTCTTAAGGCAGGAGCTCTTTGCTATTAGGATACCTTGAAGGATGGACCTTCGGTCTCTTACTTAAAGCGGGAGTTCACCCTAAAAGAATTATATACAATTACATCCAGCATACTTCAGATATGTAAAGTATGCTGGACTTTTTTTTTTTCGTGGGCACACACCGTTTAAAAAGTTATTTTTCATCCGACTTCCGGGTTCTCTCTGCTGCGGGGGAATAGGCGTTCCTAGGCAGGCACTTCATGCTTTCCAAAAATATCCGAGCTGGACTTGGCTCTGTACGGCGCCTGCAGGCAGGCGCAGGCGCTGTACAGAGCCAAGTCCAGCTCGGATATTTTCGGAAGCGTGACGCGCCATAACAGCACATCAATCATCTACGCCGCTGCCTAGGAACGCCTATTCCCTGCGGCAGAGAGAACCCGAACTGAGTGAAAACAAAACTTTTAAACGGTATGTGCCCCGAAAAAAATAAAAAAGTCCAGCATACTTTACATATCCAAAGTATGCTGGATCTAATGGTACATAGATGTTTTTTAGGTGAACCTACGCTTTAAGCAAATGGACAGTATCCTCCTCTTTGTGCTCTTGTAAAAAAGTTATTGATTGCTGAATTAACCTACACTTGGAGAAGAGTTTAGCCATTTGGAGAATATGAACATGAAATAAATTGGGAAATGATAATATTATATCCGGGAACCAATCTGGGATTGAGCTTGCCAGCAGAAGAATCAGTGTCAGCGGGATATGGATGTCCCCAGATGTTCCTAAATTGTAATCTTTGAAGGAGTTGTCTGCCTTTAAGAGTCTGATCAGAGTGATTTTGCAGAGCATGTGTCAATATTAGGTCCAAGGCCATATTTAAACCCATTCCCCACCTCCGTCATAACCAACTGTTACAACCAGTCTGTTGGATAAATGCAGTTTAATTGGCGCTGCTCCACAGCCCGATCACAATAGCACAGCTGGATTTTTACATGCAGGGATTTGGGACCGTTTGAACCAACGCACAGTTCATGTATAAGTTCAAAACAAAATATAATACAATTGTTGTTATTTGACCCATTATGATTTTTGAACCACTAATGTACCATCAGTATGGTTTTGTCAAGGGATGTCTACACAGGCATCCAACATTAGCTAACAGGTCAGTGGCTGCACCACGGAAGATAGGCACAGAGGGAAGTTAAAACAATATGTATTTATTGAAAATAAGGCC